>OY804589.1:20658792-22028974 GCA_963680875.1 Bathymodiolus brooksi | reverse complement strand
ACCGAAGTTGTTAAAGAAATGAAGGTTCAGAATAATCAACAACGTGGGAGTAACGATCGTCCAAGGCGTCGGGCACCTGAAAGCAATGATCATGATTCTTGTTTCAATTGCAAAGCAAAGGGCCATTTCCGCAGAAACTGTAATTGGAATGGCGAGGGGAACGCCTTCCCAAACACGGATGCCAATAGTTCACCTAGACCTACATAGCGTATAGAAACTATTCCCACTGACGTGAATGCACGACTACCTTCCTGTGACCGTCTCCTGTCTATGCATCCACAGTGTACTTTAGAGTACTTTTATTGTAACTAGTAATGTCAAAAACATTTTATTACTTGTTACATATATTATTGCTTGTAGAGACGTGTCAGGCATCACACAAAACTTGGTCTTGTAATAATGTAATGGCGGTATATGTTCAGTCTATAATTTCAATATCGACAGTAGTAAAATGTTTAAACATCACGAACCTTCATCTTGAAAGTGGCAGAAGTTAGAAGTTAACTTTTTTTATGTTGTCGATTAACTGAGTGAGGTGAAAATATAGGTCACACAGGTAAAATGTTATTGACATTTCCAGTTGTAATGAACGTACTGGAAAAGGACAGTATATAAAATAGGTAGGTCGGGTGATTTTTTTTGCTTCAGTAAACCAGAGCAAATTGTATATCATTGGATAGGGCTTTAAAAAAGAAGTACTATGCACTTTATTTCAGGTCAATATCTTAAAGATTGACAGAGTTATGACATTTTTAGATATCAAGGGGTTTGTTCCGGCTGATGCCAAAATTTCAAACTAGCAGGCAAGCAAAAAAATAAGCTACAAATGCTATTTATGATAGCAAAAATAAGACATTACACCTACATATTAGACATGAATGCCATGTACTAGAGTGTGATATATCAATATCTCTCTTTTTAGCAAAACTATTAGTATATTAATATACATACATGTACATGCATACGTTGATTTATTCGGAAAAGTATTATTAGTAGTCATTTCCTTCATCTCTTCAACAGAATACTAAGTTGCTACATGTTAATTTATTTCAACACTTTTTAGTGCTTATTCATTAATAATTGCAAAGAACATCAAATATCTAAATGAAAATGTTTTATACCTTAAACAATAACTTCTAAATCTTTATTTTTCCAGTCGTCCAGCAATTTATATGTGTAAACTGTCTCTGCGTCGCTTTCATAAAAGATGTTGTACCATTGTGCAAATCCTGGTACCTGAAATAATTGAATACATTAAATTACATACAATATAATTCTAATTATAATTTGATTTTAAGTGACTTTATATTAAACATTGTGCATAATTTGTCAAAAACAGCTTGAAAGTTATTCAGTAAAATTAACGGAAAAAAATACATTCCATATTAAACTGAGTTTCATAGTATAAGTATTACCATATAAAAGATTATAGAAAGCAGTGCTCTAAGATATCATGCCAGATTTTCAGACTATTAGACATTCAATTCATTCATTCATTCATTCATTCATTGACTGTGTGGTAATTTTTCCTCGAGTGCAGCCCGGATCATTTATATACATGTCAGCCAGCTAGGATTTGTATCATGCTAGGATTATTTACATACATGTTAAAATTATTGTCCTGCAAGAAATATACATATGTCAGATATCTATATCATATGGAGTCATTGTTGCTAAACATGTGTACCAAGTTTCATGACAGTTGGTGGGGCATAATTATTGATTTCTTACAAACGAAAAGACTACTGTACTGGTTTAGATACTGGATCTCCTTAAATTTACCTGTGATATAACTCGTCCAGTGTACCATTCAGTTGTTCCTTCTGACGTGAATTTATGCTTTACACTTTTGCCAACTAATATGGGGTCCACTTCTTTATCTAGTGTTAGTTTTGGTAGTGTAAACGAGTGTTGCACCAAAACTTTCAGATTTTCTGTCAGCTCTTCAACTGAAAGTTGCTTGTTTTTATTGTCCACAGACTTTGAAAACAAAAATACCTTGGGGTTGTCTGGCTTCTGTTTTAAGACATGCTGTCTGAAATTCAACTGGCATTTCAAAGCTTTTTTCTTTTCAGTAATCAAAGGTATGTCTGACAGTTTTAGATCCACTTGGTCTACAGATTGCCACAGCTGATAATAAACAATATCGGATGTGTAATTTTCCAACTTCTGAATCCGGTTTTCTTCCTGTTTTTTCGTCTTCGCAAATGCATCTGCTAAAGCCTGTTTTCTCTTCCTTGCAATTTCAGCTTTACGCTTCTGAAATGTGCATTTAAAATTCGCCATGTCCTTTTGTGCAGCTGCTATCATCTCTTTCCTTTCAATTTCAGTTTTAGATTTCAGCCATTCACCTGTTTTGTTTGCAGTAAACATAATATAAGCTTCGGAAGCTAAGGACGAAATATTAGGACTTCTCCTTAAAAGCATGTCAAGGTAACCAAATACTGACTCTGCAAACTTATTATGCTTATGCATGCCAATCGTTTTATCCATCATTGGCTGGGTAACATTACTCCAATTTCCACCAGGCAACTGGTCTTTGAAGATATGTTTAGCAAGCTTTGTTAATGCAGGCAATATAACTGCTAAATGAATTTGAACCAAATCATCATGCTTCCAATCTTCAATGAGTTTTTTATAAATTGCATCCTTTTTCACTGGTGCTGATTCATTAAAAGAATGTGCCTTTCCTTTCATAAAATCTGACAGATTTTCAGTTGAATATTCAAGGAAATCTAGTAGTTTGGAATAAATCAAGTTCATTTCCAATATATGAATCTGTTTATCCTCTATCAAGCACCACAGTGGGACAGTGATTAGTCTGCTTACCAGGCCAAGGGCCTTAGTACCCGCAACAAACAAAGGCACCTTTAAATCAAATAACACTGATTTTAAGAGCGTATTGGTATGCAAACCAGTCAAAAATTCAGTCATATGCTCACTGAGGAAAAATACTGAAGCTGCGTTTTCAAATAATATATTAAAACGATTGCCGCGGAAGGGCTGAAGAGGCAGCGAGTAGAAACCATGCTCTTTCAAAAATTCGGACAAATACAATTTAAATTCCATGTACTTTCCACATTTTTCGTCTGCACCACGGGCTAAAGCTTTTGATGCAGTTCGTACTAAGCGCAATGTTCCAGACTCAGAAGACTTCAAGAAACTTTTGTCTAATATTGGTGCTTTCTGATCAAAAGATGCATTTTCTGTCTGTATCAGAGCCTTGGATGCAGCTTCAGCAAAATGCACTAGACTATGTAGTCCACAAAAAAAGTTCATCAATTGGCTAACAGCAGTTTGATCCTCATTTGACATGGATGACCAATTTTCGATCAAATCAGGCAAAATTTGTCTTCTAAAATCTTGCACTAATTCATTAAATTTTATTTCCGTGCTGGCTCTATCAGACATAGTAGCTACAATGTTTACTAAAATTTTTTTGCTTACAGTGCTATCATCTACCTTGTATCGATCTTCAATGTCTTTAAGAATTTCTTGGAATGTAGCCAAGGTGTCACTTGCAGACTTTGTCTCCAATTCACGTAGACCCAAAACATACATTCGGCCTTCTTGATCACTTAGATGGTACCCTGTATATTTTGTGCCAAATTTAGTCGTCTCATCAGTGTACAATGTAGTGTTTTTCTTTCCTGAAGCATCTTGAGATAATTGTGTTTGGGAGATTAACAGCCTTTCAATGTTCATATCTAAAATTGTACTTCTTGCAGGTAGCTTATTTGGAACTTTCTTTACCATACTTAAAACTGTTTCGATCACAGGTGAAACATTTCGTGAAGAAACACTAAGACTCAATAACTGATAAATGCATTCCCTTACTTCACAAGTGTATTTTTTCTCAACTTCATCATAGCACTGAATTGTTTCTCTGTCATTTTCAACAATTTCCCTGAGCCACTCATTTTCTGCCATGGAATCATTTAGTAACTGAGCATTTGTGTTTTTCATCTGAGACAAATTTTCAATTTCACAATTTTGGTTCTCTATTATTGACTCCAATCTTCGGACTTCATGAGTTAAACGTTCTATAGTAACATTTTTTTTACACAATTGTTTATTTAGTCTATTGTTTCTTTGCTGAATTGCTTTAATTGATTTTGTTTTGCGTTCTAATTTCGATCGTAATGTTTTACAATAATGTGTAGTTGACTTGTTTTCCTTACTAATCTTCAAAACAGTACTTTTACTGATTCTACTTTTCTTTAAATTTTGCAATTCTTGTGAGGTTTCTTTTAGTTGTAGAGCGACATTTTCTGTGACCTCCTTCTGTATTGAACACTCTGATGCTAGTTTAACTGCAACATTGCCTGCAGGGCATGAACAAGTGGACCCTGCATTATTTTTCGGTTTTCGCAGATTTGAGTTGGCTTTGGGGAGACAAACTAACTGGTCAAGGAATAAGCTTACATCATTTCCTTTCTTTTTCAGAAGATTTTTCCTTTTACTTATCAGATTGTTAACTATGTGTGTACATGCTCTTAATGAGGCTGTCATAGATGAGCTTTGTGATGATAATGATAAAATATATTCAGCTGCAGCATGTTTGCCTTCACTGTTAATTGTTTCTAATAAGTCTCTGTTAGTTAAATTAGTAGTAATAGCAGATGTCATAGCCATAATCAAAACACAGGTGATGGTGGTGGTATATTCTGTGAAAAAGTAAGAAGGAAGCCCATGTGGAATAGTATAAAAAAAATAACATTATGAAGCCAGGTATTAAGGATAGCAGATTGTTATTAATTTTTAAGGTATCCGGACCATAACTGACCATGTGATTATTCAAAGCATCACAGATGTCCTTTGTTTTTGAATGGAGCAAACTTTCGGCAAGCATAGGAAATTTGACGTAATTTCACTGTGCAAATATTTCATTTAAATGGATTGCTATGGAAAGGTATATAAATTTTATTAGTTTGCATTATGGTTCGGATACCTTAAATGTTAAAATGTTGTTAATTTTATGTCTAAAATCCTGTTCTGGAAGTGGAAGGTTATGCATGCCTTAACACAAAGGTGCCACTAGTGGAGCAGGAACTGCTTACCCTTCCGGAGCACCTGAGTTCAACCCCAGTTTTTAGTGGGTTCGTGTTACTTGATCTTTAGTTTTATATGTATATTTTGCCAAGCGTTGTTTGTCCTTTTGTGCTTTTTCTTATGGCCATTGCATTGTCTGTTCCTCTTCGATATATAGGGTTTCTGATTGCCCCTTTCGTATCTTCAAACTCTTCTTAAAACATGGCTTAACCAACAAGCTGAATTGTTCATAATGCTGATTTTCACTGGATGATTTATAAATTTATCAAAAATTTAAAACAGTCCTTAAATAATTATGCAGTACAGATGCACATTTAAGATACACCAAGCATTTTTATAGTTACATGCAATTCTTTTACCACAATACAGAATATTACTGACAGGAATTAAAAATAATGTGAGCAAGCTCACTTAAGGATACCCTCCGCTCCACCCTGATTTCGTTTGTCCCAGATGTACATTCGGCAATAATCATCTTCCTTCATGTACATCTCCATATGATGCCCAACCTTCATATAAAGTTTAGTCAAAATACATTGAAGGGTTTAGGAGGAGTTGCGCTTACAAGATATATGGACAGACGGATGGACAGACAGGGCGATTCCTATATAGCCCCCCCCCCCATACTATAATGATTAGATATATACAATACATCTACATGCATATTAGAGATTTGATTATATTGCTATCTAGACACCACACTAAAAGCAGAGAAGCTACTACACACAGGATAGAAAAGTTGATATGTAAATTCTTACCAAAGTTACTCATCTAAAAAAAAACAGTACTTCATTAATTGATTTAAAAATAAATATATTTTGTAACATAAATACACTATGATTTTACCATGGCTTAAGCCCAATCTACTTGCATTAACTTTAAAATGGTACAGTGTGACATGACGTCAGATCATGGAACAAGCTAAATTGTGGTTAATAATTATTGATTTATTAGTTAACTAAAGAACGACTGAGACAAATCTCAAAATATATTAATGATTCTCAATTACTCTGACTATATTTACAAAAAATAATTTACCTCTGCTTCAAGTGTTGATTCTAGTTGTCTTATTCTAATTTTCAGCTTCTGTGTAACCCTTTTAAGCCTTTTCACTTCCGCCTCCTTTTCTTTACATTCAGTACACTCTGTGACTGTCTTAGGTAAAATAACAGTATCCTGCAAAACAATTACTAAAGATAGAACAAGGTTTTGGAGAGACTGTACATTACAGTTTATTGTCACCTATCAAGAAGAAATCAGAAACACTGGACTGAGTTGGGCCAAGTACGGACAATAAATATATGCTTGTAAATGCTTGCAGCACTATTATTTAGGACTCCGTAATGGTAATAGATTCCTTTGCCAAGGAAAACTGAATGAAGCAGAATGTTGGCGACACTAAGAAATAACTAAGTCTGATTGGATAAAAGCAAATCAGCACAACTTGAACTAATCGTTGTGTGTTGACAGAAGGGCGGAGCTGAAACTATAGTCTGAAGTCCCCTTCAGTGAAGCCGTTAAGGGGTTATTTAAACCTTAAATTTCATTCTGAATTGCTTCCACTCTTTTCTAATGAATTATTTTTTAAAGTTGTTTGTTCATATAATTATAATAATTTTTAAGGAAATAACAGACAGTGTCTTAGCATCAACTACATACATGTATGTAATTTCACATATTTATAAGCTTACACTTGAAGAACTATCACTTTCAGCCTTATGCGTATCGCTGTATTCCTCTATTTCCGCTACCAATGATGGAGGCAGTCTCTCAATTCCCCAGCTGCTTGATATAGAAGAACTATCACTTTCAGCCTTATACGTATCGCTGTATTTTTCTATTTCCTCAACCAAAGATGGAGGCAGTCGCTCTATCCCCCAGCTGCTTGATGAGTCCCCGAAATCACCACACTGCGAGGTGAGAGCCCAACTGTGGTTAAAGCGGCTTCCACAATCACAAAGTTCAACTGAACTGTCTGATGGATCATATACTGGTGATGAACTGAAAAAGGACAATTTTACATGTACATGTTGGAATGTTTGTGTATTCACTACTGTGCATAAATTTTAGAAATTGTACCCAAATTGCAACAAAATTTGTATATTCTTATCTCTAAAACGTCTCTAAAAATGAAACAAATATCAGCAAATGTCTACATGAAAGTTTCATAAACAGGTTGCTAGTTTCCATACAAAATAGCAGATTAATATGTTTCTTTCTAATTATATAAAAACAGGTTTGAGATTTTAAACTGCATACCAACTTTGAAAACAATCCCATCACTCAGATAAAACAGAGATATTGGTGACACAAATTTTGTTTCCAACGGACAGAATGACAGGGCTATTTCTGTATACCTATCACCCACTCGTCGAGTACAATTGGTTAAATAATGGGATATAATATTTTTCTTAATAATTTACATCTCTTCATTACCTCAGATTTATGGGAAAACGATCAGACAAATGTAATTTACATCATTTGCAAAATTGACCGAGTCTCCCCCCTTTGTTTGTTGTCCCAAAAAAAATTGCAGATGCAATGCAACATTTTACAAGTTTGGGCAGATCTATTAGACTATTTTGTTTCGTTATTAAGCACTCTTGGTAGTAATAAACAACACTAAGAACTACTACTTCGTTTATTTGTTGAAACTCTCCAGCACAAGAAAAAAAATTACAACCGGAAGTCACAAAGGGGAGGTAATTGAAAATAAATCAATGGAATTATGTGATACCACCTCCATAACGTGCGACCGCGCTTTTTAGCGCCAAACAATGCTTGGACCATTCGGACATTAAAAGGTAGAAAAATGTGTCTTCTATCAAAAAAACATATGCCATTCTATGCCAATGCTAAAGAAATATATAAAACATTGGTCTGAATATGTCCCTATTTGACTATGAAAATATTCAACCAAAATTTTCAAAATATAGACCGCAACCTGTTTGCTTCTGCTGCTGCATCCATTTTCTATCATATTGTGCCATGCGCATGTTCATGACTCTTCAATGTAGAGGTAAAAGAGAAAAAAAATAACGTGACCGTTCAGCTGTTCAAAATGGCGACCTCCATATTTCTTTAAAAATAACTTCAGTGTTCAAAGTTGAACGCCAATTTCGAACCTAGAGCTACGCTACCAGGAATTTCCCGAGAAGGTATTTACTTGCAAGATATTATTTGATTGTTTTAATTTGTTGTCGTACGGAAATAGATGAACATAACTCAGAAATCGAATTACAAAAATACCGATATTTACATTGCCGACTCATAGCTAAGCTTACTGGAAACGAGGCTCTGACCTGTCTACTTCAGGAGGTTTTCCTCTTTCACAAGCCACATTTCAAGAAAACACGTGTTCAACAAAATACAGAATGTCAGCATACACAATTTTTTTTTGTCCACACTGTCAAAAATCACAACCCTGCAAAACTGAGTGATTTGGTTGGACATTTAGGAACACACATACGAAATGATGAATCTTTAATATGTCCACATGAAAACTGCAATAGGACATACCAATGTGTATTCATCTTACGGTTGGTTGATTCTTGCCAGAGTTATGGTCCTTTATGTGCCTAATGGGTATGGTTCATTTTTGTGTCTTGTGTATGCAACTAGTCATTTATTATTTGGCGGATTTTGTTCATATTTGGTATAACGGTTGGGTATGATCTGAGCATGTGCATATTATACCGATTTTTACTGTAATTTTACTGAAGGAAAATATGGGAAAATGGTGATTTTATCATTTAATGTTAAATATGTTTTATTTTCAGCAATATAAGTTGGTTTACACTCCCAAAACAGCAAGTTAGGCTGGTGTGGGGAACCTCTGCCCAAATTTTTGAAAAATTAAGGCTCCAAAGGGTGTTTTTATTGATTTTTTAGGATAAAAAGGGATAAAAACATTATAGATAATCATATTGAAGTTGTGTATACATTTTTAGTATTTATTTCGCAATAGTATTAGACTAATGCCCTCAGACCAGCCTGGTTAGGTTTGGAACCCCTTCCAATTTTTTTTTTTAATTGGGGTTCCAGAAGGGGCGTTTTATTGATTTTGCACTGAGACAAGGGTTAAAGCAACCCCTACCCAATTTTTTTTATGATAGGGATCCAGACATGGTTTGAATTATCTATAAATTATTTTGAAGATTTTTGGGTCGAGTGGAAAAAAGGGGTTTCTTATTTTTTTCAGGGGTTTAAATATGAATCCATAAGTACACCAAAAATCACTGACAAAGTGGGAACGAGTGGGGTATTATATTTAGCATGACAACGTGTGCAGTTTCATTTAATATAGGGGTCCAAAATTATAACAAAGGCTTTATTCGGGAAAAAGCTTTTAAAATCTTCTTTAGAACCAGCAATGGTCAGATTTTGAATGAAGCACAAGAAGATCATGAATGTTCAAGTTTATACATCTACAAATGAAGGTCTAGGGATCCTGGCAGTGGGAGTCTAAATTTTGATATGGGTTTCAATAGAGTAAACTAAATATTTTTGAGAACTATCGATGGAAGTGCAATAATTGACAGGAATCATTAATGGTACATGATTATTCAAGTTGGTACAAAACATGTTCCAGGGGTTTATGGATAGCTTATTTAGGTCAGGTCATCTTCGCTAGCCAAGGGTTACGATCCGCTCTACTCATCTAGCGGATCGTAACCCTTGGCTAGCAAAGATGAGGTCAGGTGAGCGATACAGGATCCCTTGAGACTCGAGTTGTATAAAAAAAACTTTAAGAATTTTTCAGTGGTTACTTTTCGGATTAATCCTAGTCAATGGCATTTCTTGGCAATTTTTATTTTTATTTTAGATAATGTTTTGACATGATGAAGTTTCTGGTGAAATATGGAATTCATGCAAAAGGCATAAGTGTAGAGGAGACTGAACTGACAAAAGTGAAAGATATAATAAAGGAATCATTTAATATTGAGGATGACATAATCATACAAAGATTTGATAAAACTTGGGAAGAATTTATTGATATCAATTGTAATGAGGAGTTACAGGATTGTGATAAATTAAAGATACAAATTTTGCCTGGAACCCACTGAAAATCCAACATTGCATAAAAGCTTGTCTGCACCTAAAGAATCTGACATTACCATTGCATCGGCTAACTTGCAGATTGATGAAGTAAGTGATTCAGTCATCGTTCAGTCTACCTGGCCAAAAATATTTACAATATGTTCTGAAAATTTTTCATAACGGTTGATTGAAATGCTTACAAAGGAAACTTATGCTGGATTGGAATTGTAAACATGAATTTCTAAACCACATTACAGAGCAGATTACAACTTATACATATTATCCGTCATGTCATCAAGTATATGACGTTGCAAAGGCTATTATTCAAAAGTTTCCCTATTTTTGTGAAAAAATAGGCAGTGGGTATGATTGGTGGTACATTTGTATAAAGGACAAGCTTAAAAATGTGCGTAGGAAGTCTGACGAACCATCAGCGACTTGTAGAAAGAAACTCAAAATGTCAGACAAGATTCTAACAAGTGTTGCTAGAAAAAGATCCTTTCCAAAAGCAAGCTCAAATATTACAAAACATCTGAAGGAATTGGAAGATGCAATAAATGACCTTGAAGAACAAACACCAAAGGCGGTTGCATATGAAAGATGTGTAACAGCTATCATGTTAATCCCAGAGATGCTAGGAGAGAAAAGTGATGGTATGATCAGAGTATATGATGTAAGTTTCAAAACAATTTAAATCCTATCATATTATACCCATGCTCCGAAGGAGTTGATAAGGTATACTGGTTTTCTTCAATATGTATTTGCTTATATCACTTATTGCAATTGGAGAATCTCAGAACACATTTTAAGGAAGTAATTCACTTCATTATTCAACTTTATAATTACCAGTGTATGGAAAGTGCAAACTGGTAAATAGTTGATTGATGTTTGCGAACCGATAAAACTGTTGATTAGTGTTCTTACCTGGAGCACCAGTCAACCATTTTATCGGTTCACAAATAACACCATTCAATAGTTTTATCGGTTTGCATACACCAATCAACCATGTATTGGTTCACACTTTCCATACATTGATTACACATATAGGTAATTTGTAACATTGACTTAATTTTAGTTACTGTAAATCCAGAATTTATTGCATGCATTTATTATTGCAAATTTTTTGACAGATGATGGTTATTTGATTTCTCTTATCATGATTATTGTGATTGCTGCTCATTTTAAAACAGAATACAAATGTAACACTAGAAAATGTAGACACATGCAAGTTTTGATGATTGCAATGGTCATCTAGTATCATTTTTCACATTAATGAAACATCATAATAATTTCTGAATTTACAGCAATTTTACATTTTATTTTAAACATTCACTGTTTGTAAAAGAACCTAAAAAAATAAAAGAAAGTTCAGTGATAGAAAGGTTAAAGTCTTCACTCTGCAAATTATTATTTGCTTAACTTCTTTGGCAAATTCCTTAGATAGATTACAGTCAGGATAATGTGTCAAAGTTTAGTAACTAACAAACAGATGATAGTGCAGAGCTAGCTTAATGAAAGAAAATATCAATCATGTGGACATGATAGAGATGAAAACATCAGCTGAAAAGTTGCCTTCTTATAAGCTTTTAACTTTCTTTATTTGTTCTCTTATAATTTTAATGATGAGCTAATACCCTGCCACACACAGTGGTTGGTTGTTATGTGATGTCCTTCCATCTGTCTATATGTACATCTTTTCCCCAATTGTACATGTATTTAGCTTCTTGTCACAAAACTGAGATCAAGTACTATTTTTTGTGTGTTTATGGTTGTGAAGATTAGGCCATGAAATTATATAGCGTGAAATTGTGTGATTGTTATTGTTTTTAGCTGACCTGGCCCTGGGACAAAAGGTCATGTAAGCTTTTGTCTTCACTGGGTGTCTGTCATCTTCCGTCCGTTGTTGTTTGCTTTTCACATTTTAATCATTTCCTCTGAAACCACTGGGCCGATTTGAACCAAGATTTGCATGGATGGTGCATCAATGGTCTCCTTTCAGAATTGTATCTGACTACTCTAAAACTAGAAGGCAGAACACTGAATAGGTCACAAAAAATACAAGAGTATTGTTAAATAGAAAATGTTTTATAAAATAAAACTGCAGTGTAGGCTATTTGGAATTGGTGATTTAAGTGTCTGTGGTTATATTTTGGTTAAGTTAGCATTTAATCCCAGAAAAACAAGAAGAATTTTGTAGTTCTTAAGTAACAAAATTAATCTGAAGAGTTTTGAAAAATTTCCAGATGGTACATAAACATTTAAAAATCATTTAAATACAGCACCTTCTAGTACATGTAATTACTAAAGCTGCAGTGGGCCAGTTTACATTCAGGTGAGCAATATAGGCTCACATGAGCATCTAGTTCGAATATGATTATAAAATATGACAGGGTATCTTTTAGCATCTGTTTAAGAACTGCAGTTTTTTTTTTCAGGAAAGTATCACAAAAGAAGACATACTGAAAGGAGATATACCAAGGACACCATTTCTTGCTTTCATTGTGCCTTTTGGTAAAACCATACATGATGCAGAAACCTTTTATGTTGTTGTTGAAGGTCAGGTGGTAATAAATGGAGTGGAAATTATAGAGGCATTATTTCTGACTTACAGCCAGTTTTACATTTTTAACATAGAATACTACCAGGACAATATAGCTTCTTGGCAATTTATACAGCATGTCATTGCAGAAAATAAAGGTGGCAAGGTGCTGAAAAAAGTTATCACTCTTACTCAAATTTATGTATGCATTGTATGTTTCTTTTTTTGAGGGGATGTCAGTCACTTGATATTCAAAATGATCTAACTATAAAAATTGCATTGTGTCCAAATGTACTTCTATTGTCCATATATTTTCCACATGCATGTATTCATTTTTGCAAGATAATTATAATACTTTAGAGCTTTGGTATTTTATTAGAAGTAAAGATGAGTGAATTGCTGAATTTGCCAGATTTAGCATTGGAACGAGTATTGTTATATGTTGGAGTTGAATCTTTATTGAGGAATGTTGTTCGAGTAAATAAATATATGTATAACTTCATACATAGTCATCCACATGTATTGCAACATTTTTTTTTCTAGGAGTAAATGAAGTACCAATTTTCCAGGATCCTGCTCAAATAGAAAAGATATTGAAACATGCTAGGATTTTTCATTGTTTTGAATTACCGTACATGACATGTACATTTGACAAAAGCACTGAATTTATGGACCATTGTATGAACAAATATTTTGTTCAGTCTGCTATATATAATAATAATCTAGAATGGTTAGATCTTTCAGGTACACAGATTTCAAAGTTATCATTTTTGAAACATTTATATAATTTGGATACTTTGGTTCTTGATTCTTGTCAAAAAATTGATGTCAAAGAATTTGAAAATCTAAAATTCTAGGGTTCGAAATTACCGTAGGACCGATAGCCCGAGGCTAGAAGAATTGCGTTCGGTCTAGGCCAAGTTGTTTTATCGTAGACCGTGTGTCTAGGTGATTTACGACTCGATTTCCGGAAATTGCATTCCGCGAAGACATTGTTTTCTATCTTATGTAAAATCCTCGGTCATGTCGGCACTTGAAATAAACTACTCGTGTCTCCTCTATATGTAAGAACTTATATGACTATGATCACGAGTTCAAGGTTACTTTTTCAATAACAAAATATGTGGAAATTCTTACCGGGAGTTTCAAAACCGAAGTCTAAACGGAAAGTTGACACCCGTGACAGTAATAAGGCATACGATGCCACAAAAAGGAATACAATGGCTTCAAATGTACAAATGGCTGATGTCCTGTGACAGTCACAGTGACTGGTGTACAAAATTTGGGAAAGACGACCCAGACGGTAAATTTGTTAACGGCACCGATAATTTCAAAAAGGACACCTTAGATTACTGGAGGAGGAGGAGGAATTAGAGTATTCAGAGATGGAGTCAGATTATGAACTGGAACCTGAGGACAAATACAAATTCAGAATAAAACAAACTTATTTAAATATTTACCTTTTATTAACGTTCTTCAATCTTTGAAACCAAAAAAAAATTTACTTTTTTGACACAATTTTTGGACATCTCTTACATTCAAAACATACTCAGAATGCCGGATTTTGCATGTAATTATTAAAAATGTTCAAGGGCGGGCATGCCCCCAAACCCCCCTAGCAGAAGCTCACCGCAAATACAGGTCTAGACATTTTCCTTCAGGGCTAGAATAGATTAAATCAGTCTAGCCCTGCAGTCTAGACATCAATTCCCATTAAATTCTATCCCTGAATTCTGTAATCAGTTAAGTAACATAAATGCTGGATTTACAAACTTGGATGGAGAAACATTGGTCAAGGTGATTAAACCTCCAATTGTTCACATTGATATTTCTGGTATCATGCTAGATTTAGATCATGTAAAAGGCTTGTTGAAAGTCTGTCATTCAACTTTGTTAACTGTTCATTGTGGAATAAACAATTCTGTAAGCAAAGAACAATTTGAAGATGTAAATAGACAATATAGAGATGTCTGTTTTAGTTTTTCCCCACCTCGTTATGATTTTTATTGGTAAAACTGTAGTTGGTCAGACTTTGACGAAGAAGTTGGATAAAGTTGTATGTGTATTTCATTTATAATGTCCTTCACTAGAAAGACTGTTTGATTCATTTTCTCATCCAACACCATATTTAACTTAGAAAAAAATCCTAATTTTGCAGCCACTTAAGGCAGGTCAAGTTGAAAATTCCACTTTTGTAACCCCTGGTTAATGCCCCTTTATAAAGTACAAAAGGTTAAAATTTGAGGCTTCCTTTTGATTACTTGTATTTGGATCAACCATTTGATTGAAATTTGGATATGATTGATGTAAGGAACCAGGTCAAGTTCTAGTTTGACAAATTTCACTTTTGTTGTTCCCCAATTATGGCTTACACTAAAAATTATGGTTTCCATTCAATAATTTGTGTCTGACTCAATCATTTTGTTTGTTATAATGAATCATGTGTTCAATTTCAAAGCACAACTTACATGTAGTAGCAGACAAACTTTCAAATTCTGCCATTTTAACTCATCACTAATACAAATGGGAGGTTTGGTGCACGGTAAAAAACCAGGTTTAACCCACCATTTTCTTCAGGAAATACATGTGCAAAGTCAGGAATATGACAATTGTTTTCAAATTGTTCCTCTGGTTGGTATGGTTAAGCTTCTCTTCGGTTTTTGTAGACTTTCCCTCTTGAATACACCTTGGAGTACGGTACATTTGTTATAACCTTTATTAACTTATTTATAGCAGATGTTCAAGTGCCTCGGGGAGGTTTTGAAGGTAGGGTTATTAATATTTACATAAACATACAGTAAAAAATAATTAAATTTTGAAGAAAAAGGGGGGAAAATATGGTTTTGGTCAGATTTTAATATGGTGTTTATGGCTATAAAATCAAGGTCAAGGTTGATTTTGATAATTTTACCTTTTGTGGTTCAAGAGTTATTGTTCTTCATTATTTGAAAAACATAATTTTTTCCTTTTCTCTTCCATAAAGTAACCTTTAACCAAATCTTTTCAGATTTTAATATGGTGTTAATGGTTTTAAAATCAAGGTCAAGTTGATGTGATGATTTTACCCTTTGCGGTAAAAGAGTTGTGGTTCTTTTTTATTCAAAAAAATGTCATTGTTTTTCATTTTTAGTTCAATAACTTGAGTATCCTTTAACCAGGTCTTTTCAAATTTCAATATGGTGTTTATAGCTATAAAATCAAGAATTATAGTTCTTTAATATTTCCACAAAATATGGAAAACCCAGTTTGCTGTCTATAAGACAGCTTTTCCATTTGTTTGAATTTTAATTAGGTGTTGGATAAGGAAATTAGTTCAATGGTCTTAACAGTGATAAACACTATGTCATAAAGAATTATGACTACATATGAATGGTGCAAGTTATATTTTTTTCTGTTGTTAGCATATTTTTCTGAATATGAAACTTTCAAAAGAGTAATTATAGTTGATAGATATGTGTGTTTTAGCTAAACAATATTTTAAAGATATTAATTTGGAAAAACATTGTAAAACAATGAGTAAATGAATGGTGATTGTAAAACTGTGAGAAAATGGTGACAAACTTGGAAAAATTAAACATTTGTGAAGCAATGAAGAAATGATTGATGACATTAACTTAGACATAGGTTGTTTGTAAAACAAGGAGTAAATGAATGGTGACAAATATAGAAAAACTTATAAAGTATGTGAGTCAATGAGTAAACGAATGGTGATTGTAAAACTATGAGTAAATAGTGACAAACATAGAAAAATAGAATGTTTGTGAAGCAATGAAGAAATGATTGATGACATTAACTTAGACATAGGTTGTTTGTAAAACAAGGAGTAAATGAATGGTGACAAATATAGAAAAACTTATAAAGTATGTGAGTCAATGAGTAAACGAATGGTGATTGTAAAACTATGAGTAAATAGTGACAAACATAGAAAAATAGAATGTTTGTGAAGCAATGAAGAAATGATTGATGACATTAACTTAGACATAGGTTGTTTGTAAAACAAGGAGTAAATGAATGGTGACAAATATTGAAAAACTTATAAAGTATGTGAGTCAATGGGTAAACGAATGGTGATTGTAAAACTATGAGTAAATGAATGGAGACAAGGAGACAAACATAGAAAAAATTAAACAGGCTGGGCACAATGACTGAAAGGGCATATAATGGGTCATTTGGCAGATAATAGGTGAACAAATGACTTATAATTTTACAGTGCAAAATTTTCAATTTTTGGATTTCAAAGTTTCTTATTCAAAAGTGCATTTATTTACTAGTATGTGAAAATCAGCAACTTTTGTTTAGTAACTTTTTGTTTAACTTAACTGTTAAGGAGATCATAGCCTCAAAAATCGTTACAGAAAAAGTTTCAAAACAAAAGTTGCTGCATTTTACCTAGATAAATGCGCTTTTCAATAAAAACTTTGAAATCCAAAATTGAAAAAAATGACACTGTAAATATATAGACTATTTGTCCAATAATATGCAAAATTACCTATTATATGCCGTTTCAGCCATTGTACCCAACCTGTTAAAATGTTTGTGAAGCAATGAGTAAATGCATGTTGATTGTAAAACAATGAATAAATGATAGATGGCATAAACCTTTGATGAAATGTTACACATACATGTATTCAGATACAACATTTTTGTATTGCTTCTGTACATAGAATATAAGATGCAACATGATGCTATAATATTGATTTATGCTAATCTGGCCCAAAGACTATTGGAGCCTTGATATGTTTTTCTTTTTTATACAACCTTAAAAAATTGTGGTAGCTTATTGGTTAATGGGCTATTGTGGCCTTTGGCATCGATTTTGTCTGTAGACACTCATTTCCATGCAAAAACTTTAGTTGTAGTTGGCAGATCCTTGTGAAATTTTATACAAGATAGGTTCCTTGGCACTAAAGGTAGATTGGTATTGATTTTGGGAGGTTATGGGCCCTTCTGGTAATTAAAAGTGCATGGATATATTGTAGATGTGCACCATACATGTATATTTTCTTATTTTTCTTTTGTCATTTTTAACTTTTTTTTTATCTTGCCATTTAGTAGGTCAGTAGATGTTATATTGTTAATCTGCAATTCATCCTAGACTACTTTACAGAAACAAACCAAATTTGCAGAGATGCTTCTGTGGGGAGTGAAGTTGTGCACCTATTACAATTTTTGGTCACTTCTATTTTTGAGGTTTCTCAGAAGCAGAAACATAGGCGACGACATGTCTTTTATGGAAGACTGACGTCAAAGTTTTTCTCCATAGAGAATGTAATAATTGATTTGTCCAATCAGAATTGAGGTAGCTGTCGGGGTTTTCTAACTATAAGGGGCCGAAGGGGCCAAACATCACACTTTTATATGGTACCTGAATTTTTTTCATCCAGTTTGAATGGGATTTTTTATTTGGTTCTTCTTGATGAGGGCTTTCAGTTGTATGTTTAACAGACTTTAAGTATCTCTTACAGTTTCAGAGTTTTCACACTATTACATACTACTTAGAATTTTTATTTTCCATCCAATTTGGTGGGATTTTTTAAATTTGGTTCCTCTTGACGACAGCTTTCAACATATACAGTTTTTGAACACATTAGGAAACAAATCAGAATGTAAGTCAAATGATCAAACACTGCAACTAATGAATAAGTTCACAAAAGCATGAAGATTGTTACTTTTTGGTAAAGTTTTTAAACATTAAGCATGTATCTTTGATTTACAGAGGGAATTACAGCTTTGGAGATAAGAGGGTCTAAAAGGAGCCAGATTTATAACTGGAGATCCACCTTAAAATAAAAAATTGGGATTGGTTTAGGACCGCTAATGCCATTTCACCACTCTTCAGATCAAATCTGTTTTTATACCTTCTATTTTATTTTGCTGTAAGTCTTGAAGTTTCACTGTTCTTACAAGATACTATTGTAATAGAGTATGACCACATGACTTCTATGAAGGGACTTGATCATAACTTGATGTAATATTTATGTGATTGTACATGTATGCTACCGTATTTGTCATATTAAGCACCCAGGGCGCTAAAAAAAATTGAAAACGGGGGCACTTATTGAGATCAGCAAAATCCAGACTTTTTACCTGTCCGAAACTGTTTCCAATACAGAATTACCTTTAAAGTTGTGTTTCCGGTTTGAAAATCATGGCGAAGATAGCAAATATTGATGTCTTTCTGCAAAAAAAAGTGGTAATTTTTGATGATCTTAGAGGGCGCTTATTCATGTTTTGTTGGTAAATTAGGTAGGGGCGCTTATAGGAGCAGGGGTGCTTAATAGGATGAATATGGTATTTAAAGTATGTTTTTTTAAGTTAATTTGTACTTGCAGTGGGGAACAATGCAGACTTGTTATATTAAATATTGATACACATAACCTGTTATTTTAATGTTTCAAGCCTCTTTGCTAGTTGGCTCCTTACTCAGAAAATTTGGGAACTGGTTTAGAGCCATTGTCTAAAACATGTGTCTCTTTTTCGACAATGCTAAAGTAGATGAAAGGGGCCGAACAAATCATAATATCAACAACCTATAAAGGAACGAAAAGTTCTCTTATGAGCAAAATCAATATTCAGAACACAAGAAAAACATTAACTTGAATTTAGAAATCTTGAGAAAGTCCATCAAGAGTTTCATTATATGATCATCATTTTAATCATATTCATTTTTATAGATTTGACACAATTTCCTCTTTTTGACATTTTACTCATTTACTTACTGTAGTGTTTATTTTTTGTAACCTGTGAAAGAAAATTGATACACTGCAAACAAAAAATGCATGTTGGTTTGAAGTTACACTATATTTGGTGGCATCTCTGCTGCCACTCATATACTTGTGTAAGGTTACTCTATGAGGTTTGGTGTAAGGTTACTCCAAGAGGGGTGGTGTAAGGTTACTCCAGGAAGGGTGGTGTAAGGTTACTTTATGAGTTTTGGTGAAAGGTTACCCTAGATATGGTGATAAGTAATGTGACTAACACATAATTTGGTGTTAGTTGTCTTATGAAAGGGTGTAAAGTTTCCTGTCATACAGATGATATTTTACACCACATAGGAGTTAAATTACATTACTTAGGAGTTATGTTACACCACTTAAGAGTAATGTTACACTAGTGCAGAGTTATGTCACACCTCATATAGAGGGTAAACGTTACACCAATATTGGTGGGAGCGGCAGCTGAGCTGCCACCATTTTTAGTGTAAAGTTCCACTTTTTTTTTTACAGTGTAACCCTAACACATAATATTTTGAATTTTCCACGCATAATAGATACGAGAATACTAATTAGCACATTAGTTTGTCCTGATTTTGTAGCCATGCTTCCATGAACTTTTAGCTCCTATAGTTTATCCGACAGAAATCCTGTTTAATGTCAAGAATGTGGTATCCCTCGTGGCCAATCGTAACTACTCGGCCATTCTCGCTACCAATCGTAACTACTCGGCCATTCTCGCTACCCTGCATCGTAAATACTCGGCCATTCTCGCTACCCTGCAAATAACCTCGTATGCATTAGGCGTATAAATCGAACTACTTTTCACATGTCAGTTACATGAAAGTTTGATAAAGTTATATTTTAAACAATTTTCCATACATGTATTTCAATTAAAGTTTTAATTAGTTTTGCATGATTAGATTTTACTTAGTATGTCTTCCATAATGGATTTTCGTGGACTATATTTTTGTGCGGCTTAACTTAACTTAACTTCCGGCAAACAATTTAAGAAGAATTTCTAATATGTACGTACGAGGTTATTTGAAGGGTAGCGAGAATGGCCGAGTAGTTACGATTGCCTCGTGGCCTCATAGAAAACACAATTATCCACTCCTTGCATGTTTATTATCAATATTTATGACGCATCTGAGACACAGTTCTATATATATATATATATATATATATCGAGAATGCATCTTCTAGAACGGAAACTAAACGTCATTGAGTGCAACAGCCTAGAATATCTTCTCTAAGAATTGAATGGAATTATTATGGGTCTGGTTTTTACTGCATCTAGCTTTTGGGTTTGCTGTTCCCGCGACTGGCTGCTAATGACGTTTCTTTTAAAATTTGTTTGAAAATTATAATTATTAATGCGTCATCCGTTTCATTGGGAGGGGACGTTGTGGTCGTGATCGTATGGTAGTTAGATTTACAACTATCTGTGCAATCAAAGCCTATCACCTTGTGAGTTCGAATCTCGGTCAGGCGAGGTGTACTCTATACAACATTATCTGATAAAGTTTTTCTGGGTACTCGTGTTTTCTCCACCAATAAAACTGGCCGCCACGATATAACTGAAATATTGTCGAAAGTGGCATTAATCACCAAACTCTAACCCCTTTTCATTGTGAATCCTGAACAATTCAGTTTCATCAGTTTTGTCCCGTAAATAAATTTCTTTACCACAATGAATTGCAGTGGTAATAATTGATATCAGAACTATATCAGAACTATAAAGTTTCTTTAGATTTGCAGTGTACACGGTTAATAATATCTCCACTCCGATCAACGTCTCTCTCTCTTGCAGACACATAAGACAGTCATACAGGTCTTTTTTTTCGAGAATAGGGGTTCGTTGTTGAACTTGTGATTAAGCTAATCATATGATTAGCCATAATTACATTTTTAATTCCTAATCACATAATTAGCTAATGCAATGATTAAACATGATAAGTTAATACATTGGATTAAAAACAGTTCAGCAACATAATTTAACCATTGCATTAGATAAGTATGTGATTAGGAATTAAAAATGTAATTAGGGCTAATCATATGATTAGTTTAATCACAAGTTCAGCAACGGACCCCAGGCATATTACCTTTCTCCTGCATATGTACATCTACTGTTTTCTTGGCACCCAAGGAATTTGAACTAGATCTGACAGTATGATACCGATCACTGTCAAATACAAAATTAGAAACTTTGTGATTCGTTCCAGCAAATGATAATGGAGAAGCAACACAATCTTTAGAAAAAGGGGAGGGGGGAGATGGTGATTATTTTGCTATGCAAATATTTTTTGTTTGCCTGAATTGCTCTCAGAAAAAAATGAAGATACTAAAACTAAAGGGTTATTTTGATGCCATAATTCAAATGACTGACAGACTAATGGCTAAAAGAGAAAAGACAAAGGACAAACAATGGCCGACATAACACTAATACTAAAACAGAGTCGTACTAAAAACTGTCAATGGGAACTAAGGAGGGTGAAACGAAATTAGCCCATACACATTCCTGTTCGGTTTTCTGTGTTCGTCTGCTTCACGGACAATTCAGTCAATTTAGTCTGTCAGAATCGATGGAGTGTGAAAGAGAAGTATATAAAGACAAACCTTGCTGATTATCTTAACTGGGGTGTCTATGTTTTTCATGTTCTGATTCTTTCATAGCCGAAGGAGGGTGTAACCTAATTGCCCAATGACAAGTTTTTCTTTGGACACTGAATTGTTTGTTCTTCTTCGATTGACGGCTTCTGATTACCCCCTTTGGTCGTTTTAAACTTTTCTTGATAGAATAAAAAAAAAGAGAAAGAAGCAAAATGTGTGGTTTTCAACAGAGTTCAATATATATAAACGACTTTCAGCAACTTTTTGCAGAAGTAGTGGCAATTTTATGAATCTGTTGTCTACTACCACTGGCCATTTTAGCCACGAGTGCCATTAGTTCTTATCATTGGGTATCACATGAGATTTACAGGTCACATATGTTACCGTGCAATGAAACGGACCTTAATAAAATATTCTAACAAGGTGCTACTTTCGCTTTGAAAACAATAGAGGGCTCTAAATAGCACAGAACACCCTAGCACATGCGCAGAAGGGATATCTAATCGACAGCGTATTTTGCATATTTGTACTTTATGTATGTTAAATTAAAAGAATAAAAATAATAAATATACAAAAAAAATCAGATGAAACTAATTTTTGATCGTTATCAATTTTTATAACGTTTCTGTAGCGTTATATATTCTTGTAAATAATAGCGGGAGGTAATTGTAACAGCTTCTGTAGCTTTATATATTCTTGTAAATAATAGCGGGAGGTAATTGGAACAGCGCCCAATAATAACCTCTGTCTAGGTACGCTTGAATGCATAACATTACCGTAAATGTTCTGTTAGAATCGAAATAATATTTTTAATTATTTTATAAGTAATAAAATTTAACGCTTGAAATCATAGTCAGTCTCTAAGACTATGAAAGCGTTAAATTTTAAATTAAACTGCTTTGTTTGTTACGAACAACCCGATTGGTAAAAAGGTCGTAAGCCATAGTTCACACCGTAGAACCGTTAAAGCATTTTAGTGAAAAGCTGTATGATACGATCAAAACTATGTTTATAAGGATGGCCGAACCACACCAAGGTAAGGACTGTATCTATTTTTTTGTAATAACTGTTAGATGATCAATGCGATATAACAGCATACATGTTTATCTTTATCTGGAAGTAATAAATTACTAATTTTCTCCTATTTTCTGAGCACCCTCGAATCAGTTTTCGGCTAGCACCCTCCAAAAAAGTAATTTTTCGTTATTTCGGGGCCGATATCTTGGATGCACATAATATCTATAAATAATCACGACATAAGGTCACTCGCATGTGACCTGTGATTTGGTTTCTTCAGATCTTCCACGCTGCGACCTAACAGTAAAGGGAAGCGATATCAATATTCTCACTAACTCGCACAACCATTCACACAATATTTATATATCATATAAATCCTAATCATAGTTGTTGTAGAAAGAGAGATAACTCAATGATTTTTAAAAGTCATGATGTATTTATTTTTTACTTTAGATCTAATAAAGATATAATATAAATTTAAATAATTTTATGCTTTAAGTAGTGATGTATCATTTTGTCCGTCCTATCGCAAGCATATATGTATCAATTTAAGAAATAAAATTGTTAATTTTATAACAACGTATCCGTCTAGCTTAGATTTGTATAAATAACCAAATGAAAACAATAAAATACCACACTGTCGGAGCATTTTGAAAATCGTAAAAAAAACCCAGAAGCAATAATCGATACTGTTAACATACATATACATGACCGCTCACTTTCCTGGCTTGGTACAGGCACTTCAATAAGAAGTGGTAGGGTCAAACTAGATTGATGGGACCAAACCTCAACCCTTTATGAAATGATACGGTCATACTGCAATTGCTTTCCACATGTGAGTTTACATTGCCAACCATAATATTTATCTTCCTTTTTATTGAAGTTACGTGACAGCCGGTATGCGAAGCATGTCCTTATGATGCCACCGAATCCTTTCAACACTTCTTCCTTGAATGTCCGGCATACAAAAATATAAGAGATCAAAGTTTTCAAGAAATTGCTGATCATATATGCCCTGTCTAGATTTCACAGAGTTGTCGTCCTTACAAAAACTACCATTTTTAATTGGGGAAACCTGTTATTTTTTTTAACCAAGAGTGGTACCGATGATTTCTTCGATCGGATAGGTAAAACCATGTTAAAAAGGATGTATGTTTTCCGATCAAGTGTTTTAAATATTGATTGAAATATTTTTTTAATGTATTACCTAAACTATTATCTATTTTTATTTTATATTGTAATATGTACATAATAATATTTTAGACGCACTGTAGGTACCCCGCCTGTATGTGTCTCGGATGTAAAGGGGTAGTTTTTCAAAATAAACATATAAAAGGTTCATCGTCAGTTGTTTTGCATATATATATATATATATATATTATAAAACACTGAATATAAAAAAAAATATTTGTGCGAGGATTAGAAACGGGTAGAACTGCGAGGATTGGCGAGCACGGCTTTACCAAGTATGAATACATTTAATATTAAGAGAAAATGTACGTATATTGAGTGAGTTTATGTTGGAATGTAAAACAATTTAGAACTCTCAGATTAACACGAACTAAATAAAAGACGTAACAAATGGGGTTAGAATAATCCCAAACTAAATTATAAGGTTGCATGGTCCACATTAAGCCATTACTTGACTAACCGCGTCCACTCTTCATAGAAGCTTGATGAATTGTATCTGGAAAAGACTTATATCAAGCGGGCGTATTTGTTTTCTAGACTTCTATTAATTTATCAGAACTTGGCAAAAGGGGAATAACTGGAATAGTATTTTTAAAGTATTGTAGACTGACAATTGCCTGTCTCAATCTAATGGATATTCAGCCGAGGTACGAGCCAGGGGACATAACTCGTCAGTTTATAAAGTATTGTTGAGGTAGCAAATGTTCATGGCTATCATTTGGAACAACTCTGTGGTTTAGGAAAATTTCATTCCGAATGACAAAAAGTAGCTTGATTTTATTGTAGCTCACATTCATCCACCGGAGTCGGAAGTTCTATCAATAATAAGGTATAGGGGCACCTCGAAGATCGCTGGGCAACTATAAAAATAGAACTTCTGACTCCTGTGATTCATCCGACACCGGGTTTAACTATGATTGGATTATTTGCCATTCAGACAGATTTCAGCGTACTAGTATCTGACAAAGTAAATCAGTAAAAAAGTGAATAGAAGATCATAGAATATATATTTACGGTATTAAATTTATTTCTATTAGTGTTAGGGATAGGGTTATGGTGTTTAGCCACTGAAAAACTTTATCATATAATGTTGTATCGAGTACACCTCGCCATTAGAGGGATTCGAAATCACAACGTTAGTGGTGATAAGGTAGTTCTAAATCCAACTACCATACGATCACGACTGTCCTTAAATTTCTATTAAAATGTAATGACAGATGAAAAAAAGAAAGCATGTAAATAATTAGTCTGTAATTCATGAAGTAAATGTCAGTTGGATTGAGTAAAGTGATATTGTTATAAATGTCAAATATTACAAAATAACAAATATACACATAAAAACAATTAAAAATGGGGGGGGGGGGGGGGGGGGGGGGGTGTCAGCCACTTATATAGTTTATCATTTGACCGAGTAAAGCAACAAAGAAAGTGTATTAGATAAACATCAAAGATACAAAAAGGTATCAAATGGAAAGGGATAATATTACCTGATCGCGACACGAATAATAAACAAACTGGTTATAATATTTTCTAAAGGAAACAAATAATCGGTTGAAAATAGTATATATATTGTGTGGAACTGCACGGTCTAGTAGACAAGAATTTAAATTGCAAACAGGTATCTACTTCCGTGTTAAGGTTTCAGAACTGATTAAAATATTAAAATGTTGGAACTAATTTTATTACTGGTTTTCAAAGTTTGCTCATCAATCGAGTGGTTAATTAGAAAGAAAAGTATTTGTAACTTAAAATTTTGTAATTTATCAAATATTATGTAATATAAACACCTACAGAATATCTCCATATACATGTACAGCTTTTTAAAACCTTTCATTTGAATTCGTAGCTGTTCAATGCTTATAGTTTCTTCAATCTTTAACTTAAACCGTCATGTAATTTTAGATAACGGCATAAAATTACACTTATGATATCATACGTTGATAACATTTTTTTTTACCCCATGTTCTAACATCAAGATCATGTAGCTGACATAGCGGGTCTCGTTCAGATGACCTTTGCTTGGCCAATTAAATTACCGCTTTTCAAATCTTAATTTGTAAAGCTGAACTGAATTGATGACTCTAATTTCCATTGATCCTTGTGTCAGTACAGCACGACTGATCAGCAGAGCATAATACGTGCAGTATGCAGAAATACATACCAACAGTGTATCGAATTATAGTAACTCTTCCAAGCGAAGAAACATTTCTTCTATGATTATAACAATTAATGTAAACATTCCATATTTGTGTGATTACATTCTATGAATCTGATGTACAACGTTAATGTTTTAATGCTTACTTGTGTGTACTAAAGATAACTATAATTTGCCACCTTTCCAGTCAGCTATAAATTTATATATAAAGTTATTTGAACTTGCTCCTCTCCAGATTGATGTCAGATCTGCATGCACGACATATCAGAAAGGGGATGGGAATTTACACCTCTTTTCTACGTGAAAAGCATAGAAATATAGAATCGACTTCTGACGAAGCTTAGTTTTCACATTTTTTAACGTGTCGGAGTTTGCAAAGTAGATTCAAATGTTTATACCTATGTCGTAGTAAAAATGACTTATTAAAGGCGGAGCTAAGAACAATAAACAATTATCCCATTTATGTACGCATATATACGAATGATAGTATTATCATATAGATGACAAGTCGAAAGGTGACTGTTTAAAGCGGTCGACAAAAATCTCGAAAAATGCAATATGTCATTTTCTCCTTCTTTTTGTCGGCATGAAATCAGGAATTCCTCACGAAGGACATCTAGAACCAAAAGAAATGAAGGTTTATCAAACTTTTTTTTTTTCATTTAAAACAATTTCTCTTGGGAAATCAAATTGCGTAGATATTGTCACAAATATGTATGGACACTGTTACCTACATAGGACAATACTTGTAAAATCTCAAAACCAAATAAATAAGTCTTGTGTAATATATTTTTGTTACTATCATTACAGCATAATTTATGAATTAGTTGTTTATTTCGTTTCATACAAATATGAAAAGATGGTGAGAAACGACAAAACACTGTTTGTTAAGCATTCATATAATATTAATTTTGGTACTTGTGTCATTTATCCTCTGTATAACAGCATAGATAAACACGAGAAAACATTCTTTAGTCATTCCCTCATTGTTTTGTTTATCTAATTTTGAAATGTCATTTTTCTTTTCTGTAAGTAAATGATACTTATAATTTACTGCTTAACAAATTTGAACTTATTTCAGTGGAAGCCATATCAGGAAGTAATACTACATTGACATGTTCATTACAAGGGTCGTCTTTCCAATGGCAAAAGGTGGTGAATTCTTATTGGTCAACAATTCAGCAAGGAGATAAATACGGGAATGTGAATAATGTATCTCTGATTATATATAATGTTGATGTAAGTGACGCCGGTAGTTATCTTTGCAGAGTTGGTTCACAACAAATACATATGCAAGTTACTGTTATAGGTAAGTAAAGTAGATAAGACAAGATAAGTCCAGCGAAAACAATAGGCATTAAGAAGCAAACCGCAAGCATAACAGAACAAATGACTAAATGAATGTTCGTACACAGACGGTATTTACCATGTCTCTCCGTCTCAGCGAAATTATTAACAACACGCTTTTAATACGTTTGTCTTAGAAATGTCCTGTAATCGAATGCAATTAAAAGTTGGCTATTGTTAGAAAACGGATATTTACAGAAACTATGAATTACATAGCATTTGGAAAGGGTGACTCAGAGTATACGCTGTTTCTGTTTATCTCGGGGTAATTTGCAGTATTCTACATGCACAACAAAAAGTTCGGTAATGGATATCTGCAATATTGTTATGCTTAATTGCAACATTCCAAATAAAATAGAAAACAAATTATACTTCACTGTATGTTTTATAGTTATATGGGTCCACTAGCTATGTATTATATAGTTTATGGGCTCAACACTTCCTTCTTAGTGAAAAAGATGCGATGATGCCAGTGTTTCGCCATACGAGTAAAGTGTCAACCCTTACATATAACTTGGTGAGCAGGATGTCATACAGAACGTTCGAATCTTGAACTTCATAGAAAGTATATTTAATCGTTGTGACACAGAAGTTGCCGTACATGTTACATGCATGTTTAATATAAAGATAGTTGATGGCCTCAAACATAAAAAAAGTACACAAAGCCATCGTGCGACTTAATAGTGAAACAATGGTCATCTTCGAACAATAATCTAATTGCCAATACAATATTACATCATCTGTTCCGAATAACAAGGTGTTGATATCTTCTGAAAAAATTTATTTGAAAGATAATATCATTTTTAGTATTATCTATATCGAAGTTACAAAAGACAATAATTCCATTTGCCCATTCTAATACCAGAAATAGAAATAGGTTATAACATGAATAAGAATGTTTTCTATGTAGAGTCTGTGAATCACTTTTTAATCCAATTTCAGTGATAGCAATAGAAGGAAGTACAACTACATTAACATGTCCACTACAAGGCTTGTCTTTCCAATGGCAAAAATGGACTAATTCTGGTTTGCTTATTCTTCAACAAAATGCTAAATACGGGAATGTGACTACTGGATATCTGGCTATCTATAATGTTGATCAACATGACGGTGGTACTTATATATGTACAACTGGCAAACAACAATTATATATAAAAATTGTCTTTAGAGGTAAGCAAAGTAATTAGAAAAGTGCAGTCAAACGAAAGCAATAAATGCATATGCATTAATATGAAGCTCGGCAAAAATTTCAGAAAGAATGAGATATAGATTGTTATATTGTGTATGTTGGTTTCCGATCTCAGTGTAATGTGCAATTTTACACATTGTTCTACACATGCAATACAGTGTTCTGCTATCCTCCGTAATGTTTTCCATTTTTGTTACGTTACGAAACTATACATGTAGCTTTGTTTTCATTGAGAATAGCAATTCAAAAGACGAAACATTTAGATGATTGCTAAGTGAATGTAGCATCATATATTTTTCTAACGACGTTTCAGTATAAATGCTGGGAACTCTATGAGTCTGTTTATAACTTAAAAACGCTTAATCATGTTTATGTAAAGTGGAACACAACTTTGATGATATGACTGACTATAGATATACGGTTTGTATATAATATCAGAAAGGTGTGGTGTTTAGTCAAATGTAAAATCGGGATGCAGTTTCACGAAGTGTACAATGTACGTATGAGGTACGTTACAGGTAGGCACATTTATTTGCAGATATTTACACCGTCTATGAGAATCATCTTTTCATTAAGATTTCACCACCTAATCTACCATAACTATCATTCATAGTAAAATTACCACTTAAAGATCTTATCAAGCAATACTTTCCTTGCTACTAACATGACCACTAAATGACAGTATTGACCATGACTTTCCTTAATACAAATAGGACATATAAAGTACCTTATTGACCATGACTGTCCTTAATACAAATAGGACATATAAAAGACCTTATTGACCATGATGGTCCTTAATACAAGTAGGACATATAAAAGACCTTATTGACAGTGACTGTCCTTAATACGAATGACTTTATTCACCATGACTGGTCATAATACTAACATGACCTCTGAATGACCTAATTGACCATGATTGTCCTTAATACAAGTAGGACATATAAAGGACCTTATTGACCATGACATTTCTTAATACAAATAAGACATATAAAGTACCTTATTGACCATGACTGTCCTTAATACATATAGGACATATAAACAACCTTATTGACCATGACTTTCCTTAATACAAATTGGACATATAAAGGACATTATTCACCATCAATTTCCTTAATGCAAATAGCACATATAAAGAATCGTATTGACCATGATTGTCCTTAATACAAATAGGTCATATATGAAGGACTTTATTGACCATGACATTTCTTAACACAAATAGGACAAATAAAGTACCTTATTGACCATGACTTTCCATAATACAAATAGGACATATAGAATACCTTATTGACCATGACTTTCCTTAATACAAATAGGACATATAAAAAAATATTATTCACCATGACTTTCCTTAATAAAAATAGGACATATAATGGACCTTATTGACCATGACTGTTATTAATACAAATAGGACAAAAACACCTTATTGACCATGACTGTCCTTAATACAAATAGAACAGAAAAACACCTTATTGACCATGACTTTCCTTAATACAAATAGCACCCATAAAGGACCGTATTGACCATCACTGTCCTTAATAAAAATAAGTCATATAAAAGACCTTATTGACCATGACTGTTCTTAGCACAAGTAGGACATATAAAAAACATTATTCACCATGACTTTCCTCAATACAAGTAGGACATATAAAAGACCTTATTGACCATGACTGTCCTTAATACAAATAGGACATAAAAAACTTTATTGACCATGACTGTCCTTAATACAAATAGGACAGAAAAAGACCTTATTGACCATGACTTTCCTCAATACAAATGGGATATATAAAGGACCTTATTGACCATGAGTTTCCTTAATTCAAATAGGACATATAAAAGACCTTATTGACGGTGACTGTTCTTAATACGAATGACTTTATTCACCATGACTGGTCATAATACTAACATGACCTCTGAATGACCTAATTGACCATGATTGTCTTTAATACAAGTAGGATATATAAAGGACCTTATTATACAGCTATAATTTTAATCCAATCAAAAACACCCATTTAAGACATGTTACTGTACATTATTTTCCCCGTAATGCACAACCGGAAGCCGTATTGTTTCCGAATTGTACATTATGTAAGGGAAGTAACTAGTTGGTTTTTGTCGTCTGCTAGTAAATTAATTTTAATTGTAATCTACAATCAAATTAACTTGTTCGATATTTAACAGTTTGAGGGAAAAAAGGTAGTTTAGAATAATTGTTGATCAGTTATTTTGCTGTTTTTAATTCAGAGATTAAGAGATCTGTATTGATACAGAACATTTTCCTAACGAAAAACTGTTGTGCAGTTGTTCTATTTAGACTGTATCAAAAGTTAAGCATACCATATTTGTTATAGTATTGAACATTCCAGCTGTATAATCAATAGATCATTATAAAGTGCTATGTACAATAAGGAATATATTGTACTCGTCCGTATTGCATTGAAAACCCGTATTGGACGAGACGCCGCATATTGTACATAGCACTGTATAATAACCTATTGTTATTGAAAAAACTTATTGACCATGACTTTCCATAATACAAATAGGACATATAAAAGACCTTACTGACCATGACTTTCCTTAATACAAGTATACATATAGAAGCTGGTATTGACCATGACAGTCCTTAATACAAGTATGAAATATTACAGACCTTATTGACCATGACTTTCGTTAATACAAGTAGGAATTATAAACGACCTTATTAACCATGACTTTCGTTAATACAAATAGGACATATAAAAGACCTTATTGACCATAACTGTCCTTAATACACGTAGCGCATATAAAAACCTTATTGACCATGACTTTCCTTAATACAAATAGGACATATAAAAGACCTTATAGAACACGACTGTCCTTAATATAAATAGGACATATAACACACCTTATTGACCATGAATGTCCTTAATACAAGTAGGACAAATAAAAGACCTTATTGACATTGACTTTCCTTAATACAAGTATGAAATATTAGAGACCTTATTGAACATGTCTTTCGTTAATACAAGTAGGATATATAAAAGACCTTATTAACCATGACTTTCGCTAATACAAATAGGACATATAAAAGACCTTATTGACCATAACTGTCCTTAATACAAGTAGGACATATAAAAGACCTTATTAACCATGACTTTCGTTAATACAAATAGGACATAAAAAAGACCTTATAGGCCATGACTGTCCTTAATACAAGCAGGACATATACAATACCTTATTGACCATGACTTCTTTAATACAAATAAGACATATAAAAGACCTTATTGACCATGAATCTCCTTAATACATATAGGACATATAAAAGACCTTATCGACCATGAATGTCCTTATTACAAGTAGGACATATAAAGACCTTATTGACCATGAAAGTCCTTAATAAAAGTAGGATATATAACAGTTCGTATTGACCATGACAGTCCTTAATACTAGTAGGCTATACAAAAGACCTTATTGACCATGACTGTCCTTAATACAAGTAGGACATATAACAGTTCGTATTGACCATGACAGTCCTTAATACAAGTAGGATATATAAAAGACCTTATTGACCATGACTGTCCTTAATACAAGTAGGACATATACAAGACCTTATCGACCTTGACTTTCCGTAATACAAGGAGGACATATAAAAGCTGGTATTGACAATGACTGTCCTTAATACAAATAGGACATATAAAAGACCTTATTGACCATGACTGTCTTTAATACAAATAGTACATATAAAAGACATTATTGACCATGACTGTTCTTAATACAAGGAGGACATATAAACGACCTTATTGACCATGACTGTACTTAATACAAGGTGGACATATAAAAGACCTTATTGACCATGACTTTTCTTAATACAAATAGGACACATAAAAGACCTTATTGACCATAACTGTCCTTAATACAAGTAGGACATTAAAGGAACTTAAAGACAATGACCTTCCTTAATACAAATAGGATATTTAAAAGACCTTATATACCATGAATGTCCTTAATACAGGCAGGACATATAAAATACCTTATTGACCATGACTTTCTGTAATACAAATAGGACATATACAAGACCTTATTGACCATGACTGTCCTTAATACAAGTAGGACATAATAAATACCCTATGACCATGAATGTCCTTAATACAAGTAGGACATATAAAGACCTTATTGACCATGAATATCATTAATACAAGTAGGACATATAAAAGTTCGTATTGGCCATGACGGTCCTTAATACAAATAGGATATATAAAAGACCTTATTGATCCTGACTGTCCTTAATACAAGTAGGACATATAAAAGACCTTATCGACCTTGACTTTCCTTAATACAAGGAGGACATATAAAAGATGGTATTGACAAGGACTTTCCTTAATACAAATAGGACATATAAAAGACCTTATAGACCATGACTGTCCTTAATACAAGTAGGACATATAAAGTACTTTATTGACCATGGCTGTCCTTAATACAAGTAGGACATATAAAACACCTTATTGACCACGACTGTCCTGAATACAAGTAGGACATATAAAACACCTTATTGACCATGACTGTTCTTAATACAAATAAGACATATAAAAGACATTATTGACCATGACTGTCATTACTACAAGTAGGACATATAAAACGCCTTATTGACCATGACTGTCCTTAATACAAGTAGGACATATAAAACACCTTATTGACCATGACTGTCCTTAATACAAGTAGTACATATAAAGGGTCTTATTGACCATGACTTTCCTTAATACAAGTAGGACATATAAAACACCTTATTGACCATGACTGTCCTTAATACAAGTAGGAAATATAAAGGGTCTTATTGACCATGACTTTCCTTAATACAAGTAGGACATATAAAACACCTTATTGACCATGAATTTCCTTAATACAAATAGGACATATAAAATACCTTATTGACCATGACTGTCTTTAATACAAGTAGGACATATAAAACACCTTATTGACCATGACTGTCCTTAATACAAGTAGGACATATAAAGGGTCTTATTGACCATGACTTTCCTTAATACAAGTAGGACATATACAACACCTAATTGACCATGACTGTCCTTAATACAAGTAGGACATATAAAGAGTCTTATTGACCATGACTTTCCTTAATACAAGTAGCACATATAAAACACCTTATTGACCATGACTGTCCTTAATACAAGTAGGAAATATAAAGGGTCTTATTGACCATGACTTTCCTTAATACAAGTAGGACATATAAAACACCTTATTGACCATGAAATTCCTTAATACAAATAGGACATATAAAATACCTTATTGACCATGACTGTCTTTAATACAAGTAGGACATATACAACACCTTATTGACCTTGACTGTCCTTAATACAAGTAGGACATATAAAGGGTCTTATTGACCATGACTTTCCTTAATACAAGTAGGACATATAAAACACCTTATTGACCATGAATGTCCTTAATACAAGTAGGAAATATAAAGGGTCTTATTGACCATGACTTTCCTTAATACAAGTAGGACATATAAAACACCTTATTTACCATAAATTTCCTTAATACAAATGGGACATATAAAATACCTTATTGACCATGACTGTCTTTAATACAAGTAGGAAATATAAAACACGTTATTGACCATGACTGTTCTTAATACAAGTAGGAAATATAAAAGATCTTATTGACCATGACTTTCCTTAATACAAGTAGGACACATAAAATGCCTTATTGACAATGACTTTTCTTAGTACAAATAAGACTTATAAAAGACCTTATTGACCATGACTTTCCTTAATACAAGTAGGACATATAAAGGACCTTATTGACCATGACTGTGTTTAATACAAGTACAACATATAAAAGACCTTATTGTCCGTGACTTTCCTAAATACAAATAGGACATATAAATGCCCTTATTGACCATGACTGTCTTTAATGTAGGTAGGACATATACAACACCTTATTGACCATGACTGTTCATAATACAAGTAGGACAAATAAAACACCTTATTGGCCATGATTTTCCTTAATACAAGTAGGACATATAAAAGATCTTATTGACCATGATTTTCCTTAATACAAGTAGGACATATAAAAGACTTTATTGACCATGACTTTTCTTAATACGAATAGGACATATAAAAGACCTTATTGACCATGACTTTCTTTGATACAAGTAGGACATATAAAGGACATTATTGCCCATGACTGTCTTTAAAACAAGTAGGACATTTAACAGACTTTCTTGACCATGACTTTCCTTTATACAAATAGGACATATAAAAGACCTTATTGACCATGACTGTACTTAATACAAGTAGGACATATACAAGACCTTATAGAACATGACTGTCCTTAATACAAGTAGGACATATAAAAGACCTTATTGACCATGACTTTTCTTAATACAAGTAGGACATATAAAAGACCTTATGGGGCATGACTTTCCTTAATACAAATAGGACATATAAGAGACCGTATTGACCATGACTTCCCTTAATACAAATATGATATATAAAGGACCTTATTTACCATGACTGTCCTTAAAGCAAAAAAGACATATAAAATACCTTATTGACCATGACATTCCTTAATACAAGTAGGACATATAAAAGACCTTATGGGGCATGACTTTCCTTAATACAAATAGGACATATAAGAGACCGTATTGACCATGACTTCCCTTAATACAAATATGATATATAAAGGACCTTATTTACCATGACTGTCCTTAAAGCAAAAAAGACATATAAAATACCTTATTGACCATGACTTTCCTTAATACAAGTAGGACATATAAAAGATCTTATTGACCATGACTGTCCTTAATACAAAAAAGACATAAAAAGGATCTTTTTGACCATGACTGTCCTTAATGCGAATGACTTTAATCACCATGACTGATCTTGATACTAACATGTCCTCTAAATGATCTAATTGACCCTGATTGTCTTTAATACAAATATGCCCACTAAAGTACCTTATTGATCATGAGTGTTCTAAATACTAACATGACCACTAAATAATCTTATGGAACCTGACTGTCCTTAATACAAGCATGGCCACTAGATGATCTTATTCACCATGAATGTTCTTGATACCAAGATGGCTACCAAAAGACTTTTCTTAGCATAAATATCCTTAATACTAACATGACCCCTGAAGAAACTTATTGACAATAAATGTCTTTAATGCTAACATGGCCACTAAAGAACACTATAGAAACAATAATTATAACAACTTACTCGTGTTCTCTATTAAAGTTTGCGTTTATTTATTTTTGGTTTAATTTCAGCGACAGCCATATGGGGCAGCAATACTACCTTAACATGCACATTACCAGGGCCGAATTACTATTGGGAAAAGAGAACGGATCAGGGTTGGTTTAGCCAAATCCAAGCAGGAGCTAAATATGGAAATGTAAATAGTGGAAATATGACTATCTATAATGTTCAAACTAATGACGGCGGTAGATATCGTTGTTGGGTTAATTCCAATCAAGAAAAGGTAGATGTTAGTGTCAGAGGTATGTACAGTAGATAAGAGAAAGAAATCAAATTAGATACGAATTAATGAGTAATTCGGAAGCAATACAAAAATAAAATGATGTTATATTGTGAATGTTTGTTTCCGACTTTTGACTGATCAAATATTACTGTTCGTCAAGCAACTCGTTTACATGTAAAACATATTATTGAGTGTCACAACCCGAGACACCAAATTGTAAGATGGGATAAATTCTACTGTATGTAACTATAAATAATAACCCTACATCATGTTTGTATTTCCACGTGAGGGAACAACGATTAAAAAATTATTTTATTTGCTCAATCAGCAATACTTTTTCTAGTAGTCAGTAATAATCTTTAGTTATCCTTCATCATACTGAACACTAATACGATTTCTGCTCACTTAGCCACATTCGTGGTGTTATAGTTACCATGTTGGTCTCGACTGAATTGAAGTTAGATCATGGCTTCTAGCCCCGATCGGGTCAAACCAAAGACTATAAAATTGGTATCCTAATTAGATTATCAATAACAAAACAGTGATGACAAGTCCTTACTAAAAAGATGCATAACGATATGTTCACAATATTTACATAATTATTAAATCACAGGTCAGGTATTAAACAGGCACATAATATCGCGGTATTTCCAAAATGTAGGTATCACAGAGACACATATTATCACCATATCTACATAATTTGTTCATCACAGTACCAGGTTATGCGAAGACACATATTATCACAGTATTTACATCATTTATTATTTACAGATCAAGGGTCCGTACATAATTTATTGACGGTATTGGACTGAGACAATAACATGAATAAGTCATCGGACACAAAATGTTATTTAGCTTCATAAACGATGGAACATTGAGTTGTCTAAGAAAAAATATACATTAGACAACTGCTGTTTTAAGATCATTCTTTATGTATAGTATTTTCCGTGGAAATGAGAAATATTGATTTCTTATGTTGTTTGTATGTAAAACTTTCTAAACAATTGATGAAATGTTGGACATTTCTACATAAAACACTAGGGTTGATCGCAGTAATTACAATAACAAGAAATTAAATATATACAATTTGTAAAAAATAAAACAACACACACACAAAGAGGCAGGTGTATCTTCCTTATCTTTGATCACATAAAGGAGAAAGTAAATACAATTTTCTTTTTTTCGGCAAAAAAAACACCTTTTTAGGAGGGAAAAACATTAAACCTGTTTTTTTTGTTTTTTTTCCCCTTCAAATGCGTGTAATATATACAGTGAGTCAAACGATTTACTTTTTCTCATTTAAGCTTTCATACTTCAACAATTTTAGTTTTTTAAAAGAAGTATATAAAATATGTAAGATGAGTAAAATATTAAATGTTTTTCCCTCTACAGTCTTCCCAAGGGCCCGATGGCCCGGGTGGTTCTTTAAACTAGGTAGTTGGATTACCTAACACCTCATGCAAACCTATCACCATAACGGCGTGGTTTCGCGCAAGGCTTTGTAAATTACAAAATAAGGTGCACTCGAATTGCAGCCGCAAGTGAAAAAGTTTACCAGTTGATTGTCCATGGCCGGTGGTTATCTCCGGGTACTCCGGCTTGATTTTTAGCAGAAATATTGCTTAGCATTGGCGTTATGCACAATCAATCAATCAATCAATCAATCAATCAATCAATCAATCAATCAAATCAATCAACCTAGGTATGTTTTTTCATCATAAATCTGTGAGAATAACATAGAAGATAAATATTGAAAATCCTACAAGTATAAATAGATTTCTTACAAATGATTCAGTGATAGTGAGCATTTCTTGTTTCAAAAAGCTTATGCAATATACAACAAAAGTAAAACGTCATAAAATGTTTTCCCCACAACAAAGCATCAGCAATCTGCAAATTAAATTTTGTAAAGGTATACCCAGATTGTTAATAACATGCAGTATGCATATTGAAAATAGTACCAGGATAAATTTCAAAGAGTACATATGATATACTGAATTAAAAAAACTTAGCAACACAATTTTTTTTCGCATATTAGTTTTTTTTTCACATTTTGCGTCTATGAATATTATAGACATCATATGGCTAATCAATGCTAAATCAGCTGCACATGCAATAGGTTTTTTTACTTGTCTTACCTGCTTATGCTTTCCGAAAATTTATTTCATCGACAATTTGTTCTTGAATAAGGTTCAAAATAGAAGAAAAACATATTTCTTGCAACCAAAAGATTTATGGGGCACCGTAATGACCACGATCGGTATGTTGGAAGGCGGAATGACCGTAAATGACGTTGCTGTGTCATTTGATGTTCACCATACAACCACATGGGGGTTAGCACAACGTTGCAGGACCACTGGCACAGCTAAGGATATGCCAACATCAGCTAGACCAAAACGTCTCACTGCAAGAGAAGAATGTTACATCAGGATCACAGCAGGTTGTGACCGCTTCTTACCAGCAACAAGGATTGTTGACAGAGTACGGAGAGCAACTGGAGTCTGTACATCCGCGCAAGCAGTCCGCAATAAACTTAAAGCTTGTCGTTTCAAATCAAGAAGACCACATAAAGGTATGGAGTTAACTGTCCACCACAAAATACAGCGACACGCATGGACAAATCAGCAATTGCACCGAAACTGGAAGACAGTACTTTTTTCGGATGAATCTCAATTCACACTAAAGTTTGCAGATGGTCGCATTCGTGTCTGGAGAAGGCCTGGTGAACGCTTTGCGGCGGCTTGTGTTATGCCAGTTGACCGCGTTGGTGGCAGTTAATTACTGTTGTTGGGAGGAGTGCATTACGCAGGAAATACCAATTTGACGATGATAAGACAAACACTGAATGCGCAGCCTACTGCGTTGACATTTACGCCCTGTCGTGATGCCGTTCATGCACAGAAACTATCGTTTTGTCTTTCAGCAGGAGAATGCTTGGTCACACACATCGCGTCTCTCCGTGAACTTTTTACAGGCCAAAAATGTTAATGTATTACCCTGGCCGAGTCGTTTCCCTGATCTGGCTCCTATTTAACATGTTAAACAGATAAATTCGAGAGAATCATCATCCATTTAACTCCTTGCATGAATTGGAAAATGTGCTCATCATTGAATAGAACAAGTTCAAGTACAAGTACAAGTACAAGTTCCAACAAATCATCAGAGGCATGCAAAAACGATGTAGAGCTACCATTACTGCCAACGGGGTGTGGACAAGATACTGACACTGTGGATTTATGTGTAAATTCATCATGTGTCACGTATTGCAAATCAGGAAGTTTGTGAATTACGATTTTGTGTACGTTCATGTTCCTATTTATTGTTGTTATTGTTTGTTAGGACAATATATTTATTGCTATGTAATGAAATCTAAATTATTTTTGAAAATATAAAATTAAAAATATTTGTTGCTAAGCTTTGCTTGCTCAGTATATATACATGTATATACATTAGGGAATCGTCCCATTTTGTTTTCAACAGCAGCTTCATTAGTCTGTGTGAATAACATATCCTGGGAATAGTTTACAACTTACAAGTATATATTTATTATTTCTGGAAAAAAGTACAGTTTTCTAATGCATTTCGTGTTCAAACAGTACATACACTATCTGCAATGAATAATTGAGCCAATGTTATTAGAAAAACAAGCTTCAAGAATTTCAAGTTTGGTTTATGGTGTTTAACGCCGCTTTCAACAATATTTGAGTTATAGCGTCGCGGTCAGTTTTATTGGTGGAGGAAACCGGAGTGCCCGGAGAAAACAACCGACCTACCGCAAGTCACTGACAAATGTATCACATAATGTTGTTTCGAGTACGCCTCTCCATGAACGGGGTTCGAACTCACTACTTTAGTTGTGATAGGCATTTATTGCACAAGATAAGGTTTTCAAAAGTTTTACTCAAGTACTAGTATATAATATGAATACAATACACAACGTTTTCTATATAAAAAATAGGTATAAGCGTTTTTTTTGTGATTATATAATATTGGCAATAATATCATCTTCTATCGACATACCCTTCTTAAATAAAACTTTAGTTAACTAAGAGGAACCATTGGTTCAGTAGCTTCCTTGTTAGCAGCAACCTTCTATCAAGGAAATCCTGGTAGAAATAACAAGCTCTGGAATATCGTATCAACTGAGAGATATATACTTCATATGCAGGTGCTGCTCGAATGTTGCTACATATAAATGGAAAGTTCACAATGGGAAAATTGAAATCATTTCTTTTGTCGTAATGTTTCGTTCTTTATCTCCTCTCAGTGTCAATGTCGAGGTGTAGGTCATTGTATGAAGCAGACCTATCTGTAACTGTGGTATCCTTTATTTCAAGCTCAATGGGATAGATGCGATCAACGAAATCACCAAACCTAGAATTATTTAGTGAAAGGACATAATCTAAATAGCGGAACGTGAAATTAAATGATCGGGCTAGCTTCTTTTCGTTTTTCTTGAGAAGACACTGTATGAAGTCTGCCTCATACGAATAAATTCACCATAAAAACAGGTAATATCGATAGTCTATTACTTACTAACCACGATGCTATATTTGTATAATTGTGTATGTATACTTTGTAGATTTGAAAATTATTCTTGATGCTTAAAATTGACCTAACACCAATTAATCATCATGTCCATCCACAAACATAGCGGTTATGAAAAACAGAACTTATTACAATGTTGCATGCTATGTTATTATATTATAGGGAATACATTGAAAGCATATATTTAACAGATATTTGTAACATTTTATTAGTTTTAGCTTAAGTATATTATATTGTGTAAATAATGAGCGTACCCTACAAAGGTCATGCACACTAAACTTGATATCTACGTTTTTATTACTACCTCTAGGTTGATACCTCTGCTGGTGGATTATTGGTCTCCGGAGGTATCAGCTACCCAGTAGTCAGTGTTACTATCACTAGGTTGATACCTCTGCTTGTGGACTATTAGTCTCCGGAGATATCATCTACCCAGTAGCCAGTGTTACTATCACTAGGTTCATACCTCTGCTGGTGGATTATTAGTCTCCGGAGGTATCATCTACCCAGTAGTCAGTGTTACTATCACTAGGTTGATACCTCTGTTGGTGGACTATTAGTCTCCGGAGGTATCATCTACCCAGTAGTCAGTGTTACTATCACTAGGTTGATACCTCTGTTGGTGGACTATTAGTCTCCTGAGGTATCATCTACCCAGTAGTCAGTGTTACTATCACAAGGTTGATACCTCTGTTGGTGGACTATTAGTCTCCGGGGGTATCATCGACCCAGTAGTCAGTGTTACTATCACTAGGTTGATACCTCTGCTGGTGGACTATCGATCTCCGGGGGTATCATCTACCCGGTAGTCAGTGTTACTATCACTAGGTTGATACCTCTGCTGGTGGACTATTAGTCTCCGGGGGTATCATCGGCCCAGTAGTCAGTGTTACTATCACTAGGTTGATACCTCTGCTGGTGGACTATTAGTCTCCGGAGGTATCATCGACCCAGTAGTCAGTGTTACTATCACTAGGTTGATACCTCTACTGGTGGACTATTAGTCTCCGGGGATATCATCGACCCAGTAGTCAGTGTTACTATCACTAAGTTGATACCTCTGCTGGTGGACTATTGATCTCCGGAGGTATCATCTACCCAGTAGCCAGTGTTACTATCACTAGGTTGATACCTCTGCAGGTGGACTATTAGTCTCCAGAGGTATCATCCAGCCAGTAGTCAGTGTTACTGTCACTAGGTTGATACCTCTACAGGTGGACTATTAGTCTCCGGAGGTATCATCTACCCAGTAGCCACTGTTTCGACACTGACATGGCTTATTAGATATACTCATAAATAATTCTGATATGATTTACATAATTAGAAATCCTATACTCTGATTGGGTATAAGCGCTTATGGAGGTGGGGTTTTTGTCAGTTTATTTTTCGAGAGACAATGTTCACGGACTACTTTTTTCGTAATGTAAGCAAAATGGCGGCTTGGATTCCCGATAATAAGGAAAGATAAAATAAACAGTATTTATTGTTAATAATCGACAATTATTGTTAGATATGAAAAAAAATAAATAAATGTCAATGATAAAAAAGATTGTATTGTTGTGATGAAAAAAAATTCAAGAAAAAATACTTAAGACTACCATCTATCGACTCTGACTTTTGTAATATATCGTCATCCTGTGACGTTGTTTACAAGGGACGCTGATTGACACAAGCTGGTTATTGATTTATGTTACGATTGTGTGAGCATTTTACATTCTTGAGTAGCTAAATGTACAATGCCATCAAATTGGAAAATATCAGTAACTTAATTACATCACCGTCTAGTTATCAATGTAGAAAAACAAGGTTAGTGCATTTTATTATTGATGGCCGACACACTTCAATGGAATGTATGTATGCGTACTGGGGATTCCCAAAGGTAAATTTTCAAAACAAATGAAAAAAAACTTAGTCACAGAATAATAAGGATTTTTATTTGTTTGTGAGTGAATTGGTCCAGGTTACACATAAATAAACTCCGGAAAAAATGCGTTTAATCGTATATTGAAATTATACAGTTACTAAATAATGTAATTATTACTAAGACTATTGTTCTCCCCCCTCGGGCATATGTGACCATAGCCCGATTGTTGGCTATCCTGTTTATGCCCTTACTGTGTTCTTACTCCAATAGATGTTTTTTATTTGGTTTTCCAATCTTTTGCATGTGAGCGTACATAATGGAGAGTATTGGAAAATCGCCTAGTGAGTAAACAAATTTATATCTACGTTTTTATTATTATAGTGTAGGATGCTATATTACTGATTTTGTCTGTTTATATACTTATGAGTTTTGACTTTCCCTTTGTAAGATTGTTCGGATTTCGGTAATTTTGTTATTACCCTTATTTACAATATTATATGGAATAAATTGACATCCGATATTTAACAGGGGCTGTCGTTGTCGTGATCGTGCGGTAGTTAGATATACAACTACCGGTACAATCAGTGCTTATCACCACTGACGTTGTGAGTTCGTATTCCGTTAGTTGTATGTCATGTTGAATCGGGCGCGTATTTGACGAGGAGTGGTGAGGAACAGTGACTTCACCGGAAATGACATCACCGGAAGTGGTCTCACCGGAAGTCCCCGGAAATGACGTCATCGGAAGTGACCAGAAATTGCATCACCGGAAGTGACCAGAAATGACTTATATGAAGTGACGTAGCGGGAAGTGTAAGGGAGATAATTCCCCCGCCTTTTTTCTCACCGGGTTTTCCCAGCATTTTTTCTTCGGAAGCACCTCGGGGTCAACTCGGAGACTTTTGGGAGTTTCCCATAGGCCACAACCCCCCTTTCCATTAGCCAACCACGGTTCTCCTTATATGTCCAATGAGAGCGTTCGTACCATTTATTTTGACCATTCGTTGAATCCCTTTCTTTCGTCCAATCAAATTCAAATGTTAACCTTTGTATTTTCCAACTTGAAAATCGGCATTTTCGCTCCAACTTTCATATTGACAGGATGTGTTTATCTTGAGGAATATAGTGGAGAATTTATATTCGAACAAAGGTAAGCATCTCAATCCTACTATACTCACATATTTTAATCAGTATTATCTCCTGTTTTCAAATTAATAGATGTAGTCTTTTCACACGTTGATTTTTAATTCAGGAAACAGTCTTCCATTTTATAAAAATCAATTGTCTTGTAAAATGACTGATCGTATTGTGACATTTTGTTTTCTATGGAGAACATCTGTTTCCCATTTACACGTTTTAATCAATATTCTCATAATTTCCTTCAAACTATTTAAAGATTTTTGAAAATCAAACCCGTTGCTTTTCAGAAAAAATTAAGGTACCATTATTTTTTGTTGGTACTATTTATTTTAACAAGTTTTCTACAATTGCTCTTTTCTTAGTATTATTTCCCAAATTCTGATGATTGTGTAACGTAACGTCTTTTTTCAGAATACAAAGAATTTATACAAATAAAAGAAGAAACGAGGAAAGTTTACATATTGCTAAAGGTAAGATTATTTTCGTTTTGTACTATGGTTTTCCATTTGCTACATATTGTAAAGTTTTTACTTTTAGTATGAATCTTTCAGAAAAATGAAATACGTTACGAGTTATTTGAACAATCTTACTACATATTGTTATAATTTTAAAAGAATGCATTACGTCAAGTGTATAAGCCCGAATGGGTGTAGTTTTATTAATGTCATTCAGTTCTTAATCGATTTTCGGTGAAGTAGGACAGGTGGTATGTAATGTAGTCTTATTAAATATGCATTCTTTTCCAGGTTCAAGTAAGCATGAAGATGGATAAAAATAACGTAAGTATTTTTTTATTATGTGTTTTACATTTTAATCAAAGCTCCATTGGGTTTGATAAATGAAACATAACTATTAAATATAGTATGGTTAATAAAAACAGGAAGGACAAATAACGAGGCTCCGTTGGGAATCATTACTACGTATTTAGATACACGAGTAGATAAGGAGACCAAGAAAAAAAGAAACACACAAGCTACCAGACTAAAGAAGGGATCTAGTCATTCCACTAAATATATGCATCACACAAACAAAAAGACAATCAAATCTCAAATCAGCAATAACAATACAACTGCAATTTTACCCAAAGATAGCATGTGTGACGTAATTTTTTTTGACATTTACTTCACTGAATTTGGTACTGCTTTGACAACTATTTTACTTATTTTGTTCCAGTATTGTTATAAATACTGTTATAGTGACAGCCGAGACCTTTGAGCCGTAATGAAAGCGTGAGGTTTGGCGCTTTAAAATCTGATTCAACGCACCATTTCTTTAGCAATGCCTGTACCAAGTCAGGGTCATTACGGTTTTCACAGTTTTCCGGTTGTTGACTGATTTTGTCTGTTTGTATACTTATGAGTTTTGACTTTCCCTTTGTAAGATTGTTCGGAGTTCGGTAATTTTGTTATTACCCTTATTTCTAATTTATCGTTTCAGAAGTATTTGTGTGACAAATGTGGGAACCAGTTTACGGAGAAGCCCAATATCACTAGACACATGAAAACCCACGTCCAATCTTCTCAAGCATATTCCTGCAACATCTGCGGAAAAGAATTCAATCGTCCCGATAATAATAAACGCCACGAGGAATCCCACAACTACTAAACTACCTGTCCCGTTTGTGGTCAATTTTGTAATAAAAGGGAAAACATGCTCCGTGACCGAGCTCTCCAGGAAAGAAATGAAGTGAGGCCAAGGATGATAGTTCTGAGAACCGCTTCCCCCGAACCTAGACCTTCCAATAGTCATGCAAAAAGAAGACGAATTCACAGTCCCCTGTCTTCCAACAGTCCGTCTATTGAACCTAATATATTACCAGAAGACCCGGAAACCAGAATGATATATCTAAGACACTGGAATACCATCCAAACGCAGGAAAACAGTGGAAACCGTTTCCAGGACCGATATAATTTTACCTTAAGGGATATAACGTCATCCACTTTTCCAGAGATGAAACGTAATATTTTCACACAACAAACGTCGGCTTTCAGAATCAATTTCTCATTTGGTTTTATTTACGTTTTTATTACTATCACTAGGTTGATACCTCTGCTGGTGGACAATTAATCTCCTGAGGTATCATCTACCCAGTAGTCAGTGTTTCTATCACTAGGTTGATACCTCTGCTGGTGGACTATTAGTCTCCGGAGGTATCATCTACCCAGTAGCCAGTGTTACTATCACTAGGTTGATACCACTGCTGGTGGACTATTAGTCTCCGGAGGTATCATCTACCCAGTAGTCAGTGTTACTATCACTAGGTTGATACCTCTGCTGGTGAACTATTAGTCTCCGGAGGTATCATCCACCCAGTAACCAGTGTTACTATCACTAGGTTGATACCTCTGCTGGTGGACTATTAGTCTTCGGAGGTATCATCTACCCAGTAATCAGTGTTACTATCACTAGGTTGATACCTCTACTGGTGGACTATTTGTCCCTGAAGGTATCATCTACCCAGTAGTCAGTGTTACTATCACTAGGTTGATACCTCTGCTGGTGGATTATTAGTCTCCGGAGGTATCATCTACCCAGTAGCCAGTGTTACTATCACTAGGTTGATACCACTGCTGGTGGACTATTAGTCTCGGAGGTATCATCTACCCAGTAGTCAGTGTTACTATCACTAGGTTGATACCTCTGCTGGTGAACTATTAGTCTCCGGAGGTATCATCCACCCAGTAACCAGTGTTACTATCACTAGGTTGATACCTCTGCTGGTGGACTATTAGTCTTCGGAGGTATCATCTACCCAGTAATCAGTGTTACTATCACTAGGTTGATACCTCTACTGGTGGACTATTTGTCCCTGAAGGTATCATCTACCCAGTAGTCAGTGTTACTATCACTAGGTTGATACCTCTGCTGGTGGATTATTAGTCTCCGGAGGTATCATCTACCCAGTAGTCAGTGTTTCTATCACTAGGTTGATATCTCTGCTGGTGGACTATTAGTCTCCGGAGGTATCATCTACCCAGTAGCCAGTGTTACTATCACTAGGTTGATATCTCTGCTGGTGGACTATTAGTCTCCGGAGGTATCATCTACCCAGTAGCCAGTGTTACTATCACTAGGTTGATATCTCTGGAGGTGGACTATTAGTCTCCGGAGGTATCATCTACCCAGTAGTCAGTGTTAATATCACTAGGTTGATACCTCTGCTGGTGGACTATTAGTCTCTGGAGGTATCATCTACCCAGTAGTCAGTGTTACTATCACTAGGTTGATACCTCTAATGGTGAACTATTAGTCTCCGGAGGTATTATCTACCCAGTAGTCAGTGTTACTATCGCTAGGTTGATACCTCTGCTGGTGGACTATTAGTCTCCGGAGGTATCATCTACCCAGTAGCCAGTGTTATTATTACTAGGTTGATACCTCTGCTGGTGGACTATTAGTCTCCGGAGGTATCATCTACCCAGTAGTCAGTGTTACTATCACTAGGTTGATACCTCTGCTGGTGAACTATTAGTCTCCGGAGGTATCATCCACCCAGTAACCAGTGTTACTATCACTAGGTTGATACCTCTGCTGGTGGACTATTAGTCTCGGGAGGTATCATCTACCCAGTAATCAGTGTTACTATCACTAGGTTGATACCTCTACTGGTGGCCTATTTGTCCCTGAAGGTATCATCTACCCAGTAGTCAGTGTTACTATCACTAGGTTGATACCTCTGCTGGTGGATTATTAGTCTCCGGAGGTATCATCTACCCAGTAGTCAGTGTTTCTATCACTAGGTTGATATCTCTGCTGGTGGACTATTAGTCTCCGGAGGTATCATCTACCCCATAGCCAGTGTTACTATCACTAGGTTGATATCTCTGCTGGTGGACTATTAGTCTCCGGAGGTATCATCTACCCAGTAGCCAGTGTTACTATCACTAGGTTGATATCTCTGGAGGTGGACTATTAGTCTCCGGAGGTATCATCTACCCAGTAGTCAGTGTTAATATCACTAGGCTGATACCTCTGCTGGTGGACTATTAGTCTCTGGAGGTATCATCTACCCAGTAGTCAGTGTTACTATCACTAGGTTGATACCTCTAATGGTGGACTATTAGTCTCCGGAGGTATTATCTACCCAGTAGTCAGTGTTACTATCGCTAGGTTGATACCTCTGCTGGTGGACTATTAGTCTCCGGAGGTATCATCTACCCAGTAGCCAGTGTTATTATCACTAGGTTGATACCTCTGCTGGTGGACTATTAGTCTCCGGAGGTATCATCTACCCAGTAGTCAGTGTTACTATCACTAAGTTGATACCTCTGCTGGTGGACTATTAGTCTCGGGAGGTATCATCTACCCAGTAGTCAGTGTTACTATCACTAAGTTGATACCTCTACTGGTGGACTATTAGTCTCCGGAAGTATCCTCTACCCAGTAGTCAGTGTTACTATCACTAGGTTGATACCTCTGGAGGTGGACTATTAGTCTCCGGAGGTATCATCTACCCAGTAGTCAGTGTTAATATCACTAGGTTGATACCTCTGCTGGTGGACTATTAGTCTCTGGAGGTATCATCTACCCAGTAGTCAGTGTTACTATCACTAGATTGATACCTCTAATGGTGGACTATTAGTCTCCGGAGTTATCATCTACCCAGTAGCCAGTGTTTCGACACTGACATGGTTTATTAGATATACTTATAATTGAAATTGCACAGTTACTAAATAATGTAATTATTACTAAGACTATTGTTCTCATCCCTCGGGCATATGTGACCATAACCTGACTTGGCTATCCTGTTTATTCCCTTATTGTGTTCTTACTCCATCAGATGTTTTTTTTATTTGGTTTTCCAAACTTTTGAATTTGAGCGTACATAATGGAGATTATTGCAGAAACGCCTAGGGCGTATTGAATTTGATATCTACGTTTTAATTATTATAATGTAGGATGCTATATTGCAATATTATATGGAATAAATTGACACCCGGTAGTTAAGAGGGGCTGTCGTGGTCGTGATCGTGTGGTAGCTAGAAGTACAACTACCTGTGCAATCAGTGTATATCACCACTGACGTTGAGAGTTCGAACCCCGTTCATAGTAAGGTGTATTCGATACAACATTATGCGATAAAGTTTATCAGTGACCAGCGACAGGTCGGTCGTTTTCTCCGAGTACTCCACCAATAAAGCTTACCGTGACGAAATGCCTAAAATATTGTTGAATGTGGCGTTGAACACCATTAATCAAACTAGCAGATATCTTTGGTATTTTATTGAAAATATAAGCATTGTGCTTTAACTAGAAAGACCACAACGAACTTTGCTCCATTAATAGTTTTTTACAGATATTGACCACGTTTATGTTTATTTCCTTTTAGTAAATGGAGTCTGGGGTTCGTGGGGAGACTGGACTCAATGTACAAAGACGTGTGATGGAGGAACAAAGACACGATATAGAGCCTGTGATAATCCGTCACCTGTAAATGGCGGGTCTCCTTGTCTAGGATTGCATAATGAAACCGGTTCATGCTCTACTAACATCTCATGCCCAGGTATCTGTTAGAGTTATATGTGTAAACATTTACTCACTTTCCTAACGTAATCGATTCAGCTTATGTATATAATGTAGACTCGACGTTCGTCTTATATAATAATAAAATATATGCAAAAGAGTATTCAAAATTGGGAGTCTGTATAAGGTAATAAAACAAATACATTTGTAATATCAGGTCACGTTTATTTTGTGTGTAAAACTTATGTAGCAACAGCAATATCATACTATATGCCGTCCATATTTGTATGGTTAGATACGTTCGAAATGGATAACAGTGTCGACAAAAGTGCGGATGCTTTTCTGTCTTTAGGAAATATACGCCGACAGTAATGTCCACAAACGGCAAAATCGTGATAAACAGCAAATTTTCAATGTGGACGGCAACTTGTAAACTTTATGATGATTGGGATAATAAAGACAATTATATTCTGGTGATTTTTCAATTGTAATCGTTTTTCTTTCTTAACACTTATATTTCATTTTATATATTTAGTAAATGGAAACTGGGGTACATGGCAGGATTGGAATTCATGTTCAGCGACATGTGGTAATGGATCAAGGTCACGATATCATGAATGTAACAATCCAGAGCCTGTACATGGGGGCACAAACTGTCAAGGAAATGACACAGAAATTGAATCGTGCTCTATGAAGGTGTGTCCAGGTAAATTTTAGAATAGTTTAATTCAGGGAATACATGATGTATGTGTGTATTGCGTTCTACTGAATTAAGTGTATGTGACAATGCAATCAATGATACCTTTGACAAGAAAGCGAATTTATATTTTTGTTTATAGTTTGAATGTTAATTGTCTCAATAAAAGATTTCAAAACATAAATGAGCTCTTACAGGCATAACAAACTCGGTAATACATTTGATAGGAGGTGATCAACTCAGTTCTAGATATTGATCTTTTGCAATGGATTAATGTGACGTAATCGAACTAGTAGATTGATAGAGGAATGAGAACACTAATAGGAAGGTAGGAAAAAAGTATATAATAGCATGTATCCCATACTAAGTTTATATATAAGCCGAAATATGGCTTTTATGGTACATCTGTCTCATTTGTATATGTTGTCCTTTGCGAATCAAGTCGTAATTACATTCACTTTCTGTTTTGATGGGAAATATCAACAAGAGACAACTTGTGTGTACAATGGTTCACATCATGCAAATAGATCAGATACTGCTCATGATAAACAACAATTAATCACTCAATCGTGTCTTTGTTTTAGTTTATGCTACGTATGTAATATCTTTGAACTTTGTACACCGGTGGCTTATATGGTCTGACTTAGACATATAGTGTGAAATGAAAGACATGGTTAACATAGGCAAATATCAGGTCACGTTTAACAGTGTCGACAAAAGTGCGGATGCTTTTCTGTCTTTAGGAAATATTCGCAGACAGTAATGTCCACAAAGGGTAAAATCTTGATAAATAGCAAATGTTCAATGTGGGCGGTAACTTGTAAACTCTATGATGATTGGGATAATAAAGACAATTATATTCTGGTGATTTTTCAATTGTAATCGTTTTTCTTAACACTTATATTTCATTTTATATATTTAGTAAATGGAAACTGGGGTACATGGCAGGATTGGAATTCATGTTCAGCGACATGTGGTAGTGGATCAAGGTCACGATATCATGAATGTAACAGTTCAGAGTCTGCACATGGTGGTTCAACCTGTCAAGGAAATGACACAGAAATTAATTCATGCTCTATAAAGTTGTGTCCATGTAAATTTTAGAATTGTTTAATTCAGTAAATATATAGTGTATGTTTGTATTCCGTTCTACTGAGTTAAATGTATATGACTTTGTGCCTTGACCATTAAAGTGGTGCCTTCTTCTGCGAGTGAAACAATGTGAATAATAATACAAATAGCCAGAAAGTGAAAGTATATTTATTTGATCAGTTTGTGTTTTAATTCATATTTCAAAGAATATATGAATACAGAATGCAAAACTGTAATATGACGTCCTCCGTTGGCTATATAAACAATGTAATGATTAAACTACGGATATATTTTAATTCGCACATGCGGATTATCGGTCAAGCTATGGGTATTATTCAAAAGTGATTTCATGTATTTATTCAGGGCCGTTGTGCATACCAACTTTAAACAAATCTAATAATTATTTTGATATCAAAGAAAGAAAATACATTCCAATTTGTATTTTTGTCCTCGTAAATTGATGTTTTATTCAATATATTTCTGATATCGCTAATTATTTAAAAAGAAAGACATTTTGCAACATATATCATCTGTATATTGTCTCCCTAAATATGTAGTTTATTTTTGTACATGTACACGGAAAATGAAGATAATACAATATGCCTGTATATCAAGTGGGTATGACTTAAAACTTATAGTTCTATACGAACGCCAATATGGCACACCTGTGTGTTATTGTCCCTCGCTTGTGCATTCGAAAGATTCACTTTCAATTCATTGTTCGTTCTTTCGCTTTTCATATTGCTTACGACAGTGGATTATTCGTGAGGGAATTGTATATTTTCAAATGTATCGGCGTCTGTACATATTAAACTATATGCAATGCATTGCAATGATACAGTTAAACATGCAGATCTTTGCTGTGTGTAAAAGTGACATTTTACAGAAACAAAGCTAGAATGATGTCAATACCATTTCAACATTTTACTAATATCTAGTTTCTGTGGTGGGGTCACAGATAATCTTATAATTACATATCATTCACCATATAAATATTCACGGGGTCACTGAATGGACCGCATAGACTATATATGTCAAGAAAATTTCGACAGGGGCAGTGATTTATCTACCCATAGGTAAATAAAAATATAACTAACAAACAATAGCAACAACATCGGCCGCTTTACATAAAATAACATACGACAACGATATTATATTTCATGATCAACCTCCTTTCTTAAAGTAGAATCCGAGGATGACCACAGTTCGGCAACAATTGGTATTGGAGCTAGCATTGGATCAACAGCTGGGGTTGTAGGATTACTTATTGTATTTATTTATATTCTGAAGCGATATAGACATAGAAAACCAGGTATGAATATACATAGATCTAAATAGATTGAATATGCATAGATCTAAATAGATTGAATATGCATAGATCTAAATAGATTGAATATGCAAAGTTCTAAATAAATTGAATATGCGTAGATCTAAATAGAATGAAAATGCATAGATCTAAATAGAATGAAAATGCATAGATCTAGATAGATTGAATATGCATAGATCTAAATAGATACATGAGTGAACTGACGAAACAAGGACGATTACTCATGTCTAAAAATCCGGGACTGGTCATATTCTGGGTGATATCGGAGAATTGGAAGCAAAAATACATGTACAGCAAGACTTCTATGCAATTTTCTGAAAGGTACACGATTATTCTGCGTTCTGTAAGAATATCATGGGATGTTTAACATTCGGGCTTAAGATAATCCTTACTAAATAAATGCATATTGAACTTCAATTACCAAGAATATTTATGCCATTACATTTAAAAAAAAATCCAAACTACAACAAAGCGAACTGGTCCTTTTTCGTTTAAAACGACTGCTTCAGTATATGCTCTAAGCTCGGATTGGTCATTTAGTTAATATATCATAAGGGGAAAGTACTAGTACATGTATATGTAAGCTTTACCATAGAAGTCGACTACGATGAACATGTAATGTCACATTATATGAGATTATCACTGTTTAACTTTATCTGTTTTAAAAGTTCATTTCAACACTCAACTCAATATTTTATTGACCATATTTGACCCAAATATATGTGTATGCATTCAAAATCAACATTTATTACATAAACAGTCCATATGTTATTTGTAGTGTTATGCACATTGAAGAACATGCATGGAAGATTTGAGACACGTGTGCATGTTTTCCCTTTTATTTATAGGACACAAATGCTTAATTTCGTACAGATATTAAAGTGAAAGTCTAATGAAAAAAAGTAAACAAAATAATAAAGAACAAAAAACAAGACAAAGCGAAAACAAAAACAGACAAAAATAAAAATAAGTCAAACACATCAAATATCAAGAACCGCATACACACCAATGTTGAGTTAAGGTTCTCCGGCAGGGTTGGCAATATTTGTCACAATAATGGCATCCTGGTAAAGTTATATCCCAAATGCATATAAAGAACGAGAACATATTAAGTTCATATTGAAAACATGTATACAAATAGTTGAAACACTATGCTGCAGTACGTATCTTATCAGAAAGATTCATGTCGGAAAATGGAGAAGAAAACAGAAAAAAATATTTCAACGGAATCTACGACAATGATAACTGTGTTTTGACTGACTCATAATAATAAAATTATGATATGATTATGAAGAAGAGAGTGTGTGAGTGTTGCTTAACGCCACTGGGAAATATTTACAGCTATATCATGACAAGAACAAGTTACATATTCGATGAGATGATAATGATGTTAGCTTTGTTGGACTTAGTGCTAGTTTACTGACACAACAGTCCGCGGATAGGCATGTCTAACACTCTAACACATTATTATTATTCTGAGCCAACCAGTCGTTGGTCTTTCTCCTTAGTGATGGATGATTTGCAGAGAAGCAACATATACCAATTAAATAATCTTTGGTTTGACCCGACCGGGTTTCAAACACACGATATACCGCACTCGAGACGAGAACGTTGACCATTACCCCACCATTGTTTTTTATGAAGAAGTGAGAATAGTAATACCAAGTAGTCTGAGAACAATACAAGTTAGAGGTTTGAAATTTGTAAATAATAACCGTAATTCAACGAATTTAAAACAGAATTTACTTTATAGAGCTTAATTTCTATTTATAGCAGAAAGTGCAATTTATGACACAACTGGAGAAACTAGGTGAGTACTGAATACATTCAACAAACACAATAACAGATAAAAGTGCAAAATTGAAATAACTGTGTGTTTCTGTTATTCTATTGTGAATGTAGGCATTTTACTCACATTTGGAAAACACTTACATGAACGTATCATTTCCCTAAGAGGGGAGGGGGATTGGTTCCAAGGAGCTAGTTATGTAGCCATTTTCAAGGCAGGAGGGTGATAAGTCACATGAATGTGTTTTTAGAAATGTCACTTTTTCCTCCTTGTCTACGATATATCTATTGTATTTTGCCTCCTTGTCTACGATATATCTATTGTATTTTGGAATTGTTCTGATGGTGTGGTATTTTTGCTCCTCAGTTTATTATCGTTATGGAGGAAGAGAAACGAAATGTACCAATACATTTGAACATATAGCTGTTGTCGACAATATACCCAATCATAGGAAAACCAACCACTCATCTGTCAACCCCCACCCTATAGATCATCACTTTAAAATTATATCAATATTACCATACTGTCGAAAGAGTGGGTAAATATACTGGTCAATGGATTTTAAAAGATACAATCAGAAATAAATATAAAATGCAAATCCGAAGTAGTGTTAGAAAGTTCTATGAACAATTGTTACCGTTTTGTGATACCTAGTATATTTGATTCACAAAACCATTATTTAGGGTTTAAGATGATGGGAACATATTGCATACGTAGATCAATACTAAGTTATAGAAACAGTTGATATCTCTGTCACGATATAAATAGTAGGCTAGTTCATGTTATGATAAAACCTGATATCATATGATGACGATGAAGGTGTTTCCTATAGTTGAGTGGTAGTTTCTTTGATATGATAGATTAACTGCTAAATATAGATATATTTGATTATTTTGACGTGACTTGAGGTTCAACTTTCAATTCGAGATTTTGGGCAAGATGAACACAAATATGAATTTCATGTTGGTAGGTTTTGAGTTACAGCCAGAAAGAATAACTATTTAGTAACTTGTCTCCAATAAATAACAGTTATGTCACTTTAGTATACAAGTGTGTATGTGTCTTGTCTTGTAGATCCTCCAACTCAGATTCACATATATATAATGGATTACAACAGAATACAGGTCTGTAGAATGATTGTGGTAAAATGGAACTTTTACATATCTGTTACTTATTTATTCAAAGCATTAAATACCATGTTCATCACACAAAAACTTATTAAAATAGGAAAACGATAATTTCCCCTTACAAGCCTATACAATCTTCCACTAAAACTGTTTTGGAATATGCTTAGTTATTGACTTAGATTACTGTTGGATGTGTGGGTGATTAGATGCTTAGAGGCTATAGAGAAATAACCAGTTACTATCTATATCATGGTGACAAAAGGTTCCCTATTGATAATATATTAAGCTTTGATATTGATAATACTGATACACAGAATCAACAGTTGTTCCATGGAGACATCATCCCGACACAAAACAAACCAATTACAGATCTTAATTTACACTTTACTACCGCGATATTGGCTGAATTGTAACCAATGTCAATTTTATAGTCTTTGCTTTTAGCCTGGAATTTAACCCACGATCGTTCATGCACAAACCAATACGGCATAGCGGTTTTAACTTGTATTTTCTCCTGACTTTTATTTATTATTCGCATTTTCTTGGAAAATTGATATACGATATATAGAAAAATACCTTCTCAGTTTTTCTTATGCTGAAGAGATAAAACAGGGTCATTTGATGGTGTGTCTTTTAAGTAGCTAAACACTTCGAAGAGATCAATTATAAGTTCTAATTTTATGCTAATGAAGTATTTTAAGTTTTCATTTAATCTGTTTTTGTTTATTATAGGTATATTTATGTTAGATTTTTTCCTCGCACCAACGTAAACTTTCCCTAATACTTCAATAAATGCTTCAGGTGTCTCAAAATTAAAATCCATTCCGGTAACCAATAAGTTATGTAAAACATATCGTTGTCACCTCCCTGGCCTATTTGTGCTACTGTTAACATTAGTGGAGTTTCACACCTTTACACCGCCATTACTTTGTTTGCGTATTGTAAATACGTATTGTGTGTGATATAACACGTGTTCGTTCAGAGGCTTGCTGGTGGTTACCTACCGGTAAATAAAGGAATTATTCACCGGGCAACAGTATTAAAAAAATTGTTTTTAGAAACAAAATGTCCAAATTATATCATGTGACTCTCATTACAATTGGCCAATGGATTAATTGTTTTCTTTATCTAATGTATATAATAAACCTTAGCACAGGTAGACATCAAAACAGAAATGATACTGGCAATAATACAATGAAAGTATTTTCTTGATATTACTGTATACTTAATATAGTTGGAAATATTGATTACTTCTTCTTTATTGTAGAATCACCGACGCACAGACAAAATGATGTCATTTACGTAAACACGAATATCTGAAGAATCATATAAAAAATTCATATTACAGACAAGTAACGCTAAGATGAGAAATATGTTTTGTTATTCAGCTAAAGACTACCTCAGAGTGATATTGACTTATCGCTATTTGGAGGAGTGAATAAAGAAGTGAAGGCTAGAGGGCTAGCTAGAAAATCTTCCTCTCTTCTTACATACAGTGCAATATATACACTTATTGTGTTCTATATTCATGTGTAATATAGAGAAGGCATCTTTATCTTGTATAACTGTTTCGAATTGCTTTGTTGTTTTATGACAATAAAACATGCTTAAATTAAATTATGTGTAATACTGTTGAGAAATAAGTCACTATCTCTATTGTGAAGTCTTTTGATTTAATAAGATCTGAACATACAATTTATATTTTGCAATTTGACACAATAACACAAGTGTAAAAAATAGATAAAATTCGCTCAATTAGTATTTGATTGGTATGATACATATTACATCCAACAACGTGTGAATTTTGTTTTGCACGAATATTTACAAACACAGTATAATATTATATAATTGTAACCACGAACGTTATTGTAGTGGGGATTTAATAGAAAAAAATATTACACCGTTGACTGTTGATTTGTTGAAATATCAGAGAAAAGACAACTACACATTGATAGTTTTGGAAATGCAATCTTTTTTCGATATTAGTAATAGTAGTAGATGTTGACCCCAGATCAATAAAAATTAGACAATCTGAAATACAACATGAAAAGTTATGCTCTTTTATGGTCCTTATGATATTTATTTGAGATCCTACTTCATGTATATGTGTAGTTTTATTGATTCTTTTGACAATTTAAATATACACACTTACACATACACACACAAACAATGTTAAGGAGCTATACTGTCCCAGTTGTTCTGTTTATTTAAAAGCTTCCATCTGTCTATATTCTCTGCAGAATAAAAGTTATGATCAACCATCTCACAAATTACTCGGCACTCATATGGGTCAGATTAAATTTCAATTCAAACAGATAAAAACAACATAAAATTTGTAAATGATGTATGTATTTATCCATAAGATGAAGAACAATTAGAAAGATCCATCGAGAATTAACTGAAATGGTTGCACTTTCCACTTACTAACTATATTGAGTAGAGACGTATATGTTACATCTTTTGGCTTAGTTTTCCTAGACAACCTTCTGATATCAATGCCACATGCTTTGAAGATGCAAGGTAGCTTATTTGAATGGGTAACACTTTGATACTTATATCACAATTTGGAGTGGTATAAGGTAGTTCATTTTCATGAATAACCGTTTCATACCAATATCACATTCTGGTGAGATATAAGTCAGCTTATTTTGATGGTACATGTATGAAACACCGGCAGGGGGTGTTGTAGGATAGTTTATTTTCATGTATAGCCCTTTGATGACTATATCAGAAAATGAAAAGGTGCAAGGTAGCATATTTACTTGGAAAATATTATGATATTTATACCATGTAATAAAGGAATATCATGTAGCATATTTTCATGGATGACCCTTTTATACCAAATCACAGACTAGGGAGACATAATGCAGCTTATTTTCATAGATAATCTTCCAATGAAGAGAATTAAGGGAAATCATGATTTATATCTATAGCATGTCATAAAGGATTGCCAGGTAGCTAATTTTTATGACTATTACTTTTATACCAATATCACACACATGAGTAATGCAAGGTAGTTTATTTTCACGGGTAACACTTTGATACCTACGTGATACAATGAACAGATTCAATGTAACTTATTTTCATGAATACAATTTCGCTACCTGAATCACACACCGGCATCATTTTGAGTAGCTTATTTTCACTTTCAGATACATCTGTGAAACACTGGAGAGATTTAAGTTTTCACTATCAACATTTGTTACCTGAATAGTGAAGCTCACACTGGCGAGACATAATATAGATTATTATCATGGGCAACCTTCTGAAACTATATATATATAGATATTATACAATGAAGAGACGTAAGGTAGTTTATTTCCATGGATACAAATCTTATGCTTTTGCCATTCACTGGAGAGATGTAAATAAGTCATTTTCACGGCTAACCTTCTGATACATATGCCACGAGTTTGAGAGATTTAAAGTAGTTTATTTTTATTGATAACTTTGTGATACCTGTTTCGTACAACGAATAGGAGTAAGGTAGCTCCATTTTGTGGATAATGTAAAATTCATATACGTATTATATACATTACATAGATACAAAGGAAGGATACAAGATTGTTTGCATTTTAATGCAACAAATCAAAAATGTAGCAAATTGTTAAGGATATTAAAAAACAAAATGTCTAGAAAATAAGGCCAATATCATCTAATGAATTTTGTAATTGATATATAATATAATATGATGACAATTTCTTAAAATTGCTAGTTACCGGGCTGATGATGCTATCATGGAACTATATAGTTCATGCACCAACAGTGACATCGACCCAGTAATTTCGGAACATACAAACGCTGAATTATTGCACCATATGCGGATTTCAGCAACTTATGTTTCATCAATTGGGGATTGAAGCCAAATGAGTGAAAATCCAAAAAAACATTAAATGTCGAAGAGTAATAAAGCACAAATTAAGAACTCTTATAGCAAGCTTGCAGCTAAATTTAAATAAAGCTAAACAAAAACGCCCCTGAACCTACCAAGTAGTTGTTATTTTTATACCAATATACCGATTTTTTGACTGAATCGTTTCAATGAGTGAATGTTGTTTAACTTTAAGCGACGTTTAGTTCAGCTCTATCGTGGGGAGACCATATTCATTTGTTTATGAGATGGTGCTGTCCGCTTTGTACTAGACCAACAGAGTTGGATTTTAATAGTGATAATTCATTAGAACAACAATGTACGTAGAATATGTCGCTCCATTGGGAACAGTATACCGACTCCGAGCCAACTAGTCCTTGCCTTTATTCTTTACCACTATGTGTTTATATCACTTTTATTCATTGTTTTGACCCCATGCCTATCGAACACACGATATACCCACGTAGATCTACGGCACTTGATGCGATTACGCTAACCATTACACCATCGTAACTCTGTATTGCTTGTTTATTATGATAACTAATCTTCTTGGTACGTTCGAATATGTCGAAAACAGAAAATGCATGATCTATTTCATAATAGCAATTTATTTAAATTCGTTTTCAAATATACATATATATATATATATATATATATATATACGTCTGAAAATTAAACCAAACAGTGTTAGAATTAGATTTTAGAGCTGTCAAATTTTTGTTCTTCCCTCGACGGGATTTGAACCCACACCATTGTTACACTGCAGCACCATTCGCTTAGCCTTACGTCCAGCGCCCTAGACCACTCGACTACATCCACTCCCTAAAAAAGGAGCTTCAATAGTCGTAGTGTTACCTTGTCTCGTAAGGCAAATCTAAGGATAGGCGTAAGACATGTGTATAAGCGTGTGTAGATGGTACATATATACTTAATATTATAATTTGACAGCAATCTAACTCAGCAATTTTTAATATATTGGATAGGATAATGAAGAATTATTCACTATACAGTCACAGGAAATAAAGTATATTATACAAACGTCTAGAAGCAAGTGACAACCATACAATATATCTGTCCCACTGGATCTCAAAGTTACTTTAAAGGATACTAGGGAGTGGATGTGGTCGAGTGGTCTAGGGCGCTTGAGGTAAGGCTAAGCGAATGGTGCTGCAGTGTATCAATGGTGTGGGTTCAAATCCCGTCGAGGGAAGAAGAACAAATTTGACAGCTCTAAGATCTAATTCTAACACTGTTTGGTTTAATTTTCAGACGTATATAATATTTAGTATTAACCTAGTATCCTTAGTAACTTTGAGATCCAGTGGGACATATATATTGTATGGTTGTCACTTGCTTGTAGACGTTTATATTGTGTGGAACTGCACGGTCTAGTAGACAGGTATTTGAATTGCAAACAGGTATCTACTTCCGTGTTAAGGTTTCAGAACTGATTAATATATTAAAATGTTAGGACTAATTTTATTACTGGTTTTCAAAGTTTGCTCATCAATCGATGGTAAGTGGTTATTTAGAAAGAAAAGTATTTGTAACTTAAAATTTGTAATTTATCAAATATTATGTAATATAAACACATACAGAATATCCCAATAGACATGTACAGTATTTTAAAACCTTTCATTTGAATTCGTAGCTGTTCAATGCTTATAGTTTCTTCAATCTTTAACTTAAACAGTCATGCAATTTTAGATAACGGCATACAATTACACTTATGATATCATACGTTAATAATATTTATTTAATTTGTACCCCATGTTCTAACATCAAGGGTCTCATTCAGATGACCTTTGCTTGGCCAGTCCAATTACCGCTTTTCAAATCTTAATATTAAGCCGATCTGATTTGATGACTCTAATTTTCATTGATCCATGTGTCAGTACGGCACGACTGATCAGCACAGCATAATAAGTGCAGTATGCAGAAATACATACCAACAGTGTATCGTATTATAGTAACTCTTCCAAGCGAAGCAACATTTCTTCTATGAGTATAACGATTAATATAAACATTCCATATGTGAACAAATGTGATCACATTCTATAAATCTGATGTACAACGTTAATGTTTTAATGCTTACTTGTGTGTACTAAAGATAATGATAATTTGCCACCTTTTCAGTCAGCTATAAATTTATATATAAAGTTATTTGAACCTGCTCCTCTCCGGATTTATGTCAGATCTGCATGCAAAACATATCAGACAGGGGTGGATCTTACGCCTTTTTACTATGTGAAAAGCATAGAAATATAGAATCGACTTCTGACAGAGCTAAGTTTTCACATTTTTTAACGTGTGGGAGTTTGCAAAGTAGATTCAAATGTTTATAGTGATAACTCATTAGAACAACAATGCACATAGAATGTGTCGCTCCATTGGGCAGAGTATACCGACTCCGAGCCAACTAGTTTTTGCCTTTATTCTTTACCGCTATGTGTTTATATCACTTTTATAGTCTTTGGTTTGACCCCATGTCTATCGAACACACGATATACCCATGTAGATCTACGACACTTGATACGATTACGCTAACCATTACACCATCGTAACTCTGTATTGCTTGTTTATTATGATAACTAACCTTCTTGTTACGTTCGAATATTTCGGAAAACAGAAAATGCATTATCTATTTCATAATAGCAATTTATATCAGTTCGTTTTCAAACATATATAAATATATATCTCTATATTTAGCTTTTATTAGACTTGAATGTATTTAGATTTGTAAATATATTATAATAAATGAAATAATGGATTTTTATCCAGATGTAAATGAACAGGAGATTGGTATATCCATTTCGGGGATGAATCTATCTTATTAAAATTAGATCTCGTCACGTACTTTTTCTCTTCCTCATCCCACCCCCATTTCATTCACAAATGGTATCTGGAAAAGACTTATATCAAGCGGGCGTATTTGTTTTCTAGATTTCTATTAATTTATCAGAACTTCGCAAAAGGGAATAACTGGAATAGTATTTGTTAAAGTATTGTTGAGATAGCAAATTTTCATGGCTATCATTTGGAACACATTTGTGGTTTAGAAAAATTTCATTCCAAATGACAAAAAGTATCTTGATTTTATTGTAGCTCAGATTCGTCCGGGTTTAACATGATTGGATTTTTTGCCAATTAGACAGATGTCAGCGTACTAGTATCTGACAAAATAAATCAGTAAAAAAGTGCCAACATATTCCTTCTGAATAGAAGATCATAGCATATATATTTACGATATTCAATTTATTTCTATTAGGGTTAGGGATAGGGTTATGGTGTTTAACCACGGACCTATTGAAAGTCACTGAATATAATTTTGTATCGAGTACACCTCGCCATTAGAGGGATTCGAACTCACAACTTTAGTGGTAACAAGGTAGTTCTAAATCCAACTACTATACGATCACAACCACGACTGTCCCTATTTTTCTATTAAAATGTAATGACAGATGAGAAAAAGAAAGCATGTAGATAATTAGTCTGTAATTCATGAGGTAAATATCAGTTGCATTGAGTAAACTGATATTGTTATAATAAATGTCAAATATTACAAAATAACAAATATACACATTTAAGCAACCAAAAATGAGGGGGGCATGCTGTCAGCCAGATATATAGTTTATCATTTGACCGAGTAAAGCAACAAAGAAAGTGTATTAGATATACCCAACATCAAAGAAACAAAACGTAAACATTACCTGATCGCGACACGATTAAATAAACAAACTGGTTATAATATTTTCTAAGGGCAAACAAATACTCAATTGAATATAGTATATATATTGTGTGGAACTGTACGGTCTAGTAGACCAGTATTTAAATTGCAAACAGGTATCTACTTCCGTGTTAAGGTTTCAGAACTGATTAAAATATTAAAATGTTGGGACTAATTTTATTACTGGTTTTCAAAGTTTGCTCATCAATCGATGGTAAGTGGTTATTTAGAAAGAAAAGTATTTGTAACTTAAAATTTTGTAATTTATCCAATATTATGTAATATAAACACATACAGAATATCCCCATATACATGTACAGCTTTTTAAAACCTTTCATTTGAATTCGTAGCTGTTCAATGCTTATAGTTTCTTCAATCTTTAACTTAAACAGTCATGTAATTTTAGAAAACGGCATAACATTACACTTATGATATCATACGTTGATAATATTTATTTAATTTGTACTCCATGTTCTAACATCAATATCATGTAGCTGACATACAGGGTATTATTAAGATGACCTTTGTTTGGCCAATCAAATTACCGCTTTTCAAATCTTAATTTGTAAAGCTGAACTGATTTGATGACTCTAATTTTCATTGATCCATTGGTCAGTACGGAACGACTGATCAGCACAGCATAATAAGTGCAGTATGCAGAAATACATACCAACAGTCACTAAAAAGTCTAGAAATTATGAATAGACAAGTTTTTGTGCTAGAAATTCTGAACATTCTGAACATTGACTGAAAATTCTGAACAGATTCTGAACATTCTGAACATTGACTGACAATTCTGAACAGATTCTGAACATTCTGAACATTGTCTGAAAATAAGGGTAATAACAAAATTACCGAACTCCGAACAATCTTACAAAGGGAAAGTCAAAACTCATAATTATATAAACAGACAAAATCAGTCAACAACCGGAAAACTGTGAAAACCGTAATGACCCTGACTTGGTACAGGCATTTCTACAGAAATGGTGGGTTGAATCAGATTTTAAGGCGCCAAACCTCCCGCTCTCATTACGGTTCAAAGGTTCCGGCTGTCACTATAACAGTATTTAAATACAGGAACAAAATAGGTAAAATAGTTGTCAAAGCAGTACCATATTCGGTGACGTAAATGTCAAAAATATGTTTACGTCACACATTGATAAAAAAAATATCCTTGACATTTTTCTTGACTTCTTTATTTTTATACATTTTCACTATATGAAAATGCATCGCTTATAATCGCTTCTGCAGAGACGGAATATATTTCGACACAATCTTGGTATCGGAATATAAACTTTTTAAGAGATCGAAAAAGGCGAATCTTTTGATAGCCCTGGTACAGTAGCCTGTTTCTCAAATGAAGATGACGTTTCAGGAAATCAGAATAATTGCTACTGGCCCTTGCATAGCGAATCAATTGCGAGATGTAAACATCATATGCAGGAGAAGTTGGTATATTGCTGCACATGTTTGGAAAATTTATGATTTTAAAATTGAAGTCGTCCCGTTTATCATAAATTTTAGTACTGAGTTGACCACTGTCGTCAAATTCGAGGTACAAGTCCAAAAATGATGCGGACGAAGCTGTATCGGTGGTCTCTTTAACTTCCAGCTCTGGAAGATATATCAATGGAAGAAATTCTGCCAATCCTGAACATTATGAACATTTTCTGAAAAATCTGAGCAGATTCTGAACATTGTCTGAAAAGTCTGAACAGATTCTGAACATTTTGAACATTGTCTGAACAGAGAATTTAAATTAAATTACAATAACTATATTATTTCATTTCTCATTAAATTTGACATTTTCTTTATTTCAATCTTTCTTCTTAAATCAATATATTTTACTTCATTTTCATTAGCTTTGAGCTATATATAGCATGTGCTATTTCACTAATTAATTATTTAAAAAACATTAAATTACAACAACTATATTATTTCACTTCTCATTAAATTTGACTTTTTCTTCATTTTAATCTTTCTTCTAAAATCAATATATTTTACTTCATTTTCATTACATGTTAACTAAATATAGAAGGTGATATTTCGCTTATTTTAAAAAAAAATAAATTACAACAACTATATTATTTCATTTCTTATTCAATTTGTTATTTTCTTTATTTCAAATTGGTCTTCTTAAATCAATATATTTCACTTCATTTTCATTAGATTTCAACTAAATATAGCACGTGATATTTCACAATTTTTTTTTTTTAATTACAACAACTATATTATTTCATTTCTTATTAAATTTGTAATTTTCTTTATTTCAACTATGTTTCTTCTTAAAGCAATATATTTTACTTCATTTTCATTAGATTTTAACTAAATATAGCATGTGATATTTCACTTATTAATTACTTTTTAAAGATTAACTAAAACCAACTTAAGTGCTAAAACAACAATCTACACTATAAGTAAGTATGTAAGTAAGATCAAAATAATTTTATTAACCTGTATATCATACAATAGTATGGTATCAATTGCCAATGCAAGGATGAATCAATATACAAAGTTTTGAAGCCATCAATCAAATGTAGTATTGGGGCACCCTATACATGTATCTATGTGTAAAACAAATGGGTGCTAAACACCGCTCAGGACTCCTGGGTGCACCCAGGATATGATGCTGTTATTTTAGTTTGACACAGAACATGTAAATGACTTCAGTACATTATAGTTATTGAACTGTCATAGTTTTGTACATATACCTAGAATGATTTAGGAGTTATGAAGGATTTTCCTATATCCCAAATAAATTACTATCGTTTCTTGGCCAAACAAATTACACAATAAAATGGATTTTTATATATTTTATTTAATAAATAAATTATTCATAGCAACATCAGGTATACATAATAAATAGTTATATGCATGAAAAATGTTTTGTGCGTACGTACTTAGTATTAAAATCACAAAGTTTAAAAATATGAATACTTTGAGAAAACAATGGTTTGGTCTTTAAGGGGATATTCTTTTTTTTGCGTAAGTTCTATGCAACTTAAAATTATTTTAAAAAGTACATACAATAAGAATTATTTTTAAATAAAAAGTAGATACTATGGAAATTCTATTTTTTTTAAAGTACATAGTTTATAAAATAGAATTATTAAAGAAGAGATGATCATTTGTCTGCACATTTTTTTAATGTACATGTATTTGTTACTTGTTGAATGCGTATTTAAAATAATATGACAGAAGCAAAACACAATATACAATATTTCAATTAATTCAGTTATAGTTCTAAAAACATAATGTGGTGAAAGATGGAAAAAGAAAGTTCTAATATCTTGTCTGTGTACGATTGGTTCGAGGTCGATTGTTCTGGTGAGGTTTCTTGGCAAGTCTCTGGGGTTTTGGAACTTCGAAAACCGAACATGTAGATTTGACGGCTGTGACTAGAGGAGTGTGGTCGTTCAACAACTTTTGAAATAAGCACTCACGCTGCTCGAGTGTCTTTGAAGATCAACATTGGTGAGAAACACTATGTCTTTTGTATCTTCCAGAGAGTACGTAGTTTCCGGCATCATAAAGAAATCGCTTTAAATCTGCATGTTGAATACTAACGACTTCCAATAGTTTGGTTGTCAGCTTGGGAATGGGTTGTGGCGTCCAATCAACGGCTTTTTTTAAGATATTATTAATCGACTCACAATTGTTGTTTGTCCATAATCGTCCGTGCTGTAGTTGTGATTTTGGTTGAAAAACGTGGTCTCCTAGTTGGTCTCTTAAGACGGTTGTTGTAATACGACTCAACTAATACCAAGCATGCATAAGAATCATAGGAAATAATACCTCTGCCAATCTGTCGAGAGACTTTTGATAGTTGTAACCGGATTCCGGTTATAACCAAGGACGAAACATTGAGCTTAGCTGTTGCGAGCAATTTCACAAATGGCTCGGACAAGACCAGAATGGGTTCGTTTTCTAAAAAAATTCTCATTTTCCTCAAATGATTTCATTATCGTTTTCTTAGCTATTTTGTCATAAACAATAACGATTGTTTTCATTAACATTTTAAACGTCTTCAACACGAACATCAAAAGACACTAGGGGCCGTGTTCTCGAAAGTGTCTTAGGACAGATCTTAGTCCTAAGTCGTGTTCTCGACCATGTCGTAACTTAGAACATGTGGCAAAATTTGTCTTAACTTTAGGACATTTATGGAGGTGTCTTAAGATGGTCCTAGCCGCGAAATTGTAATATAATTTGATATTCTGTACCAAAACCGAACTTTAGGTTGTAGAACATGATTGGTATGTACCTTTATGCTGTTTTTAAATCTAAATAAGTGAATTAACAATGATTTTTCTATTATAATCTAAACTGCGCACGAGATATGTTTTGTTCATCTTAAATCAGTAATTCATTGAAAGTTTGAAATCAGCTCACTCGAAAGTAATCACACAAAAAATAACGGTAATGATTGTACTTCATAATAGAAAAGTGTTATACATTGGTTATATATCGTATATGACCTTCAGAACTACGTATATACAGGTAACTGCAAATTAGAGAAAACAGGAATCAGATTCATGGGATGCAGCGTAAAAAGTAGATGAAATTAAAAAGACATCCTAATTGAGGATAGTCTTGAGATAGCTTCGAGATCACTCTTAGGACATGTCCTAAGATGGTCCTAAGACCATCCTAAAAATCGTCCTAAGACATTTCTTAGGACAAATCTTAGGATACTTTCGAGAACACGGACCTAGAATAATAAATGATTTGAAAACTAACATTTCAAACAAAATGAATAATTGGGGGGTGGGGGGTGGGGGGTGGTGGGGGGTGGGGGTGGGGGTAGCTGCAATAATGTAGCTCCTGTGACAAACTTGTGTCTCGGCAGTGCTACAACGTGGTCCCATTCGTCACAATGGAGCAAAAAAAAAGTTGCAGTTGAAACGTAAAAACTCACTATTTACGCTTCAAACATTTCATTATAACAATTACTGATGATCCCAGTCCTTGTTAGATCGGTTTGGCTGAGAAATATATGCTTTTTAAAGTTAGCAACAACCTTGTTCAAATTTATCGATCGTTTTCCATAACCGGAAACTACGGAAGGCGGAGCTTTTCTAAATATGGTATTTCTTATTACAAGCTGATGTAAAAATTCCAATCGTAACTACTCGGCCATTCTCGGTACCCTGTTATTTGCAGCGTAGCGAGAATGGCCGAGTAGTTACGATTGGTAAACATTCACGCCTAAATCGCCAAATATGATATCGACATCTAAATAGTGAGGCCGGAAATGACGAAATTCAAAATTTTCAAAGAGGAGATTTTTATTTTGTGGGAATTACATTCTAAAATACTGGTAGGTGATACAAACTTGTTATAATAATGAACAAAAGGAAAGATTATGTCTTATTATTGATAAATGCAGGCGTCAGAAGCTCTGTAAGCGAGCGCAAACAATCTCGGCGCTGCTCCATTACGTGTAATGGCATCCCGTTATAACCCTTGCGAGTAAGCGAGCATTTAGGGTTTTATTATTAGAACTAGGGGTGGGGGGTCTCCGGCAAATTTAAATAATATTTTCTAATTTCAACCTTTATAAAAAATAATTCTCATTACAATTTAAAAATGAAAATTCCTTGTTGAAAAATGAACTTAAATGAACAGATAATTATTCTCTCATTTGCAATATTTGATAGAAAAAACAAATTCTCATGTTATATGTGCATATGTAAATTAAAAACAAATCACATTTTATATTGGGATTAATTCATTTAATTTAATTCCAAGATAAAGAAAATCTCTTGGAAATATGGGTAAAAAAATCAATTTCATATTGAAAAAACAAATAATACCATTTTATTTCCGTATACATTTGAATAAATTTTCATTGCATATCTAGTACACAACAATGTATTAATTGTGTATATATATCATTTTACGATTCTTCTTTTTCACTTTGTCAATCTAATTATTTTGCTTATTGCGCGCTTAATGGCCATCTCAGCACCAATGGCTACAATAGACATGCGTTCACGCATGACTGACTACACAGCTATGGTGCGTGTCGCACAAAAATTATTAAAACTTAAAAACATATTGATACTATCGATTTAAATCCTATTGCATACGATTGCAAATCAAATTTCGAATAAGATGATCTACTTCAATATCTAATAAGCCCTTTTTTCATATCCTGAGTGCACATTTTATGTCCTGAGTGCACTCAGGAGTCCTGAGCGGTGTTTAGACGTACCGCAAAAATAATAACCATGAAAGTATTTAAAAAAATATATAAACAAATTCAATAATCCATCTCTTGGTCTATTTTATCAATTTTACAGGAAGCAAAAACTATATAAAATTAAACCTGACATGCACAGCTATATCAACACAGCATCAAACTTTTATTATACAATAGGCAAAAAAAAACCCCACAATTTCTAATATCCATCTTATTAATCGTTAAATGTGATGAGTATTTCAATTGTCTATTTTGAATAAATAGAAAAAGTGTTTGGGTTGAAATATAAGTCCTGTAAAAAAAATACATTAGAATATTTAAACATTATCAAGAATGTTGACAAAGCCGTGATTTCACAAAATTTAAAGAATGTCAGAAATCAGTCTCTGTCACAAATATCACAAATATCACATTTTATATTTAGTTAAAATATAATGAAAATGAAGTAAAATATATTGATTTAAGAAGAAAGATTGAAATAAAGAAAAGTCAAATTTAACGAGAAATGAAATAATATAGTGGTTGTAATTTAATAAAAGAAAATTAATTAGTGAAATATCACATGCTATATTTAGTTAAAATCTAATGAAAATGAAGTAAACTATATTGATTTAAAAAGAAAAATTGAAATAAAGAAAATGACAAATTTAATGAGAAATGAAATAATATATTTGTTGTAATTTGATTTTAAAAAACTAATTAATAAGTGAAATAACATGACATATTTAGTTAAAATGTCTAGACATGATCAGAATGTTCAGACTCTGTTCAGACTTTTCTGACAATGTTCAGAATGTTCAGAATATGTTCATACTTTTCAGACAATGTTCAGAATCTGTTCAGACTTTTCAGACAATGCTCAGGATGTTCAGAATCTGTTCAGACACTGTTGATAATGTTCAGAATCTGTTCAGACTTTTCAAGCAATGTTCAGAGTGTTCAGAATTTGTTCAGATTCTGTTCATTCAATGTTCAGAATGTTCAGAATCTGTTCAGTATTCTCAGTCAATGTTCAAAATGTTCAGAATCTGTTAAGACTGTTTCAGAATTTTTAGCACAAACACTGGTCTATTCAGAATTTCTTGACTTTGTAGTGAATGCAAACTGTCTTCTATGATTATAACAATTAATATAGACATTCCATATGTGAACAAATGTGATCACATTCTATGGATATGATGTACAACTTTAAGGTTTTAATGCTTACTTGTGTGTACTAAAGATAATGATAATTTTCCACCCTTTCAGTCAGCTATAAATTTATATATAATGTTATTTGAACCTGCTCCTCCCCTGATTTATGTCAGATCTGTATGTACGACATATCAGAAAGGGGGTGGTGGTGGTGGTGTGTATGACAATTTACGCCTCTTTACTACGTGAAAAGCAGAGAAATATAGAATCGACTTCTGACGGAGCTTAATTTCCACATTTTTTAACGTGTCGGAGTTTGCAAAGTAGAATCAAATGTTTATACCTATCTCGTAGTTAAAATGACTTATCAAAGGCGGAGCTAAGAACAATAAACAATTATCCCATTGATGTACGCATATATACAAATGATAGTATTATCATATAGTTGACAGGTCGAAAGATGACTGTTTAAAGCGGTCGACAAAAATCTCGAAAAATGCAATATGTCATTTTCTGCTTCTTTTTGTCGGCGTTAAATCGGGAATTCCTTAAGAAGGACATCTAGAACCAAAAGAAATGAAGGTTTATCAAACGTTTTTGTTTTCAGTTAAAACAATTTCTTTTGAGAAAGCAAATTGCGTAGATATTGTCACAAATATGTATGGACACTGTTACATACATAGGACAATACTTGTAAAATCTGAAAAAACAAATAAATAAGTCTTGTGTAATATATTTTTGTTACTATCATTACAGCATTATTTATCAATTAGTTGTTTATTTCGTTTCATACAAATATAAAAAGGTGGTGAGAAACGACAAAACACTGTTTGTTAAACTTTCATGTAATATTAATTTTGGTATTTGTGCCATTTATCCTCTGCATAACAGCATAGATAAACACGAACACACATTCTTTAGTCATTCCCTCATTGTGTTGTTTATTTATTTTTGAAATGTCATTTTTCTTTTCTGTAAGTAGATGATACTTATAATTTACTGCTTAATAAATTTGAACTTATTTCAGTGGAAGCCATATCAGGAGGTACTACTACATTAACATGTCCATTGCAAGGGTCGTCTTTTCATTGGCAAAGGTTTGGGAATTCTGGTTGGTCTACACTTCAGCAAGGAGATAAATACGGGAATGTGAATATTGCATCTCTGATTATATATAATGTTGATCCACGTGACCAGGGTCCGTATCGTTGCATAGTTGGTTCACAACAAAGTTCTATGCAAGTTACTGTTATAGGTAAGTAAAGTAGATAAGGCAAGATAATTCCAGCGGAAACTATAGGCATTAAGAAGTAAACCGCAAACATAACAGAACAAATGACTAAATGAATGTTCGTACACAGACTCTATTTATCATATCGGTTCGTCTCAGCGAAATCATTAACAACACGTTTTTAATATGTTTGTCTTAAAATGTCATGTAATCGGATGTAATTAAAAAGTTGACTATTGTTAGCAAACGGATATTTACAGAAACTATGAATTACATAGCATTTGGAAAAGGTGACTCAGAGTATACGCTGTTTCTGTTTATCTCGGGGTAATTTGCAGTTCAACAGTATTCTACATGTACAACATAAAGTTCGGTAATGGATAAATGCAATATTGGTATGCTTAATTGTAACATTCCGAATAAAATGGAAAACAAATTATACTTCACTGTAGGAACAAATCCAAAATCGGATCGAATAATCGTAAACACAAAGCAAAAATTGAACCTACAATTATATACGTTCCTTCCCTTGAATAGGAACTTCAGTAACAAGTAGGGGGATTATACTAGCTATATATGTTATAGATGTATGGGTCCACTAGCTATGTATTATATAGTTTATGAGCTCAACACTTCCTTCTTAGTGAAAAAGTTGCTATCATGCCAGTGTTTCGCCATACGAGTAAAGTGTCAACCCTTACATATAACTTGCTGAGCAGGATGTCATACAGAACGGTCGAATCTTCAACTTCATAGAAAGTATATTTAATCGTCGTGACACAGAAGTTGCCGTACATGCATTTTTAATATAAAGATAGTTGATGGCCTCAAACATAAAAAAAAGTACACAAGGCCATCGTGTTACATAATATTGAAACAATGGTCATCTTCGAACAATAATTTAATTACCAATACCATATTACGTAATCTGTACCGAATACTTTTCAACAAAAAACTATTTGAAAGATAAGATGATTTTTAGTATTATCTATATGGAAGTTACAAAAGACAATAATTTGATTTGTCCATTCTAATACCAGAAATATAAATAGGGTTTTTAATAACCGGAGACAGCAACATCTGGGTTATAACATGTATAAGAATGTTTTCGATGTAGAGTTTGTGAATCACTTTTAAATCTAATTTCAGTGATAATAATAGAAGGAAGTACAACTACATTAACATGTCCACTACAAGGCTCATCTTTCCAATGGCACAAATGGATCACTTCTGCTTGGTCTATGCTTCAACAAGGTGATAAATACGGGAATGTGAATACTGGATATCTGGCTATCTATAATGTTGGTCCACTTGACGGTGGTACTTATTCATGTACAAATGGTATAAACATATTGATGACAGTTGTCTTTAGAGGTACGCAAAATAAATTAGAAAAGTGCAGTCAAACGAAACCAACAAATGTATATGCATTAAGATGAAACTCGGAAAAAATTTCAGAAAGAATAAGATATAGACTGTTATATTATGCATGTTGGTTTCCGGTCTCAGTGTAATGTCCAATTTTACACAACGTTCTACACATGCAATACAGTGTTCTTCTATCCTCCATAATGTTTTCCATTTTTTGTTACCTTACGAAATTATACATGTAGCTTTGTTTTCATTGAATATAGCAATTCAAAAGACGAAACATTTAAATGATTGGTAGGTGAAATTAGCATCATATATTTTTCTAACGACTTTTCAGTATAAATGCTGGGAAATCTTAGAGTCTGTTTATAACTTAAAAACACTTAATCATGTTTATATAAAGCGGAACACAACTTTGATCACATGACTGACTATAGTTATACGGTTTGTATATAATACCAGAAAGATGTGGTGTTTAGTCAAATTTATCATTTGAATGCAGTTTTACGAGGTATACAATGTACGTATGACGTACCTTACAGGTAGGCACAATTATTTGCAGATATTTACACCGTCTATGAGAATCATCTTTTCATCAAGATTTCACCACCTAATCTACCATAACTATCCTTCATAGTAAAATTACCACTTAAGGACATTATCAAGCAATACTTTCCTTGATACTAACATGACCACTAAATTACAGTATTGATCATGACAGTCCTTAATACAAATAGGACTTATAAAGAACCTTACTGACCATGACTGTCCTTAATACAAATAGGACATATAAAAGACCTGATTGAACATGACTGTCCCTAATACAAGTAGGACATATAAAGGCCCTTATTGACCATGAATTCCCTTAATACAAATAGGATATATAAAGGACCTTATTGACCATGACTGTTCTTAGGGAACGACCATCTAACTTGAAGGGGGGAGGGGGGGGGGGGGGGGGGTTATGGTTTTATTCTAAAAAAATATTCTGATTCCCAATGTTGCTGAAAAAAATATTCTGATTTTGATGGAGGAAAAAAAAATAATCTGATTCAGAGTTTTTGTCATATAACCTAATGTTAAATTCTGGAAAAAAATTCACGCTTTGCGCGACAAAAAAGATAAATATTCTAACTCTTGTGTTGTCTGAAAAAAAATTTCTGAACGAAGCAAAAAACAATACCCCCCCCCCCCCCCTTCAAGTTAAATGGTCGGACCGTTAATACTAGTAGGACATAAAAAAGACTTTATTGACTATGACTGTCATTTATACAAATATGACATATACAAGACCTTATTGACCATTACTTCTTCTTCTTCTTTCAATAAATGCATCCCTCTTTCCAGAGTATTGTCGCATTGAAAACTATATATATATGTGGTCAGGTCAGCAACCTTTCATTTACAATTAAAATAAAGACTTTCCAGGAATGTACATTTAAAAACAAAGAAGTGGAAATTATGGATGGCTGGTGTTTGTCAGGCTATGACGGAAGATGTCAATGGAGCCTGAGCTGACTATGGTCTGCGGTAGGTTGTTCCAGAGTCTGATGGTGCTAGGGAAGAAGGAGTATTGATTTGCTAGCACTCTGGTTGAAGGTTGTATGTATCGGATGTTGTGTCCTCTGGTACCTGATCTGGATGGAATGAGATAGGTAATAGAAGGTATTTCGATGAGATGGTAGGTAATGCGGTACATCATGATAAGCTTTGCTAGTTGGCGTCTGTGTTGTATGGTGGGCCAGTTGAGGTCGTGTAGTAGTGTTGTAACACTGGCTCTAGGGTCGTAGTTGTTGGTGACGAATCTGGGAGCTCTGCATTGGATGCTCTCTACTTTATTGATGTTGGCCGGAGTATGTGGATCCCACACAGTAGGGGCATATTCAAGTGATGGTCGTACGAATGTGTTGTAGGCCTGTGTCTTAGCTCTCTGTGGGCACTTTCGAATGTTGCGTCGAAGGAAGTCTAGGGTGGAATTTGACTTCTTCGTGATGTTGTTTACGTGATTGTTCCACGAGAGATTTTTGGAGATGATAAAGCCGAGGTATTTGGCGTTGTCGACGATTTGAAAGTTGTTGGCCGTGGATATAATAATTTGCCATGATCTTATTACGCTTGTTTGTGATGCGTAGTACCTCAAACTTGTCAGGATTAAATGACATCTGCCAGGTACTTTCCCAGTTTTGCAGGGCATCAATGTCCTCCTGGAGCTTGGTGGCATCAGCTTCAGTTTTGATGGGCCTATATAGGAGGCAGTCGTCCGCAAATAATCTTGCTCTCGATGTGACACAAGGTCTCATGTCGTTTATGTAAACGAGAAAAGCAGGGGACCAAGGACAGTGACTTGGGGGACGCCAGAAGTCGCTTTACATTGTGCATTGTGTTTACCTTCGAGGACTACTTCCTGGGAGCGACCGGAGAGAAAGTCTGCAATCCACGACAGAGTATTACTTCTCATTCCATAGTGGTGGAGTTTCAGGAGAAGACGTCGTGGTGATCTTTATCGAAGGCCTTTGAGAAGTCCAGAAGTACGGCATCTATCTGTCTGCCCTTATCAAGGTCGGCTGCAAGGTCTTGTGCAGTGTTCTCTTCGGTGAAAACAGAGGCAAATTGTTGGTTGAGGATGTTCGCTTTGGTGGTGGCGTCATGATGCAGAAATCCTTCTCGCTTAACTGGAGCAATATTTGTTCTTTCACACTTGGTAGATGTTATGAAGTTGAAGATTTTTTTTGTAGTTTAGAGTGGCTTCATCTTCACCGAACATGAAGTTAATGTGGTTGTCATATGCCTGTCTGCATTTGCGCTGGATAATCTTTTCTAAGTCTTTATATTTCTTCCATTGGGGTGAGCTTTTATTGTTTTGGTGTTTCCTAAGCAATTAGTTTTTTCGCCTTGTTATTTGTTTTATTTCTCTATTGATCCATGGCTGGCTATATCTTGTTGATGTGAGATTTGTTGGGATATAGCGGTTCATATTATCGAGGCAGCCCGATTTGAAGTCGTTCCACAGGGAGTTGATGTTGGTGGTGTTGGTATGTGCCGTTAGGAAGGTATCCGAGAATAATGTTACTTCTTTTTTCAGACCATCCAGGTCTGTTTTATTCCATAGCATGATTTTGCGTTGGGTTGGACGTTGCCTCTTTATTGATATGTCTGAGTCTATGTAAACAGCTGTGTCGTGATCGCTGATTCCAGGTATTAGTTCGCATCGATTTAGTAGAAATGGACAGTTGGCGAAGAATAGTTCTAGGGTGGATTTGTCTCTAGTTGGAAATTTGACAGTTTGTGATTATCCTAGTTCTTCTTCAATTTGTAGGAGTGTTTGATTAATTTCATTTAGGTACCTGTTACCGCTGAATGTGTTTGTGAGCCAATCAATGTCTGGTAGATTAAAATCACCTGCAACCCATATGGTGGATTTGGGGTATTTTAGGCATAATGATTTTATGATGTTATACAGAGCTTTGACATAATCAACATCATTATTTGTTGGTCTATAGATAGTTGCTACAATGAGACTATCATGAGTGTTGCGATTGATCTTGCGTGCAATAAACTCACATGGGGTATCAATATCTACTGGTTCAGATACTATTTCTGCTTTGATGGCTAGCATGACACCACCATACCCATCTTTCCTGTCTTTCTGGAAAATGTTATATCCGGTATTCTCAGGTAGGATTTCATTGTCTGTTATATTTAGGTGTAGCCAGGTTTTGCAACCAAATAGAATGTCTGGGTGCTGGAATCAAGGATGTTCCATAGGGCCTCTCGTTTGCCTTTGATGCTTTGGATGTTTAAACAAACTGATCTTAATTTATTGTCTAATTTTTTTATTAGAGCAGATTTCAATGGTAATGAGCAATGAAGCGGAAACTCAGATGTGTCTGAGTTGGCAGAAGTGTCATTCATTAATAAATCCTCGTTAGAGATGTCTTGGAATGAGTTTGATGTGGTAACTTCAGCAGCCTCGAAAATGCTGCTGGAGAAGTTTTTGCATATCCATGATATGTTTGATTTTTGGAGTACGTTGTAATGGTACGAGTTGATATGCATGCATGATGTGTGATGCCAATCTGAGCAGTTGTCACATGCTACTGCCTTTTGATTCCAGTTGACCTTATTTCCACAGATGTTGCATGGGAAGGTCGTGGTATTTGGCCCAGGGTTTAGTTCTATATCGGAAGCTTGGAGTAGTAAGATGTAACATATATAAAGCAGATATTGTTGCTTTTTGATAGAAAAACACAGTTTTGCACGTGTTGATTTGGGTCGTGTGTGCATGTAGCATCCGATTTTGTCTAATCGATAATTATATTTTGATGGAACAATGTAACCCTTACCATGTTGTTGAATGAATTTTTCTTCTATTATGGTTGTTGTTATAATAAATAGGGTTAACACCAATATACTAGCAAGATGTTTACCGGTTGACATTGTTTACATTTGACCGGAAGATTGTCTTTGAATAAAGTTTTCGGGTTCTTTGTAATTACACCAAATTATATCAAGTTTTTCACTCGTGTAGCTGTATAAGGTGTTTATAACACAGATTGTAAAAGTTTGTTAATATCGGTAAGGTATAAATATGTAAAATTTCCTTTTGAAGTGGAGCTGGTAAACAGCAAGTTGCTGACCTCACACACATGCGCAGAGAAGGACAATCAAAATATAAAAGACCTTATTAACCATGACTATTCTTAATACAAATATGACATATAAATACCTTAGTGACCATGACTTTCCTTAATACAAGTAGGACATATAAAGGATCTTATTGTCCATGACTGTCCTTAATACAAGTAGGACATATAAAAGACCTGATTAACCATGACTGTCTTTACTATGAGTAGGACATATAAAAAACCTTATTGACGATGACTGTCCTTAATACGAATAGGACATATAAAGGATTTTATTGACCATGACTGTCCTTATTGAAAGTAGAACATATACAAGACCTTATTGACCATGACTGTCCTTAATACAAGTAGGACATATAAAAGACCTGATTGACCATGACTGTCCTTACTACAAATAGGACATATAAAGGGTCTTATTGACCATGACTTTCCTTAATACAAGTAGGATATATAAAGGATCTTATTGACCATGACTTTCCTTAATACAAATAGGACATATAAAGGACCTTATTTTATTGACCACGACTGTCCTTAATACAAGAAGGACATATTAAAGACCTTATTGACCATGACTGTCCTTAATACAAGTAGGACATATAAAGGATCGTATTGACCATGACTGTCCTTAATACAAGTAGGACATATAAAAGACCTTATTGACCGTGACTGTCCTTAATACAAGTAGGACATATAAAAGACCTTATTGACCATGACTGTCATTAATACAAGTAGAACATATAAAAAGATCTTATTGACCATGATTCCTGAATATAAGTAGGACACATGAAAGACCCTATTGACCATGACTTCCATTAATACAAATATGACATATAAAAGACCTTATTGACCATGACTGTCCTTAATACAAGTAGGATATATAAAAGACCTTATTGACCATAGCTGTTCTTAATGCAAATAGGACATATAAAGGTACTTATTGACCATGACTGTCCTTAATACAAATAGGACATATAAAGGACCTTATTGACCATGACTGTCCTTAATGCGAATGACTATATTCATCATGACTGGTCTTGATACTAACATGACCTCTAAATGACCTAATTGGCCCTGATTGTCTTTAATACAAATGTGACCACTAAAGGACCTTATTGATCATGAGTGTTCTAAATACTAACATGACCACTAAATAGTCTTATTGCCGATGACTCTCCTTGATACTAACATGACCACAACTGAAGGACCTTATTTATCATGACTCTCCTTGATATTAACATGACCACTAAATTACAGTATTGATCATGAGTCCTCTAAATACTAACATGATCACAAGTAATCTTATTGAATCTTTCTGTCCCTAATACAAGCATGGCTACTAGATGACCTTATTCACCATGAAAGTTACTAACGTGACTACCAAAGGACTGTTTTTTACCATAACTGTCCTGAATACTAACATAACCCCTGAAGGAACTTATTTACCATAAATGTCTTTAATGCTAACATAGCCACTAAAGAACCTTATAGAAACAAGAATTATAACAACTTACACGTGTTCTCTATTAAAGTTTGCGCTTATTTATTGTTGGTTTAATTTCAGCGATAGCTATATGGGGGAGTAATACTACCTTAACATGCACATTACCAGGGCCGAATTACTATTGGGAAAAGAGAACGGATCCGGGTTGGTCTAGCCATATCCAAGCAGGACCTAAATATGGGAATGTAAATAGTGGATATATGACTATCTATAATGTTCAAATAGATGACGGCGGTAGATATCGCTGTGGGGATTATTACAATCGAGAGCAGATAGATGTTAGTGTCAGAGGTATGTACAGTAGATAAGACAAAGAAATCAATTTAGATACGAATTAATGAGTAATTCGGAAGCAATACAAATCAAAATGATTTAGACGAAGTTATATTGTGAATATTTGTTTCCGACCTTTGACTGATCAAATATTACTCGTTTACATGCAAGACATATCATTGAGTGTCACAACCCGAGATACCAAATTGTACGATGGGATAACTTCTACTGTATGTAACTAAAGTTAAAAACACGATATCATGTTTGTATTTCCACGTGAGGGAACAACCATTTAAAAATGTATTTTGTTTGCTCAAAACTTAATCACCAATACTTTTTATAGTGGTCAGTAATAACCTTTTGTTATCCCTCATCATACTGAACACTAATACGATTTCTGATCATTTAGCCGCATCCGTGGTGTTATAGTTACCATGCTGGTTTCGTTTGAATTTAAGTTAGATCATGGCTTCGAGCCCCGATCGGGTCAAACCAAAGACTATACAATGTGTATCCTAATTAAATTATCAATAACAAAACAGTGATGACTAAAAAATGCATTACGATATGTTCACAATATTTACATAATTATTAAATCACAGGTCAGGTATTAAACAGGCACATAATATCGCGGTATTTCCAAAATGTAGGTATCACAGAGACACATATTATCACCATATCTACATAATTTGTTCATCACAGTACCAGGTTATGCGAAGACACATATTATCACAGTATTTACATCATTTATTATTTACAGATCAAGGGTCCGTACATAATTTATTGACGGTATTGGACTGAGACAATAACATGAATAAGTCATCGGACACAAAATGTTATTTAGCTTCATAAACGATGGAACATTGAGTTGTCTAAGAAAAAATATACATTAGACAACTGCTGTTTTAAGATCATTCTTTATGTAATGTATTTTCCGTGGAAATGAGAAATATTGATTTCTTATGCTGTTTGCATGTAAAACTTGCTTAAAAATTTATGAAATGTTGGACATTTCTAGGTAACACACTAGGGTGGATCGCAGTAATTACAATAACAAGAAATTGAATATATTCAATTTGTAAAATATAAAACAACACACACACAAAGATGCAAGTGTATCTTCCTTATCTTAGATCACATAAAGGGGAAGGTAAAGACAAGTTTCATGTGCAATGATTTTTTCTGCAAAAAAAACCCAGTTTTTTAGGAGGGAAAAACATTAAACCTGTGTTTTTGTTTGTTTTACTTTTTCTCATTTAAGCTTTCATACTTCATCAATTTTAGTTTTTTAAAAGAAGTATATAAAATATGTAAGATGAGTAAAATATTAAATGTTTTTCCCTCTACAGTCTTCGTAAGGGCCCGATGGCCCGGGTGGCTCTTTACACTAGGTAGCTGGATTACCAAACAACTCATGCAAACCTATCACCATAACGGCATGGTTTCGCGCAAGGTTTTGTAGATTACAAAAAAGGTGCACTCGACTTGCAGCTGCAAGTGATAAAGTTTACCAGATGATTGCCCATGGTCGGTGGTTCTTTCCGGGTACTCCGGCTTGATTTTTAGCAGAAATATTGCTTAAAATCGGCGTTATGCACAATCAATCAATCAATCAATCAATCAATCAATCAATCAATCAAATCAATCAACCTAAGTATTTTTTTTCATCATAAATCTGTGAGAATAACGTAAAAGATAAATATTGAAAATCCTACAAGTATAAATAGATTTCTTACAAAGGATTCAGTGATAGTGAGCATTTCTTGTTTCAAAAAGTTTAAGCAACAAGAATAAAACGTCATAAAATGTTTTCCCCACAACAAAGCATCAGCAATCTGCAAATTAAATTTTGTAAACGTATACCCATATTGTTAATAACATGCAGTATGCATATTAAAAATAGTACCAGGATAAATCTCAAAGAGTACATATAATATACTGAGTAAAAAAAAAACTAGCAACAATTTATTTTTTCGCATATTAGTTTTTTTCTTCACATTTTGCGTCTATGAATATTATAGACATCATATGGCTAATCAATACAAAAGACATTTAAAACAGGTACAATAACGGCCCGAAAATCAGCTGCACGTGCAGTAGGTTTTTTTTACTTGTCTTAGCTGTTTATGCTTTCCGAAAGTATATTTCATCGACAATTTGTTCTTGAATAAGGTTCAAAATAGAAGAAAATCATTTTTCTTGCAACCAAAAGATTTATGGGGCACCGTAAAGGATTTCAACAGAATGGAAGGCGGAATGACAGTAAATGACGTTGCTGTGTCATTTGGTGTTCACCGTACAACCATATGGGGGTTAGCACAACGTTGCATGACCACTGGCACAGCTAAGGATATGCCAACATCTGGTAGACCAAAACGTCTCACTCCTAGAGAAGAACGTTACATCAGAATCACAGCAGATCGTGACCACTTCTTACTAGCAACAAGGATTGTCGACAGAGTACGGAGAGCAACTGGAGTCCGCATATCCGCACAAGCAGTCCGCAATAAACTTAAAGCTTGTCGTATCAAATCAAGAAGACCACATAAAGGTATGGAGTTAACTGTCCACCACAAATACAGCGACACGCATGGACAAATCAGCAATTGCACCGAAACTGGAAGACAGTACTTTTTTCGGATGAATCTCAATTCACACTAAAGTTTGCAGATGGTCGCATTCGTGTCTGGAGAAGGCCTGGTGAACGCTTTGCGGCGGCTTGTGTTATGCCAGTTGACCGCTTTGGTGGTAGTTAATTACTGTTGTGGGGAGGAGTGCATTACGCAGGAAAGACCGACTTGGTGGTGATAAGACAAACACTGAATGTACAGCGCTACTGTGTTGACATTTACGTCCTGTCATGATGCCGTTCATGCACAGAAACAATCGTTTTGTCTTTCAGCAGGATAATGCTTGGTCACACACCGCGCGTCTCTCCGTGAACTTTTTCCAGGCCAACAATGTTAATGTATTACCCTGGCCGAGTCGTTTTCCTGATCTGGCTCCTATTTAACATGCTAAACAGATAAATTCGAGAGAATCATCATCCATTTAACTCCTTGCATGAATTCGAAAATGTGCTCATCATTGAATAGAACAAGTTCAAGTAAAAGTACAAGTACAAGTATAAGTTCCAACTAATCATCAGAGGCATGCAAACAAGATGTAGAGCCACCATTACTGCCAACGGGGTCTGGACAAGATACTGACACTGTGGATTTATGTATGAATTCATCATGTGTCACGTATTGCCAATCAGGAAGTTTGTGAATTACGATTTTGTGTACGTTCATGTTCCTATTTATTGTTGTTATTGTTTGCTAGGACAATATATTTATTGTTATGCAATGAAATCTAAATTATTTTTGAAAATATAAAATTAAAAATATTTTTTGCTAAGCTTTGCTTGCTCAGTATATATACATGTATATACATTAGGAAATCGTCCCATTTTGTTTTCAACAGCAGCTTCATTAGTCTGTGTGAATAACAAACACTGGGAAGAGTTTACAAGTTGCAAGTATACATTTATTATTTCTGGACAAAAATACAGTTTTCCAATGCATTTCGTGTTCAAACAATACATAGAATATCTGCAATAAATAATTGAGCCAATGTTATTAGAAAAACAAGCTTCAAGAATTTCCGGTTTGGTTTATGGTGTTTAACGCTGCTTTCAACAATATTTGAGCTATATCGTCGCGGTCAGTATTATTGATGGAGGAAACCGGAGTGCCCGGAGAAAACAACCGACCTACCGCAAGTCACTGACAAAAATATCACATAATGTTGTTTCAAGTACATCTCGCCATGAACGGGGTTCGAACTGACTACTTTAGTGGTGATATGCATTGATTGTACAGGATAAGGTTTTCAAAAGTTATACTCAAGTACTAGTATATAATATGAATAAAATACACAACGTTTTCTATATAAAAAATAGGTATAAGCGTTTTTTTTGTGATTATATAATATTGGCAATACTATCATCTTCTATCGACATACCCTTCTTAAATAAAACTTTAATTAACTAAGAGGAACCCTTGGTTCAGTAGCTTCCTTGTTAGCAGCAACCCTCTATCAAGGAAATCCTGATAGAAATTACAAGCTCTGGTATATCGTATCAACTGACAGATATATACTCCATATGCAGGTGCTGCTCGAATGTTGCTACATATAAATGAAAAGTCCACAATGGGAAAATTGAAACATCTCTTTTTTCGTAATGTTTCGTTCTTAATCTCCTCTCAGTGTCAATGTAGAGGTGTAGGTCATGGTATGAAGCAGACCTATTTGTAACTGTGGTATCCTTTATTTCAAGCTGCTCAATGGGATAGATGCGATCAACGAAATCACCAAACCTAGAATTATTTAGTGAAAGGACATAATCTATATAGCGGAACGTGAAATTAAATGATCGGGCTAGCGTTTTTGTTGAGAAGCCACTGTATGAAGTATGAAGTCTGTCTCATACGAATAAATTCACCATAAAACAGGTTTTATCGATAGTCTATTACTTACTAACCACGATGCTATATTTGTATTATTGTGTATGTATACTTTGTAGATTTGCAAATCATTCGTGATGCTTAAAATTGACCTAACACCAATTAATCATCATGTCCATCCACAAACATAGCGGTTATGAAAAACAGAACTTATTACAATGTTGCATGCTATGTTATTATATTATAGGGAATACATTGAAAGCATATATTTAACAGATATTTGTAGCATTTTATTAGTTTTAATTTAAGTATATTATATTGTCTAAATAATGTGCGTACCCAATAAAGGTCATGTACACTAAACTTGATATCTACGTTTTTATTACTATCACTAGGTTGATACCTCGGCTGGTGGACTATTAGTCTCCGGAGGTATCATCTACCCAGTAGTCAGTGTTACTATTATTAGATTGACACCTCTGCTGGTGGACTATTAGTCTCCGGAGGTAACATCTACCTAGTAGTCAGTGTTACTATCACTAGGTTGATACCTCTGCTGGTGGACTATCAATCTTTGGAGGTATCATCTACCCAGTGGTCAGTGTTACTATCACTAGGTTGATACCTCTGGAAGTGGACTATTAGTCTCCGGAGGTAACATCTACCCAGTAGTCAGTGTTACTATCACTAGGTTGATACCTCTGGATGTGGACTATTAGTCTCCGGAGGTAACATCTACCCTTTATTCAGTGTTACTATCACTAGGTTGATACCTCTGGATGTGGACTATTAGTCTCCGGAGGTGACATCTACCCAGTAGTCAGTGTTACTATCACTAGATTGATACCTCTGCTGGTGGATTATTAGTCTCCGGAGGAAACATCTACCCAGTAGTCAGTGTTACTATCACTCGGTTGATACCTCTGCTGGTGGACTATTAGTCTTCGGAGGTGAGATCTACCCAGTAGTCAGTGTTACTATCAATAGATTGATACCTCTGCTGGTGGATTATTAGTCTCCAGAGGTGACATCTACCCAGTAGTCAGTGTTGCAATCACTAGATTGATACCTCTGCTGGTGGATTATTAGTCTCCGGAGGTGACATCTACCCAGTAGTCAGTGTTACTATCACTAGGTTGATACCTCTGGATGTGGACTATTAGTCTCCGGAGGTATCATCTACCCAGTAGTCAGTGTTACTATCATTAGGTTGATATCTCTGCTGATGGATTATTAGTCTCCGGAGGTATCATCTATCCAGTAGTCAGTGTTACTATCACTAGGTTGATACCGCTGCTGGAGGATTATTAGTCTCCGGAGGTATCATCTACCCAGTAGTCAGTATTACTCTCACTAGGTTGATACCTCTGCTGGTGGACTATTAGTCTCCGGATGTATCATCTACCCAGTAGTCAGTGTTACAATCACTAGGTTGATACCTCTGCTGGTGGACTATTAGTCTCCGGAGGTATCATCTACCCAGTGGTCAGTGTTACTATCACTAGGTTGATACCTCTGCTGGTAGACTATTAGTCTCCGAAGATATCATCTACCCAGTAGTCAGTATTACTATCACTAGGTTGATACCTCTGCTGGTGGACAATTAATCTCCGGAGGTATCATCTTCCCAGAAGTCAGTGTTACTATCACTAGGTTGATAACTCTGGATGTGGACTATTAGTCTCCGGAGGTAACATCTACCCTTTAATCAGTGTTACTATAACTAGGTTGATACCTCTGGATGTGGACTATTAGTCTCCGAAGGTGACATCTACCCAGTAGTCAGTGTTGCTATCACTAGATTGATACCTCTGCTGGTGGATTATTTGTCTCCGGAGGTGACATCTACCCAGTAGTCAGTGTTACTATCACTAGGTTGATACCTCTGGAAGTGGACTATTAGTCTCCGGAGGTATCATCTACCCAGTAGTCAGTGTTACTATCATTAGGTTGATATCTCTGCTGATGGATTATTAGTCTCCGGAGGTATCATCTATCCAGTAGTCAGTGTTACTATCACTAGGTTGATACCGCTGCTGGAGGATTATTAGTCTCCGGAGGTATCATCTACCCAGTAGTCAGTATTACTCTCACTAGGTTGATACCTCTGCTGGTGGACTATTAGTCTCCGGATGTATCATCTACCCAGTAGTCAGTGTTACAATCACTAGGTTGATACCTCTGCTGGTGGAATATTAGTCTCCGGAGGTATCATCTACCCAGTGGTCAGTGTTACTATCACTAGGTTGATACCTCTGCTGGTAGACTATTAGTCTCCGAAGATATCATCTACCCAGTAGTCAGTATTACTATCACTAGGTTGATACCTCTGCTGGTGGACAATTAATCTCCGGAGGTATCATCTTCCCAGTAGTCAGTGTTACTATCACTAGGTTGATACCTCTGGATGTGGACTATTAGTCTCCGGAGGTAACATCTACCCTTTAATCAGTGTTACTATAACTAGGTTGATACCTCTGGATGTGGACTATTAGTCTCCGAAGGTGACATCTACCCTTTAATCAGTGTTACTATAACTAGGTTGATACCTCTGGATGTGGACTATTAGTCTCCGAAGGTGACATCTACCCAGTAGTCAGTGTTACTATCACTAGATTGATACCTCTGCTGGTGGATTATTAGTCTCCGGAGGAAACATCTACCCATTAATCAGTGTTACAATCACTAGGTTGATACTTCTGCTGGTGGATTATTAGTCTCCGGAGGTATCATCTACCCAGTAGTCAGTGTTACTATCACTAGGTTGATACCTCTGCCGGTGGATTTTTAGTCTCCGGAGGTATCATCTACCCAGTAGTCAGTGTTACTATCACTAGGTTGATACCTCTGGATGTGGACTATTAGTCTCCGGAGGTAACATCTACCCTTTAGTCAGTGTTACTATAACTAGGTTGATACCTCTGGATGTGGACTATTAATCTCCAGAGGTGACATCTACCCAGTAGTCAGTGTTACTATCACTAGGTTGATACCTCTGGATGTGGACTATTAGTCTCCGGAGGTATCATCTACCCAGTAGTCAGTGTTACTATCATTAGGTTGATATCTCTGCTGATGGATTATTAGTCTCCGGAGGTATCATCTATCCAGTAGTCAGTGTTACTATCACTAGGTTGATACCGCTGCTGGAGGATTATTAGTCTCCGGAGGTATCATCTACCCAGTAGTCAGTGTTACTATCACTAGGTTGATACCTCTGCTGGTGGACTATTAGTCTCCGGATGTATCATCTACCCAGTAGTCAGTGTTACAATCACTAGGTTGATACCTCTGCTGGTGGACTATTAGTCTCCGGAGGTATCATCTACCCAGTGGTCAGTGTTACTATCACTAGGTTGATACCTCTGCTGGTAGACTATTAGTCTCCGACGATATCATCTACCCAGTAGTCAGTATTACTATCACTAGGTTGATACCTCTGCTGGTGGACAATTAATCTCCGGAGGTATCATCTTCCCAGTAGTCAGTGTTACTATCACTAGGTTGATACCTCTGGATGTGGACTATTAGTCTCCGGAGGTAACATCTACCCTTTAATCAGTGTTACTATAACTAGGTTGATACCTCTGGATGTGGACTATTAGTCTCCGAAGGTGACATCTACCCTTTAATCAGTGTTACTATAACTAGGTTGATACCTCTGGATGTGGACTATTAGTCTCCGAAGGTGACATCTACCCAGTAGTCAGTGTTACTATCACTAGATTGATACCTCTGCTGGTGGATTATTAGTCTCCGGAGGAAACATCTACCCATTAGTCAGTGTTACAATCACTAGGTTGATACCTCTGCTGGTGGACTATTAGTCTCCGGAGGTATCATCTACCCAGTAGTCAGTGTTACTATCATTAGGTTGATACTTCTGCTGGTGGATTATTAGTCTCCGGAGGTATCATCTACCCAGTAGTCAGTGTTACTATCACTAGGTTGATACCTCTGCCGGTGGATTTTTAGTCTCCGGAGGTATCATCTACCCAGTAGTCAGTGTTACTATCACTAGGTTGATACCTCTGGATGTGGACTATTAGTCTCCGGAGGTAACATCTACCCTTTAGTCAGTGTTACTATAACTAGGTTGATACCTCTGGATGTGGACTATTAATCTCCGGAGGTGACATCTACCCAGTAGTCAGTGTTACTATCACTAGATTGATACCTCTGCTGGTGAATTATTAGTCTTCGGAGGAAACATCTTCCCATTAGTCAGTGTTACTATCACTAGGTTGATACCTCTGCTGGTGGACTATTAGTCTTCGAAGATATCATCTACCCAGTAGTCAGTGTTACTATCAATAGATTGATACCTCTGCTGGTGGATTATTAGTCTCCAGAGGTGACATCTACCCAGTAGTCAGTGTTGCAATCACTAGATTGATACCTCTGCTGGTGGATTATTAGTCTCCGGAGGTGACATCTACCCAGTAGTCAGTGTTACTATCACTAGGTTGATACCTCTGGATGTGGACTATTAGTCTCCGGAGGTATCATCTACCCAGTAGTCAGTGTTACTATCATTAGGTTGATATCTCTGCTGATGGATTATTAGTCTCCGGATGTATCATCTACCCAGTAGTCAGTGTTACAATCACTAGGTTGATACCTCTGCTGGTGGACTATTAGTCTCCGGAGGTATCATCTACCCAGTGGTCAGTGTTACTATCACTAGGTTGATACCTCTGCTGGTAGACTATTAGTCTCCGAAGATATCATCTACCCAGTAGTCAGTATTACTATCACTAGGTTGATACCTCTGCTGGTGGACTATTAATCTCCGGAGGTATCATCTTCCCAGAAGTCAGTGTTACTATCACTAGGTTGATAACTCTGGATGTGGACTATTAGTCTCCGGAGGTAACATCTACCCTTTAATCAGTGTTACTATAACTAGGTTGATACCTCTGGATGTGGACTATTAGTCTCCGAAGGTGACATCTACCCAGTAGTCAGTGTTGCTATCACTAGATTGATACCTCTGCTGGTGGATTATTAGTCTCCGGAGGTGACATCTACCCAGTAGTCAGTGTTACTATCACTAGGTTGATACCTCTGGAAGTGGACTATTAGTCTCCGGAGGTATCATCTACCCAGTAGTCAGTGTTACTATCATTAGGTTGATATCTCTGCTGATGGATTATTAGTCTCCGGAGGTATCATCTATCCAGTAGTCAGTGTTACTATCACTAGGTTGATACCGCTGCTGGAGGATTATTAGTCTCCGGAGGTATCATCTACCCAGTAGTCAGTATTACTCTCACTAGGTTGATACCTCTGCTGGTGGACTATTAGTCTCCGGATGTATCATCTACCCAGTAGTCAGTGTTACAATCACTAGGTTGATACCTCTGCTGGTGGAATATTAGTCTCCGGAGGTATCATCTACCCAGTGGTCAGTGTTACTATCACTAGGTTGATACCTCTGCTGGTAGACTATTAGTCTCCGAAGAAATCATCTACCCAGTAGTCAGTATTACTATCACTAGGTTGATACCTCTGCTGGTGGACAATTAATCTCCGGAGGTATCATCTTCCCAGTAGTCAGTGTTACTATCACTAGGTTGATACCTCTGGATGTGGACTATTAGTCTCCGGAGGTAACATCTACCCTTTAATCAGTGTTACTATAACTAGGTTGATACCTCTGGATGTGGACTATTAGTCTCCGAAGGTGACATCTACCCTTTAATCAGTGTTACTATAACTAGGTTGATACCTCTGGATGTGGACTATTAGTCTCCGAAGGTGACATCTACCCAGTAGTCAGTGTTACTATCACTAGATTGATACCTCTGCTGGTGGATTATTAGTCTCCGGAGGAAACATCTACCCATTAGTCAGTGTTACAATCACTAGGTTGATACTTCTGCTGGTGGATTATTAGTCTCCGGAGGTATCATCTACCCAGTAGTCAGTGTTACTATCACTAGGTTGATACCTCTGCCGGTGGATTTTTAGTCTCCGGAGGTATCATCTACCCAGTAGTCAGTGTTACTATCACTAGGTTGATACCTCTGGATGTGGACTATTAGTCTCCGGAGGTAACATCTACCCTTTAGTCAGTGTTACTATAACTAGGTTGATACCTCTGGATGTGGACTATTAATCTCCAGAGGTGACATCTACCCAGTAGTCAGTGTTACTATCACTAGGTTGATACCTCTGGATGTGGACTATTAGTCTCCGGAGGTATCATCTACCCAGTAGTCAGTGTTACTATCATTAGGTTGATATCTCTGCTGATGGATTATTAGTCTCCGGAGGTATCATCTATCCAGTAGTCAGTGTTACTATCACTAGGTTGATACCGCTGCTGGAGGATTATTAGTCTCCGGAGGTATCATCTACCCAGTAGTCAGTATTACTATCACTAGGTTGATACCTCTGCTGGTGGACTATTAGTCTCCGGATGTATCATCTACCCAGTAGTCAGTGTTACAATCACTAGGTTGATACCTCTGCTGGTGGACTATTAGTCTCCGGAGGTATCATCTACCCGGTGGTCAGTGTTACTATCACTAGGTTGATACCTCTGCTGGTAGACTATTAGTCTCCGACGATATCATCTACCCAGTAGTCAGTATTACTATCACTAGGTTGATACCTCTGCTGGTGGACAATTAATCTCCGGAGGTATCATCTTCCCAGTAGTCAGTGTTACTATCACTAGGTTGATACCTCTGGATGTGGACTATTAGTCTCCGGAGGTAACATCTACCCTTTAATCAGTGTTACTATAACTAGGTTGATACCTCTGGATGTGGACTATTAGTCTCCGAAGGTGACATCTACCCTTTAATCAGTGTTACTATAACTAGGTTGATACCTCTGGATGTGGACTATTAGTCTCCGAAGGTGACATCTACCCAGTAGTCAGTGTTACTATCACTAGATTGATACCTCTGCTGGTGGATTATTAGTCTCCGGAGGAAACATCTACCCATTAGTCAGTGTTACAATCACTAGGTTGATACCTCTGCTGGTGGACTATTAGTCTCCGGAGGTATCATCTACCCAGTAGTCAGTGTTACTATCATTAGGTTGATACCTCTGCTGGTGGATTATTAGTCTCCGGAGGTATCATCTACCCAGTAGTCAGTGTTACTATCACTAGGTTGATACCTCTGCCGGTGGATTTTTAGTCTCCGGAGGTATCATCTACCCAGTAGTCAGTGTTACTATCACTAGGTTGATACCTCTGGATGTGGACTATTAGTCTCCGGTGGTAACATCTACCCTTTAGTCAGTGTTACTATAACTAGGTTGATACCTCTGGATGTGGACTATTAATCTCCAGAGGTGACATCTACCCAGTAGTCAGTGTTACTATTACTAGATTGATACCTCTGCTGGTGAATTATTAGTCTCCGGAGGAAACATCTACCCATTAGTCAGTGTTACAATCACTAGGTTGATACCTCTGCTGGTGGACTATTAGTCTTCGGAGGTGAGATCTACCCAGTAGTCAGTGTTACTATCAATAGATTGATACCTCTGCTGGTGGATTATTAGTCTCCAGAGGTGACATCTACCCAGTAGTCAGTGTTGCAATCACTAGATTGATACCTCTGCTGGTGGATTATTAGTCTCCGGAGGTGACATCTACCCAGTAGTCAGTGTTACTATCACTAGGTTGATACCTCTGGATGTGGACTATTAGTCTCCGGAGGTATCATCTACCCAGTAGTCAGTGTTACTATCATTAGGTTGATATCTCTGCTGATGGATTATTAGTCTCCGGAGGAAATATCTACCCATTAGTCAGTGTTACAATCACTAGGTTGATACCTCTGCTGGTGGACTATTAGTCTCCGGAGGTATCATCTACCCAGTAGTCAGTGTTACTATCATTAGGTTGATACTTCTGCTGGTGGATTATTAGTCTCCGGAGGTATCATCTACCCAGTAGTCAGTGTTACTATCACTAGGTTGATACCTCTGCTGGTGGATTTTTAGTCTCCGGAGGTATCATCTACCCAGTAGTCAGTGTTACTATCACTAGGTTGATACCTCTGGATGTGGACTATTAGTCTCCGGAGGTGACATCTACCCTTTAGTCAGTGTTACTATAACTAGGTTGATACCTCTGGATGTGGACTATTAATCTCCAGAGGTGACATCTACCCAGCAGTCAGTGTTACTATCACTAGATTGATACCTCTGCTGGTGGATTATTAGTCTCCGGAGGAAATATCTACCCATTAGTCAGTGTTACTATCACTAGGTTGATACCTCTGCTGGTGGACTATTAGTCTTCGAAGATATCATCTACCCAGTAGTCAGTGTTACTATCACTAGATTGATACCTCTGCTTGTGGACTATTAGTCTCCGGAGGTAACATCTACCCATTAGTCAGTGTTACTATCACTAGGTTGATACCTCTGCTGGTGGACTATTAATCTCCGGAGGTATCATCTACCCAGTAGTCAGTGTTAATATCACTAGGTTGATACCTCTGTTGGTGGATTATTAGTCTCTGGATGTATCATCTACCCAGTAGTCAGTGTTACTATCACTAGGTTGATACCTCTGCTGGTGGACTATTAGTCTGCGGAGGTATCATCTACCCAGTAGTCAGTGTTACTATCACTAGATTGATACCTCTGCTGGTGGACTATTAGTCTCCGGAGGTAACATCTACCCAGTAGTCAGTGTTACTATCACTAGGTTGATACCTCTACTGGTGGACTATTAATCTCCGGAGGTATCATCTACCCAGTAGTCAGTGTTACTATTACTAGGTTGATACCTCTGGATGTGGACTATTAGTCTCCGGAGGTAACATCTACCCTTTACTCAGTGTTACTATCACTAGATTGATACCTCTGGATGTGGACTATAATCTCCGGAGGTGACATCTACACAGTAGTCAGTGTTACTATCACTAGATTGATACCTCTGCTGGTGGATTATTAGTCTTCGAAGATATCATCTACCCAGTAGTCAGTGTTACTATCACTAGGTTGATACCTCTGTTGGAGGATTATTAGTCTCCGGAGGTATCATATACCCAGTAGTCAGTGTTACTATCACTAGATTGATACCTCTGCTGGTGGACTATTAGTCTCCGGAGGTAACTTCTACCCAGTAGTCAGTGTTACTATCACTAGGTTGATACCTCTGCTAGTGGACTATTAATCGCCGGAGGTATCATCTACCCAGTAGTCAGTGTTACTATCACTAGGTCAATACCTCTGGATGTGAACTATTAGTCTCCTGAGGTGACATCTACCCATTAGTCAGTGTTACTATCACTAGGTTGATACCTCTGCTGGTGGATTATTAGTCTTCGGAGGAAACGTCTACCCAGTAGTCAGTGTTACTATCACTAGGTTGATACCTCTGCTGGTGGACTATTAGTCTTCGAAGATATCATCTACCCAATAGTCATTGTTACTATCACTAGATTGATACCTCTGCTGGTGGACTATTAGTCTCCGGAGGTAACATCTACCCATTAGTCACTGTTACTATCACTAGGTTGATACCTCTGCTGGTGGACTATTAATCTCCGGCGGTATCATCTACCCGGTAGTCAGTGTTAATATCACTAGATTGATACCTCTGCTGGTGGATTATTAGTCTCCTGAGGAAACATCTACCTAGTAGTCAGTGTTACTATCACTAGGTTGATACCTCTGCTTGTGGACTATTAGTCTTCGAAGATATCATCTACCCAGTAGGCAGTGTTACTATCACTAGATTGATACCTCTGCTGGTGGACTATTAGTCTCCGGAGGTATCATCTACCCAGTAGTCAGTGTTACTAAAACTAGGTTGATACCTCTGGATGTGGACTATTAGTCTCCGGAGGTAACATCTACCCTTTAGTCAGTGTTACTATCACTAGGTTGATACCTCTGGATGTGGACTATTAATCTCCGGAGGTAACATCTACTCTTTAGTCAGTGTTACTATCACTAGGTTGATACCTCTGTTGGTGGATTATTAGTCTCCGGAGGTATCATCTACCCAGTAGTCAGTGTTACTATCACTAGGTTGATACCTCTGGATGTGGACTATTAATCTCCGGAGGTAACATCTACCCTTTAGTCAGTGTTACTATCTCTAGGTTGATACCTCTGGATGTGGACTATTAGTCTTCGGAGTTGACATCTACCCAGTAGTCAGTGTTACTATCACTAGGTTGATACCTCTGCTGGTGGAATATTAGTCTCCGGAGGAAACATCTACCCAGTAGTCAGTGTTACTATCACTAGGTTGATACCTCTGGATGTGGACTATTAGTCTCCGGAGGTAACATATACCCTTTAGTAAGTGTTAATATCACTGGGTTGATACCTCAGCTGGTGGACTATTAGTCTTTGGAGGTATCATCTACCCAGCAGTCAGTGTTACTATCACTAGGTTGATACCTCTGGAGGTGGACTACTAGTCTCCGGAGGTATCATCTACCCAGTAGTCAATGTTACTATCACTAGGTTTATACCTCTTCTGGTGGACTATTAATCTCCGGAGGTATCATCTACCCAGTAGCCAGTGTTACTATCACTAGGTTGATACCTCTGCTGGTGGATTATTAATCTCCGAAGATATCATCTACCCAGTAGTCAGTGTTGCTATCAGTAGGTTGATACCTCTAATGGTGGACTACTAGTCGCCGGAGGTATCATCTACCCAGTAGCCAGTGTTACTATCACTAGGTTGATACCTCTTATGGTGGACTATTAATCTCCGGAGGTATCATCTACCCAGTAGCCAGTGTTACTATCACTAGGTTGATACCTCTGCTGGTGGACTATTAATCTCCGGAGGTATCATCTACCCAGTAGCCAGTGTTACTATTACTAGGTTGATACCTCTGCTGGTGGACTATTAGTCTCGGGAGGTATCATCTACCCAGTAGTCAGTGTTAATATCACTAGTTTGATACCTCTGTTGGTGGACTATTACTCTCCGGAGGTATCATCTAACCAGTAGTCAGTGCTACTAAAACTAGGTTGATACCTCTGGATGTGGTCTATTAGTCTCCGGAGGTAACATCTACCCTTTAGTCAGTGTTACTATCTCTAGGTTGATACCTCTGGATGTGGACTATTAGTCTCCGGAGGTGACATCTACCCAGTAGTCAGTGTTACTATCACTAGGTTGATACCTCTGCTGGTGGAATATTAGTCTCCGGAGGAAACATCTACCCAGTAGTCAGTGTTACTATCACTAGGTTGATACCTCTGCTGGTGGACTCTTAGTCTCCGAAGGTAACATCTACCCTTTAGTCAGTGTTACTATCACTGGGTTGATATCTCTGCTGGTGGACTATTAGTCTCCGGAGGTATCATCTACCCAGTAGTCAGTGTTACTATCACTAGGTTGATACCTCTGGAGGTGGACTATTAATCTCCGGAGGTATCATCTACCCAGTAGTCAGTGTTACTATCACTAGGTTGATACCTCTGCTGGTGGACTACTAGTCTCCGGAGGTATCATCTACCAAGTAGCCAATGTTACTATCACTAGGTTGATACCTCTTCTGGTGGATTATTAATCTCCGGAGGTATCATCTACCCAGTAGCCAGTGTTATTATCACTAGGTTGATACCTCTGCTGGTGGACTATTAATCTCCGGAGATATCACCTACCCAGTAGTCAGTGTTACTATCACTAGGTTGATACCTCTAATGGTGGACAACTAGTCTCCGGAGGTATCATCTACCCAGTAGCCAGTGTTACAATCACTAGGTTGATACCTCTGCTGGTGGACTATTAATCTCCGGAGGTATCATCTACCCAGTAGCCAGTGTTATATCACTAGGTTGATACCTCTGCTGGTGGATTATTAATCTCCGAAGATATCATCTACCCAGTAGTCAGTGTTGCTATCAGTAGGTTGATACCTCTAATGGTGGACTACTAGTCGCCGGAGGTATCATCTACCCAGTAGCCAGTGTTACTATCACTGGGTTGATACCTCTTATGGTGGAATATTAATCTTCGGAGGTATCATCTACCCAGTAGCCAGTGTTACTATCACTAGGTTGATACCTCTGCTGGTGGTCTATTAATCTCCGGAGGTATCATCTACCCAGTAGCCAGTGTTACTATCACTAGGTTGATACCTCTGCTGGTGGACTATTAGTCTCCGGAGGTATCATCTACCCAGTAGTCAGTGTTAATATCACCAGTTTGATACCTCTGCTGGTGGACTATTACTCTCCGGAGGTATCATCTACCCAGTAGTCAGTGCTACTAAAACTAGGTTGATACCTCTGGATGTGGACTATTAGTCTCCGGAGGTAACATCTACCCTTTAGTCAGTGTTACTATCACTAGGTTGATACCTCTGGATGTGGACTATTAGTCACCGGAGGTAACATCTACCCTTTAGTCAGTGTTACCATCTCTAGGTTGATACCTCTGGATGTGGACTATTAGTCTCCGGAGGTGACATCTACCCAGCAGTCAGTGTTACTATCACTAGGTTGATACCTCTGCTGGTGGAATATTAGTCTCCGGAGGAAACATCTACCCAGTAGTCAGTGTTACTATCGCTAGGTTGATACCTCTGCTGGTGGACTCTTAGTCTCCGAAGGTAACATCTACCCTTTAGTCAGTGTTACTATCACTGGGTTGATATCTCTGCTGGTGGACTATTAGTCTCCGGAGGTATCATCTACCCAGTAGTCAGTGTTACTATCACTAGGTTGATACCTCTGGAGGTGGACTATTAATCTCCGGAGGTATCATCTACCCAGTAGTCAGTGTTACTATCACTAGGTTGATACCTCTGCTGGTGGACTACTAGTCTCCGGAGGTATCATCTACCCAGTAGCCAATGTTACTATCACTAGGTTGATACCTCTTCTGGTGGATTGTTAATCTCCGGAGGTATCATTTACCCAGTAGCCAGTGTTATTATCACTAGGTTGATACCTCTGCTGGTGGGCTATTAATCTCCGGAGATATCATCTACCCAGTAGCCAATGTTACTATCACTAGGTTGATACCTCTGCTGGTGGACTATTAATCTCTGGAGGTATCATCTACCCAGTAGCCAGTGTTACAATCACTAGGTTGATACCTCTTCTGGTGGATTATTAATCTCCGGAGGTATCATCTACCCAGTAGCCAGTGTTACAATCACTAGGTTGATACCTCTTCTGGTGGACAATTAATCTCCGGAGGTATCATCTATCCAGTAGCCAGTGTTACTATCACTAGGTTGATTCCTCTGCTGGTGGACTATTAATCTCCGGAGGTATCATCTACCCAGTAGCCAGTGTTACTATCACTAGGTTGATACCTCTGCTGGTGGACTATTAGTCTCCGGTGGTACCATCTACTCAGTAGCCAGTGTTGCTATCACTAGGTTAATACCTCTGCTGGTGGACTATTAGTCTCCGGAGGTATCATCTACCCAGTAGCCAGTGTTTCGACCCTGACATGGTTTATTAGATATACTTATAATTAAATTGTACAGTTACTAAATAATGTAATTATTACTAAGACTAGTGTTCTCATCCCGCGGCCATATGTGACCATAGCCTAACTTGGCTATCCTGTTTATGCCCTTATTGTGTTCTTACTCCATAAGATGTTTTTTTATTTGGTTTTCCAATCTTTTGAATTTGAGCGTACATAATGGAGATTATTGCAGAAACGCCTAGTGCGTATTGAATTTGTTATCTACGTTTTAATTATTATAATGTAGGATGCTATATTACAATATTATATGGAATGAATTGACATCCGGTATTTAACAGGGGATTCCGTGGTCGTGATCGTGTGGTAGTTAGATGTACAAATACCTGTGCAATCAGTGTCTATAACCACTGACGTTGTGAGTTCGAACCCCGTTCATAGTAAGGTGTATTCGATACAACATTATGCGATACAATTTATCAGTGACCAGCGACAGGTCGATCGTTTTCTTCGAGTACTCCACCAATAAAACTTACAGTGACGAAATGCCTCAAATATTGTTGAAAGTGGAGTTGAACATCATTAATCAAACTAAATCAAACCGATATTTAGCAGATATGTTTGGTATTTTATTGAAAATATAAACATTGTGCTTTAACTAGAACGACCACAAATGAAATTTGCTCCATTGATTGTTTTTACAGATATTGACCACGTTAATGTTTATTTCCTTTTAGTAAATGGAAACTGGGGTTCGTGGGGAAGCTGGACTACGTGTACACAGACATGTGTTGGAGGAACAAGGACACGATATAGATCTTGTAGCAATCCAACACCATTAAATGGCGGTTCTCCTTGCCTAGGATTGGACTATGAAACGGTATCATGCACAGGTATTTTGATAATATGTTATCTTACATAATTAATTTATCACAAGGACGCATATTATCACAGTTTTTCGAAAATTAGGTGTTCACATCAATAGGTGATATTAAGATATAATAATCACGTTGAAAATGTCGAAAAGAAAATGTCCCAAATACCATTTGCACTTTGTATGAATTGGTCTAACCAAGGATTTATATAGTAATATAAATCCTTGGTCTAACGTATGTTTTTTTTCTAAATCATCATAAAAGTCACAATAGAACAAAGTCAAGCCTTGAAGGGGTACATAATACTCATTTCATACGAAAATGTTTAAAGTGTTTGGTCAACTCATAATTCGAGAGAAACAACAATCATGTTATATCCTGTTTTGACATGAAATCTACTAAATACTCAATAGTTTTGACCAGATATTTGGTTAGTATTATGTTGTGCTTTTGTATATACTCTCAATTTATTTTGTATCCGATACTTTTTTATATATACGTAGCATTTATGCATAATTTTTGCATATGTGTAACGAGCGGAAGTAAACATTGACGGATGTAAATACAAATGGTGGCGGCTTAAATTATTGGTGACAGAAATCTTTCTTATTTGTTGTGTAGAAACAAGTAGTAGTGGAAAAAGACACTTAAAATCATTTATCCAAGGTTCAATCAAGTAAAAATCATAAAAGATTTAAAAACCACGCAAATATAGGGAAGTGATAAACAAACAACTTCTACACGCAAAGGGAGATAATCGTTAAATTATCATAAAACCAGGGGCACACCTGTGTTTTAGATTTTATTGAAGATATATATAAACAAAGTATATAATCTTAAACAATATTCTATTGAAGCATTTTAACAGTATATGCACTATACATGACCGACTCCAAATTAATAAAATACCTTGAGAAGATCAATTCAAAGGCAGACCAAGCTCCTACAGGACCACGCATTAGAAAACTGCTTATTATATAGGACAGTAAGGGAAGATACCTACGAGAACATATACAATCGTTGGTAGGAAATCAAATCATATGGCAATGCAAGAGTGGTAGAACAACATACGAGAGTTATAACTGGCTATTACAAAACATAGATCATCAAATAGGACAACACGATAACATTCATGTCTACATCTGGCTTGCAACATGTGTTCTTACTAGCTACAATCCACCATTTATATATCTGGCTTGAGAAAACAGTGAAGGTATACATCATATAGTTGACACACATCATCAAATTACTGAAATGGTGAATCATTACCCACACTGTAGAGTAACATTTCTTGAAACGCCTGTGTACTCGATATACGAGCATAGCAAATGCAAAGGTCAAACAGACTCTGAATTCAAGAAGTTAGACAACGAACTCCTATCGCAAATTAATGAACTAAACCAAAATTCCAGGGAAATAAATACTGGATTAAACAATATATCACCTGTATTCTCAACTGTTCTCAGCCGGCAGTACTGGAAAAACTCAAAGACAAAACAAACACCTCGAGATCAATATAATTATAACTTACTCAAGGACGGACTCCACCCAGGTATAAATGTGGCAAAAGTTTGGTTAAAGAAACTGGAATTACAAATAAAAAAGGACTGTTGAGAAAACTTGCATTAGTCAACTGTGGGGCATCCACAATGCATTTTTGTCGGTTAGATCATCTCCTTTATTTTGTATACACTATCTCTGAAACATTACCAGACAAAAACTTGGCAGCGTGAAATAGCAATGGCAACCAATGGATCTATTGCAAGATATAAACATGACAATAAACATCAAACTAGAAGCATGCGTGGCACATCTAGCTCGATTACAAATACGTACACTCTCAAAATAGACAAAGCGTTGAATAAAAAACTAGATGCTACCAAACGTCAACAAAGCGTACTGTATGGATACACCAGAGGAGGACTAGTAATAACTGCTGATGCAGCAACATTTGAGCTATTAAAGATAGCCGCAAATATATATCATGAAAACCTCCCAGAATCACTTGGAAAGGCTTATATAACACAAAGCACTGAATCTACACAACGCCATAATGTGCAGACTACAATACGAGTACATGAACAAGAACAACCTGCATAGACAACCAATCTGTATTTAACTAGCAGAATCCAAGTAAATGGCAAAAATCTGACGCTATTTGTGGAAAGAGATATTACTGGAATTCATGGCATTATTCATGCAGCCACATGTAATGGCAACCAGATAAATCTGAATAAACTGAACAACATACTCGCCGAACAATTGCAACGTATAATAGGAACAAATACAACAACTACAAGCGTGAATAAACTCAGGAAGACACCAGCAACAAAACAACAAGAAATTGAAGATATATCATGATGCAAATGCAGCAAGAACTGTAAAACACGTAGCACATACTGAACTGTAGGCGAACATTGGATACACTACAAATGCGAAAAGCTTAATCCTGAACAGATAACAGCAATAGAAGCAACAACAACAGTAGACTATATATGTACACTCTGTCAGAATGGAAAATCTAATATTTGTGCTAATGCAGTAGCTATTCTAGATGAATGTAATCTAAGGTCAGATGAAGTACAAGATGAAACTCGTTGTAATCTATGTGAAAAAACAATTGACGACGAAAATTATGACTTATGTACATCATGTAACAACACATACCATTTGACGTGTATGGAAACTAACAACGATCAGAAAACATGCTACTCGTGTAAATAATATATAGATGAATTGGAAAACCAAAATGAGAGCGAAATCACACAACCAGAATTAGATGTACAGAACACTATTCTGAAAGAAACCAGCAGTAATAACAATAGATGTACTGACGCAATGCAAACACAAAGACAAAATATTCTGAATGAAAACCATTGCATCGATGCCGATAAACACGAGACATCGCATAAAAATATTTTACTACCAAGTTCAATATCAAAAAGTCATGATGAGGAATCCATATCAGCCAAGTTAAGGGAACTACGAAATAAAGAAACAAATTAAAAAAAACTGTGAGTAGAACCTGAAACTTTGGAACACTTATTGCTGGACTGCACAGAGCTATCAAATATCCGAAACCCAATCTCACGTCAGATTCAGGATATATTTCTTCATCATACCGAATATGACCTATGTCAACAATCAACATCAGTTCAAATGCAAATACTACTAGACATCACCATAAATTCGTCTCTTTGGAAACATTAACTGACACACAAACATTAGTGGGTGATGGGATCTCATCACGCTTCACGAAAAATACTTTTTATTAATCACAATTCACGGGAAGTAAATGCAGCTGATCAAACTTCTTGAAAAGTATGAAACCCAATGTAAGTTGTTAACCGTACCCTTGTTACATCCCTACTAATTTTGTCAGACATAATCAGTGCAGGTGACTACTAATGATACCTATACTATTGACACATCGAGTCAAGAGGGAAACAATTATGTCGTCAAAAAGACCACATTAAACAGAATCATCAAAAACATTAGGTGATAGATAATTATAGCGGAGTACGTAAAATAATATTTGATAAAAACGATTCAAGGGCAATGTTCTCGTCACGATTCACTGTAAATAAAAATCGTCAAGAAATAATCTTCTAATGTTTTATTATGCCTTTTTAGGAAATGTGGTCATTACCTATTTATAGGGGTTGAGATACTCTTGTTTCACAATTGTGGTCTGAAAATATATCTGTTGAATTCACAATTAAACTTCCATATAAAGTCATTGACTTTTTAATATTAATTGTCTATTATATGTCGGAAGTATAAATGATAAAAAGATTAAGACACGAGCTTTTCCATATCATCCCAGCTAGACTTCCCTCGACTGTGTCTCGGGCTGATATGGGGGCCTCGGGATGATACCGGGGCTGACATGGAAAGGGACATGTGGTCTAGGGAGCTGGACATAAGGCTAAGCGATTGGTGCTGCAGTGTATCAATGGTGTGAGTTGAAATTCCGTCGAGGGGAGAACAAACATTTGTCAGCTCAAAGATCTAATTCTAACACTTATTGGCTTAATTTTCAGAGGTGTATAAATATTTAGTATTAAACTGGTATTTCAAGTAACTTTGACATATAGTGGGACATATATATTGTATGGTTGTCACCTGCTTAGATGTTTGTATAACATACTTTATTTCCTGTAACTGTATAATGACTTCTTCATCATCCTATACAATTTATTAAAAATTGCGGTCAATTTATAATATTAAGTATATATGTATCATCTACACACGCTTAGCCACATGTCTTATGTCTATCTCTAGATTTTTCCTTACGAGACAAGGTCACACTTCGACTATTGAAGCTATATTTTTATATAGCGGATGTGGCCGAGTAGTCTAGGGTGCTGGACATAAGACTAAGCGATTGTTGCTGTAGTGTATCAGTGGTGTGAGTTCAAATCCCGTCGAGGGAAGAAACAAATATTGTCAACTCATAGATCTAATTCTAACACTGTTTGGTTTAATTTTCAGACGTATTTATATATATATAAATTTTCTATGAAAAAAATACGATGACAATAATCAAATAAAGAGGCACGTACAAAATAAATTACACAGAGTTAGGTAATGAAGAGACACATATTACCACAGTATGTAGATAATTTGTTCGTATTACCCCAGTATCTACAGTATGTGTTCATCATTAGATAATATTGGTAATCAATTACCTACTGATCACGATGGTAATTATACATCACAGAGCCAGGTAATATAAAGACACATATTACCACAGGCTTTACATAAGTTGTTCATCATTAGATAATATTGGTAGTCAAATACCTACTGATCACGATGATAGCAATGTCTAGTCGTGGGTGATTATTTTATGGAATCAAACACGATAGTTAAAATTCATGGCTAAAGACAAATGTAACGGTTTACATCTGGATTATTATATCAGACATATTGTATTGAATTACAACACTTTCAGCAGACTTATGTTCACTGTGCAAAAGTACAGCATCTATGCCAAAAACACTGTAATTCAACAAGTAAATACAACCATTTCTTTGTGATGTTCAGCCAATATATATATCCAATATACGTACATTGTCGGCGAGCTTTTCATGCCTGTTTCGCAGCGAGTACAAATGAATTTTATATTTAACGACAATGTACGTATATTGTGTTTATCCTGCAATGTCGGAAAACTTGTCAGATTTAAACAAAAAGGACAGAAACAGCGTCATTCCTCGCCTTTCATAAATGTTGTCAAGGGTGTCTTCTTCGTGGTCCGCGTTACATTAGTACCAGTTTCATACTTGTCTGCGCCCACCGCTGTACATAGCTACAGGGTACCAGGAAAATGTATTCGTTGGCTGAAAAGTGTATTCGTATAGTACGAAAAGTTTATTCGTCTAGTACGAATAAAGGAAAAAATTATTCGTATAGCATATTTGTACAGCAAATGTACTGATTACAGGATAAATATCAATAGACAGCGGATGTGACCGAGTGATCTAGGGCGCTGGACATAAGGCTAAGCGAATGATGCTGCAGTGTAGCAATGATATGAGTTCAATCCCGTCGAGTACATACAATTTGGCAGCTCACAAATCTAATTCTAACACTGCTGGGTTAAATTATCAGACGAATATGCTCTATACTTTGATTAAATTATCAACAAAGCAAAAGGAACAGGTAGTTGCATAAGAATATTTTATATGAAATTGAATACCATACTTGATAGCTAAAACTGATGTTACACTATTTATCATGTCCATCAAAATAACTAACTGGTTTGATAAACAGGAATTATTGTAGTATAACATTCTTTGATATTGTGTGCAATACATCTACAACATAGCAACAAATCAACAGATATATTTGATCTTTTATTGAACTATACTGTACTTAAGCTAGAAAAGTCATAAATCAACCTTCATCAAGAACGCCTATCATTATTCTATTAGTAAATGGAACCTGGAGTTTGTGGGGAAACTGGACTCAGTGTACAAGGACATGTGTAGGAGGATCAAGGACACGATATAGAGCCTGTGATAATCCGTCACCTGTAAATGGCGGTTATCCTTGCCTAGGAATGGATAATGAAACTGTTTCATGCTCTACAGCCATCTTATGTCCAGGTATGTGTTATATGTGTAAGCATTTACTCACTACTGTCCTAACGTAGTCAATTCAGCTTATGTATACAATGTAGACGCTAAGGTCGTCTGATAGAAAAATAAAATATATGAAAAAGAGTATTCAAAATTGGGAGTCTTTACAAGGTAATAAAGACAATTATATTTCATTTTATATATTTAGTAAATGGAAACTGGAGTACATGGCAAGATTGGAATTCATGCTCAGTGACATGTGGTAGTGGATCAAGGTCACGATATCAGGAATGTAACAATCCAGAGCCTGCATATGGGGGTTCAGACTGTCAAGGAAATGACACAGAAAATGAATCGTGCTCTATGAAGATGTGTCCAGGTAAATTTTAGAATAGTTTAATTCAGGGAATACATGATGTGTATGTGTGTACTGCGTTCTACTGAATTGAGTGTATGTGACAATGCAATCAATGATACCTTTGACAAGAAAGCGAAATTATAGATTTTGTTATAAGTTTGAATGTTAATTGTCTCATTAAAAGATTTCAAAACATAAATGAGCTCTTACAGGCATAACACACTCGGTAATACACTTGATAGGAGGTGATCAACTCAGTTCTAGATATTGATCTTTTGCAATGGATTAATGTGACGTAATCGAACTAGTAGATTGATAGAGGAATAATGAGAACACTAATAGAAAGATAGGGAAAAAGTATATACTATAATGTATCCCATACTAAGTTTATATATAAATATGGCTTTAATGGTACATCTCATTGTTGTCCTTTGCGAAACAAGTTGTAATTACACTCACTTTCTGTTTTAATGGGAAATATCAACAAGCGACCACTGGTGTGTACAATGGTGCACATCATGCAAATAGATCAGATACTGCTCACGACAATCAATCAGTCAATCGTGTCTTTGTTTTTGTTTATGTTACATTTATGTTTAACTGCTTTAAAGAGTATAACTACATCAATCAAATATGACCATAACAGTATGTAATGTTTACTTTGCTGAAGGTCTTACAGAGACACTGACGTCTTCACTTGATGCAGGTCCTATTGCTGGTGGTGTTTCTGTAGTTCTCTTCTTACTGGTTGTCATAGTAATTGTACTCGTATGTGTTAAAAGGTAAAATTGAAAATTTTAGAATTTTTTTTTAATTCTCTCTAAGCTTCTTTTAAATCTCATAGCATTTTTGTAAAGAATTTCATGCAAAGATTGCAACGCATTCAATGCCAATGGAAGTGGTATAAAATTAATCTTTGCATATTTAAAGAAGTTAATAGAAATGATAGAAATACTTAACCTTGGGGGGTACTCGGGAAAACAAATAGGACCTGTTGACATCATTATTAGGTAGAGCACAACTCCTCTGAATGAAGAACATTTACTGCTAGTGTCTTTAGAGGATTTAACGGAATGTTACGCTCAATGCTGGTTAAAGTTAATTTGGTTGGTTGACCGATACAAGACAAAATCGGCCATTCAAATTTAGTAATTCTCCCTTAACCTGTAGCAATCCAGACTTTCGGTCATTTATATGCTAATATCTTACCATCCGTTAACTTACATGTTTTATCTTTGTAAGAAATAATTTGTTTATCCTTTCAGTATTAAATATTACACACAACATGCACACATAATTGTATCTATTAAGCTATATTTCTGCTTTCTGTGTGTGTAACTGTTGTTTAGAAGGTATACGAATGTTTAGCATTCTGATTTTAAACTTTGTAATTGTTATTAGGAGAAGACAAACACCTCATGTTAAAGAAACAACTGAAGAAATAAATAACAAAATATACAACAATGAAGAAGATGTAACGCTTCGAACAGGTATTGTACCAGATCGTGAACCGTATGTCTTAGTAGATCATTGTAAGTGATATACATGGTAAACACTTGACAATTTATACTTTGCTATACAGCAATATACATTTGTATGTCAAATTTTATGTTTCGTGTTTTCATTGACGGACTATGTTGTCCTTCACAATCCTTCATGATATAATATCTTTTTTATGGACAAATCAAACATAGAATTCCTCATGCAAATTGGAATTGTCACGTTCATTGCACAAAAGACAACCTGCAGCAGCCTCTACTCCGTATTGGTATGTTAGAACTGCTGGTTGATGGTCCCTTGAAAGGAACAAATTACTTTCCCTGAGTATCATCACCCATTTCAACTTGTAGAAATCAGTGCCTTTACCTTTAGGCCAATTCCGTGCTACCTTTTTACTATGTTATTTATTTCGTTTAAATTGTTCTCCTCATCGATATACTACTAGTTGAATTGCTGTTGGCTTGACATTGAATAGCAATCAATCTTTTAATTATAATTCTACGAAGCATTTACAGTCTTCGCGAAATTGATGTTAGTTGTTAATAATTAATTAGCATGTCTCCATGTAAGAACGATGTTCATGTTTGTGTAATTTTTTTTGCATACAACAAGGGTGTCATGCATGGATCATTCAAACAAATCGAGCAGATACTATTTTCTCTTTTCACCCAAATCAAGTCCTTAACAAATATTTGGCGGTTTAAAACCGATGTATTGGACTTCCAACACAGACACAAATACAAGCAAATAATGAAAGAAGGGTGACATCAGATGTTACGGAAGGGTAACCATGTTCTGTTCCATTCGTGACACCCGTCGTATTATGTTTAAGGTCCGATGCAAAGTCATGGCGGGGGATTTGCAAAAAGGGAGCATCTTCGTTGTCATCTATGACAGAAACATTCAGGAACGGTGAACATGATATATATACAACATAAATCGGATGACAAATATTAGAGAACATCTGGTATCACTCTTTTTTTTGTGGGGTCCTTGCTGATCTTCTATTTAGTTTATTAGTTCTGTAATTTGACTTGTTTATCTTCGTTCTGTGTATTTTACTTATTGTTACCTTTGTCTGTTGTTTTCTCTAACATTTGGAATAATTTTTGTTTTCATTTGAAAATGTCAATTGAAAGATCCAGCTGTGGCATTTTTCAATGGAAACGTCCTTTGTAAGGAATCCCGATCGCTTAAATTTATATGTTACCTTAGTATACGCTATTACGCATAACATTGAATTTATACCTGCATGGTAACGCTTAACGGATCATTATATTTTTTTCAGAAGGCAGAGAGGACCAAATGTACATCAACATCAACATGCCTAATCGAACCTCTTCCACTGACACAGATGATGATATAATACCAGCATCATCAAAAATAAACATGAGCCCAAATGAAACTATGACTTATGAAAACATAGCATATATTAATTCTTGTGTTAGCGTGGACGATTTGAAGGGATATATAGGAAGAAAACAAATAAACGAGGGATTGAAAGAAGAATATCAGGTAATTCGTGTTTAACATTTAGATAATTTGTCGAATGAATAAACGCTTTCGAAAACTGACAGGACAATCAAAAATGGACAAGGCAGAGACACAGGTAACATTGGACGCAAGACACAGAATAAAGACATAAAAAATAAAAAGAATAAAAGAATAAACAAGATGAGGAAGGATTCTAAAATCATCATATTAAATTCAATTGCAAAGTAATGTACCATGCATCTTGCCTTTATCAAACGTTGAATTTAATTTCCATCAACTGTTGTTATCAGAAAATTGTGTTATTAATCTTAACATTTGGGATTAATGATACTAGGTAAAAGCTGTATTCCTAGTAAATTGTTTACAGGATTAATGATACTAGGTAAAAGCTGTATTCCTAGTAAATTGTTTACAGGATTAATGATACTAGGTAAAAGCTATATTCCTAGTAAATTGTTTACAGGATTAATGATACTAGGTAAAAGCTGTATTCCTAGTAAATTGTTTACAGGATTAATGATACTAGGTAAAAGCTGTATTCCTAGTAAATTGTTTACAGCAAATTTAAGTGTAATAACATAATTATTTGTGTTAAAAAAAAAGTTAAATAAACATTTTTGTACAAAGAACATAATGCAATTATAAAGCAGCAACAATATCTACAGAAAACAGTTCAATCATCATGCACATACCTCGCCGGTGGTAAAATGAAAATCAACAAAATCTATAAAAAGGTTTAATTATATAATCAATTGCTAAATAAAGTAATCTTATCAGGTATATTATATGTTATTCAGCTATCAGACAGGGAATATAATGTGACATTTCCGGCTTAGGATCTATATTCCCTGATAGCTGAATAACAGATATATTACGGATTTAACCATCGTATAAATACAACATCAAACTGTATTAAATAAATTTGCCTCTAGCTTTTATTTTCATTTTTCGTATCTCTAGATGTCCGTTTCCGTACCTTAGTCGTTATTCTTCAATGACATCAAAATATGTGTCGCGTCATATTTCATGTATGGGGTTTCTCATGAAGGAAAATACTGTACTAAATTTCTAAATCAATATAGTTTCATATGTAGTAAATTTTATAAACTTTACAAATATAACATTAATATATCACATAACAAAACAACGGGTTTGCGAAACAGTTTCAATAATTCAAATGTTAACAACATGTAAATAAAACCTTGGTGTAGCCCCATGACGTCGAAAGTTTTCAAGGCTCAACGTTTTGTTTATTTGTTATGGTACAGCCGTGGAACATAGGAGTTTGCTGAATTGATCAGGTATTTGTGACGAAATTAACCGTTGTAATATTTTTTGTTCATGCAGCCGTTTTGAGTATAAAAACAGAATTTAATTTGGTAAAAATACATTTATTATTCCGTATTATACCATTGATTCAGTGAAGCGTAATGTTTTGTCGTCCATGGTTTAATCGTTTTTGGGGACTGAAATATATACCCCGTCTGTTTTCCGAATATATGCTGACATTCAGGGTTGAAGAACCAATGACAATATGTGTAACAAACTAAATTCGTAATATAAGTGTATGTTCGGTATATTATCTCAGTAGATATTATGTATATAATAAAACACAAGGGCTTTAATAATAGAGTTATTACATAGTCTGTAGGCACGCAAACATTCACTTTAAGCATATGTTATTGTTCATAAAGACAAAAGGATCAGACACAAGTTACACAACGTAGAAAGTCTTCTCCCTTTCCATAAATGGGTGGGGATTGTGGGGTTTAATGCCAACAATATTTCAGTTATATCTTGGCGTTCAGTTGTATTGGTGGACGAAACCGAAGTATCCGGAGAAAAATACCAACCTGTCGCAAGTCACTGGTAAACCTTTTCACATAATGTTGTATCGAGTACACTCCGAGTGGGTGGCATTCAAACCCACAATGCTAGTGGTGATAGTCACTGATTGCATAAGTAGTTGTAAATCCAACTACCATACGCTCACGACCACAACTGTCCCTTCCCATTACATATATTAGAAAATACACAATTGAACATAAAAATATGGAATAAAACAAATGTATAATAAACATTTATAGTAAATGAAGGCATGCAAAAAAAATATATTTAAGAAACAATTAAGCTTGTCATGGAGCCTCGTCGGCTGTATGATCAATTCATTAATAATCTATTGATGCAAAATCGAACAGACCCAAATGCGTACTACGTGGCAATGGGGATATTAAATTAGCATGCATCGTATACAATAGAAGCTGTGACGACTACATACATGATTATAGATCTTGATTTTATATATATATATATATATATATATATATATATATATATATATATATTTAGAGTATACAATATGGAGCTCAGCATCCAACAACAAAATCACAACTCAAGGAAAACGTCGTGAAGAATAGATATAAAACTACTTTACCATGTAAGTATAAAATAATGGAATATTGTATTACGATTGTTACTTTTTAATGGTATAAATAATAAAATAATAATTTGGGAAATGTGTGTGTCATGATAGCTGATTGTTTCAGTTGAGCCATTTGGTATTGCTTACGTCTTCAATGCTTTGCTATTTCGATGTCGAGTTGAGTAATTTATATACTTTAATAAGCATGTGTTGTTATGTTAGTTCCGTATTGTGAAGTCCGTTACGATTTCCGCATAAACAATGCGTCTCTACCTCCAGTTGTTTGTAGGAGGACTCTCGTCTTACTTGTGCTGTTTGGTTAATTGCGCATAGTGGTGTCCTACGACTAGATGAATACCATGGAGGATGTTTTATAATAAGCATGAACTGCTTACCTTTAGTGAGCACCTGGGATCACCCCAGATATTTGGTGGAGTCCGCGTTGCTCATCTTTTAATTTGTCTCTGCTGGGTTTTGTTTGTCTTCATCCTTTGTCTTGTGTGGGCAATGTTGCCAATACCTCTGGATTGTCCATTCTCGATTGCCCCTTTGGTTTTCTCTAAAGTTTATTTAGTATTGATATACTGAATGTTAATATGAAAATAAGTGTAAAGTGCAATTAAAATAAACAGAGTGTTTAAGTAAATCTACCATATATATGTTTAAGTATGCTTAAACATTAAGTTAAATAATAAAAGAAGGCATTATTTTCTTTAAACAGATGATCATTCAAGGGTAATTCTAGAAACAGATCATGGATCAGGAAATTCTGACTATATCAATGCAAATTACATTGACGTGAGTATGACTGGTGTTAAAAGTTTGTCGTGAAAGTGGTTTTTTTCCTTGTCGCAGTCAGGAGAAAATATTCAATAAAGGAAAAAAGACAAACTGGTATATGTGATGTCTTTTATATTGGAAAAGGTGTTATTGAAAATAGACGTGTAATAAAAAGTTTCCAATTATAAATAAGTTAATTTGAATCTGATTGGCTAATCTGCCTGGAACAACATTGGTAATACAGGATAACCTTAGTTGGAATTGTGACGAAACCATCGTATTCCTTCGCTACAGACAAATTCAAATAGTCCAATGAAATAATCGCTATTAAAATCGAGGATTCATCTTTTTTTTTGTAAAAATTAAAGTATAAAGAAATATTGGAAATTTTTGAACATATTATACTTTGGATTATATTCACAAACCGGGTTATATAGTATAACTTGTTCAAAAATTGAAAATGTTCCTTTGATAATTAAAGCAGGAAATTATAATTATTAAAGTAAACATATATTTCTTGTGTATAAAACTGTAATAATGAGAACGGTCTTATCAGATAACTTGATTTTCCTTTCAGGGTTTTGAAAAAGACAAATGTTACATCGCATCTCAAGGTAGTTATACACTGTTAGTGGAAGAATATCATGTGATCTAGATACCATATGTTTTGTGAATATATATATCTAAGTATAAAGTTCACCACTGACATTTTTTTAGTATTATCTCCCTTCTAATTCACAGATTGACTTTTCTTAGAAACGAAATGGATAACAGCGTAGATATAGAATTTAGTGCGAACGACGCGTACGCTCATGGTCAAAAGATTGGAAAGCAAACAGTTTTAAAGTCTTTGGGAGCAAGTAAACTAAAGTGACTAAACATGACACCAACAATCGGCTAAGGGCATCTATGTCTGAGGGAGAAGAACCTTATCTTTATTAATGATTAGGAACTGTCAATTTCAATAATAGATATATTTAATAACCCATGTCAGTGCCGAAACACCGACAACTGTGCCGATGATACCTTCGGAGACTAATAGTCCGCCAGCAGAGGTATCGAACCATGATATATCAATAACGCTTTTGTTCACATTGTGGTAGCTACAATTTGTTTGCATGATATCTTCATATACATTATTATCATTCTATCATAAAATGTCGGAATATTTCGAATAATGGAAAACGGAAGACTATATATATTACATTAGGTAGCATTTGTACTGCTGCCTCTAAAAGCAAAAAAAGACTACAAAAATGAATAATGTGTTAATTCATATATAATTGAAATAAATCACTTATTAATCGACTAATCATTTGACTGTTCTGCCAGGGGCCGTCGTGGTTGGGATTGTATGGTGGTTGGATCTACAACTACCTATGTGATCGGTGCCTATCATCACTGAAGTTGTGAGTTCGAATCCCGCTCAGGCGAGGTGTACTCGATACACCATTATGTGATAAAGAAGTTTGTTTGTGAGAGGTCAGTGGTTTTCACCAGGTCCTCTGGTTTCCATCACTCAATAAACGCTGACCGCCACAATATTGCTGCGATATTGTTGAAAGTGGCGTTAAACACCTTATAACCCTAATCCTAGCCCTGTATTGCATTGTATTACATTATAATATTTTACAGGTTCGATAAAGATTACTATTTCAGACCAATGGAGAATGATTTGGCAGAACAACGTAAAGAAGATTGTTATGTTGACAAATCTAGAAGAATCAGGAAAGGTTATTAATTTATACTTTTTAGTTCAATTTCTATATTTTCTTTACAATTTTATTTGCCTTTCTGGGACCGTCGTGGTCGTAATCATAAAGTAGTTGGATATACAACTACATTGGCAATCAGTACCTATCACCACTGAAGTTGTGAGTTTGAATCCCGCTCATGGTGGAGTGTACTCAATACAACAGTATGTGATCTGATTCAACCCATCAATTCTTTGGAAATGCCTGTACCAAGTCAGAGCCATTGCGATTTTCCCAGTTTTTCGGTTGTTAACTGATTGTGTCTGTTTGTTGACATATGAGTTTTGCCTTTCCCGTTAGAAGATTGCTTGGTGCACGGTAATTTTGTTATTACCTTTATTTGCGACGGGTCTGGTTTTCTCCGGGTACTCCGGTTCCCTTCCGCCAATAAAGCTGACCGCCACGATATAGCTGAGATATTGTGGAAATTGACGTTAAACACCATAGACCAACCTTGTTTTCCTTTTGTGTGTAAGATGTCAAATGTTTATGACTTGTTTCTAATCAATTATGCTCTTTATAGGTGTATGCTTTGTTTTAAATATCTAAACAAGAATAAATGATTAGTGATAGTGTTGCATATTAATCGATACTAGATATTAATTATGTTTAGATATCTAATTTGAATCACTGGATCGATATCTCTGCTGGTGGACTATTAGTCCAACAAGGTATGATCCACCCAACAGTCAATGTTTCCCACATACATTGTATATCAGATATTTATATATTACTGAAATTTACAATTTCTAAATAATGTAATTATTATTAAAACCAAGGTTCCCTTTAGGGCTTTGGTTTTTTACATTATTTAGATTTCAATTGTTTTTACTTTGAGTGTACCTGATGACGATTATTCCAGAAAACGTCCTGCGCACTAAATGTGATATCTACGTTATTATTCGATATTTTATTGTTTCATTGGGTTAGTGTAAGGGTTATGGTGTTTAACGCCAATTCGGCATTATACCTCACAACGTTAGTGCTGATAGACACTGATTGCATCGATAGTTTGTAAATTCAACTATTTTACGATCACGACCTCTTATGGGTTTAGTCCACTCTATATGTAGTAAATATATTAAATACATGATAATCCTGACAAAGATTATGTCTGCAGTAAAAGAGGGACAACAGAAATATTGTGAAACTGTTTACTCGCGTAGTGGCATAAATCACATGTGGATTTTAAAAAACTCTAAAGATATTTTGATTTTTCAACCCTGTATACCACCCAACCGCATGACAAATTAAAAACCCACTTAAAAGAAACCATTCACAAAGCTTTCAGTCATAGAAACGATGGCTCAAAATTTGTTGTATTAAGCTACAATTCCATATATGTTTCAAACAAAATTCAAAAAGGTAAAACATGCTACTCCGAGGAGCAAGTGATCAGTATGCTGGAGTTCCTCATCGATAACATATTTGTCTCCTTTGGAGGGCACTGTTTCAGCAGATCGTCGGCATAACAATGGGTACGAATTGTGCCCCTCTTCTAGCCGATTTATTTTTATACTCATATGAGTCGGAGTTTCTTCAAAATCTTGTAAAAGATTAGAAAATTCATGAAGCTATATCCTTTGATTTCACATACAGGTATATTGATGAGGCTTTATCTATCAATGATACTAGATTTGCAGAATTTCTTCCATTGATATATCCTCCAGAGCAGGAAGTTAAAGAAACCACAGATACAGCTTCGTCCGCATCATTTTAGGACTTATACCTCGGATTTGACGACAGTGATCAACTCAGTACTAAAATTTATGATAAACGGGATGATTTCAATTTTAAAATCATAAATTTTCCAAATATGTGCAGCAATATACCAGCTTTTCCTGCAAATGGTGTTTACATCTCGCAATTGATTCGTTATACAAGGAGCAGTAGCAATTATTCTGATTTCTTGAAACGTCATCTTTATCTGAGAAACAGGCTACTGGACCAGGGCTATTAAAAGATTCGCTTTATTTTCCGATACCAAGATCTTGTCGAACAATATTCTGTCTCTGCAGAGACGATAATAAGCGATGGATTTTCATAAAGTAAATATGAAAATGTATAAAGATAAGGATTAAGTAATCGTGGTTTAGACATGACGTCATTTAACATCTCATTTGAAATCAAATTGTGTAAGAAGATTACCGTTTAGTTAAACCGTTCTGCAGACGACAATAAACGATGGATTTTCATAAAGTACTGCGTTGACTACTATTATACCTAATTTGTCCCAGTATTGTTAAAAATGCTGTTATAGTGACAACCGGAACCTTTTAACCGTAATGGAAGCGGGGGGTTTGGCACCGTAAAATCTGATTCAACCCACCAATTCTTTGGAAATGCCTGTACCAAGTCAGGGCCATTGCGGTTTTCCCAGTTTTCCGGTTGTTGATTGATTTTGTCTGTTTGTTGACATATGAGTTTTACCTTTTCCTTTGGAAGATTACTCGGTGTTCGGTAATTTTGTTATTACCCTTATTTGTAGGTATTTTTACTTTTTAAGTTTTATATCTATTTAGGCTAAATGTGATAGATACTGGCCAGTTGGTGGTAAACCAATGACATATGGAAGCCTAGTCCTGACACTAGTGACAGTAAAAGAAAGAGCAGCTTATGTAACAAGGGAAATATCTGTTATGAACAAAAAGGTTGGATTTGTATTACATAATTGTTTTTTTCTAATTCTGTATTTGATCAAAAACAAAACAAACGAAGATCTCCTTACTTAATCTTCATGAACCAAAGCTTCAACGAATTTGCTTTGGGTTTTTTGGTGGGGTTTTTTTTGGTGGTTTTTTGTTGTTGTTTTTTTTGGTAGGTTATTTGCATTTGAAACCAACACGATAAACATGGTCATATGTACCCTGTATTTTGATTTATAAAGGGGAATTTCTAGTCGAACTTCTCATTTAGTTATAACGTGTCTAACAATATTTCACTTATATCCTTCCAGTCAGTTTATATGTAGGGAAAACCGTAGTACTTGGGTAGTAACCACCCGGCTGCCTCAGGTCACTGGCACGGCTATTGTCCACACAACTGAATCTAGTATAATCCGCCATGGGCGACAATCAAACTCCCAAGTTTTATTATAGGTAGGTGTTGATTGATATATAGGTAGATGTACAAATAATGTTCTGTTGATCAGCCGATTTTGAAAGACCCATTAACCGCTATATTAATGTAAATGTGTATTTTGGTTATTCTATGTCACATATAAAACAAAAGCTGTACAAAATGATATACAAAGATGGCCAGCATGCATACGACTTACCATCTTCTTTTCCACAGTGTTCCTTATATCCTTATATCAATTCACAACGAGAACACACGTACTTAGTAAATGTATATGAAATTATTACAATATGATTATTTGCATTTAATCTACCACAATCTAGACAAAAGAGAAGAGAGTTGTAACCCAGCACCACTTTACAGCTTGGCCAGATCATGGAACACCAGATCCACTGTATCTAGTACTATTTCACAGACATGTCACGACAGACCATAATCCAATGGAAAGTAGTCCACTTCTGGTTCACTGCAGGTAAGCATGTAGTATTTGAATTCAAATTACATCGATACCCAATATGTTTTTTATTATGCCATACAAAATTCAATTTGATTACTCATAGAAGCCTATTGTATCCCGTTCTTTTGATCGTAATGAATCATGTCTGTTGTGTTCCATGGAATAGCGAGTCGCGCAATATTAAAGTATGTCCAAGTCATTACTGTATGCTTTGGATGCCACACATTTTCCTGACGTGTGGTGAATTGTGTATAAGGGTAATAACAAAATTACCGAACTCCGAACAATCTTACAAAGGGAAAGTCAAAACTCATAAGTATATAAACAGACAAAATCAATCAACAACCGGAAAACTGTGAAAACTGTAATGACCCTGACTTGGCACAAGCATTTCTAAAGGAATGGTGGGTTGAATCAGATTTTAATTATATTTTAGGTTATGATTATAATATGCATAAGCCAGCCCAATGAATAAAGAATAAAATATTGAATTTTAAGTAATTTCTTATGAAAGTATTTACTTAAGGTAATTGGTAAGAAAATGACATGTCAAATTCAGAATGTTTTTTTCCCGCCCAAATTGATAATCAACATTTTCAATTTTAATGCATTGGGCTATACATTAATTGTACAACTATGCTCGATCTTTAGTTTTCTGTGTAGTGTTTTGTAAATCGTTGTTTTTCTTTTTGGTTTATTTTCTTTTAACTATTGTGTTTTCTGTCTTCCAATTTACAGATTCTGATCATCCTTTTCGAATCTTCAAAGTCTTCTTCCTATTAAGCTATTTGCAATGTTTGAGTTCTTGATATCAGTGATAATAGAAATTAAACGAATGAGTCCGTTGTGAAAAATATAGGTCAACAACTTCAACAATACCAACAAAACTAACAACTACCTCTCACCACAAATCATTGATCATAAAAAGACTTCGGCATGTGCTGATGGAAATTTATATCCTTGCATAGAACCGACCGACCCGAACACAGGTTAATTTGATCCAAATATTCCTCCTCCTTATGAATAGAAATCCAACGACAACATAGATATAAAGAAACAATTATTATAAAATCTGCACTTATACACTTCCACACTCAAACAGACCACAGAATATAGCAGGAAATGAACGACATCATCAACATCATCAGTACAATAGCAGAGTCATTGAATGTTCATATTGTGTATATATTACAGTGCTGGCATTGGTAGAACCGGGACATACATTGCACTAGATGCTTTGTTGGAGGAAGGACGTACCACTGGCTATATTAATATTGCTAAGTTTGTCATGAAAATGAGATACAGTCGTATGAATATGATCCAGACTCCTGTAAGTAAAACATTATATTTGTCGAACGTGTCATACGAATATATTAATGTTACTTCGTCTGTTTCAAATTACGCTGGGGGCAGTCGTGATCGTATGATAGTTGGATTTACAGCTACCTATGTAATCAGTGTCTATCACAACTAACGTTGTGAGTTTTAATCCCGCTCAGGAGATGTGTACTCGATACAACATTGTGTGATAAAGTTTATCAGTGACTTGCGACAGGTGGGTGATTTTCTCCGGGTTCTCCGGTTTCCTCCACCAAGAAAACTGACCCCAACGATATAACTGAAATATTGTTGCAAGTGGCGTTACACACCATAACCTAACTGCTCCTGGAATTACGCCGATTATTGAAATAAGTCATGGAGTTTGTGTAATGAATCAACATATATTTTTACAGCACCAATACGTCTGTCTACATTACGCTTTACTTGAAGCGTTTACCATGATGGACACCAGTATACGGAAAGAGAAGTTCAATGAAGTATGGAGGGATATCCAGTCAGACAAACGTCCCATTAATCAGCAAAGGATTAACGAAGAATTTAAGGTACGGAATCTAAGGAGCAGTAAATAACTTACCATATGGTTTGTAACTAGAGTAACACGACGGGTGTCACTAGTGGAGCAGGAACTGTTTATCCTTCCAGAGCACCTGCGTTCACCCTCGGTTTTAAGTTGGGCTCGTGTTACTCGATCTATAGTTTACTATGTATTGATTTGTAGATCGTTGTTTGTCCTTTTGTGCTTGTTTGCCCATTGTGTTGACTGGCCTTCTTTGATTTACGGATTCACCACCTTTGTTGTCTTCAAACTCTTCGTAAACGTTGTTGGAAATGCCCATAAATTAGATATTTCACTTACCACGATGCATTATATAAATAACACATAGCTGAGAGGGTGGTAGAGCAGATTGTTACCCCGAGAAATTCATTGTCAACCGAGGCGAAACCGATGTTGACAATGAAATTTCTAGGGGTAACAATCTGCTCTACCACCCTCTCAGCTATGTGTTATTTGTTTTATTATACTGATTGTTCTTTTCTCCTGGTTTCATTCTTTTTTATGATTTTGATGCCCTGAATTTCAATTGCTGTTGTCTTTAAATGTGTAATAAATAAGATTACATGCATTTTTTGTATTTGTTAATATTTTTCTGCCATTTTGGTGTATGTTTTATACAGATGGATGTTCTTAAATGAAAATTGAGCAATTGTGTCAGCTATGCCATTTGATAGACTAAATTATCACCATCTGCCATGAGATAGACTACATTATTACCCTCTGCCATGTGATAGACAAAATTGGAACACGCTCATTAACCAATGAGAAGACAGGAAATTTACATGAAATATAATAAATTCAAATGTTAATATATCCAGAAGTCGTTTTTCACGATAGTTATACTGTTTTAGTATAAAATATTATAATTTTATTGATGTTGCAATATATTTCTCACTTAATCAATGGACATTAGAGATTACCGAAGGGGCAATCAAAAATGGACAATCCAGAGAAACTTGCAACATAGGGTACACAGGACGAAGAAAAACAAAGCAAACACACAACTCACTACTATACGCAAACACACATAAATAACGTAAAAAAGACACGAGCCCTCCTAACATCTCATATTTTATGCAATCATTTTTAGATGTTGGAAGCCAAGAAATCTGAGCACGAATCGCCGGAATATATGGCAGCCATGAGCACCGAGAACATCAATAAAAACAGAGATCGAAATAGTGTTGCCAGTTAGTATTATTAGATGAATAAGAAGTGTTATATTGCTCTCATTGGTCTGTGAATAATGCATTCTATGTGCACAATGCGCTGTGATGCATCTGGTAAATAGTTTTACGCTAGGTACCAGTCGAGCATTACTCGTGGTATGCTGTGTGAACATACTATTCATTAGTAAAAGGGTATATTTCATTGTAGATAATGTTGTTATATGATACACTACAATGGTCTAACATCTGGGATATGCAAATGTAAATTGCAATTATATCCGATAGACACTGTATGTTTACTAAATACAGGATTTAAATATCTACTGGCATTTCATAGAAATACATTACAGGTATGTTCTTTAGTACTTGATATTCTCACCACAAATAGAGAGAGAGAACAAAAATGGAGAAAAATGTGGAATTATTTCCTCTTGTTTTCATTAATTTTTATACCATTGTATTTTGGATTATGAGAATAAAGATTATATATATACCTGAGCCATTCACGAGGTTCATTTAAATATAAAATCACTAATACAAGACTACACGACGACATAAGATGACCGAGAAGATTAGGGTTATGGTGTTTAACGCCACTTTCAACAATATTTCAGTTATATCGTGGCGGTCAGTTTTATTGTTGGAGGAAACCGGAGTACCCAAAGAAAACCACCGACCCGCCGTAAGTCGCTGACACATTTTATTACATGATGTTGTATCGTCCTAGTGGTATTCGAAATTACAACGTTAGTAGTGATATTCACTGATTGCATAGGTAGTTATAAATCCAACTACCATGCGATCATGACCACCACGGATAATATAAATATGTACAACAAAAAGACAGTCCAGCACACAACTGTATGTTTTATTCAGCATTTTTCACAGGCTGATTACACGCTGCTTAATCTAAGTGGACACCTTCGAAAATATAAAAATCACATCGATTTACGTTTTCGTATTGCCAACTTTTCTTTACAGTGGACAGTACAAGGCTGTACCTTACAACATTTGGGAAAGGAAGATCAAACTTTATTAATGCAGTTCAGGTTCCTGTATGTAAACTTATAGTAACATTTCTATATTAGTTTTATATATTGTATATTTTCATTTATTTCGTATATTAATCAATGCTATGTTTGTTCTTGAATCTTGATTAAATATATGTCTTAAAGTAGACCACACCAGTGGTGTAATGGTCAGCATAATCGCCTCGTGTGCCGTAGGTCATGAGTTCGAGTCACGGTCGGGAATGACCAAAAACTATAAAATTGGTATTTGTTGCTTCAACGCTAAACACGTGTCATTAAGGAGCAAAGACGGGTTTGCTCGGAATCGGAATAATGTGTCCGAGTGAAGCGACATGTCTACCAATGGACTGTTGCTTCAGTGAGCTAGCACTATAAAATATCAACACACCATGTTGTTCTAGTGCAAAGCGGTATTCATCATCATAGCTGAAAATATATTTCCATTCATTATACGTTATGCAAATTACTTTTGCTAATCCATTAAATTCATTGGTCTAGAGTCATGTGGTATTTTTCAATAGATTTAGTAAACACCGCCTTTCTTGGCAACGACAATACCACCTGCTCAGATCGAAGTTTGCCGAACACTAATAAATACCACCTGTTCAGATCTAGCCTTACTGATTATTAAAATGCTGAACTATACTTGTATTTATTAATGATATACCGATATTATTTGTTTATGAATGATAATAGGTATTCCGTACAATAAAATAAACGTGCTGCCTTTAGTTGATGGTGTAATGGTAGATTACCACACTCAGAAAACAAATATTACCCTCAATTTATCTCGGGTGATATTTTGTTCGTCGTGTGGTAATCTACTATAACACCCTCAACTAAAGGCAGCATGTTCATAATATCATTTTAAGACTTTCAACGTTTTGTTTTCATGTTTCTGGTGATACTGAGAGATGAATGAGAACAAACTGATAATAGCTTTGAAAATTTTTAGCATAAATAAATCATTCCAGCTATATTGTTTACTATAAAGGAGATGATTGTGTAACTTAGTAACGATAATTTTGATAAATGGTGGAACTTTTTGAAAGAATGAATATCAAGTTCGGTATTAGAGATTTTCTCTTTCACCGTTTCCTTTGAATATTGAACCACTGGTATTTTAATGGGTTCCGTGCATTATCGGTATGCAGGTTTTGCAGTTTAAATTAACAAATTATTGCTTTCATATGTTTCACATATATTGATATTAAACCCGTGATTTTCCCGTGATTATTTATTAAATCATATTTATGATAGCTTCCAATCGTCAATAAACGTTTGAGAATATCGAAGGGGCAATCAATCAATAATGGACATTCAAGAGAAACAGACAAAGCAAAAAAAACAAAGAAAACAAAACAGGACACAATGTGTGTTGGACAACACTATGCACAAATAAACAAACATAAATAACACAAATAAGACACGAACCCTCCTACAAAGAACTGGAGGTAACGAAGAACCGAACATCGATATTATTATGTTAGTTGGATAGCTAGAATACAATTTATCTGGAGTTTAATTAATGTTATTAAAATTATTTAAACTATTTCAGTCATACACAAAATTTGTGGGATATCTAGCAACACAGTTACCACTGCCCGATACTAAAGTGGATTTCTGGACCATGGTTAAAGATCACAGCTCTTCAACGATTGTCTTAATCCTGAATGATCAAAAAGAGGTACACAATACCATACATGTAAACAGAATTTTTATGAAGATTTTCGATTTTTGAACAGAATGTTTTGATAATATAGGGTTGGTTTATAAACATTTAAGCAATATTTCAGGATATGATTGCGCTCATTGGTTAAGTACAGTGAGAAAACTACCTACCTTTCGAATGTAACTCACATAGTTTTTATCGAGTACACTTCACCATCTGAAGGAACTTAACTTTCTCTACTTTACGAATAATTGTCAGTGATGGCATAGGTAGATGTAAATCCAACAAACATACGATTATGTCGATAACGATCCCAGTCGTCGCTTCTATCTTAAGAAGTTGGCATAATATGTTGTGGTCGTTTATGATTTTGAATTTAAAATGTCCCTTTTGAAACATTTTGTCAATATCCAGAAAAAATTGAATTTGATACCAAAAATGTAATTCTAAGCCGTAAGTCGAAGAGGTACATACAAAATAAAAGAAAAAGACCAAGCGAACCCTACACAATTTACGAGTTTGAAGATACCAAAGGGGTAATCAAAATCCGTAAATCGAAGAAGGACAGACAACACAATGAACAAACGAAAAAGAGGCAAAAGGACAAACAAAGACCCCAAAACATACACATAAAACTGAAGTTTATACTTTGATTGTATCGAAATATGAATTTTGTTATGTTATATGATAAACGTATTTAGAAGACTTCGCCTTATATTGATATATATATATATGTATATATACTTTCATTTTGCCAGGCTGATCTGGTTTATACAGCAACGACAGATTCCTTTACTTGTGGTCAATTTACCATGAAAATTACAAAACGAGACCAAGGAGAACTTAACATTACAGAGGCAACACTGATTATGTCAAAGAAGGTGAAATATAAAGCATAAACTTCTACGAAATATAAAAAGGATATATTTCTAAGGAAAGTAGAAAATTTTGATTTAATGACAGTCGTCTCCTATCATTCAATGAATGTTTAAAGTAGAATGATGATTTGCTAGCAATCAATGAATTCTGTGTTTTTTTCTTTATATCACACACTCAGTTTGGAAAATCTACATCATATGTTTTAATCCTCGTTTCATTGGGAGATACCCTAATTTTATGATGTAATAATCAATGCATTGGGAGATACCATAACCTTTATTGTAATTATCAGTTTACTGGAGGATAATCATATTTGTGTTACAATGGTGAAATAATAAGGAAATACACTAATTGCATTGGAATCAAAAGACATAATTCAAATTTTATCATTTGACATTTGCTGAAATATTTCTTTTCTTTGAAATACATTTCAGGAGGATAAACCAAAAGAAATAGCTATATACCAAACCGTATGTGAAAACATGCCAGATCCTAAAGTTTTGTGTAGACTGGTGGATTTAATATCTACAAGAATCAGTATGTCTCCTGATCCAGTTACTGTTGTCAACAGGTGGGTAGATACACATAATACCTCTACTTTACAAAATATCGACAAGTAACAGTATATATAGTGATCCATACACACGAGAATCGAATTTTGTATGAACATTTGACGAATAGGTTACATGTATATAAACACATCAATACACAGAAAAGTCCAACCTTTGATTCTAATGTACCTTTGTTAGTCTTGTTTCTGGGCATTAGTATACAACAAAAATTCGTCATGACATCATAAATCAGATTCTTAACATAATCACGTAATGGAGTATTATATTGTCATGTGAAAGGAAATCATTTGAAATAGGCATGGAAAGTGATATTCACGCATGAAACGTCCAATGTTGTAGTTATTACGATAATCTAGGAATAAGGTGATATGATCATTGATATTAATTGCATAGCAACAACTGGATGTTCGTACCTCAATTACACGTTACCGGTGACTGAGATGATAAAACCCAAGTCAAAATAGCGCTTTTTCTAAGGTATCGCATCAGCTTCAAGTTATGAGGAGGTTCCAGTTTATCATTTCGAGCACCAGATCCTACAGACGGTTTTAATAGGTGTAGTAGTTGTCCGATCATTTGTTGTTTTTCTTTGTACCCTTCTAATTGTCCCCATAATTCAATTTTAACGACTCTCACAACTCATGAGTTTTGACCCCAAACCAGCATATAAAAAGCATGCAAGATCGCTACTCTGATTGGCTTGACATCACACATGAATTACTAGAATCCAACCCTGACACATACTACGGTAGAAAAATGATATAACTCTAGTATTATATGGAAATCTACTTGTATTATACTGTCTCCATTAGATTCATATTAACACGTTTGCTTATGTTTCCATCAGCGATGGTGCAAAGAATTGTGGGTTGTTCTGTACATTTACCAATGCAGTATTCAGTATGAAGATCGACGAGACAGCAGATATATTCCAGATTGTACGGCTTCTGCAGTTAAGACGTCCTGAGTTTTTTGCAGACTTTGTAAGTACAAAAGTATGAATCTATATTTAACACGGTGTTATGATTTGTTTTTACTCTAATGATAGTTCTCCTATCATTTTTGGTATCCAGTTAATTTAAATAAGCCATTCTTGTATACGATTTTGTAATAATTTGAGGAAATTGAAGATAAGGAATTGCCTACTATCTGTGTCTTTGTCTATTCTTTCATTCTTAGCCATTTTATAGAAATAACGTTGAAATAACGATGGTCCACAATTCAGCCAATAGAAACAAAACAAGTAACCACCTTTCACCTTAAATCAATGAACACAAGAAAATGTGGCGGGTTCCAACCTGAATATATTTTACCTTTTCACCTTTTAGAATCCTCTCTGTTACAGATGACCAAAGATGTATCCAGACATGCGTCGTGCGCACTAAATTTGATATATACGTTTGTATTCTGAATGTTGTAAAATTCCTGTCCTTTGACATGGTTTATCGTTCGATCTTATAGAAGAGTAACACGACGAATGCCACAAGTGGTGCAAGAATATTTATGCTTTCTGTCAAACATATGTTATTGAATATTTTGATACAATGGAAATTTGCTACATTGGCTAAACTTTTTAAATTTAAAACTATGTTTGTTTTTACTACAGGAGGAATATCGCCTTTGTTATGAAGCTTTGAATATCTACATAGAATCTACTAATGTGTATGCCAACTTCTAACTCAGTACCAACGATATATGTTATGAAATAACAGATAAATGATAGACTTTACTTGCTCACTTTTTCTGGAGACGATTGCACTCTTTTTACAAAATGGAAACTCCCTTCCAGTCGATAGTTGCTTTTATCTTCTGGAAATCATACACAGTCTAGTGATTATTTTATCATACAGAATTTGTCAGTTGCGAAAAGTGAACCTCCTTACTGCATAAAGTACTTTAAACAATTCCTTTTGTTCGAAAACAAATATTTTGCATGCATTTTATAGATATGCTTTTTTGTATGCCTGTAACACTTGCGACGTATTGATTAATAAGGCTACTTATCCCCTATGACAAATAATGTAACTATAAAATTGCTAATTGGCAATGATAAAACCGGTGAAATTCAATGATTTACAAATAATCAAAAATGTGTTTATTTAGCTGTTTTCTTAGTGAAATAAAATATGATCAAATTAATTGTAAAAAAATGTAACACCAATTAAAAACCATTCGTATTACAAAGAATCGAAAATGGTTTCTTTTATTATTTTTCTAAAAATTATATATATTAAATGTGCTTAGTTAAATTTAGAATTAATAGTCCAGAGTGGTTTCTTTTGTTATTTTTCTAAAAATTATATTCCATGCAACATAAACTTCATATATCGTTTGTAGAAATAATAATCACCTCAACTAGAAATTCAGAGCATGTGTTTAGCATAATATTATTGTCATAATTGTAATCTCTTAGTAATTTGTTCTGGTGTTTAACGACTCTTTCAACAATATGTCAGTTGTATGTGGCGGTAGAATTGCAACAATGAAATGAAAATAAATTTCAAAATCCAATGAAAAAAATGGTAGAAAGATGCAAAATCGATACCTCTAACACAACAATGCATGACTGCTTATTTTCTTGACTTGTTATATGAAAAATGGATTTACTAAGCCAACAAATTTACAATGCAATAATACAATACAATGCAATAAAATATATTTAGAGCCGAAAAGAAACATACAATTAAAACAAAACTCTAGTGAGCATTTAAATCCGACAAAATTATAAATTTTAAAACCGCATGCATCTATCTACAATTTTAAAAGACAAAGCAAAAAGAATGGAAATATATTAAACAGGCACAGAAGCTGCAGTGACATTAGGTGCCATTCAATAGTTTATTAAACCCTTAAATTGGTTGACCGATGTTTCTTTCCTGAAGTGGTCTGACAGCTCATTCCAAGCTGCTGAAGCATACTATCTAAAAGAGTTCAATCCATACCGGGTGGTCTTGAATGTTGGTATATGTGCTGTATTGCTGTAACTAAAATCATATTTATTTTTATAAAAAACTACAAGATAATGTATATATTGAGGTCTTTCCTTATTTATAATTTAAATGATTGAATATCTATTGTACTGATGCGTCTAATTTCTAAAGAAGGTGATTTTGAAATAGTCAAAAGTTTCTCATATGTGGAGTGGTTTCCATTATATATAACATTTAGTGCTTTTTCTTGAATTTTTTCCATATTTTTAGTATTAGCTTCATAACAAAAATGACAAATTACAGGGCATTAGCTAAAGTTTGATAGAGTAAATAAGTGATATGTAGTTAAATTGGTGTACTCGATACAACATTATGTGATTAAGTTTGTCAGTACCTTGCGGCAGGTCGGTGGTTTCTCTGGGTACTCGGTTTCCTCCACCAATAAAACTGACAGCCACGATATAGCTGAAATATTATTGAAAGTGGCGTTAAGCACCATAACCTTAACCCTTTAGTTAATTTGCCTAATCTATAATGATAATATATTGCTATTTTGCCTAATTGTTTACGTTATTTGTGCTTGTTTGCCTATAGTGGTGTCCTACAAATACTGTGTTTTGCTTTTGCTTTGTTTGTCTTGGTCCCCTATGTTGTCAGTTTCTATGGATTGTCCATTTTTGATTGTCCCTTCGGTATTCTCGGTTTATTTATTATTTAAATATTTTCCCATTCTTTTTAATACAATATAGAAATGTAAGTTATAATTGTAATCTGTTCGTGTATATTGTTATGAATAGTTATTTTATAATAGGAACAATATAGATGTATTGTTTTGTGTTTGAAATATATACTTATAATTAAAATTGCATAATACTTTCTTTTTCATGAACATTATTTTATTTTATATTTATATTTTGATGTAAACATTATATTACATGTATTTGTTGAATGGAATAGAGTACAATTCATGCAACATTATATGATAAAGGTTGTCAGTGACTTGCAGCAGGTTGGTGGTTTTCTTCGGGTAATCCGGTTTCCTCCACCAATAAAACTGATCACTAAGATATACCTTAAGATATAACTAACACATTGTTGAACGTGGCGTTAAACACAATAACACTAATCATAGCAATTCATACTGTAAATGGCAAAATTTATGTCGAATGGTTCAAATATTTTATAAAGCACATACCAGAAATAATAATTTGTATTGAAGTGTTTCAAATTGTCACTATTTTGAACTTCAGTTATTACGTCTAAATGTTTTGTACAGGGTCAGCTATGTGGTCGATGCATGCATATTTTGTGGCTCTCATATGCATGCGACTGTCGTGCAATCTTTACTTAATACAGTTCAAATTACCAAGATTAAAGTTGACATTTTGAAAAATGAAAAATAAAAAATAAAACTTTTGGCCCCAATACACTTCCGTAATATTGAGATATAATTGTTAGTGATTGCATGTCTTGACATCCAGTCGAAATATCAATAGTATATGATAAATCACGGTGATAGATGTATCACTCATCTTGGCGATTTGGATATATCTTTTGTTCTATTTATATATTTTCAAAATTTCCTTCACATGTAGAGTGTTACTTACTATCACCCAAAAAGAATATCAATATAAGTAAATAGATTAAACAAACCAAAGATAGGTCAGTATCACTAAGAATAGTGATACGTCTATCACAGTGATTTGTCACGCTATGTCTCTGACTGTACTGTAGTTTCAAGCGATAACAATGTCATTGCCAGCTATTTGTCTATATATTTGTATAATATGACATGAATATATGCGTTTCTCTTTATCAAGATTGCTTCATTAATATAGAACATCATCTCGTTTGGTGCTAGTATTTGTTGTATGCTATGAATAATATTGCTTCCTTTTATATTTTTTATTGAAAACATACCTGGATATTAATATGAAATGATATATCAAAATATTGTTTGTTTATATATTTATTATTGGCATTTATAGTTCCTAAATAATACAAGTATTATCAAAAGGATGGACCCCCTTGTCAGTCATAGGAGACCAAAGTAAATATTGCTTAGGCACGTTGGTATTCTTGCTCCCAAGTTTGTTTTATTATTTTGTTTTTCAACCTTTTGACTTTGAGAGTAGCAGACTGTTGTTTCAGTGAGCTAGCACTATGCAAATTCAATTCAGCTTGTTGGTCTAGTACAAAGCGGACCTCATCATCATGTCATTGATAATAATTGTTCTCACCATGTTATAGCTGTTGATTGTGCATTAAACAACAATCACTCACTCACTCACTTGAATGTTATTCCAGCTATGTGTCGTCCGTGCTCGGCTTGAGTGCGGTAGATCGTGGGTTCGAGTCCCGGTTGGGTCAAACCAAAGAAAATAAAATGGGTATTTGTTGCTCCTCCGCTAAGCACGCAGAATTACGGAGGAAGAGCAAAAACTGGTTGGCTCGGAATCAGAATAATGTGTCCGAGTGGAGCGACATGTCTATCCGCAGACTGTTGTTTCAGTGAGCTAGACTATGCAAATTCAATTCAGCTTGTTGGTCTAGTACAAAGCGGACCTCATCATCATCTCATTGAAAATTAACTTGTTCTCACCACGTTATAGCAGTTGATTTAGCATTAAACAACAAGCACTCACTCACTCACTCACTCACTTGAAAGTTCTTCCATCAATGCCTCGTCCGTACGCAATTAAGATATCAACGTTTATATAAACCCCATTCCATGACCGATTACAAGGCTAATAACCACGATTTATAACCACTATTCCGGATAACTATAGAATCATCGTATAACAATTCCTTTAATGCTTTTTCTTCTTGCTTTGTTATGTTCATTTTAAAATCTTTGTTTAGCCCTTTTATTATGTCATCTCCCACCTCTTGAATATATAAGTCAAGCCAACGGTAGCGTCCAGGTTGTGATACGATGTTTCTATTGTCATCCAACCAAGTGATAAAACATAAGGTATAGTTGTTTTAAATCGAAATGACTATGAAAATGAAATATATAATGAACTGAAAGACAACGATACTTATACTGAAACTGATAAAGATATGAACTGAAAGACAACGATACTTATTCTGAAACTGATAAAGATATGAACTGAAAGACAACGATACTTATACTGAAACTGATAAAGATATAACTACAAAAATTGAAGATAAAATTAAGAAATCGATTGAAACGATGCATAATCAAAACCTTATTACAACATATCTAAAAGACTATTTGATACTAAAAGGCACCCAGCCGGGAAAAGCACAAGACAACCCGAATACCTACAAGAAAAACCATCCATTTAGAACAATCATTAATGGCAGCAATCACGCAACGGAGAAAATGGCGAAAGTAGTTGAACAGGAACTGTCGGAAAATGTGCGAAATTTAAATACGTACATCAAAGACACTACAGATTTTCTGCAAAAACTTAACAACATTTCACAATCTCTACCAAACGAAACAATATTGTTCAGTCTAGACGTCAAGGCGTTATATCCGAGTGTCCCGCGAATAGAAGCATAATCTGCATGTAAAACTGCATTCGAAAATAGAACAACCAAAACAATATCAACAGATTCCGTACTGGAAATGATGGATCTTGTACTTGAAAACAATAATCTTAGATTTGATAACAAACATTCTTTACAAACTGATGGCACAGCTATTGGCTCCCATCTGGGAATGAATTATGCCTGCACTTATTTAGGCAACTGGGAACAGGAGTTATATTCAAAAAGTAAATATTTACCATCCCATTATTGGAGATATGTTGATGATATTTGGGGAATTTGGCATCATGGATTAGAAAAACTACAACAATTTCATAAATTAACAAATTCACTTCACCCAAGAATTCAAACAGAATTAAGATATTCGGAAAAAGAAATTGGAATTTTAGACGTAAGCGTATCCATTAGCGACGATTATTTCAAGACCGACCTTTATTGCAATGATACCGTTAAACATATGTAATTGCATGCTAGTTCAAGCCACCCACATACAGTAAACAATGCAATTCGATATGGTTTAGGAATCAGAGTAAAACGAATATGCTCAGAAGAAACGGATTATAACAATGGGCGTGAGGATATAAAGGACCAGTTAATACAACGAGGATATTCAAAAGGTTCTATTGAAAATCAATTAAAAAAAATGTACATGCTAATAAGGGAAAATCTTCTGCAGTATAATCCTAAAAAACAAAACAACCGAGTACCGCTAGTTTTAACATAATCCAAAGCCCTCCCGATATTCACGCAATTCTAAGGAAAAATATGAAAACTTTACACAAATCAGAAAGAATGAAAAAGTCATATAAACGAAATAAAAACATCAAAGATATACTAGTACATAGTAAGCACAGTATACAGTTTTATAACAGAGAAAACGGATCTAAAAGATGTGGGAACAATTGTGCACTCTGCAAACATTTAGAATCGTCAAAAGTTAAAGACAACGAGGGAAAAATCTACAACATTCATGTTGATATCAAATGTAAAACAACTAGTGTAATATATTGTATCTTTTGTACAAAATGTGATACAAATATTTACGTTGGTCAGACAGGATACACATTTTACCAACGAATGCTGTTAAATTTTTCGAAAATTCGAACTAAGAAAACAGAAGATATTGTGGCAAATCATTCTTGTAACAATAATCATACTGTGGAAAATTATAAAGTCATAGGCATTGAACGAGTCAACAGAGATGTAAATCTGAGAGAAGTAAAAGAATCATTCTGGATTAAAAAACTAAAAACATATGAACCGCAAGGACTTAATAAAAAATGAGATCGGCACTGAAAGAAACTTTTTTTCGGGAAAATCGCGTCATAATATTGTAACGTCACGTAACTATGCAATGTACAATTTGTTATCATGTATTCATTCCAAAATAAATTCCACTGATGAAAGCAGTAATTCCAGTTGAAACGTTTTGGAAAATGGATTAGAGATTTAAATATATATATACATGCATTTACACATAAACACACATATACATACACACATACACATACAAATATATATACACACATATATACACATATAAACATACACACACATATACATACACATATACATATTTACATACATACATATACACATATATACACATGCCCATTCACACACACAGACACACATACATACATACAAATATATATATATATACAAATACACATATACACATACATATAAATACATATACATACACAATGCATACACATACATATACATACACACATACATACATACACACACACATACATATACGAAATATATACATATGCATTACCATATATATTTTAAAAAAAGGAACCCAAAGGAGAAACATATATCTATATAATTAGTCTACCTTGTGACCGGTGCAAAAGGGCAAGTAAGAATATATATTACCCAGATGCAACGGTCACCAAGGGCAGGTGCAAAAGGGCATTCTGCTGTTTGTGGTTCCAATTACATGTTTAGTATATTTATGATGGTTCAGGTATAAAGATTATACAAGTTACAATGTACACTATATGGGAACTGATACAGTCTCCAGCACATGCCCAATGCTACAATCAATATGTGAAAGTGAACAATAATTAACCACATCTTTCATTTTTTTTTTATAACTACATAAAGTAACCAAGATATCCCTATTTTCATTATTCATTAGCCAAATAAATGTATCCTTATTAGTTAATTTTATGAAATTTATACAGTTATCAGTAATGCATTGGATCAAACTCTCTCTCTCATTATGTAAAGCACTGCAAGTAGAAGAACATGTAGTTCATCTTCAACTTCATTGCTTGAGCATCTGGGACATGTTTCTGTTATGCCGAGGAATACCCTGATGCCTACCTTTCTCAATCTTTAGAGAATGTGCTGATAAAGAGGTGTTTCCTTATTTCAATGTTATTTATTACAGACAAATATTTTTCACACCAAAATTACTTTTGAAAAGAATATAAGAGCATAATTTACCATTAGCTTGTGCCTGTAAATTCTGTTTCCACTCATGTAAAAAATAATATTGTACCAATTTACCACCAGCATTCACGTTGTCATTGTTCCCTGACTTATAGGTCTTGATTATTTTGTATATGTAATTTATAAAGGCATACCATGAGGGTTTATTTGAATGTGACAGGATCTTAGATTCCTCAGAAGCATCATGTACAACTGGAAAATCAGACTGAATGTTTTTTAGTCTGTAATAATATTTAACTAGGGCTTTGACTATGTTGAAATATATGGGGAATCTACCCAATTCTGACAGCACAGCTGCATTGCTTGTTTTTGAGTGAACCCCAAGTATATATTGACAGAACTTTTGATGCAGTTTTCCTGCAGGAAGTTTGTCAAAAATTATACTAATGTTCAATAAAGTGTTCCTAAACTTAGAGATGAATGGATTAAACATGCCCCACACGTCACAGTCATACAAGAGAATTAGTTTAATAGTATGATTGAAAACATGGATATTTGTCTTGATTGTTGGATTCAGTGACACTAGGTCTTTTGAGAATTTAAAGTAGGCTTTTAATGCTTTTTTGTAAGTTCGTCTTGTGCAAAATAAAAGAACCCTGATGTATCGATTCACACATTCAAGTTGGGTATCATTGAAATTAAAGGTGTGTTTGATATGTTTCCATGCCTTATTAAAAATTAATACTTTGGTTTTATTAGTATTGACTGTTAAACACCAGTCATTACAGTATTGCTTCAGTATATCTAATTTATTCTGGAGACCCCGAGGAGATGTCGATAACAAAACTATGTCATCAGCATACATCAGAGAGTTCACTGGTCTATCATTTAGTAATACTGCATCACGGGAAGACTGTAAATATTTTGGTAGATCTTTGATTATTTTTTTAAAGAGATTGGGCTCAGATTATTACCCTGTTTAACACCTATTTTAAGAAGAAAACTATCAGAAATTTCATTGTTAACCTTTATAGATGATTTACTCACTGAATACATGTTTTAATAATGTTACAAAAAGAGATCCATCACTAATATCTAAAAGTTTCAGTTTGATACCAGTGTGAATTACAGTATCGTATGCCTTCTGGAAATCAACAAAACAGGAATATAATTTTGTATTGCCTGCTACACAATACTCATCAATGATGGTCTTCAGAACAAACATGTGATCAGAAGTTCTGGCTTTCTTTCTAAATCCAATTTGACACTTGTCTATAACGTTGTACTTAATTAAGAATTTGTCAAGTCGTGCATTTAAAACACGATTAAATAATTTACCAATGGAACTTGTAATAGTCAGTCCCCAGTAGTTACTTTGATCCGAAATATCATTTGTTTTATAAAGGGGTGTTATATATCCCTCTGCCCAGGCTTCTGGATATATTCCTAAGCTCAAAGAAGAATTAAATATTTTTTTAAACATTTTAAGAGTGTAGATTGATTATATTTGATCATGTTGTTTGCAACATTTTCCAAGCCAGGAGATTTGTTCAGTTTAAATTTTGAAATTGCAATCTCGTCCAAAGATATTGGGAAGTCAAGCTCATTAAAACAGTTTGTGCCTTCAAATTTTTTAAGTTTATCTTCTAAATCTTTTTTTCTAGACTTAAAATGTTCCTTTCCCTCATTTAATCTCTGAAAATGTTTCAACCATATGGTGGGGGAAATAAATTATTATTATCAGAATCTGTCTGTTTTTCTTGTAATTCATTAATCATTTAACAGTACATGTTTGGGTTATCTTCTTTAAGTGTTACAAGCTCATGTAATAGATTGGTTTCTTATATTTTTCATTTAATTTTTCTGGTTTTATTGTATTCACGGTACAGTTGGTAAAAATGATTTTTCACATAGGGATCATAAGGGACCGACCATTTAAATTTAACTTGCAGGGGGGGGAGGGGTATGGTTTTTCGTGTCGTTCAGAAAAAAAATTTCAGACATCACGAGAGTTAGAATATTTGTTTGGGGGAATTTAACATTAGGTTATATGACAAAATCTCTGAATCAGATTATTTTTTTTCCTCCACCAAAATCAAAATATTTTTTTCAGCAACTTTGGGAATCAGAATATTTATTTAGAAAAAACCATGACCCTTCATGGAAGTTATATGGTCCGTCCCTTAGGGTATTTTGTGTATATTTTCCCAAAATTAATTAAATTTTGTCTACTAGATCTCAAATCATTATCAAACGATTTGTTATGTTTTGTTGTAATTTTGTGGGTTTTCTTTAGACTTTTTAAGAGAGATATCAGCTGCATCAGTAAAAATATTGGTCAGTTCAGACGCTGCAGTGTTAATATTTGTATGTCTGTTTTACTTAGAAAATGGTCAATTTGTAATTGTAATGCACTGGAAGACAATGCTTCTTGAAATGCAGAGGTAAAATCTTCTGACCATATGTATCTTAACGACATTGGATGCATACTACATTCCTAACTAGATGTAGGAGTTAAACTATAATTTGCAGACATCTCCCATTCTAGCTTACAATGACAAAGTTGGATTAAACTCTGATATTTTAAAATATAGAATATTTTTCAGGGGATTCTCTAAAACAATAGTATAATCAACCACACTTGCACCGATATGTGTATAACAAGTATAATTACCCTGTAGGTCACCTAGTGTCCTACCATTAAGTACTCTTAAATTTCATATCCCTAATTTTACGTTTTGTAATGCTTTGGTCAACTGGATATGATTGGAATAAAAGAAGAAATGTGTTGTCATCTTGCAAAATATAATCAGGATTAGTTCCTATTATTGCATTGCAATCTCCACAGATTAGAATATTGTCATCTCCAAACTTCCTTGTAATATCACTTTCAAGACAGGCAAACATATCTACATCAAGACTTTTTGTATATGAAGACATAGCAGGGGGGAAGTTACAACACATATGCAAAGGTCTTTTTGAAATCCAAACAACTGTTTATTTAATTTAACCCACTGCAAGTTGTGGTTAGTGTTTTGTAAAATTTTAACATGATTTTTTACATGTTATTACGATTGTGAAAATAAACTCAACAAATACTTGTATCATGAATTCATAAAACACATCAAGCCTCTTAAAGACATGAAGTTGAGCACAGGATTATTATGTCTGAAAACAGCTCAAATTATATATCTATTTTGAACACACATAATCATCAAGAATATGTAGGTGGTCTTCGTTCTCTTGGCGATCTTCTTAATGTTATATCCGGTGTATCTGAATTGTTGCCGTCTAATATTTCTTCACCTTCTTCCTCGTTCATTATGGATTCTACAACATTTTTGAAATGCGATGAGTTGCGAGTGATCATCTTATTTTGTCCATCTGCTGCTGTTATCATACTTCCTTTTTTCTCTTTGATTTTTAGCGGTGTTGGGTTGAATGGTGGAGTTAACTTATCCTTACAAGAACGCTGTATCCTACTTTAAATTGTGATGGCTTGACACAATGTTTGTTCTCAAAATGTTTCTTCATTTTAAGCTTTCTGTCTTTGTCTTTCTTCCGTATCGTATTTCGGGTGATTTAATTGTCAAGTCCGGGAGTTTTGTATTACTTTTCCTTCCAAGCAGAATTTCGCCTGGCGACATATCAGTAGTTGCATGAGGAATTGCACGGTAATTGCGTAGAAATGTATGAATTTCCTGTTTCCAACTACGATGTTCTGTATGTGCGGCACAAATTGCTTTTCCTATTGTTTTCGTAAACCGTTTACTTTCCGCGTTAGCGCGAGGCCATAATGGTGTGATCTTTCTGTGCTTAAATCCCATATTATCAGCAAATTTTCGGAATTCTTGTGAATTAAACAGCGGTCCATTGTCATTTATCAGTTCTTTTGGTATTCCAAAAATCGAACATGTTTTATCTAAAAGTGGTATTACAAATTTTGCGGTTAAACTGGTTAAGCTTTCTACAACAGGATATCTCGAATACTCATCGATAATCACCATTAAATAGTATCCACCGGGAAAAGGTCCACAGAAATCATTGCTTAATTTTTCCCATACATTACTTGGTAATTCGGACATTTGTAACGGTTCAAATGTACTCTTTGGTGTTGACGTCAGGCAAGGTATACATGACTTACGCGTCTTTTCAATAAGTTTATCGATTCCTGGGGAAAATTTTCACGTAATGGCTGTTTTTTCCTTACTCTACGCTGATGACCCTCATGTGCATGGTCAATTACGCGCATGTGTAAATCCTTTGGTGTAATGATTCTGTTATCATGTAGTATTATTTCACTATCATTGACAGAAACAAGTGCTAATTCATAGCGTAATTTCGAGAAGGTATTTAATACACTATTTTCATACGATTTTTCCCATCTGTTTGTTTTGACGGCAGTAATAAAGGCTTGAAAGTCAGGATCTTTTTGTGTACGGTCAACTATTTCATTTAGGGTCATTGCTTTAGGCACAGCATTGTCAGTTAAATATCTAAAAAAATCTTCTGCTTGTTGAGAATGTTTACTTGTAACAGAAGTTGACTAGATTGGATGCCTTGACAAATAATCGGCAGCATTCATCATTCCGAGCTTGTACTTTACTGCAGAATTGTATTGTTGTAACCGTAGCCTCCATCTCTCAATTCTGGCTGGTGTTTTTGTCTTGGGATTGTTAAATATAGTTTCTAGAGGCAGGTGATCTGAAAAGAGTTCAAACGAATGTCCGTAAAGATATAAGTGAGAATGTGCAATTGTCCATACAATTGCTAATGCCTCTTTTTCCGTTTCCGAATAACGACTTTCAACATCGGTTAATGCTCGGCTAGAATATGCGATTATTTTCCCCTCTTGTATTAGCAACGCTGCTAATCCTACTGGACTTGCATCCACTATTAACATTGTCTCTTTGTTTGGGTCACAATACGATAACACGGTCAACACCAAGCTCGTTCTTTAATTTGGCAAAAGATTGCTGATGTTCGATTGTCCATTCCCACTGAGTACCCTGTTTTGTTAGCCTACGTAGCGATTCAGTCACGGTGGAGTAGTTTGGTATAAAACGTCCCACATAATTCGTAATAGCCAAAACACTACGAACTTCTCCTACATCTTTTGGTAGATGGGTGTTTCTTATTGCAGTTATCTTCTTTGGATCGGCTGATATCCCGTTTGCACTAAAAATGGGGCCATACAATTCCAATTCCAATTTATCTTTATTAAGTTCACATTTGGCTTTGCTTAATGTTAAGTTCCTTTCCTTAAGTCGCCCGAATAATTTACACAGTTGCCTATCGTGTTCCTCTTGGTTCCTTCCAAATACAATGCTGTCATCGGATATGCTCCTTACTCCATCTAATCCTTCAAGTGCATTACTAAGCGTGTTTTGAAATATTTCAGCGGCTGAAGAAACTCCGAAACTGAGACGTGTATATCTACGTAATGCTACATGCGTAGTGAATGTGGTAATGTTCGGGAATCCTCACTTAGTTCCAGTTGATGGTATCCATTGCCAAGGTCCACCTTTGAAAACACTTTAGAACCATTTAAATCCAACATCATATCATCTAGTGTTGGAGTAATATGACGTGAACGCAAAATAGCCTTATTCGGTTCTCTCATATCTACACACAAACGAATTTCAAAAGGATTTTTCGGTTTGGGTGCAACGACAAATGGGGATACCCGAGGTGTAGGTCCATCTACCTTGTCAATACTATCTAGTTGTTCATGTCGGTCGAGTTCGGCTTCCACTTGTTTGCGAATATGAAAGGGTATAGTTCTATACGGTTGAATAACGGGTATCCCATTCTCATCAACATGAATTTTCACTTTGACATCCTTCAATTTCCCTATTCCTTTGAATACATCACTATATTTATTACACAATATTTGCTTGAGACTGAAGCAATTATTGGCACAATATTTAGTTCCACAGATGTATCATAGCACAATAAATTCCCATGTTTTCCTTTTACTACATGCATGGTTGCCGTTGTTATTTTACTATCCGTCTCAATCGTCGCTTCAAATTTTAGAGTCTTATTTGATCCATATGTGAATACTCTTGTATTGGAGTGAGAAAGTTTTGGTTTACTTCCGATTTTCTTGAATGTATTCTCTTCCAGAATATTAATGCTCGACCTGTGTCAAATAGAAAATCCACATTTTAATTATTGATTTTCACTGTCATTTTCGGTTTACCTTTCTGTACCTTGTTTACTGTTGCTTCCCTTAATCCGAATACATGATCGTCGTCAGAGCTACTATCCTCAGTGTCACTGTATGCTATCTCACTTTCATTGTTGCCAAGAATATTGATTCTTCTTGCGTTATTGTTTGTGTTCTGCCTACCACGTTTAGATCTGCATACTTTCGCGAAAGGATTCATTTTTCTACAAGAGTTAAAAGTCTTTCCTAGTGCTGGACACTTACTTGCATGCGGAAACTCACCTCCACAGTTTCTACCGTTTGTCTTTTTCTTTGGTTAAAATTTTGATTGTTTCTGCAGATATCGCAGGTTATTACGTCGTCTTGGGTATGATTTTCTCACTGTATTTGCTGATTCTTTGTCACCTTGTTCGATTCCCAAGGAGTGCTTTTCGGACAATTCTAATGCTCGTGCAGAAGAAAGTAATCATGTAAGATCTGTATCATCACGAAAAACCCTTCGTCTTAGTCATGTAGAGTGACAACCTTGAATTATCTGCGATTTCACTTATTTACTAGTGTCAGCAAACTCACAGTTCAATGCTAACTGGGTTTTGTATGGAAACTGTCTATTGTCTCATCAGATGATTGTTTGGCTTGTCTGAATCTATATACTTCATATTCCGTATTTTTCATTGGAGCAAAGTATTCCTTTAATTTCAGTTTGGCGGTAGCATAGTTCTCTCCTGTGTATGTAAGAGTGTCGAAGATTTCATTCACATCTTCTCCAGCGTAATGTAATAAAAGTGGTCTTTGTCGTTTTTTGTCCTTAATGTCTAATCCAATGAACAGGTTTTCAAGTCTGCTAATCCACTTTGCCCACCTAATTTCTGCATTGTTTTCATGAACTGGAAAACTTGGAAAATTTGGCAAAGAGGCAGTCATGGTTTAATAATCAGTTCCACTAATTAATAAATCCACGACAATACATATGTTTTCTTCCTTTTCCAATGCTATATCTTGTATACTAATACTCTACAAGATGCTTACTATTCTACTGACTTTAATGAACTCTCTGATCAGACATGTAATACCTAATAGGTGTCTGCAATGCAACGCGGCCCTTATAATATTTTAACACAACATCTGGGTTTTATAGCTATCACCTTATCATGAACTTCGAACTATTTACTTTACTGAAACATTTGATTTAATGATGAATGTCACAAGTAACTTGTATTTTAATGCAACAAATCAAAAATGTAATAAATTGATAAGGATATTGAAACAGAAAATGTCAAGAAAATAAGGTCAAGATCATCTAATGATTTTCTTAATTCATATAAAATGTAATATGATGACAATTTCTTATAATTGCTAGTTACTGGCCTGGTGATGTTATCACGGAACTAATAGTTCATGAACCAACAGTGCCATCGACCCAGTAATTTCGGAACATACAAACGCTGAATTATTGCACCATATGCGAATTTCAACAACTTATGTCACATCAGTGGGAATTGAAGTCAAGTGAATGAAAATCCAAAAAATCATTAAATGACGAGGAGTAATAAAACACAAATTAAGAACTCTAATTGCAAGCTTGAAGCTAAAATTAAATAAAGCTAAAAATAAAAACACCCTGAACCTAATAAGTAGTTGTTATTTTTATACCAATATACCGATTTGTTGACTGAATCGTTTCAAAGACGTAAATGAGTGAATGTTGTTTAACTTTAAGCGACGTTTAGTTCAGCTCTATCGTGGGAAGACCATATTTATTTGTTTATGAGATGGTGCTGTCCGTTTTGTACTAGACGAACAGAGTTGGATTTTAATAGTGCTAACTCATTAGAACAACAATGTACGTAGAATATGTCGCTCCATTGGGCACAGTATACCGACTCCGAACCAACTAATCCTTGCCTTTATTCTTTACCACTATGTGTTTATATCACTTTTATAGTCTTTGGTTTGACCCCATGTTTATCGAACACACGATCTACCTCCGTAGATCTACGGCACTTGATACGATTACGCTAACCATTACACCATCGTAACTCTGTATTGCTTGTTTATTATGATAACTAACCTTCTTGTTACGTTCGAATATGTCGGAAAACAGAAAATGCATTATCTATTTCATAATAGCAATTTATTTAAATTCGTTTTCAAATATATAAATATCTATATATATTTAATTTTTATTAAACTTGAATGTATTTAGATTTGTAAGTCTATTATAATAAATGAAATAATGGATTTTTATCCAGATGTAAATGAACAGGAGATTGATATATTCATTTCGGAGATGAATCTATCTGATTAAAATTAGATCTCGTCACTTACTTCTTCTCTTCCCCAACCCACTCCCATTTCATTCACAAATTGTATATGGAAAAGACTTATATCATGGGGGCGTATTTGTTTTCTAGACTTCTATTAATTTATCAAAACTTGGCAAAAGGGGAATAACTGGAATAGTATTTTTAAAGTATTGTTGAGATAGCAAATTTTCATGGCTATCATTTGGAACAACTCTGTGGTTTAGGAAAATTTCATTCCAAATGACAAAAAGTAGCTTGATTTTATTGTAGCTCAGATTCGTCCGACACCGGGTGTAGCTATGATTGGATTTTTTGCCAATTAGACAGATGTCAGCGTACAAGTATCTGACAAAATAAATCAGTAAGAAAGTGCCAACATATTCCTTCTGAATAGAAGATCATAGAATATATATTTACGGTATTCAATTTATTTCTATTAGGGTTAGGAAAAGGATTATGGTGTTTAACCACGGACCTATTGCAAGTCACTGAATATAATTTGGCATCGAGTACACCTCGCCGTTAGAGGGATTCGAACTCACAACTTTAGTGGTTATAAAGTAGTTCTAAATCCAACTACTATATGATCACGACTGCCCCTATTTTTTTATTATAATGTAATGACAGATGAGAAAGAGAAAGCATGTAGATAATTAGTCTGTAATTCATGAAGCAAATGTCAATTGCATTGAGTGAAGTGATATTGCTATAAATGTTAAATATTACAAAATAACAAATATACACATTTAAACGACCAAAAATGGGGGAGGGGCGGAGGGGTGTCAGCCAGATATATAGTTTATCATTTGACTGGGTAAAGCAACAAAGAACGTGTATTAGATGTACCCAACATCAAAGAAACAAAACGTAAACATTACCTGATCGCGACACGATTAAATAAACAAACTGGTTATAATACTTTCTAGGGGCAAACAAATAATCAATTAAATATAGTATATATTTTGTGTGGAACTGTACGGTCTAGTAGACAAGAATTTAAATTGCAAACAGGTATCTACTTCCGTGTTAAGGTCACAGAACTCTCTAAAATATTAAAATGTTGGGACTAATTTTATTACTGGTTTTCAAAGTTTGCTCATCAAACGCTGGTAAGTGGTTATTTAGAAAGAAAGTATTTGTAACTTAAAATTTTGTAATTTGTCAAGTATTATGTAATATAAACACAAACAGATTATCCCCATATACATGTACAACTTTTTGAAACCTTTTATTTGAATTCGTAGCTGTTCAATGCTTATAGTTTCTTCAATCTTTAACTTAAACCGTCATGTAATTTTAGATAACGTCATAAAATAATACTTATGATATCATACGTTGATAATATTTTTTTAATTTGTACCCAAAGTTCTAACATCAAGATCATGTAGCTGACATAACGGGTCTCATTCACATGAGTGTTGCTTGGCCAATCAAATTACCGCTTTTCAAATCTTAATTTGTAAAGCTAAACTGATTTGATGACTAATTTTCATTGATCCATTTGTCAGTACGGAACGACTGATCTGCACAGCATAAGAAGTGCAGTATGCAGAAATACATACCAACAGTCACTAAAAAGTCAAGAAATTATGAATAGACCAGTTTTTGTGCTAGAAATTCTGAACAAATCTGAACATTCTGAACATTGACTGAAAATTCTGAACAGATTCTGAACATTCTGAACATTGACTGAAAATTCTGAACAGATTCTGAACATTCTGAACAATTTCTGAAAAGTCTGAACAGATTCTGAACATTGTCTGAAAAGTCTGTACAGAGTCTGAACATTTTGAACATTGCCTGAACAGAGAATTTAAATTAAATTACAACAACTATATCATTGCATTTCTCATTAAATTTGACATTTTCTTTATTTTAATCTGTCTTCTTAAATCAATATATGTTACTTGATTTTCATTAGATTTTAACTAAATATAGCATATGATATTTCACTAAAAAATTATTTAGAAAACATTAAATTACAACAACTATATTATTTCACTTCTCATCAAATTTGACTTTTTCGTCATCTCAATCTTTCTTCTTTAATCAATATATTTTACTTCATTTTCATTACATGTTAACTAAATATAGACGGTGATATTTCGCTTATTTTTTTTTTAAATTAAATTACAACAACTATATTATTTCATTTCTTATTCAATTTGTCATTTTCTTTATTTCAAATTGATCTTCTTAAATCAATATATTTCACTTCATTTTCATTAGATTTCAACTAAATATAGCATGTGATATTTCACTAATTAATTAATCTATTTTTTAATTACAACAACTATATTATTTCATTTCTTATTAAATTTGTCATTTTCTTTATTTCAAATTTTTCTTCTTAAGTCAATATATTTTACTTCTTTTTCATTAGATTTTAACTAAATATAGCATGTGATATTTCACTTAGTAATTACTTTTTAACAATTAATTAAAACCAACTTAAGTGCTAAAACAACAATATACACTATAAGTACGTATGTAAGTAAGATCAAAATAATTGTATTAACCTGTATATTATACAACAGTATGGTATCAATTGCCAATGTATTAGAGAGGTGACATATCTCTGCATGGATGCATCAATATTCAACGGTTTGAAGCCATCAATCAAATGTAGCATTGGGGCACCCTATACTTGTATCTATGTGCAAGACAAATGGGTGCGTCTAAGCACCGCTCAGGACTCCTGAGTGCACTCAGGATATGATGCTGTTATTTTAGTTTGACACAGGACATGTAAATGACTTCAGTACATTATAGTTATTGAACTGTCAAAGTTTTGTGCAGATAACTTGAACGATTTAGGAGTTATGAAGGATTTTCTTATATCTCTTTGACATGCCGCCCATTACACAACCGGATGACTGATCGATCATGCATGAAAATTCAATAAACAAATTTTATCGTTTCTTTGCCAAACAAATTATTCATAGCAAAAACAGGTATACATAATAAATAGTTATATGCATGAAAAATGTTTTGTGCATATTTACTTAGTATTAAAATCACAAAGTTTAAAAATATGAATACTTTCAGAAAACAATGGTTTGGTCTTTTTTTTTGGCGTAAGTTCTATGAAACTTAAAATTATTTTAAAAAATACATACAATAAGAATTATTTTCAAATAAAAAGTACATACTATGGAAATTATATTTTTTTTAAAGTACATAGTTTATTAAATAGAATTATTAAAGAAGAGATGATCATTTGTCTGCACATTTGTTTAATGTACATGTACTTGTTACTTGTTGAATATGTATCTATAAAATAACATGACAGAAGCAAAGCACAATATACAATATTTCAATTAATTCAGTTATAGTTCTAAAGACATAATGAGGTGAAAGATGGAAAAAGAAAGTTCTAATATTTTGGCTGTGTACGATTGGTTCGAGGTCGTTTGTTCTGGTGAGGTTTATTGGCAATTCTCTGAGGTTTCGGAACTTTGAAATCCGAACATGTAGATTTGATGGCTGTAACTAGAGGAGTGTGGTCGTTCAACAACTTTTGCAATAAGTACTCACGCTGCTGAGTGTCTTTGAAGACCAACATTGGTGAGAAACACTATGTCTGTTGTATCTTCCACATAGTTCGTAGTTTCCGGTATCATAAAGAAATCGTTTTAAGAGTGTTTTTGACATTTATATTCACTGAATATGGTACTGTTTTGACAACTATTTTACCTATTTTGTTTCTGTATTTAAATACTGTTATAGTGACAGACGGGGACTTTGAACCGTAATGAGAGCGGGAGGTTTGCGCTTTAAAATCTGATTCAACCCACCATTTCTTTAGAAATGGCTGTACCAAGTCAGGGTCATTACGGTTTTCACAGTTTTCCGGTTGTTGATTGATTTTGTCTGTTTATATAATTATGAGTTTTGACTTTCCCTTTGTAAGATTGTTCGGAGTTCGGTAATTTTGTTATTACCCTTATTTAAGTCTACATGTTGAATACGAATGACGTTCAATAGTTTGGTTGTCAGCTTGGGAATGGGTTGTGGCGTCCAATCAAACGGCTTTTTTTAAGACATTATTAATCGACTCACAATTGTTGTTGTCCACAATCGTCCGTGCTGTAGTTGTGATTTTGGTTGAAAAACGTGGTCTCCTAGTCGGTCTCTTAAGACGGCTGTTGTAATACGACTCAACCAATACCAAGCATACATAAGAATCATAAGAAATAATACATCTGCCAATCTGTCGAGAGATTCTTGATAGTTGTAACCGGATTCCGGTGATAGCCAAGGACGACACATTGCGCTTAACTGTTGCGAGCAATTTCACAAATGGCTCGGAAAAGACCAGAATGGGTTTGTTTTCCAAACAATTCTCATTTTCCTCAAACGGTTTCATTGTGTAAAATGTCTATCGTTTTCTTAACAATTTTGTCAAAAACAATAACGATTGTTTTCATTAACATTTTAACTGATTATTAGTTGTTGTAGCTGTTATGTGTGTCCACGCTTAAAAATCTTCATCACGAACATCAAAAGACACTAGGGGCCGTGTTCTGTAAAGTGTCTTAGGACTAAGACATGTCCTAAGACCATCTTAGGACAAATCTTAGTCCTAAGTCGTGTTCTCGATCATGTCGTAACTTAGGACATGTGGTAAAATAAATTTGTCTTAACTTTAGGACATCTATGGAGGTGTCTTAAGATGGTCCTAGCCCCGAAATTGTTATATAATTTGATATTCTGTACCAAAACCGAACTTTAGGTTGCAGAACATGATTGGTATGCACCTTTATGCTGTTTTTATATCTAAATAAATGAATTAACAATGATTTTTCTATTATAATTTAAACTGCGCACGAGATATCTTTTGTTCATCTTAAATCAGTAATTCATTGAAAGTTTGAAATCAGTTCACTCGAAAGTAATCACACAAAAAATAACGGTAATGACTGTACTTCATCATAGAAAAGTATTATACATTAGTTATATATCGCATATGACCTTCAGAACTACGTATATATAGATAACTGCAAATTAGAGAAAACAAGAATCAGACTCATGAGATGCAGCGTAAAAAGTAGATGAAATTGAAAAAAAAACACTTTATTGACATCTTTTATTTATTATGAGTATTTTTATCAAGTGTTTGCTATATTTTAAAATTGGAAATAGTTGTTATACACACTATTTCTATTTTTCTAATTATTGCGTTGACACTTAGGACATCGTTACGACATCCTTATTTAGGATAGTCTTGAGATAGCTTCGAGATCACTCTTAAGTTCTCCTGCAAATTTGGCTGCAACTTAAAAACATATTGATACTATCGATTTCAATCCTATTGCCTACGATTGGAAATCAAATTTCGAATAAGATGATCTACTTCAATATCTGATAAGCCCATTTTTTCATATCCTGAGTGCACATTGAATGTCCTGAGTGCACTCAGGAGTCCTGAGCGGTGTTTAGACGTACCGCAAAAAAAAAATAACTATGAAAGTATTTAAAAAAATATATAAACAAATTCAATAATCCATCTCTTGATCTATTTTATCCATTTTAAAGGAAGTACAAACTATATAAAATTAAACCTGACATGCACCGCTATATCAACACAGCATCAAACTTTTATTATACAATAGGCAACAAAAAAAAACACAATTTCTTATATCCATCTTATTAATCGTGAAATGTGATGAGTATTTCAATTGTCTATTTTGAATAAATAGAAAAAAGTCTTTGGGTTGAAATATAAGTCCTGTAAAAAAATACATTAGAATATTTAAACATTATCAAGAATGTTGACAAAGCCGTGATTTCACAAAATTTAAAGAATGTCAGGAATCAGCCGACTATTCAGACAATGTTAAGAATGTTGAGACTCTGTCACAAATGTCACATTTTATATTTAGCTAAAATATAATGAAAATGAAGTAAAATATATTGATTTAAGAAGAAGGATTGAAATAAAGAAAAGTCAAATTTAACGTGAAATGAAATAATATAGTTGTTGTAATTTAATAAAAGAAAATTAATTAGTGAAATATCACATGCTATATTTAGTTAAAATCTAATGAAAATGAAGTAAAATATATTGATTTAAAAAGAAAAATTGAAATAAAGAAAATGACAAATTTAATGAGAAAAGAAATAATATATTTGTTGTAATTTGATTTTAAAAAACTAATTAATAAGTGAAATATCACATGGCATATTTAGTTAAAATGTCTAGACTCTGTTCAGACATGATCAGAATGTTCAGACTGTTCAGACTTTTCAGACAATGTTCAGAATGTTCAGAATCTGTTCATACTTTTCAGACAATGTTCCGAATCTGTTCAGACTATTCAGACAATGCTGAGGATGTTCCGAATCTGTTCAAACACTGTTCATAATGTTCAGAATCTGTTCAGACTTTTCAAGCAATGTTCAGAATGTTCAGAATGTTCAGAATCTGTTCATACTTTTCAGACAATGCTCAGAATCTGTTCAGACTTTTCAGACAATGCTCAGGATGTTCAGAATGTTCAGAATCTGTTCATACTTTTCAGAATCTGTTCAGACTTTTCAAGCAATAGTTCAGAATGTTCAGAATGTTCAGAATCTGTTCATACTTTTCAGACAATGCTCAGAATCTGTTCAGACTTTTCAGACAATGCTCAGGATGTTCAGAATCTGTTCAGACACTGTTCATAATGTTCAGAATCTGTTCAGACTTTTCAAGCAATGTTCAGAATGTTCAGAATTTGCTCAGATTCTGTTCATTCAATGTTCAGAATGTTCAGAATCTGTTCAGAATTCTCAGACAATGTTCAGAATGTTCAGACTTTTTCTGAATTTTTAGCACAAACACTGGTCTATTCAGAGTTTCTTGACTTTGTAGTGAATGCACAATTTCTTCTATGAGTTTAACAATCAATATAAACATTCCATATGTGAAAAAATGTGATCACATTCTATGGATATGATGTACAACATTAAGGTTTTAATGCTTACTTGTGTGTACTAAAGATAATGATAATTTTCCACTTTTCAGTCAGCTATAAATTTATATATAAAGTTATTTGAACCTGATCCTCTCCTGATTTATGTCAGATCTGTATGGACGACATATCAGAAAGGGGGTGGCAATTTACCCCTCTTTACTACGTGAAAAGCATAGAAATATAGAATCGACTTCTAATGGAGCTTACTTTCCACTTTTTTTAACGTGTCGGAGTTTGCAAAGTAGATTCAAATGTTTATACCTATCTCGTAGTAAAAATGACTTATCAAAGGCGGAGCTAAGAACAATAAACTATTATCCCATTTATGTACGCATATACACAAATGATAGTATTATCATATAGTTGACAGGTCGAAAGATGGCTGTTTAAAGTAGTCCACAAAAATCTGAAAAAAAATGCAATATGTCATTTTCTGCTTCTTTCTGTCGGCGTTAAATCGGGAATTCCTCAAAAAGGACATCTAGAACCAAAAGAAATTAAGGTTTATCAAACGTTTTTGTTTTCAGTTAAAACAACTTCTTTTCAGAAAGCAAATAACGCAGATATTGTCACAAATATGTATGGACACTGTTACATACATAGGACAATACTTGTGTAATATATTTTTGTTACTATTATTACAGCATTATTTATGAATTAGTTGTTTATTTCGTTTCATACACATATAAAAGATGGTGAGAAACGACAAAACACTGTTTGTTAAACTTTCATATAATATTAATGTTGGTACTTGTGTCATTTATCCTCTGTATAACAGCATAGATAAACACGATAAAACATTCTTTAGTCATTCCCTCATTGTTTTGTTTATTTATTTTTGAAATGCCATTTGTCTTTTCTGTAAGTAAATGATAATTATAATTTACTGCTTAACAATTTTGAACATATTTCAGTGGAAGCCATATCAGGAAGTAATACTACATTAACATGTCCATTACAAGGGTCGTCTTTCCAGTGGCAAAAGTTGGTGAATAATGTTTGGTCTACACTTCAGCAAGGAGCTAAATACGGGAATGTGAATACATCATCTCTGATTATATATAATGTTGATCCAGGTGACGACGGTAGTTATCTTTGCACAGTTGGTTCACAACTAAGATCTATGCAAGTTACTGTTATAGGTAGGTAAAGTAGATAATACAAGGGAAGTCCAGCGAAAACAATAGGCATTAAGAAGTAAACCGCAAACATAACAGAACAAATGACTAAACGAATGTTTGCATACAGACTGTATTTATCATATCGCTCCGTCTCAGCGAAATCATTAACAAAACGTTTTTAATATGTTTGTCTTAGAAATGTCATGTAATCGGATGTAATTAAAAAGTTGACTATTGTTAACAAACGGGTATTTACAGAAACTATGAATTCCATAGCATTTGGAAAGGGTGACTCAGAGTATACGCTGTTTCTGTTAATCTCGGGGTAATTTGCAGTTCAACAGTATTCTACATGCACAACATAAAGTTCGGCAATGGATAACTGCAATATTGTTATGCTAAATTGTAACATTCCGAATATAATGGAAAACAAATTATACTTAACTGTAGGAACAAATCCAAAATTGGTTCGCATAATCGTAAAAACAGAGCAAAAATTGAACCTACAAATATATATCACGTGCTTTCCCTGGAATATACACTTCAATAACAAGTAGAGGGATTAAACTAGCTATGTATATAGTTGTATGGGTCCACTAGCTATGCATTATATAGTTCTATTGGTCCACTAGCTATGTATTATATGGTTTTACGGGTCCACTAGCTATGTATTATATAGTTTTATGGGTTCACTAGCTATGTATTATATAGTTGCATGGGTCCACTAGCTATGTATTATATAGTTTTATGGGTCCACTAGCTATGTATTATATAGTTTTATGGGTCCATTAGCTATGCATTATTTAGTTGTATGGGTTCACTAGCTATGTATTATATAGTTCATGGGTCCACTAGCTATGTATTATATAGTTGTATGGGTCCACTAGCTATGTATTATATAGTTGCATGGGTCCACTAGTTTTGCATTATATAGTTGCATGGGTCCACTAGCTATGTATTATATAGTTGTATGGGTCCACTAGCTATGCATTATATAGTTGCATGGGTCCACTAGTTATGCATTATATAGTTGTATGGGTCCACTAGCTATGTATTATATAGTTACATGGGTCCACTAGCTATGTATTATATAGTTTATGGGTCCACTAGCTAAGCATTATATAGTTGCATGGGTCAACTAGCTATGTATTATATAGTTGTATGGGTCCACTAGCTATGCATTATATAGTTACATGGTTCCACTAGCTATGCATTATATAGTTGTATGGGTCCACTAGCTATGTATTATATAGTTACATGGGTCCACTAGCTATGTATTATATAGTTTATGGGTCCACTAGCTAAGCATTATATAGTTGTATGGGTCCACTAGCTATGTATTATATAGTTGCATGGGTCCACTAGCTATGTATTATATAGTTGTATGGGTCCACTAGCTATGCATTATATAGTTGCATGGGTCCACTAGCTATGCATTATATTGTTGTATGGGTCCACTAGCTATGTATTATATAGTTGCATGGGTCCACTAGCTATGTATTATATAGTTGCATGGGTCCACTAGCTATGCATTATATAGTTGTATGGGTCCACTAGCTATGCATTATATAGTTGTATGGGTCCACTAGCTATGTATTATATAGTTGCATGGGTCGACTAGCTATGTATTATATAGTTGTATGGGTCGACTAGCTATGTATTATATAGTTGTATGGGTCCACTAGCTATGTATTATATAGTTGTATGGGTCCACTAGCTATGTATTAAAAGGTTGCATGTGTCCACTAGCTATGTATTATATAGTTACATGGGTCCACTAGCTATGTATTATATAGTTGCATAGGTCCACTAACTATGTATTATATAGTTGCATGGGTCCACTAGCTATGTATTATATATTTTATGGGCTCAGCACTTCCTTCATAGTGAAAAAGATGCTATCATGCCAGTGTTTCGCCATACGAATAAAGTGTCAACACTTACATATAACTTATAACAGGATGTCTTACAGAACGGTCGAATATTCTTCAACTTCATAGAAAGTATATTTAATCGTCGTGACACAGAAGATGCCGTACATGCATGTTTAATATAAAGATAGTTGATGGCCTCAAACATAAAAAAGTACACAAGGCTATCGTGCTACATAATAGTGAAACAATGGTCATCTTTGAACAATAATATAATTGCCAATACCATATTAGTCATCTGTACCGAATATTTTTCAACAAGGTGTTGATGTCTTTTGAAAAATTATTTGAAAGATAATATCATTTTCAGTATTATCTATATCGAAGTAAAAAAATACTATAATTTGATTTGTCCATTCTATTACCAGAAATAGAAATAGGGTTTTTATTAACTGGAGACAGCAACATCCGGGTTATAACATTGATAAGAATGTTTTCTATGTAGAGTTTGTGAATCACTTTTTAATCTAATTTCAGTGATAGTAATAGAAGGAGATACAACTACATTAACATGTCCACTACAAGGCTCGTCTTTCACATGGTACAAATTGATCAATTCTGGTTGGTCTATACTTCAACAAAGTGCTAAATACGGGAATGTGAATACTGGATATCTGGCTATCTATAATGTTGATCCACATGACGGTGGTAGATATTTATGTACAACTGGTAGTCAACAATTACAAATGAATATTGTCTTTAGAGGTACGCAAAGTAAATTAGAAAAGTGCAGTCAAACGAAACCAATAAATGCATATGCATTAAGATGAAGCTCAGCAAAAAATTCAGAAAGAATGAGATATAGACTTTTATATTGTGTATGTTGGTTTCCGATCTCGGTGTAATGTGCAATTTTACACAATGTTCTACACATGAAATACAGTGTTCTTCTATCCCCCATAATATTTTCCATTTTTTGTTACGTTACGAAATTATACATTTGTAGCTTTGTTTTCATTGAGAATAGCAATTCAAAAGACGAAACATTTAAATGATTGTTTAGTGAATTTAGCATCATATATTTTTCTAACGACTTTTCAGTATACATGCTGGGAACTCTTAGAGTCTGTTTATAGCTTAAAAACACTTAATTATGTATATGTAAAGTGGAACACAACTTTGATGATATGACTGACTGTATATATACGGTTTGTATATAATATCAGAAAGGTGTGGTGTTTAGTCAAATTTATCATCTGAATGCAGTTTTACGAGGTGTACAATGTACGTATAACGTACTTTACAGGTAGGCACATTTATTTGCAGATATTTTTACGGTCTATGAGAATCATCTTTTCATCAAGATTTCACCACCTAATCTACCATAACTATCCTTCAGAGTAAAATTACCACTTAAGAACCCTATCAAGCAATACTTTCCTTGATACTGACATGCCCACTATATGACAGTATTGACCATGACTGTCTTTAATACAAATAGGACATATAAAGGACCTTATTGACCATGACTGCCCTTAATGCAAATAGGACATATAAAAGATTTCACTGAACATGACTGTCCTTAATACAAGTAGGACATATAACAGACCTTATTGACCATGACTGTCCTTAATACAAATAGGACATATAAAGGACCTTATTGACCATGAATTTCCTTAATACAAATAGGATATATAAAGTACCTTATTGTCCATGACTGTCTTTAATACAAGTAGGACATAAAAAGACCATATTGACCATGACTGTCCTTTATACAAATATGACATATAAAAGACCTTATTGCTCATGCCTTTCCTTAATACAAGTAGGATACATAAAAGACCTTATTAATCATGACTGTTCTTAATACAAGTAGGACATATAAAAGACCTTATTTTCCATGACTTTCCTTAATGCAAATAGGAGATATAAAGTACCTTATTTACCATGACTGTCCTTGATTCTAACATGACCACTAAATGACAGTATTAATCATGAGTGTTCTAAATACTAACATGACCACTAAATAATCTTATTGATCACGACTGTCCTTAATACAAATAGGACATATAAAAGACCTTATTGACCATGACTGTCCTTAATATAAATATGACTTATAAAGGACCTTATTGACCATGACTTTCCTTAATACAAATAGGACATATAAAGGACTTTATTGACCATGACTGTCCTTAATACAAGTAGGCCATATAAAAGACCTTATTGACCATGACTGTCCTTAATACAAATAGGACATATAAAGAACCGTATTGACCATGACTGTCCTTAATACAAATATGACATATAAAAGACCTTTTTGACCATGACTGTACTTAATAGAAGTAGGACATATAAAAGACCGTATTGACCATGACTGTCCTTAATACAAGTATGCCATATAAAAGACCTAATTGACAATGACTGTCCTTAATATAAATATGACATATAAAAGATCTTATTGACCATGGCTGTCCTTAATACAAATAGGACATATAAAATACCTTATTGACCCTGACTTTCCTCAATACAAATATGACATATAAAAGACCTTATTGATCATGACTGTCCTTAATACAAGTGGGACATATAAAAGACCTTATTGACCATGACTGTCCTTAATACAAGTAGGCCATATAAAAGACCTTATTGAACATGACTGTTTTTAATATAAATATGACATATAAAGGACCTTTTGACCATGACTGCCCTTAATGCAAGTATGAAATATAAAAGACCTTATTGACCATGACTGTCCTTAATATAAATATGACATATAAAGGACCTTTTTGACCATGACTGTTCTTAATGCAAGTAGGAAATATAAAATACCTTTTTGATCATGACTGTCCTTACTGCAAGTAGGACATATAGAACACCTTATTGACCATGACACTCCTTAATACGAATGACTTTATTCACCATGACTAGTCTTGATACTAACATGACCTCTAAATGACAGTATTTGATCATGAGTGTTCTAAATAATAACATGACCACTAAGTAATATTATTGACCATGACTTTCCTTAATACAAATAGGACATATACAAAACCTTATTCATGCCCATGACTGTCCTTAATATAAATATGACATATAAACGACCATATGGACCATGACTTTCCTTAATACAAATATGACATATGAAAAACATTATTGACCTTGACTGTCCTTAATATAAGTAGGACACATAAAAGACCTTATTAACAATGACTGTTCTTAATACAAGTAGGACATATAAAAGACATTATTGACCATGACTGTCCTAAATACAAGTAGGACATGTAAAAGATCTTATTGACCATGGCTGTCCTTAATACAAGAAGGACATCTAAAGGACCTTATTGACCATGACTTTCCTTAATACAAATATGACATATGAAAAACATTATTGACCATGACTGTCCTTAATATAAGTAGGACACATAAAAGACCTTATTAACAATGACTGTTCTTAATACAAGTATAACATATAAAAGACATTATTGACCATGACTGTCCTAAATACAAGTAGGACATGTAAAAGATCTTATTGACCATGGCTGTCCTTAATACAAGTAGGACATCTAAAGGACCTTATTGACCATGACTTTCCTTAATACAAATAGAACATATAAAGTACCTTATGACCATGACTTTCCTTAATACAAATAGGACATATAAAGGACCTTATTGACCATGACTTTCCTTATTACAAATATGATATATAAAAAACCTTAATGACCATAACTTTCCTTAATACAAATAGGACATATAAAGAACAGTATTGGCCATGACTGTCCTTAATACAAGTAGGACATATACAATACCTTATTGACCATGACTGTCCTTAGTGCAAGTAGGACATATAAAAGACATTATTGATAATGAATTTCCTTAATACATATACGACATATAAAAAACCTTATTGACCATGACTGTTCTTAATACAAATAGGACATACAACAGACCTTATTGACCATGACTGTCCTTAATACGAATGACTTTATTCACCGTGACTGGTCTTGATACTAACATGACCTTTAAATGACCTAATTGGTCATGATTGTCTTTAATACAAATATGACCCCTAAAGGACCTTATTGCTCATGAGTGTTCTAATTCTAATATGATCACTGAATAATCTTATTGCCGATGACTGTCCTTGATACTAACATGACCATCACTGAAGCACATTATTTACCATGACTGTCCTTGATACTAACATGACCACTAAATGACAGTATTGATCATGAGTGTTCTAAATACTAAGATAACCACTAAGTAATCGTATTGACCATGACTTTCCTTAATGCAAAAAGGACATATAAAAGACCATATTGACCATGACTGTCCTTAATATAAATATGACATATAAAGGACCTTATTGACCATGACTTTCCTTAATACAAATAGGACATATAAAGGACCTTATTGACCATGAATTTCCTTAATACAAGTATGACATATAACATACCTTATTGCCGATGACTCTCCTTGATACTAGCATAACCATCACTGAAGCACATTATTTACCATGACTGTCCTTGATACTTACATGACCACTAATTGACAGTATTGATCATGAGTGTTCTAAATACTAACATGACCACTAAGTAATATTATTGAACCTGACTGTCCTTAATACAATGATGACCACTAAATGACCTTATTCACCACGAATGTTCTTGATACTAGCATGACTACCAAAGAACTTTTTTTACCATAAAGGACCTTAATACTAACATGACTACCAAAGGACCTTTTTACCATAAAGGTCCTTAATGCTAACATAGCCACAAAAGAACCTTATAGAGACAAGAATTATAACAACCTACGCGTGTTCTCTATTAAAGTTTGTGCTTATTTATTGTTGGTTTAATTTCAGCGATAGCCATATGGGGGAGTAATACTACCTTAACATGCACATTACCAGGGCCGAATTACTATTGGCATAAGAGAACGAATCAGGGTTGGATTAGCCAAATCCAAGCAGGAGCTAAATATGGAAATGTAAATAGTGGATCTATGACTATCTATAATGTTCAAACAAATGACGGCGGAAGATATCGTTGTGGGGATTATTTCAAGCTAGAACAGATAGATGTTACTGTCAGAGGTATGTACAATAGATAAGACAAAGAAATCAATTTAGATACGAATTAATGAGTAATTCGGAAGCAATGCAACAACAAAATGATTTAGACGATGTTATATTGTGAATGTTTGTTTCCTACTTTTGACTGATCAAATATTACCTCGCTTAGATATAAAGCATATTATTGAGTGTCACAACCCGAGACACTAAATTGTAAGATGGGATACATTCTACTATATGTAAATAAAGTTTGCTCAGCAATACGTTTTCTACTGGTCAGTAATAACCTTTAGTTATTCCTCATCATACTGAACACTAATACGACTTCTGCTCATTTAGCCGTACCCGTGGTGTTATAGTTACCATGCTGGTCTCGATTGAATTGAAGTTAGATCATGGTTTCGAGCCGCGATTGGGTCAAACCAAAGACTATAAAATTGGTATCCTAATTAGATTATCAATAACAAACCAGTGATGACAAGTCCTTACTAAAAAGATGCATAATGATATGTTCACAATATTTACATTATTGTTTAATCACAGGTCAGGTATTAAACAGGCACATAATATCGCAGTACATGTATTTACAGAGACACATATTATCACCATATCTACATAATTTGTTCATCACAGAACGAGGTTATGCGAAGACACATATTATCACAGTGTTTACATCATTTATTATTTACAGGATCAAGGGTCCGTGCAAAATTTATTGACGGTGTTGGACTGACACAATAACATGAATAAGGCATCGGACACAAAGTTATGGTTTTTTGTTTCGTTCAGAATTATTTTTTCGGACAACACGAGAGTTAGAATATTTATTGTTTTTGTCGTGCAAAGCCCGAATTTTTTTTCCAGAAATTAACATTAGGTTATATGACAAAAACTCTGAATCAGATTTTTTTTTTCTTCCACCAAAATCAGTTTATTTTTTTCACCAACATTGGGAATCAGAATATGTTTTTAGAAACAAACCAAAACTCCCTCATGGAAGTTAAATGGTCCGTCCCTAAGAAAAAATATACACAGACAACTGCTGTCTTAAGATCATTCTTTGTGTATAGTATTTTCCGTTAAAATGAGAAATATTGATTTCTTATGTTGTTTGCATGTAAAACTTGCCTAAAAATTTATGAAATGTTGTACATTTCTAGGTAAAACACTAGGGTGGATCGCAGTAATTACAATAACAAGAAATTAAATATATTCAATTTGTAAAAAATAAAACAACACACACATAATGAGGCAAGTGTATCTGCCTTATCTTAGATCACATAAAGGAGAAGGTAAAGAAAATGTTGATGTACAATGATTTTTGTCGGCAAAAAAAAACTTTAATAGGATGGTAAACATTAAGCCTGTTTTATTTTTGGTTCAAATTGATGTGTGTAATATATAAAGTGAATCAAACGATATGCTTTTTTCATTTAAGCTTTCATACTTCATCAATTTTAATTTTTAAAAGAAGTATATAAAATATGTAAGATGAGTAAAATATTAGATGTTTTCCCTCTAGAATCTTCCTAAGTATGAGGGCCATGGTGGCTCTTTCAGCTAGGTAGTTGGATTACCTAACAACTCATACAAGCCTATCACTAATACGGCGTGGTTTCGCGCAAGGCTTTGTAAATTACATAAAAGGTGCACTCGGCTTGCAGCCGCAAGTGATAAAGTTTACAAGTTGATTGCCGATGGTCAATGGTTCTCTCAGGGTACTCCGGTTTGATATAGCTGAAATATTGCTTAAAATTGTTGTTAAGCACAATCAATCAATCAATAAAATCAATCAACCTAAGTACGTTTTCTTCATCCTAAATCTGTGAGAATAACATAGAGGATAAATATTGAAAATCCTACAAGTATAAATATATTTTTACAAATGATTCAGTGATAGTGAGCATTTCTTGTTTCAAAAAGGTCATGCAATATACAACAAGAGTAAAATGTCATAAAATGTTTTCCCCACAACAAACGATCAAAACTTTGTAAAGGTATACCCCCATTTTTAATAACATGCAGTATGCATATTGAAAATATTACCAGGATAAATTTCAAAGAGTACATATAATATACTGCGTCTATAGATATTATAGGCATCATATGGTTAATCAAGACAAAAGACATTTAAAACAGGTACAATAACGTTTTGCCTGAGTAATTTTGCGCCGAAAATCGTCTGCACGTGCAGTAGGGGTTTTTTACTTGTCTTACCTGTTTATGCTTTCCGAAAGTTTATTTCATCGACAATTTGTTCTTGCATAAGGTTCAAAACAGAAGAAAAACATTTTTCTTGTAACCAAACATTTTCTGGGACGCGGTAGAGGACTTCCATAGAATGACCGTAATCGGTATGTTGGAAGGCAGAATGTCCGTAAATTACATTGCTGTGGCATTTGGTGTTCGCCGTACAACCATATGGAGGTTAGCACAACGTTTCAGGACCACTGACACAGCTAAGGATAGGCCAAGATCCGGTAGACCAAAACGTCTCACTCCTAGAGAAGAACGTTACATCAAGATCACAGCAGGTCGTGACCACTTCTTACTAGCAACAAGGATTGTTGACAGAGTACGGAGAGCAACTGGAGTCCACATATCCGCGCAAGCAGTCCGCAATAAAATTAAAGCTTGTCGTTTCAAATCAATAAGACCACATAAATGTATGGATTTAACTGTCCACCACAAAATACAGCGACATGCATGGACAAATCAGAAATTGCGCAGAAACCGGAGGACAGTATTTTTTTCGGATTAATCTCGATTCACACTAAAGTTTGCAGATGGTCGCATTCGTGTCTGGAGACGGACTGGTGAACGCTTTGCGACGGTTTGTGTTATGCCAGTTGGTGGCAGTTAGTTACTGTTGTGGGAAGGAGTACATTACGCAGGAAAGACCAACTTGATTCTGATAAGACAAACACTGAATGCACAGCGCTACTGCGATGACATTTACGCCCTGTCGTGATGCTCTTCATGCACAGAAACAATCGTTTTGTCTTTCAGCAGGACAATGCTTGGTCACACACCGCTTGTCTCTCCACGAACTTGTTACAGGCCAACAATGTTAATACATTGCCATGGCCGAGTCGTTCTCCTCATCTGGCTCCTTTTGAACATGTTTTGGACATGCTAAGCAGACAAATTCGAGAGAATCCTCATCCATTCAAATCCTTGCAGGAATTGGAAAATGCGCTCATCATTGAATGGAACGTCATTCCACAGTACAAGTTCCAAAAAATCATCAGAGGCATGCACAAAAGATGCATAGCTACCATTACTGCCAACGGGGCCTGGACAATATACTGACATTGTGGATTTATGTATGAATTCATCATGTGTCGCATATTGCAAATCAGGAAGGATGTGCATTACGATTTTTTGTACGTTCATGTTCATCTTTATTGTTGTTATTGATTGTTAGGACAATATATTTATTGCTATGCAATGAAATCTAAATTATTTTTGAAAATATAAAATTAAAAATATTTCTTGTTAAGCTTTTCCTGTCCAGTATATATACATGTATATAAATTAGGAAATCGTCCCATTTTGTTTTCAACCGCAGCTTCAATAGTCTGTATATTTATTGTTTTAAAGTTATACACCAAGTGTGAATAACATACAAAGGGAATAGCTAGTTTACAACTTACAAGTACATATTTATTATTTCTGGAAAACATTACAGTTTTCCAATGCATTTCGTGTTCCAAGCAGTACATAGCATATCTGCAATGAATAATTCAGCCAATGTTATTAGAAAAACAAGCTTCAATAATTTCAAGTTTGGTTTATGGTCTTTAACGCCACTTTCAACAATATTTGAGCTATATCGCCGCGGTTAGTTTTATTGGTGGAGGAAATTGGAGTGCCCGGAGAAAACAACCGACCTACCGCAAGTCACTGACAAATTTATCACATAATGTTGTTTCGAGTACACCTCGCCATGAACGGAGTTCGAACTCACTTTTTTAGTGGTCACATGCATTAATTGCCCAGGATAAGGTTTTTAAAAGTTATGCTCAAGTACTAGTATATAATATGAATAAAATAAACAACGTTTTCTGTATAAAAGATAGGTATAAGCGTTTTTTGGTGATTATATAATATTGGCAATAATATCATCTTCTATCGACATACCCTTCTTAAATAAATCTTTAATTAACTAAGAGGAACCATTGGTTCAGTAGCTTCCTTGTTAGAAGCAACCCTCTATCAAGGAAATCCTGATAGGAATCACCAGCTCTGGAATATCGTATCAACTGCAAGATATATACTCCATATGCAGGTGCAGCTCGAATGTTGCTACATATAAATGGAAAGTTCACAATGGGAAAATTGAAATCATCTCTTTTGTCGTAATGTTTCGTTCTTAATCTCCCCTCAATGTATATTTCGAGGAGTAGGTCCAGGTATGAAGCAGACCTACCTGTATCTGTGGTATCCTTTATTTGAAGCTCAATGGGATAGATGCGATCAACGAAATCACCAAACCTAGAATTATTTAGTGAAAGGACATATAGCGGAACGTGAAATTAAACGATCGGGCTAGTTTCCTTTCGTTTTTCTTGAGAAGCCACTGTATGAAGTCTGCCTCATACGAATAAATTCACCATAAAAACATGCAATATCGATAGTCTATTACTTACTAACCACGATGCTATATTTGTATAATTGTATATGTATACTTTGTAGATTTGAAATTTATTCTTGATACTTAGAATTGACTGAGCACCAACTAATCATCATGTTCATCCACAAGCATAGCTTTTATGAACAATTGAACTTATTACAATGTTCCTATGTTATTATATTATATGGAATACATTAAAAACAGATATGTGTAACATTTTATTCATTTTAATTTAAGCATATTATATTGTCTAAATAATGAGCGTACTCTATAAAGGTCATGTACACTAAACTTGATATCTACGTTTGTATTACTATCACTAGGTTGATACTTCTGTTGGTGGACTATTAGTCCTCGCTGGTATCACCTAACCAGTAGTCAGTGTTACTATCACTAGGTTGATACCTCTGTCGGTGGACTATTAGTCCTCGCTGGTATCACCTACCCAGTAGTCAGTGTTACTATCACTAGGTTGATACCTCTGTCGGTGGACTATTAGTCTCCGGAGGTATCACCTACCCAGTAGTCAGTGTTACTATCACTAAGTTGATACCTCTGTCGGTGGACTATTAGTCTCCGGAGGTATCACCTACCCAGTAGTCCGTGTTACTATCACTAGGTTGATACCACTGCTGGTGGACTATTAGTCTCCGGAGGTATCATCTACTCATTAATGTGTATAAGCGCTTATGGTGGTGGGGTTTTTGTTAGTTTATTTTTCGAGAGGCGATATTCACCGGACTACTTTTGTTCGTAATGTAAGCCAAATGTCGGCTTGGATTCCCGATAATAAGAAAAGATAAAATAAACAATGTGTCTTGTTAATAATCGACAATAATTGTTAGATATGAAATAAAAAAAATAAATGTCAATGAAAAAAAAAAGCTTGTATTGTTGTCATAAAAAAGTAATTCCGGAAACAATACTTAAGACTACCATCTATCGACTCTGACTTTTGTAATATATCGTCATCATGTGACGTTGTTTACAAGGCACGCTGATTGCCACAAGCTGGTTACTGATTTATTTTACGATTTTTTGAGCATTTTACTTTCTTGAGTAGCTAAATGCAAAATGCCATAACATTGGAAAATATCAGTAACTTAATTACATCACCGTCTAGTTATCAATGTAGAAAAACAAGGTTAGAGCATTTTATTATTCCTGGCCGACACACATCAATGGAATGTATGTGTGCGTACTGGGGATCCCCAAAGGTAAATTTTCAAGACAAATGAACAACAAATACTTAGTTACAGAATTATAAGGATTTTTATTTGTTTGTGAGTGAATTGGTCCAGGTTATACATAGATAATCTCCGGAAAAAAATGCGTTTAATCCTATATTGAAATTATACAGTTACTAAATAATGTAATTATTGCTAAGACTATTGTTATCCTCCCTCGGGCATATGTGACCATAGCCCGATTGTTGGCTATCCTGTTTATACCCTTACTGTGTTCTTGCTCCAATAGATGTTTTTTATTTGGTTTTCCAATCTTTTGAATGTTAGCGTACATAATGTAGAGTATTGTAGAATCACCTAGTGCGTATTCAATTTTTATCTACGTTTTTATTATTATAGTGTAGGATGCTATATTACTGATTTTGTCTGTTTATATACTTATGAGTTTTGACTTTCCCTTTGTAAGATTGTTCGGATTTCGGTAATTTTGTTATTACCCTTATTTACAATATTATATGGAATAAATTGACATCCGATATTTAACAGGGGCTGTCGTCGTGATCGTGCGGTAGTTAGATATACAACTATCGGTACAATCAGTGCCTATCACCACAAACGTTGTGAGTTCGTACCCCGTTAGTAGTATGTCATGTTGAATCGGGCGCCTATTTGAGGAGGAGTGGTGAGGAGCAGTGACATCACCGGAAATGACGTCACCGGAAGTGGTCTCACCGGAAGCTACAGGAAATAACGTCATCGGAAGTGACGGGAAATTGCATCACCGGAAGTCACCAGAAATGACTTATAGGGAGTGACGTAACGGGAAGTGTAAGGGAGATAATTCGGCACGCCTTTTTTCTCACCGGGTTTTCCCAGCGTTTTTTTCTTCGGAAACACCTCGGGGTCAACTGGGAAACTTTTGGGAGTTTCCCCATAGGGCATTCCATTTTTCCCACTTACATATCGGCCAATGAAAACCTTGGGAATTCGACCAATGAAATGCCACAATCCCCCTTTCCATTAGCCAACCACGGTTCTCCTTATATGTCCAATGAGAGCGTTTGTACCATTTATTTTTGGCCATTCGTTGAATCCCTTTATTTTGTCCAATCAAATTCAAATGTTAACCTTTGTATTTTCCAATTTGAAAATCGGCATTTTCATTCCAACATTCATAGTGACAGGATGTGTTTATCCTGTGGAATATAGTAGAGAATGTATATTCGAACAAAGGTAAGCATCTCAATCCTACTATACTTGCATATTTTAATCAGTATTTTCTTCTGTTTTCAAATTAATTCATGTAGTCTTTTCACACGTTGATTTTTAATTCAGGAAACAGTCTTCTATTCTATAAAAAGCAATAGTCTTGTATAATGACTGATCGTATTGTGACATTTTCTTTTCTATGGAGAACATCTGTTTCCCATTTACACGTTTTAATCAATATTCTCATAATTTCCTTCAAACTGTTGAAAGATTTTTGAAAATCAAACCTGTTCCTTTTCAGAAAAAATTAAGGTACCATACTTTTTCGTTGGTACTATCTATTCTAACAAGTTTTCTACAAATGCTTTTTTCTTAGTATTATGTCCCAAATTCTGATGATTGTGTAACGTAAGGTCTTTTTGTTCCAGAATACAAAGGATTTATACAAATAAAAGAAGAAACAAGGAAAGTTTACATATTGTTAAAGGTAAAATTATTTTCGTTTTGTATAATAGTTTTCCATTTGCTACATATTGTAAAGTTTTTACTTTTAGTATGAATCTTTCAGAAAAAAAGAAATAAGATGCGATTTATTTGAACAATCTTACTACATATTGTTATAATTTTAAAAGATTTCATTACGTCAAGTGTATAAGCCCGAACGAGGGTAGTTTTATTAATGTCATTCAGTTCTTAATCGATTTTCAGTGAAGTAGTACAGGTGGTATGTAATGTAGTCTTATTAAATAAGCATTCTTTTCCAGGTTCAAGTAAGCATGAAGATGGATAAAAATAACGTAAGTGTTTTTTTTATTATGTGTTTACATTTTAATCAAAGCTCCATTGGGTTTGATAAATGAAACATAGCTATTAAATATAGTATGGTTAATGAAAAAAGGAAAAAAAAATAACGAGGCTCCGTTGGGAATCAACATTACGTATTTAGATACACGATTAGAAAACGAGACCAAAAACAAAGAAACACACAAGCTGCCAGACTAAAGAAGGGATCTGGTCATTCCACTAAATATATGCATCACACAAACAAAAAGACAATCAAATCTCAAAACAGGAATACAAATACAACTGAAATTTGTATTTTACCCAAACATAGCATGGGTTTCTATTTTATAGTTTCAGAAGTACGTGTGTGACAAATGTGGGAAACAGTTTACGCAGAAGCGCAATCTCACTAGATACATGAAAATCCATGTCCAATCTTCTCAAACATATTCCTGCTACATCTGCGGAAAAGAATTCAACCGTCCCGATAATAAGAAACGTCACGAGGAATCTCACATCTACACAATTACCTGTCCCATTTGTGGTCAATTTTGTAATAGAAGGGAAAACATGCTCCGTCACCGAACTCTCCACGAAAGACCTGAAGTGTAGCCAAGGATGCTAGTTAAAGGACCCGCTTCCTCCGAACCTGGATCATCCAATAATCCTGCAAAAAGAAGACGAATTCACAGTACCCTGCCTTCCAACAGTCCGTTCGTTGAACCTTATATATTACCAGAGAACCCGGAAACCAAAATACTATATATAAGACACTGGAATATCATCCAAACACAGGGAAACAGTGGAAACCGTGTCCAGGACTTATATAATTTTACCTTAAACGATATAGCGTCCTCCACTTTTCCAGAGATGGTAGGCAATATTTTCACACAACAAACGTCGACTTTCAGAATCAATGTCTCATTTGGTTTTATTTTGAGAAACGTCGAAACTAGCGAATTACGTTACTACCATCAGAGTCAAAGCAACGCCCGTTTTTTTCGATGTTCCACATCTAATCAATAAATTTGAAGATTTGAAAATCATTCTTGATACTGATCATCATGTTCATCCACAAACGTAGCGGTTATGAAAAAAAGAACTTATTACAATGTTGCATGCTATGTTATTATAATATATGGAATACATTGAAAACAGGTATTTAACAGATATTTGTAACATTTTTTTAATTTTAGCTTATGCATATTATATTGTCTAAATAATGAGCGTACCCTATAAAGATCATGTACACCAAACTTGATATCTACGTTTTTATTACTATCACTAGGTTGATGTAGAATTATTACATTTCCTCCATACGTCTGCTGGTGGACTATTAGTTCCCCAAGGTATCATCTACCCAGTAGTCAGTGTTACTATCACTAGGTTGATACCTCCGCTGGTGGACTATTAGTCTCCGGAGGTATCATCTACCCAATAGTCAGCGTTACTATCACTAGGTAGATACATCTGCTGGTGGACTATTAGTCTCCAGAGGTATCATCTACTCATTAGCCAGTGTTACTATCACTAGGTTGATACCTCTGCCGGTGAACTATTAGTCTCCAGGGGTATCATCTACTCAGTAGTCAGTGTTACTATCACAAGGTTGATACCTCTGCAGGTTGACTATTAGTCTCCGGAGGTATCATCTACCCAATAGTCAGTGTTACTTTCACTAGGTTGAGACCTCTGCTGGTGGACTATTAGTTTCCGGAGGTATCATCTAACCAGTAGCCAGTGTTACTCTCACTAGGTTGATACCTCTACTGGTGGACTATTAATCTTCGGAGGTATCATCTACCAAGTAGTCAATGTTAGTATCACTAGATTGATACCTCTGGAGGTGGACTATTAATCTCCGGAGGTATCATCTACCCAGTAGTCAGTGTTACTATCACTAGGTTCATACCTCTGCTGGTGGACTACTAGTCTCCGGAGGTATCATCTACCCAGTAGCCAGTGTTACTCTCACTAGGTTGATACCTCTGCTGGTGGACTATTAATTCCTCAAGGTATCATCTACCCAGTAGTCAGTGTTACTATCACTAGGTTGATACCTCTGCTGGTGGACTATTAGTCTCCGGAGTTATCATCTACCCAGTAGTCAGTGTTATTATCACTAGGTTGATACCTCTTCTGGTGGACTATTAGTCTCCGGGTTATCATCTACCCAGTAGTCAGTGTTACTATCACTAGGTTGATACCTCTGCAGGGGGAATATTAGTCTCCGGAGGTATCATCTACCCAGTAGTCAGTGTTATTATCACTAGGTTGATACCTCTTCTGGTGGACTATTAGTCTCCGGGTTATCATCTATCCAGTAGTCAGTGTTACTATCACTAGGTTGATACCTCTGCAGGGGGAATATTAGTCTCCGGAGGTATCATCTACCCAGTAGCCAGTGTTACTCTCACTAGGTTGATACCTCTACTGTGGACTATTAGTCTCCGGATGTATCATCTACCCAGTAGTCAGTGTTACTATCACTAGGTTGATACCTCTGGAGGTGGACTATTAATCTCCGAAGGTATCATCTACCCAGTAGTCAGTGTTACTATCACAAGGTTGATACCTCTACTGGTGCACTATTAGTCTTCGGAGGTATCATCTACCCAGTAGTCAGTGTTACTATCACTAGGTTGATACCTCTGCTGGTGGACTATTAATCTCCGGAGGTATCATCTACCCGATAGCCAGTGTTAATATAACTAGGTTGATACATCTGCTGGTAGACTATTAATCTCCGGAGGTATCATCTACCCAGTAGCCAGTGTTTCGACACTGACTTGGTTTATTAGATATAATTATAATTGAAATTGCACAGTTACTAAATAATGTAATTATTACTAAGACTATTGTTCTCATCCCTCGGGCATATGTGACCATAGCCTGACTTGGCTATCCTGTTTATGCCCTTATTGTGTTCTTACTCCATAAGAATGTTTTTTTTATTTGGTTTTCCAATCTTTTGAATTTGAGCGTACACAATGAAGATTATTGCAGAAACGCCTAGTGCGCATTGAATTTGATATCTACGTTTTAATTATTATAATGTAGGATGCTATATTGCAATATTATATGGAATAAATTGACATCCGGTAGTTAACAGGCGCTGTCGTGGTCGTTATTGTGTGGTAGCTAGATGTACAACTACCTGTGCAATCAGTGTATATCACCACTGACGTTGAGAGTTCGAACCCCGTTCATAGTAAGGTGTATTCGATACAACATTATGCGATAAAGTTTATCAGTGACCAGCGACAGGTCGGTCGTTTTCTCCGAGTACTCCACCAATAAAGCTTACCGTGACGAAATGCCTAAACTATTGTTGAATGTGGCGTTGAACACCATTAATCAAACTAGCAGATATCTTTGGTATTTTATTGAAAATATAAACACTGTGCTTTAACTAGAAAGACCACAACGAACTTTGCTGCTTTAATAGTTTTTTACAGATATTGACCACGTTAATGTTTATTTCCTTTTAGTAAATGGAGTCTGGGGTTCGTGGGGAGACTGGACTCAATGTACAAAGACGTGTGATGGAGGAACAAGGACACGATATAGAGCTTGTGATAATCCGTCACCTGTAAATGGCGGTTCTCCTTGCCCAGGATTGCATAATGAAACTGGTTCATGCTCTACTAACATATCATGCCCAGGTATGCGTTAGAGTTATATGTGTAAACATTTACTCACTTTCCTAACGTAGTCGATTCAGCTTATGTATATAATGTAGACTCGACGTTCGTCTTATAGAATAATAAAATATATGCAAAAGAGTATTCAACATTGGGAGTCTGTATAAGGTAATAAAACATATACATTTGTAATATCAGGCCACGTTTATTTTGTATGTACAACTTATGTAGCAACAGCAATATCATACTATATGCCGTCCATGTTTGTATGGTTCTATACGTTCGAAATGGATAACAGTGTCGACAAAAGTGCGGATGCTTTTCTGTCTTTAGGAAATATACGCCGACAGTAATGTCCACAAACGGCAAAATCGTGATAAACAGCAAATTTTCAATGTGGACGGCAACTTGTAAACTTTATGATGATTGGGATAATAAAGACAATTATATTCTGGTGATTTTTCAATTGTAATCGTTTTTCTTTCTTAACACTTATATTTCATTTTATATATTTAGTAAATGGAAACTGGGGTACATGGCAGGATTGGAATTCATGTTCAGCGACATGTGGTAGTGGATCAAGGTCACGATATCAGGAATGTAACAATCCAGAGCCTGCACATGGGGGTTCAAACTGTCAAGGAAATGACACAGAAATTGAATCGTGCTCTATGAAGGTGTGTCCAGGTAAATTTTAGAAAAGTTTAATTCAGGGAATACATGATGTATTTGTGTACTGTGTTCTACTGAATTAAGTGTATGTGACAATGTAATCAATGATACCTTTGACAAGAAAGTGAAATTATAGTTTTTGTATCAGTTTGAATGTTAATTGTCTCATTAAAAGATTTCAAAACATAAATGAGCTAATAAATTTGATATGAGATGATAAACTAAGTTCTAGATATTGATCTTTTGCAATGGATTAATGTGACGTAATCGAACTAGTAGATTGATAGAGGAATAATGAGAACACTAATATAAAGATAGGGAAAAAGTATATAATATAATGTATCCCATACTAAGTTTATATATAAGCCGAAATATGGTTTTCATAGTACATCTTTCTCATTTGTACCTGTTGTCCTTTGCGAAACAAGTTGTAGCTACATTCACTCTCTGTTTTGATGGGAAATATCAACAAGCGACCACTGGTGAGTACAATGGTTGACATCATGCAAATAGATCAGATACTGCTCACGATAAACAACAATCAATCACTCAATCGTGTCTTTGTTTTTGTTTATGCTACATTTATGCTTAACTGCTTTAAAGAGTATAACTACATGAATCAAATATAACCATACTAGTATGTAATGTTTACCTTACTACTGAATGTCTTATAGAGGCACTGACTTCTTCACTTGATGCAGGTCTATTTGCTGGTGGTGTTTCTGCAGTTCTCTTGTTACTGGTTGTCATAGTAATTGTACTCGTATGGGTTAAAAGGTAAAATTGAAAATTTGATAATTTTTTATTAATTCTTTTTTTTTTAATTCTCTCTAAGCTCCTTTTAAATCTCATGGCAATCTTGTAAAAAATATCATGCAAATATTGCAACACATTCAATGCCAATGCAAGTGGCATTACATTAATCTTTGCGTATTTAAAGAAATTAATAGAAATGATAGAAATACTTAACCTTGGGGGAACTCGGGATAACAAATAGGTCCTGGTGACATCACTATCAGGTACAGCACAACTCCTCTGAATGGAGAGTATTTACTGCTAGTGTCTTTAGAGGATTTAACGGAATGCCACGCTCAATGCTTGTAAAAGTTAATTTGGTTGATTAACCGATACAAGACAAAATCGGCCATTCAAATTCAGTAATTCTCCCTTAACCTGTAGCAATCCAGACTTTCGGTCATATATATGCTCATATCTTACCATCTGTTAACTTACATGTTTTATTTTTGTAAGAAATAATGTGTTTATCCTTTCAGTATTAAATATTACACACAACATGCACACATAATTGTATCTATTAAGCTATATTTCTGCTTTCTGTGTGTGTAACTGTTGCTTAGAAGGTATACGAATGCTTTGCATTATGATATTACAATTTGTAATTGTTATTAGGAGAAGAGAAACACCTCATGTTAAAGAAACAACTGAAGAAATAAATAACAAAATATACAACAATGAAGAAGATGTAACGCTTCGAACAGGTATTGTACCAGATCGTGAACGTATGTCTTAGTAGATCATTGTAAGAGATATGCATGGTAAACATTTGACAATTTATACTTTGCTATACAGTAATATACATTTGTATGTCAAACGTTATGTTTCGTGTTTTCATTGACGGACTATGTTGTCCTTCACCATCCTTCATGATATAATATCTTTTTATGGACAAATCAAACATAGAATTCCTCATGCAAATTCGAAATGTCACGTTCATTGCACAAAAGACAACCTGCAGCAGCCTCTACTTCGTATTGGTATGTTAGAACTGCTCGTTGATGGTCCCTTGTAAGGAACAAATTACTTTCCCTGTGTGTCATCACCCATTTCAACCTGTAGAAATCAGTACCTTTACCATTAGACCAATTCCTTGCTACATTTTTACTATATTATTTATTTCGTTTAAATTGTTCTCCTCATCGATATACTACTAGTTGAATTGCTGTTGGCTTGACATTGAATAGCAATCAATCTTTTAATAATAATTCTACGAAGCATTTACAGTCTTCGCGAAATTGATGTTAGTTGTTAATACTAAATTAGCATTTCTCCATGTAAGAACGATGTTCATGTTTGTGTCATTTTTTTTGCATACAACAAGGGTGTCATGCATGGATCATTCAAACAAATCGAGCAGATACTATTTGCTCTTTTCACCCAAATCAAGTCCTTAGCAAATATGTGGCGGTTTAAAACCGATGTATTGGACTTCCAACACAGACACAAATATAAGCAAACAATGAAAGAAGGTGACATCAGATGTTACGGAATGGTAACCATGTGCTGTTCCATTCGTGACACCCGTCGTATTATGTTTAAAGTCCGATGAAAAGTCATGGCGGGGGATTTGCAAAAAGGGAGCATCTTCGTTGTCATCTATGAATAAATATGATATATATACAACATAATTCTGATGACAAATAGTAGTGAAAATCTTGTATCATTCTTTTATTTGTGGGGTCCTTGTTGATCATCTTTTTAGCTTATTAGTTCTGTAATTTGACTTGTTTATCTTCGTTCTGTGTATTTTACCTATTGTTACCTTTGTCTGTTGTTTTCTCTAACATTTGGAATAATTTTTGTTTTCATTTGAAAATGTCAATTGAAAGATCCAGCTGTGGCATTTTTCAATGGAAACGTCCTTTGTAAGGAATCCTGATCGCTTAAATTTATATGTTACCTTATTATACGCTATTACGCATAACATTGAATTTATACCTGTATGGTCACGTTTAGCGGATCATTATATTTTTTTCTGAAGGCAGAGAGGACCAAATGTACATCAACATCAGCATGCCTAATCGAACCTCTTCCACTGACACAGATGATGATATAATACCAGCATCATCAACAATAAACATGAGCCCAAATGAAACTATGACTTATCAAAACATAACAGATATTTATTCTTGTGTTAACGTGGACGATTTGAATGGATATATAGGAAGAAAACAAATAAACGAGGGATTGAAAGAAGAATATCAGGTAATTAGTGGTTAACAGTTAGATAATTTGCAGAATGAATAAACGCTTTCGAAAACAGACACGACAATCAAAAATAGACAAGGCAGAGACACAGGTAACATTGGACGCAAGACACAGAATGAAGACATAAAAAATAAAAAGAATAAAAGAATAAACAAGATGAGGAAGGATTCTAAAATCATCATATTAAATTCAATTGCAAAGTAATGTACCATGCATCTTGCCTTTAGCAAACGTTGAATTTAATTTCCATCAACTGTAGTTATTAAATATCAGAAAATTGTGTTATTAATCTTAACATTTGGGATTAATGATACTAGGTAAAAGCTGTATTCCTAGTAAATTGTTTACAGGATTAATGATACTAGGTAAAAGCTGTATTCCTAGTAAATTGTTAACAGGATTAATGATACTATGTAAAAGCTGTATTCCTAGTAAATTGTTTACAGGATTAATGATACCAGGTAAAAGCTGTATTCCTAGTAAACTGCTTACAGGATTAATGATACTAGGTAAAAGCTGTATTCATAGTAAATTGTCTACAGGATTAATGATACTATGTAAAAGCTGTATTCCTATTAAATTGTTTACAGGAATAATGATACTAGATAAAAGCTGTATTCCTAGTAAATTGCTTACAGGATTAATGATACTAGATACAAGCTGTATTCCTGGTAAATTGTTTACAGGATTAATGATACTAGGTAAAAGCTGTATTCCTAGTAAATTATTTACATGATTAATGATACTAGGTAAAAGCTGTATTCCTAGTAAATTGTTTACATGATTAATGATACTAGGTAAAAGCTGTATTCCTAGTAAATTGTTTACATGATTAATGATACTAGGTAAAAGCTGTATTCCTAGTAAATTGTTTACATGATTAATGATACTAGGTAAAAGCTGTATTCCTAGTAAATTGTTTACAGGAATAATGATACTAGGTAAAAGCTCTATTCCTAGTAAATTGCTTACAGGATTAATGATACTAGATAAAAGCTGTATTCCTAGTAAATTGTTTACAGGATTAATGATACTAGGTAAAAGCTGTATTCCTAGTAAATTATTTACAGAATTAATAATACTAGGTAAAAGCTGTATTCCTAGTAAATTGTTTACATGATTAATGATACTAGGTAAAAGCTGTATTCCTAGTAAATTGTTTACAGGATTAATGATACTAGGTAAAAGCTGTATTCCTAGTAAATTGCTTACAGGATTAATGATACTAGGTAAAAGCTGTATTCCTAGTGAATTGTTTACAGGATTAATGATACCAGGTAAAAGCTGTATTCCTAGTAAATTGTTTACATGATTAATGATACTAGGTAAAAGCTGTATTCCTAGTAAATTGTTTACAGGATTAATGATACTAGGTAAAAGCTGTATTCCTAGTAAATTGTTTACAGGATTAATGATACTAGTTAAAAGCTGTATTCCTAGTAAATTGTTTACAGGATTAATGATACCAGGTAAAAGCTGTATTCCTAGTAAATTGTTTACATGATTAATGATACTAGATAAAAGCTGTATTCTTAGTAAATTGTTTACAGGATTAATGATACTAGGTAAAAGCTGTATTCCTTGTAAATTGCTTACAGGATTAATGATACTAGGTAAAAGCTGTATTCCTAGTAAATTGTTTACAGGATTAATGATACTAGGTAAAAGCTGTATTCCTTTGTAAATTGTTTACAGGATTAATGATACCAGGTAAAAGCTGTATTCCTAGTAAATTGTTTACATGATTAATGATACTAGATAAAAGCTGTATTCTTAGTAAATTGTTTACAGGATTAATGATACTAGGTAAAAGCTGTATTCCTTGTAAATTGTTTACAGGATTAATGATACTAGGTAAAAGCTGTATTCCTAGTAAATTGTTTACAGGATTAATGATACTAGGTAAAAGCTGTATTCCTAGTAAATTGTTTACAGGATTAATGATACTAGGTAAAAGCTGTATTCCTAGTAAATTTTTACAGCAAATTTAAGTGTAATAACATCATTATTTGTGCTTAAAAAAAAGTAATGAAAAAAACATTTTTGTACAAAGAACATAATGCTATTATAAAGCAGCAACAATATCTGCAGAAAACAGTCAAATCATCATGCACATACCTCGCGGTGGTCAAATGAAAATCGACAAAATCTATAAAAAGGTGTAATTATACAATCAATTGCTAAATAAAGTAATCTTATCAGGTATATAAGTGTATGTTCGGTATATTATCTCAGTAGATATTATGTATATAATAAAACACAAGGGCTTTACTAATAAAGTTATTTCATAGTATGTAGGCACGATAACATTCACTTTAAACATATGTTATTGTTCATAAAGACAAAAGGATCAGACACAAGTTACACAATTTAGACAGTATTCTCCCATTACATAAAGTGGAGGGGATTGTGGGGTTTAATGCCAACACTATTTCAGTTATATCGTGGCGTTCAGTTGTATTGGTGGACGAAACCGAAGTACCAGGAGAAAAATACCAACCTGTCACAAGTCACTGGTAAACTTTTTCACATAATGTTGTATCGAGTACACTCCGATTGAATGGCATTCAAACCCACAATGTTAGTGGTGATAGTCACTGATTGCATAAGTAGTCGTAAATCCAACTACCATACGATCACGACCACGACTGTCCCTTCCCACTACATATATTATAACATACACAATTAAACATTATAATATGGAATAACACAAATTTATAGTAAATTTTTATAGTAAATGAAGGCATGAAGAACAAATATATTTTAAAAACAATTAAGCTCGACTGTATGGTCAATTCATTAATAATCTATTGATGCATAATCGAACAGACCCAAATGCGTACTACGTGGCAATGGGGATATTAAATTAGCAAACACCGTATACAATAGAAGCTGTGACGACTACATGCATGGTTATATATTTTGATTTTATATATATATTTTTCAAATTTCAAAAAACTTTTTTGAAATTTGAAAAGTCGCCATATTGTTTCGAGATTTTATTTAATTAGACATTGATAAAGTCCCTCGGTGGGACGAAAATTTTGTCATTCTACGAAGTGTTTAATTCTTTATCACTTTGTTTTGTGTACTTGGTGTTGTTTTACAAACCATTTTAGACGTTTATATATATATATATATATATATATATATATATATATATATTTAGAGTATGCAATATGGAGCTCAGCATCCAACAACAAAATCACAACTCAAGGAAAACGTCGTGAAGAATAGATATAGAACTACTTTACCATGTAAGTATTACGATTGTTACTTTTTAATGGTATAAATAATAAAATAATAATTTGGGAAATGTGTGTATCCTGATAGCTGATTGTCTCAGTTGAGTTTCAGTGCTGATTTTGGCCATTTGTTATTTCTTACGTCTTCAATGTTTTGTTATGTCGGTGTCGAGTTGAGTAATTCATATACTTTAATAAGCATGTGTTGTTATGTTAGTTCCGTATTGTGATGTCCGTTACGATTTCCGCATAAACAATGTTCGATGCGTCTCTACCTCCAGTTGTTTGTAGGAGGACTCTCGTCTTACTTGTGCTGTTTGGTTAATTGCGCATATTGGTGTCCTACAACTAGACGACTGCCATGGCAGGTGTCTTATAAGAAGCAAGAACTGCTTACCTTTCGTGAGCACCTGGAATCATCCCCGATTTTTGGTGGAGTCCGTGTTGCTCATCTTTTAATTTGTCTCTGCTGGGTTTTGTTTGTCTTCATCCTTTGTCTTGTGTGGGCAATGTTGCCAATACCTCTGGATTGTCCATTCTCGATTGCCCCTTTGGTTTTCTCTAAAGTTTATTTAGTATTGATATACTTAATGTTAATATGAAAATAAGCTTAAAGTGTAATTAAAATAAACAGAGTGTTTAAGAAAATCTACCATATATATGTTTAAGTATGTTTAAATATTAAGTTAAATAATAAAAGAAGGCACTATTTCCTTTAAACAGATGATCATTCAAGGGTAATTCTAGAAACAGATCATGGATCAGGAACGTCTCACTATATCAATGCAAATTACATTGACGTGAGTATGACTGGTGTTAAAAGTTTGTCGTGAAAGTGTTTTTTTTTTCCCTTTCGCTGTCAGGAGAAAATATTCGATAAAGCAAAAACGACAAACTGGTATATGTGATGTCTTTTATATTTGAAAAGGTGTTACTGAAAATAGATGTGTAATACAAAGTTTCCAATTATAAATAAGTTAATTTGAATCTGATTGGCTACTCTGCCTGGAACGACATTGGTAATACAGGATAACCTTAGTTGGAATTGTGACGAAACCATCGTATTCATTCGCTACAGACAAATTCAAATAGTCCAATGAAATAATCGCTATTAAAATCGAGGATTCATCTTTTTTTTAAAGATTAAAGTATAAAGAAATATTGGAAATTTTTGAATATATTATACTTTGGATTATATTCACAAACCGCTTACTCTTTTATTAAGCGTAAATTGGGCCAAACCAGGTTATACAGTATAACTTGTTCAAAAATTGAAAATGTTCCTTTGATAATTAAAGCAGGGAATTATAATTATTAATGTAAACATATATTTCTTGTGTATAAAACTGTAATAATGAGAACGGTCTTATCAGATAACTTGATTTTCCTTTCAGGGTTTTGAAAAAGACAAATGTTACATCGCATCTCAAGGTAATTATACACTGTTATAGGAAGAATATCATGTGCTCTAGATACCATATGTTTTGTGAATATATATATCTAAGCATAAAGTTCACCACTGACATTTTTTACTATTATCCCCGTTCTAATTCACAGATTGACTTTTCTTAGAAACGAAATGGATAAAAGCGTAGATATCGAATTTAGTGCGCACGAAGCGTACGCTCATGGTCAAAAGATTGGAAAGCAAACAGTTTTAAAGTCTTTGGGAGCAAGTAAACTAAAGGGACTAAACATGACACCAACAATCGGCTACATGCATTTATGTCTGAGGGAGAAGAACCTTATATTTATTAATGATTAGGAACTGTCAACTTCAATAATAGATATATTTAATAACCCATGTCAGTGCCGAAACACCGACCACTGTGCCGATGATACCTTCGGGGACTAATAGTCCGCCAGCAGAGGTATCGAACCATGATATATCAATAACGCTTCTGTTCACATTGTGGTAGCTACAATTTTTTTAAATGATATCTTCATATACATTATTATCATTCTATCATAAAATGTCGGAATATTTCGAATAATGGAAAACGGAAGACTATATATATTACATTAGGCAGCGTTTGTACTGCTGCCTCTAAAAGCAACAAAAGACTACAAAAATGAATAATGTGTTAATTCATATATAATTGAAATAAATCACTTATTAATTGACTAACCATTTGACTGTTCTGTCAGGGTCCGTCGTGGCTGGGATTGTATGGTGGTTGGATCTACAACTACCTGTGCAATCGGTGCCTATCACCACTAAAGTTGTGAGTTTGAATCCCGCTCAGGCGAGGTGTACTCGATACACCATTATGTGATAAAGAAGTTTGTTTGTGAGAGGTCGGTGGTTTTCACCAGGTCCTCTCGTTTCCATCACTCAATAAACGCTGACCGCCACAATATAGCTGAGATATTGTTGAAAGTGGCGTTAAACACCTTATAACCCTAATCCTAGCCCTGTATTGAATTGCATTACATTATGATATTTTACAGGTCCGATAAAGATTACTAGTTCAGACCATTGGAGAATGATTTGGCAGAAGAACGTAAAGAAGATTGTTATGTTGACAAATCTAGAAGAATCAGGAAAGGTTATTGATTTATAATTTTTAGTTCAATTTTTATATTTTCTTTACAATTTTGTTTGCCTTTCTGTGGCCGTCGTGGTCGTAATCGTAAGGTAGTTGGATATACAACTACATAGACAATCAGTACATATCACCACTGAAGTTGTGAGTTCGAATCCCGCTCATGGCGGAGTGTACTCAATACAACAGTATGTGATCTGATTCAACCCACCAATTCTTTGGAAATGCCTGTACCAAGTCAGGGCCATTGCGGTTTTCTCAGTTTTCCGGTTGTTAACTGATTTTGTTTGTTTGTTGATATATGAGTTTTGCCTTTCCCTTTAGAAGATTGCTTGGTGCACGGTAATTTTATTATTACCCTTATTTGCGACGGGTCAGTGGTTTTCTCTGGGTACTCCGGTTTCCTTCCACCAATAAAGCTGACCGCCACGATATAACTGAGATATTGTGGAAATTGACGTTAAGCACCATAGCCCAACCTTGTTTTCCTTTTGTGTGTAAAAAGTCAAATGTTTATGACTTGTTTCTAATCAATTATGCTCTTTATAGGTGTATGCTTTGTTTTAAATATCTAAACAAGAATAAATGGTTAGTGATATTGTTGCATATTAATCGATACTTTATATTAATTATGTTTAGATATCTAATTTGAATCACTGGATCGATATCTCTGCTGGTGGACTATTAGTCCAAGAAGGTATGATCCACCCAATAGTCAATGTTTCCCCACATACATTGTTTATCAGATATTTATATATTACTGAAATTTACAATTTCTAAAAATAATGTAATTATTATTAAAACTAAGGTTCCCTTTAGGGCTTTGCAATTGTTTTTACTTTGAGTGTACCTGATGACGATTATTCCAGAAAACATCCTGCGCACTAAATGTGATATCTACGTTATTATTCGATATCTTATTGTTTCATTGGGTTAGTGTAAGGGTTATGGTGTGTAACGCCAATTCGGCATTATACCTCACAACGTTAGTGCTGATAGACACTGATTACATACATAGTTTGTAAATCCAACTATTTTACGATCGCGACCACGACGGCCCTCTTATGGGTTTGTTCCACTCTATATGCAGTAAATATATTAAATACATGATGATCCTGACAAAGATTATGTCTGCAGTAAAAAAGGGAAAACAGAAATATTGTGAAACTGTTTACTCGCATAGTGGCATAAATCACATGTGGATTTTGAAAAACTCTAAAGATCTTTTGATTTTTCAAACCTGTATACCGCCCAACCGCATGACAAATTAAAAACCCGCTTAAATGAAACCATTCACAAAGCTTTCAGTCATAGAAACTATGGCTCAAAACTTGTTGTATTAAGCTACAATTCCACATATTTGTTCAAACACAATTCAAAAAGGTAAAGCATGCTACTCCGAGGAACAAGTGATCAGTATGCTGGAGTTCCTCATCGATAACATATTTGTTTCCTTTGGAGGGCACTGTTTCAGCAGGTCGTCGGCATACCAATGGGTACGAATTGTGCCCCTCTTCTAGTCGATTTATTTTTATACTCATATGAGTCGGAGTTTCTTCAAAATCGTGTAAAAGATTAGAAAATTCATGAAGCTATATCCTTTAATTTCACAAACAGGTATATTGATGACGTTTTATCTATCAATAATACTAGATTTGCAGAATTTCTTCCATTGATATATCCTCCAGAGCTGGAAGTTAAAGAGACCACAGATACAGCTTCGTCCGCATCATTTATGGACTTATACCTCGAATTTGACGACAGTGATCAACTCAGTACTAAAATTTATGATAAACGGGATGACTTCAATTTTAAAATCATAAATTTTCCAAATATGTGCAGCAATATACCAGCTTTTCCTGCAAAATTTGTTTACATCTCGCAATTGATTCGCTATACAAGGGCCAGTAGCAATTATTCTGATTTCTTAAAACGTCATCTTTATCTGAGAAACAGGCTACTGGACCAGGGCTATAAAAAGATTCGCCTTATCTCTTATAAAGTTTATATTCCGATACCAAGATCTTGTCGACAAATATTCTGTCTCTGCAGAGACGATAATAAACGATGGATTTTCATAAAGTAAATATGAAAATGTATAAAGATAAGGACTAAGTAATTGTGGTTTAGACATGACGTCATTTAACATCTCATTTGAAATCAAATTGTGTAAGAAGATTATCGTTTATTTAAACCGTTCTGCAGACGACAATAAACGATGGATTTTCATAAAGTACTGCGTTGACTACTATTATACCTAATTTGTCCCAGTATTGTTAAAAATGCTGCAATAGGGGCAACCGTAACCTTTTAACCGTAATGGAAGCGGGAGGTTTGGCGTCATAAAATCTGATTCAACCCACCAATTCTTTGGAAATGCCTGTACCAAGTCAGGGTCATTGCAGTTTTTCCCAGTTTTCCGGTTGTTGATTGATTTTGTCTGTTTGTTGACATATGAGGTTTGCCTTTCCCTTTGGAAGATTACTCGGTGTTAGGTAATTTTGTTATTACCCTTATTTGTAGGTATTTTTACTTTTTAAGTTTTATATCTATTTAGGCTAAATGTGATAGATACTGGCCAGTTGGTGGTAAACCAATGACATATGGAAGTCTGGTCCTGACACTAGTGACAGAAAAAGAAAGAGCAGCTTATGTAACAAGGGAAATATCTGTTATGAACAAAAAGGTTGGATTTGTATTACATAATTGTTTTTTTCTAATTCTGTATTTGATCAAAAACAAAACAAACGAAGATCCCCTTACTTAATCTTCATGAACCAAAGCTTCAGCAAATGAGGGTTATTTCCACTCCCGAATCTGAAATCAACATAGAAATATGTAAAAAATATACGTGTTTATTGCGATTTTGCTTTGGGTTTTTTTTAGGGGGGGGGGGTTTGGTTGTTTTTTTTTGTTTTTTTTTCGGTAGGTTATTTGCATTTGAAATCAACACGATAAACATGGTCATATGTACCCTGTATTTTGATCTAAAAAGGGGACATTTTTAGTCGAACTTCTGAATTAGTTATTACGTGTCTAACAATATTTCACTTATATCCTTCCAGTCAGTTTATTTGTAGGGAAAACCGTAGTACTTGGGTAGTAACCACCCGGCTGCCACAGGTCACTGGCAAGGCTATTGTCCACACAACTGAATCTAGTATATTCCACCACGGGCGAAAATCAAACTCCCAAGTGGTATTATAGGTAGGTGTACATCTAACTACCTACCATACAAATACTGTTCTGTTGATAAGCCGAATTTTGGAAGACCCATTAACCGTTATATTAATGTAAATGTGTATTTTGGTTAATCTATGTCACATATAAAACAAAAGCTGTACAAAATGACATACAAAGATGGCTAGCATGTATACGCCCTGCGATCTTCTTTTCCACAGTGTTCCTTATATCCTCATATCAATTCACAACGAGAACACATGTACTTAGTAAATGTATATGCAATTATTACAATATGATTATTTGCACTTAATCTACCACAATCTAGACAAAAGAGAAGAGAGTTGTAACCCAGCACCACTTTACAGCTTGGCCAGATCATGGAACACCAGATCCACTGTATCTAGTACTATTTCACAGACATGTCACGACAGACCATAATCCAACGGAAAGTAGTCCACTTCTGGTTCACTGCAGGTAAGCATGTAATATATAAATTCAAATTACATCGATACCCAATATGTTTTTTATTATGCCATACAAAATTCAATTTGATTACTCATAGAAGCCTATTGTATCCCGTTCTTTTGACCGTAATGAATCATGTCTGTTGTGTTCCATGGAATAGCGAGTCACGCAATATTAAAGTATGTCCAAGTCATTACTGTATGCTTTGGATGCCACAAATTTTCCTGACTTGTGGTGAATTGTGTATTAGGGTAAAAACAAAATTACCGAACTCCGAATAATCTTACAAAGGGAAAGGCAAAACTCATAAGTATATAAACAGACAAAATCAATCAACAACCGGTAAACTGTGAAAACTGTAATGACCCTGACTTGGCACAGGCATTTCTAAAGGAATGGTGGGTTGAATCAGATTTTAATTATATTTTAGGTTATGATTATAATATGCATAAGCCAGCCCAACGAATAAAGAATAAAATATTGAATTTTATGTAATTTCTTATGAAAGTATTTACTTAAGGTAATTGGTAAGAAAATCCCATGTCAAATTCAGAAAAAAACAATTTGTTTTCGCCCAAATTGATAATCAACATTTAAATTTTAATGCATTGGGTTATACATTAATTGTACAACTATGCTATACATTAATTGTACAACTATGCTATACATTAATTGTACAACTATGCTATACATTAATTGTACAACTATGCTATACATTAATTGTACAACTATGTTATACATTAATTGTACAACTATGTTATACATTAATTGTACAACTATGTTATACATTAATTGTACAACTATGTTATACATTAATTGTACAACTATGTTATACATTAATTGTACAACTATGTTATACATTAATTGTACAACTATGTTATACATTAATTGTACAACTATGTTATACATTAATTGTACAACTATGTTATACATTAATTGTACAACTATGTTATACATTAATTGTACAACTATGTTATACATTAATTGTACAACTATGTTATACATTAATTGTACAACTATGTTATACATTAATTGTACAACTATGTTATACATTAATTGTACAACTATGTTATACATTAATTGTACAACTATGTTATACATTAATTGTACAACTATGTTATACATTAATTGTACAACTATGTTATACATTAATTGTACAACTATGTTATACATTAATTGTACAACTATGTTATACATTAATTGTACAACTATGTTATACATTAATTGTACAACTATGTTATACATTAATTGTACAACTATGTTATACATTAATTGTACAACTATGTTATACATTAATTGTACAACTATGTTATACATTAATTGTACAACTATGTTATACATTAATTGTACAACTTTGCTCAATCTTTAGTTTTCTGTGTAGTGTTTTGTAGTTCGTTGTTTATCTTTTTTTTCGTTTAACTCTTGTGTTTTCTGTCTTCCTATTTACAGATTCTGATCACCCTTTTCGAATCTTCAAAGTCTTCTTCCTATTAAGCTATTTGCAATATTTGAGTTATTGATATCAGTGATGATAGAAATTAAACGAATGAGTTCGTTGTGAAAAATGTAGGTCAACAATTTCAACAATACCAACTAACAACTACCTCTCACCACAAATCATTGATCACACAAAGACCTCGGCATAAGCTGATGGAAATGTATATCCTTGTATAGAACCGACGACCCGAACACAGGTTAATTTGATCCAAAATCTCCACCTCCTTATGAATAGATATCCAACGACAACATAGATATAAAGAAACAATTATTATAAAATCTGCAATTATTCACTTCCACACTCAAACAGACCACAGAATATAGCAGGAAAAGAACGACATCATCAACATCATCAGTACAATAGCAGAGTCATTGAATGTTCCATGCTTAAAATATTGTAAAATATTGCACTGATTCGCTTCCACTCAAAGCGACCACACAATATAAAAAGCGTTGAATTACATTATAAACATCATCAGTACAATAGCAGAGTCATTGAATGTTCGTGCACTTAGCATAGTATGTATATATTACAGTGCTGGCATTGGTAGAACCGGAACATACATTGCACTAGATGCTTTGATGGAGGAAGGACGTACCACTGGCTATGTTAATATTGCTAAGTTTGTGATGAAAATGAGATACAGTCGTATGAATATGATCCAGACTCCTGTAAGTAAAACATTATATTTGTCGAACGTGTCATGCGAATATATTAATGTTACTTCGTCTGTTTCAAATTACGCTGGGGGCAGTCGTGATCGTATGATAGTTGGATTTACAACTACCTATGCAATCAGTGTCTATCACCACTAACGTTGTGAGTTCCAATCCCGCTCAGGCGATGTGTACTCGATACAACATTGTGTGATAAAGTTTATCAGTGACTTGTGACAGGTGGGTGATTTTCTCCGGGTTCTACGTTTTCCTCCACCAAGAAAACTGACCGCCACGATATAACTGAAGTATTGTTGCAAGTGGCATTACACACCATAACCTAACTGCACCTCAAATTACGCCGAATATTAAAATAAGTCATGGAGTTTGTGTAATGCATCAACATATATTTTTACAGCACCAATACGTCTGTCTCCATTACGCTTTACTTGAAGCGTTTACCATGATGGACACCAGTATACGGAAAGAGAAGTTCAATGAAGTATGGAGGGATATCCAGTCAGACAAACGTCCCATTAATCAGCAAAGGATTAACGAAGAATTTAAGGTACGGAGTCTAATGAGCAGTAAATAACTTATCATACGGTTTGTAACTAGAGTAAATCGGCGGGTGCCACTAGTGGAGCAGGAACTGCTTATCCTTCCAGAGCACCTGTGTTCTCCCCCGGTGTTAAGTTGGGCTCGTGTTACTTGATCTATAGTTTACAGTGTATTGATTTGTAGATCGTTGTTTGCCCTTTTGCGCTTTTTTTGCCCATTGTGTTGGCTGGCCTTCTTTGATTTACGGATTCACCACCCTTGTTGTCTTCAAACTCTTCGTAAATGTTGTTGGAAATGCTCAAAAATTAGATATTTCACTTACCATGATGCATATTCAAATGTTAATTTATCCAGAAGTCGTTTTTCACGATAGTTATACTGTTTTAGTATACAAGATTATAATGTTATTTATGTTACAATATATTTCTCACTTAATCAATAGACGTTAGAGATTAGCGAAGGGACAATCAAAAAAGGACAATCCAGAGAAACTGGCAACACCGGATACACAAGACACAGGACGAAAATAAAAGTTAGAGAATACCGAAGGGACAATCAAAAAAGGACAATCCAGAGAAACTGGCAACACCGGATACACAAGACACAGGACGAAAATAAAAGTTAGAGAATACCGAAGGGTCAATCAAAAAAGGACAATTCAGAGAAACTGGCAACACGGGTACGCAAGACACAGAACGAAAATAAACGTTAGAGTATACCGAAGGGACAATCAAAAAAGGACAATCCAGAGAAACTGGCAACACCGGATACACAAGACACAGGACGAAAATAAAAGTTAGAGAATACCGAAGGGTCAATCAAAAAAGGACAATTCAGAGAAACTGGCAACACGGGTACGCAAGACACAGAACGAAAATAAACGTTAGAGTATACCGAAGGGGCAATCAAAAAAGAACAATCCAGAGCAACTGGCAACATAGAGTAGACACGACGAAGACAACAAAACAAACACACAAAACACTATGTGTCGGACACCACTATACGCAAACACACATAAATAACGTAAATAAGACACGAGCCCTCCTAACATCTCATATTTTATGCAATCATTTTTAGATGCTGGAAGCCAGGAAAGCGGAGCACGAATCGCCGGATTATATGGCAGCCATGAGCACCGAGAACATCAATAAAAACAGAGATCGAAATAGTGTTGTCAGTTAGTATTATTAGATGAATAGGAAGTGTTGTATTGTTCACATTGGTCTGTGAATAATGCATTTTATGTGCAAAATGCGCTGTGATGTATCTGGTAAATAGCTTTACTTAAGGTACCAGTCGAGCATTACTCGTGGTATGCTGTGTGAACATACTCTTCATTAGTAAAAGGGTATATTTCATTGTAGATAATGTTGTTATATGATACACTACAATGGTCTAACATCTGGGATAAGCAAATGTAAATTGCAATTATATCCCATATACAATGTATGTTTACAAAATACAGGATTTAAATATCTACTGGCATTTCATAGTTATACATTAAAAACATTTTTTTTCAATGTGTGACGTAAAAATATTTTTGACATTTACGTCACCGAATATGGTACTGCTTTGACAACTATTTTACCTATTTTGTTCCTGTATTTAAATACTGTTACAGTGACAGCCGGAACCTTTGAACCGTAATGAGAGCGGGAGGTTTGGCACCTTAAAATCTGATTCAACCCACCATTTCTTTAGAAATGCCTGTACCAAGTCAGGGTCATTACGGTTTTCACAGTTTTCCGGTTGTTGACTGATTTTGTCTGTTTATATAATTATGAGTTTTGACTTTCCCTTTGTAAGATTGTTCGGAGTTCGGTAATTTTGTTATTACCTTTATTTACAGGTATGTTCTTTAGTATTTGACATTCTGTCCACAAATAGAGAGAGAAAACAAAAATGGAGAAAAATGTGGAATTGTTTCCTCCTGTCTTCTTGAATTGTTATACCATTGTATTTTGGATTATGAGAATAAAGATTATATATATAAATGAGCCATTCACGAGGTTAATTTAAATATAAAATCACTACTACAAGACTACACCACGACATAAGATGACCGAGGAGATTAGGGTTATAGTGTTTAACGCCACTTTTAACGCGGTCAGTTTTATTGTTGGAGGAAACCGGAGTACCCAAAGAAAACCACCGACTCGCCGTAAGTCGCTGACAAATTTTATTACATGATATTGTATCGTCTTAGTGGTATTCGAAATTACAACGTTAGTAGTGATATTCACTGATTGCATAGGTAGTTGTAAATCCAACTACCATGCGGTCACGACCACCACGGATAATATAAATATGCATAACAAAAAGACAGTCCAGTACACAACTGTATGGTTTTTCGACATGTTTCGCAGGTTGATTACACGCTGATTAATTTAAGAGGACACCTTCGCAAAAATAACAATCACATCGATTTACCTTTTCGTATTGCCAACTTTTCTTTACAGTGGACAGTACAAGGCTGTACCTTACAACGTTTGAGAAAGGAAGATCAAACTTTATTAATGCAGTTCAGGTTCCTGTATGTAAACTATTTCTATATCAGTTTTATATATTGTATATTTTCATTTATTTACTATATTCATCAATGCTATGTTTGTTCTTGAATCTTGATTAAATATATGACTTAAAGTAGACCACACCAGTGGTGTAATGGTCAGCATGATCGCCTCGTGTTCTTGAATCGTGTGTTGTAGGTCATGAGTTCGAGTCCTGGTCGGGTACGACCAAAAACTATAAAAATGGTATTTGTTGCTTCAACCACCTGGCATTAAGGAGCAAAGACGGGTTGGCTCGGAATCAGAATAATTTGTCCGAGTGAAGCGACATGTCTACCAATGGACTATTGTTTCGGTGATCTAGCACTATAAAATCTCAACGCAGCATGTTGTTCTAGTACAAAGCGGGCTTCATCATCATAGTTGAAAAGATATTTCCATTCATTATACTTTATGCAAATTACTTTTGCTAATCCATTAAATTCATTGGTTAGAGCCATGTGGTATATTTCAATAGTTTTAGTAAGCACCGCCTTTCTTAGCAACGGGAGGCATTGTACGCATAGCAACGACAATACCACCTTCTCAGACCGAAGTCTGCCGAACACCGAAATATACCAACTGTTCAGTGGCGTAGCTTCCATTGAGGCAACCGAGGCAACTGCCTCGGTAAAAAAAATAACTGCATAAATAAATAAAAAAATAATGTAAATTGCTCTAATAACATCTTTATTACTTAATAAGTATAACAATGTAAGGTTGTGATTGACCAGTAATCAATGAATCCTGTTAAAAAGATAGGAATTGGCACAGGGGTAGTTTTAACTTGTGAAGAAAAAATATATTCAATAAACATTAGACTACCAAAATGGTTTATCATTATCTTTTTATGTTGCATTGAATAACTCGGCACTCCTTTAAGATACTTCGCTTCAGTGGTAATGGAATCAATACAATGCAAATTTTATTCAAATAGGCCATGACTTCTTGTTTTAAAAAGAAGAAAAAAGTGTTTTCCTTGCTTAAAATGACGTGGTTTCTGGGGGAGGTGTTTCGGGGGGGAAGGGAGAGACCCCCTAGTTCTGTAATATTTGACCCCAATCTACGCCCGTGCTGTTCCGACCAAGTTTTACCGATTATTAAAATGCTGAAATATACTTGTATTTATTAATGATATACCGATATTATTTGCTTAGGAATGAAAATAGGCATGCGTACAATAAAAAAAACATTTTGAGGGTGTTGTGTAGTTTACCACACTCAGAAAACAAACATTACCCTCGATTTATCTCGGGTGAAATTTTTTTCTTCGTGTGGTAATCTACCATAACACCCTCAACTAAAGGCTGCATGTTTATAACATCATTTTAAGACTTTCAACGTTTTGTGTTCATGTTTCTGGTGATACTGAGAGATGAATGAGAACAAACTGAGAATAGCTTTGAAAAGTTTTAGCATAAATATATTCATTCCAGCTATATTTTGTACTGTAAAGGAGATGATTGTGTAGCTTAGTCGCGATAATTTTGATAAATGGTGGAACTTTTTGAAAGAATGAATATCAATTTCGGTATTAGAGATTTTCTCTTTCACCGTTTCCTTTGAATATTGAACCACTGGTATTTTAATGGGTTCCGCGCATTATTGGTATGACGGTTTTGCAGTTTAAATTAGCAAATTATTGTTTTCATATGCTTCACATATATTGATAAGAACCCCGTGAATTTTTCGTGATTATTTATTAAGGGAGTACCATACACTACAGAGAGATAACTCTTTAAAATCAGTTGAACATTTTCAACATATGATGTTCGGATTTCGGTAATTTTGTTATTACCCTTTTTTTTAGAGAATATCGAAGGGCAATTAATCAAAAATGAACATTTCAGAGAAACTGGCAATCAGACGAAGACCAAAAAAAACAAAAAACAAAGCAGGACACTATGCACAAACAAACATAAATAACACAAATAAGCCATGAACCCTCCTACAAACAACTGGAGGTAACGAAGAACCGAACATCGATATTATTCTGTCAGTTGGATAGCTAGAATACAATTTATCTGGAGTTTAATTAATGTTATTAAAATTATTTAAATTATTTCAGTCATATACAAAATTTGTGGGATATCTAGCAACACAGTTACCACTGCCTGATACTAAAGTGGATTTCTGGACCATGATTAGAGATCACAGCTCTTCAACGATTGTCTTAATCCTGAATGATCAAAAAGAGGTACACAATACCATACATGTAAACTGAATTTTTGTGAAGATTTTCGATTTTTGAACATAATGTTTTGATAATATGGGGTTGGTTTATAAACAATTAAGCAATATTTCAGTATATGATTGCGTTCATTGGTTAAGTACAGTGAGAAAACTACCTACTTTTCGAATGTAACACACATAGTTTTTATCGAGTACACTTCGCCATCTGAAGGAACTTAACTTTCTCTACTTTACGGATAATTACCAGTGATGGCATAGGTAGATGTAAATCGAACAAACATACGATTATGTCGATAACGATCCCAGTCGTCTTTTCTATCTTAAGAAGTTGGCATAATATGCTGTGGTTGTTTATGATTTTGAACTTAAAATGTCCCTTTTGAAACATTTTGTTAATATCAAGAAAAATTTGAATTTGATACCAAAAATGTAATTCTCAGCCGTAAGTTGAAGAGGTACATACAGTACAAAAGAAAAAGACCAAGCGAACCCCACAAAATTTACGAGTTTGAAGATACCAAAGGGGTAATTCGAAGGACAGACAACACAATGGACAAAAAAAAAGAGGCAAAAGGACAAACTAAAGATCGAGTTTATACTTTGATTGTATCGAAATATGAATTTTGTTATGTTATATGATAAACGTATTTAGAAGGCTTCACTTTATATTGATATATATATATGTATGTATATATACTTTCATTTTGCCAGGCTGATCTGGTTTATACAGCAACGACAGATTCCTTTACTTGTGGTCAATTTACCATGAAAATTACAAAACGAGACCAAGGAGAACTTAACATTACAGAGGCAACACTGATTATGTCAAAGAAGGTGAAATATAAAGCATAAACTTCTATGAAATAAAAAAGGATATATTTCTAAGGATTTTCATGAAATATATTTACTAACAAATGCACTATTTCGTGTTTTATTTTGATAAAATAATGTGTGGATGGTGTTTGTAGATGACGACAATAACAATCACGGGAAATTCTCTCGGACAGCAGAAAATGATGTTTAATGACAGTCGTCTCCTATCATTCAATGAATGTTTAAAGTAGAATGATGATTTGCTAGCAATCAATGAATTCTGTGTTTTTTTCTTTATATCATACACTCAGTTTGGAAAATCTACATCATATGTTTTAATCCTCGTTTCATTGGGAGATACCCTAATTTTATGATGTAATAATCAATGCATTGGGAGATACCATAACCTATATTGTAATTATCAGTTTACTGGAGGATAATCATATTTGTGTTGCAATGGTGAAATCATAAGGAAATACACTAATTGCATTGGAATCAAAAGACATAATTCAAATTTTATCATTTGACATTTGCTGAAATATTTCTTTTCTTTGAAATACATTTCAGGAGGATAAACCAAAAGAAATAGCTATATACCAAACCGTATGTGAAAACATGCCAGATCCTAAAGTTTTGTGTAGACTGGTGGATTTAATATCTACAAGAATCAGTATGTCTCCTGATCCAGTTACTGTTGTCAGCAGGTGGGTAGATACACATAATACCTCTACTTTACAAAATATCGACAAGTAACAGTGTATATAGTGATCCATACACACGAGAATCGAATTTTGTATGAACATTTGACGAATAGGTTACATGTATATAAACACATCAATACACAGAAAAGTCCAACGTTTGATTCTAATGTACCTTTTTTAGTCTTGTTTCTGGGCTTTAGTATACAACAAACATTCGTCATGACATCATAAATCAGATTCTTAACATAATCACGTAATGGAGTATTATATTGTCATGTGAAAGGAAATCATTTGAAATAGGCATGGAAAGTGATATTCACGAATGAAACTTCCAATGTTGTAGTTATTACGATAATCTAGGAATAAGGTGATATGATCATTGATATCAATTGCATAACAACAACTGGATTTTCGTACCTCAATTACACGTTACCGGTGACTGACATAATAAAACCCAAGTCAAAATAGCGCTTTTTCTAAGGTATCGTATCAGCTTCAAGTTATGAGGAGGTTCCAGTTTATCATTTCGAGCACCAGATCCTACAGACGGTTTTTATAGGTGTTGGAGTTGTCCGATCATTTGTTGTTTTTCTTTGTACCCTTCTAATTGTCCCCATAATTCAATTTTAACGACTCTCACAACTCATGACTTTTGACCCCAAACCAGCATATAAAAAGCATGCAAAATCGCTACTCTGATTGGCTTGACATCACACGTGAATTACTAGAATCCAACCCTGGCACATACTACGGTAGGAAAATGATATAACTCTAGTATTATATGGAAATCTACTTGTATTATACTGTCTCCATTATATTCATATTAACACGTTTGCTTATGTTTCCATCAGTGATGGTGCAAAGAATTGTGGGTTGTTCTGTACATTTACCAATGCAGTATCCAGTATGAAGATCGACGAGACAGCAGATATATTCCAGATTGTACGGCTTCTGCAGTTAAGACGTCCTGAGTTTTTTGCAGACTTTGTAAGTACAAAAGTATGAATCTATATTAAACACGGTGTTATGATTTGTTTTTACTCTAATGATAGTTCTCCTATCATTTTTGGTATCCAGTTAATTTAAATAAGCCATTCTTGTATACGATTTTGTAATAATTTGAAGAAATTGAAGATAAGGAATTGCCTACTATCTGTGTCTTTGTCTATTCTTTCATTCTTAGCCATTTTATAGAAATAACGTTGAAATAACGATGGTCCACAATTCAGCCAATAGAAACAAAACAAGTAACCACCTTTCACCTTAAATCAATGAACACAAGAAAATGTGGCGGGTTCCAACCTGAATATATTTTACCTTTTCACCTTTTAGAATCCTCTCTGTTACAGATGACCAAAGATGTATCCAGACATGCGTCGTGCGCACGAAATTTGATATATACGTTTGTATTCTGAATGTTGTAAAATTCCTGTCCTTTGACATGGTTTATCGTTCGATCTTATACAAGAGTAACACGACGGATGCCACAAGTGGTGCAAGAATATTTATGCTTTCTGTCAAACATATGTTATTGAATATTTTGATACAATGGAAATTTGCTACATTGGCTAAACTTTTTAAATTTAAAACTATGTTTGTTTTTACTACAGGAGGAATATCGCCTTTGCTATGAAGCTTTGAATATCTACATAGAATCTACAAATGTGTATGCCAACTTCTAACTCAGTACCAACGATATATGTTATGAAATAACAGATAAATGATAGACTTTACTTGCTCACTTTTTCTGGAGACGATTGCACTCTTTTTACAAAATGGAAACTCCCTTCCATTCGATAGTTGCTTTTATCTTCTGGAAATCATACACAGTCTAGTGATTATTTTATCATACAGAATTGGTCAGTTGCGAAAAGTGAACCTCCTTACTGCATAAAGTACTTTAAACAATTCCTTTTGTTCGAAAACAAAAATTTTGCATGTATATATAGATATGCTTTTTTGTATGCATGTAACACTTGCGGCGTATTGATTAATAAGGCTACTTATCCCCTATGACAAATAATGTAACAATAAAATTGCTAATTGGCAATGATAAAACCGGTGAAATTCAATGATTTACAAATAATCAAAAATGTGTTTATTTAGCTGTTTTCTTAGTGAAATATAATATGATCAAATTAATTGTAAAAAAATGTAACACCAATTAAAAACCATTCGTATTACAAAGAATCGAAAATGGTTTCTTTTATTATTTTTCTAAAAATTATATATATTAAATGTGCTTAGTTAAATTTAGAATTAATAGTCCAGAGTGGTTTCTTTTGTTATTTTTCTAAAAATTATATTCCATGCAACATAAACTTCATATATCGTTTGTAGAAATAATAATCACCTCAACTAGCAATTCAGAGCATGTGTTTAGCATAATATTATTGTCATAATTGTAATCTCTTAGTAATTTGTTCTGGTGTTTAGCGACTCTTTCAACAATATTTCAGTTGTATGTGGCGGTAGAAATGCAACAATGAAATGAAAATAAATTTCAAAATCCAATGGAAAAAATGGTAGAAAGATGCAAAATCGATACCTCTAACACAACAATGCATGACTGCTTATTTTCTTGACTTGTTATATGAAAAATGGATTTACTAAGCCAACAAATTTACAATGCAATAATACAATACAATGCAATAAAATATATTTAGAGCCGAAAAGAAACATACAATTAAAACAAAACTCTAGTGAGCATTTAAATCCAACAAAATTTCAAAATTATAAATTTTAAAACCGCATGCATCTATCTACAATTTTAAAAGACAAAGCAAAAAGAATGGAAATATATTAAACAGGCACAGAAGCTGCAGTGACATGAGGTGCCATTCAATAGTTTATTAAACCCTTAAATTGGTTGACCGATGTTTCTTTCCTGAAGTGGTCTGACAGCTCATTCCAAGCTGCTGAAGCATACTATCTAACAGAGTTCAATCCATACCGGGTAGTCTTGAATGTTGGTATATGTGCTGTATTGCTGTAACTAAAATCATATTTATTTTTATACAAAACTACAAGATAATGTATATATTGAGGTCTTTCCTTATTTATAATTTAAATGATTGAATATCTATTGTACTGATGCGTCTAATTTTTAAAGAAGGTGATTTTGAAATAGCCAAAAGTTTCTCATATGTGGAGTGGTTTCCATTATATATAACATTTAGTGCTTTTTCTTGAATTTTTTCCATATTTTTAGTATTAGCTTGATAACAAAAATGACAAATTACAGGGCATTAGCTAAAGTTTGATAGAGTAAATAAGTGATATGTAGTTAAATTGGTGTACTCGATACAACATTATGTGATTAAGTTTGTCAGTACCTTGCGGCAGGTCGGTGGTTTCTCTGGGTACTCGGTTTCCTCCACCAATAAAACTGACAGCCACGATATAGCTGAAATATTATTGAAAGTGGCGTTAAGCACCATAACCTTAACCCTATAGTTAATTTGCCTAATCTATAATGATAATATATTGCTATTTTGCTAATTGTTTACGTTATTTGTGCTTGTTTGCCTATAGTGGTGTCCTACACATACTGTGTTTTGCTTTTGCTTTGTTTGTCTTCGTCCCCTATGTTGTCAGTTTCTATAGATTGTCCATTTTTGCTTGTCCCTTCGGTATTCTCGATTTATTTAGTATTTAAATATTTTCCCATTCTTTTTTATACAATATAGAAATGCAAGTTATAATTGTAATCTGTTCGTGTATATTGTTATGAATAGTTATTTTATAATAGGAACAATATAGATATATTGTTTTATGTTTGAAATATATATTTATAATTAAAATTGTATAAGACTTTCTTTTTCATGAACATTATTTTATTTTATATTTATATTTTGATGTAAGCATTATATTACATGTATTTGTTGAATGGAATAGAGTACAATTCATGCAACATGAAATGATAAAGGTTGTCAATGACTTGCAGCAGATCGGTGGTTTTCTCCGGGTAATCCGGTGTCCTCCACCAATAACACTCACCACTACGATATAGTTAAAACATTGTTGAACGTGGGGTTAAACACAATAAGAATAACAATGACATTTCATACTGTAAAAGGCAAAATTTATGTTGAATGGTTCAAATATTTTATATAGCACATACCAGAAATAATAATTTGCATGGAAGTGTTTCACATTGTCACTATTTTGAACTTCAGTTATTACGTCTAAATGTTTTGTACAGGGTCAGCTATGTGGTCGATGTATGAATATTTGGTGGCTATCATGCGACTGTCGTGCAATCTTTACTTAATACAGTTCAAATTACCAAGATTAAAGTTGACATTTTGAAAAATGAAAAATAAAAAATAAAACTTTTGGCCCCAATACACTTCCGTAATATTGAGATACAATTGTTAGTGATTGCATTTCTTGACATCCAGTCGAGATATAAATAGTATATGATAGATCACGGTGATAGATGTATCACTCATCTTGGTGATTTGGATATATCTTTTGTTCTATTTATATATTTTCAAAATTTCCTTTCATGCAGAGTGTTACTTACTATCACCCAAAAGGAATATTAATATAAGTAAATAGATTAAACAAACCAAAGATAGGTCAGTATCACTAAGAATAGTGATACGTCTATCACAGTGATTTGTCACGCTATGTCTCTGACTGTACTGTAGTTTCAAGCGATAACAATGTCATTGCCAGCTATTTGTCTATATATTTGTATAATATGACATCAATATATGCGTTTCTCTATATCAAGATTGCTTCATTAATATAAAACATCATCTCGTTTGGTGCTAGTATTTGTCGTATGCTATGAATAATATTGCATTCTTTTATATTCTTTATTGAAAACATACCTGAATATTAATATGAAATGATATATCAAAATATTGTATGTTTATATATTTATTATTGCCATTTATAGTTCTTAAATAATACAAGTATTATCAAAAGGATCCACCCCCTGTCAGTCATAGGAGACCAAAGTAAATATTGCTTAGGCACGTTGGTATTCTTGCTCCCAAATTTGCTTTATTATTTTGTTTTTCAACCTTTTGACTTTGAGAGTAGCGTGCTCGGCTTGAGTGCGGTAGATCGTGGGTTCGAGTCCCGGTTGGGTCAAACAAAGACAATAAAAGGGTATTTGTTGCTCCTCCGCAAAGCACGCAGCATTAAGGAGAAAGAGCAAAAACTGGTTGGCTCGGAATCAGAATAATGTGTCCGAGTGGAGCGACATGTCTATCCACGGACTGTTGTCTCAGTGAGCTAGCACTATGAAAATCCAATTCAGCTTGTTGGTCTAGTACAAAGCGGACCTCATCATCATCCCATTGAAAATTAACTTGTTCTCATCATGATATAGTTGTTGATTTTGCATTAAACAACAAGCACTCACTCACTAACTTGAATGTTATTCCAGCAATGCGTCGTCCGTACAAAATTAAGATATCAACGTTTATATAAACCCCATTCCATGACCGATTATAAGGCTAATAACCACGATTTATAACAACTATACTGGATAACTATAGAATCATCGTATAACAATTCTTTTAATGCTTTTTCTTCTTGCTTTGTTATGTTCATTTTAAAATCTTTGTTTAGCCCTTTTATTATGTCATCTCTCACCTCTAGAATATATAAGTCAAGCCAACGGTCGCGTCCAGGTTGTGATACGATGTTTCTATAGTTATCCGACCAAGTGATAAAACATAAGGTATAGTTGTTTTAAATCGAAATGACTATGAAAATGAAATATGAAATGAACTGAAAGACAACGATACTTATACTGAAACTGATAAAGATATAACCACAAAAATTTAAGATAAAATTAAGAAATCGATTGAAACGATGCATGAGCAAAAGCTTATTACAAAATATCTAAAAGACTATTTGATACCAAAAGGCACCCAGCCGGGAAAAGCACAAGACAACCCGAAAATCTACAAGAAAAACCATCCATTTATAACAATTATTAATGGCAGCAATCACGCAACGGAGAAAATGGCGAAAGTAGTTGAAAAGGAACTGTCGGAAAATGTGCGAAATTTAAATACATACATCAAAGACACTACATATTTTCTGCAAAAACTTAACAACATTTCACAACCTCAACCAAACGAAACAATAATGTTCTGTCTAGACGCCAATGCATTATATCTGAATGTCCCGCGAATAGAAGCAAAATCTGCATGTAAAACTGCATTCGAAAATAGAACAACCAAAACAATATCAACAGACTCCGTACTGGAAATGATGGATCTTGTACTTGAAAACAATAATCTTAGATTTGATAACAAACATTCTTTACAAACTGATGGCACAGCTATTGGCTCCCATCTGGGAATGAATTATGACTGCACTTATTTAGGGAACTGGGAACAGGAGTTATATTCAAAAAGTAAATATTTACCATCCCATTATTGGAGATATGTTGATAATATTTGGGGAATTTGGCATTATTTATTAGAAAAACTACAACAATTTCATAAATTAGCAAATTCACTTCACCCAAGAATTCAAACAGAATTAAGATATTCGGAAAAAGAAATTTGATTTTTAGACGTAAGCGTTTCCATTAGCGAAGGTTATTTCAAGACCGACCTTTATTGCAAAGATACCGATAAACATATGTATTTGCATGCTAGTTCAAGCCATCCACATACAGTAAAAAATGCAATTCGATAGGAATCAGAGTAAAACGAATATGCTCAGAAGAAACGAACTATAACAAAGGGCGTGAGGATATAAAGGACCAGTTAATAAAACGAGGATATTCAACAGGTTCTATTGAAAATCAATTAAAAAAATTTACATGCTAAAAAGAGAAAATCTTCTGCAGTACAATCCTAAAAAACAAAACAACCGAGTACCGCTAGTTTTAACATAATCCAAAGCCCACCCGATATTCACGCAATTCTAAGGAAAAACATGAAAACTTTACACAAATCAGAAAGAATGAAAAAATGTCTTTAAAGAACTTCCAATTGTTTCATATAAACGAAATAAAAACTTCAAAGATATACTAGTACACAGTAAACACAGTATACAGTTTTATAACAGAGAAAACGGATGTAAACAATGTGGGAAACATTTAATAGAATCGTCAAAATTTCAGGACAACTAGGGAAAAATCTACAACATTCATGGTGATATTAACTGTAAAACAACTAGTGTAATATATTGTATCTTTTGTACAAAATGTGATAAAAATAATTACGTTGGTCAGACACATATTCATATACATACATATAAATACACAATGCATACACATACACATACATACACACATACATACATACACACACATACACATACATATACAATATATATATATATATATGCATTACCATATATATTTAAAAAAAAGGAACCCAAAGGAGAAACATATATCTATATAATTAGTCTTCCTTGTGACCGGTGCAAAAGGGCACGTAAGAATATATATTACCCAGATGCAACGGTCACCAAGGGCAGGTGCAAAAGGGCATTCTCCTGTTTGTGGTTACAATTACATGTTTAGTACATTTATGATGTTTTAGGTATAAAGATTATACAAGTTACAATATGGGAACCGATACAGCCTCCAGCACATGCCCAATGCTACAACCAATATGTGAACGTGAACAATAATTAACCACATCTTTCATTATTTTTTTTAAAACTACATAAAGTAACCAGCATATCCTTATTTTCATTATTCATTAGCCAAATAAATGTATCCTTATTAGTTAATTTTATGAAATTTATACAGTTATCAGTAATGCATTGGATCAAACTTTCTCTCTCATTATGTAAAGCACTGCAAGTAGAAGAAAATGTAATTCATCTTCAACTTCATTGTTTGAGCATCTGGGACATGTTTCTGTTATGCCGAGGAATACCCTGATGCCTACCATTCTCAATCTTTAGAGAATGTGCTGATAAACGAAGTCTTGTAAAGTGTTTCCTTATTTCAATGTTATTTATTACAGACAAATATTTTTCACACCCAAAATTACTTTTGAAAAGAACATAAGAGCATAATTTACCATTAGCTTGTGCCTGTAAATTCTGTTTCCACTCATGAAAAAATAATTTTGTACCAATTTACCACCAGCATTCACGTTGTCATTGTTCCCTGACTTATAGGTCTTGATTATTTTGAATATGTAATTTATAGAGGCATATCATGAGGGTTTATTTGAATATGAAAGGATCTTAGATTCCTCAGAAGCATCATGTACAACTGGAAAATCTGACTGAATGTTTTTTAGTCTGTAATAATATTTATCTAGGACTTTGACTATGTTGAAATATATGGGGAATCTACCCAATTCTGAAAGCACAGCTGCATTGCTTGTTTTTGATTGAACCCCAAGTATATATTGACAGAACTTTTGATGCAGTTTTTCTGCAGGAAGTTTGTCAAAAATTATACTAATGTTCAATAAAGTGTTCCTAAACTTAGAGATGAATGGATTAAACATGCCCCACACTTCACAGTCATACAAGAGAATTAGTTTAATAGTATTATCGAACACATGCATATTTGTCTTGATTGTTTGATTCAGTGACAATAGGTCTTTTGAGAATTTAAAGTAGGCTTGTAATGCTTCCTGTGGAAAATAAAAGAACCCTGATGTATCGATTCACACATTCAAGTTGGGTATCATTGAAGTTAAAGGTGTGTGTGATATGTTTCCCTGCCTTACTAAAAATTAATACTTTTATTAGTATTGACTGTTAAACACTAGTCATTACAGTATTGCTGTCGTCAGCATACATCAGACAGTTCACTAGTCTATCATTTAGTAATACTGCATCACCGGAAGACTGTGAATATTGCGGTAGGTCATTAATAAAATTTTAAAGAGATTGGGTCTCAAATTATCACCCTGCTTAACACCTATTTTAAGAAGAAAACGATCCGAAATTTCATTGTTAACCTTTATAGATGATTTACTCACTGAATACATGTTTTAATAATGTTACAAAAAGAGATCCATCACTAATATCTAAAAGTTTCAGTTTGATACCAGTGTGAATTACAGTATCGTATGCCTTCTGGAAATCAACAAAACAGGAATATAACTTTGCATTGCCTGCTACACAATACTCACCAATGATGGTCTTCAGAACAAACATGTGATCAGAAGTTCTGGTTTTCTTTCTAAATCCAATTTGACACTTGTCTATAACGTTGTACTTGAATAAGAATTTATCAAGTCGTGCATTTAAAACACGATTAAATAATTTACCAATGGAATTTGTAATAGTCAGTCCCGTGGAGTTACTTGGATCCGAAATATCATTTGTGTTATAAAGGGGTGTTATATAACCCTCTGCCCAGGCTCCTGGATATATTCCTAGGCTCAAAGAAGAATTAAATATTTTTTACATTTGATCATGTTGTTTGTAACATTATCCAAGCCAGGAGATCTGTTCAGTTTAAATTTTGAAATTGCAATCTCGTCCAAAGATATTGGGAAGTCAAGCTCATCAAAACAGTTTGTGCCTTCCAATTTTTTAACTTTATCTTCTAAATCTTTTTTTCTAGACTTAAAATGTTCCTTCCCCTCATTTAATCTCTGAAAATGTTTCAACCATATGGTGGGGGAAATAAATTATTATTATCAGAATCTGTCTTTTTTTCTTGTAATTCATTAATTATTTTCCTTTTCCAGTACATGTTTGGGTTATCTTCGTTAAGTTTTTCAAGCTCATGTAATATATTGCTTTTTTATATTTTTCATTTAATTTTTCTGGTTTCATTGCATTCACGGTACAGTTGATAACAATGATTTTTCACATAGGGATCATTTGGGATCGACCATTTAACTTGCAGGGGCGGGGGGGATATGGTGTTTTGTGTCGTTCATAAAAAAAATTTCGGACAACACGACAGTTAGAATATTTTTGGGGGGGAATTTAACATTAGGTTATATGACAAAAACTCTGAATCAGATAATTTGTTTTCCTCCACCAAAATCAGAATATTTTTTTCAGCAACATTGGGAATCAGAATATTTATTTATAAAAAAAAACATAACCCCTCCTGGACGTTATATGGTCCGTCCCTTAGGGTATTTTATGTATACTTTCCCAAAATTAATTAAATTTTGTCTACTAGATCAAACGATTTGTTATGTTTTGTTGTAATTTTGTGTTTTTTTTTTAGACTTTTTAAGAGAGATATCAGCTGCATCAGTAAAAATATTGGCCAGTTCAGACGCTGCAGTGTTAATATTTGTATGTCTGTTTTACTTAGAAAATGGTCAATTTGTAATTGTATTGCACTAGAAGACAATGCTTCTTGAAATGCAGAGGTAGAATCTTCTGACCATATGTATCTTAACGGCATTGGATGCATACTACATTCCTAACTAGATGTAGGAGTTAAACTATAATTTGCAGACATCTCCCATTCTAGCTTACAATGACAATCTGACAAAGTTGGATTAAACTCTGATATTTTAAAATATAGAATATTTTTCAGGGCATTCTCTGACACAATAGTATAGTCAACCACACTTGCACCGATATGTGACTAACAAGTATAATTACCCTGTAGGTCACCTAGTGTCCTACCATTAAGTACTCTTAATTTTCATATCCCTACTTTTACGTTTTGTAATGCTTTGGTCAACTGGATGTGATTGGAATAAAGGAAAAAATGTGTTGTCATCTTGCAAAATATAATCAGGATTAGTTCCTATTCTTGCATTACAATCTCCACAGATTAGAATATTGACATCTCCAAACTTCCTTGTAATATCACTTTCAATACAGGCAAACATATCTACATCAAGACTTTTTGTATATGAAGACATAGCAGGGGGAGGTATACAACACATATACATAGGTATTGTTAAAATCCAAAGAACTGTTTATCTATCTAACCCACTGAAAGTTGTGGTTAGTGTTTTGTAAAATTTAACATGATTTTTTACATGTTATTACGATTGTGAAAATAAATTTAACAAATACTTGTATCATGAATTCACAAAACACATCAAGCCTCTTAAAGACATGAAGTTGAGCACATGATTATTATGTCTGAAAACACTCTGAAAACACAGCTCAAATTATATATCTATTTTGAACACACATAATCATCAAGATATTTAGGTGGTCTTCGTTCTCTTGACGATCTCCTTAATGTTGTGTCCGGTGTATCTGAATTGTTGCCGTCTGATATTTCGTCAATGTTTTCCTCGTTCATTATGGATTCTCCAACTTTCGTGAAATGCGATGAGTAGCGAGTGATCATCTTATTTTGTCCATCTGCTGCTGTTTGCATACTTCCTTTTTTCTCTTTGATTTTTAGCAGTGTTGGGATGAATGGTGTAGTTAACTTATCCTTCTTTTCCTGTTTTACAAGAACGCTGTCTCCTACTTTAAATTGTGATGGCTTGACACAGTGTTTGTTCTCAAAATGTTTCTTCATTTTAGGCTTTCTGTCTTTGTCTTTCTTCCGTATTGTATTCCGGGTGATTTAATTGTCATGTCCGGGAGTTTTGTATTACTTGTCCTTCCAAACAGAATTTCGCCTGGCGAAATATCAGTAGTTGCATGAGAAGTTGCACGGTAATTGCGTAGAAATGTATGAATTTCCTGTTTCCAACTACGATGTTCTGTATGTGCAGCACGAATTGCTTTTCCTATTTTTTCATAAACCGTTCACTTTCCGCGTTAGCGCGAGGCCATAATGGTGTGATCTTTCTGTGCTTAAATCCCATATTATCAGCAATTTTTCGGAATTCTTGTGAATTAAACGGCGGTCCATTGTCACTTATCAGTTCTTTTGGTATTCCAAAAATCGAAAATGTTTTGTCTAAAAGCGGTATTACAGATTTTGCGGTTAAACTGGTTAAACTTTCTACAACAGGATATCTCGAATACTCATCGATAATCACCATTAAATAGTATCCACTGGGAAAAGGTCCACAGCAATCATTGCTTAATTTTTCTCATACATTACTTGGTAATTCGGACATTTGTAACGGTTCAAATGTACTCTTTGGTGTTGACGTCAGGCAAGGTATACATGACTTACAAGTCTTTTCAACAAGTTTATCGATTCCTGGGAAATATACCTTTTCATGTAATGGCTGTTTTGTCCTTACTCTACGCTGATGACCCTCATGTGCAAGGTCAATTACACGCATGTGTAAATCCTTTGGTATAGCGATTCTGTTATCATGTAGTAATATTTCACTATCATTAACAGGAACAAGTGCTAATTCATAGCGTAATTTCGTGAAGGTATTTAATACACTATTTTCATACGATTTTTCCCATCTGTTTGTTTTGACGGCAGTAATAAAGGCTTGAAGGTTAGGATCTTTTTGTGTACGGTCAACTATTTCATTTAGGGTCATTGCTTTAGGCACAGCATTGTCAGTTAGATATCTAACAAATCATTCTGCTTGTTGATAATGTTTACTTGTTACAGAAGTTGACTAGATTGGATGCCTTGACAAATAATCGGCAGCATTCATCATTCCGAGCTTGTACTTTACTTCAGAATTGTATTGTTGTAACCGTAGCCTCCATCTCTCAATTCTGGATGGTGTTTTTGTCTTGGGATTGTTAAATATAGTTTCTAGAGGCAGGTGATCTGAAACGAGTTCAAACGAATGTCCGTAAAGATATAAGTGAGAATGTGCAATTGTCCATACACTTGATAATGCCTCTTTTTACGTTCCCGAATAACGACTTTCAACATCGGTTAATGCTCGGCTAGAATGTGCGATTATTTTTCCCTCTTGTATTAGCAACGCTGCTAATCCTACTGGACTTGTATCCACTATTAACACTCTCTCTGTTTGGGTCACACTACGACATAACACGGTCAGCAACAAGCTCGTTCTTTAATTTGTCAAAAGATTGCTGATGTTCGATTGTCCATTCCCACTGAGTACCTTGCTTGGTTAGCCTACGTAGCGATTCAGTCACGGTGGAGTAGTTTGGTATAAAACGTCCCACATAATTCGTCATAGCCAAAACACTACAAACTTCTCCTACATCTTTTGGTATCTAGGTGTTTCTTATTGCACTTATCTTCTTTGGATCGGCTGATATTCCGTTTGCACTAAAAATGTGGCCATACAATTCCAATTTATCTTTATTAAATTCACATTTGGCTTTGTTTAATGTTAAGTTCCTTTCCTTAAGTCGCTCGAATAATTTACACAGTCGCCTATCGTGTTCCTCTTGGTTCCTTCCAAATACAATGCTGTCATCGGATATGCTCCTTACTCCATCTAATCCTTCAAGTGCATTACTAAGCGTGTTTTGGAATATTTCTGCGGCTGAAGTAACTCCGAAACAGAGACGTGTATATCTATGTAATGCTACATGCGTAGTGAATGTGGTAATGTTCCGGGAATCCTCACTTAGTTCCAGTTGATGGTATCCATTGCCAAGGTCCATCTTCGAAAACACTTTAGAACCATTTAAATCCAACATCATATCATCTAGTGTTGGAGTAATATGACGTGAACGCAAATTAATCTTATTCGGTTCTCTCATATCTACACACAAACGAATTTCAAAAGGATTTTTCGGTTTGGGTGCAACGACAATTGGGGATACCCAAGGTGTAGGTCCATCTACCTTGTCAATGATATATAATTGTTCATGTCGGTCGAGTTCGGCTTCCACTTGTTTGCGAATATGAAAGGGTATACGTCTATGCGGTTGAAAAACGGGTTTCCCATTCTCATAAACATGAATTTTCACTTTGACATCCTTCAATTTCCCTATTCCTTTGAATATATCACTTTATTTATTACACAATATTTCACTACTGCTTGAGACTGAAGCAATTAATGGCACAATATTTAGTTCCACTATCCGTTTCAAACGTCGCTTGAAATTTTAGAGTCTTATTTGATCCATATGTGAATACTCTTGTATTGGAGTGAGAAAGTTTTGGTTTACTTCCGATTTTCTTGAATGTATTCTCATCCAGAATATTAATGCTCGACCTGTGTCAATTAGAAAATCCACATTTTAATTATTGATTTTCACTGACATTTTCGGTTGACCTTGCTGTACCTTGTTGCCAAGATTATGGACTCTTCTTGCGTTATTGTTTGTGTTCTGCCTACCACATTTAGATCTGCATACTTTCGCGAAATGATTCATTTTTCTACAAAGGTTACAAGTCTTTCCTAGTGCTGGACCCTTACTTGCATGCGGAAACTCACCTCCACAGTTTCTACAGTTTGTCTTTTTCTTTGGTTCAAATTTTGATTGTTTCTGAAGATATCGGAGGTTATTACGTCGTCTTGGGTATGATTTTCTCACTGTATTTGCTGATTCTTTGTCACTTTGTTCGATTTCCAGGGCGTGCTTTTCGGACAATTCTAATGCTCGTGCAGAAGAAAGTAATCATGTAAGATCTGTGTCATCACGAAGAACCCTTCGTCTTAGTCATGTAGAGTGACAACCTTGAATTATCTGCGATTTCACTTATTTACTAGTGTCAGCAAACTCACAGTTCAATGCTAACTGTCGTAGTTTTGTATGGAAACTGTCTATTGTCTCATCAGATGATTGTTTGGCTTGTCTGAATCTATATAATTCATATTCCGTATTTTTCATTGGAGCAAAGTATTCCTTTAATTTCAGTTTGGTGGTAGCATAGTTCTCTCCTGTGTATGTAAGAGTGTCGAAGATTTCATTCACATCTTCTCCAGCGTAATGTAATAAAAGTGGTCTTTGTCGTTTTTTGTCCTTAATGTCTAATCCAATGAACAGGTTTTCAAATCTGCTAATCCACTTTGGCCACCTAATTTCTGCATTGTTTTCATGAACTGGAAAACTTGGAAAATTTGGCAAAGAGGCAGCCATGGTTTAATAATCAGTTCAACTGATTAATAAATCCACGACAATACATATGTTTTCTTCCTTTTCCAATGCTATTTCTTGTATACTAATACTCTACAAGATGCTTACTATTCTACGGACATTAATGAACTGATCAGACATGTAATACCTAAGGGAACGACCATTTAACTTGAAGGGGGGGGGGGTATGTTTTTTTTCTAAAACAATATTCTGATTCCCAAAGTTGCTGAAAAAAATATTCTGATTTTGGTGGAGGAAAAAAAAATAATCTGATTCAGAGTTTTTGCCATATAACCTAATGTTGAATACTGGAAAAAAAAATTCGCGCTTTCCCCTTAAAAAAAAAAAATATTGTAACTCTCATATTGTCTGGAAAAAAAATTCTGAACGAAACAAAAACCATAACCCCCCTTCAAGTTAAATGGTCGGTCCCTAATAGGTGTCTGCAATGCAACGCGGCCCTTATAATATTTTAACACAACATCTGGGTTTCATAGCTATCACCTTATCATGAACTTCGAACTATTTACTTTACTGAAACATTTGATTTAATGATGAATGTCACAGGTAACCTGTATTTTAATGCAACAAATCAAAAATGTAGTATATTGGTAAGGATAATACAACAGAAAATGTCAAGAAAATAAGGTCAAGATCATCCAATGATTTTCTTAATTCATATAAAATATAATATGATGACAATTTCTTTTAATTGCTAGTTACTGGTCTGTGATGCTATCACGGAACTAATAGTGTTCATGTACCAACAGTGCCATCGACTCATTAATTTTGGAACATACAAACGTTGAATTATTGCACCATATGCGGATTTCAACAACCTATGTTTCATCAGTGGGGATTGAAGTCAAATGAATGAAAATCCCAAAAAACATTAAATGACAAAGAGTGATAAAACACAAATTAAGAACTCTTATAGCTAGATTGCAGCTAAAATTCTATAAAGCTAAGAAAAAAAACTGCCCCTGAACCTAATAAATAGTTGTTATTTTAATACCAGTATACCGATTGTTTGACTGAATCGTTTCAACGACGTAAATAAGTGAATGTTGTTTAACTTTAAGCGACTTTTAGTTCAGCTATATCGTGTGAAAACCATATTCATTTGTTTATGAGATGGTGCTGTCCACTTTGTACTAGACCAACAGAGTTGGATTTTAATAGTGATCAGTCATTAGAACAACAATGCACGTAGAATATGTCGCTCCATTGGGCACAGTATACCGACTCCGAGCAAACTAGTCTTTGCCTTTATTCTTTTACGCTATGTGTTTATATCACTTTTATAGTCTTTCGTTTGACCCCATATTTATCGAACACACGATCTACCCACGTAGATCTACGGCACTTGATACGATTACGCTAATTATTACACCATCGTAACTCTGTATGTATTGTTTATTATGAAAACTAACCTTCTTGTTACGTTCGAATATGTCGGAAAACAGACAATGTATTATTTATTTCATAATAGCAATTTATTTAAATTGGTTTTCAAATATATATATCTCTATATTTTTATAACTTTTATTAGACTTGAATGTATTTAGATTTGTAAATCTATTATAATAAATAAAATAATGGATTGTTATCCAGATGTAAATGAACAGGAGATTGGTATATCCATTTCGGGGATGCATCTATCTGTTTAAAATTAGATCTCGTCACGTACTTCTTCTCTTCCCCATCCCACCCCCATTTCATTCACAAATTGTATCTGGAAAAGACTTATATCATGCGGCGTATTTGTTTTCTAAACTTCTATTAATTTATCAGAACTTGGCAAAATGGGAATAACTGGAATAGTATTTTTAAAGTATTGTTAAGATAGCAAATTTTCATGGCTATCATTTGGAACAACTCTGTGGTTTAGGAAAATTGCATTCCAAATGACAAATAGTAGCTTGATTTTATTGTAGCTCAGATTAGTCCGACACCGGATGTAACTATGATTGGATTTTTTGCCAATTAGACAGATGTCATCGTACTAGTATCTGACAAAATAAATCAGTAAAAAAGTGCCAACATATTCCTTCTGAATAGAAGATCATAGAATATATATTTACGGTATTCAATTTATTTCTATTAGGATTAGGGCTAGGGTTATGGTGCTTAACCACGGACCTATTGCAAGTCACTGAATAGAATTTGGTATCGAGTACACCTCGCAATTAGAGGGATTCGAACTAACAACTTTAGTGGTAATAAAGTAGTTCTCAATCCAACTATTATGCGATCACATCCACGACTGTCCCTATTTTTTCTATTAATATATTACAAAATAACAAATATACACATTTAAACAACAAAAAATAGGAGGAGGGAGGGTGTCAGCCAGATATTTTTGTTTTATCATTTGACCGAGTAAAGCAACAAAGAAAGTGTATTAGATATACCCAACATCAAAGAAACAAAACGTAAACATTACCTGATCGCGACACGATTAAATAAACAAACTGGTTATAATATTTTTTAAGGGCAAACAAATAATCAATTGAATATAGTATATACATTGTGTGGAACTGTACGGTCTAGTAGACAAGAATTTAAATTGCAAACAGGTATCTGCTTCCGTGTTAAGGTTTCAGAACTGGCTAAAATATTAAAATGTTGGGACTAATTTTATTACTGGTTTTCAAAGTTTGTTCATCAAACGCTGATAAGTGGTTATTTAGAAAGAAAGTAGTTGTAACTTAAAATATTGTAATTTATCAAGTATTATGTAATATAAACACAAACAGAATTTCCCCATATACATGTACAGCTTTTTAAAACCTTTCCTTTGAATTCGTAGTTTTTCTCCAATTTTTAACTTAAACCGTCATGTAATTTTAGATAACGACATAAATTTACACTTATGATATCATACGATGATAATATTTTTATAATTTGTAGCCAAAGTTCTTACATCAAGATCATGTAGCTGACATAAAGGGCTCATTCAGATGACCATTGCTTGGTCATCAAATTACCACTTTTCAAATCTTAATTTGTAAAGCTGAACTGATTTGATAACTAATTTTCATTGATCCATGATATGTGTCAGTACGGTACGACTGCTCTGCACAGCATAATGCATACCAACACTGTATCGAATTATAGTAACTCTTTCAAGCGAAGCATATTTATTCTATGAGATTAACAATTGATATAAACATTCCATATGTGATAAAATGTGATCACATTCTATGAATCTGATGTACAACTTTAATGGTTTAATGTTTACTTGTGTACAAAAGATAATGATAATTTTCCACCTTTTAAGTCAGCTATAAATTTATAAAAAAGTTATTTGAACCTGCTGCTCTCCAGAGTGATGTCAGATTTACATGCACGACATATCAGAAAGGGGGTGGCAATTTACGCCTCTTTACTACGTGAAAAGCATAGAAATATAGAATCGACTTCTGACGGAGCTTAATTTTCACATTTTTTAACGTGTCGGAGCTTGCAAAGTAGATTCAAATGTGTATACCTATCTCTTAGTAAGCATGACTTATCAAAGGCTAAGACCAATAAACTATTATACCATATATGTACGCATATATACAAATCATAGTATTATCATATTTGAACCGTAATGAGAGCGGGAGGTTTGGCGCCTTAAAATCTGATTCAACCCACCATTTCTTTAGAAATGCCTGTACCAAGTCAGGGTCATTACGGTTTTCACAGTTTTCCGGTTGTTGACTGATTTTGTCTGTTTATATAATTATGAGTTTTGACTTTCCCTTTATAAGATTGTTCGGAGTTCGGTAATTTTGTTATTACCTTTATATAGTTGACAGGTCGAAAGATGACTGCTTAAAGCGATAAAAAAAAATCTCGAAAAATGCAATATGTAATTTTGTGCTTCTTTTTGTTGACGTTAAATCGGGAATTCCTCAAGAAGGACATCTAGAACCAAAAGAAATGAAGGTTTATCAAACGTTTTTGTTTCAGTTAAACACATATCTTTTGAGAAAGCAAATTGCGTAGATGTTGTCACAAATATGTATGGATACTGTTACATACATAGGACAATACTTGTAAAATCCCAAAAACAAATAAATAAGTCTTGAGTTGTTGTTTTTTTTTAACTATCATTACAGCATTATTTATGAATTAGTTGTTTATTTCGTTTTATACAAATATAAAAAGATGGTGAGAAACGACAAAACACTGTTTGTTAAACTTTCATATAATATTAATGTTCGTACTTGTGCCATTTATCCTCTGTATAACAGCATAGATAAACACGAGAAAACATTCTTTAGTCATTCCCTCATTGCTTTAATTTTTTTTTTTTGAAATGTCATTTGTCTTTTCTGTAAGTAAATGATACTTATAATTTACTGCTTAATAATTGTGAACTTATTTCAGTGGAAGCCATATCAGGAAGTAATACTACATTAACATGTCAATTACAAGGGTCGTCTTTTCATTGGCAAAGGTTTGTGAATTATGTTTGGTCTACACTTCAGCAAGGAGCTAAATACGGGAATGCGAATACATCATCTCTGATTATATATAATGTTGATCCAGATGACGACGGTGGTTATCATTGCAGAGTTGGTTCACAACTAAGATATATACAAGTTACTGTTATAGGTAGGTAAAGTAGATAATACAAAGGAAGTCCAGCGAAAACAATAGGCATTAAGAAGTAAACCGCAAACATAACAGAGCAAATGACTATATGAATGTTCGTACACAGACTGTATTTACCATATCGCTCCGTCTCAGCGAAATCATTAACAAGCCGTTTTTAATATGTTTGTCTTAAATAGGTCCTGTAATCAGATGCAATTAAAAGTTGACTATTGTTAGCAAACGGATATTTACAGAAACTATGAATTGCATAGCGGTAATTTGCAGTTCAACAGTATTCTACATGCACAACATCAAGTTCGATAATGAATATCAGCAATATTGATATGCTAAATTGTAACATTCCGAATAAAGTGGAAAACAAATTGTATTTCACTGCAGGAACAAATCCAAAAATGGTTCGAATAATCGTAAAAACAGAGCAAAAATTGAACCTACAAATATATAAATGACCGCTCACGTTCCGTCCCTGGAATGTGTACTTCAATAACAAGTAGGGGGATTAAACTAGCTATGTATATAGTTTTATGGGTCCACTAGCTATGTATTATATAGTTTTATGGGTCCACTAGCTATGTATTATATAGTTTTATGGGTCCACTAGCTATGTATTAAATAGTTTTATGGGTCCACTAGCTATGTATTATATAATTGCATGGGTCCACTAGCTATGTATTATATAGTTTAATGGGTCCACTAGCTATGTATTATATAGTTTTATGGGTCCACTAGCTATGTATTAAATAGTTTTATGGGTCCACTAGCTGTGTATTATATAGTTGCATGGGTCCACTAGCTATGTATTATATAGTTGCATGGGTCCACTAGCTATGTATTATATAGTTTTATAGGTCAACTAGCTATGTATTATATAGTTGCATGGGTCCACTAGCTATGTATTATATAGTTTATGGGCTCAGCACTTCCTTCTTAGTGAAAAAGATGCGATCATGCCAGTGTTTTGCCATACGAGTAAAGTGTCAACCCTTACATATAACTTGGTGAGCAGGATGTCATACAGAACAGTCGATTCTTGAACTTCAGAGAAAGTATATTTAATCGTCGTGACACAGAAGTTGCCATGTATGCATGTTTAATATAAAGATAGTTGATGGCCACAAACATCAAAAATAGTACACAAGGCCATCGTGCGACATAATAGTGAAACAATGGTCATCTTTGAAAAATAATCGAATTGCCAATACCATATTGCGTCATCTGTACCGAATACTTTTCAACAAGGTGCTGATGTCTTCTGAAAAACTATTTGAAAGATAAGATCATTTTTAGTATTATCTATATCGAAGTTACAAAAGACAATAATTTGATTTGTCCATTCTAATACCAGAAATAGAAATATGGTTTTTAATAACCGGAGACAGCAACATCTGGGTTATAATATGTATAAGAATGTTTTCTATGTAGAGTTTGTGAATCACTTTTTAATGTAATTTCAGTGATAGTAATAGAAGGAAGTACAACTACATTAACATGTCCATTACAAGGCTCATCTTTCACATGGTACAAATTGATCAATTCTGGTTGGTCTAAGCTTCAACAAGGTGCTAAATACGGGAATGTGAATACTGGATATCTGGCTATCTATAATGTTGATCCACATGACGGTGGTAGATATTTATGTACAACTGGTAGTCAACAATTACAAATGAATATTGTCTTTAGAGGTAGGCAAAGTAAATTAGAAAAGTGCAGTCAAACGAAACCAATAAATGCATATGCATTAAGATGAAGCCCGCCAAACATTTCAGAAAGAATGAGATATAGATTGTTATATTGTGTATGTTGGTTTCCGATCTCAGTGTAATGTGCAATTATACACAATGTTCTACACATGCAATACAGTGTTCTGATATCCTCCATACACAATGTTCTACACATGCAATACAGTGTTCTGATATCCTCCATACACAATGTTCTACACATGCAATACAGTGTTCTGATATCCTCCATACACAATGTTCTACACATACAATACAGTTTTCTGTTATCCTTCGTAATGTTTTCCATTTTTTGTTATGTTACGAAATTATACATGTAGCTTTGTTTTCATTGAGTATATCAATTCAAAAAACGAAACATTTAAATGATTGTTTAGTGAATTTAGCATTGTATATTTTTCTAACGACTTTTCAGTATAAATGCTGGGAACTCTCTGTTTATAACTTAAAAACACTTAATCATGTTTATGTAAAGCGCAACACAGTTTTGATGATATGACTGACTATGGTTATGTTGTTTGTATATAATATCAGAAAGATGTGGTGTTTAGTCAAATTTATCATTTGAATGCAGTTTTACGAGGTGTACAATGTACGTTTGATGTACCTTACAAGTAGGCATATTTATTTGCAGATATTTACAACGTCTATGGGAATCATCTTTTCATCAAGATTTCACCACCTAATCTACCATAACTAGCCTTCATAGTATAATTACCACTTAAGGACCTTATCAAACAATACTTTCCTTGATACTAACATGACAACTAAATTACAGTATTGATCATGACTGCCCTTAATACAAATAGGACACATAAAGTACCTTATTGACCATGACTTTCCTTAATACAAATAGGACCTATAAAGGACCTTACTGACCATGATTGTCCTTAATACAAATAGGATATATAAAAGACCTGATTGAACATGACTGTCCTTAATGCAAATAGGACCTATAAAGGACCTTACTGACCATGATTGTCCTTAATAGAAGTAGGACATACAAACGACCTTATTGACCATGACTTTCTTAATACAAATAGGACATATAAAGGACCTTAATGCCCACGACTGTTCTTAATACAAGTAGGACATAAAAAATACCTTATTGGCCATGACTGTCATTTATACAAATATGACATATACAAGGCCTTATTGACCATGACTTTCCTTAATACAAGTAGGAAATATAAAAGACCTTATTGACCAAGACTGTCTTTAATACAAATATGACATATACAACACCTTAGTGACCATGACTGTCCTTTATACAAGAAGGACATATAAAAGACCTGATTGACCATGACTGTCCTTAATACAAGTATGACATATTAAGGGTCTTATTGACCATGATTTTCGTTAATACAAATATGACAAATAAAGGATCTTATTGACCATGACTTTCCTTAATACAAATAGGACATATAAAGGAACTTATTGACCATGACTTTCCTTAATACAAATAGGATATATAAAAGACCTTATTGACCATGACAGTCCTTAATACAAGTAGGACATATGAAAAACCTTATTAACCATGACTGTCCTTAATACAAGTAGGACAAATAAAAGATCTTATTGACCATGATTGTCCTTAATACAAATAGGACATATGAAAGACCTCATTGACCATGACTTCCATTAATACAAATAGGACATATAAAGGACCTTATTGACCATGACTGTCCATAATACAAGTAGGACATATAAAGTATCTTATTGACCATGACTGTCCTTGATACATGTAGGACATATCAAATACCTTATTGACCATGACTGTCCTTAATACAAATAGGACATATAAAGGACCTTATTGACCATCACTGTCCTTAATACGAATGACGTTATTCACCACGACTGGTCTTGATACTAACATGACCTCTAAATAACCTAATCCTGATTGTCTTTAATACAAATATGACCACTAAAGGACCTTATTGATCATGAGTGTTCTAAATACTAACATGACCCCTAAATAATCTTATTGCCGATGACTCTCCTTGATTCTAACATGACCACCACTGAAGGACCTTATTTACCATGACTGTCCTTGATACTAGCATGACCACTAAATGACAGTATTGATCATGAGTGTTCTAAATACTAACATGACCACTAGGTAATCTTATTGAACCTGACTGTCCTTAATACAATCATGACCACTAGATGACCTTATTCACCATGAATGTTCTTGATACCAACATGGCCACCAAAGGACTTTCCTTTACATAAATATCCTTAATACTAACATGACCCCTGGAGAAACTTATTGACCATAAATATCGTTAATGCTAACATGGCCACTAAAGAACCTTATAGAAACAAGAATTATAACAACTTACGCGTGTTCTCTATTAAAGTTTGCACTTATTTATTTTTGGTTTAATTTCAGCGATAGCCATATGGGGGAGTAATACTACGTTAACATGTACATTGCAAGGGTCGTATTACTATTGGAATAAGAGAATGGATTCGAGTTGGTCTAGTCAAATCCAAGGAGGAGCTAAATATGGGAATGTAAATAGTGGATATATGACTATCTATAATGTTCAAATAAATGACGGCGGTAGATATCGTTGTGGGGATTATCCCAATCTAGAACAGGTAGATGTTAGTGTCAGAGGTATGTACAGTAGATAAGACAAAGAAATAAATTTAGATACAAATAAATGAGTAATTCGGAAGCAATACAAAAACAAAATGATTTAGACGAAGTTATATTGTGAATATTTGTTTCCGACCTTTGACTGATCAAATATTACCTCGTTTACATGCAAGACATATCATTGAGAGTCACAACCCGAGATACAAAATCGTACGATGGGATAACTTCTACTGTATGTAACTAAAGTTAAAAACACGATATCATGTTTGTATTTCCACGTGATGGAACAACCATTTAAGAATGTATTTTGTTTGCTCAAAACTTAATCACCAATACTTTTCATAGTGGTCAGTAATAACCTTTTGTTATCCCTCATCATACTGACCACTAATACGATATATGTTCATTTAGTCGCATCCATGGTGTTATAGTTACCATGCTGGTTTCGATTGAATTGAAGTTAGATCATGGCTTCGAGCCTTAATCGAGTCAAACCAAAGACTATTAAATGTGTATCCTAATTGGATTATCAATAACGAAACAGTGATGACTAAAAAATGGATAACGATATGTTCACAATATTTACATAATTATTTAATCACAGGTCAGGTATTAAACAGGCACATAATATCGCAGTATTTACAAAATTTAGGTATCACAGAGACACATATTATCACCATATCTACATAATTAGTTCATCACAGAACCATGTTATGCGAAGACACATAGTATCACAGTATCTACATCATTTATTATTTACAGGATGAAGGGTCCGTGCAAAATTTTTTGACAGTGTTGGACTGAGACAATAATATGAATAAAGCATCGGACTCAAAATGTTATTTAGCTTCATAAACAACGGAAAACGATGAAAAACATAATTTATTACAATGTTGCATGCTATGTTATTATATTATATGGAATACATTGAAAACAGATATTTGACAGATATTTGTAACATTTTATTAATTTTAATTTAAGCATATTATATTGTCTAAATAATGAGCGTATCCTATAAAGGTCATGCGCCCTAAACTTGATACCTAGGTTTTTATCACTATAACTAGGTTGATACATCTGCTGGTTGACTATTAGTTTCCGGAGGTATCATCCACCAAATAGCCAGTGTTACTATCACTAGGTTGATACCTCTACTGGTGGACTATTAGTCTCCGGAGGTATCATCTACCCAGTAGTCGGTGTTACTATCACTAGGTTGATACCTCTGTTGGTGGACTATTAGTCTCCGGAGGTATCATCTACCCAGTAGTCAGTGTTACTATCACTAGGTTGATACCTCTGTTGGTGGACTATTAGTCTCCGGAGGTATCATCTACCCAGTAGTCAGTGTTACTATCATTAGGTTGATACCTCTGTAGGTGGACTATTAGTCTCCGGAGGTATCATCTACCCAGTAGTCAGTGTTACTATCACTAGGTTGATACCTCTGTTGGTGGACTATTAGTTTTCGGAGGTATCATCTACCCAGTAGTCAGTGTTACTATCATTAGGTTGATACCTCTGTAGGTGGACTATTAGTCTCCGGAGGTATCATCTACCCAGTAGTCAGTGTTACTATCACTAGGTTGATACCTCTGTTGGTGGACTATTAGTCTCCGGAGGTATCATCTACCCAGTAGTCAGTGTTACTATCATTAGGTTGATACCTCTGTAGGTGGACTATTAGTCTCCGGAGGTATCATCTACCCAGTAGTCAGTGTTACTATCACTAGGTTGATACCTCTGTTGGTGGACTATTAGTTTCCGGCGGTATCATCTACCCAGTAGTCAGTGTTACTATCATTAGGTTGATACCTCTGTAGGTGGACTATTAGTCTCCAGAGGTATCATCTACCCAGTAGCCATTGCTACGACACTGATATCGTTTATTAGATATACTTATAATTGAAATTTTACAGTTACTAAATAATGTAATTATTACTAAGACTATTGTTCTCCTCCCCCGGGCATATGTGACCATAGCCCTAGATTTGGCTATCCTGTTTATGCCCTTATGGTGTTCTTACTCCATATGATTTTTTTTTATTTGGTTTTCCAATCTTTTGACTTTGAGCGTACATAATGGATATTATTGCAGAAATGCCTAGTGTGTAATAAATTTGATATCTACGTTTTTAGTATTATAATGTAGGATGATATATTACAATATTAGATGGAATAAATTGACAACCAATATTCAACCGGGGCCGTCGTGATCGTGATTGTGTGATAGTTAGATATACAACTACCTGTGCAATCAGTGCCTATCACCACTGACGTCGGGAATTCGAATCCCGTTCATTGTGAGGTGTACTCGATACAACATTATGCGATAAAGTTTGTCAGTGACCAGCGACAGGTCGGTCGCTTTCTCCGAGTACTCCACCAATAAAACTTACCGTGACGAAATGCCTAAAATATTGTTGAAAGTGGCGTTGAACACCATAAATCAAACTAAGCCAAACCGATATTTAACAGATATCTTTGGTATTTTATTGCAAATATAAACATTGTGCTTTAACTAGAAAGACCATAATTAACTTTGCTCCATTAATAGTCTTTGCAGATATTGACCAAACTAATGTTTATTTCTTTTTATAGTAATTGGGGTTCGTGGGGAAGCTGGACTCCTTGTACAAAGACGTGTGTTGGAGGAACAATGACACGATATAGATCGTGTAACAATCCAACACCAGATAATGGCGTTCTCCTTGCCCAGGATTGGACTATGAAACGGCATCATGCTCTACAACTATCTTATGCACAGGTATTTCGATAATATGTTATCTTACATAATTAATTTATCACAAGGACGCATATTATCACAGTTTTTCGAAAATTAGGTGTTCACATCAATAGGTGATATTAAGATATAACAATGACGTTGAAAAATCACAAGGTCGAAAAGAAAATGTCCCAAATACCATTTGCACTCTTTATGAATTGGTCTAACCAAGGATTTATATAGTAATATAAATCCTTGGTCTAGCGTATGTTTTTTTCTAAATCATCATAAAAGTCACAATAGAACAAAGTCAAGGGGGTACATAATACTCATTTCATACGAAAATGTTTAAAGTGTTTGGTCAACTCATAATTCGAGAGAAACAAAAATCATTTTTTATCCTGTTTTGACATGAAATCTACTAAATATTCAATAGTTTTGACCAGATAATTTGTTTGCATTATGTTGTACTTTTGTATATACTCTCAATTTATTCTGTATCCAATACTTTTTTTTATATATACGTAGCATTTATACATAATTTTTGCATATGTGTAACGAGTGGAAATAAGCTCCATATAACATCACGCCCAGAATGATAACCCATATCAGGAGGGTCTCGTGCAAAAATATCTTTACCGGTGCCTTTGGTGCAAGTCACTTCCGTATTTCCGGTGTTGTCTATTTACCAACATTAACTGACACACAAAGATTAGTGGGTGATGGGATCTCATCACGCTTCACGAAAAATACTATTTATTAATCACAATTCACGGGAAGTAAATGCAGCTGATCAAACTTCTTGAAAAGTATGAAACCCAATGCAAGTTGTTAACCGTACCCTTGTTACGAATAGCATTTGCAAAATATTACGAGGATCTGAGCATCCCCAAAGAAGAACTTTTTGACAACACATATGTCAATCTATGCAATATGAGACAATCGCTACTAGAAGAAGAACTTGAGAAAGTACACTATGCCACAGAACCCTTCACCGAAGAAGAAGTGCAGAACTCAATCGACAAGCTGAATACAAACAAAAGCAGTGATGAATATGGAATTAGTGCAGAACATCTTAAGAACAGCAGGAAATTAATGTCCTCCTTTCTCACAAAAACCTTCAACAAAATCCTGGAGATAAGAAAAGCACCAACTTCTTTTAAAACAGGAGTTTTAACTCCAGTGCTTTAAAAAGAAAAAGACGCAACTTTGTGTACAAGTTACCGAGGCATCACTGTTACACCAATAATAGGCAAAACATTTGAATATAGTATGCTGAGAAAGCTAAAACTGAACAACATGACAGACTGGCAATTTGGCTTTACTGAAGGTCTAAATCTTATTATGGCAAACTTGTTAATCTCGTAGGCAAAATGTGAAAAGGTAAAAAACTCAAAAGCCATAAATATAGGAATATTGGATGTCCAATCTGCTTTTGATCTGGTCCAACATAAGATACTGCTAACCAAGTTAATTGATCAATCTATTCATCCCACATTATGGCTCATTATAAAAGACCTCAACAAGAAAACTTGTAAGAAAAGAGGTTGACAAATTATGGTTGAAAAGACTCCAGAATGATGCCACTGCCAAGACTACTTTAAAATATTTGGCCATAAAACATCTAGAAGTTGGGACAAACCACCCCTTATGGAAGATGAAATCAAAAACAAGAATTGCGGTGAGGAAATCGATAATAAAAGCCAGAATTATAACAGGAACGCTCGTTTTGCAAAAGGATAGGCATAGATTCAATAAATTCGATATTTCTAGTATATGTCCAATGTGTGAATTGGAAGATGAGGATATAATACACTTTCTGCTGAAATGTCCCCTGTTTGCTGGATCTAGACAGGAACCTTTTCGTCGGTTAAAAATGAAGTCATAAACGATTCAGAAGATGGAACTGGGTTGAGAATCTTTAATTGACATTTATGTAGTTTATACATTTTAATTTTAACTCTGACATCCTCTTGAAATTTCAATGTAACCAAAATCTTTCTGTGAATTTTACCTTTTAAACATAACATAAATTCCTGTATTTTATCTTTAAAGCTTAAAATAAAGTTGTATTTTTGTAGTCTATATTTTAAATTTCAATGTAACCAAAACCTTTCTGCGAATTTTACCTTTTAAACATAACATAAATTCTTGTATTTTATCTTTTAAATGCATAATAAAGTCTGTTGTATTTTTGTAGTGTATATTTTAAACTTAACAACAAAAAAATCTGTATGTCAATAGCCTCATATTAGCATAAAATGTTAGATTATTTCTCATATTTTTAATAGGTAAGAAAATATTTTGATAAGGCTGTAAATAAATGGTAAATACAAACGTGACATGACATAGCTCAAAAATAAATTCACTGTATATAGTGCACTAAGAGGTAATTTGCCAGCTTAAAAAAAACAAAAAAACAACTTCCCCACGTCAAAAATACATGGATAATCCATGGTGTTCCTACTAAAGGAAGCTGATACAAAGAGAAGAAGAAGCTACATCCCTACTAATCGTGTCAGACAGAATCAGTGCAGGTGACCACTAATGATACCTATACTATTGACACATCGAGTCAAGAGGGAAACAAGTATGTCGTCAAAAAGACCACATTAAGCACAATCATAAAAAAACACATTTAGGTGATAGATGATTATAGCGGAGTACGTAAAATAATTTTTAATGAAAACGATTCACGGGCAATGTTCACATCACGATTCACTGTAAATAAAAATCATCAAGAAAGAATCACATCTTCTAATCTTCTAATGTTTCAAAATGTTTTTTTAGGAAATGTTTTCATTACCTATTTATAGCGGTTGAGATACTCTTGCTTCATAATAGTGGTCTGAAAATATATCTGTTGAATTCACAATTAAACTTCCATATAAAGTCATTGACCTTTGAATATTAATTGTGTATTATGTGTCTCGTAAAAACAATTTGTCGGAAGTATAAATGATAAAAAGATTAAGACACGACCTTTTCCATATCACCCCAGCTAGCTTCCCTCGACTGTTTCTCGGGCTGATATGGGGGGCCTCGGGATGATACCGGGGCTGACATGGAAAGGGACATGTGGTCGAGGGCGCTGGTCACAAGGCTAAGCGATTGGTGCTGCAGTGTATCAATGGTGTGAGTTCAAATTCCGTCGAGGGAAGAACAAACATTTGTCAGCTCAAAGATCTAATTCTAACACTTATTGGCTTAATTTTCAGACGTGTATACATATTTAGTATTAAACTAGTATTTCAAGTAACTTTGAGATCCAGTGGGACATATATATTGTATGGTTGTTACCTGCTTAGATGCTTGTATAATATACTTTATGTCCTGTAACTGCATAATGAATTCTTCATCATCCTATACAATTTATTAAAAATTGCGGTCAATTTATAATATTAAGTATATATGGATCATCTATACACGCTTAGCCACATGTTTTATGTCTATCTCTAGATTTTTCCTTACGGGACAAGGTAACACTTCGACCATTGAAGCTATATTTTTTAGATAGCGGATGTGGCCGAGTAGTCGACGGCGCTGGACATAAGGCTAAGCGATTGGTGCTGTAGTGTATCAATGGGGTTCAAATCCATTCGAGGGAAGACGAAAATTTATCAGCTAATACATCTAATGCTAACACTGTTTGGTGTAATTTTCTGACGTATTTATATATATATATATAAATTATCCATAAAAAATACGATGCCAATAATCAAATAAAGAGGCATGTACAAAAGAAATTACTCAGAGTTATGCAATGAAGAGACATATATTACCATAGTATGTACATCATTTGTTGGTATTACCCCTGTATCTACAGTATTTGTTCATCATTAGATAATATTGATAGTCAATTACCTACTGATCACGATGATAGAATATCTAGTCGTGGGTGATTAGTTTATGGAATAAAACACGATAGTTAAAATGCATGGCCATAGAGAGATGTAACGGTTTACATCCGGATTATTATATCAGACATATTGTATTGAATACAATTCATTTACAAAACGTTCAGCAGATTTATGTTCACTGTGTAAAAGTACAGCTTCTATGCCAAAAACAGTGTAATTCAACAAGAAAATACAGCCATTCCTTTATGATGTTCAGCCAATATATATATCAATAGACAGCGGATGTGACCAAGTGATCTAGGGCACTGGACATAAGACTAAACGAATGATGCTGCAGTGTAACAATGGTATGAGTTCAATCCCGTCGAGTACATACAATTTGGCAGCTCACAAATCTAATTCTAACACTGCTGGGTTAAATTGTCAGACGAATATGCTTTGTACTTTGACTAAACTATCAACAAAGCAAAAGGAACAGGTGATTGCATAAGAATATTTCATGAAATTGAATGCCATACTTGATAGCTAAAATTGATGTTACACTATTTATCATGTCCATCAAAATAACTAACTGCTTTGATAAACAGGAATTATTGTAGTATAACATTCTTTGATATTGTGTGCAATACATCAACAACATAGAAAACCAACAGATATATTTGATATTTTATTGAAATATGCTGTACTTAAGCTAGAAAAGTCATAATATCAACCTTCATCAACAACGCCTATCATTTCTCTATTAGTAAATGGAAACTGGGGTTGGTGGGGAAACTGGACTCCTTGTACAAAGACGTGTTTTGAAGGAACAAGGACACGGCATAGAGCCTGTGATAATCCGTCACCTGTAAATGGCGGTTCTCCTTGCCCAAGATTGGATACTGAAACTGGTTCATGCTCTACAGCCATCTCATGTCCAGGTATGTATTAGAGTTATATGTGTAAGCATTTACTCACTACTGTCCTAACGTAGTCAATTCAGCTTATGTATACAATGTAGACTCTAAGGTCGTCTTATATAATAATAAAATATATGCAAAAGATTATTCCGTCAATATTTGTATGGTTCTATACGTTCGAAATGGATAAAAGTGTCGGAAAAAATGTGGATGCTTTTCTGTCTTTAGGAAATATACGCGGACAGTAATGTCCACAAACGGTAAAATCGTGATAAATAGCAAATTTTCAATGTGGACGGCAATTTGCAAACTTTATGATGATTGCGATAATAAAGACAATTATATTTCATTTGATATATTTAGTAAATGGAAACTGGGGTACATGGCAAGATTGGATTTCATGTTCAGTGACATGTGGTAGTGGATCAAGGTCACGATATAAGGAATGTAATACTCCAGAGCCTGCACATGGGGTTTCAAACTGTCAAAGAAATGACACAGAATTTGAATCGTGCTCTATGAAGTTGTGTCCAGGTAAATTTTAGAATAAATTAACTCAGGGAATACATGATGTATGTGTGAACTGCGTTCTACTGAATTAAGTGTATGTGACAATGCAATCAATGATACCTTTGACAAGAAAACGAATTTATAGTTTTTTTTTATAATTTTGAATGTTAATTGTCTCATTAAAAGATTTCAAAACATAAATGAGCTCTTACAGGCATAACAAACTCGGTAATACATTTGATAGGAAGTGATAAACTCAGTTCTAGATATTGATCTTTTGCAATGGATTAATGTGACGTAATCGAACTAGTAGATTGATAGAGGAATGGGAACACTAATAGGAAGGTAGGAAAAAAGTATATAATAGCATGTATCCCATACTAAGTTTATATATAAGCCGAAATATGGCTTTTATGGTACATCTGTCTCATTTGTACCTGTTGTCCTTTGCTAAACAAGTTGTAATTACATTCACTTTCTGTTTTGATGGGAAATATCAACAAGAGAAAACGTGTGTGTACAAGGGTTCACATCATGCAAATAGATCAGATACTGCTCACGATAAACAACAATCAATCACTCAATCGTGTCTTTGTTTTAGTTTATGTTACATTTGTAATATCTTTGAACTTTGTACACGGGTGGCTTATATGGTCTGACTTAGACATATAGTGTGAAATGAAAGACATGGTTAACATAGGAAAATATCAGGTGACGTCTATTTTGTGTGTACAACTTATGTAGCAACAGCAATATCATCCTATGTACCGTCCATATTTGTATGGTTCTATACGTTCGAAATGGATAACAGTGTCGACAAAAGTGTGGATGCTTTTCTGTCTTTAGGAAATATTCGCAGACAGTAATGTCCACAAAGGGTAAAATCGTGATAAATAGCAAATGTTCAATGTGGACGGCAACTTGTAAACTTTATGACGATTGGGATAATAAAGACAATTATATTCTGGTGATTTTTCAATTGTAATCGTTTTTCTTAACACTTATATTTCATTTTATGTATTTAGTAAATGGAAACTGGGGTACATGGCAGGATTGGAATTCATGTTCAGCGACATGTGGTAGTGGATCAAGGTCACGATATCATGAATGTAACAGTTCAGAGCCTGTACATGGGGGTTCAACCTGTCAAGGAAATGACACAGAAATTGATTCATGCTCTATAAAGTTGTGTCTAGGTAAATTTTAGAATTGTTTAATTCAGTAAATATATAGTGTATGTTTGTATTCCGTTCTACTGAGTTAAGTGTATATGACTTTGTACCTTGACCAGTAAAGTGATGCTTACTTCTGAGAGTGAAACAATGTGAATAATAATAAAAATAGCCAGAAAGTGAAAATATATTTATTTTATCAGTTTGTGTTTTAATTCATATTTCAAAGATTAAATGAATACAGAATACAAAACTATAATATGACGTCCTCCGTTGGCTATATAAACAATGTAATAATTAAACTACGGATACATTGTAATTCGCATATCATAATTATTTTGATGTCAAAGAAAGAAAATACGGAATTCAAGGAAAGTTAATAAAATGGTTCGAAAACTATCTGTTCAAAAGAAGACAAAAAGTAATTAATAAAAACTCTTGGTCAAGTTTCGAACCTGTCTCAGCTGGTGTACCCCAAGGGTCAGTATTGGGTCCCCTCATGTTTCTAATATACATAAATGATATAGGAGAAAAACTTATATCGTTGAGTAGATTATTTGCTGACGACACATCACTCGGATATTCTAGTCAAAGTGTTGATCAAATAAAAACTGTAATCAATCATGATCTACTCGAACTAAATGCCTGGTCTAGTAAATGGCTAATGTCATTCAATCCCGAAAAAACAGAAATCTTGTTTTTCTCCAATACCGGTAACATAGACAACATCGAATTTTCTTTTAATGGCAAAAGTATCCCTTTATCTACTAGCCATAAGCATCTGGGAGTTATCCTCTCTCAAAATGCAAAATGGAACGAACATTTAGAAAATATGATAACAAATATAACCAAACATTTAGGTATATTACGGAAATTAAAATTCAGTCTAAATAGATCCAACTTAGAAAAAATGTATTTAGTCTACATTCGCCCCCTTTTTGAATACGCTTGTGAAGTCTGGGATAATTGCGGAATTGGCTATTCAGACAAATTAGAAAAACTTCAATTAGACGCTGCCAGAATTGTAACAGGTTTACCCATTTTTACAAAATCGGAGTATTTATATGCTGAGACAGGTTGGGAAACACTATCAGAGCGGAGATACCGCAGAAAACTCCAATTATTTTTTAATATAAAATGTGGAATGGCACCTGAATACTTGCGTTATCTAGTTCCCCCAACTATTCAGAGTACTACTATATACCCTTTGCGAAATGGTGATAATTTAATAGTTCCTTTCTGTAGACTATCTATAACCAATTCGTCATTTATTCCTTCCACAGTTAAAGAATGGAATAAACTTGACATTGCAATCAGAAAATTAGATTCATTATCCAAATTCAAAAACGCTATTCGTCTTAACAGCCAACCAAATAAGATCTCAGTTCCCAAACTTTATTACTATGGCCCTAGAAAGTTAAACGTGATCCTAACACAAATTAGATGTACAGCTTCTTTCCTCAACCACGATCTACATAAGGTTCATATTTTATCTAGCCCAGCGTGTAGCTGCGGTGCTCCCCAAGAAGATGCGAACCACTTCTTTTTTGTTTGTACCAAATATTCTTTAATAAGAAATGAACTGTTTCTCAGCATAAGCGATTTGTCTCAATCGATCAATACTTCACTTCTCACTTCAGGAAGTGAAACCTTAAGCTATGCAGATAATTGCTTTATTTTTTATTCAGTTTTCCGATTCATAAAAAGGTCTAAACGATTTCTAATCGTTTAATGTACTAACCAAACATCATCCAGCATCCATACACACACACACACATACTTTTTCTTCATTTCTTTTTACTCGTTTACTATTTTCAGCTATATTATATGATAAAATTGTATTTTTCTTGTTTTCTTGTGCATTCTCAATATAATGTAATAATGATTGTATATATAGGAGAAGACTCCATAAGTTGGTAAAACTTGTGTCTGATCCTCTTTGTATCATTGATCAAATAAAATAATTATAAACTAAAGAAAATACATTCCAATTTGTATTTTTGTTCTCGTAAATTGATGTTTTATTCAATATATTTCTGATATCGCTAATTATTTAAAAACATGTTGCAACATGTATTATCTGTATATTGTCTCCCTAAATATGTAGTTTATATTTGTACATGTACACGGAAAATGAAGATAATACAGTATGCCTATATATCAAGTGGATATGACTTAACAATTATAGTTCTATACGAACGCCAATATGGCGCACATGTATTGTCGCTCGCTTGTGCATTGGAAAGATTCACTTTCAATTTCGCTTTTCATATTGTTTACGACAGTGGATTATTCGTGAGGGAATTGTATCGACGCCTGTACATATTAAGCTGTATTCAATGCATTGAAATGATACAGTTAAACATGCAGATCTTTGCTGTATGTAGAAGTCACAGGCACTCGAATTCCGGACCCCCCTTTTTCCTAATTTGGTCCCTCCCGCGATTATGGTATGGATCTTTTTCTGGAAGTATATCTTTGAACCATTTATCCATATTTTACAACATTTCGTGTTACAACTCTCTCGTTCTACTAACTTTTGTTTCTAGGTCCAGCTGCCGTATTACTTATATATACATAAAGGTATGAAACAATCGTCAAAATACAAAGAGGAATCCTCGCTTCGACTCGATATTTTACAATAACGCGCCAGTTTTAAAAAGGACCTTCGCTTGTCCTTGTCTCAAAAATGATTTCCCTTCATTCCTATCTAGTTTATACGTACGAACAACAAATATTTATTGACGAAATTCAAGTTTATTCTCGACGACACATCCAACTTTCCTCCACTCGTGCCCATTCAGGAGGTCAGCCGAACATATTTTGTTTCGCGCTATTTCATTGGTCGGAAAGATTTTCGGAACTTTTTTAGCTTGTTCTTCGCTAGGCACGGCCAATCCATTTCGTATCGAGAGGCCTATTAAGCGGGAGTTTTAAATAAGAATAAAAGAATACAAGTTTCAACAAAAATACTGTTATTTTAGCAAAACTTTCAAAGAACAAGCACGAGAAGTACACGCAGATTAAATCTAGGACTTTGGTGATGACCATTTGTTTTCTCTTTTTTTTTAAAAGGGGTGGGGGGTGGGGAGAATAGATGATGTTGTTAGGCATAGATTGGTTTGTTGTTGAAGATTCAAGCAGAAAAGCGAAGATGGTTGTTTCCTTGTATGTTGTTGGATTTTGTATTATGTACAATATACATGATGTACATTTACCCATATCCATTCTTTTTTTCAGGTAAATAACATAATTAGAATTTTTCATGAGTTTCGCAACAAAGTTTGATCTTTAATCCTTTCTGTAGCTGAAAGAAATATTATAAAAATTCTGGTTTGAACAATACACACCTAAAATTGTGGATGTAAAAAAAAAAGGGGGGGGGGGTAATTACTCACAAAAATGTTTTTGTACCTAGACACGTATTATTTTTGGGTCTAATGTACTCTTTTTTTTGGGGGGGGGACACAATTTGTGTTGTATTTTTTTATTGGTTTATTGAAACATGAAGTACTAAAAATGCACACCTTCATGTTTTACTTATTTTAACTGTTTAAATCGAAACTGGGCATCAGAAATTGCATTAAGAGGGTTTTTTATTATTAGTTTTTTGGGGGAGGGTCATTAATTATTTGTGATGAGCGTAGGTACAAAAATGTTGATGCCCCCCCCCCCCCCATATGTAAATTAAAGAATATTTTGTTCTTTCCTATGTTTTTTGCAAAGGCCATTACAGTTGGAATTTTACACGTATCTCCCTAAATAGAAAAGACATACAAAGAGTAGTTCTAATCCCTTTAATGCAAAAATTTCTTTTGAGGCATATTTACATATATCTGTTTCTAAGGCAAAAGAGGGGAATTATGAAAGCTACAATTTACAAGGGGTTTACTGATGTACACTGTCTTTTTGTTGTTGCTGGGATAGGGGTTGAGGAGCGTTAACTCATTTTTATTTTTTGACAAGCCTAAAAAGGAGATATTTTTGCTTTATGATAACTAGTGTCCCTTTCTCTCTGATCTTTTCAGTGATCAAATGGTCATCCGTCAAAATTTATGTTTGAAGTGCATTTTTCCATTTCAGACAATATTCTTACCATGTCACTAGGTTCGTCATTTCTTTTCAGGTGCCTATATAACACATTGGCTGAAAAGGTTTACTTTCCACTTTTATTCTTATTTAAAACTCCTGCTTAGTAGGCCTCTCGATAAGAAATTGATTAGCCGTGCCTAGCGAAGAACAAGCTAAAAAAGTTCCGAAAATCTTTCCGACCAATGAAATAGCGCGAAACAAAATATGTTCGGCTGACCTCCTGAATGGGCACGAGTGGAGGAAAGTTGGATGTGTCGTCGAGAATAAACTTGAATTTCGTCAATAAATATTTGTTGTTCGTACGTATAAACTAGATAGGAATGAAGAGAAATCATTTTTGAGACGAGGACAAGCGAAGGTCCTTTTTAAAACTGGCGCGTTATTGTAAAATATCGAGTCGAAGCGAGGATTCCCTCTTTGTATTTTGACGATTGTTTCATACCTTTCTGTATATATAAGTAATACGGCAGCTGGACCCAACACGAAATGTTGTAAAATATGGATAAATGGTTCAAAGATATACTTCCAGACAAAGATCCATACCATAATCGCGGGAGGGACTAAATGAGGAAGAAGGGGGTCCGGAATTCGAGTGCCTGTGTTAAAAGTGACATGCTACAGAAACAAAGCTAGAATGATGTCAATATCATTTCAACATTTTACTAATATCTAGTTTCTGTGGGGGGGGGGGGGGTGGGAGGGATCACATATTATCTTATAATTACATATCATTCACCATATAAATATTCACGGGGTCACTGAATGGACCGTATAGACCATATCTGTTAAGAAAATCTCGACAGGGGCAGTGATTCATCTCGCTGATGGGCACCAATTCCATAGGTAAATAAAAAATATAACTAACATACGATCGCAACAACATCGACCGCTCTAAATAAAATAACATACGACAACAATATTATATTTCATGATGAACACCTGTCTTACAGTAGGATCCGAGGATGACAACAGTTCGGCAACAATTGGTATTGGAGCTGGCATTGGATCAACAGCTGTGGTTGTATGATTACTTATCATATTTATTTATATTCTGAAGCGATATAGACTTAGAAAACCAGGTATGAATATGCATAGATCTAAATAGATTGAATATGCATAGATCTAAATAGATTGAATATGCATAGATCTAAATAGATTGAATATGCATAGATCTAAATAAATTGAATATGCATAGATCTAAATAGATACATGAGTGAATTGACGAAACAAGGACGGTTACTCATGTTAAAAATCCGGGGCTGGTCATATTCTGGGTGATACAGCAGAATTGGAAGCAAAAATATATGTACAACAAGACTTCTATGCAATTAATAGTGTCTTGCATATATCATTAAAAAAACGATGATAAGGTGTAAAACCACTAATTTGTTTGATAGATCTTCTACCAAAGTTGTGCTTTTTCGGTTCTAGCTGACCATTTTGTCTGATGTTTAACCTTTCACACACCATCAATTTTCTGAAAGGTACACGATTCTTCTGCGTTCTGTAAGAATATCATGGGATTATTACCATCTTACAGTGAAATGCCATGCTCTGTGATATCCCCTAATCTAAAAATAGCAACGTCATACCCAGAAATTCAGTATGTATATGTCATGCTTCATGACGTCCATAAAAGACTAAAATACAAATAAATCCAACCAAATTTGGGCTAAAGATATTCCTTTTAAATAAATGCGTATTGACCCTCAATTACCTAGAATATTTATGCCATTACATTAAAACAAAATCCAAACTACAACAAAGCGAACTGGTCGTTTTTCTTTTAAAATGACTGCTTCAGTATATGCTCTAAGCTCGGATTGGTCAGTTAGTTAATATATCATCAAGGGGAAAGTACTAGTACATGTAAGCTTTACCATATAAGTCGACTACGATGAACATGTAATGTCACATTATATGAGATTATCACTGTTTAACTCTATCTGTTTTAAAAGTTCATTTCAACACTCAACTCAATATTTTATTTATCATATCTGACTCAAATATATGTGTATGCATTCAAAGTCAACATTTATTACATAAACAGTACATATGGTATTTGTAATGTTATGCACATTGAAGAACTTGCATGGAATATTTGAGACACGTGTGCATGTTTTCCTTTTTATTTATAGGACAAAAATGCTTAATTCCGTACAGATATTAAAGTAAGTCTGATAAAAGAAAAGTAAACAAAATAATAAAAAAAACAAGACAAAGCGAAAAAAAACCCAGACAAAAACAAGACAAAAATAAAAACAAATAAAAAACATATGAAAAACGATAAGTCAAAACATCAATTATGACGAACCGCATACAAACCAATGTTGAGTTAAGGTTCTCCGGCAGGGTAGGCAATATTTGTCACATTAATGGCATACCGGCAAAGTTATTTCCCAAATGCATATAAGGAGACAGAAAATATTAAGTTCATATGGAAAGCATGTCTTATCAGAAATAATTATGTCGGAAAATGGAGAAGAAAACGGAAAAAATATTTCAACGGAATCGTGGCTGATTTACCAACAAACTCTACGACAATGATAACCGTGTTTTGACTGACTCATACTAATAAAATTATGATATGATTATGAAGAAGAGAGTGAGTGAGTGTGTGAGTGTTGCTTAGCGCCAATGGGAAATGCTTACAGATATATCATGACAAGAACAAGTTACATATTCGATGAGATGATATTAATGTCCGCTGTGTTGGACTTAATGCTAGTTTACTGAAGCAACAGTTCGCGGGTAGGCATAATTCTCCACTCTAACACATTATTCTTATTCTGAGCCAACCAGTCTTTGGTCTTTCTCCTTAGTGATGCGTGATTTGCAGAGAAGCAAAATATACCAATTAAATAGTCTTTGGTTTGACCCGACCGTGTTTCGAACACACGATATACCGCACTCGAGACGAGCACGCTGACCATTACCCCACCATTGCGTTTTATGAAGAAGTGAGAATAGTAATACCAAGTAGTCAGAGAACAATACAAGTTAGAAGTTTGAAATTTGTAAATAATAACCGTAATTCAACGAATTTAAAACATAATTTACTATATAAAGCTTAATTTCTATTTATAGCAGAAAGTGCAATTTATGACACAACTGGAGACACTGGGTGAGTACTGAATACATTCAACAAACAAAATAACAGCTAAAAGTGCAAAATTAAAATAACTGTGTGTTTCTGTATTATTAATGTGAATGTAGGCATTTTACTCACAATTGGAAAACACTTACATGAACGTATTACTTCCCTAAGAGGGGAGGGGGATTGGTCCCATGGAACTAGTTAAGCAGCCACTTTTCAAGGCAGGAAGTTGATAAGTCACATGAATGTGGTTTTAGAAATGTCGCCTTTGCCTCCTTGTCTACGATATATTTATTGTATTTTGGAATTGTTCTGATGGTGTGGTATTTTTGCTCCTCAGTTTATTATCGTTATGGAGCAAGATAAACGAAATGTACCAAAACATTTGAACATATAGCTGTTGTCGACAATATACCCAATCATATCAAAACCAACCACTCCTCTGTCAACCCCCACTCTATAGATCATCACTTTAAAATTATATCAATATTACCATACTGTCGAAAGAGTGGGAAAATATACTGGTCAATGGATTTAAAAAGATACAATCAGAAATAAATATAAAATGCAAACCCGAAGTAGTGTTAGAAAGTTCTATGAACAATGTTACCGTTTTTTGATTCACAAAACCATCCATTTGTGTTAATGATGATGGGAGACATATTGTATACGTAGATCAATACTAAGTTATAGAAACAGTTGATATCTATGTCACGATATAAATAGTAGGATATTTCATGTTATGATAAAACCTGATATCATATGATGACGATGCAAGTGTTTCCTATAGTCGAGTGGTAGTTTCTTTGATATGATAGATAAACTGCTAAATATAGATATATTTGATTATTTTGACGTGACTTGAGGTTTAACTTTCAATTCAAGATTTTGGGCAAGATGAACACAAATATGATTTTCGCGTTGGTAGGTGTTGAGTTCCAGCCAGAACGAATAACTATTTAGTAACTTGTCTCCAATAAACAACAGTTATGTCACTTTAGCATAGAAGTGTTTATGTGTCTTGTCTTGTAGATCCCCCAACGCAGATTTAGATATAAATAGTGGATTACAACAGAATATAGGTCTGTAGAATGATTGTGGTAAAATGGAACTTTTACATATCTGTCACTTATTTATTTAATGCATTAAATACCATGTTCATCACACAAAATTCATTAAAATAGGAAAACGATAATTTCCCCTTACAAACCTATACAATCTTCTTCTGAAACTGTTTTGGAATATGCTTAGTTATTGACTTAGATTACTGTTGGATGTGTAGGTGATTATATGCTTGGAGGCTATAGAGAAATAACCAGTTACTAGCTATGCCATAGAGATAAAACGTTACCTAATGATAATATATTAAACTTTGATATTGATACTGCTGATACACAGAATCAACAGTTGTTCCATGGAAACATCATCCCAACACATAACAAACCAATCACATATCTTAATTTACACTTTACTACCGCGATATTGTCTGAATTGTTACCAATGTCAATTTTATAGTCTTTGTTTTTAGCCTGGAAATTAACCCACGATCGTTCATGCACAAACCAATACGGCATAGCGGTTTTAACTTGTATTTTCTCCTGACTTTTATTTATTATTCGCATTTTCTTGGAAAATGGATATACGATATATAGAAAAATACCTTCTCAGTTTTATTATGCTGAAGAGATAAAACAGAGTCATTTAATGGTGTGTCTTTTAAGCAACTAAACACTTCGAAGAGATCAATTATAAGTTCTAATTTTATGCTAATGAAGTATTTTAAGTTTTCCATTTAATCTGTTTTTGTTTATTACATGTATATTTATGTTAGATTTTTTCCTCGCATCAACGTAAACTTTCCCCAATACTTCAATAAATGCTTCAGGTTTCTCAAAGTTAGAATCCCTACCGGTAACCAATAGGTTATGTAAAACATATCGTTGTCGCCTCCTTGGCATATTTGTGTTACCGTTAACATTAGTGGAGTTTCACATCTTTGACACCGGCATTACTTTGTTTGCCTATAATAATTACGTATTGTGTGTGTGATATAATACGTGTTCGTCCAGAGGCTTGCTGGTGGTTACCTACCGGTAAATAAAGGAATTATTCACCGGGCAACAGTATTAAAAAAAGAAAAAATTAGAAACAAAATGTCCAAATTATATCATGTGACTATCATTATAATTGGCCAATGGATTAATTGTTTTCTTTATCTAATGTATATAATAAACCTTAGCACAGGTAGACATCAAAACAGAAATGATACTGGCAACAATACAATGAAAGTATTTTCTTGATATTATACTTAATATAGTTGAAAATATTGATTACTTCTTCTTTATTGTAGAATCACCGACGCACAGACAAAATGATGTCATTTACGTAAATACGAATATCTGAAGAATCATAAAAAAAATTCATATTACAGACGAGTAACGCTAAGATGAAAAATATGTTTTGTTATTCAACCAAAGACTAACTCAGAGTGATATTGACTTATCGCTATTTCGAGGAGTGAATAAAGAAGTGAAGGCTAGAGGGCTAGCTAGAAATCTTCCTCTCTTCGTACATGCAGTGCAATATATACACTTATTGTGTTCTGTATAGGCATGTGTAATATAGAGAAGGCATCTTTATCTTGAATAACCGGTGTCGAATCGCTTTGTTGTTTTATGACAATAAAACATGCTTAAATTAAATTGTGTGTAATATTGTTGAGAAATAAGTCACTATCTCTATAGTGAAGTCTTTTGATTTAATAAGATCTGAACATACAATTTATATTTTGCAATTTGATACAATAAAACAAATGGAAAAAATAGATAAAATTCCCTCAACTAGTATTCGAATGGTATGATACATATTACATCTAACAACGTGTGAATTTTGTTTTGCACGAATATTTACAAACACAGTATGATATCATATAATTGTAACTACGAATGTCGTTGTAGTGGGGATTTCATAGGAAAAATAATTACTCCGTTGACCGTTGAATTGTTGAAATATCAGAGAAATGGCAACTACACATTGCTAGTTTTGGAAATGCAATATTTCCATATTAGTAATAGCAGTAGATTTTGACCCCAGGTCAATAAAAATTAGACAATCTGAAATACAAAATGAAAAGTTATGCTCTTTTCTGGTCCATATGATATTTATTTCAGATCCTACTTCATATATATGTGTGATTTTATTGATTCCTTAGATAATTTAAATATACGCACTTACACATACACACACAAACAAGGTTAAGGAGATATATAGATTCTCCTTCAGTTGCCCGTATTTTACGATATTCCTCCACTCAAGAGAGTTAAAATAAAATTTTTAACCAAAAGCGTTAGGAGAATGGTTAAAATTTTAAATTTAGCTCTCGAGAGTGGAGAAATATCGTAACCCACATGGGCAACTGAAGGAGAATTTGTTTCTCCCATTATTCAACACGAACTTTATTTCAAAATACTTTGGCGGACATCTACATAATTATGTTGCTAGGACACGGGGAAAGGCACGAGACATTTTAATCCTCTAGAGGATGACATATTTTTCCACCACTTGTTCAGTGGGTTAAAACGCGTAATAATGGGAGAAATATTGTTCCAGTTGTTCTGTTTATTTAAAGGCTTCCATCTGTATATTCTCTGCAGAATAAAAGTTATGGTCAACCATCTCACTCGGCACTCATATGGGTCAGATTAAATTTCAATTCAAACAAATAAAAACAACATAAAATTTATAAATTATGCATGTATTTATCCATAAGATGAAGAACAACTAGAAAGATCCATCGAGAATGAACTGAAATGGTTGCATCTTCAAATAGGAAAGGTATACCTGTAGAAGAAAAAAACCTTTCCACTTACTAGCTATATTGAGTAGAGACGTAGATGTTACATCTGTTGTCTTAGTTTACATGGACAACTTTCTGATAGCAATGCCACATGCTTGAAAGATGTAAGGTAGCTTATTTTAATGGATAACAATTTGATACCAATATCACAATTTGGAGAGATGTATGGTAGTTCATTTTCATGAATAACCGTTCCATACCAATAACACATTCTGGTGAGATATAAGTCAGCTTAATTTGATGGTACATGTATGATATATTGGGAGGGGGTGTTGTAGGATTGTATATTTTCATGTATAACGCTTTGATGACTATATCAGAAAATGAAAAGATGTAAGGTAGCATATTTACCTGGAAAATATTATGATGCTAATACCATGTAATGAAGGAATATCATGTAGCATATTTTCATGGATGACCCTTTGATGCCAATGTCACAGACTAGGGAGACATAATGCAGCTTATTTTCATAGATAATCGTCCAATGAAGAGAATTAGGGGAAATCATGATTTCTATCTATAGCATGTAATAAAGGATTGTCTGGTAGCTAATTTTCATGAATATTACTTTCATACCAATAGCACACACATGAGTAATGCAAGGTAGTATATGTACACGGATAACACTTTGATACCTAAATCATACCATGAACAGATTCAATGTAACTTATTTTCATGAATACAATTTCGCTACCTGCATCATTTTGAGTAGCTTATTATCACTTTCTGATACCTATGTGAAACACTGGAGAGATGTAAGTTTTCACTAACGACATTTTGTTACCTGAATAGTGAATCTCACGCTGGCGAGACATAAGATAGCTTATTATCATGGGCAACCTTCTGAAACTATATATATATAGATATTATACAATGAAGAGACGTAAGATAGTTTATTTTCATGGATACAAAGATTATGCTTATGCCATTCACTGGAGAGATGTAAATAAGTCATTTTCACGGCTAACCTTCTGATACATATGCCACGAGTTTGAGAGATTTAAAGTAGTTTATTTTTTTTGATAACTTTGTGATACCTGTTTCGTACAACGAATAGGAGTAAGGTAGCTCCATTTCGTGGATAATGTAAAATTCAAATACGTATTATATACATTACATAGATACAAAGGAAAGATATAAGGTAGTTTGTATTTTAATGCAACAAATCAAAAATGTAGCAAATTGTTAAGGATATTACAAAACAAAATGTCTAGAAAATAAAGCCAACATCATCTAATGATTTTTTTAATTCATTTACAATATAATATGATGGCAATTTCTTAAAATTGGTAGTTACTAGGCTGGTGATGCTATCACGGAACTAATAGTTCATGCACCAACAGTGCTATCGACCCATTAATTTCGGAACATACAAACGTTGAATTATTGCACCATATGCGATTTCAACAACTTATGTCTCATCAATGGGGATTGAAGTCAAATGAATGAAAATCCCAATAAAACAGAAATTAAGAACTCTTATAGCAAGCTTGTAGCTAAAATTAAATAAAGCTAATAAAAATCCACCTTGAACCTAACAAGTAGTTGTTATTTTTATACCAATATACCGATTTTTTGACTGAATCGTTTCAAAGACGTAAATGAGTGAATGTTGTTTAACTTTAAGCGACGTTTAGTTCAGCTCTATCGTGGAATGACCATATTCATTTTGCTTATGAGATGGTGCTATCAACTTTGTACTAGACCAACAGAGTTGAATTTTAATAGTGCTAACTCATTAGAACAACAATGTACGTAGAATATGTCGCTCCATTGGGCACAGTATACCGACTCCGAGCCAACTAGTCTTTGCCTTCATTCTTTTACCCTATGTGTTTATATCACTTTTATAGTCTTCGGTTTGATCCCATGTTTATCGAACACACGATCTACCCCCGTAGATCTACGGCACTTGATACGATTACGCTAACCATTACACCATCGTAACTCTGCATAGATTGTTTATTATGAAAACTAACCTTCTTGTTACGTTCGAATATGTCGGAAAACAGACAATATATTATTTATTTCATAATTGCAATTTATTTAAATTCGTTTTCAAACATATATATCTCTATATTTTTATAACTTTTATTAGACTTGAATGTATTTAGATTTGTAAATATATTATAATAAATAAAATAATGGATTTTTATCCAGATGTAAATGAACAGGAGATTGGTATATCCATTTCAGGGATGCATCTATCTGATTAGTACTTCTTCTCTTCCCCAACCCACTCCCATTTCATTCACAAATTGTATCTGGAAAAGACTTATATCATGCGGGCGTATTTGTTTTCTAGACTTCTAATAATGTATCAGAACTTTGCAAAAGGGGAATAACCGGAATAGTATTTTAAAAGTATTGTTGAGATAGCAAATTTTCATGGCTATCATTTGGAACAACTCTGTGGTTTAGGAAAATTTCATTCCAAATGACAAAAAGTATCTTGAATTTATTGTAGCTCAGATTCGTCCGACACCGGGTATAACTATGATTGGATTTTTTGCCAATTAGACAGATCTCAGCGTACTAGTATCTGACAAAATAAATCAGTAAAAAATTGCCAACATATTCCTTCTGAATAGAAGATCATAGAATATATTTTTACGGTATTCAATTTATTTCTACTAAGATTATGGATAAGGCTATGGCGTTTAACCACCGAATTGTTGCAACTTTATCATATGAGGTTGCATCGAGTATACCTCGCCATTAGAGGGATTGGAAATCACCACGTTAGTGGTAATAAAGTAGTTCTAAAGCCAACTACTATATGATCACGATCACGACTGTCCCTATTTTTCTATTAAAATGTAATAACAGATGTGAAAAAGAAAGCATGTAGATAATTAGTCTGTAATTCATGAGGTAAATATCAGTTGCATTGAGTAAAGTGATATTGTTATAAATGTTAAATATTACAAATTAACAAATATACACATTTAAGCAACCAAAAACGAGGGGGGGGGAGGGTGTCTGTCAGATATATAGTGTATCATTTGACCGAGTAAAGCAACAAAGAAAGTGTATTAGATATACCCAACATCAAAGAAACAAAACGTAAACATTACCTGATCGCGACACGATTAAATAAACAAACTGGTTATAATATTTTCTAAGGGCAAACAAATAATCAATTGAATATAGTATATATATTGTGTGGAACAGTACGGTCTAGTAGACAAACATTTAAATTGCAAACAGGTATATACTTCCGTGTTAAGGTCGCAGAACTGACTAAAAAATTAAAATGTTGGGACTAATTTTATTACTGGTTTTCAAAGTGTGTTCATCAAACGCTGGTAAGTGGTTATTTAGAAAGAAAGTAGCTTAAAATTTGTAATTTATCCAATATTATGTGATATAGACACATATAGAATATCCCCATATACATGTACAGCTTTTTAAAACCTTTCATTTAAATTCGTAGCTGTTCAATGCTTATAGTTTCTTCAATCTTTAGATTAAAACCGTCATTTAATTTTAGATAACGGCATAGAATTACACTTATGATATCATACGTTGATAATATATTTTAATTTTTACCCCATGTTCTAACATCAAGATCATGTAGCTGACATAAAGGGTCTCAATAAGATGACCTTTGCTTGGCCAATCTAATTACCGCTTTTCAAATCTTAATTTGTAAAGCTGAACTGATTTGATGACTCTAATTTTCATTGATCCATTTGTCAGTACGGAACGACTGGTCTGCACAGCATAATAAGTGCAGTATGCAGAAATACATACCAACACTAACGAATTATAGTAACTCTTCCAAGCGAAGCAACATTTCTTCTATGATTATAACGATTAATATAAACATTCCATATGTGAACAAATGTGATCACATTCTATGAATCTGATGTACAACGTTAATGTTTTAATGTTTACTTGTGTGTACTAAAGATAATGATAATTTGCCACCTTTCCAGTCAGCTATGAATTTATATATAAAGTTATTTGAACCTGCTCCTCTCCAGAATTATGTCAGATCTGGATGCACGACATATCAGAAAGGGGGAGGCAATTTACGCCTCTTTTCTAAGTGAAAAGCATAGAAATATAGAATTGACCTCTGACCTAGCTTAGTTTTCACATTTTTTAACGTGTCGGAGTTTGCAAAGTAGATTCAAATGTTCATAGTGATAACTCATTCGAACAACAATGCACGTATAATATGTCGTTCCATTGGGCACAGTATACCGACTCCGAGCCAACTAGTTGTTGCCTTTATTCTTTACCGCTATGTGTTTATATCACTTTTATAGTCTTTGGTTTGACCCCATGTCTATCAAACACACGATATACCCACGTAGATCTACGGCACTTGATACGATTACGCTAACCATTACACCATTGTAACTCTGTATTGCTTGTTTATTATGATAACTAACCTTCTTGTTACGTTCGAATATGTCGGAAAACAGAAAATGCATTATCTATTTCATAATAGCAATGCATTTAAGTTCGTTTTCAAACATATATAAATATATATCTCTATGTTGAACTTTTATTAAACTTGAATGTATTTAGATTTGTAAATATATTATAATAAATGAAATAATGGATTTTTATCCTGATGTAAATGAACAGGAGATTAGTATATCCATTTCGGGGATGAATCTATCATATTAAAATTAGATCTCGTCACGTACTTTTTCTCCTCCTCATCCCACCCTCATTTCATTCACAAATGATATCTGGAAAAGACTTATATCAAGCTTGCGTATTTGTTTTCTAGACTTCTATTAATTTATCAGAACTTGGCAAAAGGGGAATAACTGGAATAGTATTTTTAAAGTATTGTTGAGGTAGCAAATTTTCATGGCTGTCATTTGGAACAACTCTGTGGTTTAGGAAAATTTCATTCCAAATGACAAAAAGTATCTTGATTTTATTGTAGCTCAGATTCATCCGACACAGAATTTAGCATGATTGGATTTTTTGCCAATCAGACAGATGTCAGCGTACTAGTATCTGACAAAATAAATCAGTAAAAAAGTGCCAACATATTCCTTCTGAATAGAAGATCATAGAATATATATTTACGATATTTAATTTATTTCTATTAGTGTTAGGGATAGGGTTATGGTGTTTAACCACGTACCAATTGCTAGTCACTGAAAAGTTTGTCATATAATTTTGTATCGAGTACACCTCGCCATTAGAGGGATTCGAACTCACAACTTTCGTGGTAATAAGGTAGTTCTAAATCCTACTACCATACGATCACGACCACGACTGCCCCCTTTTTTCTATTAAAATGTAATGACAGATGAGAAAAAGAAATCTTTGTAGATAATTAGTATGTAATTCATGAAGCAAGTGTCAGTTGCATTGAGGAAAGTGGTATTGCTATAAATGTTAAATATTACAAAATAACAAATATACACATTTAAACCCCCAAAAATGGGAGGGGGTGGGTGTCAGCCAGATATTTAGTTTATCATTTGACCGAGTAAAGCAACAAAGAAAGTGTATTAGATATACCCAAAATCAAAGAAACAAAACGTAAAGAGGTACCAAAAGGAGAGTGATAATATTACCTGATCGCGACACGATTAAATAAACAAACTGGTTATAATATTTTCGAAAGGCAAAACAATAATCGGTTGAATATAGTATATATATTGTGTGGAACTGCACGGTCTAGTAGACCAGTATTTAAATTGTAAACAGGTATCTACTTCCGTGTTAAGGTTTCAGAACTGATCAACATATTAAAATGTTGGGACTAATTTTAATACTGGCTTTCAAAGTTTGTTCATCAAACGCTGGTAAGTGGTTATTTAGAAAGAAAAGTATTTGTAACTTAAAATTTTGTAAAATATACATGTACAGCTTTTTAAAACCTTTCATTTGAATTCGTAGCTGTTCAATGCTTATAGTTTCGTCAATGTTTAACTTAAACCGTCATGTAATTTTAGATAAGGCATACAATTACACTTATGATATCATACGTTCATAATATTTTTTTAATTTGTACCCAAAGTTCTAACATCAAGATCATGTAGCTGACATAAAGGTTTTCATTCAGATGACCATTGCTTGGGCAATCAAATTACCGCTTTTCAAATCTTAATTTGTAAAGCTGAACTGATTTGATGACTCTAATTTTCATTGATCCTTGTGTCAGTACAGCACGACTGATCAGCACAGCATAATAAGTGCAGCTTGCAGAAATGCATACCAACACTGTATCGAATTATAGTAACTCTTCCAAGTGAAGCAAAATTTCTTCTATGTGTTTATCAATTAATATAAGCATTCCATATGTGAACAAATGTGATCACATTCTATGAATCTGATGTACAACGTTAAAGTTTTAATGCTTACTTGTGTGTACTAAAGATAATGATTATTTGCGACCTTGTCAGTCAGTTATCAATTTATATATAAAGTTATTTGAACCTGCTCATCTCCAGATTGATGTCAGATCTGTATGAACGACATATCAGAAAGTGGATGGCAACCTACGCCTCTTTACTACGTAAAAAGCATAGCAATATAGAATCGACTTCTGACGAAGCTTAATTTTCACATTTTTTAACGTGTCGGAGTTTGCAAAGTAGATTCAAATGTTTATTCCTATCTCGTAGTAAGTATGACTTATCAAAGGCTAAGACCAATAAACAATTATCCCATATATGTATGCATTTCTACAAATCATAATACTATCATATAGTTGACAGGTCGAAAGATGACTGTTTAAAGGGATCGAAAAAAATCGCGAAAAATGCAATATGTCATTTTTTGCTTCTTTTTGTTGACGTTAAATCGGGAATTCCTCAAGAAGGACATCTATAACCAAAAGAAACGAAGGTTTATCAAACGTTTTTGTTTCAGTTAAACAATTTTTTTTTAAGAAAGCAAATTGTGTAGATATTGTCACAAATATGTATGGATACTGTTACATATATAGGACAATACTTGTAAAATCTCAAAAACAAATAAATAAGTCTTGTGTTGTTGTTTTTTTTAACTCTCATTACAGCATTATTTATGAATTAGTTGTTTATTTCGTTTTATACAAATACAAAAAGATGGCGAGAAACGACAAAACACTGTTTGTTAAGCTTTCATGTAATATTAATGTTGGTACTTGTGCCATTTATCCTCTGTATAACAGCATAGATAAACACGAGAAAACATTCTTTAGTCATTCCCTCATTGTTTTGTTTATTTATTTTTGAAATGTCATATCTCTTTTCTGTAAGTAAATGATACTTATAATTTACTGCTTAATAATTGTGAACTTATTTCAGTGGAAGCCATACAAGGAAGTAATACTACATTAACATGTTCATTGCAAGGGTCGTCTTTTAAATGGCAAAAGTTGGTGAATAAGGATTGGCTTAAACTTCAGGAAGGAGATCAATACGGGAATGTGAATACATCATCTCTGATTATATATAATGTTGATGCACGTGACGATGGTGGTTATATTTGCGAGAATGGTTCACAACAAAGATATATACAAGTTACTGTTATAGGTAAGTAAAGTATATAAGACAAGGGAAGTCCAGCGAAAACAATAGGCATTAAGAAGTAAACCGCAAGCATAACAGAACAAATAACTAAATGAATGTTTGTACACAAACGGTATTTACCATATCGCTCCGTCTCAGCGAAATCATTAAGAAAACGTTTATAATATGTTTGTCTTAGAAATGTCCTGTAATCGGATGCAATTAAAAAGTTGGCTATTGTTTGCAAACGGAAATTTACAGAAACTATGAATTACTTAGCACTTGGAAAGGATGGCTCAGAGTATACGCTGTTGATGTTTATTTCGGGGTAATTTGCAGTTCAACAATATTCTGCCTGCACAACATAAAGTTCGGTAATGGATAACTGCAATATTGTTATGCTTAATTGTAACATTCCGAAAAAAATGGAAAACAAATTATACTTCACTGCAGGAACAAATCCAAAATGGGATCGAATAATCGTAAAAATAGAGCAAAAATTGAACCTACAAATATATACACGACCGTTCACGTTCTCTCCCTGGAATAGGCACTTCAATAACAAATAGGGAGATTAAACTAGCTATGTATTTTATAGTTGTATGGATCCACTAGCTATATATTATATAGCTGCAGGAGTCCACTAGCTATGTATTATATAGTTTATGTGCTCAGCACTTCATTCTTAGTGACAAAGATGCGATCATGCCAGTGTTTTGCCATACGAGTAAAGTGTCAACCCTTACATATAGCTTGGTGAGCAGATATGTCATACGGAACAGTCGAATCTTGAACTTCATAGAAAGTATATTTAATCGTCGTGACACAGAAGTTGTCATACATGCATGTTTAATATAAAGAGAGTTGATGGCCTCAAAAACCTAAAATAGTACACAAAGCCATAGTGCGACTTATAGTGAAACAATGGTCATCTTCGAACAATAATCTAATTGCCAATACCATATTACGTCATCTGTACCGAATACTTTTCAACAAGGTGTTGATATCTTCTGAAAAACTATTTGAAAGATAAGATCATTTTTAGTATTATCTATATCGAAGCTACAAAAAACAATAATTTAATATGTCTATTCTAAGACCAGAAATAGGAATAGTGTTTTTAATGACCGAAGACAGCAACATCTGGGTTATAACATGTATCAGGATGTTTTCTATGTAGAGTTTGTGAATCACGTTTTAATCTAATTTCAGTGATAGCAATAGAAGGAAGTACAACTACATTAACATGTCCACTACAAGGCTCATCTTTCCAATGGAATAAATTGAATCACACTTATTGGTCTATACTTAAACATGGTGTTAAATACGGGAATGTGAATACTGGATATCTGGCTATCTATAATATTGATCCACATGACGGTGGTATTTATTCATGTACAACTGATATACAACAATTAAATATGAAAATTGTCTTTAGAGGTAAGCAAGGTAAATTAGAAAAATGCAGTCAAACGAAACCAGTAAATGTATATGTATTAAGATGAAACTCGACAACAATTTCAGAAAGCATGAGATATAGACTGTTATATTGTGTATGTTGGTTTCCGATCTCAGTGTAATGTGCAATTTTACACAGTGTTCTACACATGCAATACAGTGTTCTGCTATCCTCCGTAATGTTTTCCATGTTTTGTTATGTTAAGAAATTATACATGTAGCTTTGTTTTCATTGATTATAGCAATTCAAAAGACGAAACATTTAAATGATTGTTTAGTGAATTTATCATTGTATATTTTTCTAACGACTTTTCAGTATAAATGCTGAAAACTCTCTGTTTATAACTTAAAAACACTTAATCATGTTATGTAAAGCGCAACACAGTTTTGATGATATGACTGACTATAGTTATGCGTGTGTATATAATATCAGAAAGATGTGGTGTTTAGTCAAATTTATCATCTGAATGCAGTTTTACGAGGTGTACAATGTACGTATGACGTACCTTACAGGTAGGCACATTTATTTGCAGATATTTACACGGTCTATGAGAATCATCTTTTCATCAAGATTTCACCACTTAATCTACCATCACTATCCTTCATAGTAAAATTACCACTTAAAGACCTTATCAAGCAATACTTTCCTTGATACTAACATGACCACTAAATTTCAGTATTGACTATGACTGTCCTTAATACAAATAGGACATATAAAGGACTTGACTGAACATGACTGTCCTTAATACAAGTAGGACATATACAAGACTTTATTGACCATGACTGCCATTAATGCAAATAGGACATATAAAGTACCTTATTGTCCATGACTGTCTTTAATATAAGTAGGACATAGCAAAAAACCTTATTGACCATGACTGTCCTTTATACAAATATGACATATAAACGACCTTATTGACCATGAATTTCCTTAATACAAATAGGACATATAAAGTACCTTATTGACCATGACAGTCTTTAATACAAGTTGGTTTCATTTCAGCGATAGCCATATGGGGGAGTAATACTACCTTAACATGCACGTTACTAGGGTCGAATTACTATTGGCATAAGAGAACGGATTCGGTTTGGTCTCGCCAACTCCCAGAAGGAGCTAAATATGGGAATGTAACTAGTGGGTCTATGACTATCTATAATGTTCAAACAAGTGACGGTCCTTAATATAAATATGACATATAACGGACCTTATTGACCATGACTTTCCTTAATACAAATATGACATATAAAAGACCTTATTGACCATGACTGTCCTTAATACAAGTAGGACATATAAAAGACCTTATTGACCATGACTGTTCTTAATACAAGTAGTCCATATAAAAGACCTTATTGACCATGACTGTCCTTAATATAAATAGGACATGTAAAAGACCTTATTGTCCATGACTGTCCTTAATACAAATACGACATATGAAAGACCTTATTGACCATGACTCTCCTTAATACGAATGACTTTATACACCATGACTGGTCTTGATACTATCTTGACCTCTAAATGGCCTACATGACCCTGATTGCCTTTAATACAAATATGACCACTAAAGGAATTTATTGATCATGAGTATTCTAAATCCTAATATGACCACTAACTAATCTTACTGCCGATGATTGTCCTTGATACTAACAAGACTACCACGGAAGGACCTTATTTACCATGACTGTCCTTGATACTAACATGAGCACTAAATGACAGTATTGATCATGAGTGTTATCTAAATGCTAACATGACCACTAAGTAATCTTATTGCAGGACCTTATTTACCATGACTGTCCTTAATACAAGCATGACCACTAGATGACCTTATTCACCATGAATGTTCTTGATACTAACATGACTACCAAAGGACTTTTCTACAATAAAGTTCCTTAATACTAACATGACCCCTGAAGGAAGTTATTGATAATAAATGTCCTTAATGCTAACATAGCCACTAAAAATCCTTATAGAAACAAGAATAATAACAACTTACGCGTGCTCTCTATTAAAGTTTGTGCTTATTTATTGTTGGTTTAATTTCAGCGATAGCCATAAGGGGGAGTAATGTTACCTTAACATGCACATTGCAAGGGTCGTATTACTATTGGCAAAAGAGAACGGATTCGGATTGGTCTGGCCAAATTCAAGCAGGAGTTAAATACGGGAATGTAAATAGTGCATCTATGACTATCTATAATGTTCAAATAGATGACGGCGATAGATATCGTTGTGGGGTTAATTCCAATCTAGAACAGGTAGATGTTAGTGTCAGAGGTATGTACAGTAGATAAGACAAAGAAATCAATTTAGATACGAATTAATGAGTAATTCGGAAGCAATACAAAAACAAAATGATGTTATATTGTGAATGTTTGTTTCCAACTTTCGACTGACCAAATATTACCTCGTTTACATGTAAAACATATTATTGAGCGTCACAACCCGAGATACCAAATTGTAAGATGGGATAAATTCTACTGTATGTAACTATAGTTAAAAACCCGACATCATAGTTGTATTTCCACGTGAGGGAACAACGATTTAAAAATGTATTTTGTTTGCTCGAAACTTAATCGGCAATACTTTTTCTACTGGTCAGTAATAACCTTTAGTTATCCCTCATCATACTGAGCACTAATGCGATTTCTGTTCACTTAGCCGCATCCGTGGTGTTATAGTTACCATGCTGGTCTCGGTTGAACTGAAGCTAGATCATGGCTTCGAGCTCCGATCGGGTCAACCCAAAGGTTATAAAATTGGTATCCTAATTAGATTATCAATAACAAAACAGTGATGACAAGTCCTTACTAAAACGATGCAGAACGATATGTTCACAATATTTACATAATTATTTAATCACAGGTCAGGTATTAAACAGGCACATACTATCGCAGTATTTCCCAAATTAAGGTATCACAGAGCCACATATTTTCACCATATCTACATAATTAGTTCATCCCAGAACCAGGTTATATGAAGACACATATCATCATAGTATTTACATAATTTATTATTTACAGGGTCAAAGTTCCGTGCAAAATGTATTGACGGTGTTGGACACAATAACATGTCTGTGTGTCCAAAAAAAGAACGGGACAATTTTTCTACATTTGTAAAAAAAAATAATTAATTGTTATTAATGCAAAAACCTAAATCTGATCACCAGAAAAGCGAGAAGTGAGAGATAAGCACATGTAACAACTTTAACAAAATCCAGAAAAATGTCATTATATGATGGGTTAGATATTGATAAAGATGATGGCACATCAAAATCGGATGTTGCTGGTTGGTCATCCAGTTTAAAGTTGCTGCAGTCACAGCTTCAAGCTAAGAAAGCCAATTTAATGCAAGTTAAGAAACATAAGTCCAGCACTAATACTATGGCTCCAGTAATAGATTTGAAGAAGAATGATGTCTACAGTGACCTACACTTTAATAAGTTAACAGGCAGATTAGAGCGATTGTCAGACACCTTCACAGGTGGATTTCCATTTTTACCTTCTGATCCACAACCTTCATTGACAGGGGTCATAGATGAATATGAACCCTTACGTTCAAACGACTACGAAGACATCGTCAAAAAAAGAAAAGAACAAAGAATGAAGGAAAGAGAAGAAGAAGAAAGAAACAAAAAAGATTTTGATGATGACAAAAGGTATGGTGATTCTGACGAGATTGAGCCTCCTAGGAGAAGGCATGAGGACAACTGGAATCGTAGAGAGAGTCCTGACCTAAGACAAAAAAATGGCAACAATGACGATCTACCTCTACCTCCAAGACGTAGACACGACGATAACTGGAATTGTGGTGAATATCAAGATAGTCCAGGCCATGATCCCAGACCAAAGTATGGTAACAATGATGATCCATCTCCAAGACGTCGTCATGACGATAAGTGGAATCGTGGCTAATATCAAGATAGTCCTGGCCATGATTCTAGACCAAAGAGGGGACGCAGAGATCATAATCGAGATAGAAATAGAGATCGAAGTGATGAGCGAGGTGGAGAACTAGAAAGAGCAAGACGAAGACATGAAGAAGAGGAAGAAGATTACGAAAAACCACGACGACCAACTGGTGGTATGGGAGCAGCCATTGCCCCACCTCCTTCACTGATAGAGGAGCCTCCAGTGGAAGTACCAGAACGAGCACAGTCACCACCTCTAGGACACAGTATTGGTCTTGGAGGATCAGTAGCTTCTAAAATTATGGCAAAATATGGATATCGTGAAGGCCAAGGTCTTGGTAAATCTGAACAAGGAATGAGTACAGCATTATTTGTAGAGAAAACCAGTAAAAGAGGAGGAAAATTATACATGAAAAAGATATCCCTAAAGAACCTCCTAAAGAATTGATGATGAAGAAGCAGTCAGAATATTTATTGAATTTGATAAAGTTGATGCTGCCATAAAAGCTGTTATTGATTTAAATGGACGATTTTTCGGAGGAAAAACTGTGAAAGCTAGTTTTTACAATTTAGATAAATTTAGACGATTAGATTTAGCTGATGAAACAGACTGATAAAATAGAATGAAATAAATAAAATAAAAGGGCAGCAAATATCCGAGTTGAAATTGTTGAATATTGAAGTGAATTTTGTTGAATAATGAAGTGGGTATTGAAGTGAATCAGAAATAAATATGTCAAGTTCAAGGACAACACCAGATCTTCAGTACACTTGAGTTGGATAAAGGAAGGAATTCATCATGGAATCCGTGATTGAGATAGTGGATCAGATCATATTAAAATGAAACATGTTATTTTGGTTGTCAAATTTGTCCAGTGTTTGAAAATAAAATATTCAAATAATACTGATTAACACTTAACCAACCACAACAGAATGAACGACACCTGGAAAGTCATAAACTGCTGAATCACAAGTACAGAAACAGATGGAAATATAGGTCCCATAATGGCACAGGCACAAACATATGGGTGTTCAACTTTAATTTGCATACCAATCAAAATCTCAAAAAATAAGGTTTTCATTGTACAATTATTTACTGTTGTACAATGTGTTTTATTACAGAATGGCTATTTAACCTTAATCTTGTAAGTACTATTCTATATAAATATTGTGTTGATGCGACTAAATACATGGGATAATAATACACAAAGTAAAAAAAAAACAAAAAAAAAACATGAATGTGGCATCGGACATAAAATTTTCTTTAGCTTCATAAACGATGGCACATTGCGTCGTCTAAGAGAAAATATACATTAGACAACTGCTGTTTTAAGATCATTCTTTATGTATGGTATTTTCCGTGGAAATGAGAAATATTGATTTCTTATGTTGTTTGTATGTAAAACTTGCTAAACAATTATGAAATGTTGGACATTTCTACGTAAAACACTAGGGTTGATCGCAGTAATTACAATAACAAGAAATTAAATATATTCAATTTGTAAAAAATAAAACAACACACACACAAAGAGGCAAGTGTATCTTCCTTATCTTAGAACACATAAAGGAGAAGGTATATGCAATTTTCATGTGCAATAATTTTTTTCGGCAAAAAAAACCACTTTTTTAGGAGGGAAAAACATTAAATCTTTTTTTTTTCTTTTTTTTTCTTCAAATTAATGCGTGTAATATATACAGTTAATCAAACGATTTACTTTTTCTCATTTAAGCTTTCATACTTTTTTAGTTTTTTAAAAGAAGTATATACAATATGTAAGATGTGTAAAATATTAAATGTTTTTCCCTCTACAGTCTTCCTAAGTATGAGGGCCCGGTGACCCGGTGGCTCTTTAAACTAGGTAGTTGGATTACCTAACAACTCATGCAAACCTATCACCTTAACGGCGTGGTTTCGAGCAAGGCTTTGCAAATTACAAAAAAGGTGCACTCGAATTGCAGCAGCAAGTGATACAGTTTAACAGTTGATTGCCCATGGCCGGTGGTTATCTCCGGGTACTCCGGCTAGATTTTTAGCAGAAATATTGCTTAAAATTGGCGTTATGCACAATCAATCAATCAATCAATCAATCAAATCAATCAACCTAAGTATGTTTTTTCATCATAAATCTATGAGAATAACATAGAAGATAAATATTGAAAATCCTACAAGTATAAATATATTTCTTACAAATGATTGAGTGATAGTGAGCATTACTTGTTTCAAAAAGTTTATGCAATATACAACAAGAGTAAAACGTCATAAAATGTTTTCCCCACAACAAAGCATCAGTAATCTGCAAATTAAATTTTGTAAAGGTATACCCAGATTGTTAATAACATGCAGTATGCATATTGAAAATAGTACCAGGATAAATTTCAAAGAGGACATATAATATACTGAGTAAAAAAAATTAGCAACACAATTTTGTTTTCGCATATTAGTTTTGTTTTCACATTTTGCGTCTATGAATATTATAGACATCATATGGCTAATCAATGCAACAGACATTTAAAACAGGTACAATAACGCGCCGAAAATCAGCTGCACATGCTTTGGTGGCGGTTAGTTATTGTTGTGGGGAGAAGTACATTACGCGAGAAAGACCAACTTGATTCTGATAAGACAAACACGGAATGCACAGCGCTACTGCGATGACATTTACACCCTGTCGTGATGCTGTTCATGCACAGAAACAATCGGTTTGTCTTTCAGCAGGACAATGCTTGGTCATACACCGCTTGTCTCTCCATGAACTTTTTACAGGCCAACAATGTTAATACATTACCATGGCCGAGTAGTTCTCCTGATATGGCTCCTATTGAACATGTTTTGGACATGATAAACAGACACATTTGAGAGAATCATTATCCATTCAACTCCTTGCAGGAATTGGAAAATGCGCTCATCATTGAATGGAACGCCATTCCACAGTACAAGTTCCAACAAATCGTCAGTGGCATGCAAAAAAGATGCATAGCTACCATTACTGCCAACGGGGACTGGACAAGATACTGACATTGTGGATTTATGTGTGAATTCATCATGTGTCGCGTATTGCAAATCAGGAAGTTTTTTAATTACGATTTTTTTTGTACGTTCATGTTCATCTTTATTGTTGTTTTTGTTTGTTAGGACAATATATTTATTTGTATGCAATGAAATCTAAATTATTTCTTAAAATATAAAATTAAAATATTTGTTGCTAAGCTGTTCTTGTTCAGTATATATACATGTATATACATAAGGAAATCGTCCCATTTTGTTTTCAACCGCAGCTTCAATAGTCTGTATATTTATTTTTCTAAAGTTATACACCAAGTGTGAATAACATACAAAGGGAATATCTAATTTACAACTTACAAGTATATATTTATTATTTCTGGAAAATATTAGTTTTTCAAAGCATTTCATGTTCCAAACAGTACATAGAATATCTGCAATGAATAATTCAGCCAATTTTATTAGAAAAACAAGCTTCAAGAAATTCAGGTTTGGTTTATCGTCTTTAACGCCACTTTCAACAATATTTGAGCTATATCGTCGCGATTAATTTTATTGGAGGTGGAAATCGGCGTACCCGGAGAAAACAACCGACCTACCGCAAGTCACTGACAAATTTATCACATAATGTTGTTTCGAGTACACCTCGCCATGAATGGGGTTCGAACTCACTACTTTAGTGGTGACAGGCATTGATTGCACATGATAAAGTTTTCAAAAGTTATACTCCGGTACTATAGGAAACTTTTGGGAGTTTCCTATAGGGCATTCCATTTTTCCCGCTTAAATATCGACCAATAAAAACCTTGGGAATTCGACCAATGAAATGCCACAATCCCTCTTTCCATTAGCCAACCACGGTTCTCCTTATATGTCCAATGAAAGCGTTCGTACCATTTATTTTTGGCCATTCGTTGAATCCCTTTCTTTCGTCCAATCAAATTCAAATGTTAACCTTTGTATTTTACAATTTGAAAATCGGCATTTTCGCTCCAACTTTCATAGTGACAGAATGTGTTTATCTTGTGGAATATAGAGGAGAATTTATATTCGAACAAAGGTAAGCATCTCAATCCTACTATACTTGCATATTTTAATCAGTATTATCTTCTGTTTTCAAATTAATTCATGTAGTCTTTTCACACGTTGATTTTTAATTCAGGAAACAGTCTTCCATTTAATAAAAATCAATAGTCTTGTATAATGACTGATCGTAATGTGACATTTTCTTTTCTATTGAGAACATCTGTATTCTATTTACACGTTTTAATCAATATTCTCATAATTTCCTTCAAACTATTGAAAGATTTTTGAAATTGAAACCCGTTCCTTTTCAAAAAAAAATAAGGTACCATAATTTTTCGTTGGTACTATTTATTTTAACAAGTTTTCTACAATTGCTTTTTTCTTAGTATTATTTCCCAAATTCTGATGATTGTGTAACGTAACGTCTTTTTTTTTCAGAATACAAAGAATTTATACAAATAAAAGAAGAAACGAGAAAGTTTACATATTGCTAAAGGTAAGTTTATTTTCGTTTTGTACTATAGTTTTCCATTTGCTACATATTATAAAGTTTTTACTTTTAGTATGAATCTTTCAGAAAAATGAAATATGATACGAGTTATTTGAACAATCTTACTACATATTGTTATAATTTTAAAAGAATTCATTACGTCAAGTGTATACACCCGAACGAGTGTAGTTTTATTAATGTCATTCAGTTCTTAATCGATTTTCGGTGAAGTAGGACAGGTGGTATGTAATGTAGTCTGATTAAATATGCATTCTTGTCCAGGTTCAAGTAAGCATGAAGATGGATAAAAATAACGTAAGTGTTTTTTATTATGTGTTTACATTTTAATCAAAGCTCCATTGGGTTTGATAAATAAAACATAACTATTAAATATAGTATAGTTAATGAAAAAAGGAAAGAAAAATACCGAGGCTCCTTTGGGAATCAATATTACGTATTTAGATACACGATTAGAAAACGAGACCAAAAAAAAGAAACACACAATCTACCAGACTAAAGAAGGGATCTGGTCATTCCACTAAATATATGCATCACACAAACAAAAAGACAATCAAATCTCAAAACAGGAATAAAAATACAACTGAAATTTTTATTTTACCCAAACATAGCATGGGTTTCTATTTTATAGTTTCAGAAGTACGTGTGTGACAAATGTGGGAAACAGTTTACACAGAAGCGCAATCTCACTAGACACATGGAAATCCACGTCCAATCTTCTCAAACCTAATCCTGCTACATCTGCGGAAAAGAATTCAGCCGTCCCGATAATATGAAACGACACGAGGAATCTCACATCTACACAATTATGCTCCGTCACCGAACTCTCCACGAAAGACCTGAAGTGAAGCCAAGGATGCTAGTTAAGGGACCCGCTTCCTCCGAACCTGGATCATCCAATAGTCCTGCAAAAAGAAGACGAATTCACAGTCCCCTGCCTTCCAACAGTCCGTCCGTTGAACCTAATATATTACCAGAGGACCCGGAAACCATAATACTATATATAAGACACCGGAATATCATCCAAACACAGGAAAACAGTGGAAACCGTGTCCAGGACCGATATAATTTTACCTTAAGCGATATAACGTCATCCACCTTTCCAGAGAATGTACGCAATATTTTCACACAACAAACGTCGGATTCAAGAATCAATGTCTCATTTAATTTTATTTTGAGAAAGGTCGAAACTAGCGAATTACGGTACTACCATCAGAGTCAAAACAACGCCCGTTTTTTTTCGATGTTCCACATCTAATCAATAAATTTGTAGATTTTAAAATCATTCTTGATACTTAAAATTGACCTAGCACCAACTAATCATCATGTTCATTCACAAACGTAGCGGTTATGAAAAAAAAGAACTTATTACAATGTTGAATGCTATGTTATTATAATATATGTAATACATTGAAAACAGATATTAAACAGATATTTTGTAACATTTTATTAATTTTAGCTTAAGCATATTATATTGTCTAAATAATGAGCGTACCCTATAAAGGTCATGTACAATAAACTTGATATCTACGTTTTTATTACTATCACTAGGTTGATGTAGTATTATTACATTTCCTCCATACGTCTGCTGGTGGACTATTAGTTCCCCAAGGTATCATCTACCCAGTAGTCAGTGTTACTATCACTAGGTTGATACCTCTGCTGGTGGACTATTAGTCTCCGGAGGTATCATCTACCCAATAGTCAGTGTTACTATCACTAGGTAGATACCTCTGCTGGTGGACTATTAGTCTCCGGAGATAGCATCTACCCAGTAGTCAGTGTTACTATCACAAGGTTGATACCTCTGGAGGTGGACTATTAATCTGCGGAGGTATCATCTACCCAGTAGTCTATGTTAATATCACTAGGTTGATACCTCTGCTGGTGGACTACTAGTCTTCGGAGGTATCATCTACACTGTAGCCAGTGTTATTCTCACTAGGTTGATACCTCTGCTGGTGGACTATTAATTCCCCAAGATATCATCTACCCAGTAGTCAGTGTTACTATCACTAGGTTGATAACTCTGCTGGTGGGCTATTAATCTCCGGAGGTATCATCTATCCAGTAGCCAGTGTTTCGACACTGACATGGTTTATTAGATATACTTATAATTGAAATTGTACAGTTACTAAATAATGTAATTATTACTAAGACTAGTGTTCTCATCCCTCGAGAATATGTGACCATAGCCTGACTTGGCTATCCTGTTTGTGTTCTTACTCCATAAGATGTTTTTTTTTTATTTGGTTTTCCAATCTTTTGAATTTGAGCGTACATAATGGAGATTATTGCAGAAAAGCCTAGCGCGTATTGAATTTGATATCTACGTTTTAATTATTATAATGTAGGATGCTATATTGCAATATTTTATGGAATAAATTGACATTCGGTAGTTAACAGGAGCTGTCGTGGTCGTGATCGTGTGAAAGCTAGATGCACAACTATCTGTGCAATCAGTGTATACCACCATTGACGTTGAGAGTTCGAACCCTGTTCATAGTAAGGTGTATTCGATACAACATTATGCGATAAAGTTTATCAGTGACCAGCGACAGGTCGGTCGTTTTCTCCGAGTACTCCACCAATAAAGCTTACCCTGACGAAATGCCTAAAATGTTGTTGAATGTGGCGTTGCACACCGTTAATCAAACTAAATTAAACCGATATTTAGCAGATATCTTTGGTAATTTATTGACAATATAAACATTGTGCTTTAACTAGAAAGACCACAAAGAACTTTGCTCCATTAATAGTTTTTACAGATATTGACCACGTTAATGTTTATTTCCTTTTAGTAAATGGAGTCTGGGGTTCGTGGGGAAGATGGACTCCGTGTACAAAGATGTGTGATGGAACAAGGACACGATATAGAGATTGTGATAATCTGTTACCTGTAAATGGCGGTTCTCCTTGCCCAGGATTGCATAATGAAACTGGTTCATGCTCTACTAACATATCATGCCCAGGTATGTATTAGAGTTATATGTGTAAACATTTACTCACTTTCCTAACGTAGTCGATTCAGCTTATGTATATAATGTAGACTCGACGTTCGTCTTATAGAATAATAAAATATATGCAAAGAGTATTCAAAATTGGGAGTCTGTATAAGGTAATAAAACAAATACATTTGTAATATCAGGTCACGTTCATTTTGTGTGTACAACTTATGTAGCAACAGCAATATCATCCCATATACCGTCCATATTTGTATGGTTCTATACGTTCGAAATGGATAACAGTGTCGACAAAAGTGCGAATGCTTTTCTGTCTTTAGGAAATATACGCCGACAGTAATGTCCACAAACGGCAAAATCGTGATAAACAGCAAATTTTCAATGTGAATGGCAACTTTATCATGATTGGGATAATAAAGACAATTAAATTCTGGTGATTTTTCAATTGTAATCGTTTTTCTTAACAATTATATTTCATTTTATATATTTAGTAAATGGAAACTGGGGTACATGGCAGGATTGGAATTCATGTTCAGTGACATGTGGTAGTGGATCAAGGTCACGATATCAGAAATGTAACAATCCAGAGCCTGCACATGGGGGCTCAACCTGTCAAGGAAATGACACAGAAATTGATTCATGCTCTATAAAGTTGTGTCCAGGTAAATTTTAGAATTGTTTAATTCAGGAAATATATAGTGTATGTTTGTATACCGTTCTACTGAGTTAAATGTTTTATTCAATATATTTCTGATATCGCTAATTATTTAAAAAGAAAGGCATTTTGCAACATGTATTATCTGTATATTGTCTCCCTAAATATGTAGTTTATTTTTGTACATATGCACGGAAAATGAAGATAATACAATATGCCTGTATATCAAGTGGATATGGCACTTATAGTTCTATACGAACGCCAATATGGCACACCTGTATGGTATTGTCCCTCGCTTGTGCATTCGAAAGATTCACTTTCAATTTATGTTTCGTTCTTTCGCTTTTCATATTGCTTACGACAGTGGATTATTCGTGAGAGAATTGAATTTTTTCAAATGTATCGGCGCCTGTACATATTGAACTATATGCAATGCATTGCAATGATACAGTTAAACATGCAGATCTTTGCTGTGTGTAAAAGTGACATTTTACAGAAACAAAGCTAGAATGATGTCAATACCATTTCAACATTTTACTAATATCTAGTTTCTGTGGTGGGGTCACAGATTATCTTATAATTACATATCAGCCTCCAAATAAATATTCACGGGATCACTGAATGGACCGTATAGACCACATCTGTCAAGTAAATCTCACCAGGGGCAGTAATTTATCTCGCTGATGGGCATCCATTGAATAGGTAAATACAAACTACCTAACATACGATAGCAACAACATCGGCCGTTCTACATAAAATAACATACGATAGCAACAACATCGGCCGTTCTACATAAAATAACATACGATAGCAACAACATCGGCCGTTCTACATAAAATAACATACGATCGCAACAACATCGGCCGCTCTACATAAAATAACATTCGATAGCAACAACATCGGCCGTTCTACATAAAATAACATACGATAGCAACAACATCGGCCGTTCTACATAAAATAACATACGACAACGATATTATATTCCATGATGAACCTCCTGTCTTACAGTGGGATCCGAGGATGACAACATCGGCCGTTCTACATACAATAACATACGACAAAGATATTATATTTCATGATGAACTCCTGTCTTACAGTATCATCCGAGGATGACAACAGTTCGGCAACAATTGGCATTGGAGCTGGCATTGGATCAACAGCTGTGGTTGTAGGATTACTTATTGTATCTATTTATGTTCTGAAGCGATATAGACTTAGAAAACCAGGTATGAATATGCATAGATCTAAATAGATTGAATATGCATAGATCTAAATAGATACATGAGTGAATTGACGAGACAAGGACGGTTACCCATGCTAAAAATCCGGGGCTGGTCATATTCTGGGTGATATCGGAGAATTGGAAGCAAAAATGCATGTACAACAAGACTTCTATGCAATTTTTTGAAAGGTACGCGATTTTTCGGAGTTCTGTAAGAATATCATGGGATGTTTAAAATCTTGCAGTGAAAAGGCATGCTCTGTGATATCCCCTACTCTACAAATAACAACGTCATACCCATAAATTCAGTATCTATATGCTATGCTTCAAGACCTCCATAAAAAACTAAAATACAAATAAATCCAACCAAATTTGGGCTAAAGATAATCCTTATTAAATAAATAAATATTGAACTTCAATTACCAAGAATATTTTTTATGGCATTACATTAAAACAAATCTACAAGCTACAACAAAGCGAACTGTTTTTTTTTCGCTTAGAATGACTGCTTCAGTATATGCTCTAAGCTCGGATTGGTCAGTTAGTTAATATATCATAAAGGGGAAAGTACTAGTACATGTATATGTAAGCTTTACCATATAAGTCGACTACGATGAACATGTAATTTCACATTATATAAGATTATCACTGTTTAACTCTATATCTGTTTTAAAAGTTCATTTGAACACTCAACTCAATATTTTATTTATCATATCTGACTGAAATATATGTGTATGCATTCAAAATCAACAATTATTACATAAACAGTACATATGTTATTTGTAGTGTTATGCACATTGAAGAACATGCATGGACAATTTGAGACACGTGTGCATGTTTTCCCTTTTATTTATAGGACAAAAATGCTTAATTCCGTACAGATATCAAAGTAAGTCTGATAAAAAAAAAGTAAACAAAATAATAAAAAAATAAAAACAAGACAAAGCGAAAACAAATACAGACAAAAACAAAAAACAAAAACAAGACAAAAATAAAAACAAATCAAAAACATATGAAAAACCATGAGTCAAAACATCAAATATCACGAACTGCAGACAAACCAATGTTGAGTTAAGGTTCTCCGGCAGGGTAGGCAATATATGTCATATTAATGGCATCCCGGTAAAGTTATATCCAAAATGCATATAAGGAAAGAGAAAATATTAAGTTCATATTGAAAACATGCCTACAAATAGTTGAAACACTTTGCTTCAGTACGTATCGTATCAGAAATAATTATGTAGAAAAATGGGGAAGAAAACAGAAAAATGATTTCAACGGAATCGTGGCTGATTTACCAACAAAATCTACGACAATGATAACTGTGTTTTGACTGACTCATGATAATAAAATTATGATATGATTATGAAGAAGAGAGTGAGCGAGTGTGTGTGTTGTTTAACGCCACTGGGAAATGTTTGTAGCTGTATCATGACAAGAACAAGTTACATATTCGATGAGATGATAATGATGTGCGCTTTGTTGGACTTAGTGCTAGTTGACTGAGGCAACAATCCGTGGGTAGGCATGTCTAACACTAACACATTATTCTTATTCTGAGCCAACTAGTCTTTGGTTTTTCTCCTTAGAGATGCGTGATTTGCAGAGAAGCATAATATACCAATTAAATAGTCTTTGGTTTGACCCGACCGGGTTTTGAACACACGATATACCGCACTCGAGACGAGCACGGTGACCATTACCCCGCCATTGTGTTTTATGAAGAAGTGAAAATGGTAATACCAAGTAGTCAGAGAACAATACAAGTTAGAGGTTTCAAATTTGTAAATGATAACCGTAATTCAACGAATTCAAAACATAATTTACTTTATAAAGTTTAATTTCTATTTATAGCAGAAAATGCAATTTATGACACAACTGGAGAAACTGGGTGAGTACTGAATACATTCAACAAACAAAATAACAGCTAAAAATGCAAAATTAAAATAACTGTGTGTTTCTGTATTATTAATGTGAATGTGGGCATTTTACTAACATTTGGAAAACACTTACACGAACGCATCATTTCCCTAAGAGGGGAGGGGAGGTTGGTCCCATGGAACTGGTTAAGCAGCCACTTTTTAAGGCAGGAAGGTAATAAGTCACATGCATGTGTTTTTAGAAATGTAGCTTTTGCTTCCTTGTCTACGATATATCTATTGTATTTTGGAATTGTTCTGATGGTGTGGTATTTTTGCTCCTCCGTTTATTATCGTTATGGAGCAAGATAAACGAAATGTACCAATACATTTGAACATATAGCTGTTGTCGACAATATACCCAATCATAGCAAAACCAACCACTCTTCTGTCAACCCCCACCCTATAGATCATCACTTTAAAATTATATCAATATTACCATACTGTCGAAAGAGTGGGAAAATATACTGGTCAATGGATTTTAAAAGATACAATCAGAAATAAATATAAAATGCAAACCCGAAGTAGTGTTAGAAAGTTCTATGAACAATTGTTACCGTTTTTTTATTCACAAAACCATCCATTGGTGTTAATGATGATGGGAGACATATTGCATACGTAGATCAATACTAAGTTATAGAAACAGTTGATATCTATGTCACGATATAAATAGTGGGATATTTCATGTTATGATAAACCCTGATATCATATGATGACGATGAAAGTCTTTCCTGAGTGGTAGTTTCTTTGATATGATAGATTAACTGCTAAATATAGATATATTTGATTATTTTGATGTGACTTGAGGTTCAATTTCCAATTCGAGATTTTGGGCAAGATGAACACAGGATTTTCATGTTGGTAGGTGTTGAGTTCCAGCCAGAACGAATAACTATTTAGTAACTTGTCTCCAATAAATAACAGTTATGTCACTTTAGTATAAAAGTGTTTATGTGTCTTGTCTTGTAGATCCTCCAACTCAGATTTACATATATATAGTGGATTACAACAGAATACAGGTCTGTAGAATGATTGTGGTAAAATGGAACTTTTACATATCTGTTACTTATTTATTCAAAGCATTAAATACCGTGTTCATCACACAAAAACTCATTAAAATAGGAAAACGATAATTTTCCCTTACAAACCTATACAATCTTCTTCTGAAACTGTTTAGGAATATGCTTAGTTATTAATTTAGATTACTATTGGGATGTGTGGGTGATTAGATGCTTGGAGGCTATAGAGAAATAACCTGTTACAAGCTATGTCATGGCGACAAAACGTTCCCTATTGATAAGATATTAAGCTTTGATATTGATACTACTGATACACAGAATCAACAGTTGTTCCGTGGAGACATCATCCCGACACAAAACAAACCAATCACAGATCTCAATTAACACTTTACTAACGCGATATTGGCTGAATTGTAACCAATGTCAATTTTATAGTCTTTGTTTTTTGCCTGGAATTTAACCCACGATCGTTCATGCACAAACCAATACGGCATAGCGGTTTTAACTTGTATTTTCTCCTGACTTTTATTTATTATTCGCATTTTCTTGGAAAATTGATATACGATATATAGAAAAATACCTTCTCAGTTTTCTTATGCTGAAGAGATAAAACAGAGTCATTTGATGGTGTGTCTTTTAAGCAACTAAACACTTCGAAGAGATCAATTATAAGTTCTAATTGTATGCAAATGAAGTATTTTAAGTTTTCCGTTTAATCTGTTTTTGTTTATTACATGTATATTTATGTTAGATTGTTTCCCTCGCATCAACGTAAACTTTCCCCAATACTTCAATAAATGCTTCAGGTGTCTCAAAGTTAAAATCCCTTCCGGTAACAAATAGGTTATGTAAAACATATTGTTGTCGCCTCCTTCGCCTATTTGTGTTACCGTTAACGTTAGTTGAGTTTCACATCTTTGACACGCCATTACTTTGTTTGCCTATAGTAATTACGTATTGTGTGTGTGATATAACACGTGTTCGTTCAGAGGCTTGCTGGTGATTACATACCGGTAAATAAAGGAATTATTCACCGGGCAACAGTATTAAAAAAAAATTTTTAGAAACAAAATGTCCAAATTATATCATGTGACTCTCATTACAATTGGCCAATGGATTAATTGTTTTCTTTTTTATAATGTATATAATAAACCTTAGCACAGGTAGACATCAAAACAGAAATGATACTGACAACAATACAATGAAAGTATTTTCTTGATATTATACTTAATATAGTTGGAAATATTGATTACTTCTTCTTTATTGTAGAATCACCGACGCACAGACAAAATGATGTCATTTACGTAAATACGAATATCTGAAGAATCATAAAAACAATTCATATTACAGACGAGTAACGCTAATATGAGAAATATGTTTTGTTATTCAGCCAAAGACTACCTCAGAGTGATATTGACTTATCGCTATTTGGAGGAGTGAATAAAGAAGTGAAGGCTAGAGGGCTAGCTAAAAATCTTCCTCTCTTCGTACATGCAGTGCAATATATACACTTATTGTGTTCTGTATAGGCATGTGTAATATGAGAAGGCATCTTTATCTTGTATAACAGGTGTCGAATCGCTTTGTTGTTTTATGACAATAAAACATGCTTAAATTAAATTATGTGTAATACTGTTGAGAAATAAGTCACTATCTCTATAGTGAAGTCTTTTGATTTAATAAGATCTGAACATACAATTTATATTTTGCAATTTGACACAATAAAACAAGTGCAAAAAATAGATACAATTCGCACAACTAGTATTTGAATGGTATGATACATATTACATCTAACAACGTGTGAATTTTGTATTTACAAACACAGTATGATATCATATAATTGTAACCACGAACGTCGTTGTAGTGGGGATTTCATAGGAAAAATAATTGACCGTTGAATTGTTCAAATATCAAAGAAATGGCAACTACACATTGATGGTTTTGGAAATGCAATATTTCCATATTAGTAATAGCAGTAGATTTTGACCCCAGGTCAATAAAAATTAGACAATCTGAAATACAAAATGAAAAGTTATGCTCTTTTGTGGTCCTTATGATATTTATTTCAGATCCTACTTCATGTATATGTGTGATTTTATTGATTCCTTAGACAATTTAAATACACGCACTTACACATACACACACAAACAAGGTTAAGGAAATATATAGATTCTCCTTCAGTTGCCGGTATTTTACGATATTCCTCCACTCAAGAGAGTTAAATTAAAAATTTTAACCACAAGCCGTCAGGAGTGGTTAAAATTTTAAATTTAACTCTCGAGAGTGGAGAAATATCGTAACCCACATGGGCAACTGAAGGAGAATTTGTTTCTCCCATTATTCAACACGAACTTTATTTCAAAAATCTTTGGCGGACATCTACATAATTATGTTGCTAAGACACGGGGAAAGGCACGAGACATTGTAATCCTCTAGAGGATAACATATTTTTCCACCACTTGTTCAGCGGATTAAAACGCCGTAATAATGGGAGAAATATTGTTCCGGTTCTGTTTATTTAAAGGCTTCCATCTGTATATTCTCTGCAGAATAAAAGTTATGGTCAACCATCTCACTCGGCACTCATATGGGTCAGATTAAATTTCAATTCAAACAGATGAAAACAACATACAATTTATAACTTATGCATGTATTTATCCATAAGATGAAGAACAGTTAGAAAGATCCATCGAGAATGAACTGAAATGGTTGCATCTTCAAATAGGAAATGTATACCTGAAGAAAAACAAACTTTCCACTAACTAACTATATTGAGTAGAGACGTAGATGTTACATCTTTTGTCTTAGTTTTCATTGACAACCTTCTGATATCAATGCCACATGCTTGGAAGATGTATGGTAGCTTATTTTAATGGATAACAATCTGATACCAATATCACAATTTGGAGAGGTGTAAGGTAGTTCAGCTTATTTTGATGGTACATGTATGAAATATTGGGAGGGGGTGTTGTAGGATTGTATATTTTCATGTATAACGCTTTGATGACTATATCAGAAAATGAAAAAAATGTAAGGTAGCATATTTACTTGGAAAATATTATGATACTTATACCATGTAATGAAGGACTATCATGTAGCATATTTTCATGGATGACCCTTTGATGCCAATGTCACAGACTAGGGAGACATAATGCAGCTTATTTTCATAGATAATCTTACAATGAAGAGAATTAGGGGAAATCATGATTTCTATCTATAGCATGTAATAAAGGATTGTCAGGTAGCTAATTTTCATGGATATTACTTTCATACCAATAGCACACACATGAGTAATGCAAGGTAGTTTATTTTCACGGATAACACTTTGATACCTACGTCATACCATGAGCAGATTCAATGTAACTTATTTTCATGAATACAATTTAGCTACCTGAATCACACACCGGCATCATTTTGAGTAGCTTATTATCACTTTCTGATACCTATGTGAAACACTGGAGAGATGTAAGTTTTCACTAACAACATTTTGTTACCTGAATAGTGAATCTCACGCTGGCGAGACATAATATAGCTTATTATCATGGGCAACCTTCTGAAACTATATATATAATATATATAGATATCATACAATGAAGAGAGGTAAGGTAGTTTATTTCCATGGATACAAATAGTATGCGTATGCCATTTACTGGAGAGATGTAAATAAGTCATTTTCACGGCTAACCTTCTGATACATATGACACGAGCTTGAGAGATTTAAAGTAGTTTATTTTTATTGATAACTTTGTGATACCTGTTTCGTACAACGAATAGGATAATGTAAAATTCATATATGTATTATATACATTACATAGATACAAAGGAAGGATATAAGGTTGTTTGTATTTTAATGCAACAAATCAAAAATGTAGCAAATTGTTAAGGATATTAAAAAACAACATGTCTAGAAAATAAGGCCAACATCATCTAATGAATTTTTTAATTCATATAAAATATAATATGATGACAATTTCTTAAAATTGGTAGTTACTGGGCTGGTGATGCTAGCACGGAACTAATAGTTCATGCACCAACAGTGCTATCGACCCATTAATTTCGGAACATACAAACGTTGAATTATTGCACCATATGCGGATTTCAACAACTTATGTCTCATCAGTGAGGATTGAAGTCAAATGAATGAAAATCCCCAAAAAACATTAAATGACGAAGAGTAATAAAACACAAATTAAGAACTCTTATAGCAAGCTTGCAGCTAAAATTAAATAAAGCTAATAAAAACCCACCCTGAACCTAACAAGTAGTTGTTATTTTTATACCAATATACCGATTTTTTGACTGAATCGTTTCAAAGACGTAAATGAGTGAATGTTGGTTGTTTAACTTTAAGCGACGTTTAGTTCAGGTCTATCGTGGAATGACCATATTCATTTTGCTTATGAGATGGTGCTATCCACTTTGTACTAGACCAACAGAGTTGAATTTTAATAGTGCTAACTCATTAGAACAACAATGTACGTAGAATATGTCGCTCCATTGGGCACGGTATACCGACTCCGAACCAACTAGTCTTTGCCTTCATTCTTTTACGCTATGTGTTTATATCACTTTTATAGTCTTTCGTTTGACCCGATGTCTCGAACACACGATCTACCCACGTATATCTACGGCACTTGATACGATTACGCTAACCATTACACCATCGTAACTCTGTATAGATTGTTTATTATGAAAACTAACCTTCTTGATACGTTCGAATATGTCGGAAAACAGACAATGTATTATTTAATTCATAATAGCAATTTATTTAAATTCGTTTTCAAATATATATATCTCTATATTTTTATAACTTTTATTAGACTTGAATGTATTTAGATTGGTAAATCTATTATAATAAATAAAATAATGGATTGTTATCCAGATGTAAATGAACAGGAGATTGGTATATCTATTTCGGGGATGATACTTCTTCTCTTCCCCAACCGACCCCCATTTCATTCACAAATTATATCTGGAAAAGACTTATATAATTTTTTTTGTTTTTTTTTTGTATTTGTTTTCTAGACTTATATTAATTTATCAGAACTTGGCAAAAGGGGAATAACTGGAATAGTATTTTTAAAGTATTGTTGAGATAGCAAATGTTCATGGCTATCATTTGGAACAACTCTGTGGTTTAGGAAAATTTCATTCCAAATGACAAAAAGTAGCTTGATTTTATTGTAGCTTAGATTCGTCCGACACCGGGTGTAACATGATTGGATTTTTTGCCAATTAGACAGATGTCATCGTACTAGTATCTGACAAAATAAATCAGTAAAAAAATGCCAACATATTCCTTCTGAATAGAAGATCATAGAATATATATTTACGGTATTCAATTTATTTCTATTAGGATTAGGGTTAGGGTTATGGTGTTTATCCACGGACCTATTGCAAGTCACTGAATATAATTTTGTATCGAGTACACCTCGCCATTAGAGGGATTCGAACTAACAACTTTAGTGGTAATAAAGTAGTTCTAAATCCAACTATTATACGATCACAACCACGACTGTCCCTATTTTTCTATTAAAATGTAATGACAGATGAGAAAAAGAAAGCATGTAGATAATTAGTCTGTAATTCATGAGGTAAATATCAGTTGCATTGAGTAAACGGATATTGTTATAATAAATGTCAAATATTACAAAATAACAAATATACATATTTAAGCAACCAAAAATGAGGGGGGAGGGTGTCAGCCAGATATATAGTTTATCATTTGACTGAGTAAAGCAACAAAGAAAGTGTATTAGATATACCCAACATCAAAGAAACAAAACATAAACATTACCTGATCGCGACACGATTAAATAAACAAACTGGTTTTAATATTTTCTAAGGGCAAACAAATAATCAATTGAATATAGTATATATATTGTGTGGAACTGTACGGTCTAGTAGACAAGTATTTAAATTGCAAACAGGTATCTACTTCCGTGTTAAGGTTTCAGAACTGACTAAAATATTAAAATGTTAGGACTAATTGTATTACTAATTTTCAAAGTTTGCTCATCAATCGATGGTAAGTGGTTATTTAGAAAGAAAAGTATTTGTAGCTTAAAATTTGTAATTTATCAAATAGTATGTAATATAAACACAAACAGCATATCCCCATAGACATATACAGCTTCTTAAAACCTTTCATTTGAATTCTTAGCTGTTCAATGCTTATAGTTTCTTCAATCTTTAACTTAAACCGTCATGTAATTTTAGATAACGTCAAAACATTACACTTATGATATCATACGTTGGTAATATTTATTTAATTTGTACCCCATGTTCTAACATCAAGATCATGTAGCTGACATAAAGGGTCTCATTCAGATGACCTTTGCCTTGCCAATCAAATTACCGCTTTTCAAATCTTAATCTTAAGCTGAACTGATTTGATGACTCTAATTGTCATTGATCCATGTGTCAGTACAGCACGACTGATCTGCACAGCCTAATAAGTGCAGTATGCAGAAATACATACCAACAGTGTATCGAATTATAGTAACTCTTCCAAGCGAAGCAAAATTTCTTCTATGAGTTTAACAATTAATATAAACATTCCATATGTGAACAAATTTGATCACATTCTATGAATCCGGTGTACAACGTTAATGTTTTAATGCTTACTTGTGTGTACTAAAGAAAATGATAATTTGCCACCTTTTCAGTCAGCTATAAATTTATATTATATATAAAGTTATTTGAACCTGCTCCTCTCCGGATTTATGTGAGATCTGCATGCACGACATATTAGACAGGGGTGGAACTTACGCCTCTTTACTATGTGAAAAGCATAGAAATATAGAATCGACGTCTGACGAAGCTTAGTTTTCACATTTTTGAACGTGTCAGAGTTTGCAAAGTAGATTCACATGTCTATAGTGATAACTCATTAGAAGAACAACGTACGTAGAATATGTCACTCCATTGGGCACAGTATACAGACTCCGGGCCAACTAGTCTTTATCTTTATTCTTTAACGCTATGTGTTTATATCACTTTTACAGTCTTTAGTTTGACCCCATGTCTATCGAACACACGATGTACCCACGTAGATCTACGGCACTTGATACGATTACGCTAACCATTACACCATCATAACTCTGTATTACTTGTTTATTATGATAACTAACCTTATTGTTACGTTCGAATGTGTTGGAAAACAGAAAATACATTATCTATTTCATAATAGCAATTTATTTAAATTCGTTTCCAAATATATATATATCTATATTGTTATAAATTTTATTAGACTTGAATGTATCTAGATTTGTAAATCTATTATAATAAATGAAATAATGGATTGTTATCCAGATGTAAATGAACAAGAGATTGATATATCCATTTCGGGAATGAATCTATCTGATTAACATTATATCTCGTCACTTACTTCTTCTCTTCCCCAACCAACCCCCATTTCATTCACAAATTGTATATGGAAAAGACTTATAGTTTCTTCAATCTTTAACTTAAACCGTCATATAATTTTAGATAACGGCATAACATTACACTTATGATATCATACGTTGATAATATTTGTTTAATTTGTACTCAAAGTTCTAACATCAAGATCATGTAGCTGACATAAAGGTTCTCATTCAGATGATCATTGCTTGGTCAATCAAATTACCGCTTTTCAAATCTTAATTTGTAAAGCTGAACTGATTTGATGACTCTAATTTTCATTCATCCTTGTGTCAGTACAGCACGACTGATCAGCACAGCATAATAAGTGCAGCATGCAGAAATGCATACCAACACTGTATCGAATTATAGTAACTCTTCCAAGCGAAGCAAAATTTCTTCTATGTGTTTAACAATTAATATAAGCATTCCATATGTGAACAAGTGTGATCACATTCTATGAATCTGATGTACAACGTTAATGTGTTAATGCTTACTTGTGTGTACTAAAGATAATGATAATTTGCCACCTTTTCAGTCAGTTATCAATTTATATAAACAGTTATTTGAACCTGCTCATCTCCAGATTGATGTCAGACCTGCATGCACGACATATCAGAAAGTGGATGGCAACTTACGCCTCTTTACTACGTGAAAAGCATAGCAATATAGAATCGACTTCTGACGGAGCTTAATTTTCACATTCATTAACGTGTCGGTGTTTGCGAAGTAGATTCAAATGTGTATACCTATCTGGTAGTAAGCATGACTTATCAAAGGCTAAGACCAATAAACAATTATCCCATATATGTACGCATATATACAAATGATAGTATTATCATATAGTTGACAGGTCGAAAGATGACTGTTTAAAGCGTCGACAAAAATCTCGAAAAATGCAATATGTCATTTTCTGCTTCTTTTTATCGGCGTTAAATCGGGAATTCCTCAAGAAGGACATCTAGAACCAAAAGAAATGAAGATTTATCAAACGTTTTTGTTTTCAGTTAAAGCAATTTCTTTTGAGAAAGCAAATTGCGTAGATATTGTCACAAATATGTATGGACACTGTTACATACATAGGACAATACTTGCAAAATCTCAAAATCAAATAAATAAGTCTTGTGCAATATATTTACAATCGTTACAGCATTATTTATCAATTAGTTGTTTATTTCGTTTCATACAAATATGAAAGATGGTGAGAAACGACAAAACCCTGCTTGCCAAACTGTCATATAATATTAATTTTCGTACTTGTGCCATTTATCCTCTGTATAACAGCATAGATAAAACGAGAAAACATTCTTTAGTGATTCTCTCATTGTTTTGTTTATTTATTTTTGAAATGTCATTTGTTTTTTCTGTAAGTAAATGATACTTATAATTTACTGCTTAACAAATTTGAACTTATTTCAGTGGAAGCCATATCAGGAAGTACTACTACATTAACATGTCCATTGCAATGGTCGTCTTTCCAATGGGAAAAGTTGGGGAATTCTGCTTGGTCTACACTTCAGCAAGGAGCTAAATACGGGAATGTGAATACATCATCTCTGACTATATATAATATTGATCCAGGTGACGAGGGTCAGTATCGTTGCAGAGGTGGTTCACAACTAAGTTATATGCAAGTTACTGTTATAGGTAAGTAAAGTAGATAAGGCAAGATAATTCCAGCGAAAACAATAGACATTAAGATGTAAATCGCAAACATAACAGAACAAATGACTAAAGGAATGTTCGTATACAGAGTGTATTTATCATACCGCTCCGCCTCAGCGAAATCGTTAACAAAAGAATGTAATTAAAAAGTTGACTATTGTTAGCAAACGGATATTTACAGAAACTATGAATTACATAGCATTTGTAAAGGGTGACTCAGAGTATACGCTGTTTCTGTTAATCTCGGAGTAATTTGCAGTTCAACAATATTCTACATGCACAACATAAAGTTCGGTAATGGATATTTGCAATACTGTTATGCTTAATTGTAACATTCCGAATAAAATGGAAAACAAATAATACTTCACTGTAGGAACAAATCCAAAATCGGATCAAATAATCGAAAAAGGGACATCACAAATCGACCCTACAAATATATATACATGACCGATCACGTTCCGTCCCTTCAATAGGCACTTCAATACCAAATAGGGGGATTAAACTAGTTATGTATTATATAGTTGTATGGGTCCATTAGCTATGTATTATATAGTTTTATGGTCCACTAGCTATGTATTATATAGTTGTATGGGTCCACTAGCTATGTATTATATAGTTGTATGGGTCCACTAGCTATAGATTATATAGTTGTATGGGTCCACTAGCTATGTTTTATATAGTTTTATGGGTCCACTAGCTATGTATTATATAGTTGTATGGGTCCACTAGTTATGCATTATATAGTTGTATGGATCCACTAGCTATGTATCATATAGTTTTATGGGTCCACTAGCTATGTATTATATAGTTTTATGGGTCCACTAGCTATGCATTATATAGCTGCAGGGGTCCGCTAGCTATGTATTATATAGTTTATGGGCTCAACACTTCCTTCTTAGTGAAAAAGATGAGATCATGCCAGTGTTTTGCCATACGAGTAAAGTGTCAACCCTTACATATAGCTTGGTGAGCAGCGATGTCATACAGAACAGTCGAATCCTGAACTTCAGAGAAAGTATATTTAATCGTCGTGACAAAGAAGTTGTCATGCATGCATGTTTAATAAAAAGATAGTTGATGGCCTCAAACATCAAAAATGGTACACAAGGCTATCGTGCGACATAATAGTGAAACAATGGTCATATTTGAAAAATAATCGAATTGCCAATACCATATTGCGTCATCCGTACCGAATACTTTTCAACAAGGTGTTGATGTCTTCTGAAAAACTATTTGAAAGATAAGATCATTTTGAGTATTATCTATATCGAAGCTACAAAAGATAATAATTTGATTTGCCCATTCTAATACCAGAAATAGAAATAGGGTTTTTAATAACCGGAGACAGCAACATTCGGGTTATAACATGCATAAGAATGTTTTATGTGTAGAGTTTGTGCATCACTTTTAATTTAATTTCAGTGATAGCAATAGAAGGAGGTACAACTACATTAAAATGTCCAATACAAGGCTTGTCTTTCACATGGCAAAAATTGAATCACTCTTATTGGTCTATACCAGAACAAGGTGCTAAATACGGGAATGTGAATACTGGATATCTGGATATCTATAATGTTGATCCACATGATGGTGGTACTTATTTATGTATAACTGGTATGCAACAATTATATATGACAATTGTCTTTAGAGGTAAGCAAAGTTAATTAGAAAAGTGCAGTCAAACGAAACCAATAAATGCTATGCATTAAGATGAAGCCCGGCAACAATTTCAGAAAGAATGAGATATAGATTGTTATATTGTGTATGTTGGTTTCCGATCTCAGTGTAATGTGCAATTTTACACAATGTTCTACAAATGTAATACAGTCTTCTGCTATCCTCCGTAAGGTTTTCCATTTTTTGTTATGTTACGAAATTATACATGTAGCTTTGTTTTCATTGTGTCATTTTGTGTTCACCGTACTACCAAATGGAGGTTAGCACAACGTTTCAGGACCACTGGGACAGTTAAGGATAGGCCAAGATCCGGTAGACCAAAACGTCTCACTGCTAGAGAAGAATATTACATCAGGATCACAGTATGTCTTGACCGCTTCTTACCAGCAACAAGGATTGTCGACAGAGTACATAGAGCAACTGGAGTCCGCATATCAACGCAGTCAGTCTGCAATAGACTTAAAGCTTGTCGTATCAAATCAATAAGACCACATAAAAGTATGGAGTTAACTGTCCACCTTAAGATACAGCGACACGCATGGAGAAATCAGCAATTGCGCCGAAACTGGAGGACAGTACTTTTTTCAGATGAATCTCGATTCACACTAAAGTTTGCAGATCGTTGCATTCGTGTCTGGAGACTTCCTGGTGAACACTTTGCGGCGCCTTGTGTTATGACAGTTGACCGCTTTGGTGGCAGTTAGCTACTGTTGTGGGGAGAAGAGCAATACGCAGGAAAGACCAACTTGATTGTGATAAGACAAACGCTGAATGCACAGCGCCACTGCGATGACATTTACGCCCTGTCGTGATGCCGTTCATGCACAGAAACAATCGGTTTGTCTTTCAGCAGGACAATGCTTGGTCACACACCGTTCGTCTCTCCATGAACTTTTTACAGGCCAACAATGATAATACATTACACTGGCCGAGTCGTTCTCCTGATTTGGCTCCTATTGAACATGTTTTGGACATGCTAAACAGACAAATTCGAGAGAATCATCATCCATTCAACTCCTTGCAGGAATTGGAAAATGCGCTCATCATTGAATGGAAAGTTATTCCACAATACAAGTTCCAACAAATCATCAGAGGCATGCAAAAGGATGTAGAACTACCATTACTGCCAACGGGGCCTGGACAAGATACTGACATTGTTGATTTATGTGTGAATTCATCATGTGTCACGTCTTGCAAATCAGGAAGTTTACGAATTACGACTTTTTGTACATTCATGTTCCTCTTTATTGTTGATATTGTTTGTTAGGACAATATATTCATTTGTATGCAATGAAATCTAAATTATTTTTGAAAATATCAAATTAAAAATATTTGTTGCTAAGCTTTTTTTGCTCAGTATATATATATTAGGAAATCGTCCCATTTTGCTTTCAACTGCAGCTTCAGTAGTGTGTATATTTATTTTTCTAAAGTTATACACCAAGAGGTATCACTTACCCAGTAGCCAGTGTTATTATCACTAGGTTGATACCTCTGCTGGTGGACTATTAGTCTCCGGAGGTATCATCTACCTAGTAGTCAGTGTTACTATCACTAGGTTGATACCTCTGCTGGTGGACTATTAGTCTCCGGATGTATCATTTACCCAGTAGCCAGTATTACTATCACTAGGTTGATACCTCTGCTGGTTGACTATTAGTCTCCGGAGGTATCATCTACCCAGTGGTCAGTACTACTATCACTAGGTTGATACCTCTGCTGGTGGACTATTAGTCTCCGAAGGTGTCATCTACCCAGTAGCCAGTGTTACTATCACAAGGTTGATACCTCTGCTGGAGGACTATTAGTCTCCGGAGGTATCATCTACCCAGTAGTCAGTGTTACTATCACTAGGTTGATACCTCTGCTGGTGGACTATTAGTCTCCGTAGGTATCATCTACCCAGTAGTCAGTGCTACTATCACTAGGTTGATACCTCTTCTGGTGGACTATTAGTCTCCGGAGGTATCATCTACCCAGTAGTCAGTGCTACTATCACTAGGTTGATACCTCTGCTGGTGGACTTATTAGTCTCCGAGGTATTATCTACCCAGTAGCCAGTGTTACTATCACTAGGTTGATACCTCTGCTGGTGGACTATTAGTCTCCGGAGGTATCATCTACCCAGTAGCCAGTGTTACTATAACTAGGTTGATACCTATGCTGGTGGACTATTAGTCTCCGGAGGTAACATCTACCCAGTAGTCAGTGTTACTATCACTAGGTTGATACCTCTGCTGGTGGACTATTAATCTCCGGGGGTAACATCCACCCAGTAGCCAGTGTTTCGACACTGACATGGTTTATTAGATATACTTATAATTGAAATTGTACAGTTACTAAATAATGTAATTATTACTAAGACTATTGTTCTCCTCCCCCGGGCATATGGGACCATAGCCCGAGTGTTGGCTATCCTGTTTATGTCCTTATTGTTTTATTTGGTTTTCCAATCTTTTAACTTTGAGCGTACATAATGGAGATTATTGCAGAAACGCCTAGTGCGTATTGAATTTGATATTTACGTTTTTATTATTACAAAGTAGGATGCGATATTACAATATTATATGGAATAAATTGACATACGATATTTAACAGGGGCTGTTGTGGTCGTGACCGTGCGGTAGTTATATATACAACCATCTGTGCAATCAGTGCCTATCACCACTGCCGTTGTGAGTTCGAACACCGTTCATTGTGAGGTGTACTCGATACAACATTTTGCGATAAAGTATACCAGTGACCAGTGACAGATACTCGGCCAATAGAACTTACCGTGTCTAAATGCCTAAACTATTGTTGAAAGTGGCATTGAACACCATAAATCAAACTAAACCAAAGCGATATTTAACAAATATATTTGATATTTTATTGAAAATATAAACATTGTGCTTTAACTAGAAAGACCATAAGTAACTTTGCTCCATTAATAGTTTTTGCAGTTATTGTCCACGCTAATGTTTATTTCCTTTGTTTAGTAAATGGAAACTGGAGTTCGTGGGGAAGCTGGGTTTCATGTACAAAGACGTGTGTTGGAGGAACAAGGACACGATATAGATCGTGTAACAATCCATCACCAGCAAATGGCGGTTCTCCCTGCCTAGGATTGGACTTTGAAACGGTATCATGCTCTAAAACTATCTTATGCACAGGTATTTCGATAATTTGTTGTCTAACATAATTAATTTATCACAGTGTTTCGAAAATTAGGTGTTCACATCAATAGGTGATATCAAGATATAATAATCACATTGAAAAATCACAAGGTCGAAAAGAAAATGTCCCAAATACCATTTACACTCTTTATGAATTGGTCTAACGTATGTTTTTTTTTAAATCATCATAAAAGTCACATATAGAACAAAATAAGGGGGGTACATAATACCGATTTCATACGAAAATGTTTAAAGTGTTTTGTCAACTCAAAATTCGAGAGAAACACAAATCATTTTCTATACTGTTTTGACATGAAATCTACTAAATACTCAATAGTTTTGACCAGATATTTGGTTAGTATTATGTTGTACTTTTGTATATACTCTATCCATTACTTTTGTTATATATACGAGTGGAAATAAGCTCCCTATAACATCACGCCCAGACTGATAACCCATATCAGGAGCGTATCGAGCAAAAATATCTTTACCAGTGCCTTTGGTGCAAGTCACTTCCATGTTTCCGGTGTTGTCTATTTACAAACATTAACTGACGCACAAAGATTAGTGGGTGATGGGATCTCATCACGCTTCACGAAAAATACTTTTATTAATCACAATTCACCGGAAGTAAATGCAGCTGATCAAACTTCTTGAAAAATATGAAACCCAATGTAAGTTGTTAACCGTACCCTTGTTACGAATAGCATTTGCAAAATATTACGAGGATCTGAGCATCCCCAAAGAAGAACTTTTTGACAAAACATATGTCAATCTATGCAATATGAGACAATCGCTACTAGAAGAAGAACTTGAGAAAGTACACTATGCCACAGAACCCTTCACTGAAGAAGAAGTGCAGACCTAAATCGACAAGCTGAATACAAGTAAAAGCAGTGATGAATATGGAATTAGTGCAGAACATCTTAAGAACAGCAAGAAATAAATGTCCTCCTTTCTCACAAAAATCTTAAACAAAATCCTGGAGATAAGAAAAGCACCAATCTCTTTTAAAACAGGAGTTTTAACTCCAGTGCTTAAAAAAGAAAAAGACGCAACTCTGTGTACAAGTTACCGAGACATCACTGTTACACCAATAATAGGCAAAACATTTGAATATAGTATGCTGAGAAAGCGAAAACTGAACAACATGACAGACTGGCAATGTGGCTTTACTGAAGGCCTAAATCCTATTTTGGCAAGCTTGTTAATCTCGGAGGCAAAATGTGAAAAGATTAAAAACTCAAAAGCAATAAATATAGGAATATTGGATGTCCAATCTGCTTTTGATCTGGTCCAACATAAAATACTGCTAAACAAGTTAATTGATCAATCTATTCATCCCACATTATGGCTCATTATAAAAGACCCCTACAGTGGCCTCATTAGTAAAGATAAATGGGCAGATGAACTAAGTGAAAGCTTTGCCATCTTACAAAGTGTAAGGCAGGGAGGAATCCTATCCACACATTTATATAAAATCTTTTTACAAGACTTGTTGCTAGAACTGGAAAGTCAGTGTCTGGGATTTCAGCTTGTGGATATCTATATCGGTACACCGACCTGTGCATATGACATTGCATTCATATAGTTGAGCAAGGACAATCTACAAATTATGTTAAATGTTATAGGAAGATACGCAAAGCAACATCATTATAGGATTCATCCAATGAAAACAAAAATATACAATACACTACAACAAATGATGAATATAAATGGTATCTAGATGGCAATGAGATAACAACAAAAGAAGATGCAATACACTTAGGAATAATAAGATCAGAGAAAAATGAATGTAGCAAGAACATTGAAGCCGGATTAGAAAACGCAAGAGGCACAAAATATGCCCTGATGGGATCTGGTTTCCATGGCACGAACGGTATGGATGCTGTAACTCCTACAAAATATACCACACATACGTACTGCCAAGATTAATATACGGACTAGAAGTCTTACTACTGAAAAAGAAACATGTAGAAAATCTAGAAACATTCCATAGAAAATAAATACGTTATTTACAATCGTTACCCCAAAGAATAGCAACGGCAGCTATATACCTACTGGTGGGTACAATACCTATAGAGACAAAAATTCACAAGAGAAAATTGAGTCTACTATGCTCCATGCTTGCGAGTTATAATTCAAAAATTAAAGAGATCATTAACAGACAGATCAGTGTAAGCTATGATAATGAGGGCAGTTTCTTTTGTAGCATCCGAGATATACTTATACTGTTTGATGTACCATCTATAACATACCTACAAGCAAATTTACCATCGAAAATCAGCTGGAGAAAACTTGTAAGAAAATAGGTTGACAAATTATGGTTGAAAAGACTCCAGAATGATGCCACTGCCAAGACTGATTTAAAATATTTGGCCATAAAATATCTAGAAGTTGGGACAAGCCACCCCTTATGGAAGATGAAATCAAAAACAAGAATTGCGGTGAGGAAATCGATAATAAAAGCCAGAATTATAACAGGAACGCTCGTTTTGCAAAAGGATAGGCATAGCTTCAATAAATTCGATATTTCTAGTATATGTCCAATGTGTAAATTGGAAGATGAGGATATAATACACTTTCTGCTGAAATGTCCCCTGTTCGCTGGATCTAGACAGGAACCTTCCGTCGGTTAAAAACTGAAGTCATAAACGATTCAGAAGATGGAACTTGGTTGAGAATCTTTAATAATGAGGAAAGAATCGCAACTCTGATAATTGACTGTAGGAATTATTCAGAAACATTTATGGAAAGTGCTAGTGTAATGGACAGAATAGAGGAGCTGTCCATAGAACTATGTTACAGTCTATATGTTAGACGCCCACAATGTACGCAGGAAACATGAAGTAATTAATGTGGAAGAACTTTAATGGACAACAATTATGTTTAGGAATGTAATTAACTGTGCCATATAAAGTAATGAGGTTTTTGATTTCATTCTATTTCTAGAATGATAGGTCCATAATGTCCAGTGTATACTCAATGGTATCTAGAAAATAATCCGTTATTATCTATTTACATACAATAGTTTATACATTTTAATTTTAGCTCTGCCATCCTCTTGAAATTGCAATGTAGCCAAAATCTTTCTGTGAATTTTACCTTTTAAGCATAACATAAATTCCTGTATTTTATCTTTTAAGCTTAAAGTAAAGTTTGTTGTATTTTTGTAATCTATATTATAAATTTCAATATAACCAAAACCTTTCTGTGCATTTTACTTTTTTAAACATAACATACATATTTGTTTTTTATCTTTTAAATTTATAATAAAGTCTGTTGTATTTTTGTAGTGTATATTTTAAACTTAACAACAAAAATCTGTATGTCAATAGCCTCATATTAGCATAACATCTTAGATTATTTCTCATTGTTTTAATAGGTAAGAAAATACTTTGATAAGGCTGTAAATAAATGGTAAATACAAACTTGACATGACATAACTCAAAAATAAATTCACTGTATATATTGCACTAAGAGGTAATTTGCCAGCTTAAAAAAACAAAAAAAAAACAACTTCCCCACGTCAAAAATACATGGAAAATCCATGGTGTTCATACTAAAGGAAGCTGATACAAAGAGAAGAAGAAGCTACATCCCTACTATTCGTGTCAGACAGAATCAGTGCAGGTGACCACTAATGATACCTATACTATTGACACATCGAGTCAAGAGGGAAAACATTATGTCGTCAAAAAGACCACATTAAACACAATCATAAAAAACACATTTAGGTGATTGATGATTATAGCGGAGTACGTAAAATAATTTTTAATGAAAACGATTCACGGGCAATGTTCTCGTCACGATTCACTGTAAGTAAAAATCGTCAAGAAAGAATCTTCTAATCTTCTAATGTTTCAAAATGCCTTTTTAGGAAATGTTTTCATTACCTATTTATAGGGGTTGAGATCTTCTTTTTTCACAATAGTGGTCTGAAAATATATCTGTTGAATTCACAATTAATCTTCCATATAAAGTCATTGACCTTTGAATATTAATTGTGTATTATGTGTCTCGTAAAAACAATTTGTCGGAAGTATAAATGATAAAAAGATTAAGACACGATCTTTTCCATATCATCCCAGCTAGCTTCCCTCGACTGTGTCTCGGGATGATATGGGGGCCTCGGGATGATACCGGGGCTGACATGGAAAGGGAAATGTGTTCGAGGGCGCTGGACATAAGGCTAAGCAATTGGTGCTGCAGTGTATCAATGGTGTGAGTTCAAATTCCTTCGAGGGAAGAACAAACATTTGTCAGCTCAACGATCTAATTCTAACACTTATTGGCTTAATTTTCAGACGTGTATAAATATTTAGTATTAAACTAGTATTTCAAGTAACTTTGAGATCCAGTGGGAAATATATATTGTATGGTTGTTACCTGTAACTGCATAATGAATTCTTCATCATCCTATACAATTTAATAAAAATTGCCGTCAAATTGTAATATTAAGTATATATGGATCATCTACACACGCTTAGCCACATGTCTTATGTCTATCTCTAGATTTTTCCTTACGAGACAAGGTAACACTTCGAATATTGAAGCTATATTTTTAAGATAGCGGATGTGGCCGAGTAGTCTACGGCGCTGGACATAAGGCTAAGCGATTGGTGATGTAGTGTATCAATGGGGTTCAAATCCCGTCGAAGGAAGAACAAAAATTGTCAGCTCATAGATCTAATTCTAACACTGTTTGGTTTAATTTTCAGACGTATTTATATATATATATAAATTACCCATAAAAAAATACGATGCCAATAATCAAATAAAGAGGCACGTACAAAAGAAATTACACAGAGTTAGGTAATGAAGAGACATATATTACCACAGCATGTACATCATTTGTTGATATTACCCCAGTATATACATCAGTAGATAATATTGATAGTCAATTACCTACTGATCACGATGATAGAATGTCTAGTCGTGGGTGATTAGTTTATGGAATAAAACACGATAGTTAAAATTCATGGCCATAGACAGATGTAACGGTGTACATCTGGATTATTATATCAGACATATTGTATTGAATACAATTCATTTATAAAACTTTCAGCAGATTTATGTTCACTGTGTAAAAGTACAGCTTCTATGCCAAAAACAGTGTAATTCAACAAGAAAATACAGCCATTCCTTTGTGATGTTCAACCAATATATATATCAATAGACAGCGGATGTGACCAAGTGATCGAGGGCACTGGACATAAGGCTAAGCGAATGATGCTGCAGTGTAACAATGGTATGAGTTCAATCCCATCGTGTACATACAATTTGGCAGCTCACAAATCTAATTCTAACACTGCTGGGATAAATTGTCAGACCAATATGCTCTATACTTTGACTAAGCTATCAACAAAGCAAAAGAAACAGGTAATTGCATAAGAATATTTTATGAAATTGAATACCATACTTGATAGCTAAAACTGATGTTACACTATTTATCATGTCCATCAAAATAACTAACTGCTTTGATAAACAGGAATTATTGTAGTATAACATTCTTTGATATTGTGTGCAATACATCAACAACATAGAAAACCAACAGATATATTTGATATTTTATTGAAATATGCAGTACTTAAGCTACAAAGGTCATAATACCAACCTTCATCAACAACGCCTATCATTTTTCTATTAGTAAATGGAAACTGGGGTTGGTGGGGAAACTTGACTCCTTGTACAGAGACATGTTTTGGAGGAACAAGGACACGGTATAGAGCCTGTGATAATCCGTCACCTGTAAATGACGGTTCACCTTGCTCAGGATTGGACACTGAAACTGGTTCATGCTCTACAGCCATCTTATGTCCAGGTATGCGTTAGAGTTATATGTGTAAGCATTTACTCACTACTGTCCTAACGTAGTCAATTCAGCTTATGTATACAATGTAGACTCTAAGGTCGTCTTATAGAATAATAAAATATATGCAAAAGATTATTCAAAATTGGTAGCCTTTACAAGGTAATAAAACAAACACATTATGTAGCAACAGCATTATCATAATATATGCCGTCCATATTTGTATGGTTCTATACGTTCGAAATGGATAACAGTTTCGACAAAAATGCGGATGCTTTTCTGTCTTTATGAAATATACGCGGACAGTAATGTCCACAAACGGTAAAATCGTGATAAATAGCAAATTTTCAATGTGGACGGCAACTTGAAAACTTTATGATGATTGCGATAATAAAGACAATTCTATTTTATAAATTTAGTAAATGGAAACTGGGGTACATAGCAAGATTGGAATTCATGTTCAGTGACATGTGGTAGTGGATCAAGGTCACGATATAAGGAATGTAACACTCCAGAGCCTGCACATGGGGGTTCAGATTGTCAAGGAAATGACACAGAAATTAAATCGTGCTCTATGAAGTTGTGTCCAGGTAAATTTTAGAATATATTAACTCAGGGAAAACATGATGTATGTGTGAACTGCGTTCTACTGAATTAAGTGTATGTGACAATGCAATCAATGATACCTTTGACAAGAAAGCGAATTTATATTTTTGTTTATAAGTTTGAATGTTAATTGTCTCATTAAAAGATTTCAAAACATAAATGAGCTCTTACAGGCATAACAAACTCGGTAATACATTTGATAGGAGGTGATCAACTCAGTTCTATATATTGATCTTTTGCAATGGATTAATGTGACGTAATCGAACTAGTAGATTGATAGAGGAATGGGAACACTAATAGGAAGGTAGGAAAAAAGTATATAATAGCATGTATCCCATACTAAGTTTATATATAAGCCGAAATATGGTTTTTATGGTACATCTGTCTCATTTGTACCTGTTGTCCTATGCGAATCAAGTCGTAATTACATTCACTTTCTGTTTTGATGGGAAATATCAACAAGAAACAACTTGTGTGTACAAGGGTTCACATCATGCAAATAGATCAGACACTGCTCACGATAAACAACAATCAATCACTCAATCGTGTCTTTGTTTTAGTTTATGCTACATTTGTAATATCTTTGAACTTTGTACACCGGTGGCTTATATGGTCTGACTTAGACATATAGAGTGAAATGAAAGACATGGTTAACATAGGCAAATATCAGGTCACGTTTATTATGTGTGTACAACTTATGTAGCAACATCAATATCATCCTATGTACCGTCCATATGTGTATGGTTCTATACGTTCGAAATGGATAACAGTGTCGACAAAAGAGCGGATGCTTTTCTGTCTTTAGGAAATATTCGCAGACAGTAATCGGTCCACAAAGGGTAAAATCATGATAAATAGCAAATGTTCAATGTGGACGGCAACTTGTCAAGGAAATGACACAGAAATTGATTCATGCTCTATAAAGTTGTGTCCAGGTAAATTTTAGAATTGTTTAATTCAGTAAATATATAGTGTATGTTTGTATTCCGTTCTACTGAGTTAAATGTATATGACTTTGTGCCTTGACCATTAAAGTGGTACCTTCTTCTGCGAGTGAAACAATGTGAATAATAATACAAATAGCCAGAAAGTGAAAATATATCTATTTTATCAGTTTGTGTTTTAATTCATATTTCAAAGACTATTTGAATACAGAATGCAAAACTATAAAACGACGTCCTCCGTTGACTATATAAACAATGTAATAATTAAACTATGGATATATTTAATTCGCACATGCAGATTATCGGTCAAGCTATGGGTATTATTCAAAAGTGATTTCATGTATTTATTCAGGGCCGTTGTGCATACCAACATTAAACAAATCTAATAATTATTTTGATATCAAAGAAAGAAAATACATTCCAATTTGTATTTTTGTCCTCGTAAATTGATGTTTTCTTCAATATATTTCTGATATCGCTAATTATTTAAAAAGAAAGACATTTTGCAACATGTATTATCTGTATATTGTCTCCCTCAATATGTAGTTTATTTTTGTACATGTACACGGAAAATGAAGATAATACAATATGCCTGTATATCAAGTGGATATGACTTAGCACTTATAGTTCTATACGAACGCCAATATGGCACACCTGTATGGTATTGTCCCTCGCTTGTGCATTCGAAAGATTCACTTTCAATTCATTGTTCGTTCTTTCGCTTTTCATATTGCTTACGACAGTGGATTATTCGTGAGGGAATTGTATATTTTCAAATGTATCGGCGCCTGTACATATTAAACTGTATGCAATGCATTGAAATGATACAGTTAAACATGCAGATAGTTGCTGTGTGTAAAAGTGACATTTTACAGAAACAAAGCTAGAATGGTGTCAATACCATTTCAACATTTGGATCCAACAGTTTACTAATATCTAGTTTCTGTGGTGGGGTCACAGATAATCTTATAATTACATATCATTCACCATATAAATATTTACGGGGTCACTGAATGGACCGTATGGACTCGCTGATGGGCATCCATTCCATAGGTAAATACAAAATATAACTAACATACGATCACAACAACATCGGCCGCTCTACATAAAATAACATACGACAACGATATTATATTTCATGATGAACCTCCTGTCTTACAGTAAGATCCGAGGGTGACAACAGTTCGGCAACAATTGGTATTGGAGCTGGCATTGGATCAACAGCTGTGGTTGTAGGATTACTTATCGTATTTATTTATATTCTGAAGCGATATAGACTTAGAAAACCAGGTATGAATATGCATAGATTTAAATAGATTGAATATGCATAGATCTAAATAGATACATGAGTGATTTGACGAAACAAGGACGGTTACTCATGCTAAAAATCCGGGGCTGGTCATATTCTGGGTGATATCGCAGAATTGGAAGCACAAATATATGTACAACAAGACTTCTATGCAATTAACAGTGTCTTGCATATATCATTAAAATGATGATAAGGTGTAAAACCACTAATTTGTTTGATAGATTTTCTACCAAAGTTGTGCTTTTTCGGTTCTAGCTGACCATTTTGTCTGATGTTTAACCTTTCACACACCATCAATTTTCTGAAAGGTACACGATTATTATGCGTTCTGTAAGAATATCATGGGATGATTAACATCTTACAGTGAAATGCCATGCTCTGTGATATCCCCTAATCTAAAAATAGCAATGTGATACCCAGAAATTCAGTATTTATATGTCGTGCTTCAAGACCTCCATAAAAGACTAAAATACAAATAAATCCAACCAAATTTGGGCTAAGGATATCCCTTTTTAAATAAATGCATATTGACCCTCAATTACCAAGAATATTTATATTTAAAAAATCCAAACTACTACAATGCGAACCGGTCGTTTTTCTTTTAAAATGACTGCTTCAGTATATGCTCTAAGCTCGAATTGGTCAGTTAGTTAATATATCATAAAGGGGAAAGTACTAGTACATGTATATGTAAGCTTTACCATATAAGTCGACTACGAGTAACATGTAATTTCACATTATATGAGATTATCACTGTTTAACTCTATCTGTTTTAAAAGTTCATTTCAACACTCAACTCAATATTGTATTTATCATATCTGACCCAAATATATGTGTATGCATTCAACATCAACATTTATCAAATAAACAGTCCATATGTTACTTGTAGTGTTATGCACATTGAAGAACATGCATGGAAGATTTGAGACACGTGTGCATGTTTTCCCTTTTATTTATCGGACATCAATGCTTAATTCCTTACAGATATTAAAGTGAAAGTCTGATAAAAAAAAGTAAACAAATAATAAAAAACAAAAAAACAAGACAAAGGGAAAACAAAAACAAAGACAAAAACAAAAACAAAAACAAGACAAAAATAAAAAGCAAATCAAAAACATATGAAAAACCATAAGTCAAAACATCAAATATCACGAACTGCATACAAACCAATGTTGAGTTAAGGTTCTCCGGCAGGGTAGGCAATATTTGTCACATTAATGGCATCCCGGTAAAGTTATATCCCAAATGCATATAAGGAAAGAGAACATATTCAGTTCATATTGAAAACATGTCTACAAGTAGTTGAAACACAATGCTTCAGTACGTGTCTTATGAGAAATAATTGTGTCGGAAAATGGAGAAGAAAACGGAATCGTGGTTGATTTACCACCAAAATCTACGACAATGATAACTGTGTTTTGACTGACTCATAATAACTCATAAAACTATGATATGATTATGAAGAAGAGAGTGAGTAAGTGTGTGCGTGTTGTTTAACGCCACTGTGAAATGTTTGCAGCTATATCATGACAAGAACAAGTTACATATTCGATGAGATGATAATGATGTCCGCTTTGTTGGAATTAGTGCTAGTTTACTGAAACAACAATCCGCGGGTAGGCATATCTCTCCACTCTAACACATTATTCTTATTCTCAGCCAACCAGTCTTTGGTCTTTCTCCTTAGTGATGCGTGATTTGCAGAGAAGCAAAATATACCAATTAAATAGTCTTTGGATTGACCCGAACGGGTTTCGAACACACGATATACCGCACACGAGACGAGCACGCTGACCATTACCCCACCATTTTGTTTTATGAAGAAGTGAGAATAGTAATACCAAGTAGTCAGAGAACAATACAAGTTAGAGGTTTGAAATTTGTAAATGATAACGTAATTCAACGAATTTAAAACATAATTTACTATATAAAGCTTAATTTCTATTTATAGCTGAAAGTGCCATTGATGACACAACTGGAGACACTGGGTGAGTACTGAATACATTCAACAAACAAAATAACAGCTAGAAGTGCAAAATTAAAATAACTGCGTGTTTCTGTATTATTAATGTGAATGTAGGCATTTTACTCACATTTGGAAAACACTTACATGAACGTATCATTTCCATAAGAGTGGAGGAGGGTTAGTCCCAAGGAGCTAGTTAAGCAGCCACTTTTCAAGGCAGGAAGGTGATAAGTCACATGAATGTGTTTTTATAAATGTCACTTTTTCCTCCTTTTCTACGATATATCTATTGTATTTTTCCTCCTTGTCTACGATATATCTATTGTATTTTGCCTCCTTGTCTACGATATATCTATTGTATTTTGCCTCCTTGTCTACGATATATCCATTGTATTTTTCCTCCTAGTTAAGCATCCACTTTTCAAGGCAGGAAGGTGACGAGTGTGTTTCTGTATTATTAATGTGAATGTAGGCATTTTACTCACATTTGGAAAACACTTACATGAACGTATCATTTCCATAAGAGTGGAGGAGGGTTAGTCCCAAGGAGCTAGTTAAGCAGCGACTTTTCAAGGCAGGAAGGTGATAAGTCACATGAATGTGTTTTTATAAATGTCACTTTTTCCTCCTTTTCTACGATATATCTATTGTATTTTGCCTCCTTGTCTGCGATATATCTATTGTATTTTTCCTCCTTGTCTACGATATATCTATTGTATTTTGCCTCCTTGTCTACGATCTTTCAATTGTATTTTCCTCTTTGTCTACGATATATCTATTGTATTTTGCCTCCTTGTCTACGATATATCGATTGTATTTTGCCTCCTTATCTACGATATATCTATTGTATTTTCCTCCTTGTCTACGATATATCTATTGTATTTTGCCTCCTTGTCTTCGATATATCCATTGTATTTTTCCTCCCTGTCTACGATATATCCATTGTATTTGTCCTCCTTGCCTACGATATATATATTGTATTTTCCTCCTTGTCTACGATATATCCATTGTATTTTTCCTCCTTGTCTGCGATATATCCATTGTATTTTTCCCCCTTGTCTACGATATATCTATTGTATTTTGCCTCCTTGTCTACGATATATCTATTTTACTTTTCCTCCTTGTCTACGATATATCCATTGTATTTTGCCACCTTGTCTACGATATATCTATTGTAGTTTTCCTCCTTGTCTACGATATATCCATTGTATTTGCCTCCTTGTCTACGATATATCTATTGTATTTTGCCTCCTTGTCTACGATATATCTATTGCATTTTTCTTCCTTGTCTACGATATATATATTGTATTTTCCTCTTTGTCTACTTGTCTACGATATATCTATTGTATTTTTCCTCCTTGTCTACGATATATCCAATGTATTTTGCCTCCTTGTCTACGATATATCTATTGTATTTACCTCCTTGTCTACGATATATCTATTGTATTTTGCCTCTTTGTCTACGATATATCTATTGTATTTTTCCTCCTTGTCTACGATACATATATTGTATTTTTCTTCCCTGTCTACGATATATCTATTACATTTTCCTCCTTGTCTACGATATATCTATTGTATTTTAGAATTGTTCCGATGGTGTGGTATTTTTGCTCCTCAGTTTATTATCGTTATGGAGGAAGAGAAACGAAATGTACCAATACATTTGAACATATAGCTGTTGTCGACAATATATCCAATCATAGCAAAACCAACCACTCTTCGGTCAACCCCCACCCAATAGATCATCACTTTAAAATTATATCAATATTACCATAATGTTGAAAGAGTGGGAAAATATACTGGTCAATGGATTTTAAAAGATACAATCAGAAATAAATATAAAATACAAACCCGAAGTAGTGTTAGAAAGTTCTATGAACAATTGTTACCGTTTTGTGATACCTAGTATCTTTGATTCACAAAACCATTCATTGGTGTTAATCATGATGGGAGACATATTGTATACGTAGATCAATACTAAGTTATAGAAACAGTTGATATCTATGCCACGATATAAATAGTAGGATAGTTCATGTCATGATAAAACATGATATCATATGATGACGATGAAAAGTTTCCTATAGTGTCTTTGATATGATAGATAAACTGCTAAATATAGATATATTTGATTATTTTGACGTGACTTGAGGTTCAACTTTCAATTCGAGATTTTGGGCAAGATGAACACAAATATGGTTTTCGTGTTGGTAGGTGTTGAGTTCCAGCCAGAACGAATAACTATTTAGTAACTTGTCTTCAATAAATAACAGTTATGTCACTTTAGTATAGAGGTGCTTATGTGTCTTGTCTTGTAGATCCTCCAACACAGATTCACATATATATAGTGGATTACAACAGAATACAGGTCTGTAGAATGATTGTGGTAAAATAGAACTTTTACATATCTGTTACTTATTTATTTAAAGCATTAAATATCATGTTCATCACACAAAAACTCATTAAAATAGGAAAACGATAATTTTCCCTTACAAACCTATACAATCTTCCTCTGAAACTGTTTTGGAATATGCTTAGTTATTGACTTAAATTACTGTTGGATGTGTGGGTGATTAGATGTTTGGAGGCTATAGAGAAATAACCAGTTACTAGCTATGTCATGGCGATAAAACGTTATCTATTGATAAGATATTAAACTTTGATATTGATACTACTGATACACAGAATCAACAGTTGTTCCATGGAGACATCATCCCAACACATAACAAACCAATCACATATCTTAATTTACACTTTACTACCGCGATATTGGCTGAATTGTAACCAATGTCAATTTTATAGTCTTTGTTTTTAGCCTGAAATTTAACCCACGATCGTCCATGCACAAGCCAATACAACATAACGGTTTTATCTTGTATTTTCTCCTGACTTTTATTTATTATTCGCATTTTCTTCGAAAATTGATATGCGATATATAGAAAAAATACCTTCTCAGTTTTCTTCGCTGAAGAGATAAAACAGTCATTTCATGGTGTGTCTTCTGAGCAACTAAACACTTCGAAGAGATCAATTATAAGTTCTAAATTTATGCTAATGAAGTATTTCAAGTTTTCCGTTTAATCTGTTTTTGTTTATTACATGTATATTTATGCTAGAATTTGTCCTGTCATCAACGTAAACTTTCCCTAATACTTCAATAAATGCTTCAGGTGTCTCAAAATCCCTTCCGGTAACCAATAAGTTGTGTAAAACATATCGTTGTCGCCTCCTTCGCATATTTGTGTTACCGTTAACATTAGTGGAGTTTCAAATCTTCGACACCACCATTACTTTGTTTGCCTATAGTAATTACGTATTGTGTATGTGATATTACACGTGTTCGCTCAGAGGCTTGCTGGTGGTTACTTACCGGTAAAGAAAGGAATTATTCAGCAGGCAACAGTATTAAAAATTTGTTATATTTAGAAACAAAATGTCCAAATTATATCATGTGACTCTCATTACAATTGGCCAATGGATTGGTTGTTTTCTTTATATAATATATATAATAAACCTTAGCACAGGTAGACATTAAAACAGAAATGATACTGGCAACAATACAATGAAAGTATTTTCTTCATATTATAGTTAATATACATAAAAATGTAGTTGAACATATTGATTACTTCTTCTTTATTGTAGAATCACCGACGCACAGACAAAATGATGTCATTTACGTAAACACGATCATCTGAAGAATCATAATTTGTTTTTCGTATTACAGACGAGTAACGTTAAGATGAGAAATATGTTTTGTTATTCAGCCAAAGACTACCTCAGAGTGATATTGACTTATCGCTATTTGGAGGAGTGAATAAAGAAGTGAAGGCTAGAGGACTAGCTAGAAAATTTCCTCTCTTCGTACATGCAGTGCAATATATACACTTATTGTGTTCTGTATAGGCATGCGTAATATAGAGAAGGCATCTTTATCTTGTATAACCGGTGTTGAATCGCTTTGTTGTTTTATGACAATAAAACATGCTTAGATTAAATTATGTGTCATACTGTTGAGAAATAAGTCACTATCTCTATAGTGAAGTCTTTTGATTTAACAAGATCTGAACATACAATTTATATTTTGCAATTTGACACAATAACACAAGTGTGAAAAATAGATAAATTTCGCTCAACTAATATTTGAATGGTATGATACATATTACATCCAACAACGTGTGGATTTTGTTTTGCACGAATATTTACAAACACAGTATAATATTATATAATTGTAACCACAAACGTTATTGTAGTGGGGATTTAATAGAACAAAATATTACCCCGTTGACTGTTGATTGTTGAAATATCAGAGAAAAGACAACTACACATTGATAGTTTTGGAAATGCAATCTTTTCTCGATATTAGTAATAGTAGTAGATGTTGACCCCAGATCAATAAAAATGTATATGTGTAGTTTTGTTGATTCTTTAGACAATTTAAATATACACACTTACACATACACACACAAACAAGGTAAAGGAGCTATACTGTCCCAGTTGTTCTGTTTATTTAAAAGCTTTCATCTGTCTATATTCTCTGCAGAATAAAAGTTATGTTCAACCATCTCTCAAATCACTCGGCACTCATATGGGTCAGATTAAATTTCAATTCAAACAGATAAAAACAACATAAAATTTGTAAATGATGTATGTATTTATCCATTAGATGAGGAACAGTTAGAAAGATCCATAGAGAATGAACTGAAATGGTTACATCTTCAAATAGGAAAGGTATACCTGAATAAAAAAAAATACTTCCACCTACAAGCTATGCACTTTCCACTTACTAACTATATTGAGTAGAGACATAGATGTTACATCTTTTGGCTTATTTTTCATGGACAACCTTCTGATATCAATGCCACATTATTGGAAGATGTAGCGTAGCTTATTTTAATAGATAACACTTTGATACCAATATCACAATTTGGAGAGGTGTAAGGTAGTTCATTTTCATGAATGACCGTTCAATACCAATATCACATTCTGTTGAGACATAAGTCAGCTTATTTTGATGGTACACGTATGAAACACTGGCAGGGGGTGTTGTAGGATAGTTTATTTTCATGTATAACGCTTTGATGACTATATCAGAAAATGAAAAGGTGCAAGGTAGCATATTTAATTGGAAAATATTATGATACTTATACCATGTAATGAAGAAATATCATGTAGCATATTTTCATGGATGACCCTTTCATACCAATATCACAGACTATGGAGACATAATGCAGCTTATTTTCATAGATAATCTCCCAATGAAGAGAATTAAGAGAAATCATGATTTATATCTATAGCATGTCATAAATGATTGCCAGGTAGCTAATTTTCATGAATATTACTTTTATACCAATATCACACACATGAGTAATGCAAGGTAGTTTATTTTCACGAATAACACTTTGATACCTACGTCATACAATGAACAGATTCAATGTAACTTATTTTCATGAATACAATTTCGCTACCTGAATCACACACCGGCATCATTTTGAGCAGCTTATTTTCACTTTCTGATACATATGTGAAACACTGGAGAGATGAAAGTTTTCACTAACAACATTTTGTTACCTGAATAGTGAAACTCACACTGGCGAGACATAAGATAGGCTACAATTCCACATATTTTTCAAACAAAATTCAAAAAGGTAAAACATGCTACTCCGAGGAACAAGTGATCAGTATGTCTGAGTTCCTCATCGATAACACATTTGTCTCCTTTGGAGGGATACTGTTTCAGCAGGTCGTCGGCATACCAATGGGTACAAATTGTGCCCCTCTTCTAGCCGATTTATTTTTATACTCATATGAGTCGGAGTTTCTTCAAAAGCTTGTAAAAGATAAGAAGATTCATGAGGCTAGAGCCTTTAATTTCACATACAGGTATATTGATGACGTTTTATCTATCAATAATTCTAGATTTGCAGAATTTCTTCCATTGGTATATCCTCCAGAGCTGGAAGTTAAAGAGACCACCGATACAGCTTCGTCCGCATCATTTTTGGACTTATATCTCGAATTTGACGACAGTGGTCAACTCAGTACTAAAATTTATGATAAGCGGGACGACTTCAATTTTAAAATCATAAATTTTCCAAACATGTGCAGCAATATACCAGCTTCTCCTGCATATGGTGTTTACATCTCGCAATTGATTCGCTATGCAAGGGCCAGTAGCAATTATTCTGATTTCCTGAAACGTCATCTTCATCTGAGAAACATGCTACTGGACCAGGGCTATAAAAAGATTCGCTTTATTCGATCTCTTAAAACGTTTATATTCCGATACCAAGATCTTGTTGAAATATATTCCGTCTCTGCAGAAAAAATTATAAGCGATGCATTTTCATATAGTGAAAATGTATAAAGATAAAGGAGTCAACAAATGTCAAGGATATTTTTTTGTCAATGTGTGACGTAAAAATATTTTTGACATTTACGTCACCGAATATGGTACTGCTTTGACAAATATTTTACCTATTTTGTTCCTGTATTTAAATACTGTTATAGTGACAGCCGGAACCTTTGAACCGTAATGAGAGCGGGAGGTTTGGCGCCTTAAAATCTGATTCAACCCACCATTTCTTTAGAAATGCCTGTACCAAGTCAGGGTCATTACGGTTTTCACAGTTTTCCGGTTGTTGACTGATTTTGTCTGTTTATATAATTATGAGTTTTGACTTTCCCTTTGTAAGATTGTTGGGAGTTCGGTAATTTTGTTATTACCCTTATTGTCATGGGCAACCTTCTGAAACTATATATATATAGATATTATACAATGAAGAGAGGTAAGGTAGTTTATTTCCATGGATACAAATCTTATGATTATGCCTTTCACTGGAGAGATGTAAAGAAGTCAATTTTCACGGATTACCTTCTGATACAAATGACACGAGTTTGAGATATTTAAGGTAGTTTATTTTTATTGATAACTTTCGATACCTAAATTCCACACTAGTGATAACTACTCACTTGAGAGATGGAAGATAGGTTATTTTCTTTGATGACTTTGTGATACCTGTTTCGTACAACGAATAGGAGTAAGGTAGCTCCATTTCGTGGATAATGTAAAATTCAAATACGTATTATATACATTGCATAGATACAAAGGAAAGATATAAGGTAGTTTGTATTTTAATGCAACAAATAAAAAATGTAGCAAATTGTTAAGGATATTAAAACACAAAATGTTAAGAAAATAAGGCCAAAATCATGTAATGAATTTTTTAATTCATATAGAATATAATATGATGACAATTTCTTAAAATTGCAAGTTACTGGGCTGATAATGCTATCATGGACCTATATAGTTCATGCACCAAAAAGGACATTGACCCAGTAGTTTCGGAACATACAAACGCTGAATTATTGCACCATATGCGGATTTCAGCAACTTATGTCTCATTAGTGGGGATTGAAGCCAAATGAATGAAAATCCCCAAAAAACATTAAATGACGAAGAGTAATAAAACACAAATTAAGAACTCTTATAGGAAGCTTGCAGCTAAAATTAAATAAAGCTAAAAAAAAAACACCCTGAACCTAACAAGTAGTTGCTATTTTTATACCAATATACCGATTTGTTGACTGAACGTTTCAAAGACGTAAATGAGTGAATGTTGTTTAACTTTAAGTGGCTTATAGTTCAGCTCTATCATGGAAAAACCATATCCATTCGCTTATGAGATGGTGCTGTCCACTTTGTACTAGACCAACAAAGTTGAATTTTAATAGTGCTAACTCATTAGAACAACAATGTACGTAGCATATGTCGCTCCATTGGGCACAGTATACCGACTCCGAGCCAACTAGTCTTTGCCTTCCTTCATTTACGCTATGTGCTTATATCACTTGTATAGTCTTTAGTTTGACCCGATGTCTATCGAACACACGATATACCCACGTAGATATACGGCACTTGATACGATTACCCTAACCATTACACCATCGTAACTCTGTATTGCTTGTTTATTATGATAACTAACCTTCTTGTTACGTTCGAATATGTCGGAAAACAGAAAATGCATTATTTTCATAATAGCAATTTATTTAAGTTCGTTTTCAAACATATATAAATATATATCTCGATATTTAACTTGAATGTATTTAGATTTGTAAATCTATTATAATAAATGAAATAATGGATTTTTATCCAGATGTAAATGAACAGGAGATTGATATATCCATTTCGGGGATGAATCTATCTGATTAAAATTAGATCTTGTCACGTACTTTTTCTCCTCCTCAACCCACCCCCATTTCATTCACAAATTATATCTGGAAAAGCCTTATATCAAGCCGGCGTATTTGTTTTCTAGACGTCTATTAATTCATCAGAACTTGGCAAAAGGAGAATAACTGGAATAGTATTTCTTAAAGTATTGTTGAGATAGCAAATTTTCATGGCTATCATTTGGAACAAATTTGTGGTTTAGAAAAAAATCATTCCAAATGACAAAAAGTATCTTGATTTTATTGTAGCTCAGATTTGTACGACACAGGGTTTAACATGATTGGATTTGTTGCCAATTAGACAGATGTCAGCGTACTAGTATCTGATAAAATAAATCAGTAAAAAAGAGCCAACACATTCCTTCTAAATAGAAGATTATATAATATATATTTACGATATTCAATTTATTTCTATTAGGGATAGGGTTATGGTGTTTAACCACGGACCTATTGCAAGTCACTGAATATAATTTTGTATCGAGTACACCTCGCCATTAGAGGGATTTGAACTCACAACTTTAGTGGTAATAAGGTAGTTCTAAATTCAACTACCATATGATCACGACCACGACTGTCCCTATCTTTCTATTAAAATGTAATGACAGATGAAAAAAAGAAAGCTTTTAGATAATAAGTCTGTAATTCACGAAGCAAATGTCAGTTGCATTGAGTAAAGTGATATTGTTATGAATGTAAACTATTACAAAATAACAAATATACACACTTAAGCAACCAAAAATGAGGGGGGGGGGGGGGGGTATCAGCCAGATATTTTTGCTTTATCATTTGACCGAGTAAAGCAATAAAGAAAGTGTATTAGATATACCAAACATTAAAGAAACAAAATGTAAACATTACCTGATGGCGACATGATTAAATAAACAAACTGGTTATAATATTTTTTAAGGGCAAACAAATAATCGATTGAATATAGTATATACATTGAGTGGAACTGTACGGTCTAGTAGACAACAATTTAAATTACAAACAGGTATCTACTTCCGTGTTAAGGTCTCAGAACTGACTAAAATATTAAAATGTTGGGACTAATTTTATTACTGGTCTTCAAAGTTTGTTCATCAAACGCTGGTAGGTGATTATTTAGAAAGAAAGTATTTGTAACTTAAAATTTTGTAATTTATCAAATATTATGTAATATAAACACAAACAGAATATCCCCATAGACATGTACAGCTTTTTAAAACCTTTTATTTGAATTCGTAGCTGCTCAATGCTTATCGTTTCTTCAACCTTTAACTTAAACCATCATGTAATTTTAGATAACGACATAAAATTACACTTATGATATCATACGTTCATAATATTTATTTAATTTGTACCCCATGTTCTAACCTCAATATCATGTAGCTGACATAAAGGGTCTCATTCAGATGACCTTTGCTTGGTTAATCAAATTACTACTTTTCAAATCTTAATTTGTAAAGTTGAACTGATTTGATGACTCTAATTTTCATTGATCCATGTGTCAGCACGGCACGATTGCTCTGCACAGCATAATAAGTGCAGCATGCAGAAATGCATACCAACACTGTGTCGAATTATAATAACTCTTTCAAGCGAAGCAAATTTCTTCCATGTGTTTAACAATTAACATAAACATTCGATATGTGAACAAATGTGATCACATTCTATGAATCTGATGTACAAGGTTAATGTTGTAATGCTTACTTGTGTGTACTAAAGATAATGATAATTTGCCACCTTGATGTCAGATCTGCATGCACGACATATCAGAAGTGGGTGGTAACTTACGCCTCTTTACTACGTGAAAAGCATAGCAATATAGAATCGACTTCTGACGGAGCTTAATTTTCACATTTTTTAACGTGTCGGAGTTTGCAAAGTAGATTCAAATGTGTATACCTATCTCGTAGTAAGCATGAATTATCAAAGGTTAAGACCAATAAACAATTATCCCATATATGTACGCATATATACAAATCAAAGTATTATCATATAGTTGACAGGTCGAAAGATGACTGTTTAAAGCGATCGTAAAAAATCTCGAAAAATGCAATATGCCATTTGTTGCTTTTTTTTGTTGACCTTAAATCGGGAATTCCTCAAGAAGGACATCTAGAACCAAAAGAAATGAAGGTTTATCAAACGTTTTTGTTTCAGTTAAACAATTTCTTTTAAGAAAGCAAATTGCGACAATACTTGTATAATCTCAAAAGCAAATAAATAAGTCTTGTGTAATATAATTTTGATACTATCATTACAGCATTATTTATCAATTAGTTGTTTATTTCGTTTCATACAAATATGAAAAGATGGTGAGAAACGACAAAACACTGCTTGCTAAACTTTCATATAATATTAATGTTGGTACTTGTGCCATTTATCCTCTGTATAACAGCATAGATAAACACGATAAAACATTCTTTAGTCATTCCCTCATTGTTTTGTTTATTTATTTTTGAAATGTCATTTGTTTTTTCTGTAAGTAAATGATACTTATAATTTACTGCTTAACACATTTGAACTTATTTCAGTGGAAGCCATATCAGGAGGTACTACTACATTAACATGTCCATTGCAAGGGTCGTCTTTCCAATGGCAAAAGTGGGTGAATCCTAATTGGTCTACACTTCAGCAAGGAGCTAAATACGGGAATGTGAATACATCATCTCTGATTATATATAATGTTGATCCAGGTGACGAGGGTCAGTATCTTTGCAGAGGTGGTTCACAACTAAGTCTTATGCAAGTTACTGTTATAGGTATGTAAAGTAGATATGGCAAGATAATTCCAGCGAAAACAATAGGCATTAAGAAGTAAACCGCAAACATAACAGAACAAATGACTAATTGAATGTTCGTATATAGACTGCATTTATCATATCGCTCCGTCTTAGCGAAATCATTAACAAAAAGTTGGCTATTGTTAGCAAACGTATATTTACAGAAATTATGAATTACATAGCATTTGGAAAGGGTGACTCAGAGTATACGCTGTTTCTGTTAGTCGCGGGGTAATTTGCAGTTCAACAGTATTCTACATGCACAGCATAATGTTCGGTAATGGATAACTGCAATATTGTTATGCTGAATTGTAACATTCCGAATAAAATGGAAAACAAATTATACTTCACTATAGGAACAAATCCGAAATCGGATCGAATAATCGAAAAAACATCAAACATCGAACCTACAAATATATATACATGACAGCTCACGTTCCATCCCTTGAATAAGCACTTCAATAACGAGTAGTGAGATTAAACTAGTAATGTATTATATATTTATGGCTCAGCACTTCCTTCTTAGTTAAAAAGATGCGAGCATGCCAGTGTTTTGCCATACGAGTAAAGTGTCAACCCTTGCATATAACTTAGTGAGCAGCGATAGCATACAGAACGGTCGAATCTTGAACTTCATAAAAAGTATATTTAATCGTCGTGACACAGAAATTGCCATACATGTTTAATTTAAAGAGAGTTGATGGCCTCAAACATCAAAAATAGTACACAAGGCCATGGTGCGACATAATAGTGAAACAATGGTCATCTTTGAAAAATAATCGAATTGCCAATACCATATTGCGTCATCTGTACCGAATACCTTTCAACAAGGTGTTGATGTCTTCTGAAAAACTATTTGAAAGATAAGATCATTTTTAGTATTATCTATATCGAAGTTACAAAAGACAATCATTTGATTTGTCTATTCTAATACCAGAAATAGAAATAGGGTTTTTAATAACCGGAGACAGCAACATCTGGGTTATAACATGTATAAGAATGTTTTCTATGTAGAGTTTGTGAATCACTTTTAATCTAATTTCAGTGATAGCAATAGACCGAAGTACAGCTACATTAACATGTCCAATACAAGGCTCATCTTTCACATGGTACAAATTGATCAATTCTAGTTGGTCTAAGCTTCAACAAGGTGCTAAATACGGGAATGGGAATACTGGATATCTGGCTATCTATAATATTGATCCAAATGACGGTGGTAGATATTTATGTACAACTGGTAGTCAACAACTACAAATGAATATTGTCTTTAGAGGTACGCAAATAAAATTAGAAAAGTGCAGTCAAACGAAACCAATAAATGTATATGCATTAAGATGAAGCACGGCAAACATTTCAGAAAGAATGAGATATAGATTGCTATATTGTGTATGTTGCTTTCCGATCTCAGTGTAATGTGCAATTTTACACAATGTTCTACACATGCAGTGTACCAGTGTACACTAAGTACATGCTTTAAAAAGCAGTGAAGTATACACTAATGTACAACTCATGTAATTATGTATTTAATTAAGTAGTCTAAAATTTCAATGAGGAAATAACCTTACATCAAAGTCTGTAAGACTGTTTAAACTAACAAGGTGGAGTTAATGTGGTGTCTGCACCCTGTCAGACTTGTTTTAATCCTGAAATATAATACTGAAACTGAAAATATGTGTTAAATTGAAAATAATAATAACAAAAATATGCAGCAGTAAAACAGACAATAAATACCACCTATTCATTGTACCTATGCATTTTCAAAAAGCATAACAGGAAAAGGGGGACCCCAAAACTGCTTGCAAATTTACAATAGTAAAATTATTATTCACATATAGCAATAACAAATTACTTTATCAGATGATAACAGTAAACTAATTATGTCAAACAAAACGGATGGCATTTATTATAGCTCCTCTAACATTCCTGTAATATCGAAGGTTGCCTTCTGCGTTGAAGTGGACACCATCCAAGTATACGTTGGATATACAGTTTTTCATATTCCGGAGATTCCATTATATAATTGTAGTATGGGATTTCAATTCTCGTTTTAAATGCTGATTAAACTGACACACAATAAAGTTGTATTTGTCTACTGGTACATTGTATGTAGATCTACGACCTGTTAGCTGTAAGACAGTAATAGTCTGAATATTGTATCTGCTTTTCCATGATGATAGTATGGACAAAGCCGGAACACCATTTCCTCAGTAAAACCCTCACAGCTGTTTTGATCTAAATCGTTTCCACCAGCATGAAAAACTAAATGATGTGGACGGATATCCGAAATCACTCTCTCCCATCTGGTACAATGTTCCTTCTTATTCCCTCTACTGCCACTAATTCCGTAAAAACGTACCAAAGGGTCATTCCCAAATGAAAAGTTTCTTGTAGAGCAATTGGAATTCACATATGTCCTTAACCTATTTACGTGTGAACTGCCTATTATCAATACACGCGTCATGATGCTGATTGTAAACAAAGTCTAATAAATATTCATAAATCTCGTACAATCTAAGTAAGCCTTCTATAATTAGTGTCTCATGAATATTCATATATGGTAGTTTGACCTACTTGGACACCAGCGTCTCTGTGTGTTTGTTTGTTTATCACAGGTGAAGATCATGATCAGTTGTGACATAATACTAATATTCGAACAAAACTAATGTCAAATATTTACCTCAAAATAAACGAATATCAAAATCCTGGTTGATTCTAAATCGAGTTTTGAATAACTGTAGTTTTGGCCAGTTTTATAGTTCTAAGTAACACAAGTTGAAGAGAATCTGTATGGATATACATGTTAGGTAACGGACTTCATATCGACGAGAATGTCAAATAAAACAGTTTGTTATTGTCCAAGACAATAATTTTGTACATCCACAAAAGATAATTTAACACATCCTATGTGTAAGCTTCTCGCTTTAAATATCGGTATAGAAATCCTTTTACGTGTTTGTAAAATGAAGTTTCAAAACATGAAATTGATGATGATGTGAACTGTGTAATGATGGCTAGCGAGAATGACCAGTTGTTTCTAGGGCATGCGCAAATAGTTAAACCATTAATGAACTCTGAAAAATTTTACTTTTCAAAGGGAAGTCATTTAGATAATTTTAATGGGATGTGCCATACAAATATTTATAAGATATAAAATGCCTTGATGTAAAGTGGAATACAACTTTGATGATATGACTGACTATAGATATACGGTTTGCATACAATTTCAGAAAGGTGTGGGGCTTAGTCAAATTTATCATCTGAATGCATTTTCACGAAGTCATGACTGGTCATAATACTAACATGACCTCTGAATGACCTAATTTACCATGATTGTCCTTAATAAAGGTAGGACATATAAAGGACCTTATTGACCTTGACTTTTTTTAATACAAGGAGGACATATAAAAGTTCGTATTGACATTGACTTTCCTTGGTACAAATAGGACCTATAAAAGACTTTATTGACCATGAATGTACTTAGTGGAAATAGGACATATAGAAGACTTTATTGACCACGACTGTCCTTAATACAAGTAGGACATATAAAACACCTTATTGGCCATGATTTTCCTTTACACATATAGGACATATAAAGAACCTTATTGACAATGGCTTTCCGTAATACAAATAGGACATATAAAAGACATTATTGACTATGACTGTCCTTAAGACACGTATCACATATAAAAGTTTTTATTGACTATCAGTGTCCATAATACAAGTCGGACATATAAAACACCTTATTGATCATGACTGTCCTTATTACAAGTAGGAGATATAAAAGACCTTATTGACCATGACTTTCCTTAATACAGGTAGGACATATAAAAGAGCTTATTGACCATGAATTTCCTAAAAGCAAATAGGACCTATTAAATACCTTATTGACAATGACTTTTCGTAATACAAATAGAACAAATAAAAGACCTTATAGACCATGCCTGTCCTTAATACAAACAGGACATATAACACACCTTATTGACCATAATTTTTATTAATACAAGTAGGACATATAAAGGACCTTATTGACCATGACTGTCCTTAATACAAGTAGGACATTTAAAATACATTATCGACATTGACTTTCCTTAATACAAGTAGGACATTTAAAAGGTCTTATTGACCATGATTCCCTTTAATACAAATAGGACATATAAAAGACCTTATTGACCATGACTCCCCTTAATATAGTAGGACATATAAAATACCTAATGGACATTGACTTTCCTTAATACAAGTAGGACATATAAATGACCTTATTAGCCATGACATTTGTTAATACAAATATGACATATAAAAGATCTTATTGACCACGACTGTCCTTAATACAAGTAGGACATATAAAGGATCTTATTGACAATGACCTTCCTTAATACAAATAGGACATATAAAGAAATTATAGACCATGACTGTCCTTAATACGAATAGGACATGTAAGCGATCGTATTGACCATGCTGTCCTTAATACATGTAGACCTAGCTGACCATGACTGTCCCTAGTACAAGAAGGACATATAAAATACTATATTGACCATGACCGTCCTTATAACAATTAGTACATATGAAAGACCTGATTGACCATGACTGTCCTTAATACAAGTAAGACATATAAAAGACCTTATAGACCATAACTTTTCTTAATACAAATAGGACATATAAAAGACCTTATAGACCATGACTGTCCTTAATACAAACAGGACATATAAAACACCTTTTTGACCATGATTGGTCTTAATACAAGTAGGACATATAAAGGACCTTATTGACCATGACTGTCCTTAATACAAGTAGGAAATATAAAATACCTTTTTGACCTTGACTATCCTTAATACAAGTAGGACATATAACATACCTTATCGACATTGACTTTCCTTAATTCAAGTAGGACATATAAAAGGTCTTATTGACCATGATTTTCTTTAATACAAATAGGACATATAAAAGACCTTATTGACCATGTCTGTCCTTAATACAAATAGGACATATACAAGACCTTATTGACCATGACTGTCCTTAATATAAGTAGGACATATAAAATACCTTATCGACATTGACTTTCCTTAATACAAGTAGGACATATACAAGTTCGTATTGACCATGACTATCCTTAGTACAAATAGGACATATGAAAGACCTTATAGACCATGACTGTCAGTAATACAAGTAGGACATATGAAAGACCTTATTGACCACGACTGTCCTTAATACAAGTAGGACATATAAAATACCTTATCGACCTTGACTTTCTTTAATACAAATAGGATGGGTAAAAGAACTTATTGACCTTGACTTTCTTTAATACAAATAGGACATATAAAATACCTTATTGACCTTGACATTATTTAATACAAGTAGGACATATAAACGTTCTTATTGACCATGACAGTTCGTAATACTAGTAGGACATATAAAAGACCTTATCGACCTTGACTTTCCTTAATACAAAGAGGACATATAAAAGTTCGTATTGACATTGACTTTCCTTGGTACAAATAGGACCTATAAAAGTCATTATTGACCATGAATGTTCTTAATACAAGTAGGACATATAAAAGACCTTATTGACCATGACTGTCCTTAATATAAGTAGGACATATAAAAGACCTTATTAGCTATGACTTTTGTTAATACAAATAGGACATATACAAGACCTTATTGACCACGACTGTCCTTAATATAAGTAAAACAAATAAAGGCCCTTATTGACAATGACTGTCCTTAATAAAATTAGGACATATAAAAACCTAATCGACATTGACTTTCCTTAATACTAGTAGGACATATAAAAGAACTTATTGACTACGACTGGCCTTAATACAAGTAGGACATATAAAGGAATTTATTGACAATAACTTTCCTTAATACAAATAGGACATATAAAAGACCTTATAGACCATGACTGTCCTTAATACGAATAGGACATGTAAAAGAACCTAACTGACCATGACTGTCCTTAGTACAAGTAGGACATATACAATACCTTATCGACCTTGACTTTCTTTAATACAAATAGGATGGGTAAAAGAACTTATTGACCTTGACTTTCTTTAATACAAATAGGACATATAAAATACCTTATTGACCTTGACTTTCTTTAATACAAGTAGGACACATAAAAGTTCTTATTGACCATGAAAGTCCGTAATACTAGTAGGACATATAAAAGACCTTATCGACCTTGACTTTCCTTAATACAAAGATGACATATAAAAGTTCGTATTGACATTGACTTTCGTGGTACAAATAGGGCCTATAAAAGTCCTTATTGACCATGAATTTTCTTAATACAAATAGGACATATAAATGACCTTATTGACCATGATTGTTCTTAATACAAGTAGGACATATAAAAGACCTTATTGACCATGACTGTCCTTAATATAAGTAGGACATATAAAATACCTTATCGACATTGACTTTCCTTAATACAAGTAGGACATATAAAAGATCTTATTGACCATGACTGTCCTTAATACAAGTAGAACACATAACATACCTTTTTGACCATGACTGTCCTTAATACAAATAGGACATATAACATACCTTTTTGACCATGCTGTCCTTAATACAAGTATAACATATAACATACCTTATCGACATTGACTTTCCTTTATACTAGTAGGACATATAAAAGGTCTTATTGACCATGAATTTCTTTATTACAAATAGGACATATAAAATACCTTATTAGCTATGACTTTTGTTAATACAAATAGGACATATAAAAGACCTTATTGACCACGACTGTCCTTAATACAAGTAAAACATATAAAGGCCCTTATTGACAATGACTGTCTTTAATAAAATTAGGACATATAAAAGACATTATTGGCCATAGCATTTGTTAATACAAATAGGACATATAAAACACCTTATTGACCACGACTGTCCTTAATACAAGTAGGACATATAAAGGAATTTATTGACAATGACTTTCCTTAATACAAATAGGACATATAAAAGACCTTATAGACCATGACTGTCCTTAATACGAATAGGACACGTAAAAGAACCTAACTGACCATGACTGTCCTTAGTACAAGTAGGACATATAAAAGTCCGTGTTGACCAAGACCGTCCTTAGTACAAATAGGACATATGAAAGACCTTATAGACCATGACTTTCATTAATACAAATAGGACATATAAAAGACCTTATTGACCACGACTGTTCTTAATACAAATAGGACATATAAAAGACCTACCTGACCATGACTGTCCTTAGTACAAGTAGGACCTATAAAAGACCGTATTGACCATGATGTCTTTAATACAAGTAGGGCATATAAAAGACCTTATTGACCATGACTGTGCTTAATACAAGTAGGACATATAAAAGACCTTATCGACCGTGATTTTCTTTAATACAAATAGGACATATAAAATATCTTATTGACATTGACTTTCTTTAATACAAGTAGGATATATAAAGCTTCGCATCGATTATGACAGTTCTTAATACTAGTAGGACATATGAAAAACCTTATCGAATTTGACTTTCTTTAATACAAGGAGGACATATATAAAGGACATTGACTTTCCTTTGTACAAATATGACCTATTAAAGACGTTATTGACCATGACTGTCATTTTTGCAATATGTCATATAGAAGACGCTATTGACCATGAATGTCCTTAATACAAGTATGACATATAAAATACCCTATTGACCACGACTGTCCTTAATACAAGTAAAACATATAAAGGACCTTATTTACAATGACTTTCCTTAATACAAGTAGGACATATACAAGACCTTATTAGCCCTGACGTTTGTTAATACAAATAGGACATATAAAAGACCTTATTGACCTTGACTGTCCTTAATACAAGAAAAACATATAAAGGACCTTATTGACAATGACTTTCCTTAATATAAGTAGGACATATAAAAGACCTTATTAGCCATGACATTTGTTAATACAAATAGGACATATAAAAGACCGTATTGACCATGACTGTCCTTAATACAAGTAGGACATATAAAAGACCTTATCGACCTTGACTTTCTTTAATACAAATAGGACATATAACATATCTTATTGACCTTGACTTTCTTTAATACAAGTAGGATATATAAAACTTCGTATCGACTATGACAGTTCTTAATACTAGTAGGACATATAAAAGACCTTATGGACCTTGACTTTCCTTAATACAAGGAGGATATATAAAGGTTTGTATTGACATTGACTTCCTTGGTACCAATAGGACCTATTAAAGACGTTATTGACCATGACTGTCCTAAGTTCAAATAGGACATATAGAAGACTTTATTGACCATGATTGTCCTTAATACAAGTAGGAAATATATTAGACCTTATTAGCCATGACATTTGTTAATACAAATAGGACATATAAAAGACCTTATTGACCACGACAGTCTTTAATACAAGTAGGACATATAAAGGACCTTATTGACAATGACTTTCCTAAATAAAAATAGGACATATAAAAGACCTTATAGACCTTGTCTTTCTTTAATACAAGTAGGACATATAAAAGTTCGTATCGACCTTGACTTTCCTTGTACAAATAGGACCTATACACGACCTTATTGAGCATGTCTGTCATTAGGGCAAAAAGGACATATAGAATACTTTATTGACCATGACTGTCCTTAAAACAAGTAGGATATATAAAATACATTATTGACCACGACTGTCCTTGATACAAGTAGGACATATAAAACACCTTATTTACCAGGACTTTCCTTAATACAGTAGGACATATAATATACCTTATTGACTATGACTTTCCTAAACACATATAGGACATATAGAAGACCTTATTGTCAACGACTTTCCTAAATACAAATAGGACAAATAAAAGACCTTATTGACTATGACTGTCCTTAATATTAGCAGGACATATAAAACACCTTATTGATCATTACTGTACTTAATACAAGTAGGACATACAAAAGACATTATTGAACTTGACTTTCCCTAAAGCAAATAGGACATATAAAATACCTTATTGACAATGACCTTTTTAATACAAATAGAACATATAAAAGACCTTATAGACCATGACTGTCCTTAATACAGGTAGGACATATAGCACACCTTATTGACTATGAATGTCCTTAATACAGGTAGGATATATAAAAGATCTTATTGACCATGACTTTTTTTAATACATGTAGGGCATATAAAATACCTTATTGACCATGACTTTACTTATAGCAAATAGGACATATAAAATAACTTATTGACCATGAGTTTCTTTAATACAAGTAGGACATATAAATGACCTTATTAACCATGAGTGTCTTTAATATAAGTAGGACATATAAAATACCTTATCGACATTGACTTTCCTTAATACAAGTAGGACATATAAAAGACCTTATTGGCCATGACTGTCTTTTATGTAACTAGGACACATAAAATACCTTATTCAACATGACTGTCCTTAATACAGGTAGGACATATAAAAGACCTTATTGACCATGACTGTACGTATTATAAGTAGGACATATAAAATACCTTATCGACATTGACTTTCCTTTATACAAGTATGACATACAAAGTTCGTATTGACCATGACAGTCCTTAATACAAGTAGGACATATAAAAGACCTTATTAGCCATGACTTTTGTTAATACAAATAGGACATATAAAAGACCTTATTGAGCATGACTGTTCTTAATACAAGTAAAATATATAAAGGACATTATTGACAATGACTTTCCTTAATACAAGTAGGACATATAAAAGATCTTATTAGCTATGACATTTGTTAATAAAAATAGGACATATAAAAGACCTTATTGACAATGACTTTTCTTAATAGAAGTAGGACATATAAAAGACCTTATTGACTATGACTGGCCTTAGTACAAATGGGACATATGAAACACTTTATTGATCATGAGTGTCCGTAAGACATATACTAGACCTTATTAGCCATGACATTTGTTAATACAAATAGGACAAATAAAAAACCTTATTGACCACGACTGTGCTTAATACAAATAGGATATATAAAGGATCTTATTGACAGTGACTTTCCTTAATACAAATAGGACAAATAAAAGACCTTATAGACCATGATTGTCCTGAATACGAATAGGATATGTAAAATACATATTTGTCCATGACTGTCCTTAATACAAGTAGGACATATAAAAGACCTTATCGAACTTGACTTTCCTTAATACAAATAGGACATATAAAATACCTTATTGACCTTGACTTTCTTTAATACAAGTAGGACAAATAAAAGTTCGTATTGACATTGACTTTCCTTGGTACAAATAGGACATATAAAAGACCTTATTGACCATGACTGTCCTTAGTACAAATAGGACATATAAAAGACCTTTTTGACTATAACTGTCCTTAATACAAGTAGGACATATACAGGACCTTATTGACCATGACTTTCCTTAATACAAATAGGACATATAAAAGACCTTTTTGACTATAACTGTCCTTAATACAAGTAGGACATATACAGGACCTTATTGACCATGATTTTAATTAATACAAATAGGACATATAAAAGCCTTTATTGACTATGATTGTCCTTAATACAAGTAGGACATATATAATACCTTATTGACCTTGACTTTCTTTAATGCAAGTAGGACACATAAAAGTAATTATTGACCATGACAGTCCTTAATACTAGTAGGACATATAAAAGACCTTATCGACCTTGACTTTCCTTAATACAAGGAGGACATATAAAAGTTCGTATTGACATTGACCTTCCTTGGTACAAATAGGACACATAAAAGACCTTATTGACCATAACTGTCCTTAGTACAAATAGGACATATCAAAGAAATTATTGACCATGACTATCTTTAATACTAATAGGACATATAAAAATACCTTATTGACCATGACTGTCCTTAATACAGGTAGGACATATACAATACCTTATTGACCACGACTGTCCTTAATACAAGTAGGACATATAAAACACCTTATTGGCCATTTATTTCCTTAATACAAGTATGACATATAACAGACCTTATTGACTATGACTTTCCTTGACACACATAGGACATATAAAAGACCCTATTGACAATGACTTTCCTTAATAGAAGTAGGACATATAAAAGACCTTATTGACAATGACTTTTCTTAATACAAATAGAACATATAAAAGATCTTATAGACCATGACTTTCCTTTATACAAGTAGGACATATAACACACCTTATTGACCATGGATGTCCTTAATACAGGTAGGACATATATAGGATCTTATTGACCATGACTGTCCTTAATTTAAGTAGGACATATAAAATACCTTATCGACATTGACTTTCCTTAATACAAGTAGGACATACAAAGGTTCGTATTGACCATGACAGTTCTTAATGCAAGTAGGACATATAAAAGACCTTATTAGACATGACATTTGTTAATACAAATAGGATAAATAAAAGACCTTATTGACCATGAGTGTCCTTAATACAAGTAAAACATATAAAATACATTATTAACAATGAGTTTCCTTAATACAAGTAGGACATATAAAAGAACTTATTAGCCATGACATTTGTTAATACAAATAGGACATATAAAAGACATTATTGATCACGACTGTCCTTAATACAAGTAGGACATATAACAGACTTTATTGACCACGACTGTCCTAAATAGAGGTAGGACATATAAAACACCTTATTGGCCATGGCTTTCCTTTATACAAGTAGGACATATAATAGACCTTATTGACTATGACTTTCCTAAATACAAATAGGAGAGATAAAAGACCTCATTGACTATGACTGTCCTTAATACTAGCAGGACATATACAATACCTTATTGATCATGACTTTTCTTAATACAAATAGGACATATAAAAGACCTTATTGACCATGACTGTCCTTAATACAAATAGGACATATAAAAGACCTTATTGACTATGATTTTAATTAATACAAATAGGACATATAAAAGCCTTTATTGACTATGATTGTCCTTAATACAAGCAGGACATATATAATACCTTATTGACCTTGACTTTCTTTAATACAAGTAGGACACATAAAAAGTAATTATTGACCATGACAGTCCTTAATACTAGTAGGACATATAAAAGACCTTATCGACCTTGACTTTCTTTAATACAAGGAGGACATATAAAAGTTCGTATTGACATTGACCTTCCTTGGTACAAATAGGACACATAAAAGAACTTATTGACCATAACTGTCCTTAGTACAAATTGGACATATCAAAGAAATTATTGACCATGACTATCTTTAATACTAATAGGACATATACAAATACCTTATTGACCGTGACTGTCCTTAATACAAGTAGGACATATAAAAAACTTGATTGACCACGACTGTCCTTAATACAAGTAGGACATATAAAACACCTTATTGGCCATTTATTTCCTTAATACAAGTATGACATATAACAGACCTTATTGACTATGACTTTCCTTGACACACATAGGACATATAAAAGACCCTATTGACAATGACTTTCCTTAATAGAAGTAGGACATATAAAAGACCTTATTGACAATGACTTTTCTTAATACAAATAGAACATATAAAAGACCTTATAGACCATGACTTTCCTTTATACAAGTAGGACATATAACACACCTTATTGACCATGGATGTCCTTAATACAGGTAGGACATACATAGGATCTTATTGACCATGACTTTCTTTAATAAAAATAGGACATATAAAAGACCTTATTGACCATGACTGTCCTTAATACAAGTAGGACATATAAATGAACTTATTGACCATGACTATCCTTAATTTAAGTAGGACATATAAAATACCTTATCGACATTGACTTTCCTTAATACAAGTAGGACATACAAAGGTTCGTATTGACCATGACAGTTCTTAATACAAGTAGGACATATAAAAGACCTTATTAGACATGACATTTGTTAATACAAATAGGATAAATAAAAGACCTTATTGACCATGAGTGTCCTTAATACAAGTAAAACATATAAAATACATTATTAACAATGAGTTTCCTTAATACAAGTAGGACATATAAAAGAACTTATTAGCCATGACATTTGTTAATACAAGTAGGACATATAACAGACCTTATTGACGATGACTGTCCTTAATTCAAGTAGGACATATAAAATACCTTATTGACCACGACTGTCCTAAATACAGGTAGGACATATAAAACACCTTATTGGCCATGGCTTTCCTTTATACAAGTAGGACATATAATAGACCTTATTGACTATGACTTTCCTAAATACAAATAGGAGATATAAAAGACCTCATTGACTATGACTGTCCTTAATACTAGCAGGACATATACAAGACCTTATTGATCATGACTTTTCTTAATACAAATAGAACAAATAAAAGACCTTATAGACCATGACTGTCCTTAATACAAGTAGGACATAAAACACCTTATTGACTATGAATGTCCTTAATACAGGTAGGATATATAAAAGACCTTATTGACCATGACTTTCTTTAATACAAGTAGGGCATATACAAATACCTTATTGACCGTGACTGTCCTCAATACAAGTAGGACATATAAAGGATCATATTGACAATGACTTTCCTTAATACAAATAGGACATATAAAAGACCTTATAGACCATGATTGTCCTGAATACGAATAGGGCATGTAAAATACCTTATTGTCCATGACTGTCCTTAATACAAGTAGGACATATAAAAGACCTTATCGACCTTGACTTTCCTTAATACAAATATGACATATAAAATACCTTATTGACCTTGACCTTCTTTAATACAAATAGGACATATAAAAGTTCGTATTGACCATGACAGTCCGTAATACTAGTAGGACATATAAAAGACCTTATCGACCTTCACTTTCCTTAATACAAGGAGGACATATAAAAGTTCTTATTGACATTGACTATCCTTATTACAAATAGGACATATAAAACACCTTATTGACCATGACTGTCCTTAGTACAAATAGGACATGTAAAATACCTTATTGGCCATGACTGTCCTTAATACAAGTAGGATATATAAAAGACCTTATTGGCCATGACTTCTCTTAATACAAATAGGACATATAAAAGACTTTATTGACCATGACTGTTCTTAATACAAGTAGGACATTTAAAAGACCTTACTGACCATGACTTTTCATAATACAAATATGACATATAAAATACTTTTTGACTATAACTGTCCTTAATACAAGTAGAACATATACGTGACCTTATTGACCATGACTGTCTTTAGTACAAGTAGGGCATATATACTATCTCATAGACCATATATTTTCTTAATACAAATAGGACATATAAAAGACCTTATAGACCATGACTGTCCTTAATATAAGCAGGACATATAACATACCTTATCGACATTGACGTTCCTTAATACAAGTACGACATATAAAAGTTCGTATTGACCATGACAGTCCTTAATACAAGTAGGACATATAAAAGACCTTATTAGCCATGACTTTTGTTAATACAAATAGGATATATAAAAGACCTTATTGACCATGACTGTCCTTAATACAAGTAAAACATATAAAGGACATTATTAACAATGACTGTCCTTATTACAAGTAGGACATATAACAGACCTTATTGACTATGACTTTCCTTAACACACATAGGACATATAAAAGACCTTATTGACAATGACTTTCCTTAATACAAGTAGGACATATAAAAGACCTTATTGACTATGATTGTCCTTAATACAAATAGGACATATGAAACACATTATTGATCATGACTGTCCTTAATACAAGTAGGACACTTAACAAACCTTATTGACCATGACTTTCCTTTAAGCAAATATGACATATAATAGACCTTATAGACCATGACTTTGCTTAATACAAGAAGGACATATAACACACCTTATTGATCATGAATGTCCTTAATACAGGTAGGACATATAAAAGACCGTATTGACCATGACTTTCTTTAATACAAGTAGGGCAAATAACATACCTTATAGACATTGACTTTCCATAATACAAGTAGGACATATAAAAGACCTTATAGACCATGACTGTCCTAAATGTAAGTAGGACATATAACATACTTTATAGACATTGACTTTCCTTAATACAAGTAGGACATATATAAGATCTTATTGACCATGACTTTCTTTAATAACAATAGGACATATTAAAGACTTTATTGACTATGACTGTCCTTAATACAAGTAGGACATATAAAGGACCTTATTGGCCATGACTGTCCTTAATTTAAGTAGGACATATAAAATACCTTATAGACATTGACTTTCCTTAATACAAGTAGAACATACAAAAGTTCGTATTGACCATGACAGTCCTTAATACAAGTAAGACATATACAAGACCTTATTAGCCATGATTTTTGTTAATACAATAGGACATATAAAAGAACTTATTAGCCATGACATTTGTTAATACAAATAGGACTTATAAAAGACCTTATTGGTCACGACTGTCCTTAATACAAGTAGGACATATAAAGGACCTTATTGACAATGACTTTCCTAAATACAAATAGGACATATAAAAGACCTTATAGACCATGACTGTCCTTAATACGAATAGGACATGTAAAATACTTTATTGACCATGATGTCCTTAATACAAGTAGGACATATAAAAGATCTTATTAACCATGACTTTCTTTAATACAAATAAGACATATAAAATTCCTTATTGACCTTGACTTTCTTTAATACATGTAGGACATATAAAAGTTCGTATTGACCATGACAGTCCTTAATACTAATAGGACATATAAAAACCTTATCGACCTTGACTTTCCTTAATACAAGGATTACATATAAATGTTCGTATTGACATTGACATTCCTTGGTACAAATAGGGCATATGAAAGACCTTATTGACCATGACTGTCCTTAATACAAGTAGGACATATACAAGACCTTATTAACCATGAATGTCCTTAATACAAATAGGATATATAAAATACCTTATTGACCATGACTGTCCTTAATACAAGTAGGACATATAAAAGACCTAATTGACCATGACTGTCCTTAATACAAGTAGGACATATAAAAGATATTATTGACCATGACTTTCCTTAATGCAAGTAGGACATATAAAAGACCTTATTGACCATGATTTTCCTTAATACAAATAGGACATATTAATTACCTTATTGACCATGACTGTCCTTAATACAAGTAGGACATATAAAAGACCTTATTGACCATGACTGTCCTTAATACAAGTAGGGCATAGAAAAGACCATATTGACCATGACTTTCTTTAATACCAATAGGACATATAAAAGCCCTTATTGACCATGACTGTCTTTAGTACAAGTAGGACATATAAAACACCTTCTTGACAATGATTGTTCTTAATGCAAATAGGAAATATCTAGCACCTTATTGGCCATGGCTTTCCTTATTACAAGTAGGACATATAAAAGACCTTATTGACTATGACTTTTCTTAATACAAATAGGACATATAACAGACCTTATTGATCATGACTTTCCTTAATACAAGTGCGACATATAAAGTACCTTATTGACCATGACTGTCCTTTATACAAGTAGGATATATAAAAGACCTTATTGACCTGAATGTTCTTAATACACTTAGGGCATATAAAAGACCGTATTGACCATGACTTCCCTTAATGCACATAGGGCATGTAAAAGACCTTATAGTCCATAACTGTCTTTAATACAAGTAGGACATATAAAAGACATTATTGACCATGATTGTCCTTAATACAAATATGACATATAAAGGACCCTATTGACCATGATTTTCTTTAGTACGAAAAAGACATAAAAAGGACCTTTTTGACCATGACTGTCCTTAATGCTAATGGATTTATTCACCATGACTGGTCTTGATACTAACATATCTTCTAAATGACTTAATTGACCCTGATTGTCTTTAATACAAATATGAACAATAAAGTACCTTATTTATCATGAGTGTTCTAAATACTAACATGACCACTGAATAATCCTATTGAACCTGACTGTCCTTAATACAAGCATGCCCACTAGATGACCTTATTCACCATGAATGTTCTTGATACCAACATGGCTATCAAAGGACTTTTCTTTGCATAAATATCCTTAATATTAACATGACCCCTGAAGAAACTTATTGACCATAAATGTCTTTAATGCTAACATAGCCACTAACGAATCTAATAGAAACAAGAATCATAACAACTTACGCGTGTTCTCTATTAAAGTTTGCGCTTATTTATTTTTTGTTTAATTTCAGCGATAGCCATACGGGGGAGAAATACCATCTTAACATGCACATTACCAGGGCCGAATTACTATTGGAATAAGAGAACGGATTCGATTTTGTCTAATCAAATCCAAGGAGGAGCTAAATATGGGAATGTAAATAGTGGATATATGACTATCTATAATGTTCAAACAAATGACGGCGGAAGATATCGTTGTGGGGATTATTCCAATCTAAAACAGATAGATGTTAGTGTCAGAGGTATGTACAGTAGATAAGACAAATAAATCAATTTAGATACGAATTAATGAGTAATTCGAAAGCAATGCAAAAACAAAATGATTTAGACGATGTTATATTGTGAATGTTTGTTTCCGACTTTTGACTGATCAAATATTACCCCGTTTACACGTAAACCATATTACTGAGTGTCACAACACGAGACACTAAACTGTAAGATGGGATACATTCTACTGTATGTAGCTAAAGTTAAAAAACCGGCATCATGTTTGTATTTCCACGTGAGGGAACAACGATTTAAAAATGTATTTTATTTGCTCAAAACTTAATCAGCAATATTTTTTCTACTGGTCAGTAATAACCTTTAGTTATTCCTCATCATACTGACCACTAATACGATTTCTGTTCATTTAGCCGCATCCATGCTGTTATAGTCTCGATTGAAATGAAGTTAGATCATGGCTTCGAGCTCTGATCGGGTCAATCCAAAGACTATACAATTGGTATCCTAATTAGATTATCAATAACAAACCAGTGATGACAAGTCCTTACTAAAAAGATGCATAACGATATGTTCACAATATTTACATAATTATTTAATCACAGGTCAGGTATTTAACAGGCACATAAAATCGCAGTATTTACAAAAGTTAGGTATCACAGAGACACAAATTATCACCATATCTACGTAATTAGTTCATCACAGAACCAGGTTATACGAAGACACATATTATCACAGTATTTACATCATTTATTATTTACAGGATCAAGGGTCCGTGCAAAATGTATTGACGGTGTTGGGCTGACACAATAACATGAATAAGACACACAATTTTCTTTAGCTTCATAAACGATGGAACATTGAGTTGTCTAAGAAAAAAATATACATTAGACAACTGCTGTTTTAAGATCATTCTTTATGCATAGTATTTTCCGTGGAAATGAGAAATATTGATTTCTTTTGTTGTTTGCAAGTAAAACATGCTTAAAAATTTATGAAATGTTGGACATTTCTAGGTAAAACACTAGGGTTGATCGCAGTATAATAACAATAACAAGAAATTAAATACATTCAATTTGTAAAAAATAAAACAACACACACACAAAGATGCAAGTGTATCTGTCTTATCTTAGATCGCATAAAGAAGAAGTTAAGACAATTTTCACGTGCAATGATTTCTTTCGGCAAATAAACTCTTTATTAGGAGGGAAAAACATTATGCCTGTTTTTTTTGTTCAAATTGATGCCTGTAATATAAAAAGTGAATCAAACGATATACTTTTTTCTCATTTAAACTTTCATACTTCATCAATTTTAGTTTTTTAAAAGAAGTATACAAAATATGTAAGATGAGTAAAATATTAGATGTTTCTCTCTCTAGAGTCTTTCTAAGTATGAGGGCCCGGGTGGCTTTTTAAGCTAGGTAGTTTGATTACCTAACACCTCATAAAAGCCTATTACCAATACGGCGTGGTTTCGCGCAAGGCTTTGTAAAATGCAAAAAGGTGCACTCGACTTGCAGTCGCAAGTGATAAAGTTTACCAATTGATTGCCATGATCGATGGTTCTCTCCGGGTACTCCGGCTTGATATAGCTGAAATATTGCCTAAAATTGGCGTTGAACACAATCAATCAATCAGTCAATCAAATCAATCAACCTAAGTATGTTTTTTTCATCGTAAATCTGTGAGAACAGCTATAAACAGATAGTTTACAAATGATTCAGTGGTATTGAGCATTTCTTGTTTCAAAAGGTTCATGCAATATACAACAAGAGTAAAACGTCATAAAATGTTTTCCCCACAACAAAGGATCAGCAGTCTGCAAATTAAAACTTTGTAAAGGTATTCACCGATTATTAATAACATGCAGTATGCATATTGAAAATATTACCAGGATAAATGTCAAAGAGTACATATAATATACTGAGTAAATTAAGTGTAGAAACAATGTTTTTTTTCGTATATTAATTAATTTCTTTCACCTTTTGTGTCTATAAATATTATAGACATCACATCATATGACTAATCAAGACAAAATACATTTAAAACAGGTACGATAACGTTTTGCTTGAGTCATTTCGCGCCGAAAATCATCTGCACGTGCATTAATGGTTTTTTTACTTGTCTTACCTGTTTATGCTTTCCGAAAGTTTATTTCATCGACAATAAGGTTCAAAACAGAACAAAAACTGTTTTCTTATAACAAAAAGTTATATGGGCGCCGTAGAGGACTTCCACAGAATGACCGTCATCGGTATGTTGGCAGGCGGAATGACGGTAAATGACGTTGCTGTGTCATTTGGTGTTCACCGTACAACCATATGGAGGTTAGCACAACATTTCAGGACCACTGGCACAGCTAAGGATAGGTCAAGATCCGGTAGACCAAAACGTCTCACTCCTAGAGAGGAACGTTACATCAGGATCACAGCAAGACGTGACCGCTTCTTACTAGCAACAAGGATTGTCGACAGAGTACGGAGAGCAACTGAAGACCGCATATCCGCGGAAACAGATCACAATAATCTTAAAGCTTGTCGTTTCAAATCAATTAGACCACATAAAAGTATCGAGTAAACTGTCCACCACAAAAGACAGCGACACGCATGGACAAATCAGCAATTGCGCCGTAACTGGATGACAGTATTTTTTTCGGATGAATCTCGATTCACACTAAAGTTTGCAGATGGTCGCATTCGTGTCTGGAGACGGCCTGGTGAACGCTTCGTGGCGGCTTGTGTTATGCCAGTCGACCGCTTTAGTGGCAGTTAGCTACTGTTGTGGGGAGTAGGGCATTGCGCAGGAAAGACCAAATTGATTGTGATAAGACAAACACTGAATGCACAGCGCTACTGCGATGACATTTATGTCCTGTCGTGATGCCGTTCATGCACAGAGACAATCGTTTTTTTTTAGCAGGACACTGCTTGGTCACACACCGCTCGTCTCTCCATGAACTTTTTGCAGGCCAACAATGTTAATGCATTATCCTGGCCGAGTCGTTCTCCTGATCTGGCTCCTATTCACCATGTTTTGGACATGCTAAACATACATATATCCTTGCCCTATGTCCCATGACGCATAGCAAGGACTAAGGAAGTAAACAGACAAATACCAGAGAATCATCATACCTTAAACTCCTTGCAGGAATTGGAAAATGCGTTCATCATTGAATGGAACGCCATTCCGCAGTACAAGTTCCAACAAATCATGAGAGGCATTCAAAAAAGATGTAAAGCTACCATTACTGCCAACGGGGCCTGGACAAGATACTGACATTGTGGATTTATGTGTGAATTCATCATGTGTCACATATTATCGGGAAGTTTGTGAATTACGATTTTTCGTACGTTCATGTTCCTCTTTATTTTTGTTATTGTTTGTTAGGACAATATATTTATCGTTATGCAATGAAATCTAAATTATTTTAGAAAATATAAAATTAAAAATATTTGTTGCTAAGCTTTTCTTGCTCAGTATACATATATATGTATATACATTAGGAAATCGTCCCATTTTGTTTTCAACCCCAGCTTCAATAGTCTGTATATTTATTTTTCTAAAGGTATACACCAAGTGTGAATAACATACAAAGGGAATAGTTAGTTTACAACTTACAAGTATATTTTTATTATTTCTGGAAAATATTACAGTTTTCCAATGTATTTCGTGTTCCAAACAGTACATATAATATCTGCAATGAATAATTCAGCCAATGTTATTAGAAAAACAACCTTCAAGAATTTCAGGTTTGGTCTATGGTCTTTAACGCCACTTTCAACAATATTTGAGTTATATCGTCGCGGTTAGTTTTATTGATGGAGGAAATCGGAGTGCCCGGAGAAAACAACCGACCTACCGCAAGTCACTAACACATTTATCACATAATGTTGTTTCGAGTACACCTCGTCATGAACGGGATTCGAACTCACTACTTTAGTGGTGATAGGCATTGATCGCACAGGATAAGGTTTTCAAAAGTTATACTCAAGTACTAGTATATAATATGAATAAAATACACGTTTTCTATATACAAGATAGGTATAAGCGTTTTTTGGTGATTATATAATAATGGCAATAATATCATCTTCTATCGACATACCCTTCTTAAAAAAGCTTTAATTAACGAAGAGGAACCATTGGTTCAGTAGCTTCCTTGTTAGAAGCAACCCTCTATCAAGGAAATCCTGATAGGAATCACAAGCTCTGGAATATCGTATCAACTGAAAGATATATACTCCATATGCAGGTGCTGCTCGAATGTTGCTACATATAAATGGGAAGTTCACAATGGGAAAATTGAAATCATCTCTTTTGTCGTAATGTTTCGTTCTCAATCTCCCCTCACTGTCTATTTCGATGTGTAAGTCAAGGTATGAAGCAGACCTATCTGTATCTGTGGTATCCTTTATTTCAAGCTCAATAGGATAGATGCGATCAACGAAATCACCAAACCTAGAATTATTTAGTGAAAGGACATAATTTATATAGCGGAACGTGAAATTAAATGATCGGGCTAGCTTCTTTTCGTTTTTCTTGAGAAGCCACTGTATGAAGTCTGCCTCATACGAATAAATTCACCACAAAAACATGTAATATCGATAGTTTATTACTTAGTAACTACGATCCTATATTTGTATAATTGTATATGTATACTTTGTAGATTGAAAACCATTCTTGATGCTTAAAATTGACCTAGCACCAACTAATCATCATGTCCATCCACGAGCATAACGGTTATGAAAAACTGAACTTATTACAATGTTCCATGCTATGTTATTATATTATATGGAATACATTGAAAACAGATATTTTACAGATATTGGTAACATTTTATTAGTTTTAATTTAAGCATATTACATTGTCTAAATAATGAGCGTACTCTATAAAGGTCATGTACACTAAACCTGATATCTACGTTTCTATTACTATCACTAGGTTGGTGTAGTATTATTACATTTCCTCCAAATAATAATAACCAATTACTGAGGGGTTCTTCTACTTTTATTTGCTTAGACACAATATTTCATATATCATATATAATATCCCTCACATGTGGTGTAAAGGATTTCTTGATTAGATCTCCATAGATGTATCGGTGGTGAAATCAATTCAATATTACCTTGGAAAAGAAATAAGTTCTCCAAATATTTAGATTTTCAACTTCTGAATCTCAGCTCTAAATTTCAATGTTGCTCAGAGATAAATCAAAAGCAATATGGTGTCGTATAAAATTAAAGACAATAGACAAAGGAATTTACCGCCAAAAATAAAAGTTGCCAACGAAGATCAAGTAAGCGTTCGCTTCAACGAACCATGAATAGAAATGATTAAAGTTAAATATAGCAGAACCAGTCCGTGATTATGTCATGTCCGTCAAACAGGTCTATAGTAAAATCAATTAATCAAAATAATATCAAAATACTTAATCACACTTTGTAATTAACCTGCAATAATAGAAAGTAATTAAATAATTCTGTTTAAATTATTACCAATGACAATACTGAAAAATACTAGAAATACAAAAACTTATAAAATGATTAAAATACAGACTATCACATTGATACCTCTGTTGGTGGACTATTAGTCTCCGGCGGTATCATCTACCCAGTAGTCAGTGTTACTATCATTAGGTTGATACCTCTGTAGGTGGACTATTAGTCTCCAGAGGTATCATCTACCCAGTAGCCATTGTTACGACACTGATATCGTTTATTAGATATACTTATAATTGAAATTTTACAGTTACTAAATAATGTAATTATTACTAAGACTATTGTTCTCCTCCCCCGGGCATATGTGACCATAGCCCGAGTTTTGGCTATCCTCTTTATGCCCTTATGGTGTTCTTACTCCATAAGAATTTTTTTTATTTGGTTTTCCAATCTTTTGATTTTGAGCGTACATAATGGGGATTATTGCAGAAACGCCTAAGTGTGTATTAAATTTGATATCTACGTTTTTATTATTATAATATTAGATGGAATAAATTGACAACCGATATTTAACAGTGGCAGTCGTGATCGTGATTGTGTGATAGTTAGATATACAACTACCTGTGCAATCAGTGCCTATCACCACTGACGTTGTGAGTTCGAATCCCGTTCATTGTGAAGTGTACTCGATACAACATTATGCGATAAAGTTTGTCAGTGACCAGCGACAGGTCGGTCGCTTTCTCCGAGTACTCCACCAATAAAACTTACCGTGACGAAATGCCTCAAATATTGTTGAAAGTGGCGTTGAACACCATAAATCAAACTAAGCCAAACCGATATCTAACAGATATCTTTGGTATTTTATTGCAAATATAAACATTGTGCTTTAACTAGAAAGACCATAAGTAACTTTGCTCCATTAATAGTTTTTGCAGTTATTGACCACGCTAATGTTTATTTCCTTCTTATAGTAAATGGAAACTGGAGTTCGTGGGAAACTGGATTTCATGTACAAAGACGTGTGTTGGAGGAACAAGGACACGATATAGATTGTGTAACAATCCAACACCAGATAATGGCGGTTCTTCTTGCCCAGGTTGGACTATGAAACGGTATCATGCTCTACAACTATCTTATGCACAGGTATTTCGATAATCTGTTGTCTAACATAATTAATTTATCACAAGGACGGATATTATCACAATGTTTCGAAAATTAGGTGTTCACATCAATAATTGATATTAAGATATAATAATCACGTTGAAAAATCACAAGGTCGAAAAGAAAATGTCCCAAATACCATTTGCACTCTTTATGAATTGGTCTAACTAAGGATTTATATAGTAATATAAATCCTTGGTCTAACGTAGGTTTTTTCTAAATCACCAAAAAAGTCAGAATAGAACAAAGTCAAGGGGTTACATAATACTCATTTCATACGAAAATGTTTAAAGTGTTTGGTCAAATCATAATTCGAGAGAAACAACAATCATGTTATATCCTGTTTTGACATGAAATCTACTAAATACTAAATAGTTTGACCAGATAATTTGCTAGCATTATGTTGTACTTTTGTATATACTCTCAATTTATTGTGTGTCCAATACTTTTCTTTATATATACGTTGCATGTATACATAATGTTTGCATATGTGTAACGAGCGGAAGCAAACTCCCTATAACATCACGCCCAGACTTATAGCCCATATCAGGAGGGTCTCGTGCAAAAATTTCTTTACCGGTGCCTTTGGTGCAAGTCACTTCCGTGTTTCCGGTGTCGTCTCTTTGCAAACATTAACTGACACACACAGATTAGTGGGTGATGGGATCTCATCACGTTTCACGAAAAATACTATTTATTAATCACAATTCACGGGAAGTAAATGCAGCTGATCACACTTCTTTAAAAGTATGAAACCCAATGTAAGTTGTTAACCGTACCCTTGTTACGAATAGCATTTGCAAAAGATTACGAGAATCTGAGCATCCCCAAAGAAGAACTTTTGACAACGCATATGTCAATCTATGCAATATGAGACAATCGCTACTAGAAGAAGAACTTGAGAAAGTACACTATGCCACAGAACCCTTCACTGAAGAAGAAGTGCAAAACTCAATCGACAAGCTGAATACAAACAAAAGCAGTGATGAATATGGAATTAGTGCAGAACATCTTAAGAACAGCATGAAATTAATGTCCTCCTTTCTAACAAAAACTTTCAACAAAATCCTGGAGATAAGAAAAGCACCAATCTCTTTTAACTCCAGTGTTTAAAAAAGAAAAAGACGCAACTCTGTGTACAAGTTACCGAGGCATCACTGTTACACCAATAATAGACAAAACATTTGAATATAGTATGCTGAGAAAGCTAAAACTGAACAACATGACAGACTGGCAATTTGGTTTTACTGAAGGCCTAAATCCTATTATGGCAAGCTTGTTAATCTCAGAGGCAAAATGTGAAAAGATTAAAAACTCAAAAGCCATAAATATAGGAATATTGGATGTCCAGTCTACTTTTGATCTGGTCCAACATAAGATACTGCTAAGCAAGTTAATTGATCAATCTATTCATCCCACATGATGGCTCATTATAAAAGACCCCTACAGTGGCCTCACTAATAGTTAAATAGGCAGATGAACTAAGTGAAAGCTTTGCCATCTTACAAAGTGTAAGGCAGGGAGGTATCCTATCCACACATTTATATAAAATCTTTTTACAAGACTTGTTGCTAGAACTGGAAAGTCAGTGTCTGGGATTTCAGCTTGCAGATATCTATATCGGTACACCGACCTGTACAGATGACATTGCATTCATGTAGTCGAGCATGGACAATCTACAAATCATGTTAAATGTTATAGGAAGACACGCAAAGCAACATCATTATAGGATTTATCCAATGAAAACAAAAATTATGCAATGCTTTACCACAAATGATGAATATAAAAGGTATCTAGATGGCAATGAGATAACAACAAAAGAAGATGCAATACACTAAGGAATAATAAGATCAGAGAAAAATGAATGTAGCAAGAACATTGAAGCCAGATTAGAAAACGCAAGAGGCACAAACTATGCCCTGATGGGATCTGGTTTCCATGACACGAACGGTATGGATGCTGTAACCTCCTATAAAATATACCACGCATGCGTACTGCCAAGATTAATATACTGACTAGAAGTCTTACCACTGAAAAAGAAACATGTAGAAAATCTAGAAACATTCCATAGAAAATCAATACGTTATTTACAATCGTTACCCCAAAGAATAGCAACGGCAGCTATATATATACTGGTGGGTACAATACCTATAGAGACAGAACTTCACAAGAGAAAATTGAGTCTACTATGCTCCATGCTTGCGAGTGATAATTCAAAAATTAAAGAGATCATTAATAGACAGATCAATGTAAGCTATGACAATGAGGAAAGTTTCTTTTGTAGTATCCGATATATACTTATACTGTTTGATGTACCATCTATTACAGACCTACAAGCAAATTCACCATAGAAAATCAGCTGGAGAAAACTTGTAAGAAAAGAGGTTGACAAATTATGGTTGAAAAGACTCCAGAATGATGCCGCTGCCAAGACTACTTTAAAATATTTGGCCATAAAACATCTAGAAGTTGGGACAAGCCACCCCTTATGGAAGATGAAATAAAAAACAAGAATTGCGGTGAGGAAATCGATAATAAAAGCCAGAATTATATCAGGACCGCTCGTTTTGCAAAAGGCTAGGTATAGATTCAATAAATTCGATATTTCTAGTATATGTCCAATGTGTAAATTGGAAGATGAGGATATATTACACTTCTGTTGAAATGTCCCCTGCTCACTGGATCTAGACAGGAACCTTTTCGTCGGTTAAAAAATGAAGTCATAAACGATTCAGAAGATGGAACAGGATTGAGAATCTTTAATAATGAGGAAAGAATCACAACTCCGATAATTGACTGTAGGAATTATTCAGAAACATTTATGGAAAGTGCTAGTGTAATGGACAGAATAGAGGAGCTGTCCATAGAACTATGTTACAGTCTATATGTTAGACGCCTACAATGTACGCAGGAAACATGAAGTAATTAATGTGGAAGAACTTTAATGGACTACAATTGTGTTCAGGAATGTAATTAACTATGCCATATAAAGTAAAAAGGTTTTTGATTTCACTCTATTTCTAGAAGGATAGGTCCATAATGTCCAGTGTATACTCAGTGGTATCTAGAAAATAATCCGTTATTATCTTTTTACATACAATAGTTTATACATTTTAATTTTAGCTCTGACACCCTCTTGAAATTTCAATGTAACTAAAATCTTTCTGTGAATTTTACCTTTTAAGCATAACATAAATTCTTGTATTTTATCTTTTAAGCTTAAAATAAAGTTTGTTGTATTTTTGTAGTCTATATTTTAAATTTCAATGTAACCAAAACCTTTCTGTGAATTTTACCTTTTAAACATTACATAAATTCTTGTATTTTATCTTTTAAATTTATAATAAAATCTGCTGTATTTGTGTAGTGTATATTTTAAACCTAACAACAACAAAAATCTGTATGTCAATAGCCTCATATTAGCATAAAATTTTAGATTATTTCTCATAGTTTTAATAGGTAAGACAATATTTTGATAAGGCTGTAAATAAATGGTAAATACAAACTTGACATGACATAACTCAAAAATAAATTCACTGTATATATTGCACTAAGAGGTAATTTGCCAGCTTAAAATAACAAAAAAAACCCAACTTCCTCATGTCAAAAATACATGGAAAATCCATGGTGTTCCTAATAAAGGAAGCTGATGCAAAGAGAAGAAGAAGCTACATCCCTACTAATCGTGTCAGACAGAATCAGTGCAGGTGACCACTAATGATACCTATACTATTGACACATCGAGCCAAGAGGGAAACAATTATGCCTCAAAAGGACCACATTAAAAACAATCATAAAAACACATTTAGGTGATAGATAATTATAGCGGAGTACGTAAAATAATTTGTAATGAAAACGATTCACGGGCAATGTTCTCGTCACGATTCACTGTAAAAAAAATCTTCAAAAAAGAATCACATCTTCTAATCTTCTAATGTTTCAAAATGCCTTTTTAGGAAATGTTTTCATTACCTATTTATAGGGGTTGAGATACTCTTGTTTCACAATAGTGGTCTGAAAATATATCTGTTGAATTCACAATTAAACTTCCATATAAAGTCATTGACTTTTGAATATTAATTGTGTATTATGTGTCTCGTAAAAACAATTTGTCGGAAGTATAAATGATAAAAAGATTAAGACACGATCTTTTCCATATCATCCCAGCTAGCTTCCATCGACTGTGTCTCGGGCTGATATGGGGCCCTCGGGATGATACCGGGGCTGACATGGAAAGGGACATGTGGTCGAGGGCGCTGGACATACGGCTAAGCGATTGGTGCTGCAGTGTATCAATGGTGTGAGTTCAAATTCCGTCGAGGGAAGAACAAACATTTGTCAGCTCAAAGATCTAATTCTAACACTTATTGGCTTAATTTTGAGACGTGTATACATATTTAGTATTAAACAAGTATTTCAAGTAACTTTGAGATCCAGAGGGACACATATATTGTATGGTTGTTACCTGCTTATATGTTTGTATAATATACTTTATGTCCTATAACTGCAAAATGAATTCTTCATCATCCTATACAATTTATTAAAAATTGCGGTCAAATTATAATTTTAAGTATATATGGATCATCTACACACGCTTAGCCACATGTCTTATGTCTATCTCTAGATTTTTCCTTAAGAGACTATTGAAGCTATATTTTTTAGATAGAGGATGTGGCCGAGTAGTCTACGGCGCTGGACATAAGGCTAAGCGATTGGTGCTGTAGTGTATCAATGGGTTTCAAATCTCGTCGAGGGAAGAAACAAATTTGTCAGCTCATAGATCTAATTCTAACACTGTTTGGTTTAATTTTCAGACGTATTTATATATATATATATATATATATAAATTATCCATAAAAAAATACGATGCCAATAATCAAATAAAGAGGCATGTACAAAAGAAATTACACAGAGTTATGTAATGAAGGGACACATATTACCACAGTATGTCGATCATGTGTTGGTATTACACCAGTATCTACAGTATTTGTTCATCATTTGATAATACTGGTAGTCAATTACCTACTGATCACGATGATAATTATACATCACAGAGCCAGGTAATATAAAGACACATATTACCACATGTTATACATAAGTTGTTCATCATTAGATAATATTGGTAGTCAATTACTTACCGAGAACGATGATAGCAATGTCTAGTCGTGGGTGATTAGTTTATGAAATAAAACACGATAGTTAAAATTCATGGCCATAGACAGATGTAACGGTGTACATCTGGATTATTATATCAAACATATTGTATTGAATACAATTCATTTACAAAACTTTCAGCAGATTTATGTTCACTGTGTAAAAGTACAGTTTCTATGCCAAAAACATTGTAATTCAACAAGTAAATACAGCCATTTCTTTGTGATGTTCAGCCAATATATATATCAATAGACACGGGAGGTGACCGAGTGATCTAGGGCGCTGGACATAAGGCTAAGCGAATGGTGCTGTAGTGTAACAATGGTATGAGTTCAATCCCGTCGAGTACATACACTTTGGCAGCTCACAAATCTAATTTTATCACTGCTGGGTTAAATTGTCAGACGAATATGCTTTATATTTTGACTAAATTATCAACAAAGCAAAAGGAACAGGTAGTTGCATAAGAATATTTTATGAAATTGAATACCATACTTGATAGCTAAAACTGATGTTACACTATTTATCATATCCTTCAAAATAACTAACTGCTTTGATAAACAGGAATTATTGTAGTATAACATTCTTTGATCAACAACATAGAAAACCAACAGATATATTTGATATTTTATTGCAATATGCTGTGCTTAAGCTAGAAAAGACATAAATCAACCTTCATCAACAACGCCTAGCATTTGTCTATTAGTAAATGGAAACTGGAGTTTGTGGGGAAGCTGGACTCAGTGTACAAAGACATGTGTAGGAGGAACAAGGACACGATATAGAGCCTGTGATAATCCGTCACCTGTAAATGGTGGTTCTCCTTGCCTAGGATTGGAAACTGAAACTGGTTCATGCTCTACAGCCATCTCATGTCCAGGTATGTGTTATATGTGTAAGCATTTACTCACTACTGTCCCAACGTTGTCAATTCAGCTCATGTATACAATGTAGACTCTAAGGTCGTCTTATAGAATAATAAAATATATGCAAAAGATTATTCAAAATTGGGAGTCTTTACAAGGTAATAAAACAAATACATTTGTAATATCAGGTCACGTTTATTTTGTGTGTACAACTTATGTAGCAACAGCAATATCATAATATATGCCATCCATGTTTGTACGGTTCTATACGTTCGAAATGGATAACAGTTTCGACAAAAATGCGAATGCTTTTCTGTCTTTAGGAAATATACGCGGACAGTAATGTCCACAAACGGTAAAATCGTGATAAATAGCAAATTGTCAATGTGGACGGCAACTTGTAAACTTTATGATGATTGCGATAATAAAGACAATTATATTTCATTTTATATATTTAGTAAATGGAAACTGGGGTACATGGCAAGATTGGAATTCATGTTCAGTGACATGTGGTAGTGGAACAAGGTCACGATATCAGGAATGTAACAATCCAGAGCCTGCACATGGGGGTTCAAACTGTCAAGGACATAACACAGCAATTGAATCGTGCTCTATGAAGGTGTGTCCAGGTAAATTTTAAAATAGTTTAATTCAGGGAATACATGATGTATGTGTGTACTGCATTCTACTGAATTAAGTGTTAATTGTCTCATTAAAAGATTTCAAAGCATAAATGAGCTCTTAGTAGATTGATAGAGGAATGGGAACACTAATAAGAAGGTAGGAAAAAAGTATATAATATAATGTATCCCATACTAAGTTTATATATAAACCGAAATATGGTTTGTATGGTACATCTGTCTCATTTGTACATGTTGTCCATTGCGAAACAAGTTGTAATTACATTCACTTTCTGTTTTGATGGGAAATATCAACAAGAGACCACTTGTGTGTACAATGGTTCACATCATGCAAATAGATCAGATACTGCTAACGATAAACAATAATCAATCACTCAATCGTGTCTTTGTTTTAGTTAATGTTACATTTGTAATATCTTTGAACTTTGTACACCGGTGGCTTATATGGTCTGACTTAGACATATAGTGTGAAATGAAAGACATGGTTAACATAGGCAAATATCAGGTCACGTCGTTCATTTTGTGTGTACAACTTATGTAGCAATATCAATATCATCCTATGACCGTCCATATTTGTATGGTTCTATACGTTCGAAATGGATAACGGTTTCGGCAAAAATGCGGATGCTTTTCTGTCTTTAGGAAATATTCGCAGACAGTAATGTCCACAAAGGGTAAAATCGTGATAAATAGCAAATGTTCAATGTGGACGGCAATTTGTAAACTCTATGATGATTTGGACAATACAGAAAATTATATTCTGGTGATTTTTCAATTGTAATCGTTTTTCTTAACACTTATATTTCATTTTATTTATTTAGTAAATGGAAACTGGGATACATGGCAGGATTGGAATTCATGTTCAGTGACATGTGGTAGTGGATCAAGGTCACGATATCATGAATGTAAGAATCCAGAGCCTGCACATGGGGGATCAGATTGTCAAGGAAATGACACAGAAATTGATTCATGCTCTATAAAGTTCTGTCCAGGTAAATTTTAGAATTGCTTAATTCAGTAAATATATAGTGTATGTTTGTATTCTCTTCTACTGAGTTAAGTGTATATGACTTTGCACCTTGACCAGTAGAGTGGTGCTTACTTGTGAGAGTGAAACAATGTGAATAATAATACAAATAGCCAGAAAGTGAAAATATATTTATTTTATCAGTTTGTGTTTTAATTCATATTTCAAAGATTAAATGAATACAGAATATAAACTATAATATGACGTCCTCCTTTGGCTATATAAACAATGTAATAATTAAACTACAGATATATTTTAATTCGCACATGCGGATTATCGGTCAAGCTATGGGCATCATTGAAAAGTGATGTCATGTATTTGGTCAGGACCGTTGTGCATACTAACATTAAAAAAATCAAATAATTATTTTGATATCAAAGGAAGAAAATGCATACCAATTTGTATTTTTGTCCTCGTAAATTGATGTTGTATTCAATATATTTCTGATATCGTTAATTATTTAAAAAGAAAGACATTTTGCAACATGTATTATCTGTGTATTGTCTCCCTCAATATGTAGTTTATTTTTGTACATGTACACGGAAAATGAAGATAATACAATATGCCTGTATATCAAGTGAATATGATGTAGCAATTATAGTTCTATACGAACTCCAATATGGCACACATGTATTGTCCCTCGCTTGTGCATTCGAAAGATTCACTTTCAATTCATGTTTCGTTCTTTCGCTTTTCATATTGCTTACGACAGTGGATTATTCGTGAGGGAATTGTATATTTTCAAATGTATCGGCGCCTGTACATATTAAACTGTATGCAATGCATTGCAATGATACAGTTACACATGCAGATCTTTGTTGTGTGTAAAAGTGACATTTTACAGAAACAAAGCTAGAATGATGTCAATACTATTTCAACATTTTACTAATATCTAGTTTCTGTGGTGGGATCACAGATAATTACATATCACTCACCATATAAATATTCACGGGGTCACTGAATGGACCGAATAGACTATTTGTGTCAAGTAAATCTCGCCAGGGGCAGTAATTCATCTCGCTGATGGGCACCTTTTGCATAGGTAAATAAAAATCTAACTAACATATACGCTCGCAACAACATCGGCTGCTCTACATAAAATAACATACGACAACGATATTATATTTCATGATGAACCTCCCTTTTTACAGTAGGATCCGAGGATGACCACAGTTGACATTGGGGCTGGCATTGGATCAACAGCTGTAGTTATAGGTTTAATTATTGTATTTATTTATATTCTGAAGCGATATAGACTTAGGAAACCAGGTATGAATATACATAGATCTAAATAGATTGAATATGCATAGATCTAACTAGATTGAATATGCATAGATCTAAATAGATTGAATATGCAAAGATCTAAATAGATTGAATATGCATAGATTTAAATAGATTGAACATGCATACACCAAATTAGATCAAATATGCATAGATCTAAATAGATTTAATATGCATAGATCTAAATAGATACATGAGTGAATTGACGAAACAAGGACGGTTGCTCATGTTAAAAATCCGGGGATGGTCATATTCTGGGTGATATCGGAGAATTGGAAGCAACAATACATGTACAACAAGACTTCTATGCAATTTTCTGAAAGGTACACGATTATTCTTCGTTCTGTAAGAATATCATGGGATGTTTAACATTTGTGCTAAAGATAATCCTTATTAAATAAATGCATATTGATCTTCAATTACCAAGCATATTTATGCCATTACATTTAAAATAAAATCCCAACTACAACAAAGCGAACTGGTCCTTTTTCGTTTAAAATGACTGCTTCAGTATATGTTCTAAGCTCTGATTGGTCAGTTAGTTAATATATCATCAAGGGGAAAGTACTAGTACATGTATATGTAAGCTTTACCATATAATTCGACTACGAGTAACATGTAATGTCACATTATATCAGATTATCACTGTTTAACTCTATCTGTTTTAAAAGGTCATTTCAACACTCAACTCAATATTTTATTTATCATATCTGACTCAAATATATGTGTATGCATTCAAAATCAACATTTATTACATAAACAGTCCATATGTTATTTGTAGTGTTATGCACATTGAAGAACATGCATGGAAGATTTGAGACATGTGTGCATGTTTTCCGTTTTATTTATAGGACAGCAATGCTTAATTCCGTACAGATATTAAAGTGAAAGTCCGATAACAAAAAGTAAACAAAATAATAAAAAACAAAAAACAAGACAAAGCGAAAACAAAAACAAAGACAAAAACAAAAACAAGTCAAAAATAAAAACAAATCAAAAACATATGAAAAACCATAAGTCAAAACATCAAATATCAAGAACCGCATACAAACCAATGTTAAGTTAAGGTTCTCCGGCAGGGTAGGCAATATCTGTTTCAGTACGTATCTTATCAGAAATAATCATGTTGGAAAATGGAGATGAAAACAGAAAAATGATTTCAACGGAATCGTGGCTGATTTGCCAACACAATCTACGACAATGATAACTGTGTTTTGACTGACTCATAATAACTCATAAAATTATGATATGATTATGAAGACGAGAGTGAGTGTGTGAGTGTTGTATAACGCCACTGGGAAATGTTTACAGCTATATCATGACAAGAACAAGCTACATATTCAATGAAATAATAATGATGTCCGCTTTGTTGGACTTAGTGCTAGTTTACCGAAACAGCAGTCCGTGGGTAGGCATGTCTAACACTCTAACACATTATTCTTATTCTGAGCCAACCATTCGCTGGTCTTTCTCCTTGGTGATGTGTGATTAGCAGAGAAGCAAAATATACCAATTTAATAGTCTTTGGTTTGACCCGACCGGGTTTCGAACACACGATATACCGCACTCGAGACGAGCACGCTGACCATTACCTACCATTGTGTTGTATGAAGAAGTGAGAATAGTAATACCAAGTAGTCAGAGAATAATACAAGTTAGAGGTTTGAAATTTGTAAATAATGACCGTAATTCAACGAATTTAAAACATCATTTACTTTATTAAGCTTAATTTCTATTTATAGCAGAAAGTGGAATTTATGACACAACTGGAGACACTGGGTGAGTACTGAATACATTCAACAAACAAAACAACAGCTAAAAGTGCAAAGTTAAAATAACTGTGTTTTTCTGTATTTTTAATGTGAATCTAGGCATTTTACTCACAATTGGAAAACACTTACATGAACGTATTATTTCCCTAAGAGGGGAGGGGGTTTGTTCTCAAGGAGCTAGTTAAGCAGCCACTTTTCAAGGCAGGAAGTTGATAAGTCACATGAATATGTTTTTAGAAATATCGCTTTTGCCTCCTTGTCTACGATATATCTATTGTATTTTGGAATTGTTCTGATGGTGTGGTATTTTTGCTCCTCCGTTTATTATCGTTATGGAGCAAGATAAACGAAATGTTCCAATACATTTGAACACATAGCTGTTGTTGACAATATATCCAATCATAGCAAAACCAACCACTCCTCTGTCAACCCCCACCCTATATATCATCACTTTAACATTATATCCATATTACCATATTGTCGAAAGAGTGGGTAAATATACTGGTCAATGAATTTTAAAAGATACAATCAGAAATAAATATAAAATACAAATCCGAAGTAGTGTTAGAAAGTTCTATGAACAATCGTTACCGTTTTGTGATACCTAGTATCTTTGATTCACAAAACCATTCATTGGTGTTAATGATGATGGGAGACATATTGTATACGTAGATCAATACTAAGTCATAGAAACAGTTGATATCTCTGTCACGATATAAATAGTAGAATATTTCATGTTATGATAAACCTTGATTTCATATGATGACGATGAAAGTGTTCCCTGAGTGGTAGTTTCTTTGATATGATAGATAAACTGCTAACTATTGATATATACGATTATTTTGATGTGCTTGAGGTTTAACTTTCAATTCGAGATTTTGGGCAAGATGAATACAAATATGATTTTCATGTTGGTAGGTGTTGAGATCCAGCCAGAACGAATAACTATTTAGTAACTTGTCTCCAATAAATAACAGTTATGTCACTTTAGTATAACAGTGTTTATGTGTCTTGTCTTGTAGATCCTCCAACTCAGATTTACATATATATAATGGATTACAACAGAATACAGGTCTGTAGAATGATTGTGGTAAAATTGAACTTTTACATATCTGTTACCTATTTATTCAAAGCATTAAATACCATGTTCATCACACAAAAACTCATTAAAATAGGAAAACGATAATTTCCCCTTACAAACCTATACAATCTTCTTCTGAAACTGTTTTGGAATATGCTTAGTTATTGACTTAGATTACTGTTGGATGTATGGGTGATTAGATGTTTGGAGGCTATAGAGAAATAACTAGTTACTGGCTATGTCATGGCGATAAAACGTTACCTATTGATAATATATTAAGCTTTAATATTGATACTACTGATACACAGAATCAACAGTTGTTCCATGGAGACATCATCCTAACACATAACAAACCAATCACATATCTTAATTTACACTTTACTACCGCGATATTGGATGAATTGTAACCAATGTCACAAACCAATACTGCATAACGGTTTCATTTTGTATTTTCTCCTGACTTTTATTTATTATTCGCATTTTCTTGGAAAATTGATATAAGTAAGGGTAGTACCAAAGTTACCGAACTCCGAACAATCTTACAAAGGGAAAGTCAAAACTCATAAGTATATAAACAGACAAAATCAGTCAACAATCGGAAAACTGTGAAAACCGTAATGACCCTGACTTGGTACAGGCATTTCTAAAGAAATGGTGGGTTGAATCAGATTTGAAAGCGCCAAACCTCCCCCTTTCATTACGGCTCAAAGTTTTCGGCTGTCACTATAACAATATTTACAACAATACTTGAACAAAACAGGTAAAATCAGCGCCAAATGTCAAAAACACTTTTATGTCACACATTGATAAAAAAATATTTTTGACATTTTTGTTGAATCCGTATCTTTATACATTTTCACTATTTGAAAATCCATCGTTTATATTCTTTTCTGCAGAGACGGAATATATTTCGACAAGATCTTGGTATCGGAATATAAACTTTTTAAGAGATCGAATAAGGCGAATCTTTTCATAGCCCTGGTCCAGTAGCCTGTTTCTCAGATGAAGATGACGTTTCAAGAAAGCAGAATAATTGCTACTGGCCCTTGCATAACGAATCAATTGCGAGATGTAAACACCATATGCAGGAGAAGCTGGTATATTGCTGCACATATTTAGAAAATTTATGATCTTAAAATTGAAGTCGTCCCGTTTATCATAAATTTTAGTACTGATTTGACCACTGTCGTCAAATTCGAGGTATAAGTCCAAACATGATGCGGACGAAGCGGTATCTGTGGTCTCTTTAACTTCCAGCTCTGGATGAAATTCTGCAAATCTAGAATTATTGATAGATAAAACGTCATATATAGAAAAAACGATATATAGAAAAAAATACCTTCTCAGTTTTCTTAGCTGAAGAGGTAAAACAGAGTCATTTTATGGTGTGTCTTTTAAGCAACTAAACACTTCGAAGAGATAAATTATAAGTTCTAATTTTATGCTAATGAAGTATTTCAAGTTTTCCGTTTAATCTGTTTTTGTTTATTACATGTATAATTATGTTAGAATTTTTCCTAGCATCAACGTAAACTTTCCCTAATACTTCAATAAATGCTTCAGGTGTCTCAAAATTAAAATCCCTTCCGTTAACCAATAAGTTGTCTAAAACATATCGTTGTCGCTTCCTTCTCATATTTGTGTCACCGTTAACATTAGTGGCGTTTCAAATCTTCGACACCACCATTACTTTGTTTGCCTATAGTAATTACGTATTGTGTGTGTGATATAGCACGTGTTCGCGCAGAGGCTTGCTGGTGGTTACTTACCGGTAAATAAAAGAATTATTCACCGGGCAACAGTATTAAAAATTTGTTATTTTTAGAAACAAAATGTCCAAATTATATCATGTGACTCTCATTACAATTGGCCAATGGATTGGTTGTTTTCTTTATCTAATATATATAATAAACCTTAGCACAGTTAGACACCAAAACAGAAATGATACTGGCAACACTACAATGGAAGTATTTTCTTCATATTATACTTAATATACATAAAAATGTAGTTGGAAATATTGATTACTTCTTCTTTATTGTAGAATCACCGACGCACAGACAAAATGATGTCATTTACGTAAACACGATCATCTGAAGAATCATAATTTGTTTTTCGTATTACAGACGAGTAACGCTAAGATGAGAAATATGTTTTGTTATTCAGCCAAAGACTACCTCAGAGTGATATTGACTTATCGCTATTTCGAGGAGTGAATAAAGAAGTGAAGGCTAGAGGGCTAGCTAGAAATCTTCCTCTCTTCGTACATGCAGTGCAATATATACACTTATTGTGTTCTTTATAGGCATGTGTAATATAGAGAAGGTATCTTTATCTTGTATAACCGGTGTCGAATCGCTTTGTTGTTTTATGACAATAAAGCATGCTTAAGTTAAATTATGTGTAATACTGTTGAGAAATAAGTCACTATCTCTAGAGTGAAGTCTTTTGATTTAATTAGATCTGAACATACAATTTATATTTTGCAATTTGACACAATAACAAAAAAGTGCAAAAAATTTATAAAATTCGCTCAACTAGTATTTGAATGGTATGATACATATTACATATAACAACGTGTGAATTTTGTTTTGCACGAATATTTACAAACACAGTATGATATCATATAATTGTAACCACGCACGTCGTTGTAGCGGGGATTTGATAGGAAAAATAATTACTCCGTTGACCGTTGAAATGTTGAAATATCAGAGAAATGGCAACTACACATTGATAGTTTTGGAAATGTAATATTTCCATATTAGTAATAGCAGTAGATTGTGACCCCAGGTCAATAAAAATTAGACAATCTGAAATACAAAATGAAAAGTTATGCTCTTTTGTGGTCCTTATGATATTTATTTCAGATCCTACTTCATGTATATGTGTGATTTTATTGATTCCTTAGACAATTTAAATACACGCACTTACACATACACACACAAACAAGGTTAAGGAGATATATAAATTCTCCTTCAGTTGCCCGTATTTTACGATATTCCTCCACTCAAGAGAGTTAAATTAAAAATGTTAACCACAAGCCGTCAGGAGAGTGGTTAAAATTTTAAATTTAACTCTTAACTCTCGAGAGTGGAGAAATATCGTAACCCACATGGGCAACTGAGGGAAAATTTGTTTCTTCCATTATTCAACACGAACTGTATTTCAAAATCCTTTGGCGGACATCTACATACTTATGTTGCTAGGACACGGGGGAAGGCACAAGACATTTTAATCCTCTAGAGGATAGCATATTTTTCCACCACTTGTTCAGCGGGTTAAAACGCCGTAATAGTGGGAGAAATATTGTTCCAGTTGTTCTGTTTATTTAAAGGCTTCCATCTGTATATTCTCTGCAGAATAAAAGTTATGGTCAACCATCTCACTCGGCACTCATATGGGTCAGATTAAATTTCAATTCAAAGAGATAAAAACAACATAAAATTTGTAAATGATGCATGTATTTATCCATAAGATGAAGAACAATTAGAAAGATCCATCGAGAATGAACTGATATGGTTGCATCTTCAAATAGGAAAGGTATACCTGAAGAAAAAAAACCTTTCCACTCACTAGCCATATTGAGTAGAGACGTAGATGTTACATTCTGTTGTCTTATTTTTCATGGACAACCTTCTGATATCAATGCTTGAAAGATGTAAGGTAGCTTATTTTAATGGATAACAATTTGATACCAATATCACAATTTGGAGAGGTGTAAGATAGTTCAGATTATTTTGATGGTACATGAATTAAATATTGGGAGGGGGTGTTGTAGGATTGTATATTTTCATGTATAGCGCTTTGATGACTATATCAGAAAATGAAAACAATGTAAGGTAGCATATTTACTTGGAAAATATTATGATACTTATACCATGTAATGAAGGACTATCGTGTAGCATATTTTCATGGATGACCCTTTGATGCCAATGTCACAGACTAGGGAGACATAATGCAGCTTATTTTCATAGATAATCTTCCAATGAAGAGAATTAGGGGAAATCATGATTTCTATCTATAGCATGTAATAAAGGATTGTCAGGTAGCTAATTTTCATGAATATTACTTTCATACCAATAGCACACACATGAGTAATTCAATGTAGTATATTTTCACGGATAACACTTTGATACCTACGTGATACAATGAACAGATTCAATGTAACTTAATTTTATGAATACAATTTCGCTACCTCATTCACACACCGGCATCACTTTGAGTAGCTTATTATCACTTTCTGATACCAATGTGAAACACGGGAGAGATGTAAGTTTTCACTAACAACATTTTGTTACCTGAATAGTGAAGGTCCCCCTGGCGAAACATAAGATAGCTTATTATCATGGGCAACCTTCTGAAACTATATATATAATATATATATAGATATCATACAATGAAGAGACGTAAGGTAGTTTATTTCCATGGATACAAATCTTATGCTTATGCCATTTACTGGAGAGATGTAAATAAGTAATTTTCACGGCTAACATTCTGATACATATGCCACGAGTTTGAGAGATTTAAAGTAGTTTATTTTTATTGATAACTTTGTAATACCTGTTTCGTACAACGAATAGGAGTAAGGTAGCTCCAAATTGTTAAGGATATTAAAAAAACAAAATGTCTAGAAAATAAGGCCAACATCATCTAATGAATTTTTTAATTCATATAAAATATAATATGATGACAATGTCTTAAAATTGCTAGTTACCGGGCTGATGATGCTATCATGGAACTAATAGTTCATGCACCAACAGTGACATCGACCCAGTAATTTCGGAACATACAACCGTTGAATTATTGCACCATATGCGGATTGCAGCAACTTATGTCTCATCAGTGGGGATTGAAGCCAAATGAATGAAAATACAAAAAACATTAAATGACGAAGAGTATAAAACACAAATTAAGAACTCTTATAGCAAGCTTACAGCTAAAATTAAATAAAGTTAAAACAAAAAACGCCCCTGAATCTAAGTAGTTGGTTTTTTTATACCAATATACCGATTTTGTGACTGAATCGTTTCAAAGACGTAAATGAGTGAATGTTGTTTAACTTTAAGTGACATTTAGTTCAGTTATATCGTGGGAAGACCATATTAATTTGTTTATGAGATGGTGCTGTCCGCTTTGTACTAGTCCACCAGAGTTGGATTTTAATAGTGCTAACTCATTAGAACACCAATGCACACCAATGCACCTATAATATGTCTCTCCAATGGGCACAGTATACCGACTCCGAGCCAACTAGTCTTTCCCTTCATTCTTTTACGCTATGTGTTTATATCACTTTTATAGTCTTCAGTTTAACCCCATGTCTATCGAACACACGATCTACCCATGTAGATCTACGGCACTTGATACGATTACGCTAACCATTACACCATCGTAGCTCTGTATAACTTGTTTATTATGATAACTAACCTTCTTGTTACGTTCGAATATGTCTGAAAACAGAAAATGCATTATCTATTTCATAATAGCAATTGATTTAAATTGGTTTTCAAATATCTATATATATATATATTAACCTAGTATCCTTTAAAGTAACTTTGAGATCCAGTGGGACAGATATATTGTATGGTTGTCACTTGCTTCTAGACGTTTGTATAATATACTTTATTTCCTGTGACTGTATAATGAATTCTTCATTATCCTATCCAATATATTAAAAATTGCTGAGTTAGATTGCTGTCAAATTATAATATTAAGTGTATATGTACCATCTACACACGCTTATACACATGTCTTGCGTCTATCCCTAGATTTTCCTTTCGAGACAAGGTAACACTACGACTATTGAAGCTCCTTTTTTAGGGAGTGGATGTAGTCGAGTGGTCTAGGGCGCTGGACGTAAGGCTAAGCGAATGGTGCTGCAGTGTAACAATGGTGTGGGTTCAAATCCCGTCGAGGGAAGAACAAAAATTTGACAGCTCTAAAATCTAATTCTAACACTGTTTGGTTTAATTTTCAGACGTATATATATATATATATATATATATATACAACGTCTGAAAAACCAGTCAACGAACAATCTTACGGGGTGTTGGATCGTTACGGTATAACGATACTATACAAGTAAAACAATTATAAACGTCTAAAATGGTTTGTAAAACAACACCAAGTACACAAAACAAAGTGATAAAGAATTAAACACTTCGTAAAATGACAAAAGTTTCGTCCCAACGAGGGACTTTATCAATGTCTAATTCCTTATCACTTTGTTTTGTGTACTTGGTGTTGTTTAACAAACCATTTTAGACGTTTATATATATATATATATATATATATATATAACTTTTATTAGACTTGAATGTATTTAGATTTGTAAATATATTATAATAAGTGAAATAATGGATTGTTATCCAGATGTAGATGAACAGGAGATTGGTACATCCATTTAGGTGATGAATCTATCTGATTAAAATTAGATCTCGTCACTTACTTCTTCTCTTCTCCACCCCACCTCCATTTCATTCACAAATTGTATCTGGGAAAGACTTATATCAAGCGGGCGTATTTGTTTTCTAGAGTTTTAATAATTTATCAGAACTTGGCAAAAGGGGAATAACTGAAATCGTATTTTAAAGTATTGCTGAGATAGCAAATTTTCATGGCTATCATTTGGAACAACTCAGTGGTTTAGGAAAATTTCATTCCAAATGACAAAAAATAGTTTTACTTTATTGTAGCTCAGATTCATCCGACACCGGATCAGACAGATGTCAGCGTACTAGTATCTGACAAAATACATCAGTAAAAAAGTGCCAACATATCCCTTCTGAATAGAAGATCATAGAATATATATTTACGGTATTCAATTTATTTCTATTAGGGTTAGGGATAGGGTTATGGTGCTTAACCACGGCCCATTGCAAGTCACTGAACAATTTTGTCATATAATTTTGTATCGAGTACACCTCGCCATTAGAGGGATTCGAACTCACAACTTTAGTGGCAATAAGGTAGTTATACATCCAGCTACTATATGATCACGACCACGACTGCCCCTATCTTTCTATTAAAATGTAATGACAGATGAGAAAAAGAAATCATGTAGATAATTAATCTGTAATTCATGAAGCAAATGTCAGTTGCATTGAGTAAAGTGATATTGTTATAAATGTTAAATATTACAAAATAACAAATATACACATTTAAGCAACAAAAAATAGGAAGGGGGAGGGTGTCAGCCAGATATTTTTGTTTTATCATTTGACTGAGTAAAGCAATAAAGAAAGTGTATTAGATATACCCTACATCAAAGAAACAAAACGTAAACATTACCTGATCGCGACACGATTAAATAAACAAACTGGTTATAATATTTTCTAAGGGCAAACAAATAATCAATTGAATATAGTATATATATTGTGTGGAACTGCACGGTTTAGTAGACAATAATTTAAATTGCAAACAGGTATCTACTTCCGTGTAAAGGTCTCAGAACGAACTAAAATATTAAAATGTTAGGACTAATTTTATTACTGGTTTTCAAAGTTTGCTCATCAATCGATGGTAAGTGGTTATTTAGAAAGAAAAGTATATGTAACTTACAATTTTGTAATTTATCAAGTATTATGTAATATAAACACAAACAGAATATCCCCATATACATGTACAGCTTTTTAAAACCTTTCATTTGAATTCGTAGCTGTTCAATGCTTATAGTTTCTTCAATCTTTAACTTAAACCGTCATGTAATTTTAGATAACGGCATACAATTACACTTATGATATCATACGTTGATAATATTTATTTAATTTGTACCCCATGTTCTAACATCAATATCATGTAGCTGACATAGCGGGTCTCATTCAGATGAGCGTTGCTTGGCCAATCAAATTACCGCTTTTCAAATCTTAATTTGTAAAGCTGAACTGATTTGATAACTCTAATTTTCATTGATCCATGTGTCAGTACGGTACGACTGATCTGCACAGCATAAGAAGTGCAGTGTATCGAATAATAGTAACTCTTCCAAGCGAGGCAAAATTTCTTCTATGATTATAACGATTAATATAAACATTCCATATGTGAACAAATGTGATCACATTCTGTGAATCTGATGTACAACGTTAATGTTTTAATGCTTACTTATGTGTACAAAAGATAACTATAATTTTCCAACTTTTCAACCAGCTATACATTTATATATAAAGTTATTTGAACCTGCTCCTCTCCGGATGAATGTCAGATCTGCATGCATGACATAACAGAAAGGGGGTGGTAAATTACGCCTCTTTACTACGTAAAAAGCATAGAAATATAGATCGACTTCTGACGAAGCTTAATTTTTGACATTTTTTATTTTTTAACGAGGCGGAGTTTGCAATGTAGATTTAAATGTTTATATCTATCTCGTAGTATACATGACTTATCAAAGGCGGGGCTAAAACCAATAAACAATTATCCCATTTATTAATACATATATACAAATGATAGTATTAACATATAGTTGACAGGTCGACAGATTACTTTTTAAAGCGGTCGACAAAAATCTCGAAAAATGCAATATGTCATTTGCTGCTTCTTTTTGTCGGCGTTTAGTCGGGTGTTCCTCAAGAAAGACATATACAACCAAAAGGCTTATCAAACGTTTTTGTTTTCAGTTAAAACTATTTCTTTTGAGAAAGCAAATTGCGTAGATATTGACACAAAAATGTATGGACACTGTTACATGCATAGGACAATGCTTTTGTTTGTACTTGTAAAATCTCAAAAACAAATAAATACGTCTTGTGTAATATATTTGTGTTACTATCATTACAGCATTATCTATGAATTAGTTGTTTATTTCGTTTCATGCAAATATAAAAATATGGTGAGCAACGACAAAATACTGTTTGTTAAACTTTCATGTAATATTAATGTTGGTACTTGTGCCATTTATCCTCTGCATAACAGCATAGATAAATACGAGAAAACATTCTTTAGTCATTCCCTCATTGTTTTGTTTATTTATTTTTGAAATGTCATTTGTCTTTTCTGTAAGTAAATGATACTTATGATTTACTGCTTAACAATTTTGAACTTATTTCAGTGGAAGCCATATCAGGAGGTACTACCACATTAACATGTCCAACGGGAGGGTCGTCTTTCCAATGGGAAAGGTTGACTTCTGGTTGGTCTACCCTTCAGCAAGGAGCTAAATACGGGAATGTGAATACTTCATCTCTGATTATATATAATGTTGACCCAGCTGACGAGGGTCATTATCTTTGCAGAGTTGGACAAGTATATGACATTATAAAAGTTACTGTTATAGGTAAGTAAAGTAGATAAGACAAGGGAAGTCCAGCGAAAACAATAGGCATTAAGAGGTAAACCGCAAACATAACAGAACAAATGACAAAGTGAATGTTCGTGCACAGACTGTATTTACCATGTCGCTCCGTCTCAGCGAAATCATTAACAAAATGTTTTTAATATGTTTGTATTATAAATGTCCTGTAATCGGATGCAATTAAAAAGTTGGCTATTGTTAGCAAACGGATATTTACAGAAACTATGAATTACATAGCATTTGGAAAGGGGGACTCAGAATATACGCTGTTTCTGTTTATCTCGGGGTAATTTGCAGTTCAACAGTATTCTACATGCAAAACATAAAGTTCGGTAATGGATATCTGCAATATTGATATGCTTAATGTAACATTCCAAATAAAATGGAAAACAAATTATACCTCACTGTATGTTTTATAGTTGTATGGGTCCACTAGCTATGCATTATATAGTTTATGGGCTCAACACTTCCTTCTTAGTGAAAACAATGCAGCATGTACGGCAACTTCTGTGTCACGACGATTAAATATACTCTCTATGAAGTTCAAGATTCGATCGTTCGGTATGACATCAGTAGTATATGTTAGGACATTTTATGCACCCCAAAAACCCGCGGCGTTACGGTTTCCCCATATATGGACAGATCTCGCCCATTTCCCATATAGGGACATAACTCCACCCCCGGAACTGACGTCACAAACAATTTGAAATCCATATATGGTCATGATGACCCTCTCGTCGCAGTATGACTCATGATAAAACAATTCCCCGCACCCCGACGACCAAATATGGTCTCCTCTTCGATGCAATATGATTCACCCTTGGCGGTGGTGGTGGTGGTGGTGGGGGCGGTGGATATCCACGATTGCTTATATGTCTGTATTGATGATGACGGTGACCCCGCACGTTCATCGTCAATACGGACACGTGCCACCGTGGCGGAAGTCACTGGGTGGCGTTTCACTTCCCCTCGTGGGACCCGCCGGTTTTTTTGATTCTCTGGGAAACGCACCGGAAACGTATCACCGCCGTTTCCCCAACGTCCTGATCGTCAACGGACTGCAATACTACTACTGTTCGTCTCGAATCCATCCCGACGACACCAACACCTGTGGACTGTATTGCCTGCGCTATTTCAAACGGAGACATCGAGGAATGGAGCTGCCGGACATAGTGAAAGACTTTTCCATCGTTGATTTAAAAGGAAACGAGGACAACATTTTAAGATCTGACTGTTAACATTGTATATTGTCATGGATTGTCATTATGATAGAATGTATTGAACTTGATAAACAATCGAACTGTTAAAATTGTATTTTGTCGTGCATTGTAAATGTTCCCCGTTTTAGAATGTATTGTACCTCATAAACGAACGAAATCGTGTTAAAACGACTATTGTATTGTGTCGTGCATTGTAAATGTTCCTCGTTATAGAATGTATCGTACCTCATAAACGAACGAAATCGTGTTAGGACGACTATTGTATATTGTCGAGCTTGTCGTGTCTTAATAATAGAATGTGTTATACGTAATAAATGATACGAGCGAAATCGTGTTGTTGTGTTATGTTTAGAGTTACTTCCCTTTGAATTCGCTTAACCCTACCGGAAACGTATAATTACTTCCCGTTGAACATACACATTGAGTTATCTCCACCCTCGAACATACACACCGAATAAAGTTATTTCCCTTGGTTTATAAACTCTGATCGAACATATATACCGAATAACGTTATTTCTCTCGGTTTACAAACTCTCAATCCGCAACAGAATTACTTCACTTTCAAAACACAAACGTCAGATTACCACTATCGAGAAACATCAAAGAGACATACCAATTTATGTCGTAATTCGGTAACATTGACTAAACATGATAAAAATGACCACATACTACATGAAACACTCGTGGAGATCTTATCAGTCGAGATAATCATCGCTATATAGCCTTCGATAACAATTAAAGAAAGGTCGTGTGTAACATTTTTTTGTTTTGCTACAGACACATTCATGGAATCAATTAACTTGAATGGTTTATCAGTAACACATAACAAATCAAGGGGTTCCTCGAGGTCAGATCAATTGAAATTTAATCCTCAATGCAGACGATGCTGCAACGTATAGCCTTATCAGAAGTCAGAGGGTTTTCTAAGGTCAATCTCTGTTTTTGCGCGTTATTATTCTAAAAGTAATTATTACTCATAGTATATAATCATTAATTAACACACAACTAAAGACATTTATCAATAAAAACATATTACGCTCTTCAATTCTTCTATCTGTTGAGGTTTACACTGACATGTGTTTATAGTATATGCGTATTTATCATTTCGGGTCAAGATAAACGATCAGTGCGTGCGATGGATATTTGATATGTCTGTTGTTCGTGTGTAGATTAAAAATAAACCGATGTACTTGTTATCCTCTGATGAATTAAAAACATATGACCATAGCGCGTGTGATATCAAGATCAAAATCGTAATTGACTTTTCCTATTTGAACGACATGGATCTAAGCGTCTTTTTTAAATCAAACATTGAGAATTTTAAGGGTTAAAAACATTGATTTAAAATAAAATGGGGGTGAATAAAAATAACAGTATTTTTATGCTTTTTGATTGTTTGCAGGTTAACACAGGTCTTGGTTTTCATTGAATCTGAAATAGTGAAAAGAAAAAGGGGGGAGGGGGGGGGGGGGGTATATGTGAATTGATGATGTTATCAATCTTGAACCATTTTTCTCTTTTTGACCTGTTGGTCGTTTTTGATTGGTTAACATATATCAATAGGGATGTCACCCTTCCGTTTTGAGTCATCATGCATTCGGGTCAGTGGAATGTAATGAATCATATTGCATCGAAGGGGGGACCGTATTTGGTCGTCGGGGTGCGGGAATTGTTTTAACATTAGTCATACTGCGACGAGAGGGTCATCATGACCATATATGGATTTCAAATTGTTTGCGACGTCAGTTCCGGGGGGTGGGGTTATACCCCTGTATGGGAAATGGGCGGGGTCTGCCCATATATGGGGACGCCGTAACGCCGCGGGTTTTTGGGGTGCATAAAATGTCCTAACATATACTACTGATGTCATACAGAACGATCGAATCTTGAACTTCATAGAAAGTATATTTAATCGTCGTGACACAGAAGTTGCCGTACATGTTACATGCATGTTTAATATAAAGATAGCTGATGGCCTCAAGCATAAAAAAGTACACACAGCCATCGTGTGACTTAATAGTGAAACAGTGGTCATCTTCGAACAATAATATAATTCCCAATACCATATTACGTCATCTGTACCGAATAACAAGGTGTTTATATCTTCTGAAAAAAAATATTTGAAAGATAATATCAATTTTAGTATTATCTATATCGAAGATACAAAAGACTATAATTTGATTTGTCCATTCTAAGACCAGAAATAGAAATAGGGTTTTTAATAACCGTTATTATAACATGTATAAGAATGTGTTCTATGTAGAGTTTGTGAATCACTTTTTAGTCTAATTTCAGTGATAGCAATAGAAGGCAGTACAACTACATTAACTTGTCCACTACAAGGCTGGTCTTTCCAATGGGAAAAAATGATTAATTCTGTTTGGTCTATGCTTCAACAGAATGCTAAATACGGGAATGTGAATACTGGACACCTGGCTATCTACATTGTTGATCCACATGACGGTGGTAGTTATTTATGTAGAACTGGTAATCAACAATTACAAATGAATATTGTCTTTAGAGGTACGCAAAGTAAATTAGAAAAGTGCTGTCAAACGAAACCAATAAATGTATAAGATATAGACTGTTATATTGTGTATGTTGGTCTCCGATCTCAGTGTAATGTGCAATTTTCTACACATGCAATACAGTGTTCTGATATCCTCCATACACAATACTCTACACATACAATACAGTGTTCTGCTATCCTCCATACACAATGTTCTACACATACAATACAGTGTTCTGCTATCCTCCATACACAATGTTCTACACATACAATACAGTGTTCTGCTATCCTCCATACACAATGTTCTACACATACAATACAGTGTTCTGCTATCCTCCACACACAATGTTCTACACATACAATACAGTGTTCTGCTATCCTCCATACACAAAGTTCTACACATACAATACATTGTTCTGCTATCCTCCATACACAATGTTCTACACATACAATACAGTGTTCTACTATCCTCCATACACAATGTTCTACACATACAATACAGTGTTCTGCTATCCTCCATACACAATGTTCTACACATACAATGCAGTGTTTTGCTATCCTCCGTAATGTTTTCCATTTTTTGTTATGTTACGAAATTATACATGTAGCTTTGTTTTCATTGAGCATAGCAATTCAAAGGACGAAACATTTAAATGATTGCTTAGTGAATTTAGCATCGTATATTTTTCTAACGACTTTTCAGTGTAAATGCTGGGAACTCTGTGAGACTGTTTATAAGTTAAACACACTTAATAATGTTTATGTAAGGAGCAAAACAACTTTGATAATATGACTTACTAAAGTTATGCAGTTTGTATTTACTATCAGAAATATGTGGTGCTAAGTCAAATTTATCATCTGAATGCAGTTTTGCGAGGTGTACAATGTACGTATAACGTACCTTACAGGTAGGCACATTTATTTGCAGATATTTACACGGTCTATGTGAATCATCTTTTCATCAAGATTTCAACACCTACTCCACCATCACTATCATTCATGGTAAAATTACCACTTAAGGACCTCATCAAGCAATATTTTCCTTGATATTAACATGACCACTAAATGAGAGCATTGACCATGATTGTCCTTAATACAAATAGGACATATAAAAAACCTTATTGACCATGACTTTCCTTAATAAAAATATAACATATAAAAGACCTTATTGAAAATGACTGTCCTTAATACAAATAGGACATAAAAAGGACATTATTGACCATGGATTTCCTTAATACAAATAGGACATATAAAGTACCTTATTTTCCATGACTGTCTTTAATACAAGTAAGACATAAAAAAGACCTCATTGACCATGACTGTCTTAATATAAGTAGGACATATAAACGACCTTATTGACCATGAATTTCCTTAATACAAGTAGGACATATTAAAGACCTTATTGACCATGACTGTCCTTAATACAAGTAGGACATATAAAAGACCTTACTCACCATGACTTTCCTGAATACAGGTACGACATATACAAGATTGTATTGACCATGATTGTCCTTAATCCAAATAGGACATATAAATGATCTTATTGACCAATACTTTCTTTAATACAAGTAGGACATATAAAAGACCTTATTGACAATGACTTTCCTTATTACAAGTAGGACATATAAAAGACCTTATTGACCATGAATGTCCTTAATACAAGTAGGACATATAAAAGACCTTATTGACCATGAATGTCCTTAATGCAAGTAGGACATATAAAAGACCTTATAGACAATGAATGTCCTTAATACAAGTAGGACATTTAAAAGACCTTATTGACCATGGCTTTCCGTAACGCAAGTATGGCATATAAAAAACCTTATTGACCATGTCTTTCCTTAATAAAAATAGGATATATAAAAGACCTGATTGACCATGAATTTCCTTATTAAAAATAGAACATATAAAAGGCCTTATTTACCATGACTATCCATGATAGAAGTAGGACATATAAAAGACCTTATTGACCATGACTGTCCTTAATACAAGTAGGACATATAACAGATCTTATTAACAAATACTTTCCTTAATACAAGAAGGACAAATAAAAAATCTTATTGACGATGATTGTCCTTAATACAAGTTGGACATATAAAAGATATTATTGACCATGACCTTCCTTAATACAAGGATATATAAAAGATCTTATTGACCATGATTGTCCTTAATACAAGTTGGACACGTAACAGACCTTATTGACTCTGACTTTCCTTAATACAAGTAGGACATATAAAAGACCTTATTGATCATGACTCTCCTTAATACAAGTAGGATATATACAAGACTTAACTGACCAAGACTGTCCTTAATAAAAGTAGGACATATAAAAAACTTTATTGGCTATGACTGTCCTTAATACAAATAGGACATATAAAAGACCTTATTGAACATGACTGTCCTTAATACAAATACGACATATAAATGATCTTATTGACCAATACTTTCCTTAATACAAGAAGTACACATAAAAGATGTTATTGACCATGATTTTCCTTAGTACAAATAGGACATATAAAAGGCCTTATTTACCATGACTCTCCGTGATAGAAGTATGACATATAAAAGACCTTATTGACCATGACTGTCCTTAATACAAGTAAGACATATAACAGATCTTATTGACCATGACTGTCCTTAATACAAATAGGACATATAAATGATCTTATTGACCAATACTTTCTTTAATACAAGTAGGACATATAAAAGACCTTATTGACCATGACTTTCCTTAATACAAGTAGGACATATAAAAGACCTTATTGACCATGAATGTCCTTAATACAAATAGGACATATAAAAGACTTTTTTGACCATGACTCTCCTTAGTACAAATAGGACATATAAAAGGCCTTATTGACCATGACTCTCCATGATAGAAGTATGACATATAAAAGACCTTATTGACCATGACTCTCCTTAATACAATTAGGACATATAACAGATAGTATTGACCACGACTGTCCTTAATACAAATAGGACATATAAATGATCTTATTGACCAATACTTTCATTAATATAAGTAGGACATGTAACAGACCTTATTGACCATGACTTTCCTTAAAACAAGTAGGTCATATAAAAGACTTTACTGACCATGAATATCCTTAATACAAGTAGGACATATAAAATACCTTATTGACCATGAATGTCCTTAATGCAAGTAGGACATATAAAAGACCTTATTGACCATGAATGTCTTTAATACAAGTAGGACATATAAAAGACCTTACTCACCATGACTTTCCTGAATACAGGTACGACATATACAAGATTTTATTGACCATGATTGTCCTTAATCCAAATAGGACATATAAATGATCTTATTGACCAATACTTTCTTTAATACAAGTAGGACATATAAAAGACCTTATTGACAATGACTTTCCTTAATACAAGTAGGACATATAAAAGACCTTATTGACCATGAATGTCCTTAATACAAGTAGGACATATAAAAGACCTTATTGACCATGAATGTCCTTAATGCAAGTAGGACATATAAAAGACCTTATTGACCGTGAATGTCTTTAATACAAGTAGGACATATAAAAGACCTTATTGACCATGACTTTCCTTAATACAAATATGACATATAAAAGACCTTATAGACAATGAATGTCCTTAATACAAGTAGGACATTTAAAAGACCTTATTGACCATGGCTTTCCGTAACGCAAGTATGACATATAAAAAACCTTATTGACCATGTCTTTCCTTAATACAAATAGGACATATCAAAGACCTGATTGACCATGCATTTCCTTATTAAAAATAGAACATATAAAAGGCCTTATTTACCATGACTATCCATGATAGAAGTAGGACATATAAAAGACCTTATTGACCATGACTGTCCTTAATACAAGTAGGACATATAACAGATCTTATTAACAAATACTTTCCTTAATACAAGAAGGACAAATAAAAAATCTTATTGACGATGATTGTCCTTAATACAAGTTGGACATATAAAAGATCTTATTGACCATGATTGTCCTTAATACAAGTTGGACACATAACAGACCTTATTGACTCTGACCTTCCTTAATACAAGTAGGACATATAAAAGACCTTATTGATCATGACTCTCCTTAATACAAGTAGGATATATACAAGACCTAACTGACCAAGACTGTCCTTAATAAAAGTAGGACATATAAAAAACTTTATTGGCTATGACTGTCCTTAATACAAATAGGACATATAAAAGACCTTATTGAACATGACTGTCCTTAATACAAATACGACATATAAATGATCTTATTGACCAATACTTTCCTTAATACAAGAAGGACACATAAAAGATGTTATTGACCATGATTTTCCTTAGTACAAATAGGACATATAAAAGGCCTTATTTACCATGACTCTCCGTGATAGAAGTATGACATATAAAAGACCTTATTGACCATGACTGTCCTTAATACAAGTAAGACATATAACAGATCTTATTGACCATGACTGTCCTTAATACAAATAGGACATATAAATGATCTTATTGACCAATACTTTCTTTAATACAAGTAGGACATATAAATGATCTTATTGACCAATACTTTCATTAATATAAGTAGGACATGTAACAGACCTTATTGACCATGACTTTCCTTAATACAAGTAGGACATATAAAAGACCTTATTGACCATGAATGTCCTTAATACAAGTAGGACATATAAAATACCTTATTGACCGTGAATGTCTTTAATACAAGTAGGACATATAAAAGACCTTATTGACCATGAATGTCCTTAATACAAAAAGGACATATAAATGATCGTATTGACCAATACTTTCCTTAATACAAAAAGGACATAAAAAAGATCTTATTAACCATGATTGTCCTTTATACAAGTTGGACATATAAAAGACCTTATTGACCATGAATTTCCTTAATACAAATATGACATATAAAAGACCTTATTGACCATGAATGTCCTTAATACAAGTAGGACATATAAAAGACCTTATTGACCATGACTTTCCTTAATACAAGTAGGACATATAAAAGACCTTATTGACCATGACTTTCCTTAATACAAGTAGGACATATAAAAGATATTATTGACCTTGAATGTCCTTAATACAAGTAGGACATATAAAAGACCTTATTGACCATGAATGTCCTTAATACAAGTAGGACATATAAAAGACCTTATTGACCATGACTGTCCTTAATACAAGTAGGACATATAAAAGACCGTATTGACCATGACTGTCCTTAATACAAATAGGACATATAAATGATCTTATTGACCAATACTTTCTTTAATACAAGAAGGACATATAACAGACCTTGAATGTCTTTAATACAAGTAGGACATATAAAAGACCTTATTGACCATGAATGTCCTTAATACAAAAAGGACATATAAATGATCGTATTGACCAATACTTTCCTTAATACTAGTTGGACATAAAAAAGATCTTATTGACCATGATTGTCCTTTATACAAGTTGGACATAAAAAAGACCTTATTGACCATGAATTTCCTTAATACAAATATGACATATAAAAGACCTTATTGACCATGAATGTCCTTAATACAAGTAGGACATAAAAAAGACCTTATTGACCTTGACTTTCCTTAATACAAGTAGGACATATAAAAGACCTTATTGACCATGACTTTCCTTAATACAAGTAGGACAAATAAAAGATATTATTGACCTTATATGTCCTTAATACAAGTAGGACATATAAAAGACCTTATTGACCATGAATGTCCTTAATACAAGTAGGACATATAAAAGACCTTATTGACCATGAATGTCCTTAATACAAGTAGGTCATATAAAAGACCGTATTGACCATGACTTTCCTTAATACAAATATGCCATATAAAAGACCTTATAGACCATGGATGTCCTTAATACAAGTAGGACATTTAAAAGACCTTATTGACCATGACTTTCCTTAATACAAATAGGACATATAAAAGATTTTTTTGATCATGACTTTCCTTAATACAAATAGGACATATAAAAGGCTTTATTGACCATGACTCTCCATGATAGGAGTATGACATATAAAAGACCTTATTGACCATGACTGTCCTTAATACAAGTAGGACATATAACAGATATTATTGACCACGACAATCCTTAATATAAATAGGACATATAAATGATCGTATTGACCAATACTTTCTTTAATACAAGTAGGACATATAAAAGACCTTATTGACCATGACATTCCTTAATACAAGTAGGACATATAAAAGACCTAATTGACCATGAATGTCCTTAATACAAGTAGGACATATAAAAGACCTTATTGACCATGACATTCCTTAATGCAAGTAGGACATATAAAAGACCTTATTGACCGTGAATGTCTTTAATACAAGTAGGACATATAAAAGACCTTATTGACCATGACTTTCCTTAATACAAATATGACATATAAAAGACCTTATAGACCATGAATGTCCTTAATACAAGTAGGATATTTAAAAGACCTTATTGACCATGGCTTTCCTTAACACAAGTATGACATATAAAAGACCTTATTGACCATGACTTTCCTTAATACAAGTAGGACATATAAAAAACCTTTTTGACCATGACTCTCCTTAATACAAATAGGACATATAAAAGATCTGATTGACCATGAATTTCCTTAATAAAAATAGAACATATAAAAGGCCTTATTGACCATGACTGTCCTTAATACAAATAGGACATATAAATGATCTTATTGACCAATACTTTCCTTAATACAAGAAGGACATATATAAGATCTTATTGACCATGACCTTCCTTAATACAAGGATATATAAAAGACCTTATTGACCATGAATTTCCTTAATACAAATATGACATATAAAAGACCTTATTGACCATGAATGTCCTTAATACAAGTAGGACATAAAAAAGACCTTATTGACCTTGACTTTCCTTAATACAAGTAGGACATATAAAAGACCTTATTGACCATGACTTTCCTTAATACAAGTAGGACATATAAAAGATATTATTGACCTTGAATGTCCTTAATACAAGTAGGACATATAAAAGACCTTATTGACCATGAATGTCCTTAATACAAGTAGGACATATAAAAGACCTTATTGACCATGACTGTCCTTAATACAAGTAGGACATATAAAAGACCGTATTGACCATGACTGTCCTTAATACAAATAGGACATATAAATGATCTTATTGACCAATACTTTCTTTAATACAAGAAGGACATATAACAGACCTTGAATGTCTTTAATACAAGTAGGACATATAAAAGACCTTATTGACCATGAATGTCCTTAATACAAAAAGGAAATATAAATGATCGTATTGACCAATACTTTCCTTAATACAAGTTGGACATAAAAAAGATCTTATTGACCATGATTGTCCTTTATACAAGTTGGACATAAAAAAGACCTTATTGACCATGAATTTCCTTAATACAAATATGACATATAAAAGACCTTATTGACCATGAATGTCCTTAATACAAGTAGGACATAAAAAAGACCTTATTGACCTTGACTTTCCTTAATACAAGTAGGACATATAAAAGACCTTATTGACCATGACTTTCCTTAATACAAGTAGGACATATAAAAGATATTATTGACCTTGAATGTCCTTAATACAAGTAGGACATATAAAAGACCTTATTGACCATGAATGTCCTTAATACAAGTAGGACATATAAAAGACCTTATTGACCATGAATGTCCTTAATACAAGTAGGTCATATAAAAGACCGTATTGACCATGACTTTCCTTAATACAAATATGACATATAAAAGACCTTATAGACCATGGATGTCCTTAATACAAGTAGGACATTTAAAAGACCTTATTGACCATGACTTTCCTTAATACAAATAGGACATATAAAAGATTTTTTTGATCATGACTTTCCTTAATACAAATAGGACATATAAAAGGCTTTATTGACCATGACTCTCCATGATAGGAGTATGACATATAAAAGACCTTATTGACCATGACTGTCCTTAATACAAGTAGGACATATAACAGATATTATTGACCACGACTGTCCTTAATATAAATAGGACATATAAATGATCGTATTGACCAATACTTTCTTTAATACAAGTAGGACATATAAAAGACCTTATTGACCATGACATTCCTTAATACAAGTAGGACATATAAAAGACCTAATTGACCATGAATGTCCTTAATGCAAGTAGGACATATAAAAGACCTTATTGACCGTGAATGTCTTTAATACAAGTAGGACATATAAAAGACCTTATTGACCATGACTTTCCTTAATACAAATATGACATATAAAAGACCTTATAGACCATGAATGTCCTTAATACAAGTAGGATATTTAAAAGACCTTATTGACCATGGCTTTCCTTAACACAAGTATGACATATAAAAGACCTTATTGACCATGACTTTCCTTAATACAAGTAGGACATATAAAAACCCTTTTTGATTATGACTCTCCTTAATACAAATAGGACATATAAAAGATCTGATTGACCATGAATTTCCTTACTAAAAATAGAACATATAAAAGGCCTTATTGACCATGACTGTCCTTAATACAAATAGGACATATAAATGATCTTATTGACCAATACTTTCCTTAATACAAGAAGGACATATATAAGATCTTATTGACCATGACCTTCCTTAATACAAGGATATATAAAAGATCTTATTGACCATGATTGTCCTTAATTCAAGTTGGACACATAAAAGACCTTATTGACCATGACTCTCCTTAATACAAGTAGGACATATACAAGACCTAACAGACCAGGACTGTCCTTAATAAAAGTAGGACAAAAAAAAACCTTATTTGCTATGACTGTCCTTAATACAAATAGGACATATAAAAGACCTTATTGGACATGACTGTCCTTAATACAAATACGACATATAAATGATCTTATTGACCAATACTTTCCTTAATACAAGAAGGACACCTAAAAGATGTTATTGACCATGATTTTCCTTAATGCAAATAGGACATATAAAAGGCCTTATTTACCATGACTCTCCATGATAGAAGTTTGACATATAAAAGACCTTATTGACCATGACTGTCCTTAATCCAAATAGGACATATAAAAGACCTTATTGACAATGAATGTCCTTAATACAAGTAGGACATATAAAAGACCTTATTGACCATGAATGTCCTTAATACAAGTAGGACATATAAAAGACATTATTGACCATGACTTTCCTTAATACAAATATGACATATAAAAGACCTTATAGACCATGAATGTCCTTAATACAAGTAGGACATATAAAAGACCTTATTGACCATGACCTTTCTTAATACAAGTAGGATATATAAAAGACCTTATTGACCATGACTGTCCTTAATACAAGAAGGACATATAATAGATCTTATTGACCATGATTGTCCTTTATACAAGTAGGACATATTTAATACCTTATTGACTATGACTGTCCTTAATACAAATAGGACATATACAAGACCTTATTGACCATGACTGTCCTTAATACAAGTAGGACATATAAAAGACCTTATTGACCATGACTGTCCTTAATACAAGTAGGACATTTAAAAGACCTTACTCACCATGACTTTCCTGAATACAGGTACGACATATACAAGATTTTATTGACCATGATTGTCCTTAATACAAATAGGACATATACAAAATCTTATTGACCATGACTGTCCTTAATACAAGTAGGGTATAAGAAAGACCTTATTGACCATGACTTTCCTTAATACAAATACGACATATAAAATACCTTATTGGCCATGACTGTCCTTAATACGAATGACTTTATGACTGGTCTTGATACTAACATGAACTCTAAATGACCTAAATGTCCTTAATACAAATAGGACATATAAAAGACTTTTTTGACCATGACTCTCCTTAGTACAAATAGGACATATAAAAGGCCTTATTGACCATGACTCTCCATGATAGAAGTATGACATATAAAAGACCTTATTGACCATGACTCTCCTTAATACAATTAGGACATATAACAGATAGCATTGACCACGACTGTCCTTAATACAAATAGGACATATAAATGATCTTATTGACCAATACTTTCATTAATATAAGTAGGACATGTAACAGACCTTATTGACCATGACTTTCCTTAAAACAAGTAGGTCATATAAAAGACTTTATTGACCATGAATATCCTTAATACAAGTAGGACATATAAAATACCTTATTGACCATGAATGTCCTTAATGCAAGTAGGACATATAAAAGACCTTATTGACCATGAATGTCTTTAATACAAGTAGGACATATAAAAGACCTTACTCACCATGACTTTCCTGAATACAGGTACGACATATACAAGATTTTATTGACCATGATTGTCCTTAATCCAAATAGGACATATAAATGATCTTATTGACCAATACTTTCTTTAATACAAGTAGGACATATAAAAGACCTTATTGACAATGACTTTCCTTAATACAAGTAGGACATATAAAAGACCTTATTGACCATGAATGTCCTTAATACAAGTAGGACATATAAAAGACCTTATTGACCATGAATGTCCTTAATGCAAGTAGGACATATAAAAGACCTTATTGACCGTGAATGTCTTTAATACAAGTAGGACATATAAAAGACCTTATTGACCATGACTTTCCTTAATACAAATATGACATATAAAAGACCTTATAGACAATGAATGTCCTTAATACAAGTAGGACATTTAAAAGACCTTATTGACCATGGCTTTCCGTAACGCAAGTATGACATATAAAAAACCTTATTGACCATGTCTTTCCTTAATACAAATAGGACATATCAAAGACCTGATTGACCATGCATTTCCTTATTAAAAATAGAACATATAAAAGGCCTTATTTACCATGACTATCCATGATAGAAGTAGGACATATAAAAGACCTTATTGACCATGACTGTCCTTAATACAAGTAGGACATATAACAGATCTTATTAACAAATACTTTCCTTAATACAAGAAGGACAAATAAAAAATCTTATTGACGATGATTGTCCTTAATACAAGTTGGACATATAAAAGATCTTATTGACCATGATTGTCCTTAATACAAGTTGGACACATAACAGACCTTATTGACTCTGACCTTCCTTAATACAAGTAGGACATATAAAAGACCTTATTGATCATGACTCTCCTTAATACAAGTAGGATATATACAAGACCTAACTGACCAAGACTGTCCTTAATAAAAGTAGGACATATAAAAAACTTTATTGGCTATGACTGTCCTTAATACAAATAGGACATATAAAAGACCTTATTGAACATGACTGTCCTTAATACAAATACGACATATAAATGATCTTATTGACCAATACTTTCCTTAATACAAGAAGGACACATAAAAGATGTTATTGACCATGATTTTCCTTAGTACAAATAGGACATATAAAAGGCCTTATTTACCATGACTCTCCGTGATAGAAGTATGACATATAAAAGACCTTATTGACCATGACTGTCCTTAATACAAGTAAGACATATAACAGATCTTATTGACCATGACTGTCCTTAATACAAATAGGACATATAAATGATCTTATTGACCAATACTTTCTTTAATACAAGTAGGACATATAAATGATCTTATTGACCAATACTTTCATTAATATAAGTAGGACATGTAACAGACCTTATTGACCATGACTTTCCTTAATACAAGTAGGACATATAAAAGACCTTATTGACCATGAATGTCCTTAATACAAGTAGGACATATAAAATACCTTATTGACCGTGAATGTCTTTAATACAAGTAGGACATATAAAAGACCTTATTGACCATGAATGTCCTTAATACAAAAAGGACATATAAATGATCGTATTGACCAATACTTTCCTTAATACAAAAAGGACATAAAAAAGATCTTATTAACCATGATTGTCCTTTATACAAGTTGGACATATAAAAGACCTTATTGACCATGAATTTCCTTAATACAAATATGACATATAAAAGACCTTATTGACCATGAATGTCCTTAATACAAATAGGACATATAAAAGACCTTATTGACCATGACTTTCCTTAATACAAGTAGGACATATAAAAGACCTTATTGACCATGACTTTCCTTAATACAAGTAGGACATATAAAAGATATTATTGACCTTGAATGTCCTTAATACAAGTAGGACATATAAAAGACCTTATTGACCATGAATGTCCTTAATACAAGTAGGACATATAAAAGACCTTATTGACCATGACTGTCCTTAATACAAGTAGGACATATAAAAGACCGTATTGACCATGACTGTCCTTAATACAAATAGGACATATAAATGATCTTATTGACCAATACTTTCTTTAATACAAGAAGGACATATAACAGACCTTGAATGTCTTTAATACAAGTAGGACATATAAAAGACCTTATTGACCATGAATGTCCTTAATACAAAAAGGACATATAAATGATCGTATTGACCAATACTTTCCTTAATACTAGTTGGACATAAAAAAGATCTTATTGACCATGATTGTCCTTTATACAAGTTGGACATAAAAAAGACCTTATTGACCATGAATTTCCTTAATACAAATATGACATATAAAAGACCTTATTGACCATGAATGTCCTTAATACAAGTAGGACATAAAAAAGACCTTATTGACCTTGACTTTCCTTAATACAAGTAGGACATATAAAAGACCTTATTGACCATGACTTTCCTTAATACAAGTAGGACAAATAAAAGATATTATTGACCTTATATGTCCTTAATACAAGTAGGACATATAAAAGACCTTATTGACCATGAATGTCCTTAATACAAGTAGGACATATAAAAGACCTTATTGACCATGAATGTCCTTAATACAAGTAGGTCATATAAAAGACCGTATTGACCATGACTTTCCTTAATACAAATATGCCATATAAAAGACCTTATAGACCATGGATGTCCTTAATACAAGTAGGACATTTAAAAGACCTTGTTGACCATGACTTTCCTTAATACAAATAGGACATATAAAAGATTTTTTTGATCATGACTTTCCTTAATACAAATAGGACATATAAAAGGCTTTATTGACCATGACTCTCCATGATAGGAGTATGACATATAAAAGACCTTATTGACCATGACTGTCCTTAATACAAGTAGGACATATAACAGATATTATTGACCACGACAATCCTTAATATAAATAGGACATATAAATGATCGTATTGACCAATACTTTCTTTAATACAAGTAGGACATATAAAAGACCTTATTGACCATGACATTCCTTAATACAAGTAGGACATATAAAAGACCTAATTGACCATGAATGTCCTTAATACAAGTAGGACATATAAAAGACCTTATTGACCATGACATTCCTTAATGCAAGTAGGACATATAAAAGACCTTATTGACCGTGAATGTCTTTAATACAAGTAGGACATATAAAAGACCTTATTGACCATGACTTTCCTTAATACAAATATGACATATAAAAGACCTTATAGACCATGAATGTCCTTAATACAAGTAGGATATTTAAAAGACCTTATTGACCATGGCTTTCCTTAACACAAGTATGACATATAAAAGACCTTATTGACCATGACTTTCCTTAATACAAGTAGGACATATAAAAAACCTTTTTGACCATGACTCTCCTTAATACAAATAGGACATATAAAAGATCTGATTGACCATGAATTTCCTTAATAAAAATAGAACATATAAAAGGCCTTATTGACCATGACTGTCCTTAATACAAATAGGACATATAAATGATCTTATTGACCAATACTTTCCTTAATACAAGAAGGACATATATAAGATCTTATTGACCATGACCTTCCTTAATACAAGGATATATAAAAGACCTTATTGACCATGAATTTCCTTAATACAAATATGACATATAAAAGACCTTATTGACCATGAATGTCCTTAATACAAGTAGGACATAAAAAAGACCTTATTGACCTTGACTTTCCTTAATACAAGTAGGACATATAAAAGACCTTATTGACCATGACTTTCCTTAATACAAGTAGGACATATAAAAGATATTATTGACCTTGAATGTCCTTAATACAAGTAGGACATATAAAAGACCTTATTGACCATGAATGTCCTTAATACAAGTAGGACATATAAAAGACCTTATTGACCATGACTGTCCTTAATACAAGTAGGACATATAAAAGACCGTATTGACCATGACTGTCCTTAATACAAATAGGACATATAAATGATCTTATTGACCAATACTTTCTTTAATACAAGAAGGACATATAACAGACCTTGAATGTCTTTAATACAAGTAGGACATATAAAAGACCTTATTGACCATGAATGTCCTTAATACAAAAAGGAAATATAAATGATCGTATTGACCAATACTTTCCTTAATACAAGTTGGACATAAAAAAGATCTTATTGACCATGATTGTCCTTTATACAAGTTGGACATAAAAAAGACCTTATTGACCATGAATTTCCTTAATACAAATATGACATATAAAAGACCTTATTGACCATGAATGTCCTTAATACAAGTAGGACATAAAAAAGACCTTATTGACCTTGACTTTCCTTAATACAAGTAGGACATATAAAAGACCTTATTGACCATGACTTTCCTTAATACAAGTAGGACATATAAAAGATATTATTGACCTTGAATGTCCTTAATACAAGTAGGACATATAAAAGACCTTATTGACCATGAATGTCCTTAATACAAGTAGGACATATAAAAGACCTTATTGACCATGAATGTCCTTAATACAAGTAGGTCATATAAAAGACCGTATTGACCATGACTTTCCTTAATACAAATATGACATATAAAAGACCTTATAGACCATGGATGTCCTTAATACAAGTAGGACATTTAAAAGACCTTATTGACCATGACTTTCCTTAATACAAATAGGACATATAAAAGATTTTTTTGATCATGACTTTCCTTAATACAAATAGGACATATAAAAGGCTTTATTGACCATGACTCTCCATGATAGGAGTATGACATATAAAAGACCTTATTGACCATGACTGTCCTTAATACAAGTAGGACATATAACAGATATTATTGACCACGACTGTCCTTAATATAAATAGGACATATAAATGATCGTATTGACCAATACTTTCTTTAATACAAGTAGGACATATAAAAGACCTTATTGACCATGACATTCCTTAATACAAGTAGGACATATAAAAGACCTAATTGACCATGAATGTCCTTAATGCAAGTAGGACATATAAAAGACCTTATTGACCGTGAATGTCTTTAATACAAGTAGGACATATAAAAGACCTTATTGACCATGACTTTCCTTAATACAAATATGACATATAAAAGACCTTATAGACCATGAATGTCCTTAATACAAGTAGGATATTTAAAAGACCTTATTGACCATGGCTTTCCTTAACACAAGTATGACATATAAAAGACCTTATTGACCATGACTTTCCTTAATACAAGTAGGACATATAAAAACCCTTTTTGATTATGACTCTCCTTAATACAAATAGGACATATAAAAGATCTGATTGACCATGAATTTCCTTACTAAAAATAGAACATATAAAAGGCCTTATTGACCATGACTGTCCTTAATACAAATAGGACATATAAATGATCTTATTGACCAATACTTTCCTTAATACAAGAAGGACATATATAAGATCTTATTGACCATGACCTTCCTTAATACAAGGATATATAAAAGATCTTATTGACCATGATTGTCCTTAATTCAAGTTGGACACATAAAAGACCTTATTGACCATGACTCTCCTTAATACAAGTAGGACATATACAAGACCTAACAGACCAGGACTGTCCTTAATAAAAGTAGGACAAAAAAAAACCTTATTTGCTATGACTGTCCTTAATACAAATAGGACATATAAAAGACCTTATTGGACATGACTGTCCTTAATACAAATACGACATATAAATGATCTTATTGACCAATACTTTCCTTAATACAAGAAGGACACCTAAAAGATGTTATTGACCATGATTTTCCTTAATGCAAATAGGACATATAAAAGGCCTTATTTACCATGACTCTCCATGATAGAAGTTTGACATATAAAAGACCTTATTGACCATGACTGTCCTTAATCCAAATAGGACATATAAAAGACCTTATTGACAATGAATGTCCTTAATACAAGTAGGACATATAAAAGACCTTATTGACCATGAATGTCCTTAATACAAGTAGGACATATAAAAGACATTATTGACCATGACTTTCCTTAATACAAATATGACATATAAAAGACCTTATAGACCATGAATGTCCTTAATACAAGTAGGACATATAAAAGACCTTATTGACCATGACCTTTCTTAATACAAGTAGGATATATAAAAGACCTTATTGACCATGACTGTCCTTAATACAAGAAGGACATATAATAGATCTTATTGACCATGATTGTCCTTTATACAAGTAGGACATATTTAATACCTTATTGACTATGACTGTCCTTAATACAAATAGGACATATACAAGACCTTATTGACCATGACTGTCCTTAATACAAGTAGGACATATAAAAGACCTTATTGACCATGACTGTCCTTAATACAAGTAGGACATTTAAAAGACCTTACTCACCATGACTTTCCTGAATACAGGTACGACATATACAAGATTTTATTGACCATGATTGTCCTTAATACAAATAGGACATATACAAAATCTTATTGACCATGACTGTCCTTAATACCAGTAGGGTATAAGAAAGACCTTATTGACCATGACTTTCCTTAATACAAATACGACATATAAAATACCTTATTGGCCATGACTGTCCTTAATACGAATGACTTTATGACTGGTCTTGATACTAACATGAACTCTAAATGACCTAATTGTCTTTAATACAAATATGACCACTAAGAGACCTTATTGATCATGAACGTCCTAAATACTAACATGACCACTAAATAATCTTATTGCTGATGACTCTCCTTGATAATAACATTACCATCACTGAAGAACCTTATTTACCATGACTGTCATTGATACTAACATGACCACTAAATGACAGTATTGATCATGCGTGTTCTAAATACTAACTTTCCTTTAATACAAATAGGACATATAAAAGACCTTATTGACCATGACTGTCATTAATACAAGTAGGACATATGAAACACCTTATTGGTCATGACTGTCCTTAATACAAGTAGGACATATGAAACACCTCATTGACCATAACTGTCATTAATACAAATCGGACATATAAAGGACATTATTGACCATGACTGTCCTTAATGCAAATAGAACATATAAAGGACCTTATTGACCATGACTGTCCTTAATACAAGTAGGACATATTCAACACCTCATTGACCATGACTGTCCTTAATACAAATAGGACATATAAAGAACATTATTGACCATGACTGTCCTTAATACAAATAGGACATATAAAGGACATTATTGACCATGACTGTCCTTAATGCAAATAGTACATATAGGGGACCTTATTGACCATGACTGTCCTTAATACGAATGATTTTATAACTGGTTTTGATACTAACATGACCTCTAAATGACCTAATTGGCCCCGATTGTCTTTAATACAAATATGACTGCTAAAGGACCTTATTGATCATGAGTGTTCAAAATACTAACATGACCAATACATAATCTTATTGCCGATGACTCTCCTTGATACTAACATGACCACCACTGAAGGAACTTATTTACCATGACTGTCCTTGATACTAACATGACCACTAAATGACAGTATTGATCATGAGTGTTCTAAATACTAACATGACCACTAAGTAATGTTATTAAACCTTTCTGTTCTTAATACAAGCATGACCACTAGATGACCTTATTAACCATGAATGTTCTTGATACTAACATGGCTACCAAAGTACTTTTTTATAATAACTGTCCTTAATACTAACATGACCCCTGAATGAACTTATTGACCATCAACTTACGCGTGTTCTCTATAAATGTTTGCGCTTATTTATTTTTGGTTTCATTTCAGCGATAGCCATATGGGGGAGTAATACTATCTTAACATGTACATTGGAAGGGTCGTATTACTATTGGAGTAAGAGAACGGATTCGAGTTGGTCTAATCAAATCCAAGGAGGAACTAAATATGGGAATGTAAATAGTGGATATATGACTATTTATAATGTTCAAACAAATGACGGCGGTAGATATCGTTGTGGGGTTAATTCCAATCTAGAACAGGTAGATGTTAGTGTCAGAGGTATGTACAGTAGATAAGACAAAGAAATCAATTTAGATACGAATTAATGAATAATTCGGAAGCAATACAAAAACAATATACGATGTTATATTGTGAATGTTTGCTTCCGACATTTGACTGACCAAATATTACCTCGCTTAAATGTAAGACATATTATTGAGCGTCACAACCCGAGATACCAAATTGTAAGATGGGATAAATTCTACTGTATGTAAGTAAAATTTAAAACCCGACATCATAGTTGTATTTCCACGTGAGGGAACAACGATTTAAAGATGTATTTTGTTTGCTCAAAAGTTAATCAGCAATACTTTTTCTACTGGTCAGTAATAACTTTTAGTTATCCCTCATCATACTGAACTCTAATACGATTTATGTTCATTTAACTGCATCCGTGGTGTTATAGTTACCATGCTGGTCTCGATTGAACTGATGTTAGATCATGGTGTCGAGCCCCGATCGGGTCAAACCAAAGTCTATAAAATTGGTTTCCTAATTAGATTATCAATAACAAAACAGTGATGACAAGTCCTTACTAAAAAGATTCATAACGATATGTTCACAATATTTACATAATTATTTAATCACAGGTCAGGTATTAAACAGGCACATAATATCGCAGTATTTGCAAAATTTAGGTATCACAGAGACACATATTATCACCATATTCGCATAATTAGTTCATCACAAAAACAGGTTATGCGAAAACCCATATTATCACAGTAATTACATCATTTATTGTTTACAGGATCAAGGGTCCGTGCAAAATTTATTGACGGTGTTGGAATGACACAATAACATGAATAAGGCATCGGGGGGGGGGGGGGGGGGTTATGGGTTTTTGTTTCGGTCAGAATTTTTTTTTCGGACAACACGAGAGGTAGAATATTTATTGCTTTTTCCAGAATTTAACATTAGGTTATATGACAAAAACTCTGAATCAGATTATTTTTTTCCTTCCACCAAAATCAGATTATTTGTTTCACAAACATTGGGAATCAGAATATTTTTTTAGAAAGAAACCAAAACCCCCCCCATGGAAATTAAATGGTCCGTCCCTAAGAAAAAATATACATTAGGCAACTGCTATTTTAAGATCATTCTTTATGCATAGAATTTTCCGTGGAAATGAGAAATATTGATTTCTTATGTTGTTTGCATGTACAACTTACTTAAAAATTTATGAAATGTTGGACATTTCTAGGTAAAACACTAAGGTGGATCGCAGTAATTACAATAACAAGAAATTGAATATATTCAATTCGTTAAAAATAAAACAACACACACACAAAGAGGCAAGTGTATCTTCCTTATCTTAGATCACATCAAGGAGAAGGTAAAGAAAATGTTGATGTGCAATGATTTTTTTCGGCCAAAAAATACTTTAATAGGAGGGAAAACATTAAGCCTGTTTTTTTGGGGGGTTCAAATTGATTCATGTAATATATAAAGTGAATCAAAAGATATGCTTTTTCTCATTTATGCTTTCATACTTTATCAATTTTAGTTTTTTAAAAGAAGCATATAAAATATGCAAGATGAGTAAAATATTAGATGTTTTTCCCTCTCGAGTCTTCCTAAATATGAGGGCCCGGGTGGCTCTTTAAGCTAGGTAGTTGGATTAACATAACAACTCATACAAGGCTATCACCAATACGGTGTGGTCTCGCGCAAGGCTTTGTAAATTACAAAAAAGGTGCACTCGACTTGCAGCCGCAAGTGAAAAGTTTATCAGTTGATTGCCCATGGTCGATTGTTCTCTCCGGGTACTCCGGCTTGATATAGCTGAAATATTGCTTAAAATTGGCGTTAAGCACAACCAATCAATCAATAAAATCAATCAACGTAAGTATGTTTTTTCATCCTAAGTCTGTGAGAATAACATAGAGGATAACTATTGAAAATCCTACAAGTATAAATAGATCTTTATACAAAGGATTCAGTGATAGTGAGCATTTCTTGTTTCAAAAAGTTCATGCAATATACAACAAGAGTAAAACGTCATAAAATGTTTTCCCCACAACAAAGGATCAGCAGTCTGCAAATTAAAACTTTGTAAAGGTATACCCCGATTGTTAATAACATGGAGTATGCATAGTGAAAATATTACCAGGATAAATTTCAAAAAGTACATATAATATACTGATTAAAAAAAGTTCAGCTACACCGTTGTTTTTTCGCATATTATTTTTTTTCCTTCACATTTTGCGTCTATAAATATTATAGACATCATATGGTTAATCAAGACAAAAGACTTTTACAACAGGTAGAATAACGTTTTGCTTGAGTCATTTCGCGCCGAAAATCAGCTGCAGTTGCAGTAGGGGTGTTTACTTGTCTTACAGGTTTATGCTTTCCGAAAGTTTATTTCATCGACAATTTGTTCTTGAATAAGATTCAAAACAGAAGAACATTTTTTTTCTTGTAACCAAAAGTTTGATGGGGGCGCCGTAGAGGACTTCCGCAGAATGACCCCCATCGGTATGTTGGCAGGCGGAATGACCGTAAATGACGTTGCTGTGATATTTGGTGTCCATCGTACAATCATATTTAGGATAGCACAACGTTTCAGGACCACTGGCACAGCTAAGGATAGGCCAAGATCCGGTAGACCAAAACGTCTCACTCCTAGAGAAGAACGTTACATCAGGACCACAGCAGGTCGTGGCCACTTCTTAATAGCAACAAGGATTGTCGACAGGGTACGGAGAGCAACTGGAGTCCGCATATCCGCGGAATCAGTCCGCAATCAACTTAAAGCTTGTCGTTTCAAATCAATAAGACCACATACAAGTATGGAGTGAACTGTCCACCACAAAATACTGCGAAACATAGGGACAAATCTGCAATTGCGCCGAAACTGGAGGACAGTACTTTTTCGGATGAATCTCGATTCACACTAAAGTTTGCAGATGGTCGCATTCGTGTCTGGAGATGGCCTGATGAACGCTTCGCGGCGGCTTGTGTTATGCCAGTTGACCGCTTTAGTGGCAGTTAGCTACTGTTGTGGTGAGGAGTGCATTACGCAGGAAAGACCAACTTGATTGTGATAAGACAAACACTGAATGCACAGCGCTACTGCGATGACATTTACGTCCTGTCGTGATGCCGTTCATGTACAGAGACAATCGTTTTGTCTTTCAGCAGGACAATGCTTGGTCACACACCGCTCTTCTCTCCATGAAATTTTTGCAGGCAAACAATGTTAATGCATTACCCTGGCCGAGTCGTTCTCCTGATCTGGCTCCTATTGAACATGTTTTTGACATGCTAAACAGACAAATTTCCTTGCCCTATGTCCCATGATGCATAGCAAGGACTAAGTAAGTAAATAGAACAATTCGAGAGAATCATCATACTTTCAACTCCTTGCAGGATTTGAAAAATGCGCTCATCATTGAATTGAACGCCATTCCACAGTACAAGTTCCAACTAATCATGAGAGACATGCAAAAAAGATATAGGGCTACCAGTACTGCCAACGGGGCCTGGACATTGTCGATTTATGTATGAATTCATCTTGTGTCACGTATTGCAAATCAGGAATTTTGTGAATTACGATTTTGTGTACGTTCATGTTCCTATTTATTGTTGTTATTGTTTGTTAGGACAATGTATTTATTGTTATGCAATGAAATCTAAATTATTTTTGAAAATATAAAATTAAAAAATTTGTTGCTAAGTTTTTCTTGCTCAGTATATATATATATATGTATATACATTAGGAAATCGTCCCATTTTGTTTTCAACCGCAGCTTCAATAGTCTGTATATTTATTTTTCTAAAGTTATACGCCAAGTGTGAATAATATACAAAGGGAATAGCTAGTTTACAACTTACAAGTATATATTTATTATATCTGGAAAATATTACAGTTTTCTTATGCATTTCGTGTTCCAAAGAGTATATAAAATATCTGCAATGAATAATTCAGCCAATGTTGTTAGAAAAACAAGCTTCAAGAATTTCAGGTTTGGTTTATGGTCTTTAACACCACTTTCAACAATATTGGATTGATATCGTCGCGGTTAGTTTTATTGGTGGAGGAAATCGGAGTGCCCGGAGAAAACAACCGACCTTCCGGAAGTCACATAATGTTGTTTCGAGTACACCTCGCCATGAACGGGATTCGAACTCACTACTTTAGTGGTGATAGGCATTGATTGCACAGGATAAGGTTTTCAAAAGTTATACTCAAGTACTAGTATATAATATGAATAAAATACACAACGTTTTCTATATAAAAGATAGGTATAACAGTTATTTTGTGATTATATAATATTGGCAATAATATCATCTTCTATCGACATACCCTTCTTAAATAAAACTTTAATTAACTAAGAGGAACCCTTGGTTCAGTAGCTTCCTTGTTAGCAGCAACCCTCTATGAAGGAAATCCTGATAGGAATCACAAGCTCTGGAATATCGTATCAACTGAGAGAAATATACTCCATATGCAGGTGCTGCTTGAATGTTGCTACACATAAATGGAAAGTTCACAATGGGAAAATTGAAATCATTTCTTTTGTCGTAATGTTTCGTTCTTAATCTCCCCTCAGTGTCAATATCGAGGTGTAGGTCATTGTATGAAGCAGACCTATCTGTAACTGTGGTATCCTTTATTTCAAGTTCAATGGGATAGATGCGATCAACGAAATCACAAAACCTAGAATTATTTGGTGGAGGGACATAATCTATATAGCGGAAAGTGAAATTAAATGATCGGGCTAGCTACTTTTCGTTTTTCTTGAGAAGCCACTGTATGAAGTCTGCTTCATACGAATAAATTCACCAAAAAAAACCGGTTAGTATCGATAATCTATTACTTACTAACCACTATACTATTTTTGTATAATTGTATATGTATACTTTGTAGATTTGAAAATCATTCTTGATACTCAAAATTGACCTAACCCCAACTAATCATCATGTCCATCCACAAACATAGTGATTATGAAAAAGAGAACTTATTACAAAGCTACATGCTATGTTATTATATTATATGGAATACATTAAAAACAGATATTTAACAGATATTTGTAACATTTATTCATTTTAATTTAAGCATATTATATTGTCTAAATAATGAGTGTATTCTATAAAGGTCATGTACACTAAACTTGATATCTACGTTTTTATTACTATCACTAGGTTGATTGCATTTCCTCCAAATAATAATAACTAATTACTGAGGGGTTCTTTTCTACTTTTATTTGCTTAGACACAATATTTCATATATCATATTATAATATATAATAATATAATATCCCTCACATGAGGTGTAAATGATTTCTTGATTAGATCTCCATAGGTGGATCGGTGGTGAAATCAATTCAATTTTACCTTGGAAAAGAAATAAGTTCTCCAAATATTTAGATTTTCAACTTCTGAATCACAGCTCTAAATTTCAATGTTGCACAGAGATAAATCAAAAGCAATATGGTGTTGTATAGAACTAAAGACAATAGACAAAGGAATTTACCGCCAAAAATAAAAGTGACCGATGAAGATAAAGTAATAGTGCGGTTCAACGAACCATGGATATAAATGATTAGAGTTAAATATAGTAGAACAAGTCCGTGATTATGTCATGTCCGTCAAACAGGTCTATAGTAAAATCAATTAATCAAAATAATATCAACATACTTAATTACACTTTGTAATTAACCTGTAATAAAAGAAAGTAATTAAATAATTCCGTATAATTAAATTATTACCAATGACAATACTGAAAAATACTAGAAATACAAAAACTTATAAATTGATTAAAATACAGACTATCACATTGATACCTCTGCTGGTGGACTATTAGTCTCTGGAGGTATCATCTACCCAGTAGTCAGTGTTACTATCACTAGGTTGATACCTCTTCAGGTGGACTATAAGTCCCCGAGGTATCATTTACCCAGTAGTCAGTGATACTATCACTAGATTGATACCTCTGCAGGTGGACTATAAGTCCCCGAAGTATCATCTACCCAGTAGTCAGTGTTACTATCACCAGGTGGATACCTCTGCAGGTGGACTATAAGTCTCCGGCGGTATCATCTACCCAGTAGCCAGTGTTGTTATCACTAGGTTGATACATCTGCTTGTGGACTATTAGTCTCCGGAGGTATCCTCTACCCAGTAGCCATTGTTTAGACACTGACATGGTTTATTAGATATACTTATAATTGAAATTTTACAGTTACTGAATAATGTAATTATTACTAAGACTATTGTTCTCCTCCCTCGGCATTTGTGACCATAGCCCGATTTTTAGCTATCCTGTTTATGCCCTTTTTGTGTTCTTACACATAAGAATTTTCTTTATTTGGTTTTCCAATCTTTTTACATTGAGCGTACATAATGGAGATTATTGCAGAAACGCCTAGTGTGTATTAAATGTGATATCTACGTTTCTATTATTATAATGTAGGATGATATATTACAATATTAGATGGAATAAATTGACAACCAATATTTAACAGGGGCGTCGTGGTCGTGATCATGTGATAGTTAGATATACAACTACCTTTGCAATCAGTGCCTATCACCACTGGTGTTGTGAGTTCGAATCCCGTTCATTGTGAGGTGTACTCGATACAACATTATGCGATAAAGTTTGTCAGTGACCAGCGACAGGTCGGTCGCTTTCTCCGAGTACTCCACCAATAAAACTTACCGTGACGATATGCCTACAATATTGTTGAAAGTGGCGTTGAACACCATAAATCAAACTAAACCAAACCGATATATAGCAGATATCTTTGATATTTTATTGCAAATATAAACATTGTCCTTTAACTAGAAAGACCATAAGTAACTTTGCCCATTAATAGTGTTTGCAGTTATTGACCACGCTAGTGTTTATTTCCTTTTTATAGTAAATGGAAACTGGAGTTCGTGGGGAAGCTGGATTTCTTGTACAAAGACGTGCGTTGGAGGAACAAGGACACGATATAGATCGTGTAACAATCCAACACCAGATAATGGCGGTTCTCCTTGCCCAGGATTGGACTATGAAACGGTATCATGCTCTGCAACTATCTTATGCACAGGTATTTCGATAATATGCTATCTTACATAATTAGTTTATCACAAGGACGCATATTATCACAGTTTTTCGAAAATTAGGTGTTCACATCAATAGGTGATATTAAGATATAATAATAATCACGTTGAAAAATCACAAGATCGAAAAGAAAATGTCCCAAATGCCATTTGCACTCTTTATGAATTGGTCTAACCAAGGATTTATATAGTAATATAAATCCTTGGTCTAACGTATGTTTTTTTCTAAATCATCATAAAGGTCATAATAGAACAAAGTCAAGGGGGAACATAATACTCATTTCATACGAAAATGTTTAAAGTGTTTGGTCAACTCATAATTCGAGAGAAACAACAATCATGTTATATCCTGTTTTGACATGAAATCTACTAAATACTCAATAGTTTTGACCAGATATTTGGTTAGTATTATGTTGTGCTTTTGTATATACTCTCAATTTATTTTGTATCCGATACTTTTTTATATATACGTAGCATTTATGCATAATTTTTGCATATGTGTAACGAGCGGAAGTAAACATTGACGGATGTAAATACAAATGGTGGCGGCTTAAATTATTGGTGACAGAAATCTTTCTTATTTGTTGTGTAGAAACAAGTAGTAGTGGAAAAAGACACTTAAAATCATTTATCCAAGGTTCAATCAAGTAAAAATCATAAAAGATTTAAAAACCACGCAAATATAGGGAAGTGATAAACAAACAACTTCTACACGCAAAGGGAGATAATCGTTAAATTATCATAAAACCAGGGGCACACCTGTGTTTTAGATTTTATTGAAGATATATATAAGCAAAGTATATAATTTTAAACAATATTATATTGAAGCATTTTAACAGTATATGCACTATACATGAGCGACTCCAAATTAATAAAATACCTTGAGAAGATCAATTCAAAGGCAGACCAAGCACCTACAGGACCAAGCATTAGAAAACTGCTTATTATATCGGACAGTAATTGAAGATACCTACGATAACATATACAATCGCCGGTAGAAAATCAAATCATATGGTAATGCAAGAGTGGTAGAACAACATACGAGAGTTATAACTGGCTATTACAAAACATAGATGATCAAATAGGACAACACGATAACATTCATTTCTACATCTGGCTAGCAACATGTGATCTTACTAGCTACAATCCACCATTTATATATCTGGCTTTTGAAAACAGTGACGGTATTCATCATATAGTTGACACATGTCATCAAATTACTGAAATGGTGAATCATTACCCACACTGTAGAGTAACATTTCTTGAAACGCCCGTGTACTCGATATACGAGCATAGTAAATACAAAGGTCAAACAGACTCTGAATTCAAGAAGTTAGACAACGAACTCCTATCGCAAATTAATGAACTAAGCCAAAATTCCAGGGAAATAAATACTGGATTAAACAATATATCACCTGTATTCTCAACTGTTCTCAGCCGGCAGCACTGGAAAAACTCAAAGACAAAACAAACACCTCGAGATCAATATAATTATAACTTACTCAAGGAAGGACTCCACCCAGGTATAAATGTGGTAAAAGTTTGGTTAAAGAAACTGGAATTACAAATAAAAAAAGACTGTTGAGAAAACTTGCATTAGTCAACTGTGGGGGCATCCACAATGCACTTTTGTCGGTTAGATCATCTCCTTTATTTTGTATACACTATCTCTGAAACATTACCAGACAAAAACTTGGCAACGTGAAATAGCAATGGCAACCAATGGATCTATTGCAAAATATAAAAATGACAATAAACATCAAACTAGAAGCATGCGTGGCACATCTAGCTCGATTACAAATACGTACACTCTCAAAATAGACAAAGCGTTGAATAAAAAACTAGATGCTACCAAACGTCAACAAAGCGTACTGTATGGATACACCAGAGGAGGACTAGTTATAACTGCTGATGCAGCAACATTTGAGCTATTAAAGATAGCGCAAATATATATCATGAAAACCTCCCAGAATCAATTGGAAAGGCTTATATAACACAAAGCACTGACTCTACACAATGCCACAATGTGCAGACTACAATACGAGTACATGAACAAGAACAACCTGCATAGACAACCAATCTGTATTTAACTAGTAGCAGAATCCAAGTAAATGGCAAAAATCTGACGCTATTTGTGGAAAGAGATATTACTGGAATTCATGACATTATTCATGCAGCCACATATAATGGCAACCAGATAAATCTGAATAAACTAAACAACATACTCGCCGAATAATTGCAACGTATAATAGGAACAAATACAACAACTACAAGCGTGCATAAACTCAGGAAGACACCAGCAACAAAACAACAATAAATTGAAGATATATCATGTTGCAAATGCAGAAAGAACTGTAGAACACGTAGCACATACTGAACTGTAGGCGAACATTGGATACACTACAAATGCGAAAAGCTTAATCCTGAACATATAACAGCAATAGAAGTAACAACAACAGTAGACTATATATGTACACTCTGTCAGAATGCAAAATATAATATTTGCGCTAATGCAGTAGCTATTCTAGATGAATGTAATTTAAGGTCAGATGAAGTACAAGATGAAACTTGTTGTAATCTATGTGACAAAACAATTGACGACGAAAATTAAGACTTATGTACATCATGTAACAGCACATACCATTTGACGTGTATGTAAACTAACAACGATCACAAAACATGCTACTCGTGTGAATCATATATAGATGAATTGAAAAACCAAAATGAGAGTGAAATCACACAACCAGAATTAGATGAACATAACACTATTCTGAAAGAAACCAGCAGTAACAACAATAGATGTACTGACGCAATGCAAACACAAAGACAAAATATTGTGAATGAAAACCATTGCATCGAAGCCGATAAACACGAGACATCACATAAAAATATTTTACTAACAAGTTCAATATCTAAAAGTCATGATGAGGAATCCATATCAGCCAAATTAAGAGAACTACGAAATAAAGAAACAAAATTAAAAAAACTAGAGGAAACACTCAAAATAAGAGAAAAATCTCTAACTGAGCAAAGGAAACGTAGAATAGAAATGGAAACGTATTGTAATAAACTCGAAGCTAAGAACACCGAACTCGAATTAATGGTAAAAACATTACAGAGGAGAATAGAACAACATGAACAGTCAAGTGATAATCCATCAACTTCACCTGTAAATACAACTACCAACTCGGATATTAACTCTAGAATGAAAGAACAACTTAACAACAAGATATTGACAGTACATGATCAAATTACAAACATTGTTTTCGACCAAATCGATAAACAACTTGAGTTAGTCAACATTTCAATGAACAGTACTAGTCAAACAATAAATCAAATTAGTTCCGATTGCTATAAAGAAACGATTAAAATGAGCACGGCTAGAGACAATATGCCCAAATGGAACATTGAAACAACAACGACTAATCATGACTACAGTCTGATCAACAATTCTCAAGATACATGTACCTCACAGACAATCCGAGAAGTTAAAACCACACATATAATTACACATGAATTAGCAACAGGTATTCCACTATACTACAAACAGAGAAGCTCAAGTAATGTAGCAAAATCATTTCGCCGACCTCAACGGCAAACTAAAGCATATAGGACACCGATTGTACAAGACCGAGAAAACTATGGACCAGCTATCAAAGATAACACTGACAGGGTGAATGCCAACTCACCTTTCTTAGGTAAGACATGCCTCCAGCAGCATCTGAGATAGCACATATTCCAACTAATTTTAAGGGAGAAGGAGAGATACATATAGCGTCCCTGGATTGCAAAAACTTAAAAACAAGTGCCTACATAATAGAAGAGCAATTGAAACAACATCAAATTATCTTAATACAAGAACATTGGCTATTTGAGACTCAAATCAACACAATTGGCGACTTGAATAAAAACATAAATTTTGTCGGAAAAGGAGTAGATAAATATAATCCAGTCTTACCAAAAAGCATGCCGAGATGATATGAAGGAGTCACAATTATTTGGAGGGAAAACATTGATCATTTAATTAAAATACTACCAGATGGCGCTGAAAGGATACAGTGTGAAGAAATCAATAGTAATAATGATGCAAAATTATTAGTAGCTTCAGTCTATTTACCATCAAAAGGAAGCCATGACTATGTCGATGAATTATATGACTGTATAGACCAACTATATGAAATATACCAAAGGTATCAAGGAACACATACAATTATAATCGGTAGCGATCTAAATGAAGACCTCAACAATGAAAAGACAAACAAGATGAAAAAATACTTATTGCATTTTATCACAGAGTGTGGCTTATCATATGATAACAGCTCAAAAACATTCATTAAACCCAATGGAGAAGAATGTTCTGAATTAGACTATTTCCTACATACCATCAACTACAAGTTCTGCACAAAGAAAGAAGTCCTCAACAATACTATCACAAAGGTGTCCATTCTCTATCCAGAGTTGTCGTTCCTGCTACGCTAGACTCTATCTTGTAAAAGTTAGAAACAGTAAAAAAAATGTACTTAAAATTGCTTTGATTATTGTAAATATCAATAAAGATGAAAATAAATCACTCATTTCAAATCAATTCTCTCTTAAAAATGATTCCCCCCCCCACCCACACTTCTTGGAGAAATATTTCGCGGAGGTAAAAATTAAAAAGTTAAAAACGATCACAAAACATTTACAGCTCAAAGGTTCCGGCTGTCACAAAGGGAATATAGCAGAGGTGATAAACTACAGAGGCATAACCGTCTTACCAGTCATCAATAAAATAATTGAAACCATAATACAAAAACCGGACAAACCATAAAATACTGGAAATCCAGAATCCAATACAACGTGTATTCACTGATGGATCATCACCTTTAAATTCTGCTTTGCCAGTAGAAGAGACATACATAAAAAATGCAGATAACAGAAATGAATGTCAGCTAGTATTACTGGATGCAAAATCGGCATGTGACGTTGTTATGCATAGTCATCTGATGAGACGGTATGCCATGCTGGAATACAGGTCAAACACTGGTCACTAATCAACAGTATGCACCAGAAGGCTAGTACTGTAGGTGTTCGGTAAAATGGGAAAACAAGATATCACAACAATTTCCAGTAACTCAAGGAGTTCACCAAGGAGGTATCCTAAGCAGTGACCTATGCAAAGTCTACATACATCCTCTATTAAACAATATATAACTCATATATAGGAATGACAATCGGAGACGTAAACTGTAACGCTTAGTGCATGTGCAGAGGATGAGTAGACGTGAACATGAAACACAAGACATGATTAATATAGCACATGCATTTGCTACAATGGAAGGATACAAACTTCAGCCAGCTAAAAGTGTTATCATAAACATACAACCAAACAAGAGAAAGCAAAATATGATGGATCAAGAATATATTCTTGGAAATGCAATGTCTAATGTCAAGCAAGCCGTTCATTTGGGAATAATAAGAACAACCACATTAGCTGACAACATGACAGTAAATGTAGAAGAGAATATCAGGAAATCTAGTAGAAGCGCTTATGGTTTATTTGGAGGAGGATTCCATGGCAACAATGGACTAGATCCTGAAACTCTAATACATTTATTCAACACATACATAACGCCAGTGTTAATGTACGGTATGGAACTAATCATCCCAAAGACCACAGCACTAGAACAGTTAGAACGATATCAAAAGAAGCTTCTCAAACAACTACTATCATTCCCACCGAATACACCCGACCCAGCAGTTTATTTATTATCCGTAACATTTCCAGTCGAGGCTCAACTACATATACGAGCATTAAGTTTCTGCAATAACATCTGTAATCAAGAAGAGAAAAGTATAGAAAAATTATCAGCAAGGCAACAACTAAGAATAAAAACCATCAACAGTAACAGCTGGTTTATAGAAATTAAGAAAATGTTGATAAAATACAACCTGCAAGACCCAGTACTACTTGGACAATCCTAAGACAAAAAGGCTGAGGATAACATCAATGATGAGAGAAATTCAAAATTACTGGCAAGAACTCATAACTTCAATGGCTTCATACTACTCGGGATTGAAATACCTGAATTCCGGAGATTACCGACCGGGTACACTCTGTGATTTTCGTTATTTCATTAAAATTAAATATTTTCCCTTTTAGTGCCTCTATTCTAACCTTCTCTACGCAGAATCACCTAAATTTGATGCATTTTACACATTTTGATACATTATAGTATTTATAGAAAAAATGGCTTGTATCAAAATGTATAAAATACGTCAAAATTTATAGGGGTTGTGATACTCTTGTTTCACAATAGTGGTCTGAAAACATATCTGTTGAATTCACAATTAAACTTCCATATAAAGTCATTGACTTTTTAATATTAATTGTGTATTATATGTCGAAAATATAAATGATAAAAAGATTAAGGTCGGGTACCTTTTCCATATCATCCCAGCTAGCTTCCCTCGACTGTGTCTCGGGCTGATATGAGGGCCTCGGGATGATACAGGGGCTGACATGGAAAGGGACATGTGGTCTAGGGCGCTGGACATAAGGCTAAGCGATTGGTGCTGCAGTGTATCAATGGTGTGAGTTCAAATTCCGTCGAGGGAAGAACAAACATTTGTCAGCTCAAAGATCTAATTCTAACACTTATTGGCTTAATTTTCAGACGTGTATAAATATTTAGTATTACACTAGTATTTCAAGTAACTTTGAGATCCAGTGGGACATATATATTGTATGGTTGTTGCCTGCTTAGATGTTTGTATAATATACTTTATGTCCTGTAACTGCATAATGAATTATTCATCATCCTATACAATTTATTAAAAATTGCGGTCAAATTATAATATTAAGTATATATGGATCATCTACACACGCTTAGCCACATGTCTTATGTCTATCTCTAGATTTTACCATACGAGACAAGGTAGCACTTCGACTATTGAAGCTATATTTTTTAGATAGCGGATGTGGCCGAGTAGTTTACGGCGCTGGACATAAGGCTAAGCGATTGGTGCGGTAGTGTATCAATGGGGTCCAAATCCCGTCGAGAGAAGAACAAAATTTGTCAGCTCATTGATCTAATTCTAACACTGTTTGGTTTAATTTTCAGACGTATTTATATATATATATATATATAAATTATCCATAAACAAATACGATGCCAATAATCAAATAAAGAGGCATGTACAAAAGAAATTACTCAGAGTTATGTAATGAAGAGGCATATATTATCAGAGTATGTACATCATTTGTTGGTATTATACCAGTATCTACATCAGTAGATAATATTGATAGTCAATTACCTACTGATCACGATGATAGAATGTCTAGTCGTGGATGATTAGTTCATGGAATAAAACACAATAGTTAAAATTCATGGCCATAGAGAGATGTAACGGTGTACATCCGAATTATTATATCAAACATATTGTATTGAATACAATTCATTTACAAAACTTTCAGCAGATTTATGTTCACTGTGTAAAAGTACAGTTTCTATGCCAAAAACAGTGTAATTCAACAAGTAAATACAGCCATTTCTTTGTGATGTTCAGCCAATGTATATATATATCAATAGACAGCGGATGTGACAGAGTGATCTAGGGCGCTGGACATAAGGCTAAGCGAATTTCTGCAGTGTACCAATGGTATGAGTTGAATCCCGTCGAGTACATACAATTTGGCAGCTCACAAATCTAATTCTAACACTGCTGGGTTAAATTGTCAGACGAATATGCTCTATACTTTGACTAAATTATCAACAAAGAAAAAGGAACAGGTAGTTGCATAAGGATATTTTATGAAATTGAATACCATACTTGATAGCTAAAACTGATGTTACACTATTCATCATGTCGATCAAAATAACTAACTGCTTTGATAAACAGGAATTATTGTAGTATAACATTCTTTGATATTGTGTGCAATACGTCAACAACATAGAAAATCAACAGATATATTTGATATTTTATTGAAATATGCTGTACTTAAGTTAGAAAAGTCATAATATCAACCTTCATCAACAACGCCTATCATTTTTCTATTAGTAAATGGAAACTGGAGTTTGTGGGGAAGCTGGACTCCTTGTACAAAGACATGTGTTGGAGGAACAAGGACACGAAATAGAACCTGTGATAATCCGTCACCTGTAAATGGCGGTTCTCCTTGCCTAGGATTGGAAAATGAAACTGGTTCATGCTCTACAGCCATCTCATGTTTAGGTATGTGTTAGAGTTATATGTGTAAGCATTTACTCACTACTGTCCTAACGTAGTCAATTCAGCATATGTATACACTGTAGACTCTAAGGTCGTCTTATAGAATAATAAAATATATGCAAAAGATTATTCAAAATTGGGAGTCTTTACAAGGTAATAAAACAAATACATTTGTAATATCAGGTCTCGTTTATTTTGTGTGTACAACTTATGTAGCAACAGCAGTATCATAATATATGCCGTCCATATTTGTATGGTTATATACGTTCGAAATGGATAACAGTTTCGACTAAAATGCGGATGCTTTTCTGTCTTCAGGAAATATTCGCAGACAGTAATGTCCACAAACGGTAAAATCGTGATAAATAGCTAATTTTCAATGTGGACGGCAACTTGTAAACTTTATGATGATTGCGATAATAAAGACAATTATATTTCATTTTATATATTTAGTAAATGGAAACTGGGGTACATGGCAAGATTGGAATTCATGTTCAGTGACATGTGGTAGTGGATCAAGGTCACGGTATCAGGAATGTAACAATCCAGAGCCTGCGCATGGGGGTTTAAACTGTCAAGGAAATGACACAGACATTGAATCGTGCTCTATGATGTTATGTCCTGGTAAATTTTAGAATAGTTTAATTCAGGGAATACATGATGTATGTGTTTACTGCGTTCTACTGAACTAAGTGTATGTGACAATGCAATCAATGATACCTTTGACAAGAAAGCGAAATTATATGTTTGTTATCAGTTTGAATGTTAATTGTCTCATTAAAAGGTTTCAAAACATAAATGAGCTCTTACATGCATAGCAAACTCGGTAATAAATTTGATAGGAGGTGATAAACTCAGTTCTAGATATTGATCTTTTGCAATGGATTAATGTGATGTAATCGAACTAGTAGATTGATAGAGGAATAATGAGAACACTAATAGAAAGATAGGGAAAAAGTATATAATATAATGTATCCCATACTAAGTTTATATATAAGCCGAAATATGGCTTTTATGGTACATCTTTCTCATTTGTACCTGTGTCCTTTGTGAAACAAGTTGTAATTACATTCACTTTCTGTTTTGATGGGAAATATCAAGAAGAGACCACTGGTGTGTACAATGGTTCACGTCATGCAAATAGATCAGATACTGCTCACGGTAAACAACAATCAATCACTCAATCGTGTCTTTGTTTTTGTTTATGTTACATTTATGTTTAACTGCTTTAAAGAGTATAACTATATGAATCAAATATGACCATAACAGTATGTAATGTTTACTTTACTGAAGATCTTACAGATGCACTGACGTCTTCACTTGATGCAGGTCCTATTGCTGGTGGTGTTTCTGCAATTCTCTTGTTACTGGTTGGCATAGTAATTGTACTCGTATGTGTTAAAAGGTAAAATTGAAAATTTGATAATTTTTTATTAATTCTCTCTAAGCTCCTTTTAAATCTCATGGCATTCTTGTAAAAAATATCATGCAAAGATTGCAACACATTCAATGCCAATGCAAGTGGTATACAATTAATCGGCGTATTTAAAGAAATTAATAGAAATGATAGAACTACTTAACATTGGGGGGAACTCGGGATAACAAATAGATCCTGGTGACATCACTATTAGGTACAGCACAACTCCTCTGAATGGAGAGGATGTACTGCTAGTGTCTTTAGAGGATTTAACGGAATGCCACGCTCAACGCTGGTAAGAGTTAATTTGGGTGGTTGACCGATACAAGACAAAATCGGCCATTCAAATTCAGTAATTCTCCCTTAACCTGTAGCAATCCAGACTTTCGGTCATATATATGCTTATATTTTACCATCTGTTAACCTACATGTTTTATTTTTGTAAGAAATAATTTGCTTATCCTTTCAGTATCAAATTTTACACACAACATGCACACATAATTGTATCTATTGTATGTAACTGTTGTTTAGAAGGTATACGAATGTTTAGCTTTCTGATATTAAACTTTGTAATTGTTATTAGGAGAAGACAAACACCTCATGTTAAAGAAACAACTGAAGAAATAAATAACAAAATATACAACAATGAAGAAGATATTACGCTTCGAACAGGTATTGTACCAGATTGTGTACCATATGTTTTAGTAGTTCATTGTAAGAGATATACATGGTAAACACTTGATCATGTTTACTTTGCTATAGAGCAATATACATTTGTATGTCAAATTTTATGTTTCGTGTTTTCATTGACGGGCTATGTTGTCCTTCACAATCTTTCATGATATAATATCTTTTTTACCGTTGAGGAGTACTACCCCTCCGAAAGTTGTGTCCTCTAGTTTGATGGACAAATCAAACATATAATTCCTCATGCAAATTCGAAATGTCACGTTCATTGCACCAAAGACAACCTGCAGCAGCCTCTACTGCGCATTGGTATGTTAGAACTGCTCGTTGATGGTCCCTTGTAAGGAACAAATTACTTTCCCTGTGTATCATCACCCATTTCAACTTGTACACATCAGTGCTTTTACCTGTAGGCCAATTCCGTGCTACCTTTTTACTATATTATTTATTTCGTTTACATTGTTCTCCTCATCGATATACTACTAGTTGAATTGCTGTTGGCTTGATATTAAATAGCAATCAATCTTTTAATTATAATTCTACGAAGCATCTACAGTCTTCGGGAAATTGATGTTAGTTGTTAATAATAAATTGGCATGTCTCCATGTAAGAACGATGTTCATGTTTGTGTCATTTTTTTGCATACAACAAGGGTGTCATGCAGGGATCATTCAAACAAATGGAGCAGATACTATTTGCTCTTTTCACCCAAATCAAGTCCTTAACAAATATGTGGCGGTTTAAAACCGATGTATTGGACATCCAACACAGACACAAATATAAGCAAACAATGAAAGAAGGGTGACATCAGATGTTACTGAAGGGTAACCATGTTCTGTTCCATTCATGACACCCGCCGTATTATGCTTAAGGTCCGATGAAAAGTCATGGCGGGGGATTGCAAAAAGGGAGCATCTTCGTTGTCATCTATGACAGAAACATTCCGGAACGGTGAGCATGATATATATACAACATACATCTGATGACAAATAGTAGTGAAAAGCTGGTATCACTCTTTTTTTGTGGGCTCCTTGTTGATCATCTTTTTAGTTTATTAGTTCTGTAATTTGACTTGTTTATCTTCGTTCTGTGTATTTTACTTATTGCTACCTTTGTCTGTTGTTTTCTCTAACATTTGGAATAATTTTTGTTTTCATTTTAAAATGTCAATTGAAAGATCCAGCTGTGGTATTCTTCAATGGAAACGTGCTTTGAAAGGAATCCCGATCGCTTGATTTTATATGTTTCCTTATTGTACGGTATTACGCACAACATTGAATTTATACCTGTATGGTAACGTTTAACGGATCATTATATATTTTACAGAAGGCAGAGAGGACCAAATGTACATCAACATCAGCATGCCTAATCGAACCTCTTCCACTGACACAGATGATGATATAATACCAGCATCATCAAAAATAAACATGAACCCAAATGAAACTATGACTTATCAAAACATAACAGATATTAATGCTTGTGTTAACGTGGACGATTTGAAGAGATATATAGGAAGAAAACAAATAAACGAGGGATTGAAAGAGGAATATCAGGTAATTAGTGTTTAACAGTTAGATAATTTGCCGAAGGAATAAACGCTTTCGAAAACAGACAGGTCAATCATAAATGGACAAGGCAGAGACACAGGTAACATTGGACGCAAGACACAGAATGAAGACATAAAAAATAAAAAGAATAAAAGAATAAACAAGATGAGGAAGGATTCTAAAAGCATCATATTAAATTCAATTGCAAAGTAATGTACCATGCATCCTGCCTTTAATAAACGTTGAATTTAATTTCCATCAACTGTTGTTATTAAATATCAGAAAATTGTGTTATTAATCTTAACATTTGGGATTAATGATACTAGGTAAAAGCTGTATTCCTAGTAAATTGTTTACAGGATTAATGATACCAGGTAAAAGCTGTATTCCTAGTAAATTGTTTACAGCAAATTTAAGTGTAATAACATCATTATTTGTGTTTAAAACAATGTGAAAAAAAAACATTTGTGTACAAAGAACATAATACAATTATAAAGCAGCAACAATATCTACAGAAAACAATTCAATCATCATGCACATATCTCACTGGTGGTCAAATGAAAATCGACAAAATCTATTAAAAGGTGTAATTATACAATCAATTGCTAAATAAAGTAGTCTTATCAGGTATATAAGTGTATGTTCGGTATATTATCTCAGTAGATATTATGTATATAATAAAACACAAAGGCTGTAATACTAGAGTTATTACATAGTCTGTAGGCACTCAAACATTCACTTTAAACATATGTTATTGTTCATAAAGACAAAAGGATCGGACACAAGTTACACAACGTAGACAGTCTTCTCCCATTCCATAAATGGGTGGGGATTGTGGGGTTTAATGCCAACAATATTTCAGCTATATCGTGGCGTACAGTTGTATTGGTGGAGAAAAATACCAACCTGTCGCAAATCACTAGTAAACTTATTCACATAATGTTGTACACTCCGATTGAGTGACATTCAAACCCACAATGTTAGTGGTGATAGTCACTGTTTGCATAAGTAGTTGTAGATCCAACTACCATACCCTCGCGACCACAACTGTCCATTCCCATTACATATATTACAAAATACACAATTGAACATTAAAATATGGAATAAAACAAATGTATAATAAACATTTATAGTAAATGAATGCATGAAGAAAAAATATATTTAAGAAACAATTAAGCTCGTCATGGAGCCTCGTCGACTGTATGATCAATTCATTAATAATCTATTGATGCATAATCGAACAGACCCAAAGGCGTACTACGTGGCAATGGGATATTAAATTAGCAAACATCTTATACAATAGAAGCTGTGACGACTACATACATGGCTATAGATCTTGATTTTATATATATATATGTTTAGAGTATACAATATGGAGCTCAGCATCCAACAACAAAATCACAACACAAGGAAAACGTCGTGAAGAATAGATATAAAACTACTTTACCATGTAAGTATAAAATGATGAAATATTGTATTACGATTGTTACTTTTTAATGGTATAATTAATAAAATAATAATTTGGGAAATGTGTGTATCATGATAGCTGATTGTCTCAGTTGAGTTTCAGTGCTGATTTGGCCATTTGTTATTGCTTACGTCTTCAATGCTTTGCTATTTCGATGTCGAGTTGAGTAATTTATATACTTTAATAAGCATGTGTTGTTATGTTAGTTCCGTATTGTGAAGTCCGTTACGATTTCCGCATGAACAATGTTCGATGCGTCTCTACCTCCAGTTGTTTGTAGGAGGACTCACGTCTTCCTTGTGCTGTTAGGTTAATTGCGCATAGTGGTGTCCTACGACTAGATGAATACCATGGAGGGTGCTATATAAGAAGCATGAACTGCTTACCTTTCGTGAGCACCTGGGATCACCCCCGATTTTTGGTGGAGTCCGTGTTGCTCATCTTTTAAGTTGTCTCTGCCGGGTTTTGTTTGTCTTCATCCTTTGTCTTGTGTGGGCAATGTTGCCAATATTTCTGGATTGTCCATTCTCGATTGCCCCTTTGGGTTTCTCTAAAGTTTATTTAGTATTGATATACTTAATGTTAATATGAAAATAAGTTTAAGTGTAATTAAAATAAACAGAGTGTTTAAGAAAATCTACCATATATATGTTTAAGTATGTTTAAATATTAAGTTAAATAATAAAAGAAGGCATTATTTTCTTTAAACAGATGATCATTCAAGGGTAATTCTAGAAACAGATCATGGATCAGGAAATTCTGACTATATCAATGCAAATTACATTGACGTGAGTATGACTGGTGTTAAAAGTTTGTCGTGAAAGTGGTTTTTTTCCTTGTCGCAGTCAGGAGAAAATATTCAATAAAGGAAAAAAGACAAACTGGTATATGTGATGTCTTTTATATTAGAAAAGGTGTTATTGAAAATAGATGTGTAATAAAAAGTTTCCAATTATAAATAAGTTAATTTGAATCTGATTGGCTAATCTGCCTGGAACAACATTGGTAATACAGGATAACCTTAGTTGGAATTGTGACGAAACCATCGTATTCCTTCGCTACAGACAAATTCAAATAGTCCAATGAAATAATCGCTATTAAAATCGAGGATTCATCTTTTTTTTTGTAAAAATTAAAGTTTAAAGAAATATTGGAAATTTTTGAACATATTATACTTTGGATTATATTCACAAACCGGGTTATATAGTATAACTTGTTCAAAAATTGAAAATGTTCCTTAGATAATTAAAGCAGGAAATTATAATTATTAAAGTAAACATATATTTCTTGTGTATAAAACTGTAATAATGAGAACGGTCTTATCAGATAACTTGATTTTCCTTTCAGGGTTTTGAAAAAGACAAATGTTACATCGCATCTCAAGGTAGTTATACACTGTTAGTGGAAGAATATCATGTGATCTAGATACCATATGTTTTGTGAATATATATATCTAAGTATAAAGTTCACCACTGACATTTTTTTACTATTATCTCCCTTCTAATTCACAGATTGACTTTTCTTAGAAACGAAATGGATAACAGCGTAGATATCGAATTTAGTGCGCACGACGCGTACGCTCATGGTCAAAAGATTGGAAAGCAAACAGTTGTAAAGTCTTTGGGAGCAAGTAAACTAAAGTGACTAAACATGACACCAACAATCGGCCACGGGCATCTATGTCTGAGGGAGAATAACCTTATCTTTATTAATGATTAGGAACTGTCAATTTCAATAATAGATATATTTAATAACCCATGTCAGTGCCGAAACACCGACAACTGTGCCGATGATACCTTCGGAGACTAATAGTCCGCCAGCAGAGGTATCGAACCATGATATATCAATAACGCATTTGTTCACATTGTGGTAGCTACAATTTGTTTGCATGATATCTTCATATACATTATTATCATTCTATCATAAAATGTCGGAATATTTCGAATAATGGAAAACGGAAGACTACATATATTAAATTAGGTAGCATTTGTACTGCTGCCTCTAAAAGCAAAAAAAGACTACAAAAATGAATAATGTGTTAATTCATATATAATTGAAATAAATTACTTATTAATCGACTAATCATTTGACTGCTCTGCCAAGGGCCGTCGTGGTTGGGATTGTATGGTGGTTGGATCTACAACTACCTATGTGATCGGTGCCTATCATCACTAAAGTTGTGAATTCGAATCCCGCTCAGGCGAGGTGTACTCGATACACCATTATGTGATAAAGAAGTTTGTTTGTGAGAGGTCGGTGGTTTTCACCAGGTCCTCTGGTTTCCATCACTCAATAAACGCTGACCGCCACAATATTGCTGCAATATTGTTGACAGTGGCGTTAAACACCTTATAACCCTAATCCTAGCCCTGTATTGCATTGTATTACATTATAATATTTTACAGGTCCAATAAAGACTACTATTTCAGACCAGTGGAGAATGATTTGGCAGAACAACGTAAAGAAGATTGTTATGTTGACAAATCTAGAAGAATCAGGAAAGGTTATTAATTTATACTTTTTAGTTCAATTTCTATATTTTCTTTACAATTTTATTTGCCTTTCTGGGACCGTCGTGGTCGTAATCATAAAGTAGTTGGATATACAACTACATTGGCAATCAGTACCTATCACCACTGAAGTTGTGAGTTTGAATCCCGCTCATGGTGGAGTGTACTCAATACAACAGTATGTGATCTGATTCAACCCATCAATTCTTTGGAAATGCCTGTACCAAGTCAGAGCCATTGCGATTTTTCCAGTTTTTCGGTTGTTAACTGATTGTGTCTGTTTGTTGACATATGAGTTTTGCCTTTCCCGTTAGAAGATTGCTTGGTGTACGGTAATTTTGTTATTACCCTTATTTGCGACGGGTCTGGTTTTCTCCGGGTACTCCGGTTCCCTTCCACCAATAAAGCTGACCGCCACGATATAGCTGAGATATTGTGGAAATTGACGTTAAACACCATAGACCAACCTTGTTTTCCTTTTGTGTGTAAGATGTCAAATGTTTATGACTTGTTTCTAATCAATTATGCTCTTTATAGGTGTATGCTTTGTTTTAAATATCTAAACAAGAATAAATGGTTAGTGATATTGTTGCATATTAATCTATACTAGATATTAATTATGTTTAGATATCTAATTTGAATCACTGGATCGATATCTCTGCTGGTGGACTATTAGTCCAACAAGGTATGATCCACCCAATAGTCAATGTTTCCCACACACATTGTATATCAGATATTTATATATTACTGAAATTTACAATTTCTAAATAATGTAATTATTATTAAAACCAAGGTTCCCTTTAGGGCTTTGGTTTTTTACATTATTTAGATTTCAATTGTTTTTACTTTGAGTGTACCTGATGACGATTATTCCAGAAAACGTCCTGCGCTCTAAATGTGATATCTACGTTATTATTCGATATTTTATTGTTTCATTGGGTTAGTGTAAGGGTTATGGTGTTTAACGCCAATTCGGCATTATACCTCACAACGTTAGTGCTGATAGACACTGATTGCATCGATAGTTTGTAAATCCAACTATTTTCCGATCACGACCTCTTATGGGTTTATTCCACTCTATATGTAGTAAATATATTAAATACATGATAATCCTGACAAAGATTATTTCTGCAGTAAAAGAGGGACAACAGAAATATTGTGAAACTGTTTACTCGCGTAGTGGCATAAATCACATGTGGATTTTAAAAAACTCTAAAGATCTTTTGATTTTTCAACCCTGTATACCACCCAACCGCATGACAAATTAAAAACCCACTTAAAAGAAACCATTCACAAAGCTTTCAGTCATAGAAACGATGGCTCAAAATTTGTTGTATTAAGCTACAATTCCACATATGTTTCAAACAAAATTCAAAAAGGTAAAACATGCTACTCCGAAGAGCAAGTGATCAGTATGCTGGAGTTCCTCATCGATAACATATTTGTCTCCTTTGGAGGGCACTGTTTCAGCAGATCGCCGGCATAGCAATGGGTACGAATTGTGCCCCTCTTCTAGCCGATTTATTTTTATACTCATATGAGTCGGAGTTTCTTCAAAATCTTGTAAAAGATTAGAAAATTCATGAAGCTATATCCTTTGATTTCACATACAGGTATATTGATGAGGCTTTATCTATCAATAATACTAGATTTGCAGAATTTCTTCCATTGATATATCCTCCAGAGCAGGAAGTTAAAGAAACCACAGATACAGCTTCGTCCGCATCATTTTAGGACTTATACCTCGGATTTGACGACAGTGATCAACTCAGTACTAAAATTTATGATAAACGGGATGATTTCAATTTTAAAATCATAAATTTTCCAAATATGTGCAGCAATATACCAGCTTTTCCTGCAAATGGTGTTTACATCTCGCAATTGATTCGCTATACAAGGAGCAGTAGCAATTATTCTGATTTCTTGAAACGTCATCTTTATCTGAGAAACAGGCTACTGGACCAGGGCTATACAAAGATTCGCCTTATCTCTTATAAAGTTTATTTTCCGATACGAAGATCTTGTCGAAAAATATTCTGTCTCTGCAGAGACGATAATAAGCGATGGATTTTAATAAAGTAAATATGAAAATGTATAAAGATAAGGATTAAGTAATCGTGGTTTAGACATGACGTCATTTAACATCTCATTTGAAATCAAATTGTGTAAGAAGATTACCGTTTAGTTAAACCGTTCTGCAGACGACAATAAACGATGGATTTTCATAAAGTACTGCGTTGACTACTATTATACCTAATTTGTCCCAGTATTGTTAAAAATGCTGTTATAGTGACAACCGGAACCTTTTAACGTAATGGAAGCGGGAGGTTTGGCACCGTAAAATCTGATTCAACCCACCAATTCTTTGGAAATGCCTGTACCAAGTCAGGGCCATTGCGGTTTTCCCAGTTTTCCGGTTGTTGATTGATTTTGTCTGTTTGTTGACATATGAGTTTTACCTTTCCCTTTGGAAGATTACTCGGTGTTCGGTAATTTTGTTATTATCCTTATTTGTAGGTATTTTTACTTTTTAAGTTTTATATCTATGTAGGCTAAATGTGATAGATACTGGCCAGTTGGTGGTAAACCAATGACATATGGAAGCCTAGTCCTGACACTAGTGACAGTAAAAGAAAGAGCAGCTTATGTAACAAGGGAAATATCTGTTATGAACAAAAAGGTTGGATTTGTATTACATAATTGTTTTTTTCTAATTCTGTATTTGATCAAAAACAAAACAAACGAAGATCTCCTTACTTAATCTTCATGAACCAAAGCTTCAACAAATGAGGGTTATTTCCACTCTCGAATCTGAAATCAATATAAAAATATGTCAAAAAACGTATTTATTGCGATTTTGCTTTGGGTTTTTTGGTAGGGGTTTTTATGGTGGGATTTTTTTTTTTTGGTAGGTTGAAACCAACACGATAAACATGGTCATATGTACTCTGTATTTTGATTTATAAAGGGGAATTTCTAGTCGAACTTCTGAATTAGTTATTACGTGTCTAACACTATTTCACCTATATCCTTCCAGTTAGTTTATTTGTAGGGAAAACCGTAGTACTCGGGTAGTAACCACCCGGCTGCCTCAGGTCACTGGCAAGGCTATTGTCCACACAACTGAATCTAGTATAATCCCCCATGGGCGACAATCAAACTCCCAAGTTTTATTATAGGTAGGTGTTGATTGATATATAGGTAGATGTACATCTAACTACCTACCATACAAATAATGTACTGTTGATCAACCGATTTTGGAAGACCCATTAACCGTTATATTAATGTAAATGTGTATTTTGGTTATTCTATGTCACATATAAAACAAAAGCTGTACACAATGATATACAAAGATATACGCTCTGCCATCTTCTTTTCCACAGTGTTCCTTATATCCTTATATCAATTCACAACGAGAACACATGTACTTAGTAAATGTATATGCAATTATTACAATATGATTATATGCATTTAATCTACCACAATCTAGACAAAAGAGAAGAGATTTGTAACCCAGCACCACTTTACAGCTTGGCCAGATCATGGAACACCAGATCCACTGTATCTAGTACTATTTCACAGACATGTCACGACAGACCATAATCCAACGGAAAGTAGTCCACTTCTGATTCACTGCAGGTAAGCATATAGTATTTAAATTCAAATTACATCGATACCCAATATGTTTTTTATTATGCCATACAAATTCAATTTGATTACTCATAGAAGCCTATTGTATCCCGTTCTTTTGATCGTAATGAATCATGTTTGTTGTGTTCCATGGAATAGCGAGTCGCGCAATATTAAAGTATATCCAAGCCATTACAGTATGCTTTGGATGCCACATATTTGTCCTGGCGTGTGGTGAATTGTGTATTAGGGTAATAACAAAATTACCGAACTCCGAACAATCTTACAAAGGGAAAGTCAAAACTCATAAGTATATAAACAGACAAAATCAGTCAACAACCGGAAAACTGTGAAAACCGTAATAACCCTGACTTGTTACAGGCGTTTCTAAAGGAATGGTGGGTTGAATCAGATTTTAATTATATTTTAGGTTATGATTAAAATATGCATAAGCCAGCCCAATGAATAAAGAATAAAATATTGAATTTTAAGTAATTTCTTATGAAAGTATTTACTTAAGGTAATTGGTAAGAAAATGACATGTCAAATTCAGAATTGTTTTTTTTCCCGCCCCAATTGATAATCAACATTTTCAATTTTAATGCATTGGGCTATACATTAATTGTGCTGGATCTTTAGTTTTCAGTGTAGTGTTTTGTAGATCGTTGTTTATCTTTTTGGTTTATTTTCTTTTAACTATTGTGTTTTCTGTCTTCCAATTTACGGATTCTGATCACCCTTTTCGAATCTTCAAAGTCTTCTTCTTATACAGCTATTTGCAGTATTTGAGTTCTTGATATCAGTGATAATAGAAATTAAACGAACCAGTCCGTTGTGAAAAATATAGGTCAACAACTTCAACAATACCAACAAAACTAACAACTACCTCTCACCACAAATCCTTGATCATAAAAAGACCTCGGCATATGCTGATGGAAATTTATATCCTTGTATAGAACCGATCGACCCAAACACAGGTTAATTTGATCCAAACTCTCCACCTCCTTATGAATAGATATCCAAAGACAAAATAGATATAAAGAAACAATTATTATAAAATCTGCACTTATTCACTTCCACACTCAAACAGACCACAGCATATAGCAGGAAAAGAACGACATCATCAACATCATCAGTACAATAGCAGAGTCATTGAATGTTCGTGCACTTAGCATATTGTGTATATATTACAGTGCTGGCATTGGTAGAACCGGGACATACATTGCACTAGATGCTTTGTTGGAAGAAGGTCGTACCACTGGCTATGTTAATATTGCTAAGTTTGTCATGAAAATGAGATACAGTCGTATGAATATGATCCAGACTCCTGTAAGTAAAACATTATATTTGTCGAACGTGTCATACGAATATATTAATGTTACTTCGTCTGTTTCAAATTACGCTGGGGGGGCAGTCGTGATCGTATGATAGTTGGATTTACAACTACCTATGTAATCAGTGTCTATCACCACCAACGTTGTGAGTTCCAATCCCGCTCAGGCGATGTGTACTCGATACAACATTGTGTGATAAAGTTTATCAGTGACTTGTGACAGGTGGGTGATTTTGCAAGTGGCATTACACACCATAACCTAACTGCACCTCAAATTACGCCGAATATTAAAATAAGTCATGGAGTTTGTGTAATGCATCAACATATATTTTTACAGCACCAATACGTCTGTCTACATTACGCTTTACTTGAAGCGTTTACCATGATGGACACCAGTATACAGAAAGAGAAGTTCAATGAAGTATGGAGGGATATCCAGTCAGACAAACGTCCCATTAATCAGCAAAGGATTAACGAAGAATTTAAGGTACGGAGTCTAATGAGCAGTAAATAACTTATCATACGGTTTGTAACTAGAGTAAAACGGCGGGTGCCACTAGTGGAGCAGGAACTGCTTATCCTTCCAGAGCACCTGTGTTCTCCCCCGGTGTTAAGTTGGGCTCGTGTTACTCGATCTATTGTTTACTGTGTATTGATTTGTAGATCGCTGTTTGTCCTTTTGCGCTTTTTGTTTGCCCATTGTGTTGACTGGCCTTCTTTGATTTACGGATTCACCACCTTTGTTGTCTTCAAACTCTTCGTTAACGTTGTAGATATTTCACTTACCATGATGCATATTCAAATGTTAATTTATCCAGAAGTCGTTTTCCACGATAGTTATACTGTTTTAGTATACAAGATTATAATGTTATTTATGTTACAATATATTTCTCATTTAATCAATAGACGTTAGAGATTAGCGAAGGGACAATCAAAAAAGAACAATCCAGAGAAACTGGCAACACCGGATACACAAGACACAGGACGAAAATAAAAGTTAGAGAATACCGAAGGGGCAATCAAAAAAGGACAATCCAGAGAAACTGGCAACACCGGGTATGCAAGACACAGAACGAAAATAAACGTTACCGAAAACTGAAGAGGCAATCAAAAAAGGACAATCCAGAGAAACTGGCAACACCGGGTACACAAGACACAGAACGAAAATAAACGTTAGAGTATACCGAAGGGGCAATCAAAAAAGGACAATCCAGAGCAACTGGCAACATAGAGTAGACACGACGAAGACAAACAAAACAAACACACAAAACACTAAGTGTCGGACACCACTATACGCAAACACACATAAATAATGTAAATAAGACACGAGCCCTCCTAACATCTCATATTTTATGCAATCATTTTTAGATGCTGGAAGCCAAAAAATCGGAGCACGAATCGCCGGAATATATAGCAGCCATGAGCACCGAGAACATCAATAAAAACAGAGATCGAAATAGTGTTGTCAGTTAGTATTATTAGATGAATAGGAAGTGTTGTATTGTTCACATTGGTCTGTGAATAATGCATTTTATGGGCACAATGCGCTGTGATGTATCTTGTAAATAGCTTTACTTTTATGTACCAGTCTAGCATTACTCGTGGTATGCTGTGTGAACATACACTTCATTAGTAAAAGGGTATATTTCATTGTAGATAATGTTGTTATATGATACACTACAATGGTCTAACATCTGGGATAAGCAAATGTAAATTGCAATTATATCCCATATACAATGTATGTTTACACAATACAGGATTTAAATATCTACTGGCATTTCATAGTTATACATTACAGGTATGTTCTTTAGTATTTGACATTCTGTCCACAAATAGAGAGAGAAAACAAAAATGGAGAAAATTGTGGAATTGTTTCCTCCTGTCTTCTTGAATTGTTATACCATTGTATTTTGGATTATGAGAATAAAGATTATATATATAAATGAGCCATTCACGAGGTTCATTTAAATATAAAATCACTAATACAAGACTACACCACGACATAAGATGACCGAGGAGATTAGGGTTATGGTGTTTAACGCCACTTTCAACAATATTTCAGTTATATCGTGGCGGTCAGTTTTATTGTTGGAGGAAACCGGAGTACCCAAAGAAAACTACCGACCCGCCGTAAGTCACTGACAAATTTTATTACATGATGTTGTATCGTCTTAGTGGTATTCCAAATTACAACGTTAGTAGTGATATTCACTGATTGCATAGGTAGTTGTAAATCCAACTATCATGCGGTCACGACCACCACGGATAATATAAATATGCATAACAAAAAGACAGTCCAGTACACAACTGTATGGTTTTTCGACATGTTTCGCAGGTTGATTACACGCTGATTAATTTAAGCGGACACCTTCGCAAAAATAACAATCACATCGATTTACGTTTTCGTATTGCCAACTTTTCTTTACAGTGGACAGTACAAGGCTGTACCTTACAACGTTTGAGAAAGGAAGATCAAACTTTATTAATGCAGTTCAGGTTCCTGTATGTAAACTATTTCTATATCAGTTTTATATATTGTATATTTTCATTTAATTAGTATATTCATAAATGCTATGTTTGTTCTTGAATCTTGATTAAATATATGACTTAAAGTAGACCACACCAGTGGTGTAATGGTCAGTATGATCGCCTCATGTTCTTGAATCGTGTGTTGTAGGTCATGAGTTCGAGTCCTGGTCTGGTATGACCAAAAACTAAAAAAATGGTATTTGTTGCTTCAAACACCTGGCATTAAGGAGCAAAGATGGGTTGGCTCGGAATCAGAATAATTTGTCCGAGTGAAGCGACATGTCTACCAATGGACTGTTGTTTCGGTGATCTAGCACTATAAAATCTCAACGCAGCATGTTGTTCTCGTACAAAGCGGGCTTCATCATCATAGTTGAAAAGATATTTCCATTCATTATACTTTATGCAAATTACTTTTGCTAATCCATTAAATTCATTGGTTAGAGCCATGTGGTATATTTCAATAGTTTTAGTAAACACCGCCTTTCTTAGCAACGGGAGGCATTGTACGCATAGCAACGACAATACCACCTTCTCACACCGAAGTTTGCCGAACACCGAAATATACCACCTGTTCAGTGGCGTAGCTTCCATTGAGGCAACCGAGGCAACTGCCTCGGTAAAAAAAATAACTGCATAAATAAATAAAAAAATAATGTAAATTGCTCCAATAACATCTTTGTTACTTAATAAGTATAACAATGTAAGGTTGTGGCTGACCAGTAATCAATGAATCCTGTTAAAACGATAGGAATTGGCACAGGAGTAGTTTAATATGTGAAGAACAAATATATTCAATAAACATGAGACTACCAAAATGGTTTATCATTATCTTTTTATGTTGCATTGAATAACTCGGCACTCCTTTAAGATACGTCGTTTCAGTGGTAATGGAATCAATACAATGCAAATATTATTCAAATAGGCAATGACTTCTTGTTTTAAAAAGAAGAAACAAGTGTTTGCCTTGCTTAAAATGACGGTGGTTTCTGGGGGAGGTGTTTCTGGGGGGAAGGGAGAGACCCCCTACCTCTGTAATATTTGACCCCAAGCTACGTCCGTGCTGTTCCGACCTAGATTTACCGATTATTAAAATGCTGAAATATACTTGTATTTATTAATGATATACCGATATTATTTGTTTTGGAATGAAAATAGGCATGCGTACAATAAAAAAAAAAGCATTTTGAGGGTGTTGTGGTAGTTTACCACACTCAGAAAACAAATATTACCCTCGATTTATCTCGGGTGATATTTTTTTCTTCGTGTGGTAATCTACCATAACACACTCAACTAAAGGCAGCTTGTTTATAATATCATTTTAAGACTTTCAACGTTTTGTGTTCATGTTTCTGGTGATACTGAGAGATGAATGAGAACAAACTGAGAATAGCTTTGAAAAGTTTTAGCATAAATATATTCATTCCAGCTATATTTTGTACTGTAAAGGAGATGATTGTGTAACTTAGTCGCGATAATTTTGATAAATGGTGGAACTTTTTGAAAGAATGAATATCAAGTTCGGTATTAGAGATTTTCTCTTTCACCGTTTCCTTTGAATATTGAACCACTGGTATTTTAATGGGTTCCGCGCATTATTGGTATGACGGTTTTGCAGTTTAAATTAGCAAATTATTGTTTTCATATGTTTCACATATATTGATAAGAACCCCGTGAATTTTTCTTGATTATTTATTAAGGGAGTACCATACACTACAGAGAGATAACTCTTTAAAATCAGTTGAACATTTTCATCATATGATGTTCGGATTTCGGTAATTTTGTTATTACCCTTTTTTTTAGAGAATATCGAAGGGGCAATTAATCAAAAATGAACATTTCAGAGAAACTGGCAACCAGACGAAGACCAAAAAAAACAAAGAAAACAAAACAGGACACAATGTGTGTTGGACACCACGATACACAAACAAACGAACATAAATAACACAAATAAGACATGAACCCTCCTACAAACAACTGGAGGTAACGAAGAACCGAACATCGATATTATTCTGTCAGTTGGATAGCTAGAATACAATTTATCTGGAGTTTATTTAATGTTATAATTATTCAAACTATTTCAGTCATACACAAAATTTGTGGGATATCTTGCAACACAGTTACCACTGCCTGATACTAAAGTGGATATATGGACCATGATTAGAGATCACAGCTCTTCAACGATTGTCTTAATCCTGAATGATCAAAAAGAGGTACACAATAACATGAAATTAAAATAACAAACATGTACACTGAAATTTTTGTGAAGATTTCCGATTTTTGAACAGAATGTTTTGATAATATAGGGATTGGTTTATAAACAATTAGCCAATATTTCAGTATATGATTGCGCTCAGTTTCATTGGCTAAGCACAGTGAGAAAACTACCTACTTTTCGAATGTAACTCACATTATCGAGTACACTTCGCCATCTGAAGGAACTTAACTTTCTCTACTTTACGGATAATTGTCAGTGATTGCATAGGTAGATGTAAATCCAACAAACATACTATGCTTTTGAAACATTTTGCCAATATCCAGAAACATTTGAAGATAACAAAAACGTAAATCGAAGCCGCAAGTCGAGGAGGTACATACAATACATTGGCCAAAAGAAAAAGACCAAGCGTACCCCACAAAATTTACTAATTATATTGTATTCATGTAAATTAATTGATACATTAAGAAGCATTGAGAAGAGTTTGAAGATACCAAAGGGGTAATCAGAATCCGTAAATCGAAGAAGGACAGACAACACAATGGACAAAAGAAAAAGAGGCAAAACGACAAACAACGATCTCCAAAACATACACATAAAACTAAAGATCGAGTTTATACTTTGATTGTATCGAAATATGAATTTTGTTATGATAAACGTATTTAGTAGGTTTCGCTTTATATTGATATATATATATATATATGTATATATACTTTAATCTTGCAAGGCTGATCTGGTTTATACAGCAACGACAGATTCCTTTACTTGTGGTCAATTTACCATGAAAATTACAAAACGAGACCAAGGAGAACTGGATATTACAGAGGCAACACTGATTATGTCAAAGAAGGTGAAATATAAAGTATAAAATTCTATGAAATATAAAAAGGATATATTTCTAAGGATTTTTATGAAATATATTTAATAACAAATGAACCATTTCGTGTTTTATTTTTATAAAATAATGTGTGGATGGTGTTTGTAGATGACGACAATAACAATCACGTGAAATTCTCTCGGACAGCAGAAAATGTTGATTTAATGACAGTCGTCTCCTATCATTCAACGAATGTTTAAAGTAGAATGATGATTTGCTAGCAATCAATGAATTCTGTGTTTTTTTCTTTATCTCAGACACTCAGTTTGCAAAATCTACATCATATGTTTTAATCCTCGTTTCATTAGGAGATACCCTAATTTTATGATGTAATAATCAATGCATTGGGAGATACCATAACTTATATTGTAATTATCAGTTTACTGGAGGATAATCATATTTGTGTTGCAATGGTGATATCATAAGGAAATACACTAATTTCATTGGAATCAAAAGACATGATTCAAATTTTATCATTTGACATTTGCTGAAATATTTCTTTTCTTTGAAATACATTTCAGGACGATAAACCAAAAGAAATAGCTATATACCAAACTGTATGTGAAAACATGCCAGATCCTAAAGTTTTGTGTAGACTGGTAGATTTAATATCTACAAGAATCAGTATGTCTCCTGATCCAGTTACTGTTGTCAGCAGGTAGGTAGATACACATAATGCCTCTACTTTACAGAATATCGACAAGTAGCAGTATATTTAGTGATCCATACACACGAGAATCGAATTTTGTATGAACATTTGACGAATAGATTACATGTATATAAACACATCAATACACAGAAAAGTCCAACGTTTGATTCTAATGTACATTTTAGTCTTGTTTCTAGGCATTAGTATACAACAAAAATTCGTCATGACATCATAAATCAGATTCTTAACATAATCACGTAATGGAGTATTATATTGTCATGTGAAAGGAAATCATTTGAAATAGGCATGGAAAGTGATATTCACGCATGAAACGTCCAATGTTGTAGTTATTACGATAATCTAGGAATAAGGTGATATGACCATTGATATAAATTGCATAACAACAACTGGATTTTCGTACCTCAATTACACGTTACCGGTGACTGAGATGATAAAACCCAAGTCAAAATAGCGCTTTTTCTAAGGTATCGCATCAGCTTCAAGTTATGAGGAGGTTCCAGTTTATCATTTCGAGTACCAGATCCTACAGACGGTTTTTATAGGTGTTTGAGTTGTCCGATCATTTGTTGTTTTTCTTTTGTACCCCTCTAATTTTCCCCAGAATTATATGCTAACGACTCTCACAACTCATGAGTTTTGGCCCCAAACCAGCATATAAAAAGCATGCAAAATCGCTACTCTGATTGGCTTGACATCACACGTGAATTACTAGAATCCAACCCTGACACATACCATGGTAGGAAAATGATATAGCTCTAGTATTATATGGAAATCTACTATTATACTGTCTCCATTAGATTCATATTAACAAGTTTGCTTATGCCTTCATCAGTAATGGTGCAAAGAATTGTGGGTTGTTCTGTACATTTACCAATGCAGTATCCAGTATGAAGATCGACGAGACAGCAGATATCTTCCAGCTTGTACGGCTTCTGCAGTTAAGACGTCCTGAGTTTTTTGCAGACTTTGTAAGTACAAAAGTATGAATCTATATTTAACATGGTGCTATGATTTGCTATTACACTAATGATAGTTCTCTTATCATTTTTGGTATCCAGTTAATTTAAATACGCCTTTCTTGTATACGATTTTGTACTAATTTGAAGAAATTGAAAATAAGGAATTGCCTACTATCTGTGTCTTTGTCTATTCTTTCATTCTTAGCCATTTTATAGAAATAACGTTGAAATAACGATGGTCCACAATTCAGCCAATAGAAACAAAAGAAACAACCACCTTTCACCTTAAATCAATGAACACAAGAAAATCCACTTCTTCCAGGTCATGGTTTGAGACAGACACAAAAATGTGGCAGGTTCCAACCTGAATATATTTTACCTTTTCACCTTTAAGAATCCTCTCTGTTACAGTTGACCAAAGATGCATCCAGACACGCGTCGTGCACACTAAATTTGATATATACGTTTGTATTCTGAATGTTGTAAAATTCCTGTCCTTTGACATGGTTTATCGTTCGATCGTATACAAGAGTAACACGACGGATGCCACAAGTGGTGCAAGAATATTTATGCGTTCTGTCAAACATATGTTATTGAATATTTTGATACAATGGAAATTTGCTACATTGGCTAAACTTTTTAAATTTAAAACTATGTTTGTTTTTATTACAGGAGGAATATCGCCTTTGTTATGAAGCTTTGAATATCTACATAGAATCTACAAATGTGTATGCCAACTTCTAACTCAGTACCAACGATATATGTTATGAAATAACAGATAAATGATAGACTTTACTTGCTCACTTTTTCTGGAGACGATTGCACTCATTTTACAAAATGGAAACTCCCTTCCAATCGATACACATATGATTATTTTATCATACAGAATTGGTTAGTTGCGAAAAGTGAACCTCCTTACTGCATAAAGTACTTTAAAGAATTCGTTTTGTTCGAAAACAAATATTTTGCATGTATATATAGATATGCTTTTTTGTATTCATGTAACACTTGCGGCGTATTGATTAATAAGGCTACTTATCCCCTATGACAAATAATGTAATTATGAAATTGCTAATTGGCAATGATAAAACCGGTCAAATTCAAAGATTTACAAATAATCAAAAATGTGTTTATTTAGCTGTTTTCTTAGTGAAGTATAATATGATCAAATTAACTGTAAAAAAATGTAACACCAATTAAAAACCATTCGTATTACAAAGAATCGAAAATGGTTTCTTTTATTATTTTTCTAAAAATTATATATATTAAATGTGCTTAGTTAAATTTAGAATTAGTAGTCCAGAGTGGTTTCTTTTGTTATTTTTCTAAAAAATATATTCCATACAACATAAACTTCATATATCGTTTGTAGAAATTTGGTGGCCAATACTCTGATTACCCGTATAATAATAATCACCTGAACTAGAAATTCAGAGCATGTATTTAACATAATATTATTGTCATGATTGTAATCTCTTAGTAATTTTTTCTGGTGTTTAGCGACTCTTTCAACAATATTTCAGTTGTATGTGGCGGTAGAAATGCAACAATGAAATGAAAATCAATTTCAAAATCCAATGGAAAAAAATGGTAGAAAGATGCAAAATCGATACCTCTAACACAACAATGCATGACTGCTTACGTTCTTGACTTGTAATTGGCAGAATGGATTTACTAAGCCAACAAATTTACAATGTAATAATACAATAAAATGCAATAAAATATATTTAGAGTCGAAAAGAAACAAACAATTAAAACAAAACTCTAGTGAGCATTTAAATTCGACATAAAAATATACATGTACAATCAATAAACAAAATATGTACACAATAAATTTAAAAAGCACTCTTAAATTTAAATTTCCATACATGAAATTTAAAACTAAGCTAAACAATATCAAAGCAATAAAACACATAATAGGCCTAGCACTCGCATAATTTAAAAGCACATATATTGATGTGAGTAAACAGAAAGTATGGTTATAAATAAGAAACTAACAAAATTTTAAAATTATAAATTTTAAAAGCGCATGCATCTATCTACAATTTTAAAAGACAAAGCAAAAAGAATGAAAATATATTAAACATCATGCACAGAAGCTGCAGTGACATGAGCTGCCATTCAATAGTTTATTAAACCCTTAAATTGGTTGACCGGTGTTTCTTTCCTGAAGTGGTCTGACAGCTCATTCCAAGTTTCTGAAGCATACTATCTAAAAGAGTTCAATCCATACCGGGTGGTCTTGAATGTTGGTATATGTGCTGTATTGCTGTAACTAAAATCATATTTATTTTTATTAAAAACTACAAGATAATGTATATATTGAGGTATTTCCTTATTTTTAATTTAAATGATTGAATAGCTATTGCAATGGTACGTCTAATTGATAAAGAAGGTGATTTGGAAATAGCCAAAAGTTCCTCATATGTGGAGTGGTTTCCATTATATATAACATTTAGTGCTTTTTCTTGAATTTTTTCAATATTTTTAGTATTAGCTCCATAACAAAAATGACAAATTACTGGGCATTAGCTAATGCTTGATAGAGTAAATAAGTGATATGTAGTTAAATTGGTGTACTCGATACAACATTATGTGATAATGCTTGTCAGTGCCTTGCGACAGGTTGATTGTTTTCTTTGGGTACTCGGTTTCCTCTACCAATAAAACTGACCGCCACGATATAGCTGAAATTTTATTGAAAGTGGCGTTAAGCACCATACCCTTAACACTATAGTTAATTTGCCTAATCTATAATGATAGTATATTGCTATTGTGCCTAATTATTTACGTTATTTGTGCTTGTTTGCATATAATGGTGTCCTATACATACTGTGTTCTGTTTTTGCTTTGTTTGTCTTCGTCTTGTATACCCTATGTTGTCAGTTTCTATGGAATGTCCATTTTTGGTTTATTTAGTATTTAAATATATTCCCATTCCTTTTAATACAATATAGACTTATAATTGTAATCTGTTCGTGTATATTGTTATGAATAGTTATGTTATAATAGGAACAATATAGATGTATTGTTTTATGCTTGAAATAGATATTTATAATAATTGTATAATACTTTCTTTTTCATGGACATTATTTTATTTTATATTTATATTTTGATGTAAACATTATATTAAATGTATTTGTTGAATGGAATATAATACAATTCATGTAGCATTATATGATAAAGGTTATCAGTGACTTGCAGCAGGTTGGTGGTTTTCTTCGGGTAATCCGGTTTCCTCCACCAATAAAACTGATCATTAAGATATAACTAAAACATTGTTGAACGTGGCGTTAAACACAATAACACTAACCATAACAATTCATACTGTAAATGGCAAAATTTATGTCGAATGGTTCAAATATTTTATATAGCACATACCAGAAATAATAATTTGTATTGCAGTGTTTCACATTGTCACTATTTTGAACTTCAGTTATTACCTCTGAATGTTTTGTAGGGGGTCAGCTATGTGGTCGATGCATGCATATTGTGTGGCTATCATGCGACTGTCGTGCACTCTTTACTTAATACAGTTCAAATTACCAAGATTAAAGTTGACATTTTGAAAAATGAAAAATAAAAAATAAAACTTTTGGCCCCAATACACTTCCGTAATATTGAGATATAATTGTTAGTGATTGCATGTCTTGACATCCAGTCGAGATATCAATAGTATATGATAAATCACGGTGATAGATGTATCACTCATCTTGGTGATTTGGATATATCATTTGTTCTATTTATATATTTTCAAAATTTCCTTCACATGTAGAGTGTTACTTACTATCACCCAAAAGGAATATCAATATAAGTAAATAGATTAAACAAACCAAAGATAGGTCAGTATCACTAAGAATAGTGATACGTCTATCACAGTGATTTGTCACGCTATGTCTCTGACTGTACTGTAGTTTCAAGCGATAACAATGTCATTGCCAGCTATTTATCTATATATCTGTATAATATTGTTATGAAAACGTAGAACTACCGAGCGAAAACTAAAAAGGAATAAGGCGTGGAAGCTGCATGTGTAACACGATGATATAACATGTTATTTATTATGCAGAATACATTTTAGTATCAATCAAATAGAAAATATCTTACAATATATTAATCAAATCAAAGAACCTGCATAATGTCAGTATTTAGAAATAAGTAATTATCAAATATGTAATTCCAATTTTAGGCCAGGTTTGGGCTAAAATGTAAAATTAGAAAACACCACCTTCAAGTATGAGTGTCACGGCATTCACCGTCTTTAAACACTATATATACTGAAGATGTGTATAAACTTTAACGTAAACATAGAACGAAGTGTTCTTTAACTTTAAAAACGAATTCACAATATCAAATGTGAAAATTAATAGGTTAGGAGATCGAACACAGCCGATCTCTGGGACAGTCTAATTTCAAACTTAACAACTTGTTTACGTTGGATCAAAACGTCATGAATGTCATGAAATTTCCCGTAAAAACTATTTTTCGCGGATCTCGAACATCCGATTATAATACTGACAATATCGAATACAAGAAAACATATATATAAATTCATGCTATTACATATCACAAATTTATCAACTATTAAACACGGATTTAAAACCGTCCTTGTAAAAACTTGTATATTACTATTTCAAGAACGATAACTCGAACGCAAATGAAGAAAAGAAATTTGGCGAAAAATGTAAACATTGCATATACTTCGTATGAAAACTCAACTAAAATGTACTTAATCGTACGAAACAATTATACATATTCTGCATATAAAAGGTAAAACTACCATTGACATCAGAAAAATAAAGATAAAATGTGAAATTAGCGATTTGCAAAATGATATAACTCAGTTTAATAACAATATGACATGAATATATGCGTTTCTCTTTATCAAGATTGCTTCATTAATATCGAATATCGTCTCGCTTGGTGCTAGTATTTGTCCTATGCTATGAATAATATTGCATTCTTTTATATTTTTTATTGAAAACATACCTGAATATTAATATGAAATGATATATCAAAATATTGTATGTTTATATATTTATTATTGGCATTTATAGTTCCTAAATAATACAAGTATTATCAAAAGGATCCACCCCCTGTCAGTCAGAGGAGACCAAAGTAAATATTGCTTAGGCGCGTTGGTATTCTTGCTCCCAAATTTGTTTTATTATTTTGTTTTTCAATCTTTTGACTTTGAGAGTAGCGTGCTCGGCTTGAGTGCGGAAGATCGTGGGTTCGAGTCCCGGTTGGGTCAAACCAAAGACAATAAAATGGGTATTTGTTGATCCTGCGCTAAGCACGCAGCATTAAGGAGAAATAGCAAAATCTGGTTGGCTTTGTTATTTTAATTTTAAAATCGTTGTTTAGCCCTTTTATTATGTCATCTCTAACCTCTAGAATATATAAGTCAAGCCAACGGTCGTGTCCAGGTTGTGATACGATGTTTCTATAGTTATCCGACCAAGTGATAAAACATAAGGTATAGTTGTTTTAAATCGAAATGACTATGAAAATGAAATATATAATGAACTGAAAGACAACGATACTTATACTGAAACTGATAAAGATATAACCACAAAAATTGAAGATAAAATTAAGAAATCGATTGAAACGATGTATAAGCAAAAGCTTATTACAAAATATCTAAAAAACTAATTGATACCAAAAGGCACATAGCTGGGAAAAGTACAAGGCAACCCGAAAATCTACAAGAAAATAACATCCATTTAGAACAATTATTAATGGGAGCAATCACGCAACGGAGAAAATGGCGAAAGTAGTTGAACAGGAACTGTCGGAAAATGTGCGAAATTTAAATACATACATCAAAGACACTACAGATTTTCTGCAAAAACTTAACAACATTTCACAATCTCTACCAAACGAAACAATAATGTTCTGTCTAGACGTCATGGCGTTATATCCGAGTGTCCCGCGAATAGAAGCATAATCTGCATGTAAAACTGCATTCGAAAATAGAACAACCAAAACAATATCAAGAGACTCCGTACAGGAAATGATGGATCTTGTACTTGAAAACAATAATCTTAGATTTGATAACTAACATTCTTTACAAACTGATGGCACAGCTATTGACTCCCATCTGGGAATGAATTATGCCTGCACTTTTTTAGGCAACTGGGAACAGGAGTTATATTCAAAAAGTAAATATGTACCATCCCATTATTGGAGATATGTTGATGATATTTGGGGAATTCGGCATCATGGATTAGAAAAACTACAACAATTTCATAAATTAGCAAATTCACTTCACCCAAGAATTCAAACAGAATTAAGATATTCGGGAAAAAAAATTTGATTTTTAGACGTAAGCGTTTCCATTAGCGAAGGTTATTTCAAGACCGACCTGTATTGCAAAGACACCGATAAACATATGTATGTGGTTGCTAGTTCAAACCACCCACATACAGTAAAAATACAATTCGATAGGAATCAGAGTAAAACGAATATATTCAGAAGAAACGGACTATAACACTGGGCGTGAGGATATAAAGGACCAGTTAACAAAACGAGGAAATTCAAAAGGTTCTATTGAAAATCAATTAAAAAAAATGTACATGCTAAAAAGAGAAATTCTTCTGCAGTACAATCCTAAAAAACAAAACAACCGAGTACCGCTAATTTTATCATAATCCAAAGCACTCCCGATATTCACGCAATTCTAAGGAAAAATATGAAAACTTTACACAAATCAGAAAGAATGAAAAAAACGTCTTTAAAGAACTTCCAATTATTTCATATAAACGAAAAAAAAACCATCAAAGATATACTAGTACATAGTAAGCACAGTATACAGTTTTATAACAGAGGAAACGGATGTAAAAGATGTGGGAAAAATTGCGCACTCTGCAAACATTTAATAGAATCGTCAAAAGTTAAAGACAACGAGGGAAAAATCTACAACATTCATGTTGGTATCAACTGTAAAACAACTAGTGTAATATATTGTATCTTTTGTACAAATGTGATAAAAATATTTACGTTGGTCAGACAGGAGACACATTTTACCAACGAATGCTGTTAAATTTTTCGAAAATTCGAACTAAGAAAACAGAAGATCCTGTGACAAATCATTCTTGTAACAATAATCATACTGTGGAAAATTATAAAGTCATAGGCATTGAACCAGTCAACGGAGATGTACATCTGAGAGAAGTAAAAGAATCATTCTGGATTAAAAAACTAAAAACATATGAACCGCAAGGACTTAATAAAAAAATAGATCGGCACTGAAAGAAACTTTTTTCCGGGAAAATCGCGCCATAATATTGTAACGTCAAGTAACTATGCAATGTACAATGTGTTATCATGTAATCATTCCAAAATAAATTCCACTGATGAAAGCTGTAATTCCAGTTGAAACGTTTGGAAAATGGATTAGAAATTTAAATATATATATATATATATATGCATTTACACATATTCACACATATACATACACACATACACATACAAACATATATACACACATATATACACATATAAACATACACACATATATACATACACATATACATATCTACATACATACATATGCACATATATACACATACGCATTCACACACACAGACACACATACATACATACAATTATATATATATACAAATACACATATACCCATACATATACATACATATACACACACAATATATACACATACACATACATACACACATAGATACATACACACACACATACATTCTCCTGTTTGTGGTTACAATTACATGTTTAGTACATTTATGATGTTTCAGGTATAAAGATTATACAAGTTACAATGTACACTATATGGGAACTGATACAGCCTCCAGTACATGCCCACTGATACAATCAATATGTGAAAGTGAACAATAATTAACCACATCTTTCATTATTTTTTTAAAACTACATAAAGTAACCAGGATATCCTTATTTTCATTATTCATTAGCCAAATAAATTTATCCTTATTAGTTAATTTTATGAAATTTATACAGTTATCAGTAATGCATTGGATCAAACTCTCTCTCTCATTATGTAAAGCACTGCAAGTAGAAGAAACTGTAATTCATCTTCAACTTCATTGCTTGAGCATCTGGGACATGTTTCTGTTATGCCGAGGAATACCCTGATGCCTACCTTTCTCAATCTTCAGAGAATGTGCTGATAAAGAAGTCTTGTAAATTGTTTCCTTATTTCAATGTTATTTATTACAGACAAATATTTTTCACACCCAAAATTACTTTTCAAAAGAACATAAGAGCATAATTTACCATTAGCTTGTGCCTGTAAATTCTGTTTCCACTCATGTAAAAAATTATTTTGTACCAATTTAGCACCAGCATTCACGTTGTCATTGTTCCCTGACTTATAGGTCTTGATTATTTTGAATATGTAATTTATAGAGGCATACCATGAGGGTTTACTTGAAAGTGACAGGATCTTAGATTCCTCAGAAGCATCATGTACAACTGGAAAATCTGACTGAATGATTTTTAGTCTGTAATAATATTTAACTAGGGCTTTGACTATGTTGAAATATATGGGGAATCTACCCATTTCTGACAGCACAGCTGCATTGCTTGTTTTTGAGTGAACCCCAAGTATATATTTACAGAACTTTTGATGCAGTTTTTCTGCAGGAAGTTTGTCAAAAATTCTACTAATGTTCAATAAAGTGTTCCTAAACTTAGAGATGAATGGATTAAACATGCCCCACACTTCACATTCATACAAGAGAATTGGTTTAATAGTATGATCGAACACATGGATATTTGTCTTGATTGTTGGATTCAGTGACAATAGGTCTTTTGAGAATTTAAAGTAGGCTTTTAATGTTTTTTGTAAAGTTCGTCCTGTGCAAAATAAAAGAACCCTGATCTATCGATTCACACATTCAAGTTGGGTATCATTGAGATTAAAGGTGTGCTTGATATGTTTCCCTGCCTTATTAAAAATTAATACTTTGGTTTTATTAGTATTGACTGCTAAACACCAATCATTACAGTATTTCTTCAGTATATCTAGTTTATTCTGGATACCCTAAGGAGATGTCGATAACAAAACTATATCATCAGCATACACCAAACAGTTCACTGGTCTATCATTTAGTAATACTGCATTACGGGAAGACTGTAAATATTTTGGTAGGTCATTAATAATTTTTATAAAGAGACAGGGCTCAGATTATTACCCTGTTTAACACATATTTTAAGAAGAAAACGATCAGAAATTTCATTGTTAACCTTTATAGATGATTTACTCACTGAATACATGTTTTAATACTGTTACAAAAAAGAGATCCAACACTAATATCTAAATGTTTTAGTTTGATACCAGTGTGAATTACAGTATCGTATGCCTTCTGGAAATCAACAAAACTGGACTATAACTTTGTATTGCCTGCTACACAATACTCACCAATGATGGTCTTCAGAACAAACATGTGATCAGAAGTTCTGGCTTTCTTTCTAAATCCAATTTGACACTTGTCTATAACGTTGTACTTAATTAAGAATTTATCAAGTCGTGCATTTAAAATACGATTAAATAATTTACCAATGGAACTTGTAATAGTCAGTCCCCAGTAGTTACATGGATCCGAAATATCATTTGTTTTATAAAGGGGTGTTATATATCCCTCTGCCCAGGCTTCTGGATATATTCCTAAGCTCAAAGAAGAATTAAATATTTTTTTAAACATTTTAAGAGTGTAGATTGACTACATTTGATCATGTTGTTTGTAACATTATCCAAGCCAGGAGATTTGTTCAGTTTAAATTTTGAAATTGCAATCTCGTCCAAAGATAAAGGGAAGTCAAGCTCATTAAAACAGTGTGTGCCTTCCAATTTTTTAAGCTTATCTTCTAAATCTTTTATTCTAGACTTAAAATGGTCCTTCCCCTCATTTAATTTCTGAAAATGCTTCAACTATATGATGGGGGAAATAAATTATTATTATTAGAATATGTCTGTTTTTCTTGTAATTCATTAATCATTTCCCAGTACATGATTGGGGTATCTTCATTTAGTGGTTCAAGCTCATGTAATAGATGGCTTTTGTATACTTTTCATTTATTTTTTCTGGTTGTATTGTATCCACGGGGCAGTCGATACAAATGATTTTTCACATAGGGATCATTAGGGACCGACCATTTAACTTGCAGAGGTGGGGGGGGGGGTATTGTTTTTTGTGTCGGACAACACGAGAGTTAGAATATTTTTTGGGGGGAATTTAACATTAGATTATATGACAAAAACTCTGAATCAGATTATTTTTTTATCCTCCACCAAAATCAGAATACTTTTTTCAGCAACATTGGGAATCAGAATATTTATTTAGAAAAAAAAACATAACCACTCCTGGAAGTTATATGGTCCGTCCCTTAGGGTGTTTTATGTATACTTTCCCAAAATTAATTAAATTGTGTATACTAGATCTCAAATCATTATCAAACGATTTGTTATGTTTTGTTGTAATTTTGTGGTTTTTTTTAGGCTTTTTAAGAGAGATATCAGCTGCATCAGTAAAAATATTGGCCAGTTCAGACGCTGCAGTGTTAATATGTGTATGTTTGTTTTACTTAGGAAATGGTCAATTTTTAATTGTAATGCACTAGAAGACAATGCTTCTTGAAATGCAGAGGTAAAATCTTCTGACCATATGTATCTTAACGGCATTGGATGCATACTACATTCCTCACTATAATTTGCACACATCTCCCATTCTAGCTTACAATGACAATCTGACAAAGTTGGATTAAACTCTGATATTTTATAATATAGAATATTTATCAGGGCATTCTCTGACTCAATAGTATAATCAACCACACTTGCACCGATATGTGTATAACAAGTATTATTACCCTGTAGGTCACCTAGTGTCCTCCCATTAAGTACTCTTAATTTTCATATCCCTACTTTTACGTCTTGTAATGCTTTGGTCAACTGGATATGATTGGAATAAAAGAAGAAATGTGTTGTCATCTTGCAAAATATAATCAGGATTAGTTCCTATTATTGCATTACAAATCTCCACAGATTAGAATATTGATATCTCCAAACTTCCTGGTAATATCACTTTCAATACAGGCAAACATATCTACATCAAGACTTTTTGTATATGAAGACATAGCAGGGGGAAGTATACAACACATATACATAGGTCTTTTTGAAATCCAAAGAATTGTTTATCTAATTTAACCCACTGAAAGTTGTGGTTAGTGTTTTGTAAAATTTTAACATGATTTTTTACATGTTATTACGATTGTGAAAATAAACTCAACAAATACTTGTATCATGAATTCACAAAACACATCAAGCCTCTTAAAGACATGAAGTTGAGCACAGGATTATTATGTTTGAAAACACAGCTCAAATTATATATCTATTTTGAACACACATAGTCATCAAGATATTTAGGTGGTCTTCGTTCTCTTGGCGATCTCCTTAATGTTATGTCCGGTGTATCTGAATTGTTGCCGTCTAATATTTCTTCACTTTCTTCCTCGTTCATTATGGATTCACCAACTTTCTTGAAATGCGATGAGTTGCGAGTGATCATCTTATTTTGTCCATCTGCTGCTGTTATCATACTTCCGTTTTTCTCTTTGATTTTTAGCGGTGTTGGGTTGAATGGTGGAGTTAACTTATCCTTCTTTTCTTGTTTTACAAGAACGCTGTCTCCTACTTTAAATTGTGATGGCTTGATACAATGTTTGTTCTCAAAATGTTTCTTCATTTTAAGCTTTCTGTCTTTGTCTTTCTTCCGTATTGTATTTCGGGTGATTTAATTGTCAAGTCCGAGAGTTTTGTATTACTTTTCCTTCCAAACAGAATTTCGCCTGGCGACATATCAGTAGTTGCATGAGGAGTTGCACGGTAATTGGGTAGAAATGTATGAATTTCCTGTTTCCAACTACGATGTTCTGTATGTGCGGCACGAATTGCCTTTCCTATTGTTTTCATAAACCGTTCACTTTCCGCGTTAGCGCGAGGCCATAATGGTGTGATCTTTCTGTGCTCAAATCCCATATTATCAGCAAATTTTCGGAATTCTTGTGAATTAAACGGCGGTCCATTGTCACTTATCAGTTCTTTTGGTATTCCAAAAATCGAAAATGTTTTATCTAAATGCGGTATTACAGATTTTTCGGTTTAACTGGATAAACTTTCTACAACAGAATATCTCGAATACTCATCGATAATCACCATTAAATAGTATCCACTGGGAAAAGGTCCACAGAAATCATTGCTTATTTTTTCCCATACATTACTTGGTAATTCGGACATTTGTAACGGTTCAAATGTACTCTTTGGTGTTGACGTCAGGCAAGGTATACATGACTTACAAGTCTTTTCAACAAGTTTATCGATTCCTGGGAAATATACCTTTTCACGTAATGGCTGTTTTGTTCTTACTCTACGCTGATGACCCTCATGTGCAAGGTCAATTACACGCATGTGTAAATCCTTTGGTATAGCGATTCTGTTATCATGTAGTAATATTGCACTATCATTGACAGGAACAAGTGGTAATTCATAGCGTAATTTCGTGAAGGTATTTAATACACTATTTTCAAACGATTTTTCCCATCTGTTTGTTTTGACGGCAGTAATAAAGGCTTGAAGGTCAGGATCTTTTTGTGTATGGTCAACTATTTCATTTAGGGTCATTGCTTTAGGCACAGCATTGTCGGTTAAATATCTAACACATTCTTCTGCTTGTTGAGAATGTTTACTTGTTACAGAAGTTGTCTAGATTGGATGCCTTGACAAATCGGCAGCAGTCATCATTCCGAGTTTGTATTTTACTTTAGAATTGGGAATCAGAATATTTTTTTAGAAAAAACCATAACCCCACCCTTCAAGTTAAATGGTCGTTCCTTAAATATAGTTTCTAGAGGCAGGTGATCTGAAACGAGTTCAAACGAATGTCCGTAAAGATATAAGTGAGAATGTGCATTTGTCCATACAATTGCTAATGCCTCTTTTCCGTTTCCGAATAACGACTTTCAACATCGGTTAATGCTCGGCTAGAATATGCGATTATTTTTCCCTCTTGTATTAGCAACGCTGCTAGTCCTACTGGACTTGCATCCACTATTAACATTTTCTCTTTGTTTGGGTCACAATACGACATAACACGATCAGCAACAAGCTCGTTCTTTAATTTGTCAAAAGATTGCTGATGTTCGATTGCCCATTCCCACTGAGTACCTTGCTTGGTTAGCCTACGTAGCGATTCAGTCACGGTGGAGTAGTTTGGTATAAAAGGTCCCACATAATTCGTCATAGCCAAAAGACTACGAACCTCTCCAACATCTGTTGGTATCTGGGTGTTTCTTATTGCACTTATCTTCTTTGGATTGGTTGATATCCCGTTTGCACTAATAATGTGGCCATGCAATTCCAATTTATCTTTATTAAATTCACATTTGGCGTTGCTTAATGTTAAGTTCCTTTCCGAATAATTTACACAGTCGCCTATCGTGTTCATCTTGGTTCCTTCCAAATACAATGCTGTCATCGGATATGCTCCTTACTCCATCTAATCCTTCAAGTGCATTACTAAGCGTGTTTTGGAATATTTCTGCGGCTGAAGAAACTCCGAAACTGAGACGTGTATATCTACGTAATGCTACATGCGTAGTGAATGTGGTAATGTTCCGGGAATCCTCACTTAGTTCCAGTTGATGGTATACATTGCCAAGGTCCATCTTCGAAAACACTTTAGAACCATTTAAATCCAACATCATATCATCCAGTGTTGGAGTAATATGACGTGAGCACAAAATAGCCTTATTCGGTTCTCTCATATCTACACACAAACGAATTTCAAAAGAATTTGTCGGGTTGGGATACCCAAGCTGTAGGTCCACCTACCTTGTCAATGATATCTTATTGTTCATGTCTGTCGAGTTCGGCTTCTACTTGTTTGCGAATATGAAAGGGTATACGTCTATGCGGTTGAATAACGGGTTTCCCATTCTCATCAACATGAAATTTCACTTTGACATCCTTCAATTTCCCTATTCCTTTGAATACATCACTATATTTATTACACAATATTTAACTACTGCTTGAGACTGAAGTAATTATTGGCACAATATTTAGTTCCACAGATGTATCATAGCACAATAAATTCCCATGTTTTCCTTTTACTACATGCATGGTTGCCGTTGTTATTTTACTATCCGTCTCAATCGTCGCTTGACATTTTAGAGTCTTATTTGATCCATATGTGAATACTCTTGTATTGGAGTGAGAAAGTTTTGGTTATACTTCCGATTTTCTTGAATGTATTCTCATCCAGAATATTAATGCTCGACCTGTGTCAATTAGAAAATCCACATTTTAATTATTGATTTTCACTGTCATTTTCGGTTTACCTTTCTGTACCTTGTTTACTGTTGCTTCCCTTAATCCGAATACATGATCGTCGTCAGAGCTACTATCCGCAGTGTCACTGTATGCTATCTCACTTCCATTGTTGCCAAGAATATTGATTCTTCTTGCGTTATTGTTTGTGTTCTGCCTACCACGTTTAGATCTGCATACTTTCGGGAAAGGATTCATTTTTCTACAAGAGTTAAAAGTCTTTCCTAGTGCTGGACACTTACTTGCATGCGGAAATTCACCTCCACAGTTTCTACCGTTTGTCTTTTTCTTTGGTTCAAATTTTGATTGTTTCTGCAGATATCGCAGGTTATTACGTCGTCTTGGGTATGATTTTCTCACTGTATTTGCTGATTCTTTGTCACTTTATTCGATTCCCAAGGAGTGCTTTTCGGACAATTCTAATGCTCATGCAGAAGAAAGTAATCATGTAAGATCTGTATCATCACGAAAAACCCTTCGTCTTAGTCATGTAGAGTGACAACCTTGAATTATCTGCGATTTCACTTATTTACTAGTGTCAGCAAACTCACAGTTCAATGCTAACTGGGTTTGTATGGAAACTGTCTATTGTCTCATCAGATGATTGTTTGGCTTGTCTGAATCTATATACTTCATATTCCGTATTTTTCATTGGAGCAAAGTATTCCTTTAATTTCAGTTTGGCGGTAGCATAGTTCTCTCCTGTGTATGTAAGAGTGTCGAAGATTTCATTCACATCTTCTCCAGCGTAATGTAATAAAAGTGGTCTTTGTCGTTTTTTGTCCTTAATGTCTAATCCAATGAACAGGTTTTCAAGTCGGCTAATCCACTTTGCCCACCTAATTTCTGCATTGTTTTCATGAACTGGAAAACTTGGAAAATTTGGCAAAGAGGCAGCCATGGTTTAATAATCAGTTCCACTAATTAATAAATCCACGACAATACATATGTTTTCTTCCTTTTCCAATGCTATATCTTGTATACTAATACTCTACAAGATGCTTATTATTCTACTGACTTTAATGAACTCTCTGATCAGACATGTAATACCTAATAGGTGTCTGCAATGCAACGCGGCCCTTATAATATTTTAACACAACATCTGGGTTTTATAGCTATCACCTTATCATGAACTTCGAACTATTTACTTTACTGAAACATTTGATTTAATGATGAATGTCACAGGTAACCTGTATTTTAATGCAACAAATCAAAGATGTAGTAAATTGACAAGGATAATAAAACAGAAAATGTCAAGAAAATAAGGTCAAGATCATCTAATGATTTTCTTAATTCATGTAAAATATAATATGATGACAATTTCTTATAATTGCTAGTTATTGGGCTGTGATGCTATCACGGAACTAATAGTTCATGTACCAACAGGGCCATCGACCCATTAATTTCGGAACATACAGACGTTGAATTATTGCACCATATGCGGATTTCAACAACTTATGTCTCATCAGTGGGGATTGAAGTCAAATGAATGAAAATCCAAAAAAACATTAAATGACAAAGAGTAATAAAACACAAATTAAGAACTCTTATATTGCAGCTAAAGTTCAATAAAGCTAAGAAAAAAAATGCCCCTGAACCTAATACATAGTTGTTATTTTTATACCAATATACCGATTATTTGACTGAATCGTTTCAAAGACGTAAATGAGTGAATGTTGTTTAACGTTAAGCGACTTTTAGTTCAGCTATATCGTGTGAAAACCATATTCATTTGTTTATGAGATGGTGCTGTCCACTTTGTACTAGACCAACAGTGTTGGATTTGAATAGTGCTAATTCATTAGAACAATGTACGTAGAATATGTCGCCCCATTGGGCACAGTATACCGACTCCGAACCAACTAATCATTGCCTTTATTCTTTACCACTATGTGTTTATATCACTTTTATAGTCTTTGGTTTGACCCCATGTTTATCGAACACACGATCTACCCCCGTAGATCTACGGCACTTGATACGATTACGCTAACCATTACACCATCGTAACACTGTATTGCTTGTTTATTATGATAACTAACCTTCTTGTTACGTTCGAATATGTCGGAAAACATAAAATGCATTATCTATTTCATAATAGCAATTTATTTAAATTCGTTTTCAAATATATATACATCCATATATATTTTATTTTTATTAAACTTGAATGTCTTTAGATTTGTAAGTCTATTATAATAAATGAAATAATGGATTTTTATCCAGATGTAAATGAACAGGAGATTGATATATACATTTCGGAGATGAATCTATCTGATTAAAATTAGATCTCGTCACTTACTTTTCTCTTTCCCAACCCACCCCCATTTCATTCACAAATTGTATATGGAAAAGACTTATATCATGCGGGCGTATTTGTTTTCTAGACTTCTATTAATTTATCAAAACTTGGCAAAAGGGGAATAACTGGAAGAGTATTTTTAAAGTATTGTTGAGATACCAAATGTTCATGGCTATCAATTGGAACATTTCTGTGGTTTAGGAAAATTTCATTCCAAATGACAAAAAGTAGCTTGATTTTATAGTAGCTCAGATTCGTCCGACACCGGGTGTAGCTATGATTGGATTTTTTGCCAATTAGACAGATGTCAGCGTACAAGTATCTGACAAAATAAATCAGTAAGAAAGTGCCAACATATTCCTTCTGAATAGAAGATCATAGAATATATATTTACGGTATTCAATTTATTTCTATTAGGGTTAGGAAAAGGATTATGGTGTTTAACCACGGACCTATTGCAAGTCACTGAATATAATTTGGCATCGAGTACACCTCGCCGTTAGAGGGATTCGAACTCACAACTTTAGTGGTTATAAAGTAGTTCTAAATCCAACTACTATATGATCACGGCTGCCCCTATTTTTCTATTATAATGTAATGACAGATGAGAAAAAGAAAGCATGTAGATAATTAGTCTGTAATTCATGAAGCAAATGTCAGTTGCATTGAGTGAAGTGATATTGCTATAAATGTTAAATATTACAAAATAACAAATATACACATTTAAACGACCAAAAATGGGGGAGGGGCGGAGGGGTGTCAGCCAGATATTTAGTTTATCATTTGACTGAGTAAAGCAACAAAGAACGTGTATTAGATGTACCCAACATCAAAGAAACAAAACGTAAACATTACCTGATCGCGACACGATTAAATAAACAAACTGGTTATAATATTTTCTAAGGGCAAACAAATAATCAGTTAAATATAGTATATATTTTGTGTGGAACTGTACGGTCTAGTAGACAAGAATTTAAATTGCAAACAGGTATCTACTTCCGTGTTAAGGTCGCAGAACTCTCTAAAATATTAAAATGTTGGGATTAATTTTATTACTGGTTTTCAAAGTTTGTTCATCAAACGCTAGTAAGTGGTTATTTAGAAAGAAAGTATTTGTAACTTAAAATTTTGTAATTTATGAAGTATTATGTAATATAAACACAAACAGAATATCCCCATATACATGTACAACTTTTTGAAACCTTTCATTTGAATTCGTAGCTGTTCAATGCTTATAGTTTCTTCAATCTTTAACTTAAACCGTCATGTAATTTTAGATAACGTCATAAAATAATACTTATGATATCATACGTTGATAATATTTTTTTAAATTTGTACCCAAAGTTCTAACATCAAGATCATGTAGCTGACATAACGGGTCTCATTCAGATGAGCGTTGCTTGGCCAATCAAATTACCGCTTTTCAAATCTTAATTTGTAAAGCTGAACTGATTTGATGACTAATTTTCATTGATCCATTTGTCAGTACGGAACGACTGATCTGCACAGCATAAGAAGTGCAGTATGCAGAAATACATACCAACAGTCACTAAAAAGTCAAGAAATTATGAATAGACCAGTTTTTGTGCTAGAAATTCTGAACAAATCTGAACATTCTGAACATTGACTGAAAATTCTGAACAGATTCTGAACATTCTGAACATTGACTGAAAATTCTGAACAGATTCTGAACATTCTGAACATTTTTTGAAAAGTCTGAACAGATTCTGAACATTGTCTGAAAAGTCTGAACAGAGTCTGAACATTTTGAACATTGTCTGAACAGAGAATTTAAATTAAATTACAACAACTATATCATTGCATTTCTCATTAAATTTGACATTTTCTTTATTTTAATCTGTCTTCTTAAATCAATATATGTTACTTCATTTTCATTAGATTTTAACTAAATATAGCATATGATATTTCACTAAATAATTATTTAAAAAACATTAAATTACAACAACTATATTATTTCACTTCTCATCAAATTTGACTTTTTCGTCATCTCAATCTTTCTTCTTTAATCAATATATTTAACTTCATTTTCATTACATGTTAACTAAATATAGAAGGTGATATTTCGCTTATTTTTTTTTTAAATTAAATTACAACAACTATATTATTTCATTTCTTATTCAATTTGTCATTTTCTTTATTTCAAATTGATCTTCTTAATTAAATATATTTCACTTCATTTTCATTAGATTTCAACTAAGTATAGCATGTGATATTTCATTAATTAATTAATTTATTTTTTAATTACAACAACTATATTATTTCATTTCTTATTAAATTTGTCATTTTCTTTATTTCAAATTTTTCTTCTTAAGTCAATATATTTTACTTCTTTTTCATTAGATTTTAACTAAATATAGCATGTGATATTTCAATTTGTAATTACTTTTTAACAATTAATTAAAACCAACTTAAGTGCTAAAACAACAATATACACTATAAGTACGTATGTAAGTAAGATCAACATAATTGTATTAACCTGTATATTATACAACAGTATGGTATCAATTGCCAATGTATTAGAGAGGGGACATATCTCTGCATGGATGCATCAATATTCAAATGTTTGAAGCCATCAATCAAATGTAGCATTGGGGCACCCTATACTTGTATCTATGTGCAAAACAAATGGGTGCGTCTAAGCACCGCTCAGGACTCCTGAGGGCACTCAGGATATGATGCTCTTATTTTAGTTTGACACAGGACATGTAAATGACTTCAGTACATTATAGTTATTGAACTGTCAAAGTTTTGTGCAGATAACTTGAACGATTTAGGAGTTATGAAGGATTTTCTTATATCTCTTTGACATGCCGCCCATTACACAACCGGATGACTGATCGATCATGCATGAAAATTCAATAAACACATTTTTATCGTTTCTTTGCCAAACAAATTATTCATAGCAAAAACAAGTATACATAATAAATAGCTATATGCATGAAAAATGTTTTGTGCATATTTACTTAGTATTAAAATCACAAAGTTTAAAAATATGAATACTTTCAGAAAACAATGGTTTGGTCTTTTTTTTTGGCGTAAGTTCTATGAAACTTAAAATTATTTTAAAAAATACATACAATAAGAATTATTTTTAAATAAAAAGTACATACTATGGAAATTATATTTTTTTTAAAGTACATAGTTTATTAAATAGAATTATTAAAGAAGAGATGATCATTTGTCTGCACATTTGTTTAATGTACATGTACTTGTTACTTGTTGAATATGTATCTATAAAATAACATGACAGAAGCAAAACACAATATACAATATTTCAATTAATTCAGTTATAGTTCTAAAGACATAATGAGGTGAAAGATGGAAAAAGAAAGTTCTAATATTTTGGCTGTGTACGATTGGTTCGAGGTCGTTTGTTCTGGTGAGGTTTCTTGGCAAGTCTCTGAGTTTTCGGGACTTCGAAATCCGAACATGTAGATTTGATGGCTGTAACTAGAGGAGTGTGGTCGTTCAACAACTTTTGAAATAAGTACTCACGCTGCTGAGTGTCTTTGAAGACCAACATTGGTGAGAAACACTATGTCTCTTGTATCTTCCACATAGTTCGTAGTTTCCGGTATCATAAAGAAATCGTTTTAAGAGTGTTTTTGACATTTATATTCACTGAATATGGTACTGTTTTGACAACTATTTTACCTATTTTGTTTCTGTATTTAAATACTGTTATAGTGACAGCCGGGGACTTTGAACCGTAATGAGAGCGGGAGGTTTGCCGCTTTAAAGTCTGATTCAACCCACCATTTCTTTAGAAATGTCTGTACCAAGTCAGGGTCATTACGTTTTCACAGTTTTCCGGTTGTTGATTGATTTTGTCTGTTTATATAATTATGAGTATTGACTTTCCCTTTGTAAGATTGTTCGGAGTTCGGTAATTTTGTTATTACCCTTATTTAAGTCTACATGTTGAATACGAATGACGTTCAATAGTTTGGTTGTCAGCTTGGGAATGGGTTGTGGCGTCCAATCAAACGGCTTTTTTTAAGACATTATTAATCGACTCACAATTGTTGTTGTCCATAATCGTCCGTGCTGTAGTTGTGATTTTGGTTGAAAAACGTGGTCTCCTAGTCGGTCTCTTAAGACGGCTGTTGTAATACGACTCAACCAATACCAAGCATACATAAGAATCATAAGAAATAACACCTCTGCCAATCTGTCGAGAGATTCTTGATAGTTGTAACCGGATTCCGGTGATAGCCAAGGACGACACATTGCGCTTAACTGTTGCGAGCAATTTCACAAATGGCTCGGAAAAGACCAGAATGGGTTTGTTTTCCAAACAAATGTCATTTTCCTCAAACGGTTTCATTGTGTAAAATGTCTATCGTTTTCTTAACAATTTGTCAAAAACAATAACGATTGTTTTCATTAACATTTTAACTGATTATTAGTTGTTGTAGCTGTTATGTGTGTCCACGCTTAAAAATCTTCATCACGAACATCAAAAGACACTAGGGGCCGTGTTCTGGAAAGGGTCTTAGGACTAAGACATGTCCTAAGACCATCTTAGGACAAATCTTAGTAAAAAAATACAATAGAATATTTAAACATTATCAAGAATGTTGACAAAGCCGTGATTTCACAAAATTTAAAGAATGTCAGGAATCAGTCGACTATTCAGACAATGTTAAGAATGTTGAGACTCTGTCACAAATATCACATTTTATATTTCGCTAAAATATAATGAAAATGAAGTAAAATATATTGATTTAAGAAGAAGGATTGAAATAAAGAAAAGTCAAATTTAACGTGAAATGAAATAATATAGTTGTTGTAATTTAATAAAAGAAAATTAATTAGTGAAATATCACATGCTATATTTAGTTAAAATCTAATGAAAATGAAGTAAAATATATTGATTTAAAAAGACAAATTGAAATAAAGAAAATGACAAATTTAATGAGAAAAGAAATAATATATTTGTTGTTATTTGATTTTAAAAAACTAATTAATAAGTGAAATATCACATGGCATATTGTGTTAAAATGTCTAGACTCTGTTCAGACATGATCAGAATGTTCAGACTGTTCAGACTTTTCAGACAATGTTCAGAATGTTCAGAATCTGTTCATACTTTTCAGACAATGTTCCGAATCTGTTCAGACTATTCAGACAATGCTGAGGATGTTCCGAATCTGTTCAAACACTGTTCATAATGTTCAGAATCTGTTCAGACTTTTCAAGCAATGTTCAGAATGTTCAGAATGTTCAGAATCTGTTCATACTTTTCAGACAATGTTCAGAATCTGTTCAGACTTTTCAAGCAATGTTCAGAATGTTCAGAATGTTCAGAATCTGTTCATACTTTTCAGACAATGCTCAGAATCTGTTCAGACTTTTCGGACAATGCTCAGGATGTTCAGAATCTGTTCAGACACTGTTCATAATGTTCAGAATCTGTTCAGACTTTTCAAGCAATGTTCAGAATGTTCAGAATTTGTTCAGATTCTGTTCATTCAATGTTCAGAATGTTCAGAATCTGTTCAGAATTCTCAGACAATGTTCAGAATGTTCAGACTTTTTCTGAATTTTTAGCACAAACACTGGTCTATTCAGAATTTCTTGACTTTGTAGTGAATGCAAAATTTCTTCTATAAGTTTAACAATTAATATAAACATTCCATAGGTGAAAAAATGTGATCACATTCTATGGATATGATGTACAACATTAAGGTTTTAATGCTTACTTGTGTGTACTTAAGATAATTACAATTTTCCACCTTTTCAGTCAGCTATAAATTTATATATAAAGTTATTTGAACCTGATCCTCTCCTGATTTATGTCAGATCTGTATGGACGACATATCAGAAAGGGGGTGGCAATTTACCCCTCTTTACTACGTGAAAAACATAGAAATATAGAATCGACTTCTGATGGAGCTTACTTTCCACTTTTTTTAACGTGTCGGAGTTTGCAAAGTAGATTCAAATGTGTATACCTATCTCGTAGTAAAAATGACTTATCAAAGGCGGAGCTAAGAACAATAAACAATTATCACATTTATGTACGCATATACACAAATGATAGTATTATCATATAGTTGACAGGTCGAAAGATGGCTGTTTAAAGTAGTCCACAAAAATCTGAAAAAAATGCAATATGTCATTTTCTGCTTCTTTCTGTCGGCGTTAAATCGGAATTCCTCTAAAATGACATCTAGAACCAAAAGAAATTAAGGTTTATCAAACGTTTTTGTTTTCAATTAAAACAATTTCTTTTCAGAAAGCAAATAGCGCAGATATTGTCACAAATATGTATGGACACTGTTACATACATAGGACAATACTTGTAAAATCTCAAAACAAATAAATAAGGTTTGTGTAATATATTTTTGTTACTATTATTACAGCATTATTTATGAATTAGTTGTTTATTTCGTTTCATACACATATAAAAGATGGTGAGAAACGACAAAACACTGTTTGTTAAACTTTCATATAATATTAATTTTGGTACTTGTGCCATTTATCCTCTGTATAACAGCATAGATAAACACGAGAAAACATTCTTTAGTCATTCCCTCATTGTTTTGTTTATTTATTTTTGAAATGCCATTTGTCTTTTCTGTAAGTAAATGATACTTATAATTTACTGCTTAGCAATTTTGAACTTATTTCAGTGGAAGCCATATCAGGAAGTAATACTACATTAACATGTCCATTACAAGGGTCGTCTTTCCAATGGCAAAAGTTGGTGAATAATGTTTGGTCTACACTTCAGCAAGGAGCTAAATACGGGAATGTGAATACATCATCTCTGATTATATATAATGTTGATCCAGGTGACGACGGTAGTTATCTTTGCACAGTTGGTTCACAACTAAGATCTATGCAAGTTACTGTTATAGGTAGGTAAAGTAGATAATACAAGGGAAGTCCAGCGAAAACAATAGGCATTAAGAAGTAAACGCAAACATAACATAACAAATGACTAAATGAATGTTTGCATACAGACTGGATTTATCATATCGCTCCGTCTCATCGAAATCATTAACAAAACGTTTTTAATATGTTTGTCTTAGAAATGTCATGTATTCGGATGTAATTAAAAAGTTGACTATTGTTAACAAACGGATATTTACAGAAACTATGAATTCCATAGCATTTGGAAAGGGTGACTCAGAGTATACGCTGTTTCTGTTAATCTCGGGGTAATTTGCAGTTCAACAGTATTCTACATGCACAACATAAAGTTCGGTAATGGATAACTGCAATATTGTTATGCTAAATTGTAACATTCCGAATATAATGGAAAACAAATTATACTTCACTGTAGACACAAATCCAAAATTGGTTCGCATAATCGTAAAAACAGAGCAAAAATCGAACCTACAAATATATATCACGTGCTTTCCCTGGAATAGACACTTCAATAACAAGTAGAGGGATAAAACTAGCTATGTATATAGTTGTATGGGTCCACTAGCTATGAATTATATAGTATTATGGGTCCACTATCTATGTATTATATAGTTTTACGGGTCCACTAACTATGTATTATATAGTTTTATGGGTTCACTAGCTATGTATTATATAGTTGCATGGGTCCACTAGCTATGTATTATATAGTTTTATGGGTCCACTAGCTATGTATTATATAGTTGTATGGGTCCACTAGCTATGCATTATATAGTTGTATGGGTTCACTAGCTATGTATTATATAGTTCATGGGTCCACTAGCTATGTATTATATAGTTGTATGGGTCCACTAGCTATGCATTATATAGTTGTATGTGTTCACTAGCTATGTATTATATAGTTCATGGGTCCACTAGCTATGTATTATATAGTTGCATGGGTCCACTAGTTTTGCATCATATAGTTGTATGGGTCCACTAGCTATGTATTATATAGTTATATGGGTCCACTAACTATGCATTATATAGTTGCATGCGTCCACTAGTTATGCATTATATAGTTGTATGGGTCCACTAGCTATGTATTATATTGTTGCATGGGGCCACTAGTTTTGCATTATATAGTTGTATGGGTCCACTAGCTATGTATTATATAGTTGCATGGGTCCACTAGCTATGCATTATATAGTTGCATGGGTCCACTAGTTATGCATTATATAGTTGTATGGGTCCACTAGCTATGTATTATATAGTTGCATGGGTCCACTAGCTATGTATTATATAGTTACATGGGTCCACTAGCTATGTATTATATAGTTTATGGGTCCACTAGCTATGCATTATATAGTTATATGGGTCCACTAGCTATGTATTATATAGTTGCATGGGTCCACTAGCTATGTATTATATAGTTGCATGGGTCCACTAGCTATGTATTATATAATTGCATGGGTCCACGAACAATGTATTATATAGTTGCATGGGTCCACTAGCTATGTATTATATATTTTATGGGCTCAGCACTTCCTTCATAGTGAAAAAGATGCTATCATGCCAGTGTTTCGCCATACGAATAAAGTGTCAACACTTGCATATAACTTATAACACGATGTCTTACAGAACGGTCGAATATTCTTCAACTTCATAGAAAGTATATTTAATCGTCGTAACACAGAAGTTGCCGTACATGCATGTTTAATATAAAGATAGTTGATGGCCTCAAACATAGAAAAGTACACAAGGCTATCGTGCTACATAATAGTGAAACAATGGTCATCTTTGAACAATAATATAATTGCCAATACCATATTACGTCATCTGTTCCGAATATTTTTCAACAAGGTGTTGATGTCTTTTGAAAAATTATTTGAAAGATAATATCATTTTCAGAATTATCTATATCGAAGTAAAAAAATACTATAATTTGATTTGTCCATTCTATTACCAGAAATAGAAATAGGGTTTTTAATAACTGGAGACAGCAACATCAGGGTTATAACATTGATAAGAATGTTTTCTATGTAGAGTTTGTGAATCACTTTTTAATCTAATTTCAGTGATAGTAATAGAAGGAGATACAACTACATTAATATGTCCACTACAAGGCTCGTCTTTCACAGGGTACAAATCGATCAATTCTGGTTTGTCTATACTTCAACAAAGTGCTAAATACGGGAATGTGAATACTGGATATCTGGCTATCTATAATGTTGATCCACATGACGGTCGTAGATATTTATGTACAACTGGTAGTCAACAATTACAAATGAATATTGTCTTTAGAGGTACGCAAAGTAAATTAGAAAAGTGCAGTCAAACGAAACCAATAAATGCATATGCATTAAGATGAAGCTCAGGAAAAAATTCAGAAAGAATGAGATATAGACTTTTATATTGTGTATGTTGGTTTCCGATCTCGATGTAATGTGCAATTTTACACAATGTTCTACACATGAAATACAGTGTTCTGCTATCCCCCATAATATTTTCCATTTTTTGTTACGTTACGAAATTATACATTTGTAGCTTTGTTTTCATTGAGAAATAAAGGTAATAACAAAATTACCGAACTCCGAACAATCTTACAAAGGGAAAGTCAAAACTCATAATTATATAAACAGACAAAATCAGTCAACAACCGGAAAACTGTGAAAACCGTAATGACCCTGACTTGGTACAGGCATTTCTAAAGAAATGGTGGGTTGAATCAGATTTTAAGGCACCAAACCTCCCGCTCTCATTACGGTTCAAAGGTTCCGGCTGTCATTGTAACAGTATTTAAATACAGGAACAAAATAGGTAAAATAGTTGTCAAAGCAGTACCATATTCGGTGACGTAAATGTCAAAAATATTTTTACGTCACACATTGACAAAAAAAAAAAATTCTTGACATATTTGACTCTTTATCTTTATACATTTTCACTATATGAAAATGCATCGCTTATAATTTTTTCTGCAGAGACGGGATATATTTCGACAAGATATTGGTATCGGAATATAAACTTTTTAAGAGATCGAATAAGGCGAATATTTTTATAGCCCTGGTCCAGTAGCCTGTTTCTCAGATGAAGATGACGTTTCAGGAAATCAGAATAATTGCTACTGCCCCTTGCATAGCGAATCAATTGCGAGATGTAAACACCATATGAAGGAGAAGCTGGTATATTGCTGCACATATTTGGAAAATTTATGATTTTAAAATTGAAGTCGTCCCGCTTATCATAAATTTTAGTACTGAGTTGACCACTGTCGTCAAATTCGAGGTATAAGTCCAAAAATGATGCGGACGAAGCTGTATCGGTGGTCTCTTTAACTTTCAGCTCTGGAGGATATATCAATGGAAGAAATTCTGCAAATCTAGAATTATTGATAGATAAAACGTCATCAATATACCTGTATGTGAAATTAAAGGCTCTAGCCTCATGAATCTTCTTATCTTTTACAAGCTTTTGAAGAAACTCCGACTCATATGAGTATAAAAATAAATCGGCTAGAAGAGGGGCACAATTCGTACCCATTGGTATGCCGACGAGCATAGCAATTCAAAAGACGAAACATTTAAATGATTGTTTAGTGAATTTAGCATCATATATTTTTCTAACGACTTTTCAGTATACATGCTGGGAACTCTTAGAGTCTGTTTATAACTTAAAAACACTTAATTATGTTTATATAAAGTGGAACACAACTTTGATGATATGACTGACTGTATATATACGGTTTGTATATAATATCAGAAAGGTGTGGGGTTTAGTCAAATTTATCATCTGAATGCAGTTTTACGAGGTGTACAATGTACGTATAACGTACTTTACAGGTAGGCACATTTATTTGCAGATATTTTTACGGTCTATGAGAATCATCTTTTCATCAAGATTTCACCACCTAATATACCATAATTATCCTTCAGAGTAAAATTACCACTTAAGGACCTTATCAAGCAATACTTTCCTTGATACTGACATGCCCACTATATGACAGTATTGACCATGACTGTCTTTAATACAAATAGGACATATAAAGGACCTTATTGACCATGACTGCCCTTAATGCAAATAGGACATATAAAAGATTTCACTGAACATGACTGTCCTTAATACAAGTAGGACATATAACAGACCTTATTGACCATGACTGTCCTTAATACAAATAGGACATATAAAGGACCTTATTGACCATGAATTTCCTTAATACAAATAGGATATATAAAGTACCTTATTGTCGATGACTGTCTTTAATACAAGTAGGACATAAACATACCATATTGACCATGACTGTCCTTTATACAAATATGACATATAAAATACTTTATTGATCATGCCTTTCCTTAATACAAGTAGGATACATAAAAGACCTTATTAACCATGACTGTTCTTAATACAAGTAGGACATATAAAAGACCTTATTGTCCATGACTTTCCTTAATGCAAATAGGAGATATAAAGTACCTTATTTACCATGACTGTCCTTGATTCTAACATGACCACTAAATGACAGTATTAAGCATGAGTGTTCTAAATACTAACATGACCACTAAATAATCTTATTGATCACGACTGTCCTTAATACAAATAGGACATATAAAAGACCTTATTGACCATGACTGTCCTTAATATGAATATGACATATAAAAGACCTTATTGACCATGACTGTCCTTAATATGAATATGACATATAAAAGACCTTATTGACCATGACTGTCCATAATACAAGTAGGCCATATAAAAGACCTTATTGACCATGACTGTCCTTAATACAAATAGGACATATAAAGAACCGTATTGACCATGACTGTCCTTAATACAAGTAGGACATATAAAAGACCGTATTGACCATGACTGTCCTTAATACAAGTATGCCATATAAAAGACCTAATTGACAATGACTGTCCTTAATATAAATATGACATATAAAAGATCTTATTGACCATGGCTGTCCTTAATACAAATAGGACATATAAAGTACCTTATTGACCCCGACTTTCCTCAATACAAATATGACATATAAAAGACCTTATTGATCATGACTTTCCTTGATACAAGTAGGCCATATAAAAGACCTTATTGACCATGACTGTCCTTAATACAAGTGGGACATATAAAAGACCTTATTGACCATGACTGTCCTTAATACAAGTAGGCCATATAAAAGACCTTATTGAACATGACTGTTTTTAATATTAATATGACATATAAAGGACCTTTTGACCATGACTGCCCTTAATGCAAGTATGAAATATAAAAGACCTTATTGACCATGACTGTCCTTATTACAAATAGGCCATATAAAAGACCTTATTGAACATGACTGTTTTTAATATAAATATGACATATAAAGGACCTTGTTGACCATGACTGCCCTTAATGCAAGTATGAAATATAAAAGACCTTATTGACCATGACTGTCCTTAATATAAATATGACATATAAAGGACCTTTTTGACCATGACTGTCCTTAATGCAAGTAGGAAATATAAAATACCATTTTGGTGATGACTGTCCTTAATGCAAGTAGGACATATAGAACACCTTATTGACCATGACACACCTTAATACGAATGACTTTATTCACCATGACTAGTCTTGATACTAACATGACCTCTAAATGACAGTATTTGATCATGAGTGTTCTAAATAATAACATTACCACTAAGTAATATTATTGACCATGACTTTCCTTAATACAAATAGGACATATACAAAACCTTATTGATGCCCATGACTGTCCTTAATATAAATATGACATATAAACGACCTTATGGACCATGACTTTCCTTAATACAAATATGACATATGAAAAACATTATTGACCATGACTGTCCTTAATATAAGTAGGACACATAAAAGACCTTATTAACATTGACTGTTCTTAATACAAGTAGGACATATAAAAGACATTATTGACCATGACTGTCCTAAATACAAGTAGGACATGTAAAAGATCTTATTGACCATGGCTGTCCTTAATACAAGTAGGACATCTAAAGGACCTTATTGACCATGACTTTCCTTAATACAAATATGATATATAAAAGACCTTAATGACCATAACTTTCCTTAATACAAATAGGACATATAAAGAACAGTATTGGCCATGACTGTCCTTAATACAAGTAGGACATATACAATACCTTATTGACCATGACTGTCCTTAATGCAAGTAGGACATATAAAAGACATTATTGATAATGAATTTCCTTAATACATATACGACATATAAAAAAACTTATTGACCATGACTGTTCTTAATACAAATAGGACATACAACAGACCTTATTGACCATGACTGTCCTTAATACGAATGACTTTATTCACCATGACTGGTCTTGATACTAACATTACCTTTAAATGACCTAATTGGTCATGATTGTCTTTAATACAAATATGACCCCTAAAGGACCTTATTGCTCATGAGTGTTCTAATTCTAATATGATCACTAAATAATCTTATTGCCGATGACTGTCCTTGATACTAACATGACCATCACTGAAGCACATTATTTACCATGACTGTCCTTGATACTAACATGACCACTAAATGACAGTATTGATCATGAGTGTTCTAAATACTAACATGACCACTAAGTAATCGTATTGACCATGACTTTCCTTTATGCAAAAAGGACATATAAAAGACCATATTGACCATGACTGTCCTTAATATAAATATGACATATAAAGGACCTTATTGACCATGACTTTCCTTAATACAAATAGGACATATAAAGGACCTTATTGACCATGAATTTCCTTAATACAAGTATGACATATAACATACCTTATTGCCGATGACTCTACTTGATACTAGCATAACCATAACTGAAGCACAGTATTTACCATGACTGTCCTTGATACTTACATGACCACTAATTGACAGTATTGATCATGAGTGTTCTAAATACTAACATGACCACTAAGTAATATTATTGAACCTGACTGTCCTTAATACAATGATGACCACTAAATGACCTTATTCACCACGAATGTTCTTGATACTAACATGACTACCAAAGAACTTTTTTTACCATAAAGGACCTTAATACTAACATGACTACCAAAGGACTTTTTTACCATAAAGGTCCTTAATGCTAACATAGCCACAAAAGAACCTTATAGAGACAAGAATTATAACAACCTACGCGTGTTCTCTATTAAAGTTTGTGCTTATTTATTGTTGGTTTAATTTCAGCGATAGCCATATGGGGGAGTAATACTACCTTAACATGCACATTACCAGGGCCGCATTATTATTGGCATAAGAGAACGGATCAGGGTTGGATTAGCCAAATCCAAGCAGGAGCTAAATATGGAAATGTAAATAGTGGATCTATGACTATCTATAATGTTCAAACAAATGACGGCGGAAGATATCGTTGTGGGGATTATTCCACGCTAGAACAGATAGATGTTAGTGTCAGAGGTATGTACAGTAGATAAGATACGAATTAATGAGTTATTCGGAAGCAATGCAAAAACAAGATGATTTAGACGATGTTATATTGTGAATGTTTGTTTCCGACTTTTGACTGATCAAATATTACCTCGTTTAGATATAAAGCATATTATTGAGTGTCACAACCGACCCGAGACACTAAATTGTAAGATGGGATACATTCTACTATATGTAAATAAAGTTAAAAACCCGACATCATGTTTTTATTTCCACGTGAGGGAACAACGATTTAAAAATGTATTTTGTTTGCTCAAAACTTAATCAGCAATACGTTTTCTACTGGTCAGTAATAACCTTTAGTTATTCCTCATCATACTGACCACTAATACGATTTCTCCTCATTTAGCCGCATTCGTGGTCTCATAGCTACCATGCTGGTCTCGATTGAATTGAAGTTAGATCATGGTTTCGAGCCGCGATCGGGTCAAACCAAAGACTAAAAAATTGGTATCCTAATTAGATTATCAATAACAAACAAGTGATAACAAGTCCTTACTAAAAAGATGCATAATGATATGTTCACAATATTTACATTATTTTTTAATCACAGGTCAGGTATTAAACAGGCACATAATATCGCAGTACATGTATTTACAAAATAGAGGTATCACAGAGACACATAATATCACCATATCTACATAATTTGTTCATCACAGAACGAGGTTATGCGAAGACACATATTATCACAGTGTTTACATCATTTATTATTTACAGGATCAAGGGTCCGTGGAAAATGTATTGACGGTGTTGGACTAACACAATAACATGAATAAGGCATCGGACACAAAGTTATGGTTTTTGTTTCCTTCAGAATTATTTTTTCGGACAACACGAGAGTTAGATTATTTATTGTTTTTGTCGTGCATAGCCCGAATTTTTTTCCCAGAAATTAACATTAGGTTATATGACAAAAACTCTGAATCAGATTATTGTTTTTTCTTCCACCAAAATCAGATTATTTTTTTCACCAACATTGCGAATCGGAATATTTGTTTAGAAACAAACCAAAACTCCCTCATGGAAGTCAAATGGTCCGTCCCTAAGAAAAAATATACATTAGACAACTGCTGTTTTAAGATCATTCTTTGTGCATAGTATTTTCCGTGGAAATGAGAAATATTGATTTCTTATGTTGTTTGCATGTAAAACTTGCCTAAAAATTTATGAAATGTTGGACATTTCTAGGTAAAACACTAGGGTGGATCGCAGTAATTACAATAACAAGAAATTAAATATATTCAATTTGTAAAAAATAAAACAACACACACACAAAGAGGCAAGTGTATCTTCCTTATCTTAGATCACATAAAGGAGAAGGTAAAGAAAATGTTGATGTACAATGATTTTTTTCGGCAAAAAAAAAATTTAATAGGAGGGTAAACATTAAGCCTGTTTTATGTTTGGTTCAAATTGATGCGTGTAATATATAAAGTGAATCAAACGATATGCTTTATCTCATTTAAGCTTTCATACTTCATCAATTTTAGTTTTTAAAAGAAGTATATAAAATATGTAAGATGAGTAAAATATTAGATGTTTTTCCCTCTAGAGTCTTCCTAAGTATGAGGGCCAGGGTGGCTCTTTAAGCTAGGTAGTTGGATTACCTAGCAACTCATACAAGCCTACCACCAATACGGCGTAGTTTCGCGCAAGGCTTTGTAAATTACAAAAAAGGTGCACTAGGCTTGCAGCCGCAAGTGATAAAGTTTGCAAGTTGATTGCCCATGGTCGATGGTTCTCTCCGGGTACTCCGGTTTGATATAGCTGAAATATTGCTTAAAATTGGTGTTAAGCACAATCAATCAATCAATAAAATCAATCAACCTAAATACGTTTTCTTCATCCTAAATCTGTGAGAATAACATAGAGGATAAATATTGAAAATCTATAGATATTATAGGCATCATATGGTTAATCAAGACAAAAGACATTTAAAACAGGTACAATAACGTTTTGCCTGAGTCATTTTGCGTCGAAAATCATCTGCACGTGCAGTAGGGGTTTTTTACTTGTCTTACCTGTTTATGTTTTCCGAAAGTTTATTTCATCGACAATTTGTTCTTGAATAAGGTTCAAAACAGAAGAAAAACATTTTTCTTGTAACCAAAAGTTTTATGGGACGCGGTAGAGGACTTCCACAGAATGACCGTAACCGGTACGTTGGAAGGCAGAATGACCGTAAATTACATTGCTGTGGCATTTGGTGTTCACCGTACAACCATATGGAGGTTAGCACAACGTTTCAGGATCACTGGCACAGTTTAGGATAGGCCAAGATCCGGTAGATGAAAACGTCTCACTCCTAGAGAAGAACGTTACATCAAGATCACAGCAGGTCGTGACCTCTTCTTACTAGCAACAAGGATTGTCGACAGAGTACGGAGAGCAACTGGAGTCCACATATCCGCGTAAGCAGTCCGCAATAAAATTAAAGCTTGTCGTTTCAAATCAATAAGACCACATAAATGTATGGATTTAACTGTCCACCACAAAATACAGCGACATGCATGGAAAAATCAGCAATTGCGCAGAAACTGGAGGACAGTATTTTTTTAGGATGAATCTCGATTCACACTAAAGTTTGCAGATGGTCGCATTCGTGTCTGGAGACGGACTGGTGAACGCTTTGCGGCGGTTTGTGTTATGCCAGTTGGTGGCAGTTAGTTACTGTTGTGGGAAGGAGTACATTACGCAGGAAAGATCAACTTGATTCTGATAAGACAAACACTGAATGCACAGCGCTACTGCGATGACATTTACGCCCTGTCGTGATGCTCTTCATGCACAGAAACAATCGTTTTGTCTTTCAGCAGGACAATGCTTGGTCACAATCCGCTTGTCTCTCCACGAACTTGTTACAGGCCAACAATGTTAATACATTGCCATGGCCGAGGCGTTCTCCTCATCTGGCTCCTATTGAACATGTTTTGGACATGCGCTCATCATTGAATGGAACGTCATTCCACAGTACAAGATCCAACAAATCATCAGAGGCATGCAAAAAAGATGCATAGCTACCATTACTGCCAACGGGGCCTGGACAACATACTGACATTGTGGATTTATGTGTGAATTCATCATGTGTCACGTTTTTCAAATCAGGAAGTTTGTGCATTACGATTTTTAGTACGTTCATGTTCATCTTTATTGTTGTTATTGATTGTTAGGACAATATATTTATTGCTATGCAATGAAATCTAAATTATTTTTGAAAATATAAAATTAAAAATATTTCTTGCTAAGCTTTTCTTGTTCAGTATATATACATGTATATACATTAGGAAATCGTCCCATTTTGTTTTCAACGCAGCTTCAATAGTCTATATATTTATTGTTTTAAAGTTATACACCAAGTGTGAATACAAAGGGAATAGCTAGTTTACAACTTACAAGTACATATTTATTATTTCTGGAAAATATTACAGTTTTCCAATGCATTTCGTGTTCCAAGCAGTACATAGCATATCTGCAATGAATAATTCAGCCAATGTTATTAGAAAAACAAGCTTCAAGAATTTCAAGTTTGGTTTATGGTCTTTAACGCCACTTTCAACAATATTTGAGCTATATCGCCGCGGTTAGTTTTATTGGTGGAGGAAATCGGAGTGCCCGGAGAAAACAACCGACCTACCGCAAGTCACTGACAAATTTATCACATAATGTTGTTTCGAGTACACCTCGCCATGAACGGAGTTCGAACTCACTTTTTAGTGGTCACAGGCATTGATTGCACAGCATAAGTTTTTTAAAAGTTATGCTCAAGTACTAGTATATAATATGAATAAAATAAACAACGTTTTCTATATAAAAGATAGGTATAAGCGTTTTTTGGTGATTATATAATATTGGCAATAATATCATCTTCTATCGACATACCCTTCTTAAATAAAACTTTAATTAACTAAGAGGAACCATTGGTTCAGTAGCTTCCTTGTTAGAAGCAACCCTCTATCAAGAAAATCCTGATAAGAATCACAAGCTCTGAAATATCGTATCAACTGCAAGATATATACTCCATATGCAGGTGCAGCTCGAATGTTGCTACATATAAATGGAAAGTTCACAATGGGAAAATTGAAATCATCTCTTTTGTCGTAATGTTTCGTTCTTAATCTCCCCTCAATGTATATTTCGAGGAGTAGGTCAAGGTATGAAGCAGACCTATCTGTATCTGTGGTATTCTTTATTTGAAGCTCAATGTGATAAATGCGATGAACGAAATCACCAAACCTAGAATTATTTAGTGAAAGGACATATAGCGGAACGTGAAATTAAATGATCGGGCAAGTTTCTTTTCGTTTTTCCTGAGAAGCCACTGTATGAAGTCTGCCTCATACGAATAAAATCACCATAAAAACCGGTAATATCGATAGTCTATGACTTACTAACCACGATGCTATATTTGTATAATTGTATATGTATACTTTGCAGATTTGAAATTTATTCTTGATACTTAGTATTGACTTAGCACCAACTAATCATCATGTTCATCCACAAACATAGCTGTTATGAATAATTGAACTTATTACCATGTTGCTATGTTATTATATTATATGGAATACATTAAACACAGATATTTAACAGATATTTGTAACATTTTATTCATTTTAATTTAAGCATATTATATTGTCTAAATAATGAGCGTACTCTATTAAGGTCATGTACACTAAACTTGATATCTACGTTTTAATTACTATCACTAGGTTGATACCTCTGCTGGTGGACTATTAGTCCTCGCTGGTATCACCTACCCAGTAGTCAAGTGTTACTATCACTAGGTTGATACCTCTGTCGGTGGACTATTTGTCTCCGGAGGTATCACCTACCCAGTAATCTGTGTTACTATCACTAGGTTGATACCTCTGCTGGTTGACTATTAGTCTCCGGAGGTATCATCTACCCAGTAGTCAGTGTTACTATCACTAGGTTGATACCTCTGCTGGTGGACTATTAGTCTCCGGAGGTATCATCTACCCAGTAGTCAGTGTTACTATCACTAGGTTGATACCTCTGCTGGTGGACTATTAGTCTCCGGTGGTACCATCTACCCAGTAGTCCGTGTTACTATCACTAGGTTGATACCTCTGCTGGTGGACTATTAGTCTCCGGAGGTATCATCTACTCATTAATTGGTATAAGCGCTTATGGAGGTGGGGTTTTTGTCAGTTTATTTTTCGAGAGGCGATATTCGCCGGACTACTTTTGTTCGTAATGTAAGCCAAATGTCGGCTTGGATTCCCGATAATAAGAAAAGATAAAATAAACAATGTGTATTGTTAATAATCGACAATTATTGTTAGATATGAAATAAAAAAAATAAATGTCTATGAAAAATAAAAGCTTGTATTGTTGTCATAAAAAAGTAATTCCGGAAACAATACTTAAGACTACCATCTATCGACTCTGACTTTTGTAATATATCGTCATCCTGTAACGTTGTTTACAAGGGACGCTGATTGCCACAAGCTGGTTACTGATTTATTTTACGATTTTGTGAGCATTTTACTTTCTTGAGTAGCTAAATGCAAAATGCCATAAAATTGGAAAATATCAGTAACTTAATTACATCACCGTCTAGTTATCAATGTAGAAAAACAAGGTTAGTGCATTTTATTATTCATGGCCGACACACATCAATGGAATGTATGTGTGCGTACTGGGGATTCGCAAAGGTAAATTTTCAAGAGAAATGAACAAAAACTACTTAGCTACAGAATTATAAGGATTTTTATTTGTTTGTGAGTGAATTGGTCCAGGTTATACATAGATAAACTCCGAAAAAAATGCGTTTAATCATATATTGAAATTATACAGTTACTAAATAATGTAATTATTGCTAAGACTATTGTTCTCCTCCCTCGGGCATATGTGACCATAGCCCGATTGTTGGCTATTCTGTGTATTCCCTTACTGTGTTCTTGCTCCAATAGATGTTTTTTATTTGGTTTTCCAATCTTTTGCATGTGAGCGTACATAATGGAGAGTATTGCAGAATCGCCTAGTGCGTATTAAATTGTTATCTACGTTTTAATTATTATAGTGTAGGATGCTATATTACTGATTTTGTCTGTTTATATACTTATGAGTTTTGACTTTCCCTTTGTAAGATTGCTCGGATTTCGGTTATTTTGTTATTACCCTTATTTACAATATTATATGGAATAAATTGACATCCGATATTTAACAGGGGCTGTCGTTTTTTCTTCGGAAACATCTCGGGGTCAACTCGGAAACTTTTGGGAGTTTCCCCATAGGACATTCCATTTTTCCCGCTTACATATCGACCAATGAAAACCTTGGGAATCCGACCAATGAAATGCCACAATCCCCCTTTCCATTAGCCAACCACGGTTCTCCTTATATGTCCAATGAGAGCGTTTGTACCATTTATTGTTGGCCATTCGTTGAATCCCTTTCTTTTGTCCAATCAAATTCAAATGTTAACCTTTGTATTTTCCAATTTGAAAATCGGCATTTTCATTCCAACATTCATAGTGACAGGATGTGTTTATCCTGTGGAATATAGTAGAGAATGTATATTCGAACAAAGGTAAGCATCTCAATCCTACTATACTTGCATATTTTAATCAGTATTATCTTCTGTTTTCAAATTAATTCATGTAGTCTTTTCACACGTTGATTTTTAATTCAGGAAACAGTCTTCAATTTTATAAAAATCAATAGTCTTGTATAATGACTGATCGTATTGTGACATTTTCTTTTCTATGGAGAACATCTGTTTCCCATTTACACGTTTTAATCAATATTCTCATAATTTCCTTCAAACAATTGAAAGATTTTTGGAAATCAAACCCGTTCCTTTTCAGAAAAAATTAAGGTACCATAATTTTTCGTTGGTACTATTTAATCTAACAAGTTTTCGACAAATGCTTTTTTCTTAGTATTATGTCCCAAATTCTGATGATTGTGTAACGTAACGTCTTTTTGTTTCAGAATACAAAGGATTTATACAAATAAAAGAAGAAACAAGGAAAGTTTACATATTGTTAAAGGTAAAATTATTTTCGTTTTGTACAATAGTTTTCCATTTGCTACATATTGTAAAGGTTTTACTTTTAGTATGAATCTTTCAGAAAAAAAGAAATAAGATGCGAGTTATTTGAACAATCTTACTACATATTGTTATAATTTTAAAAGATTTCATTACGTCAAGTGTATAAGCCCGAACGAGTGTAGTTTTATTAATGTCATTCAGTTCTTAATCGATTTTCAGTGAAGTAGGACAGGTGGTATGTAATGTAGTCTTATTAAATATGCATTCTTTTCCAGGTTCAAGTAAGCATGAAGATGGATAAAATGAACGTAAGTGGTTTTTTTATTATGTGTTTACATTTTAATCAAAGTTCCATTGGGTTTGATAAATGAAACATAACTATTAAATATAGTATGGTTAATGAAAAAAGGAAAAAAAAATAACGAGGCTCCGTTGGGAATCAATATTACGTATTTAGATACACGATTAGAAAACGAGACCAAAAAAAAAGAAACACACAAGCTGCCAGACTAAAGAAGGGATCTGGTCATTCCACTAAATATATGCATCACACAAACAAAAAGACAATCAAATCTCAAAACAGGAATAAAAATACAACTGAAATTTTTATTTTACCCAAACATAGCATGGGTTTCTATTTTATAGTTTCAGAAGTACGTGTGTGACAAATGTGGGAAACAGTTTACGCAGAAGCGCAATCTCACTAGACACATGAAAATCCACGTCCAATCTTCTCAAACCTATTCCTGCTACATCTGCGGAAAAGAATTCAACCGTCCCGATAATAAGAAACGTCACGAGGAATCTCACACCTACACAATTACCTGTCCCATTTGTGGTCAATTTTGTAATAGAAGGGAAAACATGCTCCGTCACCGAACTCTCCACGAAAGACCTGAAGTGAATCAAAGGATGCTAGTTAAAGGACCCGCTCTCTCCGATCCTGGATCATCCAATAATCCTGCAAAAAGAAGACGAATTGACAGTACCCTGCCTTCCAACAGTCCGTCCGTTGAACCTTAAATATTACCAGATGACCCAGAAACCAGAATACTATATATAAGACACTGGAATACCATCCAAACACAGGAAAACAGTGGAAACCGTGTCCATGACCGATATAATTTTACCTTAAACGATATAATGTCCTCCACTTTTCCAGAAATGGTAGGCAATATTTTCACACAACAAACGTCGGCTTTCAGAATCAATGTCTCATTTGGTTTTATTTTGAGAAACGTCGAAACTAGCGATTTACGGTACGACCATCAGAGTCAAAACAACACCCGTTTTTTTCGATGTTCCACATCTAATCAATAAATTTGAAGATTTGAAAATCATTCTTGATACTGATCATCATGTTCATCCACAAACGTAGCGGTTATGAAAAAAAGAACTTATTACAATGTTGCATGCTATGTTATTATAATATATGGAATACATTGAAAACAGATATTTAACAGATATTTGTAACATTGTTTTAATTTTAGCTTAAGCATATTATATTGTCTAAATAATGAGCGTACCCTATAAAGGTCATGTACACTAAACTTGATATCTACATTTGTATTACTATCACTACGTTGATGTAGTATTATTACATTCCCTCCATACGTCTGCTGGTGGACTATTAGTTCCCCAAGGTATCATCTACCAGTAGTCAGTGTTACTATCACTAGGTTGATACCTCCGCTGGAGGACTATTAGTCTCCGGAGGTATCATCTACTCATTAGTCAGTGTTAATATCACTAGGTTGATACCTCTGCTGGTGGACTATTAGTCTCCAGGGGTATCATCTACCAAGTAGTCAGTGTTACTATCACAAGGTGGATACCTCTGCAGGTGGACTATTAGTCTCCGGAGGTATCATCTACCCAATAGGCAGTGTTACTATCACTAGGTTGATATCTCTGCTAGTGGACTATTAGTTTCCGGAGGTATCATCTACCCAGTAGCCAGTGTTACTCTCACTAGGATGATACCTCTGTTGGTGGACTATTAGTCTCCGGAGGTATCATCTACCCAGTAGTCAGTGTTACTATCACTAGGTTGATACCACTACTGGTGGACTATTAGTCTCCGGAGGTATCATCTACCCAGTAGTCAATGTTACTATCACTAGGTTGATACCTCTGGAGGTGGACTATTAATCTCCGGAGGTATCATCTACCCAGTAGTCAGTGTTACTATCATTAGGTTCATACCTCTGCTGGTGGACAATTAATTCCCAAAGGTATCATCTACCCAGTAGTCAGTGTTACTATCACTAGGTTGATACCTCTGCTGGTGGACTATTAATCTCCGGAGGTATCATCTACCCAGTAGCCATTGTTACTATCACTAGGTTGATACCTCTGCTGGTGGACTATTAGTTTCCGGAGGTATCATCTACCCAGTAGCCAGTGTTACTATCACTAGGTTGATACCTCTGCTGGTGGACTACTAATCTCCGGATGTATCATCTACCCAGTAGCCAGTGTTACTCTCACTTGGTTGATACCTCTGCTGGTGGACTATTAATTCCCAAGGTATCATCTACCCAGTAGCCAGTGTTACTCTCACTAGGTTGATACCTCTACTGGTGGACTATTAATTCCCCAAGGTATCATCTATCTATTAGTCAGTGTTACTATCACTAGGTTGATACCTCTGCTGGTAGACTATTTGTCTCCGGAGGTATCATCTACCCAGTAGCCAGTGTTACTATCATTAGGTTGATACCTCTGATGGTGGACTATTAATCTCCGGATGTATCATCTACCAAGTAGCCAGTGTTGCTATTACTAGGTTGATACATCTGCTGGTAGACTATTAATCTCCGGAGGTAGCATCTACCCAGTAGCCAGTGCTTCGACACTGACATGGTTTATTAGATATACTTATAATTGAAATTGCACAGTTACTAAATAATGTAATTATTACTAAGACTATTGTTCTCATCCCTCGGGCATATGTGACCATAACCTGACTTGGCTATCCTGTTTATTCCCTTATTGTGTTCTTACTCCATAAGATGTTATTTTTATTTGGTTTTCCAATCTTTTGAATTTGAGCGTACATAATGGAGATTATTGCAGAAACGCCTAGTGCGTATTGAATTTGATATCTACGTTTTAATTATTATAATGTAGGATGCTATATTGCAATATTATATGGAATAAATTGACACCCGTAGTTAACAGGGGCTGTCGTGGTCGTGATCGTGTGGTAGCTAGATGTACAACTACCTGTGCAATCAATGTATATCACCACTGACGTTGAGAGTTCGAACCCCGTTCATAGTAAGGTGTATTCGATACAACATTATGAAATAAAGTTTATCAGTGACCAGCAACAGGTCGGTCGTTTTCTCCGAGTACTCCACCAATAAAGCTTACCGTGACGACATGCCTAAAATATTGTTGAATGTGGCGTTGAACACCATTAATCAAACTAGCAGATATCTTTGGTATTTTATTGAAAATATAAACATTGTGCTTTAACTAGAAAGACCACAACGAACTTTGCTCCATTAATAGTTTTTTACAGATATTGACAACGTTTATGTTTATTTCCTTTTAGTAAATGGAGTCTGGGATTCGTGGGGAGACTGGACTCAATGTACAAAGACGTGTGATGGAGGAACAAAGACACGATATAGAGCCTGTGATAATCCGTCACCTGTAAATGGCGGTTCTCCTTGCCTAGGATTGCATAATGAAACTGGTTCATGCTCTACTAACATCTCATGCCCAGGTATCTGTTAGAGTTATATGTGTAAACATTTACTCACTTTCATAACGTAGTCGATTCAGCTTATGTATATAATGTAGACTCGACGTCCGTCTTATATAATAATAAAATATATGTAAAAGAGTATTCAAAATTGGGAGTCTGTATAAGGTAATAAAACAAATACATTTGTAATATCAGGTCACGTTTATTTTGTGTGTAAAACTTATGTAGCAACAGCAATATCATACTATATGCCGTCCATATTTGTATGGTTAGATACGTTCGAAATGGATAACAGTGTCGACAAAAGTGCGGATGCTTTTCTGTCTTTAGGAAACATACGCCGACAGTAATGTCCACAAATGGCAAAATCGTGATAAACAGCAAATTTTCAATGTGGACGGCAACTTGTAATCTTTATGATGATTGGGATAATAAAGACAATTATATTCTGGTGATTTTTCAATTGTAATCGTTTTTCTTTCTTAACACTTATATTTCATTTTATATATTTAGTAAATGGAAACTGGGGTGCATGGCAGGATTGGAATTCATGTTCAGCGACATGTGGTAATGGATCAAGGTCACGATATCATGAATGTAACAATCCAGAGCCTGTACATGGGGGCACAAACTGTCAAGGAAATGACACAGAAACTGAATCGTGCTCTATGAAGTTGTGTCCAGGTAAATTTTAGAATAGTTTAATTCAGGGAATACATGATGTATGTGTGTATTGCGTTCTACTGAATTAAGTGTATGTGACAATGCAATCAATGATACCTTTGACAAGAAAGCGAATTTATATTTTTGTTTATAGTTTGAATGTTAATTGTCTCAATAAAAGATTACAAAACAATAATGAGCTCTTACAGGCATAACAAACTCGGTAATAAATTTGATAGGAGGTGATCAACTCAGTTCTAGATATTGATCTTTTGCAATGGATTAATGTGACGTAATCGAACTAGTAGATTGATAGAGGAATGGGAACACTAATAGGAAGGTAGGAAAAAAGTATATAATAGCATGTATCCCATACTAAGTTTATATATTTTACCTATTTTGTTCCTGTATTTAAATACTGTTACAATGACAGCCGGAACCTTTGAACCGTAATGAGAGCGGGAGGTTTGGCGCCTTAAAATCTGATTCAACCCACCATTTCTTTAGAAATGCCTGTACCAAGTCAGGGTCATTACGGTTTTCACAGTTTTCCGGTTGTTGACTGATTTTGTCTGTTTATATAATTATGAGTTTTGACTTTCCCTTTATAAGATTGTTCGGAGTTCGGTAATTTTGTTATTACCTTTATTTACTATAACCATGCCCAATGTCACTGCTGGTGGAATTTTTTTTCCCCGAGGTCATTGCAACTTGGTAGCTTTACTTAAGCAATTATGAATAACGAAATTAACGACAACATACCGGCTAGGACGTCACCCGGGTTAACAAGGTCCTCATTTGCTACTACACGGAACAGGGTAGCAAATGATATATGCGTTCCACGGAATATCCTACGGGATACCCCCGATTTGTCTTACGTTCAGCCAGAGGGTAATTATTATTTCAAAACTTCAGATTCGTATCAAATTTTAAAATCTTGTTCTATTAATATTTCGGACTGTCTTAAATCTCCAGGTACTTGTGACTCTTCTCCATGCATTACTACTTGCAAAATAAAAACTGACAAAAATAATACTTGTAAAACATGCGTCATGCTAATAACTTCTCCTGAATTTACAAGTAATTTAACTGGAAAAACGTACTACACCAAATCGTTTGAACCTCTGGACTGTTCTACTAAAAATGTCATTTACGGTATAGAATGTACACTCTGTGGACTTTTGTATGTTGGTGAAACTCGTCAAACATTGCGAAGTAGGATGAGCCGACATCGATATGATGCAAAAGATCCCAAATACAGGATTTTGTATAATCATTTCAATCAACCGGGTCATGACCGCTGTTTGACGATGAAAGTTCGAATCATCGAGAAGATTTACCATCATACAAACAGTCCTATTCTTAGTACACCTTACCGCACCGATAGAGAGTTGTTCTGGATAAAAGAATTAGGCACTGCAATGCCTTACGGTTGCAATGATAACATCAAAGGTGTGGGAAATTTGTCAAGTCCTGGATGCAACGAAATCAACGTGATGAGCCTTTTTAATACTATTCCAAGAACTAAACGTAGCCATGGTCATAAAAGAATTCAACATCCTAATGTTAAAAAGTCCTCTAAACCAAGAACGTTACAAGATACTTTTAATGATTTACTTTCTAATATACAGAAACCTCTTGGAATTCATCATATTCGTACAATCTTATTTTCACTATCTGTAAACTACCTCAAAGATCTTAGGGATTTTGGACTTGACAAAGGAGGCGTAGATCCTTTTTCTCCTAAGTACAGATTGTCTAGTATTATATGTGACGTGGCGTCCTTTCGTCTTTTTAAACCAGTTCGATCTGAACCTCTTCATGATAACAACAGAAAATTCCTCCATATTCCGTTTGCTAATAAAGGAATCGATGCTATTAACATCAGCAACATTCTTAATAGAAAAGAGGTCATAAAAGAAATTCCACCATATTTCAAAAATCAATCTGTTCCCATTGTCTCCTATAGCTACACTAACAGCATTGGCCGTAAAATTTTCAACTACAAAGAAGCATTGCAAGATATTAACATAAAAGAGTACATTAAGAACCCTCTGACTTGTGACTGCTCCCACTCTCCTTTTTAATACAACCCATCTGGACATGTAATCACTGGTGATCTGAATATCATTCAACATGAGAGTCTCCGAAAGGTGATTTCTCATGGTCCTAAATTCAGAGAACCTCAACACATCAATTGGAAACATAATTTCAAGATAATTATGGATGCTGTTGAAGATTATGCCAGAAGGTGGATAAAGAGAGAAGTAGACCAAGATCCTGAGTTAGAGTCCTTGTCAGACTGGGTTAGAACAATTAGGTTTCTAGTACAAGGTCGGATTCACAAACTAAAAAATTGTGTTAATAGTCGACCTAAGTCTGTATTTAAAGACCAAGAAGCTGTTAAGTGTCTTTCCTCTCTTCATGACAAATATGTTGTCGTTCCTGCGGACAAGGCTTCCAACAATATTGTGTTTGTATGTAAATCATATTACTTCGAATGTCTAATCAAGGAATTAGGCATACATAGCAACACCTCTAGTAATACCACATACAAACCAACTTCGTTCGACAAAGATGAAATCCTAGCTAACCACAGATCATTCATGACCTCTTTAAACATTCCCTCTGGTAAAGAGTCTGAGGATTTACCCTATTTATATTGGATACCTAAACTCCATAAGACACCATACAAAGAAAGGTACATAGCGGGATCATCAACTTGTTCGACGAAAGAATTGTCTATTCACCTGACAAAGATTCTGTCTACAGTAAAAGAGGGACAACAGAAATATTGTGAAACTGTTTACTCGCGTAGTGGCATAAATCACATGTGGATTTTGAAAAACTCTAAAGATCTTTTGGATAACCTGAAATCAAGATCTTTCTCTCAGGTATCCTCCATCAAAACTTTTGATTTTTCAACTCTATATACCACCCTACCGCATGACAAATTAAAAACCCGCTTAAAAGAAACAATTCATAAAGCTTTTAGTCATAGAAACTATGGCTCAAAATTTGTTGTGTTAGGCTACAATTCCACATATTTTTCAAACAAAATTCATAAAGGTAAAACATGCTACTCCGAGGAACAAGTGATCAGTATGCTGGAGTTCCTCATCGATAACATATTTGTCTCCTTTGGAGGGACACTGTTTCAGCAGGTCGTCGGCATACCAATGGGTACGAATTGTGCCCCTCTTCTAGCCGATTTATTTTTATACTCATACGAGTCGGAGTTTCTTCAAAAGCTTGTAAAAGATAAGAAGATTCATGAGGCTAGAGCCTTTAATTTCACATACAGGTATATTGATGACGTTTTATCTATCAATAATTCTAGATTTGCAGAATTTCTTCCATTGATATATCCTCCAGAGCTGGAAGTTAAAGAGACCACCGATACAGCTTCGTCCGCATCATTTTTGGACTTATACCTCGAATTTGACGACAGTGGTCTACTCAGTACTAAAATTTATGATAAGCGGGACGACTTCAATTTTAAAATCATAAATTTTCCAAACATGTGCAGCAATATACCAGCTTCTCCTGCATATGGTGTTTACATCTCGCAATTGATTCGCTATGCAAGGGCCAGTAGCAATTATTCTGATTTCCTGAAACGTCATCTTCATCTGAGAAACAGGCTACTGGACCAGGGCTATAAAAAGATTCGCCTTATTCGATCTCTTAAAAAGTTTATATTCCGATACCAATATCTTGTCGAAATATATTCCGTCTCTGCAGAAATAATTATAAGCGATGCATTTTCATATAGTGAAAATGTATAAAGATAAAGAAGTCCAAAATGTCAAGAATTTTTTTGTCAATGTGTGACGTAAAAATATTTTTGACATTTACGTCACCGAATATGGTACTGCTTTGACAACTATTTTACCTATTTTGTTCCTGTATTTAAATACTGTTACAATGACAGCCGGAACCTTTGAACCGTAATGAGAGCGGGAGGTTTGGTGCCTTAAAATCGGATTCAACCCACCATTTCTTTAGAAATGCCTGTACCAAGTCAGGGTCATTACGGTTTTCACAGTTTTCCGGTTGTTGACTGATTTTGTCTGTTTATATAATTATGAGTTTTGACTTTCCCTTTATAAGATTGTTCGGAGTTCGGTAATTTTGTTATTACCTTTATATACTAAGTTTATATATAAGCCAAAATATGGCTTTTATAGTACATCTGTCTCATTTGTATATGTTGTCCTTTGCGAATCAAGTCGTAATTACATTCACTTTCTGTTTTGATGGGAAATATCAACAAGAGACAACTTGTGTGTACAATGGTTCACATCATGCAAATAGATCAGATACTGCTCATGATAAACAACAATTAATCACTCAATCGTGTCTTTGTTTTAGTTTATGCTACATTTGTAATATCTTTGAACTTTGTACACCGGTGGCTTATATGGTCTGACTTAGACATATAGTGTGAAATGAAAGACATGTTTAACATAGGCAAATATCAGGTCACGTTTATTATGTGTGCACAACTTATGTAGCAACAGCAATATCATCCTATGTACCGTCCATATTTGTATGGTTATATACGTTCGAAATGGATAACAGTGTCGACAAAAGTGCGGATGCTTTTCTGTCTTTAGGAAATATTCGCAGACAGTAATGTCCACAAAGGGTAAAATCTTGATAAATAACAAATTTTCAATGTGGGCGGTAACTTGTAAACTCTATGATGATTGGGATAATAAAGACAATTATATTCTGGTGATTTTTCAATTGTAATCGTTTTTCTTAACACTTATATTTCATTTTATATATTTAGTAAATGGAAACTGGGGTACATGGCAGGATTGGAATTCATGTTCAGCGACATGTGGTAGTGGATCAAGATCACGATATCATGAATGTAACAGTTCAGAGTCTGCACATGGTGGTTCAACCTGTCAAGGAAATGACACAGAAATTAATGCATGCTCTATAAAGTTGTGTCCAGGTAAATTTTAGAATTGTTTAATTCAGTAAATATATAGTGTATGTTTGTATTCCGTTCTACTGAGTTAAATGTATATGACTTTGTGCCTTGACCATTAAAGTGGTGCCTTCTTCTGCGAGTGAAACGATGTGAATAATAATACAAATAGCCAGAAAGTGAAAATATATTTATTTGATCAGTTTGTGTTTTAATTCATATTTCAAAGAATATATGAATACAGAATGCAAAACTGTAATATGACTTCGTCCGTTGGCTATATAAACAATGTAATAATTAAACTACGGATATATTTTAATTCGCACATGCGGATTATCGGTCAAGCTATGGGTATTATTCAAAAGTGATTTCATGTATTTATTCAGGGCCGTTGTGCATACCAACTTTAAACAAATCTAATAATTATTTTGATATCAAAGAAAGAAAATACATTCCAATTTGTATTTTTGTCCTCGTAAATTGATGTTTTATTCGATATATTTCTGATATCGCTAATTATTTAAAAAGAAAGACATTTTGCAACATATATCATCTGTATATTGTATCCCTAAATATGTAGTTTATTTTTGTACATGTACACGGAAAATGAAGATAATGCAATATGCCTGTATATCAAGTGGATATGACTTAAAACTTATAGTTCTATACGAACACCAATATGGCACACCTGTGTGTTATTGTCCCTCGCTTGTGCATTCGAAAGATTCACTTTCAATTCATTGTTCGTTCTTTCACTTTTCATATTGCTTACGACAGTGGATTATTTGTGAGGGAATTGTATATTTTCAAATGTATCGGCGTCTGTACATATTAAACTATATGCAATGCATTGCAATGATACAGTTAAACATGCAGATCTTTGCTGTGTGTAAAAATGACATTTTACAGAAACAAAGCTAGAATGATGTCAATACCATTTCAACATCTTACTAATATCTAAAGTCTGTGGTGGGGTCACAGATAATTACGTATCATTCACCATATAAATATTCATGGGGTCACTGAATGGACCGAATAGACCATATCTGTCAAGAAAATCTCGCCAGGGGCAGTAATGTATCTACCCATTGCATAGGTAAATAAAAATATAACTATCAAACAATAGCAACAACATCGGTCGCTCTACATAAAATAACATACGACAACGATATTATATTTCATGATGGACCTCCTTTCTTACAGTAGGATACGAAGATGACAACAGTTCGGCAACAATTGGCATTGGAGCTGGCATTGGATCAACAGCTGTGGTTGTAGGATTACTTATTGTATCTATTTATATTTTGAAGCGATCTAGACATAGAAAACCAGGTATGAATATACATAGATCTAAATAGATTGAATATGCATAGATATAAATAGATTGAATATGCATAGATCTAAATAGATTGAATATGCAAAGTTCTAAATAAATTGAATATGGGTAGATCTAAATAGAATGAAAATGCATAGATCTAAATAGAATGAAAATGCATAGATCTAAATAGATTGAATATGCATAGATCTAAATAGATACATGAGTGAACTGACGAAACAAGGACGATTACTCATATCTAATAATCCGGGGCTGGTCATATTCTGGGTGATATCGGAGAATTGGAAGCAAAAATACATGTACAGCAAGACTTCTATGCAATTTTCTGAAAGGTACACGATTATTCTGCGTTCTGTAAGAATATCATGGGATGTTTAACATTTGGGCTTAAGATAATCCTTACTAAATAAATGCATATTGAACTTCAATTACCAAGAATATTTATGCCATTACATTTAAAAAAAAATCCAAACTACAACAAAGCGAACTGGTCCTTTTTCGTTTAAAACGACTGCTTCAGTATATGCTCTAAGCTCGGATTGGTCAATTAGTTAATATATCATAAGGGGAAAGTACTAGTACATGTATATGTAAGCTCTACCATATAAGTCGACTACGATGAACATGTAATGTCACATTATATGAGATTATCACTTTTAACTCTATCTGTTTTAAAAGTTCATTTCAACACTCAACTCAATATTTTATTGACCATATCTGACCCAAATATATGTGTATGCATTCAAAATCAACATTTATTACATAAACAGTCCATATGTTATTTGTAGTGTTATGCACATTGAAGAACATGCATGGAAGATTTGAGACACGTGTGCATGTTTTCCCTTTTATTTATAGGACACAAATGCTTAATTTCGTACAGATATTAAAGTGAAGGTCTGATTAAAAAAAATAAACAAAATAATAAAGAACAAAAAACAAGACAAAGCGAAAACAAAAACAGACAAAAATAAAAACAAGTCAAACACATCAAATATCACGAATCCCATACAAACCAATGTTGAGTTAAGGTTCTCCGGCAGGGTTGGCAATATTTGTCACAATAATGGCATCCCGGTAAAGTTATATCCCAAATGCATATAAAGAACGAGAACATATTAAGTTCATATTGAAAACATGTCTACAAATAGTTGAAACACTATGCTGCAGTTCGTATCTTATCAGAAAGATTCATGTCGGAAAATGGAGAAGAAAACAGAAAAAAATATTTCAACGGAATCTACGACAATGATAACTGTGTTTTGACTGACTCATAATAATAAAATTATGATATGATTATGAAGAAGAGAGTGAGTGAGTGTGTGAGTGTTGCTTAACGCCACTGGGAAATATTTACAGCTATATCATGACAAGAACAAGTTACATATTCGATGAGACGATAATGATGTTAGCTTTGTTGGACTTAGTGCTAGTTTACTGACACAACAGTCCGCGGATAGGCATGTCTAACACTCTAACACATTATTATTATTCTGAGCCAACCAGTCGTTGGTCTTTCTCCTTAGTGATGCGTGATTTGCAAAAAACAACATATACCAATTAAATAATCTTTGGTTTGACCCTACCGGGTTTCAAACACACGATATACCGCACTCGAGACGAGCACGCTGACCATTACCCCACCATTCCGTTTTATGAAGAAGTGAGAATAGTAATACCAAATAGTCAGAGAACAATACAAGTTAGAGGTTTGAAATGTGTAAATAATAACCGTAATTCAACGAATTTAAAACATAATTTACTTTATAAAGCTTAATTTCTATTTATAGCAGAAAGTGCAATTTATGACACAACTGGAGACACTGGGTGAGTACTGAATACATTCAACAAACAAAATAACAGCTAGAAGTACAAAATTAAAATAACTGTGTGTTTCTGTGTTATTAATGTGAATGTGGGCATTTTACTCACATTTGGAAAACAATTACTCGAACGTATCATTTCCCTAAGAGGGGAGGGGTGTTGGTCCCAAGGAGCTAGTTCAACAGCCACTTTTCAAGGCAGGAAGGTGATAAGTCACATGAATGTGTTTTTAGAAATGTCGCTTTTGCCTCTTTGTCTACGATATATCTATTGTATTTTTGAATTGTTCTGATGGTGTGGTATTTTTGCTCCTCCGTTTATTATCGCTATGGAGCAAGATAAACGAAATGTACCAATACATTTGAACATATAGCTGTTGTCGACAATATACCCAATCATAGCAAAACCAACCACTCTTTTGTCAACCCCCACCCTATAGATTATCACTTTAAAATTATATCTATATTACCATACTGTTGAAAGAGTGGGAAAATATACTGGTCAATGGATCTTAAAAGATACAATCAGAAATAAATATAAAATACAAACCCGAAGTAGTGTTAGAAAGTTCTATGAACAATTGTTACCGTTTTGTGATACCTAGTATCTTTGATTCACAAAACCATTCATTGGTGTTAATGATGATGGGAGACATATTGCACACGTAGATCAATACTAAGTTATAGAAACAGTTGATATCTATGTCACAATATAAATAGTAGAATAGTTCATGTTATGATAAACCCTGATATCATATGATGACGATGAAAGTGTTACCTATAGTTGAGTGATAGTTTCTTTGATATGATAGATAAACTGCTAAGTAAAGATATACTTGATTATTTTGACGTGACTTGAGGTTTAACTTTCAATTCGAGATTTTGGGCAAGATGAACACAAATATGATTTTCATGTTGGTAGGTGTTGAGTTACAGCCAGAAAGAATAACTATTTAGTAACTTGTCTCCAATAAATAACAGTTATGTCACTTTAGTATAAAAGTGTTTATGTGTCTTGTCTTGTAGATCCTCCAACTCAGATTTACATATATATAATGGATTACAACAGAATACAGGTATGTAGAATGATTGTGGTAAAATGGAACTTTTACATATCTGTTACTTATTCATTTAAAGCATTAAATACCATGTGCATCACACAAAAACTCATTAAAATAGGAAAACGATAATTTCCCGTAACAAACCTATACAATCTTCCTCTGAAACTGTTTTTGAATATGCTTAGTTATTGACTTAGATTACTGTTGGGATGTGTGGGTGATTAGATGCTTGGAGGCTATAGAGAAATAACCAGTTACTAGCTATGTCATGGCGATAAAACGTTACCTATTGATAAGATATTAAGCTTTGATATTGATACTACTGATACACAGAATCAACAGTTGTTCCATGGAGACATCATCCTAACACATAAGAAACCAATCACATATCTTAATTTACACTTTACTACCGCGATATTGGCTGAATTGTAACCAATGTCAATTTTATAATCTTTGTTTTTAGCCTGGAATTTAACCCACGATCGTCCATGCACAAACCAATACAACATAACGGTTTTATCTTGTATTTTCTCCTGACTTTTATTTATTATTCGCATTTTCTTCGAAAATTGATATACGATATATAGAAAAAATACCTTCTCAGTTTTCTTAGCTGAAGAGATAAAACAGAGTAATTTTATGGTGTGTCTTTTAAGCAACTAAAAACTTCGAAGAGATCAATTATAAGTTATAATTTTATGCTAATGAAGTATTTCAAGTTTTCCGTTTAATCTGTTTTTGTTTATTATATGTATATTTATGCTAGAATTTTTCCTCGCATCAACGTAAGCTTTCCCTAATACTTCAATAAATGCTTCGGGTGTCTCAAAAATAAAATCCCTTCCGGTAACCAATAAGTTATGTAAAGCATATCGTTGTCGCCTCCTTCGCATATTTGTGTTACCGTTAACATTAGTGGAGTTTCAAACCTTCGACACCACCATTACTTTGTTTGCCTATAGTAATTACGTATTGTGTGTGTGATATAACACGCGTTCTCTCAGGGGCTTGCTGGTGGTTACATACCGGCAAATAGAGGAATTATTCACCGGGCAACAGTATTAAAAAATTGTTATTTTTAGAAACAAAATGTGCAAATTATATCATGCGACTCTCATTACAATTGGCCAATGGATTGGTTGTTTTCTTTATCTAATATATATAATAAACCTTAGCACAGTTAGACATCAAAACAGAAATGATACTGGCAACAATACAATGAAAGTATTTTCTTGATATTATACTTAATATAGTTGAAAATATTGATTACTTCTTCTTTATTGTAGAATCACCGACGCACAGACAAAATGATGCCATTTACGTAAACACGAATATCTGAAGAATCATAAAAGAAATTCATATTACAGACGAGTAACGCTAAGATGAAAAATATGTTTTGTTATTCAGCCAAAGACTACCTCAGAGTGATATTGACTTATCGCTATTTGGAGGAGTGAATAAAGAAGTGAAGGCTAGAGGACTAGCTAGATATCTTCCCCTCTTCGTACTTGCAGTGCAATATATACACTTATTGTGTTCTTTATAGGCATGTGTAATATAGAGAAGGCATCTTTATCTTGTATAACCGGTGTCGAATCGCTTTGTTGTTTTATGACAATAAAGCATGCTTAAGTTAAATTATGTGTCACACTGTTGAGAAATAAGTTACTATCTATATAGTGAAGTCTTTTGATTTAATAAGATCTGAACATACAATTTATATTTTGCAATTTGACACAATAACACAAGTGTAAAAAATAGATAAAATTCGCTCAGCTAGTATTTGAATGGCATTATACATATTACACCCAACAACGTGTGAATTTTGTTTTGCACGAATATTTACAAACACAGTATAATATTTAGCAAATAGTTCATGGCACTGAGGGTCATATGGCAGTATATAGACCGGTCCGTCACCAAAAAAATGTTATATGGACCGAAGCGAGGTCCATATAATATTTTTTTGGTGACGGACCGGTCCATATACTGCCATATGACCCGAAGTGACATGAACTATTTGCTATATTATACTTTTTGAGCTAGTTTCATTGATCATCTTTTGTTTCTTTTGAGACACAATTTATCACACAAAGCATAAAGGGGCCTGGATAGCCGAGTGGTCTAGTAGTTCTACCTGTACAGACCACTGTAACCTATTACCAATGGAGAACGAATTCGCACCCGCTTTGTACTCTTACAAAATAGGGTGCGCTCGACTTGTGATAAAGTACAGTTACAAGGTCGGCAGTACTCTCCTGCTTTATCCACCAATACAACTTAGACTGGTCGTCACGATTTAGCTGAAAAATTGCTGCAATGACATATAGCTTCATTAAAACAAACACAAAACATACAAGATTGATCCAAGGAATACATGTCACCTGCTGTGATATGTGATGGAAAATGTGTCACCTTTCATCATGACATGTGAAATTTTGGAATACACTGAAGGGTTAGAGAAATATGGCAAAATCAAACAGTGTGACGGACAGACAGACAACATACAGATGAATGGATGAAGGATGACCTTGATATGTCACTGGTCAAACTTTGCAGATTCAAAAGATAGTGACAGTTGCAAAATGATGGCAATAGCTCACACTGAGATTCAGTCCAGTTTAACCACATTGTAATAAAAAAAATATTTTGAAAGTTAACTTTTATTTTGAACTTTTAAGCACAGGAAATTTGCTTTTCACTTTCATGTTTTAAACATTACACTATTAATAGTGAATCTTTCTAAGTCTTTCAAGTCAAAAATGTAACACAACTTCAAATATGTTAGCATCGTCGAAGTTATCTAGAAAATTACATTAACAGAAAATTTCGGTACACTTTATCAATTATTTTCTTAATACAACTCCACTGTCAAATAGTCACTGAAAATTACTGTTGATTGTAATACAAATTTACCGAACAGTTATGAAATACCATCGGTGGTGGTGGGGCAGTACGTTGACAAACTTTTTTGTGCACAATTTTTTTTCACATAATTTCTGACTAGAAATACATGTAGTGGTACATTTCTCTGAATTCGATATGTCCTTCAAAACAATATCATTCTTTTCCTGAGATGACTGGGTCTCATAGCTGTTGATTTCTTCTAACATAGTTTCTGTTTGTGATGTAGTAAGTGCTAAAATTTCATCCATATCATCTTGAAGCGCATCATCAACATGCTGGTCATGAGGGTTTGAATCTGTGACTGTGTGCATATTACATGTATTTACTGGAATTATGCTACTTATTGCCTCCGACATTTCACCTTTTGATTAGTAGAAGTGTCTCTAGAGTAACTTTTGATTGACGCTTCATTTCTATGAGCCTCATATCCTGCTTGGTCCAGTGTTGTTATTGCTGTTGCCCGAGTGCAATGATTAGTGTAAGTTTTTGATAATGCAGCTGCTACTGATAAGTCACTCATCATGTTTCCTAATTTGTGTTAACCGAGAGGACGTCTCTCATAACAAATGTCATCGTCATCATTAAATGAATCTCGAGGCCTCTGGAAAAGACTTTCACACATCGGATGTCGCTTTGACAAGTATTTGACAAAACTTTTAACAGGACAATTGTCAGTCGTGGTTTCGTACATTCGCACTGTTTTACTATCCGTGTCAACAGAAGACAAACCTTGGTGATTTTTCGTTACTTCTGACCTTATTTGACATATATACCTTTTCCTTAAATTGTCAGTTTCAATGGCGAACATTTGTGGTGTCAATTCTCTCTGATCTTCCCTTCCTCGTCGACAAAAATGTAAACATAACTCGAACCATACTTTGCTTAACAAACCAGTTGGTGTATGCACACTGAATACCATAGACGTATATAGTTTTGCAATGTCAGAATGTTCGATACCATTCTTGTGAACAACGGACCCTTTTCCTTCTCTGACAGTATATTTACACATGGACAAAAACATGTCATTCGATGCATCAAATTCGGCGTCTTTGGTTATATTAATGGACGAAGTTTTAGATAAATATCTATTAATTCCATTCCTTATTGAGAATAGTGAAGTTCTTTTGTATAACTCACCACTGGCACTTCTTACTTCTGCATAAAACAACGCAGACGCGAATCCAAATCTGCTTTGCTCCAATTTTCAAAGTCCTCCTGTAAATTCTTATTTCTCAAATAAGTCCGGAAGGTATTTGCAGCATATTTCGTCGAGTTTTTAGTACTTTTGGCATCTTTGCCATCTGTTATTTCCCGCAGTTCGTCCTCAGTTAGGCTAAAGAACCTTTCAGACGATATTTTTAAAAGAAAACTACGGAACCGTTCCGGAACCGAATCGAAAACGAGGCAGTCCGGTCCAGTCCAGTCCCGGTCCATATAACGTTATATGGACCGGTTGCGCTAACAAAGACAAACAGGGAAAATAAAAACGTAAAGTATAATATTATATAATTGTAACCACGAACGTTATTGTAGTGGGGATTTAATAGAAAACAATATTACTCGGTTGACTGTTGATTGTTGAAATATCAGGGAAAAGACAACTACACATTGATAGTTTTGGAAATGCAATCTTTTTTCGATATTAGTAATAGTAGTAGATGTTGACCCAAGATCAATAAGAATTAGACAATCTGAAATACAACATGAAAAGTTATGCTCTTTTGTGGTCCTTATGATATTTATTTGAGATCCTACTTCATGTATGTGTGTAGTTTTATTGATTCTTTAGACAATTTAAATATACACACTTACACATACACACACAAACAAGGTTAAGGAGCTATACTATCTCAGTTGTTCTGTTTATTTAAAAGCTTTCATCTGTCTATATTCTCTGCAGAATAAAAGTTATGATCAACCATCTCACAAATCACTCGGCACTCATATGGGTCAGATTAAATTTCAATTCAAACAGATAAAAACAACATAAAATTTGTAAATGATGTATGTATTTATCCATAAGATGAAGAACAGTTAGAAAGATCCATCGAAAATGAACTGAAATGGTTGCATCTTCAAATAGGAAAGGTATACCTGAATAAAAAAAACCTTTCCACTTACTAACTATATTGAGTAGATGTTACATCTGTTGTATTAGTTTTCATGGACAACTTTCTGATATCAATGCCACATGCTTGGAAGATGCAAGGTAGCTTATTTGAATGGGTAACACTTTGATACTTATATCACAATTTGGAGAGTTGTAAGGTAGTTCATTTTCATGAATAACCGTTCCATACCAATATCACATTCTGGTGAGATATAAGTCAGCTTATTTTGATGGTACATGTATGAAACATTGGCAGGGGGTATTGTAGGATAGTTTATTTTCATGTATAGCGCTTTGATGACTATATCAGAAAATGAAAAGGTGCAAGGTAGCATATTTATTTGGAAAATATTATGATACTTATACCATGTAATGAAGGAATATCATGTAGCATATTTTCATGGATGACCCTTTCATACCAATATCACAGACTACGGATACATAATGCAGCTTATTTTCATAGATAATCTTCCAATGAAGAGAATTAAGGGAAATCATGATTTATATCTATAGCATGTCATAAAGGATTGCCAGGAAGCTAATTTTCATGAATATTACTTTTATACCAATATCACACACATGAGTAATGCAAGGTAGTTTATTTTCACGATAACACTTTGATACCTACGTCATACCATGAACAGATTCAATGTAACTTATTTTCATGAATACAATTTCGCTACCTGAATCACACACTGGCATCATTTTGAGTAGCTTATTTTCACTTTCTAATACCTATGTGAAACACTGGAGAGATGTACGTTTTCACTAACAACATGTTGTTACCTGAATAGTGAAACTCACACTGGCGAGACATATGATTGCTTATTGTCATTGGGAACCTTCTGAAACTATATATATATATAGATATTATACACTGAAGAGACGCAAGATAGTTTATTTTCATGGATACAAATCTTATGATTATGCCGTTCACTGGAGAGATGTAAAGAAGTCAATTTACACGGCTTACTTTCTGATACATATGCCACGAGTTTGAGATATTTAAGGTAGTTTATTTTTATTCATAACTTTCGATACCTAAATCTCACACTAGTGATCACCACTCACTTGAGAGATGGAGGGTAGGTTATTTTCTTTGATAACTTTGTGATACCTGTTTCGTACAACGACTAGGAGTAAGGTAGCTCCATTTGATGGATCATGTAAAATTCATATACGCATTATATACATTACATAGATACAAAGGAAGGATATAAGGTTGTTTGTATCTTAATGCAAGAAATCAAAAATGTAGCAAATTGTTAAGGATATTAAAGCACAAAATCATTAAATGATTTTTTTTTAATTCATATAAAATATAATATGATGACGATTTCTTATAATTGCTAGTTACTGGACTGGTGATGTTATCATGGAACTAATAATCTATACACCAACAGTGACATCGACCCAGTATTTTCGGAACATAGAAACGTTGAATTATTGCACCATATGCGGATTTCAGCAACCTATGTCTCATCAGTGGGGATTGAAGCCAAATGAATGAAAATCCAAAAAAACTTTAAATGACGAAGAGTAATAAATCACAAATTAAGAACTCTTATAGCAAGCTTGCAGCTAAAATTCAATAAAGTTTAAAAAGAAAACGCCCCTGAACCTAAGTAGTTTTTTTTATACCAATATACCGATTTTGTGACTGAATCGTTTCAAAGACGTCAATGAGTGAATGTTGTTTAACTTTAAATGACTTTTATTTCAGCTATATCGTGGGAAGAGCATATTAATTTGTTTATGAGATGGTGCTGTTCGCTTTGTACTAGACCACCAGAGTTGGATCTTAATAGTGCTAATTCATTAGAACAACAATGCACGGAGAACATGTCGCTCCATTGGGCACAGTATACCGACTCCGAGCCAACCAGTCTTTGCCTTTATTCTTTACCGCTATGTGTTTATATCACTTGTATAGTCTTTGGTTTGACCCCATGTCTATCGAACACACGATCTACCCACGTAGATATACGCACTTGATGTGATTACGCTAACCATTACACCATCGTAACTATGTATAGCTTGTTTATTATGATAACTAACCTTCTTGTTACGTTCGAATATGTCGGAAAACAGACAATGTATTATCTATTTCATAATAGCAATTTATCTAAATTCGTTTTCAAATATATATATCTCTATATATTTATAACTTTTATTAGACTTGAATGTATTTAGATTTGTAAATCTATTATAATAAATTAAATAATGGATTTTTATCCAGATGTAAATGAACAGGAGATTGATATATTCATTTCGGGGATGATCTATCTGATTAAAATTAGATCTCGTTACGTACTTCTTCTTTTCCCCACCCCACTCCAATTTCATTCACAAATTGTATCTGGAAAAGCCTTATATCAAGCGGGCGTATTTGTTTTCTAGACTTCTATTAATTTATCAGAACTTGGCAAAAGGAGAATAACTGGAATAGTATTTCTTAAAGTATTGTTGAGATAGCAAATTTTCATGGCTATCATTTGGAACAATTTTTTTGTTTAGAACAAATTCATTCCAAATGACAAAAAGTATCTTGATTTTATTGTAGCTCAGATTCGTCCGACACAGGGTTTAACATGATTGGATTTTTTGACTATTAGACAGATGTCAGCGTACTAGTATCTGACAAAGTAAATCAGTAAAAAAAAGCCAACATATTCCTTCTGAATAGAAGATCATATAATATATATTTACGTTATTCAATTTATTTCTATTAGGGATAGGATTATGGTGTTTAACCACGGACCTATTGCAAGTCACTGAATATAATTTTGTATCGAGTAGACCTAGCCATTAAAGGATTCGAACTCACAACTTTAGTGGTAATAAGGTAGTTCTAAATTCAACTACCATATGATCACGACCACGACTGCCCCTATCTTTCTATTAAAATGTAATAACAGATGAAAAAAAGAAAGCTTTTAGATAATTAGTCTGTAATTCATGAAGCAAATGTCAGTTGCATTGAGTAAAGTGATATTGCTATGAATGTAAATTATTACAAAATAACAAATATACACACTTAAGCATTCAAAAATGGGAGGGGGGGGGGGGGGGGTGGGGGTATCAGCCAGATATTTTTGCTTTATCATTTGACCGAGTAAAGCAATAAAGAAAGTGTATTAGATATACCCAACATCAAAGAAACAAAACGTAAACATTACCTGATCGCGACACGATTAAATAAACAAACTGGTTATAATATTTTTTAAGGGCAAACAAATAATCAATTGAATATAGTATATACATTTAGTGGAACTGTACGGTCTAGTTGACAACAATTTAAATTACAAACAGGTATCTACTTCCGTGTTAAGGTCTCAGAACTGAGTAAAATATTAAAATGTTGGGACTAATTTTATTACTGGTTTTCAAAGTTTGTTCATCAAACGCTGGTAAGTGGTTATTTAGAAAGAAAGTATTTGTAACTTAAAATTTTGTAATTTATCAAATATTATGTAATATAAACACAAACAGAATATCCCCATATACATGTACAACTTTTTAAAACCTTTCATTTGAATTAGTAGATGTTCAATGCTTATAGTTTCTTCATTCTTTAGCTTAAACCGTCATGTAATTTTAGATAACGACATAAAATTACACTTATGATATCATAGGTTGATAATATTTATTTAATTTGTACCCAATGTTCTAGCATCAATATCATGTAGCTGACATAAAGGGTCTAATTCAGATGACCATTGCTTGGTCAATTAAATTGCTACTTTTCAAATCTTAATTTGGAAAGCTGAACTGATTTGATGACTCTAATTTTCATTGACCCATGTGTCAGTACGGCACGATTGCTCTGCACAGCATAAGAAGTGCAGCATGCAGAAATGCATACCAACACTGTATCGAATTATAATAACTCTTTCAAGCGAAGCAAATTTCTTGTATGTGTTTAACAATTAATATAAACATTCGATATGTGAACAAATGTGATAACATTCTAAAGATAATGATAATTTGCTACCTTTTCAGTCAGCTATAAATTTATATATAAAGTTATTTGAACCTGCTCCTCTCCAGAATTATGTCAGATCTGCATGTACGACAGAACAGAAAGGGGGTGGCAATGTACGCTTCTTTACTAAGTGAAAAGTATAGAAATATAGAATCGACTTCTGTCCAAGCTTAATTTTCACATTTCACGTGTCGGAGTTTGCAAAGTAGATTCAAATGTATATGCCTATATCGTAGTAAAAATGACTTATCAAAGGCGGAGCTAAGACCAATAAACAATTATCCCATCTATGTACGCATATATACAAATGACAGTATTATCATATAGTTAACATGTCTAAAGATGACTGTTTAAAGCGTGAAAAAAAAAATCTCGAAAAATGTAATATGTCATTTTCTGCTTCTTTTTGTGGGCGTTAAATCGGAAATTCCTCAAGAAGGACATCTAGAACCAAATGAAATGAAGGTTTATCAAACGTTTTTGTTTCAGTTAAAACAATTTATTTTGAGAAAGTAAATTGCGTAGATATTGTCACAAATATGCATGGACACTGTTACATACATAGGACAATACTTGTGAAATCACAAAAACAAATAAATAAGTATTGTGTAATATATTTATATTACTATCATAACAGCATTATTTATGAATTAGTTGTTTATTATTTTGTTTCATACAAATATAAAATGATGGTGAGAAACGACAAAACACTGTTTGTTAAACTTTCATGTAATATTAATTTTGGTACTTGTGCCATTTACCCTCTGCATAGCAGTATATATAAACCCGAGAAATCATTATTTAGTCATTCCCTCATTGCTTTGTTTATTTATTTGTGAAATGTCATTTTTTTTTTCTATATGTAAATGATACTTATAATTTACTGCTTAATAATTTTGAACTTATTTCAGTGGAAGCCATATCAGGAAGTACTACTACGTTAACATGTCCATTGCAAGGGTCGTCTTTCCAATGGGAAATGCATGTGCATGATGGTTGGTCTACACTTCAGCAAGGAGCTAAATACGGGAATGTGAATACATCATCTCTGATTATATATACTGTTGATGCACGTGACACCGGTAATTATCTTTGCACAGATGGTTCACAACAAAGATATATACAAGTAACAGTTATAGGTAGGTAAAGTAGATAATACAAGGGAAGTCCAGCGAAAACAATAGGCAGTGAGAAGTAACCCGCAAACATAACAGAACAAATGACTTAATGAATGTTCGTACACAGACTGTATTTACCATATCGCTCCGTCTCAGCGAAATCATTAACAAAACGTTTTTAATATGTTTGTCTTAGAAATGTCATGTAATCGGATGCAATTAAAAAGTTGGCTATTGTTAGCAAACGGATATTTACAGAAACTATGAATTACATAGCACTTGGAAAGGGTGATTCAGAGTATACGCTGTTTCTGTTAATCTCGAGGTAATTTGCAGTTCAACAGTATTCTACAGATGTAAGCGTAATTGTATTCCGGTGTGTAGAATTTCCGATGAGCAAATTTACACTAGTGTTGTCTTTCCATAAATAGTGTGAACTTTAAAAAACACAGGTAAGTTTTGTTTATTATGATTAAAACACATGTTTATAAACGCGCTATTCACTCAGAACCGGTTTTCCTATTGTTGTCACCCATGCGTATTATTTAACAGCATCTTATCAATTTATTCTAATATTATAATGACAAAGATTAAATATTAAAATATGTAGCAGGAGGAATATCAAGCAATTTTAAATTACCTGAACAACAAATCTTACAATCAAAATGTTTCTGAAAATGAAAAAAAGGAGGATTTGAGCTAGGAGTAAAAAGTTCATGATCAAGGACATAGACGATTTGCAATATTTGTATACAAAAGACGCACAATCTGTAGTAACTGAGGAGTAAAAGTAGAATGAATAATGGTTCTGCACTAGTGAGTCTAGTGTGGTTATTCAATATAGTAAACACTCTTTAATTTAGGTCTGTAATTTATTTATATATAATTATACACCACGACAATTTAGTTTTGAATGGTGACTGAAGTAAAATTATTGATTTAATTCAGAATTCTTCAATTCTTGATATTTAGCTATTGTTATTAATTCCGCCACAAACATTCTTTCCGAAATACAGAATACCCTAGAGTATAATTTCTCCATGACCTAAATGCCCCAGGGTATAATTTCCAATGGAATAAAGCACACTAGTGCATATATTCTGTGTGATTAGAAATCAAAGAATACACTGGTGGAAAGAAAACACTGTTACACATGCACAACATAAAGTTCGGTAATGGATAAATGCAATATTGTTATGCTTAATTGTAACATTCTGAATAAAATGGAAAGCAAATTATACTTCACTGTAGGAACAAAACCAAAATTGGTTCGCATAATCGTAAAAACTGAGCTAAAATTGAACCTACAAACGTTCTCGTTGTGTCCCTGGAATAGGCACTTCAATAACAAGTAGTGGGATTAAGCTAGGTACTAGCATATGCTTTACAGTTGTATGGATCCACTAGCTATGTATTATACAGTTGTATGGATCCACTAGCTATGTATTATACTGTTGTATGGATCCACTAGCTATGTATTATACAGTTGTATGGATCCACTAGTTATGTATTATATAGTTGCATGGATCCACTAGCTATGTATTATACAGTTGTATGGATCCACTAGCTATGTATTATACAGTTGTATGGATCCACTAACTATGTATTATACAGTTGTATGGATCCAATAGCTATGCATTATATAGTTTATGGGCTCAACACTTCCTTCTTAGTGATAAAGATGCGATCATGCCAGTGTTTCGCCATACGAGTAAAGTGTCAACCCTTACATATAACTTGGTGGGCAGGATGTCATACAGAACTTCATAAAAAGTATATTTAATCGTCGTGACGCAGAAGTTGCCATGCATGTATGTTTAATATAAAGATAGTTGATGGCCTCAAACATCAAAAATAGTACACAAGGCCATCGTGCGACATAATAGTGAAACAAAGGTCATCTTTGAAAAATAATCTAATTGCCAATACCATATTGCGTCATCTGTACCGAATACTTTTCAACAAGGTCTTAATGTCTTCTGAAAAACTATTTGAAAGATAATATAATTTTTAGTATTATCTATATCGAAGTTACAAAAGAAAATAATATGATTTCGCCATTCTAATACCAGATATAGAAACATGGTTTTTAAAAACCGGAGACAGCAACATCCGGGTTATAACATGTATAAGAATGTTTTCTATGTAGAGTTTGTGAATCACTTTTAAATCTAATTACAGTGATAGCAATAGAAGGAAGTACAACTACATTAACATGTCCACTACAAGGCTCGTCTTTCCAATGGCAAAAATGGAATCACTCTTATTGGTTTATACTAGAACAAGGTGCTAAATACGGGAATGTGAATACTGAATATCTGGCTATCAATAATGTTGATCAACATGACGGTGGTACTTATTTTTGTAAAGCAGATGATATACAACCATTATTGATGACAATTGTCTTTAGAGGTACGCAAAGTAAATTAGAAAAAGCGCAGTCAAACGAAGACAATAAATGCATATGCATTAAGATGAAGCCCGGCACAAATTTCAGAAAGAATGAGATATTGATTGTTATATTGTGTATGTTGGTTTCCGATCTCAGTGTAATGTGTAATTTTACACAATGTTCTACACATGCAATATAGTGTTCTGCTATCCTCCGTAATGTTTTCTATTTTTTGTTATGTTACGAAATTATACATGTAGCTTTGTTTTCATTGAAAATAGCAATTCAAAAGACGAAACATTTAAATGACTGTTTAGTGAATTTAGCATTGTATATTTTTCTAACGACTTTTCAGTATAAATGCTGGGAACTCTCTGTTTATAACTTAAACATACTTAATCATGTTTATGTAAAGCGCAACACAGCTTTGATGATATGACTGACTATAGTTATGCGGTTTGTATATAATATCAGAAAGAGGTGGTGTTTAGTCAAATTTATCATCTGAATGCAGTTTTACGAGGTGTACAATATACGTATGACGTACCTTACAGGTGGAACATTTATTTGCAGATATTTACACCGTCTATGAGAATCATCTGTTCATCAAGATTTCACCACCTAATCTACCATAACTATCATTCATAGTAAAATTACCACTTAAGGACCTTATCAAGCAATACTTTCCTTGATACTAACATGACCACTAAATGACAGTATTGACCATGACTGTCCTTAATACAAATAGGACATATAAAGTACCTTATTGACCATGACTGTCTTTAATACAAGTAGGACATAAAAAGACCTCATTGACCATGACTTTCCTAAATACAAGTAGGACATATAAAATACCTTATTGACCATGACTGTCCTTAATACAAATAGGACATATAAAGTACCTTATTGACCATGACTGTCTTTAATACAAGTAGGACATAAAAAGACCTCATTGACCATGACTTTCCTAAATACAAGTAGGACATATAAAATACCTTATTGACCATGACTGTCCTTAATACAAATAGGACATATAAAAGGCGTTATTGACCATGAATGTCCTTAATAAAAATAGGATATATAAAGTACTTTATTGTCCATGACTGTCTTTAATACAAGTAGGATATAAAAAAAAACCTGGTTGACCATGACTGTCCTTAATACAAATAGGACATATAAAGAACCTTATTGTCCATGACTGTCTTTAATACAAGTAGGATATAGAAAAAAACCTTGTTGACCATGACTGTCCTTTATACAAATAGGACATATAAACGACCTTATTGACCATGAATTTCGTGATACAAGTAGGACAAAAAAAAACTTATTGACCATGACTGTTTTTATACAAATATGGCATATAAAAGACCTTATTGACCATGACTTTCCTTAATACAAGTAGGACATATACAACACCTTATTGACCATGACTGTTCTTAATACAAGTAGAACATATAAAAGACCTTATTGACCATGACTGTCCGTAAAACAAGTAGGACATATAAAAGACCTTATTGACAATGACTTTCCTTAATACAAATATGACATATAAAGTACCTTATTGACCATGACTGTCCTTAATACAAATAGGACATATAAAAAACTTATTGACCATGACTCTCCTTAATACAAATAGGAGATATAAAGGACCTTATTGACCATGAATTTCCTTAATACAAATAGGACATATAAAGTACCTTATTGACCATGACTGTCCTGTATACAAATATGACATATAAAATATCTTATTGACCATGACTTTCCTTAATACAAGTAGGACATATAAAATACCTTATTGACCATGACTGCTTTTAATACAGGTAAGACATATAAAAGACCTTATTGACCATGACTTTCCATATATCAAATAGGATATATAAAGTACATTATTTACCATGACTGTCTTTAATACAAGTAGGACATAAAAAAGACTTTATTGACCATGACTGTCCTTTATACAAGTAGGACATATAACAGATCGTATTGACCATGACTGTCCTTAATACAAGTTGGATATATAAAAGACCTTATTGAGCATGACCGTCCTTAATACAAGTAGGACATATAAAGAACTTATTGACCATGACTGTCCTTAATACAAATAGGAGATATAGAAAACCTTATTAACCATGACTTTCCTTAATACAAGTAGGACATATAAAGTACCTTATTGACCATGACTGTCCTTAATACAAGTAGGACATATAAAGGACCTTATTGACCATGACCTTCCCTAATACAAGTAAGACATATAAAATACCTTATTGACTATGACTGTCCTTAATACAGTAGGACATATAAAAGACCTTATTGACCATGACTGTCCTTAATACAAGTAGGACATATAAAAGACCTTATTGACCATGACTGTTCTTAATACAAGTAGGACATATACAAGACCTTATTCACCATGACTTTCCTTAATACAAATAGGATATATTAATGACCTTATTGACCATGACTGTCCTTAATACAAATAGGACCTACAAAGACCTTATTGACCATGCCTTTCCTTAATACAAGTAGGACATATAAAAAACCTTATTGACCATGAATTTCATTTATACAAATATGACATATAAAAGACCGCATTGATCATGAATTTCCTTTATACAAATATGACATATAAAAGACCTTATTGACCATGACTGTCCTTAATACAAGTAGGACATGTAAAAAACCTTATTGACCATGACTTTCCTTAATACAAATATGATATATAAAAGACCGCATTGACCATGACTGTTCTTAATACAAATATATAGTTATGCGGTTTGTATATAATATCAGAAAGAGGTGGTGTTTAGTCAAATTTATCATCTGAATGCAGGTGTACAATATACGTATGACGTACCTTACAGGTGGAACATTTATTTGCAGATATTTACACCGTCTATGAGAATCATCTTTTCATCAAGATTTCACCACCTAATCTACCATAACTATCATTCATAGTAAAATTACCACTTAAGGACCTTATCAAGCAATACTTTCCTTGATACTAACATGACCACTAAATGACAGTATTGACCATGACTGTCCTTAATACAAATAGGACATATAAAGTACCTTAAGTACCTTATTGACCATGACTGTCTTTAATACAAGTAGGACATAAAAAAGACCTCATTGACCATGATTTTCCTTAATACAAGTAGGACATATAAAATACCTTATTGACCATGACTGTCCTTAATACAAATAGGACATATAAAAGGCCTTATTGACCATGAATGTCCTTAATAAAAATAGGACATATAAAGTACCTTATTGTCCATTACTGTCTTTAATACAAGTAGGATATAAAAAAAACCTTGTTGACCATGACTGTCCTTTATACAAATAGGACATATAAACGACCTTATTGACCATTAATTTCCGTGATACAAATAGGACATATAAAGTACCTTGTTGACCATGACTGTCTTTAATACAAGTAGGACAAAAAAAAACTTATTGACCATGACTGTTTTTGTACAAATATGGCATATAAAATACCTTATTGACCATGACTTTCCTTAATACAAGTAGGACATATACAACACCTTATTGACCATGACTGTTCTTAATACAAGTAGAACATATAAAAGACCTTATTGACCACGACTTTCCTTAATACAAGTAGGACATATAAAGTACCTTATTGACTATGAATGCCCTTAATACAAATAGGACATATAAATACCTTATTGACCATGACCTTCCTTAATACAAGTAAGACATATAAAATACCTTATTGACTATGACTGTCCTTAATACAGTAGGACATATAAAAGACCTTATTGACCATGACTGTCCTTAATACAAGTAGGACATATAAAAGACCTTATTGACCATGACTGTTCTTAATACAAGTAGGACATATACATGACCTTATTCACCATGACTTTCTTTAACACAAATAGGAGATATAAAGTACCTTATTGACCATGACTTTCCTTAATACAAATAGGATATATTAATGACCTTATTGACCATGACTGTCCTTAATACAAATAGGACCTACAAAAGACCTTATTGACCATGCCTTTCCTTAATACAAGTACGGCATATAAAAGATGTTATCGACCATGATTGTCCTTAATACAAGTAGGACATATAATAAACCTTATTGACCATGAATTTCCTTTATACAAATATGACATATAAAAGAACGCATTGACCATGAATTTCCTTTATACAAATATGACATATGAAAGACCGCATTGACCATGACTGTCCTTAATACAAGTAGGACATGTAAAAAACCTTATTGACCATGACTTTCCTTAATACAAATATGACATATAAAAGACCGCATTGACCATGACTGTCCTTAATACAGGTAGGACATATAAAAGACCTTATTTACCATGAATTCCATTAATACAAATAGAACATATAAAAGACCTTATTGACCATGACTGTCCTGAATACAACGAGGAAATATAAAAGACCTTATTTACAATGACTTCCATTAATACAAATAGGACATATACAAGACCTTATTGACCATGACTGTCCTGATTACGAATGACTTTATAACTGGTCTTGATACTAACATGACCTATAAATAACCTAATTGACCCTGCTCGTCTTTAAAACAAATATGACCACTAAGGGACCTTATTGATCATGAGTGTCCTAAATACTAACATGACCACTAAATAGTCTTATTGCCGATGACTCTCTTTGATACTAACATGACCACCACTGAAGGATCTTATTTACCATGACTGTCCTTGATACTAACATGACCACTAAATGACAGTATTGATCATGAGTGTTCTAAATATTAACTTTCCATTAATACAAATAGGACATATAAAAGACCTTATTGACCATGATTGTCCTTAATACAAGTTGGACATATGAAAGACCTTATTGACCATGACTGTCCTTAATACAAATAGGATATATAAAGGACTTTAATGACCATGAATGTGCTTAATACAAATATGATATAAAAAGAACCTTATTGACCATGACTGTCCTTAATACAAATAGGACATGTAAAGAACCTTATTGACCATGACTGTCCTTAATACAAATATGACATATAAAGGAACCTTATTGAACATGATTTTCCTTAATACAAATAGGACATATAAAGGATCTTATTGACCATGACTTTCCTTAATACAAGTAGGATATATAAAAGACATTATTGACCATGTCTGTTCTTAATACAAGTAAGACATATAAAAGACCTTATTGACCATGACTGTCCTTAATACAAATAGGACATATAAAGTACCTTATTGACCATGACTGTCCTTAATACAAATAGGAGATATAAAAGACCTTATTGACCATGACTTTCCTTAATACAAGTAAGACATATAAAATACCTTATTGATCATGACTGTCCTTAACACAAGTAGGACATATATATTAAACCTTATTGACCATGACTTTCCTTAATACAAATAGGACATATAAAGAATCTTATTGACCATGACTTTCTTTAATACAAGTAGGACATAAAAAGACCTTATTGACCATGACTGTCCTTTATATAAGAAGGACATATAACAGATCTTCTTGACAATGATTGTCCTTAATACAAGCAGGACATACAAAATACCGTGTTGACTATGACTGTCCTTAATACAAGTAGGTTATATAAAAGACTTATTGAACATGACTGCCTTTAATACAAATATGACATATAAAGAACCTTATTGACCATGACTGTCCTTAATACAAGTAGGACATATTAAGGACCTGATTTACCATGACTGTCCTTAAAACAAATAGGAGATATAAAATACCTTATTGACCATGACTGTCCTTAATACAAGTAGAACATAGAAAATACCTTATTGACCATGACTATCCTTAATACAAGTAGGACATATAAAATACCTCATTGACCATGACTGTTCTTAATACAAGTAGGACATATAAAAGACCTTATTGACCATGACTGTCCTTAATACAAGTAGGATATATAAAAGACCTTATTGACAATGACTTTCCTTAATACAAATAGGATATATAATGACCTTATTGACCATGACTTTCCTTAATACAAATAGGACATATAAAGTACCTTAAGTACCTTATTGACCATGACTGTCTTTAATACAAGTAGGACATAAAAAAGACCTCATTGACCATGATTTTCCTTAATACAAGTAGGACATATAAAATACCTTATTGACCATGACTGTCCTTAATACAAATAGGACATATAAAAGGCCTTATTGACCATGAATGTCCTTAATAAAAATAGGACATATAAAGTACCTTATTGTCCATTACTGTCTTTAATACAAGTAGGATATAAAAAAAACCTTGTTGACCATGACTGTCCTTTATACAAATAGGACATATAAACGACCTTATTGACCATTAATTTCCGTGATACAAATAGGACATATAAAGTACCTTGTTGACCATGACTGTCTTTAATACAAGTAGGACAAAAAAAAACTTATTGACCATGACTGTTTTTGTACAAATATGGCATATAAAAGACCTTATTGACCATGACTTTCCTTAATACAAGTAGGACATATACAACACCTTATTGACCATGACTGTTCTTAATACAAGTAGAACATATAAAAGACCTTATTGACCACGACTTTCCTTAATACAAGTAGGACATATAAAGTACCTTATTGACTATGAATGCCCTTAATACAAATAGGACATATAAATACCTTATTGACCATGACCTTCCTTAATACAAGTAAGACATATAAAATACCTTATTGACTATGACTGTCCTTAATACAGTAGGACATATAAAAGACCTTATTGACCATGACTGTCCTTAATACAAGTAGGACATATAAAAGACCTTATTGACCATGACTGTTCTTAATACAAGTAGGACATATACATGACCTTATTCACCATGACTTTCTTTAACACAAATAGGAGATATAAAGTACCTTATTGACCATGACTTTCCTTAATACAAATAGGATATATTAATGACCTTATTGACCATGACTGTCCTTAATACAAATAGGACCTACAAAAGACCTTATTGACCATGCCTTTCCTTAATACAAGTACGGCATATAAAAGATGTTATCGACCATGATTGTCCTTAATACAAGTAGGACATATAAAAAACCTTATTGACCATGAATTTCCTTTATACAAATATGACATATAAAAGAACGCATTGACCATGAATTTCCTTTATACAAATATGACATATGAAAGACCGCATTGACCATGACTGTCCTTAATACAAGTAGGACATGTAAAAAACCTTATTGACCATGACTTTCCTTAATACAAATATGACATATAAAAGACCGCATTGACCATGACTGTCCTTAAAACAGGTAGGACATATAAAAGACCTTATTTACCATGAATTCCATTAATACAAATAGAACATATAAAAGACCTTATTGCCCATGACTGTCCTGAATACAACGAGGAAATATAAAAGACCTTATTTACAATGACTTCCATTAATACAAATAGGACATATACAAGACCTTATTGACCATGACTGTCCTGATTACGAATGACTTTATAACTGGTCTTGATACTAACATGACCTATAAATAACCTAATTGACCCTGCTCGTCTTTAAAACAAATATGACCACTAAGGGACCTTATTGATCATGAGTGTCCTAAATACTAACATGACCACTAAATAGTCTTATTGCCGATGACTCTCTTTGATACTAACATGACCACCACTGAAGGATCTTATTTACCATGACTGTCCTTGATACTAACATGACCACTAAATGACAGTATTGATCATGAGTGTTCTAAATATTAACTTTCCATTAATACAAATAGGACATATAAAAGACCTTATTGACCATGATTGTCCTTAATACAAATAGGACATATGAAAGACCTTATTGAACATGACTGTCCTTAATACAAATAGGATATATAAAGGACTTTAATGACCATGAATGTGCTTAATACAAATATGATATAAAAAGAACCTTATTGACCATGACTGTCCTTAATACAAATAGGACATGTAAAGAACCTTATTGACCATGACTGTCCTTAATACAAATATGACATATAAAGGAACCTTATTGAACATGATTTTCCTTAATACAAATAGGACATATAAAGGATCTTATTGACCATGACTTTCTTTAATACAAGTAGGATATATAAAAGACATTATTGACCATGTCTGTTCTTAATACAAGTAAGACATATAAAAGACCTTATTGACCATGACTGTCCTTAATACAAATAGGACATATAAAGTACCTTATTGACCATGACTGTCCTTAATACAAATAGGAGATATAAAAGACCTTATTGACCATGACTTTCTTTAATACAAGTAGGACATAAAAAGACCTTATTGACCATGACTGTCCTTTATATAAGAAGGACATATAACAGATCTTCTTGACAATGATTGTCCTTAATACAAGCAGGACATACAAAATACCGTGTTGACTATGACTGTCCTTAATACAAGTAGGATATATAAAAGACTTATTGAACATGACTGCCTTTAATACAAATATGACATATAAAGAACCTTATTGACCATGACTGTCCTTAATACAAGTAGGACATATTAAGGACCTGATTGACCATGACTGTCCTTAAAACAAATAGGAGATATAAAATACCTTATTGACCATGACTGTCCTTAATACAAGTAGAACATAGAAAATACCTTATTGACCATGACTATCCTTAATACAAGTAGGACATATAAAATACCTCATTGACCATGACTGTTCTTAATACAAGTAGGACATATAAAAGACCTTATTGACCATGACTGTCCTTAATACAAGTAGGATATATAAAAGACCTTATTGACAATGACTTTCCTTAATACAAATAGGATATATAATGACCTTATTGACCATGACTTTCCTTAATACAAATAGGACATAAAAAGTACCTTATTGACCATGACTTTCCTTAATAAAAATGGGACATATAAAGGACCTTATTGACCATGAATTTCCTTAATACAAATAGAACATAAAAAGTACCTTATTGTCCATGACTGTCTTTAATACAAGTAGGACATAAAAAAACCTTATTGACCATGACTGTCCTTTATACAAATACGACATTTAAACGATCTTATTGACCATGAATTTCCTTAATACAAATAGGACATATAAAGTATCTTATTGGCCATGACTGTCCTTTATACAAATATTACATATAAAGGTTCTTATTAACCATGACTTTCCTTAATACAAGTAGGAAATATAAAATACCTCATTGCCCATGATTGTCCTTGAGACAAATAGGACATATGAAAGACCTTATCGACCATGATTTTCCTTATTACAAATAGGACATATAAAGTATCTTATTAACCATGAATTTCTTTAATACAAGTAGGACATAAAAAGACCTTATTGACCATGACTGTCCTTTATACAAGTAGGACATATAACATATTTTATTGAACACGCTTCTCCTTAATACAAGTAGGACATACAAAATACCTTATTGACCATGAATGTCCTTAATACAAGTAGGATATATAAAAGACCTTATTGACCATGACTGTCCTTAATACAAATATGACATATAAAGGACCTTATTGTCCATTAATGTCCTTAATTCAAATAGGACATATAAAGGACCTTATTGACAATGAATGTCCTTAATACAAGTAAGAAATATAAAATACCTCATTGACCATGACTGTCCTTAATACAAGTAGGACATATAAAAGACATTATTGACCATGACTGTTCTTAATACAAGTAGGACATATAAAAGACCTTATTGACCATGACTGTACTTAATACAAGTAGGACATATAAAAGACCGCATTGACCATGACTGTTCTTAATACAAGTAGGACATATACAAGACCTTATTGACCATGACTTTCCTTAATACAAATAGGAGATATAAAGTACCTTATTGACCATGACTTTTCTTAATACAAATAGGATATATTAATGACCTTATTGACCATGACTGTCCTTAATACAAATAGGACCTATAAAAGACCTTATTGACCATGCCTTTCCTTAATACAAATACGGCATATAAAAGATGTTATTGACCATGATTGTCCTTAATACAAGTAGGACATATAAAAAACCTTATTTACCATGACTTTCCTTTATACAAATATGACATATAAAAGACCGCATTGACCATGACTGTCCTTAATACAAGTAGGACATGTAGAAAACCTTATTGACCATGACTTTCCTTTATACAAATATGACATATAAAAGACCGCATTGACCATGACTGTTCTTAATACAAATAGGACATATACAAGACCTTATTGACCATGACTGTCCTTAATACAGGTAGTACATATAAAAGACCTTATTTTCCATGAATGCCATTAATACAAATAGAACATATAAAAGACCTTATTGACCATGACTGTCCTTAATACAAGGAGGAAATATAAAAGACCTTATTTACCTTGACTTCCATTAATACAAATAGGACATATACAAGACCTTATTGACCATGACTGTCCTGAATACGAATGATTGTATAACTAGTTTTGATACTAACATGACCTATAAATGACCTAATTGACCCTGCTTGTCTTTATTACAAATATGACCACTAAGGGACCTTATTGATCATGAGTGTTCTAAACACTAACATGACCACTAAATAGTCTTATTGCCGATGACTGTCCTTGATACTAACATGACAACTAAATGACAGTATTGACAGTATTCTAAATACTAACATGACCACTAAGTAATCGTATTGAACCTTTCTGTCCTTAATACAAGCATGGCCACTAGATGACTTATTCACCATGAATGTTCTTGATACTAACATGGCTACCAAAGGATTTTTTTTACCATAAAGGTCCTTAATACTAACATGGCCCCTGAAGGAACTTATTGATCATCAATTTACGCGTGTTCTCTATTAAAGTTTGGGCTTATTTATTTTTGGTTTCATTTCAGTGATAGCCATATGGGGGAGTAATACTACCTTATCATGCACATTGCAAGGGCCGTATTACTATTGGAATAAGAGAACGGATTCGAGTTGGTCTAGCCATATCCAAGCAGGAACTAAATATGGGAATGTAAATAGTGGATATATGACTATCTATAATGTTCAAACAAATGACGGCGGTAGATATCGTTGTGTGGTTAATTCCACTGTAGAACATGTAGATGTTAGTGTCAGAGGTATGTACAGTAGATAAGACAAATAAATCAATTTAGATACTAATTAATGAGTAATTCGGAAGCAATGCAAAAACAAAATGATCTAGACGATGCTATATTGTGAATGTTTGTTTCCGACTTTTGACTGACCAAATATTACCTCGTTTACAGATACCAAATTGTAAGATGGGATAAATTCTACTGTATGTATCTAAAGTTAAAAACCCGACATCATGTTTGTATTTCCACGTGAGGGAACAACGATTTAAAAATGTATTTTGTTTACTCAAAACTTAATCGGCAATACTTGTTCTAGTGGTCAGTAATAACTTTTAGTTATCCCTCACCATACTGAACACTAATACGTTTTCTGTTCACTTTGCCGCATCCGTGGTGTTATAGTTACCATGCTGGTCTCGATTGAATTGAAGTTAGATCATGGTTTGGAGCCGCGATCGGGTCAAACCAAAGACTATAAAATTGGTATTCTAATTAGATTATCAATAACAAACCAGTGATGACAAGTCCTTACTAAAAAGATGCATAACGATATGTTCACAATATTTACATTATTGTTTAATCACAGGTCATTTATTAAAGAGGCACATAATATCGCAGTATTTACAAAAGTTAGGTATCACAGAGACACATATTATCACCATATCTACATAATTAGTTCATCACAGAACCAGGTTATGCGAAGACACATATTATCACAGTATTTACATCATTTATTATTTACAGGATCAAGGGTCCGTGCAAAATTTATTGACGGTGTTGGATTGACACAATAACATAAATAAGGCATCGGACACAACATTTTCTTTCGTTTGATAAACGATGGAACATGGAGTTGTCTAAGGGACCGACCATTTAACTTGCAGGGAGGGGGGGGGTCATGGTTTATTTGTTTAGTTAAGAATATTCTTTTCGGACAACATGAGAGTTAGAATATTTATTGTCAAGCGCGAATTTTTTTTCAAGAATTTAACATTAGGTTATATGACAAAAATTCTGAATCATATTATTTTGTTTTCCTCCACCAAAATCAGATTATTTTTTTTCACCAGCATTGGGAATCAGATTATTTTTTTTTAGAAAGAAACCATAACCCTCCATGGAAGTTAAATGATCCGTCCCTAAGAAAAAATATACATTAGACAACTGCTGTTTTAAGATAATTCTTTATGCATAGTATTTTCCGTGGAAATGAGAAATATTGATTTCTTATGTTGTTTGCATGTAAAACTTGCTTAAAAATTTATGAAATGTTGGATATTTCTAGGTAAAACACTAGGGTGGATCGCAGTAATTACAATAACAAGAAATTAAATATATACAATTTGTAAAAAATAAAACAACACACACACAAAGAGGCAAGTGTATCTTCCTTATCTTAGATCACATAAAGGAGAAGGTAAAGAAAATGTTCATGTGCAATGATTTTTTTCGGCAAAAAAAAAACTTTATTAGGAAATAAAGGTAATAACAAAATTACCGAACTCCGAACAATCTTACAAAGGGAAAGTCAAAACTCATAATTATATAAACAGACAAAATCAGTCAACAACCGGAAAACTGTGAAAACCGTAATGACCCTGACTTGGTACAGGCATTTCTAAAGAAATGGTGGGTTGAATCAGATTTTAAGGCGCCAAACCTCCCGCTCTCATTACGGTTCAAAGGTTCCGGCTGTCACTGTAACAGGGAAAAACATTAAGCCTGTTTTTTTTGGTTCAAATTGTTGCGTGTAATATATACAGTGAATCAAACGATTTACTTTTTCTCATTTAAGCTTTCATACTTCATCAATTTTAGTTTTTTAAAAGAAGTATATAAAATATGTAAGATGAGTAAAATATTAGATGTATTTCCCTTCCCTCTTGAGTCTTCCTAAATATGAGGGCCCGGGTGACTCTTTAAGCTAGGTAGTTGGGTTACCTAACAACTCATACAAGCCTATCACCAATACGGCGTGATTTCGCGCAAGGCTTTGTAAATTACAAAAAAGGTGCACTCGACTTGCAGCCGCAAGTGATACAGTTTACCAGTTTATGGTCGGTGGTTCTCTGTTTGTACTCCGGCTTGATATAACTGAAATATTGCTTAAAATTGGCGCTAAACACAATCAACCAATCAATCAAATCAATCAACTTAAGTATGGTTTTTCATCTTAATTCTGTGAGAATAACATACAGGAGAAATATTGAAAATCCTACAAGTATAAATATATTTTTTACAAAGGATTCAGTGATAGTGAGCATTTCTTGTTTCAAAAATTTCATGCAATATACAACAAGAGTAAAACGTCATAAACTGTTTTGCCCATAACAAAGCTACATACTATCACATTGATACCTCTGCTGGTGGACTATTAGTCTCCGGAGGTATCATCTACCCAGTAGTCAGTGTTACTATCACTAGGCTGATACCTCTGTTGGTGGACTATTAGTATCCGGAGGTATCATCTACCCAGTAGCCAGTGTTACTATCACTAGGTTGATACCTCTCCTGGTGGACTATTAGTCTTCGGAGGTATCATCTTCCCAGTAGTCAGGGTTACTATCACTAGGTTGATACCTCTGCTGGTGGAATAATAGTATCCGGAGGTATCATCTACCCAGTAGTCAGTGTTACTATCACTAGGTTGATACCTCTCCTGGTGGACTATTAATCTCCGGAGGTGTCATCTACCCAGTAGTCAGTGTTACTATCACTAGGTTGATACCTCTCCTGGTGGACTATTAATCTCCGGAGTTATCATCTACCCAGTAGTCAGTGTTACTATCACTAGGTTGATACCTCTCCTGGTGGACTATTAATCTCCGGAGGTGTCATCTACCCAGTAGTCAGTGTTACTATCACTAGGTTGATACCTCTCCTGGTGGACTGTTAATCTCCGGAGTTATCATCTACCCAGTAGTCAGTGTTACTATCTCTAGGTTGATACCTCTGCTGGTGGACTATTAATCTCCGGAGGTGTCATCTACCCAGTAGTCAGTGTTACTATCACTAGGTTGATACCTGTCCTGGTGGACTATTAATCTCCGGAGTTATCATCTACCCAGTAGTCAGTGTTACTATCACTAGGAAGATATCTCTGCTGGTGGACTATTACTCTCCGGAGGTATCATCTACCCAGTAGTCAGTGTTACTATCACTAGGTTGATACCTCTCCTGGTGGACTATTTGTATTCGGAGGTATCATCTACCCAGTAGTCAGTGTTACTATCACTAGGTTGACACCTCTGTTGGTGGACTATTAATCTCCGCAGTTATCATCTACCCAGTAGTCAGTGCTACTATCACTAGGGTGATACCTCTGTTGGTGGACTATTAGTCTCCGGAGGTATCATCTACCCAGTAGTCAGTGTTAATATCACGAGGTTGACACCTCTGCTGGTGGACTATTAGTCTCCGGAGGTATCATCTACCCAGTAGTCAATGTTACTATCACTAGGTTGATACCTCTGTTGGTGGACTATTAATCTCCGGAGGTATCATCTACCCAGTAGTCCGTGTTACTATCACTAGGTTGATACCTCTGTTGGTGGACTATTAGTCTCCGGAGGTATCATCTACCCAGTAGTCAGTGTTGCTATCACTAGGTTGATACCTCTGCTGGTGGACTATTAATCTCTGGAGGTATCATCTACCCAGTAGCCAAATAAACCAAACCGATATATAGCAGATATCATTGATATTTTATTGCAAATATAAACATTGTGCTTTAACTAGAAAGACCATAAGTAACTTTGCTTCATTAATAGTTTTTGCAGTTATTGACCACGCTAATGTTTATTTCCTTTTTATAGTAAATGGACACTGGAGTTCGTGGGGAAACTGGAATCCGTGTACAAAGACGTGTGTTGGAGGAACAAGGACACGACATAGATCGTGTATCAATCCATCACCAGTAAATGGCGGTTCTCCTTGCCCAGGATTGGACTATGACACGGTATCATGCTCTACAACTATCTTATGCACAGGTATTTCGATAATATGTTATATTACATAATCAATTTATCACAAGGACGATATTATCACAGTGTTTCAAAAATTAGGTGTTCACATCAATAGGTGATATTAAGATATACTAATCACGTTGAAAAGGTCGAAAAGAAAATGTCCCAAATACCATTTGCACTTTTTATGAATTGGTCTAACCAAGGATTTATATAGTAATATAAATCCTTGGTTTAACGTATGTTTTTTTCTAAATCATCATAAAAGTCACAGTAGAACAAAGTAAAGGGGGAACATAATACTCATTTCATACGAAAATGTTTAAAGTGTTTGGTCAACTCATAATTCGAGAGAAACAACAATCATGTTATATCCTGTTTTGACATGAAATCTACTAAATACTCAATAGTTTTGACCAGATATTTGGTTAGTATTATGTTGTGCTTTTGTATATACTCTCAATTTATTGTGTATCCGATACTTTTTTATATGTACGTAGCATTTATACATAATTTTTGCATATGTGTAACGAGCGGAAGTAAACATTGAGGGATGTAAATACAAATGGTGGCGGCTTAAATTCTTGGTGACAGAAATCTTTCTTATTTGTTGTGTAGAAAAGACACTTAAAATCATTTATCCAAGGTTCAATCAAGTAAAAATCATAAAAGATTTAAAAACCACGCAAATTTAGGGAAGTGATAAACAAACAACTTCTACACGCAAAGGGAGATAATCGTTAAATTATCATAAAACCAGGGGCACACCTGTGTTTTAGATTTTATTGAAGATATATATAAACAAAGTATATAATTTTAAGCAATATTCTATTGAAGCATTTTAACAGTATATGCACTATAAATGACCGACTCCAAATTAATAAAATACATTGAGAAGATCAATTCAAAGGCATACCAAACCCCTACAGGACCACGCATTAGATAACTGCTTATTATATCGGACAGTAAGGGAAGATACCTACGAGAACATATACAATCGCCGGTAGAAAATCAAATCATATGGCAATGCAAGAGTGGTAGAACAACATACAAGAGCTATAACTGGCTATTACAAAACATAGATCATCAAATAGGACAACACGATAACATTCATGTCTACATCTGGCTAGCAACATGTGTTCTTACTAGCTACAAACCACCATTTATATATCTGGCTTGAGAAAACAGTGAAGGTATACATCATATAGTTGACACATATCATCAAATTACTGAAATGGTGAATCGTTACCCACACTGTAGAGTAACATTTCTTGAAACGCCTGTGTACTCGATATACGAGCATAGCAAATACCAAGGTCAAACAGACTTTGAATTCAAGAGTTAGACAACGACCTCCTATCGCAAATTAATGAACTAAACCAAAATTCCAGGGAAATAAATACTGGATTAAACAATATATCACCTGTATTCTCAACTGTTCTCAGCCAACAGCACTGGAAAAACTCAAAGACAAAACAAACACCTCGAGATCAATATAATTATAACTTACTCAAGGACGGACTCCACCCAGGTATAAATGTGGCAAAAGTTTGGTTAAAGAAACTGGAATTACAAATAAAAAAAGGACTGTTGAGAAAACTGGCATTAGTCAACTGTGGGGGCATCCACAATGCACTTTTGTCGGTTAGATCATCTCCTTTATTTTGTATACACTATTTCTGAAACATTACCAGACAAAAACTTGGCAACGTGAAATAGCAATGGCTACCAATGGATCTATTGCAAGATATAAAAATGACAATAAACATCAAACTAGAAGCATGCGTGGCACACCTAGCTCGATTACAAATACGTACACTCTCAAAATAGACAAAGCGTTGAAGAAAAAACTAGATGCTACCAAACGTCAACAAAACGTACTGTATGAATACACCAGAGGAGGACTAGTTATAAGTGCTGATGCAGCAACATTTGAGCTATTAAATATAGCCGCAAATATATATTATGTAAACCTACCAGAATCACTTGGAAAGGCTTATATAACACACAACACTGACTCTACACAAAGTCACAATGTGCAGACTACAATACGAGTGCATGAACAAGAACAACCTGCATATACAACCAATCTGTATTTAACTAGTAGCAGAATCCAAGTTAATGGCAAAAATCTGACGCTATTTGTGGAAAGAGATATTACTGGAATTCATGACATTATTCATGCAGCCACATGCAATGGCAACCAGATAAATCTGAATAAACTGCACAACATACTCGCCGAACAATTGCAAAGTATAATAGGAACAAATACAGCAACTACAAGCGTGCATAAACTCAGGAAGACACCAGCAACAAAACAACAAGAAATTGAAGATATATCATGTTGCAAATGCAGAAAGAACTGTAAAGCACGTAGCACATACTGAACTGTAGGCGAACATTGGATACACTACAAATGCGAAAAGCTTAATCCTGAACAGATAACAACAATAGAAGAAACAACAACAGTAGACTAGATATGTACACTCTGTCAGAATTGAAAATCTAATATTTGTGCTAATGCAGTAGCTATTCTAGATGAATGTAATCTAAGGTCAGATGAAGTACAAGATGAAACTCGTTTTAATCTATGTGACAAAACAATTGACGACGAAAATTATGACTTATGTACATCATGTAACAACACATACCATTTGACGTGTATGGAAACTAACAACGATCACAAAACATGCTACTCGTGTAAATCATATATAGATGAATTGGAAACCAAAATGAGAGCGAAATCACTATTCTGAAAGAAATCAGCAGTAATAACAATAGATGTACTGACGCAATGCAAACACAAAGTCAAAATATTCTGAATGAAAACCATTGCATCGATGCCGATAAATACGAGACATCACATACAAATATTTTACTACCAAGTTCAATATCTAAAAGTCATGATGAGGAATCCATATCAGCCAAATTAAGAGAACTACGAAATAAAGAAACAAAATTAAAAAAACTGAGCAAAGGAAAAGTAGAATAGAAATGGAAACGTATTGCAATAAACTCGAAGCTAAGAACACTGAACTCGAACTACTGGTAAAAACATTACAGAGGAGTATAGAACAACATGAACAGTCAAGTGATAATCCATCAATTGCACCTGTAAATGCAACTACAAACTCGGATATTAACTCTAGAATGAAAGAACAACTTAACAACAAGATATTGGCAGTACATGATAAAATTAAAAACATTTTTTTCGACCAAATCGATAAACAACTTGAGTTAGTCAACATTTCAATGAACAGTACTAGTCAAACAACAAATCAAATTAGTTCCGATTGCTATAATGAAACGATTAAAATGAGCACGACTAGAGACAATATGCCCAAATGGAACATTGATACAACAACGACTAATTATGACTACAGTCTGATCAACAATTCTCAAGATACATGTACCTCACAGACAATCCGAGAAGTTAAAACCCCACATATAATTACACATGAGTTAGCAACAGGTATTCCACTATACTACAAACAGAGAAGCTCAAGTAATGTAGCAAAATCATTTCGCCGACCTCAACGGCGAACTAAAGCATATAGGACACCGAGTGTACAAGACCGAGAAAACTATTGACCAGCTATCAAAGATAACACTGACAGGGTGAATGCCAACTCTCCTTTCTTAGGTAAGACATGCCTCCAGCAGCATCTGAGATAGCACATATTCCAACTAATTTTAAGGGAGAAGGAGAGATACATATAGCGTCCCTGAATTGCAAATACTTAAAAACCAGTGCCTACATTATAGACGAGCTATTGACACAACATCAAATTATCTTAATAAAAGAACATTGGCTATTTGAGGCTCAAATCAACACAATTGGCGATATGAATAAAAACATCAATTTTGTCGGAAAAGGAGTAGATAAATATAATCCAGTCTTACCAAAAAGCATGCCGAGAGGATATGGAGGAGTCACAATTATTTGGAGGGAAAACATTGATCATTTAATAAAAATACTACCAGATGGCGCTGAAAGGATACAGTGTGAAGAAATCAATAGTAATAATGATACAAAATTAGTAGCTTCAGTCTATCTACCATCAAAAGGAAGCCATGACTATGTCGATGAATGATATGACTGTATAGACCAACTATATGAAATCTACCAAAGGTATCAAGGAACACATACAATTATAATCGGTGGCGATCTAAATGAAGACCTCAACAATGAAAAGACAAACAAGATGAAAAAATACTTATTGCATTTTATCAAAGAGTGTGGCTTATCATATGAGTGTTCTGAATTAGCCTATTTCCTACATACCATCAACTACAAGTTCTTCACAAAGAATGAAGTACTCAACAATACTATCACAAATGTGTCAGACTATCATCCATTCTCTATCCAGAGTTGTCGTTCCTGCTACGCTAGAATCTATCTCTGTCAACGTTCATTTTTCAAGATTCTTGTACAAGTTAGAAACAGTAAAACAAATGTACTTAAAATTGTTTTAATTATTGTAAATATCAATAAAGATGAAAATAAATCACTCATTTCAAATCAATTCTCTCTTACAAATGACCCCCCACCCCCCCCCCCCCCACCCCCCCCCCACACACACAATTCTTGGAGAACTATTTCGCGGAGGTAAAAATTAAAAAGTTAAAAACGATCACAAATCATTTACAGCTCAAAGGTTTCGGCTGTCACAAAGGGACTATAGCAGAGGTGATAAACTACAGAGGCATAACCGTCTTACCAGTCATCAATAAAATAATTGAAAATTAAAAACCGGACAAACCATAAAATACTGGAAATCCAGAATCCAATACAACGTGTATTCACTGATGGATCATCACCTTTAAATTCTGCTTTGCCAGTAGAAGAGGCATACAGAAAAAATGCAGATAACAAAAATGAATGTCAGCTAGTATTACTGGATGCAAAATCGGCATTTGACGTTGTTATGCAGTCATTTGATGAGACCGTATACCATGCTGGAATACAGGTCAAACACTGGTCACCAATCAACAGTATGCACCAGAAGGCTAGTACTGTAGGAGTTCTGTAAAATGGGAAAACAAGATATCACAACAATTTCCAGTAACTCAAGGAGTTCGCCAAAGAGGTATCCTAAGCAGTGACCTATGCAAAGTCTACATAAATCCTCTATTAAACAATATTAGTGACTCATATCTAGGAATGACAATCGGAGACGTAAACTGTAACGCTTAGTGCATGTGCAGATGATTAGTAGACGTGAACATGAAACACAAGTCATGATTAATATAGCACATGCATTTGCTACAATGGAAGGATACAAACTTCAGCTAGCTAAGAGTTTTATCATAAACATACAACCAAACAAGAGAAAGCAAAGTATGATGGATCATGAATATATTCTTGGAAAAGATGTAATGCCTAATGTCAAGCAAGCCGTTCATTTGGGAATAATAAGAACAAACACATTAGCTGACAACATGACAGTAAATGTAGAAGAGAATATCACGAAATCTAGAAGAAGCGCTTATGGTTTATTTGGAGGAGGATTCCATGGCAACAATAAACTAGATCCTGAAACTCTAATACATTTATTCAACACATACATAACGCCAGTGTTAATGTATGGTATGGAACTAATCATCCCAAAAACCACACCACTGGAACGATATCAAAAGAAGCTTCTCAAACAAGTACTATTATTACCACCGAATACACCCGACCCAGCAGTTTATTTATTATCCGGAACATTACCAGTTGAGGCTCAACTACATATACGAGCATTAAGTTTCTTCAATAACATCTGTAATCAAGAAGAGAAAAGTATAGAAAAATTATCAGCAAGGCAACAACTAAGAATAAAAACCATCAAGAGTAACAGCTGGTTTATAGAAATTAAGAAAATGTTGATAAAATACAACCTGCAAGACCCAGTACTACTTGGACAATCCTAAGACAAAAAGGCTGAGGATAACATCAATAATGAGAGAAATTCAAAATTACTGGCAAGAACTCATAACTTCAATGGCTTCATACTACCCGGGATTGAAATACCTGAATTCCGCAGATTAACGACTGGGAAATATACATCCACTATTTAAAGTTAAATGCTCATCATCTATAGAAATAAGCAGAATTCCACCAATACTGAAAATGTTAACATGACCATATATACTGCAATCCATTCAAACAAAAATGTATGGTGACGAAGATGCGAAATGTCAACTATGCAAAGTAGAACCACAGGCACTCGGGTACACTCTGTGATTTTCGTTATTTCATTAAAATTAAATATTTTCCCTTTTAGTGCCTCTATTCTAACCTTCTCTACGCAGAATCACCTAAATTTGATGCATTTTACACATTTTGATACATTATAGTATTTATAGAAAAAATGGCTTGTATCAAAATGTATAAAATACGTCAAAATTTATAGGGGTTGAGATACTCTTGTTTCACAATAGTGGTCTGAAAATATATCTGTTGAATTCACAATTAAACTTCCATATAAAGTCATTGACATTTTAATATTAATTGTGTATTATATGTCGGAAGTATAAATGATAAAAAGATTAAGACACGACATTTTCCATATCATCCCAGCTAGCTTCCCTCGACTGTGCCTTGGGCTGATATGAGGGCCTCGGGATGATACCGGGGCTGACATGGAAAGGGACATGTGGTCTAGGGCGCTGGACATAAGGCTAAGCGATTGGTGCTGCAGTGTATCAATGGTGTGAGTTCAAATTCCGTCGATGGAAGAACAACATTTGTCAGCTCAAAGATCTAATTCTAACACTTATTGGCTTAATTTTCAGACGTGTATAAATATTTAGTATTAAACTAGTATTTCAAGTAACTTTGAGATCCAGTGGGACATATATATTGTATGGTGGTTACCTGCTTAGATGTTTGTATAATATACTGTATGTCCTGTAACTGCATAATGAATTATTCATCATCCTATACAATTTATTAAAAATTGCGGTCAAATTATAATATTAAGCATATATGGATCATCTACACACGCTTAGCCACATGTCTTATGTCTATCTCTAGATTTTTCCTTACGAGACAAGGTAGCACTTCGACTATTGAAGCTATATTTTTTAGATAGCGGATGTGGCCGAGTAGTTAACGGCGCTGGACATAAGGCTAAGCGATTGGTGCTGTAGTGTATCAATGGGGTCCAAATCCCGTCGAGAGAAGAACAAAATTTGTCAGCTCATAGATCTAATTCTAACACTGTTTGGTTTAATTTTCAGACGTATTTATATATATATATATAAATTATCCATAAACAAATACGATGCCAATAATCAAATAAAGAGGCATGTACAAAAGAAATTACTCAGAGTTATGTAATGAAGAGACATATATTACCAGAGTATGTACATCATTTGTTGGTATTATCCCAGTATCTATATCAGTAGATAATATTGATAGTCAATTACCTACTGATCACGATGATAGAATGTCTAGTCGTGGGTGATTAGTTTATGGAATAAAACACAATAGTTAAAATTCATGGCCACAGACAGATGTAACGGTTTACATCCGGATTATTATATCAAACATATTGTATTGAATACATTTCATTTACAAAACTTTCAGCAGATTTATGTTCACTGTGTAAAAGTACAGTTTCTATGCCAAAAAAAGTGTAATTCAACAAGTAAATACAGCCATTTCTTTGTGATGTTCAGCCAATATATATATATCAATAGACAGCGGATGTGACAGAGTGATCTAGGGCACTGGACATAAGGCTAAGCGAATTACTGCAGTGTAGCAATGGTATGAGTTGAATCCCGTCGAGTACATACAATTTGCCAGCTCACAAATCTAATTCTAACACTGCTGGGTTAAATTGTCAGACGAATATGCTCTATACTTTGACTAAATTATCAACAAAGAAAAAGGAACAGGTAGTTGCATAAGGATATTTTATGAAATTGAATACCATTCTTGATAGCTAAAACTGATGTTACACTATTTATCATGTCCATCAAAATAACTAACTGCTTTGATAAACAGGAATTATTGTAGTATAACATTCTTTGATATTGTGTGCAATACATCAACAACATAGAAAATCAACAGATATATTTGATATTTAATTGAAATATGCTGTACTTAAGTTAGAAAAGTCATAATATCAACCTTCATCAACAACGCCTATCATTTTTCTATTAGTAAATGGAAAGTGGAGTTTATGGGGAAGCTGGACTCCTTGTACAAAGACATGTGTTGGAGGAACAAGGACACGAAATAGAACCTGTGATAATCCGTCACCTGTAAATGGCGGTTCTCCTTGCCTAGGATTGGAAAATGAAACTGGTTCGTGCTCTACAGCCATCTCATGTTCAGGTATGTGTTAGAGTTATATGTGTAAGCATTTACTCACTACTGTCCTAACGTGGTCAATTCAGCTTATGTATACAATGTAGACTCTAAGGTCGTCTTATAGAATAATTAAATATATGCAAAAGAGTATCCAAAATTGGGAGTCTTTAAAAGGTAATAAAACAAATACATTTGTACTATCAGGTCACGTTTATTTTGTGTGTACAACTTATGTAACAACAGCAATATCATAATATATGCCGTCCATATTTGTATGGTTCTATACGTTCGAAATGGATAACAGTTTCGACAAAAATGCGGATGCTTTTCTGTCTTTAGGAAATATGTGCGGATAGTAATGTCCACAAACGATAAAATCGTGATAAATAGCTAATTTTCAATGTGAACGGCCACTTGTAAACTTTATGATGATTGCGATAATAAAGACAATTATATTTCATTTTATATATTTAGTAAATGGAAACTGGGGTGCATGGCAAGATTGGAATTCATGTTCAGTGACATGTGGTAGTGGATCAAGGTCACGATATCAGGAATGTAACAATCCAGAGCCTGCACATGGTGGTTCAAACTGTCAAGGAAATGACACAGAAATTGAATCGTGCTCTGTGAAGTTGTGTACTGGTAAATTTTAGAATAGTTTAATTCAGGGAATACATGACGTATGTGTGTACTGCGTTCTACTGAAGTAAGTGTATGTGACAATGTAATCAATTATACCTTCGACAAGAAAGCAAAATTATAGTTTTTGTATCAGTTTAAATGTTAACTGTCTCATTAAAAGATTTCAAAACATAAATGAGCTCTTACAGGCATAACAAACTGTAATAAATTTGATAGGAGGTGATCAACTCAGTTCTAGATATTGATCTTTTGCAATGGATTAATGTGACGTAATCGAACTAGCATAGAGGATAGATAGATAGAGGAATAATGAGAACACTAATAGAAAGATAGGGAAAAAGTATATAATATAATGTATCCCATACTAAGTTTATATATAAGCCAAAATATGGCTTTTATGGTACATCTTTCTCATTTGTACCTGTTGTCTTTTGCGAAACAAGTTGTAATTACATTCACTTTCTGTTTTGATGGGAAATATCAACAAGAGACCACTGGTGTGTACAATGGTTCACATCACGCAAATAGATAAGATATTGCTGACGATAAACAACAATCAATCAGCAATATCATCCTATGTACCGTCCATATTTGTATGGTTCTATACGTTCGAAATGGATAACAGTGTCGACAACAGTGCGAATGCTTTTCTGTCTTTAGGAAATATTCGCAGACAGTAATGTCCACAAACGGCAAAATCCTGATAAATAGCAAATTTGCAACGTGGAGGGCAACTTGTAAACTTTATGATGATTGCGATAATAAAGACAATTATATTTCATTTTATATATTTAGTAAATGGAAACTGGGGTACATGGCAGGATTGGAATTCATGTTCAGTGACATGTGGTAGTGGATCAAGGTCACGATATCATGAATGTAACAATCCACAGCCTGCACATGGGGGTTCGAACTGTCAAGGAAATGACACAGACATTGAATCGTGCTCTATGAAGTTGTGTCCAGGTAAATTTAAGAATACATTAACTCAGGGAATACATGATGTATGTGTGTACTGCGTTCTACTGAATTAAGTGTATGTGACAATGCAATCAATGATACCTTTGACAAGAAAGCGAAATTATAGTTGTGTTTATCAGTTTGAATGTTAATTGTCTCATTAAAAGATTTCAAAACATAAATGACCTCTTACAGGCATAGCAAACTCGGTAATAAATTTGATAGGAGGTGATCAACTCAGTTCTAGATATTGATCTTTTGCAATGGATTAATGTGACGTAATCGAACTAGTAGATTGATAGAGGATTGAGAACACTAATAGGAAGCTAGGAAAAAAGTATATAATATAATGTATCCCATACTAAGTTTATATATAAACCGAAATAAGGCTTTTATGGTACATCTTTCTCATTTGTACCTGTTGTCCTTTGCGAAACAAGTTGTAATTACATTCACTTTCTGTTTTGATGGGAAATATCAACAAGAGACCCCTGGTGTGTACAATGGTTCACATCACGCAAATAGACCAGATACTGCTCACGATAAACAACAATCAATCACTCAATCGTGTCTTTGTTTTAGTTAATGTTACATTTGTAATATCTTTGAACTTTGTACACCGGTGGCTTATATGGTCTGACTTAGACATATGGTGTGAAATGAAAGACATGGTTAACATAGGCAAATATCAGGTCACGTTTATTTTGTGTGTAAAACTTATGTAGCAACAGCAATATCATCCTATGTACCGTCCATATTTGTATGGTTCTATACGTTCGAAATGGATAGCAATGTCGACAAAAGTGCCGATGCATTTCCGTCTTAAGGAAATATACGCGGACAGCAATCGGTCCACAAATGGTAAAATCGTGATAAATAGCAAATATTCAATGTGGACGGCAATTTGTAAACTCCATGATGATTGAGACAATACAGACAATTATATTTAGGTGATTTTTCAATTGTTATCGTTTTTCTTATATTTCATTTTATATATTTAGTAAATGGAAACTGGGGTACATGGCAAGATTGGAATTCATGCTCAGCGACATGTGGTAGTGGATCGTGGTCACGATATCATGAATGTAACAATCCAGAGCCTGCACATGGGGGTTCAAACTGTGAAGGAAATGACACAGAAATTCATTCATGCTCTATAAAGTTGTGTTCAGGTAAATTTTAGAATTGTTTAATTCAGTAAATATATAGTGTATGTTTGTATTCCGTTCTACTGAGTTAAGTGTATATGACTTTGTACGTTGACCAGTAGAATGGTGCTTACCTGTGAGAGTGAAACAATGTGAATAATAATACATATAGCCAGAAAGTGAAAATATATTTATTCTATCAGTTTGTGTTTTAATTCATATTTCAAAGATTAAATGAAATAAAATTAAATGAATACAGAATATAAAACTATAATATGACGTCCTCCGTTGGCTATATAAACAATGTAATAATTAAACTACGGATATATTTTAATTCGCACGTGCGGATTATCGGTCAAGCTATGGGCATTATTCAAAAGTGATGTCATGTATTTGTTCAGGGCCGTTGTGCATACTAACATTACAAAAATTAAATAATTATTTTGTTATCAAAGAAAGAAAATACATTCCAATTTGTATTTTTGTCCTCGTAAATTGATTTCTGATATCGCTAATTATTTAAAAAGAAAGCCATTTTGCAACATGTATTATCTGTATGTTTTCTCTCTAAATATGTAGTTTATTTTTGTACATGTACACGGAAAATGAAGATAATACAACATGCCTGTATATCAAGTGGATGTGACTTAGCAATTATAGTTCTATACGAACGCCAATATGGCGCACCTGTATTGTTTTGTCCCTCGCTTGTGCATTCAAAAGATTCACTTTCAATTCATGACTGCTTACGACAATGGATTATTCGTGAGGGAATTGTATATTTTCAAATGTATCGGCGCCTGTACATATTAAATTGTATGCAATGCATTGTAATGATACAGTTAAGCATACAGATCTTTGCTGTGTGTAAAAATGACATTTTACAGAAACAAAGCTAGAATGATGTCAATACCATTTCAACATTTTACTAATATCTAGTTTCTGTGGTGGGATCACATATAATTACATATCATTCACCATATAAATATTCACGGGGTCACTGAATGGACCAAATAGACCATATCTGTCAAGTAAATCTCGTCAGGGACAGTAATTTATCTCGCTGATGGGCACCTTTTGCATAGGTAAATAAAAATCTAACTAACATATACGCTCGCAACAACATCGGCCGCTCTACATAAAATAACATACGACAACGATAGTATATTTCATGATGAACCTCCCTTTTAACAGTAGGATCCGAGGATGACAACAGTTCGGCAACAATTGGTATTGGAGCTGGCATTGGATCAACAGCTGTAGTTATAGGATTACTTATTGTATTTATTTATATTCTGAAGCGATATAGACTTAGAAAACCAGGTATGAATAAGCATAGATCTAAATAGATTGAATATGCATATATTTAAATAGATTGAATATGCATAGATCTAAATAGATTGAATATGCATAGATCTAAATAGATACATGAGTGAATTGACGAAACAAGGACGGTTACTCATGTTACGAATCCGGGGCTGGTCATATTATGGGTGATATCGGAGAATTGCAAGCAACAATACATGTACAACAAAACTTCTATGCAATTAATAGTGTCTTGCATATATCATTAAAACGATGATAAGGTGTAAAACCACTATTTTTGTTTTAAATTTTCTACCAAAGTAGTGAAATACCATGCTCTGTAATATCCCCTACTCTAAAAATAGTAACGTCATACCCAGAAATTCAGTATTTATATGTCATGCTTGAAGACCTCCATAAAAGACTAAAATACAAATAAATCCGAGCAAATTTGGGCTAAAGATAATCCTTATTCAATAAATGCATTTTGACCATATTTATGCCATTACAGTAAGAAAAAATCCAATCTACAACAAAGCAAACTGGTCTTTTTTTTTAAATGACTGCTTCAGTATATGCTCTAAGCTCGGATTGGTCAGTTAGTTAATATATCATTAAGGGGAAAGCACTGGTACATGCATATGTAAGCTTTACCATATAAGTCGACTACGATGAGCATGTAATGTCACATTATATGAGATTATCACTGTTTAACTCTATCTGTTTTAAAAGTTCATTTCAACACTCAACTCAATATTTTATTTATCATATCTGACTCAAATATATGTGTATGCATTCAAAATCAACAATTATTACATAAACAGTACATATGTCATTTGTAGTGCTATGCACATTGAAGAACATGCGTGGAAAATTTGAGACACGTGTGCATGTTTTCCCTTTTATTTATAGGACAAACATGCTTAATTCCGTAAAGATATTAAAGTGAAAGTATGATAAAAAAAAAGTAAACAAAATATTAAAAAAAACAAGACAAAAGGAAAACAAAAACAGACAAAAACAAAAACAAAAACAAGACAAAAATAAAAACAAATCAAAAACATATGAAAAACCATGAGTCAAAACATCAAATATCACGAACCGCATACAAACCAATGTTGAGTTAAGGTTCTCCAGCAGGGTAGGCAATATTTGTCACATTAATGGCATCCCGGTAAAGTTATATCCCAAATGCATATAAGGAAACAGAAAATATTAAGTTCATATGGAAAGCATGTCTACAAATAGTTGAAACACAATGCTTCAGTACGTATCGTATCAGACATAATTATGTCGGAAAATGGAGAAGAAAACGGAAAAAATGATTTCAACGGAATCGTGGCTGATTTACCAACAAACTCTACGACAATGATAACTGTGTTTTGAAAGACTCATAATAACTCATAAAACTATGATATGATTATGAAGAAGAGAGTGAGTGTGTGTGCGTGTTGTTTAACGCCACTGGGGAATTTTTGCAGCTATATCATGACAAGAACAAGTTACATAGTCGATGATAATGATGTCCGCTTTGTTGGAATTAGTGCTAGTTTACTGAAACAACTCCGCGGGTAGGCATATCTCTCCACTCTAACACATTATTCTCATTCTGAGCCGACCAGTCTTTGGTCTTTCTCCTTAGTGACGCGTGATTTGCAGAGAAGCAAAATATACCAATTAAATAGTCTTTGGATTGACCCGAACGGGTTTCGAACACACGATATACCGCACTCGAGACGAGCACGCTGACTATTACCCCACCATTGTGTTTTATGAAGAAGTGAGAATAGTAATACCAAGAAGTCAGAAAACAATACAAGTTAGAGGTTTGAAATTTGTAAATGCTAACCGTAATTCAACGAATTTAAAACATTATTTACTTTATAAAGTTTAATTTCTATTGATAGCAGAAAGTGCCATTTATGACAAAACTGGAGACACTGGGTGAGTACTGAATACATTCAACAAACAAAATAACAGCTGAAAGTGCAAAATTAAAATGACTGTGTGTTTCTGTATCATTAATGTGAATGTAGGCATTTTACTCACATTTAGAAAACACTTGGTCCCAAGGAGCTAGTTAAGCAGCCACTTTTCAAGGCAGGAAGGTGATAAGTCACATGAATGTGTTTTTATAAATGTCACTTTTTCCTCCTTTTCTGTGATATATCTATTGTATTTTGCCTCCTTGTCTACGATATATCTATTGTATTTTCCTCCTTATCTACGATATATCTATTGTATTTTAGAATTGTTCTGATGGTGGGGTATTTTTGCTCCTCCGTTTATTATCGTTATGGAGCAAGATATACGAAATGTACCAATACATTTGAACATATAGCTGTTGTCGACAATATATCCAATCATAGGAAAACCAACCACTCTTCTGTCAACCCCCACCCTATAGATCATCACTTTAAAATTATATCAATATTACCATACTGTCGAAAGAGTGGGAAAACATACTGGTCAATGGATCTTAAAAGATACAATCAGAAATAAATATAAAATACAAACCCGAAGTAGTGTTAGAAAGTTCTATGAACAATTGTTACCGTTTTGTGATACCTAGTATCTTTGATTCACAAAACCATTCATTGGTGTTAATGATGATGGGAGATATATTGCATACGTAGATCAATACTAAGTCATAGAAACAGTTGATATATATGTCACGATATAAATAGTAGGATATGCCTTGTTATGATAAAACCTGATATCATATGATGACGATGAAAGTGTTTCCTATAGTTGAGTGGTAGTTTCTTTGATATGATAGATTAACTGCTAAATATAGATATATTTGATTATTTTGACGTGACTTGAGGTTTAATTTTCAATTCGAGATTTTGGGCAAGATGAACACAAATATGATTTTCATGTTGGTAGGTGTTGAGTTCCAGCCAGAACGAATAACTATTTAATAACTTGTCTCCAATAAATAACAGGTATGTCACTTTAGTATAACAGTGTTTATGTGTCTTGTCTTTTAGACTCTCCAACTCAGATTTACATATATATAGTGGATTACAACAGAATACAGGTCTGTAGAATGATTGTGGTAAAATGGAACGTTTACATATCTGTTACTTATTTATTCAAAGCATTAAATACCATGTTCATCACACAAAAACTCATTAAAATAGGAAAACGATAGTTTCCCCTTACAAACCTATACAATCTTCCTCTGAAACTGTTTTGGAATATGCTTAGTTATTGACTTAGATTACTGTTGGATGTGTGGGTGATTAGATGCTTGGAGGCTATAGAGAAATAACCAGTTACTATCTATATCATGGCGACAAAGCGTTCCCTGTTGATAAGATATTAAGCTTTGATATTGATACTACTGATACACATAATCAACAGTTGTTCCATGGATACATCATCCCGACACAAAACAAACCAATCACATATCCTAATTTACACTTTACTACCGCGATATTGGCTGAATTGTAACCAATGTCAATTTTATAGTCTTTGTTTTTAGCCTGGAATTTAACCCACGATCGTCCATGCACAAACCAATACGGCATAGCGGTTTTAACTTGTATTTTCTCCTGACTTTTATTTATTATTCGCATTTTCTTGGAAAATTGATATACGATATATAGAAAAATACCTTCTCAATTTTCTTATGCTGAAGAGATAAAACAGAGTCATTTGATGGTGTGTCTTTTAAGCAACTAAACACTTCGAAGAGATCAATTATAAGTTCTAATTTTATGCTAATGAAGTATTTTAAGTTTTCCGTTTAATCTGTTTTGTTTATTACATGTATATTAATGTTAAGATTTTTTCCTCGCATCAACGTAAACTTTCCTCAATATTTCAATAAATGCTTCAGGTGTCGCAAAGTTAAAATCCCTACCGGTAACCAATAGGTTATGTAAAACATATCGTTGTCCCCTCCTTGGCCTATTTGTGTTACCGTTAACGTTAGTGGAGCTTCACATCTTTGACACCGCCATTACTCTGTTTGCCTAGAGTAATTACGTATCGTGTGTGTGATATAACACGTGTTCGTTCAGAGGCTTGCTGGTGGTTACCTACCAGTAAATAAAGGAATTATTCACCGGGCAACAGTATTAAACACTTTTTTTTTTAGAAATAAAATGTCCAAATTATATCATGTGATTCTCATTACAATTGGCCAATGGATTAATTGTTTTCTTTATCTAATGCATATAATAAGCCTTAGCACATGTAGACATCAAAACAGAAATGATACTGGCAATAATACAATGAAAGTATTTTCTTGATATTACCGTATACTTAATATAGTTGGAAATATTGATTACTTCTTCGTTATTGTAGAATCACCGACGCACAGACAAAATGATGTCATTTACGTAAACACGATCATCTGAAGAATCATAGAAAAAAATCATATTACAGACGAGTAACGCTAAGATGAAAAATATGTTTTGTTATGCAGCCAAAGACTACCTCAGAGTGATATTGACTTATCGCTATTTGGAGGAGTGAATAAATAAGTGAAGGCTAGAGGGCTAGCTAGAAATCTTCCTCTCTTCGTACATGCAGTGCAATATATACACTTATTGTGTTCTTTATAGGCATGTGTAATATAGAGAAGACATCTTTATCTTGTATAACCGGTGTCGAATCGTTTTGTTGTTTTATGACAATAAAACATGCTTAAATTAAATTATGTGTCATACTGTTGAGAAATAAGTCACTATCTCTATAGTGAAGTCTTTTGATTTAACAAGATCTGAACATACAATTTATATTTTGCAATTTGATACAATAACATAAGTGAAAAAAACAGATAAAGTTCGCTCAACTAGTATTTGAATGATATGATACATATTACATCCAACAACGTGTGAATTATGTTTTGCACGAATATTTACAAACACAGAATAATATTATATAATTGTAACCACGAACGAGTGGGGATTTTATAGAAAACAATATTACTCCGTTGATTGTTGATTTGTTGAAATATCAGAGAAAAGACAACTACACATTGATAGTTTTGGAAATGCAATCTTTTTTCGATATTAGTAATAGTAGTAGATGTTGACCCCAGATATAAAAAAATTAGACAATCTGAAATACAACATGAAAAGTTATGCTCTTTGTGGACCTTATGACATTAATTTTATATCCTACTTCATGTATATGTGTAGTTTTATTGATTCTTTAGAGAATTTAAATATACACACTTACACATACACACACAAGCAAGGTTTCGGAGCTATGCTGTCCCTGTTGTTCTGTGTATTTAAAAGCTTCCACCTGTCTATATTCTCTGCATAATAAAAGTTATGATCAACCATCTCACAAATCACTCGGCACTCATATGGGTCAGATTAAATTTCAATTTAAACCGATAAAAACAGCATAAAATTTGTAAATGATGTATGTATTTATCCATAAGATGAAGAACAGTTAGAAAGATCCATCGAGAATGAACTGAAATGGTTGCATCTTCAAATAGGAAAGGTATACCTGAATAAAAAAAAAACAATTCACCTACAAGCTATGCACTTTCCACTTACTAACTATATTGAGTAGAGACGTATATGTTATATCTTTTGTCTTAGTTTTCATGGACAACCTTCTGATATCAATGCCACATGCTTGGAAGGTCTAACGTAGCTTATTTGAATGGGTAACACTTTGATACTTATATCACAATTAGGAGAGGTGTAAGGTAGTTCATTTTCATGAATAACCGTTCCATACCAATATCACATTATGGTGAGATATAAGTCAGCTTATTTTGATGGTACATGTATGAAACACTGGCAGGGGGTGTTGTAGGATTGTATATTTTCATGTATAGCGCTTTGATGGCTATATCAGAAAATTAAAAGGTGCAAGGTAGCATATTTAGTTAGAAAATATTATGATACTTATACCATGTAATGGAGGAATATCATGTAGCATATTTTCATGGATGACCCTTTCATACCAATATCACATACTAGGGAGACATAATGCAGCTTGTTTTCATAGATAATCTTCCAATGAAGAGAATTAAGGGAAATCATGATGTATATCTATAGCATGTCATAAAGGATTGCCAGGTAGCTAATTTTCATGAATATTACTTTTATACCAATATCACACACATGAGTAATGCAGGGTAGCTTATTTTCACGGATAACACTTTGATACCTACGTGATACAATGAACAGATTCAATGTAACTTATTTTGATGAATACAATTTCGCTACCTGAATCACACACGGGCATCATTTTGAGTAGCTTATTTTCACTTTCTGATACCTATGAGAAACACTGGAGAGATTTAAGTTTTCACTAACAACATTTTGTTACCTGAATAGTGAAACTCACACTGGCGAGACATATGATTGTTTATTGTTTAACCTTCTGAAACTATATATATATATATAGATATGATACAATGAAGAGACGTAAGGTAGTTTATTTCCATGGATGCAAATATTATGCGTATGCCATTCACTGGAGAGATGTAAAGAAGTCAATTTTCACGGCTAACCTTCTGATACATATGCCACGAGTTTGAGAGATTTAAAGTAGTTCATTTTTTTTGATATCTTTGTGATACCTGTTTCTTACAACGAATAGGAGTAAGGTAGCTCCATTTCGTGGATAATGTAAAATTCAAATACGTATTATATACATTACATAGATACAAAGGAAAGATATAAGGTAGTTTGTATTTTAATGCAACAAATCAAAAATGTAGCAAATTGTTAAGGATATTAAAACACAAAATGTCAAGAAAATAAGGCCAAAATAATCCAATGATTTGTTTTAATTCATATAGAATATAATATGATGACAATTTCTTAAAATTGCTAGTCACTGGGCTGATGATGCTATCATGCAACTATATAGTTCATGCACCAACAATGACATTGACCCAGTAATTTCGGAACATACAAACGCTGAATTATTGCACCAGATGCGGATTTCAGCAACTTATGTCTCATTAGTGGGGATTGAAGCCAAATGAATGAAAATACAAAAAATATTAAATGACGAAGAGTAATAAAACACAAATTAAGAACTCTTATAGCAAGCTTGCAGCTAAGATTAAATAAAGTTTAAACAAAAAACGCCCCTGATTCTAAGTAGTTGGTTTTTTATACCAATATACCGATTTTGTGACTGAATCGTTTCAAAGACGTAAATGAGTGAATGTTGTTTAACTTTAAGTGACATTTAGTTCAGCTATATCGTGGGAAGACCATATTAATTTGTTTATGAGATGGTGCTTTTCGCTTTGTACTAGACCACCAGAGTTGGATTTTAATAGTGCTAACTCATTAGAACAACAATGCACGTATAATATGTCGCTCCACTGGGCACAGTATACCGACTTCGAGCCAATTGTTTTTGCCTTCCTTCATTTAAGCTATGTGTTTATATCACTTTTATAGTCTTTAGTTTGACCCGATGTCTATCAAACACACAATCTACCCACGTAGATATACGGCACTTGATACGATTACGCTAACCATTACACCATCGTAACTCTGTATAGATTGTTTATTATGAAAACTAACCTTCTTGTTACGTTCGAATATGTCGAAAACAGATCACAACCACGACTGTCCCTATTTTTCTATTAAAATGTAATGACAGATGAGAAAAAGAAAGCATGTAGATAATTAGTCTGTAATTCATGAGGTAAATATCAGTTGCATTGAGTAAACTGATATTGTTATAATAAATGTCAAATATTACATAATAACAAATATACACATTTAAGCAACCAAAATTGAGAGGGGGGGGGGGAGGGTGTCAGCCAGATATATAGTTTATCATTTGACCGAGTAAAGCAACAAGGAAAGTGTATTAGATATACCCAACATCAAAGAAAAAAAACGTAAACATTACCTGGTTATAATATTTTCTAAAGGCAAGCAAATAATCAATTGAATATAGTATATATATTGTGTGGAACTGTACGGTCTAGTAGACAAGTATTTAAATTGCAAACAGGTATCTACTTCGTGTAAGGTTTCAGAACTGACTAAACTATTAAAATGTTGGGATTAATTGTGTTACTGGTTTTCAAAGTTTGCTCATCAATCGATGGTAAGTGGTTATTTAGAAAGAAAAGTATTTGTAACTTAAAATTTTGTAATTTATCCAATATTATGTAATATAAACACATACAGAATATCCCCATATACATGTACAGCTTTTTAAAACCTTTCATTTGAATTCGTAGCTATTCAATGCTTATAGTTTCTTCAATCTTTATCTTAAACCGTCATGTAATTTTAGATAACGACATAAAATTACACTTATGATATCATACGTTGATAAAATTTAATATGTACCCCATGTTCTAACATCAATATCATATAGCTGACATAAAGGGTCTCATTCAGATGACCTTTGCTTGGCCAATCAAATTACCGCTTTTCAAATCGCGGGAGGTTTGACGCTTTAAAATCTGATTCAACCCACCATTTCTTTAGAAATGTCTGTACCAGGTCAGGGTCATTACGGTTTTCACAGTTTTCCGGTTGTTGACTGATTTTGTCTGTTTATATACTTATGTGTTTTGACTTTCCCTTTGTAAGATTGTTCGGAGTTCGGTAGTTTTGTTATTACCCTTATTGTAAAGCTGAACTGATTTGATGACTCTAATTTTCATTGATCCATTTGTCAGTACGGAACGACTAATCTGCACAGCATAAGAAGTACAGTATGCAGAAATACATACCAACAGTCACTACAAAGTCAAGAAATTCTGAATATACCAGTGTTTGTGCTAGATATTCTGAAAAAGTCTGAACAGATTCTGAACATTCTGAACATTGACTGAAAATTCTGAGCATTCTGAACATTGACAGAATATTCTGAACATTCTGAACATTTTCTGAAAAGTCTGAACAGATTCTGAACATTGTCTGAAAAGTCTAAACAGATTCTGAACATTGTCTGAACAGAGGATTTAAATTAGATTACAATAACTATATTATTCCATTTCTCTTTAAATTTGACATTTTCTTTTTTTCAATTTTTCTTCTTAAATCAATATATTTTACTTCATTTTCATTATATTTTAAGTATGGCTCCACCTAAGAATCATGCAGTGGGTGATATATTGATAGTTGCAAAATTGGAGTCTATATGGTTCATATGTTGCATTTTGATGAAAAATTCATAAAAATAATAAAAGAACACATGTATTGACTTTGGTTGCAATGGTTACAACTTCATCATAGAACCCATTTTATTTCAGTCTTCAAATCAGTAAATTTGCACTTTTGCCACACAGATTTCTCAAAATATATTTGAAAAAAAATCATAGTATAATTACATGTTAGTGATGTTGAAGATTTCTTCTAAAAATTCAAGTATATGAACAGAAAGTACAAGCTTGCCAATTATTGCTATCATAGCAACCAAACAGCCTCATTTCGCATCTTCAAAAAAAAACGCAAAAAAAATATGATTTTCATTATCTATTTTCTCCTGTGAACAGGGTGGTATGTGAATGATGCTTGACTGTATCCGTTGAATAGACACTTGTCTAAAACATATAACAAATAATCGTTTGTAGCCTCTTTTAGAAATTTTGAAATAAAGTGTTTTTTGTCCCATACTTTTCGTTTTTTCGCAAATACTATACAACTACATTTTTTAAAAAACATTTCTATTTCTCTAAAATGTATTTACTGATATTATCTTTTTCACATAACTTATAACAAAACTAACTACTAAATAAACTTTCAAGCTTAAATTATGTGAATGGTTGCCATAGAAATAAAAATAAAACATTTTACATATTAAATACATTTCATATCATGCTAAAATCTTAAGATGTTCTTTTGGTCACAAAGATTGTCATATTGCTAATTCTATAGCTAAGTGCCAAGTATTAAACTGATAACAATGCAAATTTAAATACAAATGAAATGTCCATGGTTTCGTTTCCATGGAAACAAAAACACAGTTTGATAAATCGGCAATTCAAACACAGCAAAAATTGTTTTCTAGCATTAACTTCTCAATCATTTTTAAAATCAAATCTGCTAATTTTCCAATTGTAAATTATTTCAGGTAGTATAAAATGATGGTACCAGAATATTTATTGTTCTATACATTTATTATTTCTAGTACTATACATTTATTGTACAATTATAGTACTATTATTTTAAGTCACGTTTCAGATACTAAAGATTTGTTGTAGTAACATTTTACTATAAACTTATACAAATACGGGGTGCTTGTCCTGATTACATTATAATTTATAGTAAAAATATAAACAAACAAAAAAAGATTAAGAAACTTGCCATTGTTTATGGTATACTTATTTTCTATAATAACTTAACATGAAATGTTCTTGGCGACAAGAAAATCTGATTTGTTAACAGATCAACATAGGGAAAATATACACCAAATATTATTTATCTTTCGTGAAAAAAAGAAAATAAAACAACTTGTACATGATCGCTAGACTGTACAAATGAGGTCAAAGTAATGCCATAAGCTTGTTTGGTTGTCCTAGGCATACAGATGGCACCTATTAATAATGCCAGTAATACCTATGTCTCGCCAGCCTAGAACAAAATATTTAGATTATTCAGAGTTCACAGAATTCATAGTTTAACAACTTCTGTCATCTGAATAGCTGATTCTAGATCCCCATCTTCTACTGTTTGTAAATTAAACCAGAGACCATAAGATTGGTATGTCTTGCTTGTGCGCTAAGCACGCAGCATTAAGAAGAAAGAGCAAAGACCGGTTGGATCGGAATTAGGATAATGTGTCTAAGTGGGACAACATGTCAATCCACAGACTGTTGTTTCAGTGAACTAGTACAATACAAATGCAACTAAACGTCTTGGTCTAGTACAAAACGGACATCATCTCATTGAAAATTAACTTGTTCTCGCCATGATAGAGCTGAAAATTGCTGAGTTTGAGTTTAATAGCAATCGCTCACTCTACTGTTTGTTGCTTTGGGTTTCGAGACGGTAAAGAAAGTCTTGAACAAAATACAATCTGAATAGGAAAGAGATAGTGCAGGTTGTCAAGCCACTTTTGACAAAAATTATATAGGAAAATAGGATTTCTTTTTATTCGTAAATATAGGATAAAATAAAGTTATATTTAGCAAACAATACATGGCCTCCACCAGTCTACCTCCCTTGTAGGCATTCCTCACCTCCTTTCTATACTGGCAAATGACAAAAAAACAGTATCATTAAACTCTAGTCTCCTATTTTTCTTTTTACAAAATATATTTAAAAAAAATAGTACATCCGGGGTCTGCGTAGGAAAATGTCCCTTGCATTGCATTTACTAGTTGGTCATATGTCACAATTTCATTTCATATGGTATCCTCATTTACATTTTCTGTTTTTTTTTCTTCACATTATCCCTTCTTCTTTTAATGGCAAAATGAATGATTCATAAACGATGAGTCCTAGTGATGGCGGAGTTGGACATATTTTCTTGACATCATCTTCTGTGTATACAGTACCATCTCCACTTTCAAAAGATTTCCAAGCAATGACGTTTATCCCTAAAAGACATTAAAAGATGCTTTGATAAACATTAACTTTTGCATTTTAAAAATGTTATAGGTTTTACAAGTACACCACAATGCTGAGCATCCATCCTTTTTCTATGTAAAGTTTTGTACAAACTTATGAAGAGCGGATATATAGCTGTTGATGTAACTGTTGTATCACAGTATGCCCTTATTTTCTTTTCGGTCACTTCCAAATATTCTGTAGATGAACCAATGATTTACAAACTCACAGAATTTAAAAAGATCCAAGTAATGAAAAACAAACATGTATTGTTGAAAATTAAGGAAACAACATATTGCATTGTATGCTGTCATCCTCTGGAGCTAAGTAATTTCATGACAAATTTAAATTCAAAGGCACAGGTTGACCGAATGCCTGTCGAACATATAGCTACAATGTAGTACTAAAGAAATATACCTCCCCTGACATCTAGGAAGAGATAATTAAAATCATAAAAAATCAGATTCGTACCGCAATAGTTGCAGGTGTACATAGCCCATGAAACAACAAATGTTTCGATCAGGTAACACATATCGGTGTGTCTACGATATCTGAGCAGGGATCTTATCATTATTTGTGTCTGCTAAGGCAAGAAGGGCATATTTTGACCTATTTTAAGCCTACTTGCTTAACTTAGGTATTTAAAATTGTACTTTTTTGAAATTCTTAAATGTCCCGAGAATGCACCATTTAGCGTTCAGTTAAAGCAAATCTTGGCGAGAACCAACCCCTTTGTTGTCCACTTTATATATCCCCATATATGTCCCTGTACAGTGATAATTCAAATTCTGTAACTTTGGCATAATTTTCATAATTAGCATATAACTAACAATTAACTATTGTATTTAAAGCTTTACAGAGGTACATCATGGGTATTACTAGTACTGTTGCACATTAACAACGTTATGTCACACAAGGATATCCAATGCGAATTTGAACATCAGACATTTTCTTACTTTCCATACTCTTTTAATTTTTCAAGATAAGCATGTTTATTTTGTATATAATTGTATTAACAAAACATTATACAATAGTCAATCCAATCCTGTAAATTTGCTATATTTTTCAGAAGTTATTTTTATTATGTAAATTTAACTAAATTTTACTTTTAAAAACTTTATCTTGGATTATAGCTAAGAGTAAGAATAAAGTGATTGTAAACATACCATTTCAACATGTAGTAAAACACCATAGTCCTCGAAGATCATCTGCCTATGGAAAGGAGATAGTCCTCTAAATGTCTTTAATTTTCCGTATGTTGATGATGAGTGCCACTTTTACTCTACCGAAAGTCTACCACGAGTTTCTAACTCTACGACACAACTAATCTCGGTGAGATTAGACTACCAAAGAAAGTATCTGCTCTGTACCTCCAGGATAATTGCTAAGTGAAATATTATATTTTTCATGTGTAGCAACACAATTTCTCAATCATTTTAAAGTACAGTAGTCCAGTGAGTAACCCGAATAATACAGTCTTATATTACGCTTTGCTATATTAACACCTGAACGACTTTCTCGATAAAACGCGTCAATTGGAAGATTCCAATTAGCAATGCATTCTGGGTATAAACTGCGCGTGGTGACATTTGGCACTAAAAGAAGGAGGAGCTTAGGAAATGTTTGTAAGCATAGGTCAATGGAGCGCTCAGGTGTCAAATGTTTTCATTGTACCCACGTGTTTGACCTTACTAATCTAAAAGGTGAAAAGAGAAGAAATGTAGGAAAGCTAAATGATGAATTAAACATCGTAAATCCATTTGTCGATCTCTATTTCTTGTTGTTTTTAAACATTACCGGAAATTGAAAGAACCACCATGCGCATACTCGGCAAATAATCATCGCTGATTAGCTCTCTCTTTTAGAGAGCAGATGACGCGTTTTTATTACAAGGAGAGTTCAAGCCCTCATGTAGCGATAGCGGATAGAGGGCGCTGAATTATTCGAGTTATCCAGTGAGGTGATATTTGAGAAACATCGGAAGTGATGAATTGTAAACAAACAATATACGGACAGAATGAAAATAAACATAAACAAATATTAAAACTATCAATTTCATCATCAATATGTATTGCTATTTTAACCAATTAAAATAAAAATAGATAATTAAAGATTTTTACTTCATTGGTTGAGGTTACAACAAGAAATAAGTAAAATGTTATTCATTTTGAAGTTCAACAAGAGGTGTCGTTCTTGGAATTGTGATTTGGAGGGGTTAATTTAAAACTAAAATAACAAAAAATAACACTAGGCTACAAATGAAAAACAATTGATGTTTTGAAGAGGAGATCCAATATTTTTCATTGTGCTATATAGTTTATTACCAATCGCCTGTTCACAGCAGATAATGTGTTCTGGAAATCCAACCTTTTTACATACTTTGTTAGTAAAAAAAATGTGACCATTCTGATTTTAATTTGGGTTTAATAGCAAAAATGGCATAAATAAGCACTTGTCTTTGAATATACATTTATTTTTACTCAAAATACGTCATATAACAAAATATTGAGTGAATTGATGACATAAGGTAAATCATTTTTTTCTTTATTTTGCATGATTCTTAGGTGGAGCAATACTTAACTAAATGTAGAATGTGATATTTCATTAATTAATAATTTTTGCATTAATTAAATTACAACAACTATATTATTTCATTTCTCATTAAATTTGACGTTTTCTTTATTTCAATCTTTCTTCAATATATTTTTCTTCATTTTCATTACATTTTAACTAAATATAGAAGGTGATATTTCGCTATTTTTTTCAAATTAAATTACAACAACTATATTATTTCATTTCTTATTAAATTTGTAATTTCCTTTATTTCAAATATTGTTCTTCTTAATTCAATATATTTTACTTCATTTTTATTAGGTTTTAACTAAATATAGCATGTGATATTTCATGAATTAATTTTTTTTTTAAATTAAATTACAACAACTATATTATTTCATTTCTTATTCAATTTGTCATTTTCTTTATTTCAAATGTTTCTTCTAAAATCAATATTTTTTACTTCTTTTTCATTAGATTTTAACTAAATATAGCATGTGATATTTCACTTTTTTTTCTCTTAAATTAATTAAAAACCTTAATTAAGTGGCCCCAACTTAAGTGCTAAAACAACAATCTACACTCTAAGTAAGTATGTAAGTAAGATCAAAATAATGTTATTGACCTGTATATCATCAAACAGTATGGTATCAATTGCCAATGTATTAGAGAGGTGTCATATCTCTGCATGGATGAATCAATATACAAAATTTTTAAGTCACCAATCAAATGTAGCATTGGGGCACCTTATACATGGATCTATGTGCAAAAAAATGGGTACGTCTAAACAACGCTCAGAACTCATGAGTGCACTGAGGACCTCCAAAGTGCACCCAGGACATGATGCTGTTATATTAGTTTGACACAGGACATGTATATGACTTCAGTACATTATAGTTATTGAACTGTCACAGTTTGTGCAGATAACTGGAACGATTCAGGAGTTATGAAAGATTTTCTTATATCCATTTGCTGCCCATTACACAACCGGATGACTGATCGATCATGCATGCAAATCCAATAAAGAAATTACTATCGTTTCTTGGCCAAACAAATTACACAATAAAATGGATTTTTATATATTTTATTTAATAAATAAATTATTCATAGCAAAAACAGGTATACATAATAAATAGTTATATGCATGAAAAATGTTTTGTGCGTACGTACTTAGTATTAAAATCACAAAGTTTAAAAATAATATGAATACTTTCAGAAAACAATGGTTTGGTCTTTAAGGAGATATTCCTTTTTTTTGCGTAAGCTCTATGCAACTTAAAATTATTTTAAAAATTACATACAATAAGAATTATTTTTAAATAAAAAGTACATACTATGGAAATTATATATTTTTTTAATGTACATAGTTTATAAAATAGAATTATTAAAGAAGAGATAAGCATTGTCTGCACATTTTTTTAATGTACATGTACTGTTACTTGTTGAATGCATATATAAAATAATATTACAGAAGCAAAACACAATATACAATATTTCAATTAATTCAGTTATAGTTCTAAAAACATAATGAGGTGAAAGATGGAAAAAAGAAAGTTCTAATATCTTGGCTGTGTACGATTGGTTCGAGATCGTTTGTTCTGGTGAGGTTTCTTGGCAAGTCTCAGGGGTTTTGGAACTTCGAAATCCGAACATGTAGATTTGACGGCTGTGACTAGAGGAGTGTGGTCGTTCAACAACTTTTGAAATAAGCACTCACGCTGCTCGAGTGTCTTTGAAAACCAACATTGGTGAGAAACATTATGTCTTTTGTATCTTCCACAGAGTTCGTAGTTTCCGGTACCATAAATAAATCGTTTTAAGTCTGTATGTTGAATACGAACGACGTTCAATTGTTTGGTTGTCAGCTTGGGAATGGGTTGTGGCGTCCAATCAACGTCTTTTTCGAAGACATAAGTAATCGACTCACAATTGTCGTTGTCCATAATCGTTCGTGCTGTAGTTGTGATTTTAGCTGAAGAACGTGGTCTTCTAGTCGTTCTCTTAAGACGGCTGTGGTAATACGACTCAACTAATACCAAGCATGCATAAGAATCATAAGAAATAATACCTCTATCAATCTGTCGAGAGACTCTTGATAGTTGTAACCGGATTCCGGTGATAACCAAGGACAAAACATTGTGTTTAACTGTTGCGAGCAATTTCACAAATGGCTCGGAAAATACCAGGATGGGTTTTTTTTAACAAAAAATTCTCATTTTACTCAAATGGTTTCATTGTGTAAGATGTACATCGTTTTCTTAGCAATTTTGTCATAAACAATAACGATTCTTTCCATTAGCATTTTAACTAATTATTAGTTGTTGTAGCTGTTATGTGTGTCTACGCTTAAAGTCTTCATCATGAACATCAAAAGACACTAGAATAATAAATGATTTGAAAACTAGAAGTTCAAACAATATGAATAATTGGTGTTTTTTTTTGTTTTTTCTTTCTCCTGCAAATTTCAATAATATATTCTAATTTCAAACTTTTGAAAAAATAAATCTCATTACAATTTAAAAATGAAATTTCTTGTTGCAAAATGAACCTAAATGAACAGATAATTATTCTCATCTCATTTGCAATATTTGATAGAAAAAAAATCGTCATGTTATTTGTGCATATGTAAATTAAAAACAAATCACATTTTACATTGGAATAAGTTTATTTAATTCAATTCCAGATAAAGAAAATAACTTGGAAATATGGATAAAAAAATCAATTTGATATTGAAAAAAAATAAATAATACCATTTTATTTCCGTATATATTTGAATAAGTTTTCATTGCATATCTAGTATACAACAATGCATTGATTTGGTATATATATTCATTTTACAATTTTTCGCTTTCACGTTTCTAATAATTTTGTTTATTGCGCGCTTCATGGCCATCCCCGCACCAATGGCTACAATAAACATGCGTTCACGCACGACTGACTACACAGTTATGGCAACTGTCGCACAAAAATGGTTACAACTTAAAAAAGATTGATACTATCGATTCCAATCCTATTGCATACAATTGCAAATGAAATTTCGATTAAGATGATCTACTTTAATATCTAATAAGCCCTGTTTTCATGTCCTGAGTGCACATTGTATATCCTGAGACGTAACGCAAAACAAATAACTATGAAAGTATTTAAAAAATATATAAACAAATTCAATAAGCCATCTATTGATCCATTGTATCCATTTTAAAGGAAGTAAAAACTACATAAAATTACTTTTTTGTGATTACAAATGTTTTTTAAAAGACAACATTTTTAACAATTTTTACATTAAAGTTAAATATGTTAACTATTGAATACTATATAAAAAAGTCACTTATCGATGATTTGTTTTCTTTCTCTATAAACTTTTTATTTTTATTTCAAGAAATAATTAAGGCACCCATTTTTCATGAAATGAAAATGTTTATTATTGTAGACATTTACCCATCTTATATATTTATAGTCCACTCTCTCTTATCAAAGTGTGGAAAGCTGTGAATAATGTGTATTTTGTATTTAATAACCTGACATGCATAGCTATATCACCACAGCATAAAACTTTTATTAAACAATAGGCAAAAAAAAAAACACAATTTCTAAAATCCATCTTATTAATCGTGAAATGTGAGAAGTATTTTAATTGTCTATTTTGAATAAATAGAAAAAGTCTTTGGGTTGAAATATAAGTCTTGTAAAAAAAAATACATTAGAACTTTTAGACATTATCAAGAATGTTGACAAAGCCGTGATTTCACAAAATTTTAAGAATGTCAGGAATCAGTCGACTATTCAGACAATATTAAGAATGTTGAGACTCTGTCACAAATATCACATTTTATATTTAGTTAAAATGTAATGAAAATGAAATAAAATATATTGATTTAAGAAGATTTATACCTTTCGTTTCCTAAAGTTATTGCAAGGAGACTATATAATCCACAACGCATGTGACTTGTAGACAAGAGATGCAAAGTGATGCCTGTATTGTCTTCAATCTATGAGACACTCCATACTTAGTCTGATTTAAAGACGATGATGTATAAGTGATGACTTAATGTTTTTCCATAAAACTGATGTGGGATGTTTACACGTTTGTTTTTCTCCATTGTGTACCATGTTTGTATGTGTATTGTGTGTATAGCCTTCTCTGTATTTAGTTGCGTAGCCTGTGGGCAAACTTCTTTATCACTAGCTGTTTATGGAACACAGCTGTGAGTATATGTCAGTATACTATGAGGTTGTGTACCATCCCACACAATTTAACAAGATGAAGAGCAGCAATTGATTTTCACATTAGAATTACAGTGACTATGTACGATGATGGTTAATCAGGTATTGAAAACCCCCATAACTTCAGCAAGATGAGGAACAACAATTACTTTCAAACCCGGGTAAACACCCTTCCACTATCAACAAATTAGAAACCTTCTGGAACAAACAGAACTACCTTGTAGGCTTGGGCTGTAGCTGTTAATAGCAAAGGTCATATACAATAACTTTATTAAGGAAATTAAACATGTTTGCCCCTTGGGAGTCAGAATCTCAGCTGGGGAACTTTAGCTCCAGACCATGTCGACGACGCTTGGCATAGTAGGCTGCCAAGCACCGTGGACATGGAAACTCCGTCAACCAAGTGTGCTACGAGAAGGGGTTGAATTGACGGGGGAGAAATGAAGAAAATTTAATTTCTTGGGGATAATGAGAGAAATTTTAACCAGTGGTGAATTTCGTAAAGGTCCAAAAACTCAGATGTGAAGCAGCTGTGTGGCCCCCAAGGAATTAAAAGAGGGAGTATAAAAGGAGAAATATTTGCTTTGAATGGATGTACCTTTACTAAATCACTGAAGAAAAATAAAAACCAAAGTTATGTACATATGTATATTATGACGACAATCATATTCAAGCATAAAAGGAACAATAAACAATACAATGCATGATATCGACAGAAATAAAGACAATCATCAAATAAAAAAATAATGACTTGAAAATATTGGTCTATATACAAAACAAATTAAAAAGATAACAGCTTTGTTGAGCTTTTTTAATTACATTTTTACATGTTTTTATGTAACGGCAGTAACTGGATGAATTCCATCTTTCTAGGGTTTTAATCAAATGGTCTTCAATATTATTTTTCCGGCACTGGTTGCAGCACCAATACGAAAAGAATGACCGTTGTATAATTGTGAGTCATGACCACATATATCTAACAAATGTCTAAGTTTGCTTATGAAAAAGTTTCTTTCTAAGGCTTGGCCTGACTCGTTAATGAATAAAGGGTCATAACTCTGAACAAGTCATTTTGCTTTTCTGAGCATTAAGTAAGTATTTAAAGCTGTATAAGGACAACACTCATGATTCAGTTTATGTAACTGTATATCAACGTCTTTCCTGAAAGGATCAGTCTTAAATTGCTTTAAATGAATAACAGCATAATCAGACTGAAAAGAAATGTCTGATAAATTGAATTCTTTATCAATCAATCTTGCAACATGAACAGTACATTCACCACAGCGTAAAAAACATAAAAGGTTGCTACAAAAGCAGTAAATAACATACAGTCAGTGAAAGTAGAAAATATTCCCCTTTCAGTTCCCTGCATATCTGCTGTAGTATATCTAAAGTAATAGGTAGACTGTTTCTGGTAACCGGTTTCTATAAACGCTTAACTGAATTAAAAATCATTGATAGTCTCTCCAGTGAGTTACTGGGATGCTGAAAAGGGGAATCAATATTGCTTTGTAAGCATTGATTCCTAATGCCTGATAAATATAATTTACTAGTAGAGTATTGCAGTTTAAGATTCTGAAAAAAGTGTGCTACAAAATAAATCAGGGTATCTTCAGTCACTGAACATGGCTTACTCTCAACAAGAATAACACCATTTAACAACAACAAAAATAAAAAAAATTATTATATCCAGTCTCATATCCAACTGTGGTTCTGTTGGAAATAGAAAAATACCATAATCTACTGACTCTCTGACTTAGTGCCACATTACTTCTAATACACTGGGACATTTGCATGGATGCTGCTCTGTTTGAGGGGCCAGGCTGCGAAAACGGTCTATCTGCAAACGAGAAAAAGCTTCAGATATTTGATTTGTATAACCTGGGACATGCTTTGCACCAAAGTGAAAATTATTTTTGGCTGCACACCAGGTCAGCTGCCTCATAAGTTTCATTATTCCTAAACATTTTGACCGTCCTTTTCTCACAATAGCTACTGTAGCCTCATTATCACACCAGAACAAAATTATTTTGCATGACCACGCTGACCCCCAAAGCAGAGCTGCCACGACGATAGGGTATAACTCTAAAAAGGCCATAGGAAAGTTATATGTTAACAATGGTAAATCAACAGACCATGTAGAGTAAACATATTTTCCACGATAATAACCACCAACACCTAGGGTCGAGGCGGCATCAGTAGATAGTTCCATGTCAAAGCTATTCGTAAATTCACATTCATAAAACATAGTAACATCATTCCAATCAGATAAAAAACGTAACCAGAATTCTAAGTCTGTCTTACATTCTTTACTTAAATGTACAAAATCGGTTAACTCTTTAACTGTAGTTGATAAATTAATCAAATAAGATACAAAAGATCTTCCAGGTATAATGACTCTGGAGGCAAAATTCAAATGGCCTAGCAATTGTAGCAACTCTCTTTTTGTGCAAGATGATTTGTTCAACAATTTATGAATAAAGTCACAAATCCTTTCAACCTTTACAGTAGGAAATCTAGCTTCCATTTGTCAGAATATAAAATAATCCCCAAATATTCTAGACAAGTGACTGGGCCCAATGTTTTGTGGTTAGCAATAGGGATATTGAGACGTTTGAAAATAATAGTCATCATTAGAGCCATTGTCCTTTCTCCATCACCATCAGGGTGATCAATTGTAAGAAAATCATCTAGTAAATGCAGGATATGCATAACCTTGTAGTTTCTCTCCGCAATATATCAAACCGCTTGCGAAATGTTGTCAAAAATGTTGGGGCTGGAACGGCATCCAAAAGTAAGTCTAGCATAAAAATAGTACATAGAGTCCCATTTAAAACAAAACAAAGGCCACTGTGAAGGATTATAAGGACTATTTTAAATGCATCTGATATATCAAATTTACAAAGTTTACTACCTTTACCACATTTCAAAATAATACGTATAGCATCATCTATTTTAACATAAGACATAGAACAATCAGTCTTATCAATCATATCATTAACGCTGACACATGTATCGTTGTGAGGGGAAGATAAGTCCAAAATCAATCTTTTCTTATCTGAATATTTACCCGTGGCAACCCCTAATGGACTTACTCTGCAATTTTGAAAAGGGGGAGATTTAAATGGCCCATACACAAAACCTTTGTCACATTCTTTTTGAATAAGTTCTGAAACTATTTCCGGTTGAGATCTAGCTGAAAAATGTTTTTACACTCCTTTGTTTCCCATGTTTCACATTTCACCATAGCATCAAAGCCATGTCGGAGACCATTAAGATGGTATGATGCAAAATTTATATTTAGGTGAGATCGCAACTCCTCTGCTAGCTTTTCTATGTTAATAGGAGTAGAGGGTTTCATATTAAAATCTTCCAAGGTTAGTCATTTACTGTTGTGTTTATTTTCTGGGTTTTTGCTAGTAGTAGGTTTTGCTGTTTGTGTTGTTTTTGGACCAGGAGTGTGAGAGGGTTGTCTAGCACCGGTACTAGTAGTAGCAGAATGTCATGTAGCTCTACATTTATTACAGGCATGTGATAGATTACATGTGGACCTGTAACAACCCTTAATATTGTTGAAATTGTTACAGACTTCTTTGCCGTCAAGAACACCCTTGTGCGACATGTACATAATTTGCTTGCTTTGTGACAGCCATATTTGTACTAATTACCATGCCCTGCTGAGTAGACGCTTGTAATGGACAACACTGTGTTGAATGATCAACCTGATTGCATAACATACAACTATTAACTTTAATACCCACAATGACTAAAGAGAAAATATCTCGATCTCTTATGCTCCAATCCACTTTGGTCCGTTTCTCCCTTAAGATCACTGCAGCTTTTGCTGAGAATTGCTTGTGGTAACTGTATAATTTCTCTCCGAAAAAACTCCTCACGTCTTTCAGGATACACGGACCACATGATGCGTTTGTATTTTCCAAAAGCCTGAATGAATTCTTGAATTGTTAGGTTTTTATTCAGGCGAGGGTCAGGTTTGTTAGAAAGATTGACCTTGATCTCATGAGCTGTGACACTGTGAGTTTGCGGAGCTTCATAATTGGGCATTAACAAAGTGGCTAAATTAATGTCCTTACCCGCGATAATGTTTCGCTGGATGTTGGGCGAGACAATATCCACGTTTGTAAATGAATCCGACCTCTCTCCAGTAGATGAATTTTGAATGTCGGTGATTGCTTGATTAGCGAATGGTGAAGCAGTAGGAATCGTGAAAATATTCGTTTCTGATGATGAATATGAAGCACTGGCACTGACGTTATTGTTAACGCACGAACATCATTTACATTCCGATGGGAGTACCACTGCGCTAAATCAAAATCACTATTCCCCTTGTGTATTTTGTCACTGATAGATGTGTTGACAGACTGTTGCATTCCCGAAAAACATTGTGGAAATGTACTTACAAGGGCTGCAGCGAACATGCTCGCCATATTGCTTACGTCGTTTCCATTTCCAGTTGGTATTAGATTCATGCGCGTGTTGACATCGGGGCCGGGTTGTATATTCATGTGCGGCCCCTGGCTGTTGACATCATTTCCATGGCCAGATTGTATATTTGTAGGCATGCCCTGACTAGAAGTGAGGGAACTATTTTCGTAATTTGCGGCGGCAGGTGTGGTTTCCTGATCTTGCAAAATATGGTTCTCCGGGGCTGCTTGCACGTCTTCTCCTATTACTTGAGGAGAAATGGCACACCGTTCGTTGTGTGTTGTTTTAGAACTAATTTGGACCATGTCTTTGGAATGTTTATTCCCAGTTTCTGCAGCTCCTCTCTAAATTTTGCGGACGTCCAATTTTCGTGATTTTCCATGTCCCAAGAAGTGTGCGACGAAACTGCACTATTCTCATTCCTGGAATACGGCTGCTGTCTATTTTTTCGCGTAAGTCTTTGACGCGAAGCTATACTGAATAGCTATATATAAATCTAAAGGTGATGATAAAACAGTTGAAAGTCAAATCCAAAAGAAAAACTACAAATGTAACTACATGCAGATGAAAACGCAGCCGCCGATAAATACAGATAACCACGGAATCTATTTAACCACAAGACACGTTTATATAAAAAGGAAGATATATTGGATTAAAAGTTGAAGACATTATTTTTCAATTATGCAAAGATGATATCGAGGAAGAAGTGCATGTTTTACTCTAGTGTCCATCCTAACAAAAAGAAAGATGGGAAATTATAAATAACATAAATGAAATAAACAAAAATTTTAAAAGTTTAGATAATAGATCCAGACTAGTCTGGTTAATGTCCACATAAGATTGTAGTGCTCAATAATGGGTGTCTTAATTGACAATAAAAAAATGAATTGAATTGAATTGTCTCTAATAAAATAGACAATGAAATATCTCAATCATTGTTTCAGTCAGCTATGCACTTCTTTGATCACTGATTTACTGTGAAAACTCATAATTACCGTGTCAGTTCCTAAGTCATATACAATTGAATGATAATCCAAAGAAAATAACACGAAAATCCAACGTGTTATCCAAAAAAGTTCACCAAGGAAGAAAGGAAATAAATTTGTTCCTATCAGTTTTACACAACCTTTGTTCTCAACTGCTCAAACTAAACTGATTTGGCCGAAAAATCTGTGACTGAAACTTGAGAATCCTAGATTCTGATAATCTGACTAGCCATAATTACATAATTGACCTAACACTCTTATCACAACATGGGCACCACACCTCATGCATAAACAACACTTATACAATGCATAAGTTACCAAAGATTGAAATAAAGAAAAAAGTTACCAAAGATTGAAATAAAGAAAAAGTCAAATTTAATGAGAAATGAAATAATACAGTTGTTGTATTTTAATGTAGAAAAAATTAATTAGTGAAATATCACTTTCTATATTTAGCTAAGATCTAATGAAAATGAAGTAAAATAAATTAACTTAAGAAGAAAAATTGAAATAAAGAAAATAACAAATTTAATGAGAAATGAAATAATATATTTGTTGTAATTTGATATAAAAAAGTAATTAATAAGTGAAATATCACATGATGTATTTAGTTAAAATGTCCAGCTTCTGTCCAGACATGTTCCGACTTTTCAGACAATGTTCAGAATGTTCAGAATTTGCTCAGACTTGTCAAACAATGCTCAGAATGTTCAGAATCTGTTCAGACACTGTTCCGAATGTTCAGATTTTTCCTACAATGTTCAGATTCTGTTCAGACAATGTTCAGAATGTTCAGAATTTGCTTAGACTTTTCAGATAATGTTCAAAATCTGTTCAGACTTTGCAGACACTGTTCAGAATGTTCAGAATCTGTTCAGACACTGCTCAGAATGTTCAGAATATGTCCAGAATGTACAGAATATGTTCAGACACTGTTCATTCAATGTTCAAAAAGTTCAGAATCTGTTCAGAATTCTCAGTCAATGTTCAGAATGTTCAGAATCTGTTCAGATTTTTTCAGAATTTGTAGCACACAATTTCTTGACTTTGTAGTGAGTGTATCGAATTATAGTAACTTTTCCAAGCGAAGCAAACTTTCTTCTATGAGTTTTCACAATTAATATAAACATTTCATATGTGAAAAAATGTGATAACATTCTATGGATATGATGTACAACTTTAAGGTTTTAATGTTTACTTGTGTGTACTAAAGATAATGATAATTTTCCACCTTTTCAGTCATCTATAAATTAATATATAAAGTTATTTGAACCTACTCCTCTCCAGATTGATGTCAAATCTGCATGTACGACATAACAGAAAGGGGGTGGCAATTTACACCTCTTTTCTACGTGAAAAGCATAGATATATAGATATATAGAATCGACTTCTGACGGAGCTTAGTTTTGACATTTTTTAACGTGTCGCAGTTTGCAAAGTAGATTCAAATGTTTATAGTGATAGCTCATTAGAACAACAATGTACGTAGAATATGTCGCTCCATTGGGCACAGTATACCGACTCCGAGCCAACTAGTCTTTATCTTTATTCTTTATCGCTATGTGTTTATATCACTTTTATAGTCTTTGGTTAGACCCGATGTCTATCGAACACACGATCTACCCACGTAGATATACGGCACTTGATACGATTACCCTAACCATTACACCATCGTAACTCTGTATTGCTTGTTTATTATGATAACTAACCTTCTTGTTACGTTCGAATATGTCGGAAAACAGAAAATTCATTATCTATTTCATAATAGCAATTTATTTAAATTCGTTTTCAAATATATATATATCAATATATATTTAACTTTTATTAGACTTGAATGTATTTAGATTTGTAAATCTTTTATAATAAATGAAATAATGGATATTTATCCAGATGTAAATGAACAGGAGATTGATATATCCATTTCGGGGATGAATCTATCTTATTAAAATTAGATATCGTAACTTAATTCTTCTCTTCCCCAACCCACCCCAATTTCATTCACAAATTGTATATGAAAAAGACTTATATCATGCGGGCGTATTTGTTTTCTAGACTTCTATTAATCTATCAGAACTTGGCAAAAGGGGAATAACTGGAATAGTATTTTTAAAGTATTGTTGAGATTGCAAATGTTCATGGCTATCATTTGGAACAACTCTGTGGTTTAGGAAAATTTCATTCCAATTGACAAAAGTATTTTGATTTTATTGTAGCTCAGATTCATCCGACACAGGGTTTAACATGATTGGATTTTTTGCCAATCAGACAGATGTCAGCGTACTAGTATCTGACAAAATAAATCAGTAAAAAAGTGCCAACATATTCCTTCTGAATAGAAGATCATAGAATATATATTTACGGTATTAAATTTAGTTCTATTAGTGTTAGGGATAGGGTTATGGTGTTTAACCACCGACCTATTGCTGGTCACTGAACAAGATTGTCATATAATTTTGTATCGAGTACACCTCGCCATTAGAGGGATTCGAACTCACAACTTTAGTGGTAATAAGGTAGTTCTAAATCCAACTACCATACGCACACGACCACGACTGCCCCCATTTTTCTATTAAAATGTAATGACAGATGAAAAAAAAGAAATCGTGTAGATAATTAGTCTGTAATTCATGAAGGAAATGTCAGTTGCATTGAGTGGTATTGTTATAAATGTTAAATATTACAAAATAACAAATATACACATTTAAACCACCAAAAATGGGAGGGGGAGGGTGTCAGCCGGATATATAGTTTATAATTTGACCGAGTAAAGCAACAAAGAAAGTGTATTAGATAAACCCAAAATCAAAGAAACAAAACGTAAAGATGTACCAAAAGGAGAGTGATAATATTACCTGATCGCGACACGATTAAATAAACAAACTGGTTATAATATTTTCTAAAGGCAAAACAATAATCGGTTGAATATAGTATATATATTGTGTGGAACTGCACAGTCTAGTAGACCAGTATTTAAATTGTAAACAGGTATCTACTTCCGTGTTAAGGCTTCAGAACTGATTAAAATATTAAAATGTTGGGACTAATGTTAATACTGGTTTTCAAAGTTTGTTCATCAAACGCTGGTAAGTGGTTATTTAGAAAGAAAAGTATTTGTAACTTAAATTTTTTTTAAATATACATGTACAGCTTTTTAAAACCTTTCATTTGAATTCGTAGCTGTTCAATGCTTATAGTTTCTTCAATCTTTATCTTAAACCGTCATATGATTTTAGATAACGGCATACAATTACACTTATGATATCATACGTTGATAACATTTTTTTAATTTGTACCCAAAGTTCTAACATCAAGATCATGTAGCTGACATAAAGGTTCTCATTCAGATGACCATTGCTTGGTCAATCAAATTACCGCTTTTCAAATCTTAATGTGTAAAGCTGAACTGATTTGATGACTCTAATTTTCATTGATCTTTGTGTCAGTACAGCACGACTGATCAGCACAGCATAATAAGTGCAGCATGCCGAAATGCATACCAACACTGTATCGAATTATAGTAACTCTTCCAAGCGAAGCAAAATGTCTTCTATGTGTTTAACTATTAATATGATCATTCCATATGTGAACAAATGTGATCACATTCTATGAATCTGGTGTACAACGTTAAAGTTGTAATGCTTACTTGTGTGTACTAAAGATAATGATAATTTGCCACCTTTTCAGTCGGCTATCAATTTATATAAAACGTTATTTGAACCTGCTCATCTCCAGATTGATGTCAGACTTGCATGCACGACATATCAGAAAGTGGATGGCAACTTACGCCTCTTTACTACGTGAAAAGCATAGCAATATAGAATCGACTTCTGACGGAGCTTAATTTTCACATTTTTTAACGTGTCGAAGTTTGCAAAGTAGATTCAAATGTGTATACCTATCTGGTAGTAAGCATGACTTATCAAAGGCTAAGACCAATAAACAATGATCCCATATATGTACGCATATATACAAATGATAGTATTATCATATAGTTGACAGGTCGAAAGATGACTGTTTAAAGCGGTCGACAAAAATCTCGAAAAATGCAATATGTCATTTTCTCCTTCTTTTTGTCGGCGTTAAATCGGGAATTCCTCAAGAAGGACATCTAGAACCAAAAGAAATGAAGGTTTATCAAGCATTTTTGTTTTCAGTTAAAACAATTTCTTTTGAGAAAGCAAATTGCGTAGATATTGTCAAAATATGTATGGACACTTTTACATACATAGGACAATATTTGTAAGATCTCAAAAACAAATAAATAAGTCTTGTGTAATATATTTTTGTTACTATCATTACAGCATTATTTATCAATTAGTTGTATATTTCGTTTCATACAAATATGAAAAGATGGTGAGAAACGACAAAACACTGCTTGCCAAGCTTTCATATAATACTAATTTTCGTACTTGTGCCATTTATCCTCTGTATAACATTCTTTAGTGATTCCCTCATTGTTTTGTTTATTTATTTTTGAAATGTCATTTGTTTTTTCTGTAAGTAAATGATACTTATAATTTACTGCTTAACAAATTTGAACTTATTTCAGTGGAAGCCATATCAGGAGGTACTACTACATTAACATGTCCATTGCAAGGGTCGTCTTTCCAATGGCAAAGGTTGACTTATGGTTGGTCTCCACTTCAGCAAGGAGCTAAATACGGGAATGTGAATACATCATCTCTGATTATATATAATGTTGATCCAGGTGACGAGGGTCAGTATCTTTGCAGAGGTGGTTCACAACTAAGTTATATGGAAGTTACTGTTATAGGTAAGTAAAGTAGATAAGGCAAGATAATTCCACCGAAAACAATAGGCATTAAGAAGTAAACCGCAAACATAACAGGACAAATGACTAAAGGAATGTTCGTATAAAACAGACTGTATTTATCATATCGCTCCGCCTCAGCGAAATCATTAACAAAACGTTTTTAATATGTTTGTCTTAGAAATGTCATGTAATCGAATGTAATTAAAAAGTTGACTATTGTTAGCAAACGGATATTTATAGAAACTATGAATTACATAGCATTTGGAAAGGGTGACTCAGAGTATACGCTGTTTCTGTTAATCTCGGGGTAATTTGCAGTTCAACAATATTCTACATGCACAACATAAAGTTCGGTAATGGATATTTGCAATATTGTTATGCTTAATTGTAACATTCCGAATAAAATGGAAAACAAATAATACTTCACTGTAGGAACAAATCCAAAATCGGATCGAATAATCGAAAAAGAAACATCACACATCGACCCTACACATATATATACATGACCGATCACGTTCCGTCCCTTGAATAGGCACTTCAATACCAAATAGGGGGATTAAACTAGCTACGTATTATATAGTTGTATGGGTCCACTAGCTATATATTATATAGTTTTATGGGTCCACTAGCTATGTATTATATAGTTTTATGGGTCCACTAGCTATGTATTATATAGTTTTATGGGTCCACTAGCTATGTATTATATAGTTTTATGGTCCACTAGCTATGTATTATATAGTTTTATGGGTCCACTAGCTATGTATTATATAGTTTTATGGTCCACTAGCTATGTATTATATAGTTGTATGGGTCCACTAGCTATGTATTATTTAATTGTATGGGTCCACTAGCTATAAATTATATAGTTGTATGGGTCCACTAGCTATGTTTTATATAGATTTATGGGTCCACTAGCTCTGTATTATATAGTTATATGGGTCCACTAGCTATGTATTATATAGTTGTATGGATCCACTAGCTATGTATTATATAGTTGTAAGGGTCCATTAGCTATGTATTATATAGTTTTATGGGTCCACTAGCTATGCATTATATAGCTGCAGGGGTCCGCGAGCTATGTATTATATAGTTTATGGGCTCAACACTTCCTTCGTAGTGAAAAAGATGAGATCATGCCAGTGTTTTGCCATGCGAATAAAGTGTCAACCCTTACATATAACGTGGTGAGCAGCGATATCATACAGAACAGTCGAATCTTGAACTTCAGAGAAATTATATTTAATCGTCGTGACAGAGAAGTTGCCATGCATGCATGTTTAATATAAAGATAGTTGATGGCCATCGTGCGACATAATAGTGCAACAATGGTCATCTTTGAAAAATAATTGAATTGCCAATACCATATTGCGTCATCTGTACCGAATACTTTTCAACAAGGTGTTGATGTCTTCTGAAAAACTGTTTGAAAGATAAGATCATTTTGAGTATTATCTATATCGAAGTTACAAAAGATAATAATTTGATTTGCCCATTCTAATACCAGAAATAGAAATAGGGTTTTTAATAACCGGAGACAGCAACATCCGGGTTATAACATGTATAAGAATGTTTTATATGTAGGGTTTGTGCATCACTTTTTAATTTAATTACAGTGATAGCAATAGAAGGAGGTACGACTACATTAACATGTCCACTACAAGGCTTGTCTTTCACATGGCAAAAATTGAATCACTCTTATTGGTCTATGCCAGAACAAGGTGCTAAATACGGGAATGTGAATACTGGATATCTTGATATCTATAATGTTGATCCACATGATGGTGGTGCTTATTTATGTATAACTGGTATGCAACAATTATATATGAAAATTGTCTTTAGAGGTAAGCAAAGTTAATTAGAAAAGTGCAGTCAAACGAAACCAATAAATGCATATGCATTAAGATGAAGCCCGGCAACAATTTCAGAAAGAATGAGATATAGATTGTTATATTGTGTATGTTGGTTTCCGATCTCAGTGTAATGTGCAATTTTACACAATGTTCTACACATGTAATACAATGTTCTGCTATCCTCCGTAATGATTTCCATTTTTGTTATGTTACGAAATTATACTTGTAGCTTTGTTTTCATTGAACTTAGCAATTCAAAAGACGAAACATTTAATGGATTGCTTAGTGAATTTAGCATTGTATATTTTTCTAACGACTTTTCAGTATAAATGCTGGGAACTCTCTGTTTATAACTTAAGCATACTTAATCATGTTTATGTAAAGCGCAACACAGCTTTGATGATATGACTGACTATGGTTATGCGTTTGTATATAATATCAGAAAGATGTGGTGTTTAGTCAAATTTATCATTTGAATGCAGTTTTACGATGTGTACAATGTACGTATGACGTACCTTATAAGTAGGCATATTTATTTGCAGATATTTTCAACGTCTATGGGAATCATCTTTTCATCAAGATTTCACCACCTAATCTACCATAACTATCCTTCATAGTATGATTACCACTTAAGGACCTTATCAAACAATACTTTCCTTGATACTAACATGACAAATAAATTACAGTATTGATCATGAATGTCCTTAATAAAAATAGGACACATAAAGTACCTTATTGACCATGACTTTCCTTAATACAAATAGGAGCTATAAAGGACATTACTGACCATGATTGTCCTTAATACAAATAGGACATATAAAAGACCTGATTGAACATGACTGTCCTTAATACAAGTAGGATATACAAACGACCTTATTGACCATGACTTTCCTTACTACAAGTAGGACATATAAAGGATCTTATTGACCATGACTTTCCTTAATACAAGTAGGACATATAAAGGATCTTATTGACCATGACTTTCCTTAATACAAGTAGGATATATAAAAGACCTTATTGACCATGATTGTCCTTAATACTAGTAGGACCTTATTGACCATGACTTTCATTAATACAAATAGGACATATAAAAGACCTTATTGACCATGACTGTCCTTAATACAAGTAGGACATATAAAAGATCTTATTGACCATGATTGTCCTTAATACAAATAGGACATATGAAAAACCTTATTGACCATGACTCCCATTAATACAAATAGGACATATTAAGGACCTTATTGACCATGACTGTCCTTATTACAAATAGGACATATAATGGCCCTGATTGACCATGACTGTCCTTAATACGAATGACTTTATTCATCATGACTGGTCTTGATACAAACATGACCTCTAAATGACCTAATAGGCCCTGATTGTCTTTAATACAAATATGACCACTAAAGGACCTTATTGATCATGAGTATTCTAAATACTAACATGACCACTAAATAATCTTATTGCCGATGACTCTCCTTGATACTAAGATGACCACCACTGAAGGACCTTATTTATCATGACTGTCCTTGAAACTAACGTGACCACTAAATTACAGTATTGATCATGAGTGCTCTAAATACTAACATGATCACTAAGTAATCTTATTGAACCTTTCTGTCCTTAATACAAGCATGGCCACTAGATGACCTTATTCACCATGAATGTTTTTGATACTAACATGGCTATCAAAAGAACTTTTTTTACTAACATGAACCATGAAGGAACTTATTGACCATAAATGTCTTTAATGCTAATGTAGCCACAAAAGAACCTAATAGAAACAAGAATTATAACAACTTACGCGTCATCTCTATTAAGGTTTACACTTATTTATTTATGGTTTAATTTCAGCGATAGCCATATGGGGGAGTAATACTACCTTAACATGCACATTGCAATTGTCGTATTACTATTGGCAAAAGAGAACGAATCCGGGTTGGTCTGGCCATATCCAAGCAGGAGCTAAATATGGGAATGTATATAGTGGTTCTATGACTATCTATAATGTTCAAACAAATGACGGCGGTAGATATCGTTGTGGGGATTATACCATTCTAGAACAGGTAGATGTTAGTGTCAGAGGTATGTACAGTAGATAAGACAAAGAAAACAATTTAGATACGAATTAATGAGTAATTCGGAAGCAATACAAAAACAAAATGATGTTATATTGTGAATGTTTGTTTCCGACTTTTGACTGATCAAATATTACTGTTCGTTAAGCACCTCGTTTACATGTAAAACATATTATTGAGTGTCACAACCCGAAATACCAAATTGTAAGATGGGATAAATTCTACTGTATGTATCTAAAGTTAAATACCCGACATCATGTTTGTATTTCCACGTGAGGGAACAACGATTTAAAAATGTATTTTGTTTCCTCAAAACTTAATCAGCAATACTTTTTTCTACTGGTCAGTAATAACCTTTATTATCCATCATCATACTGACCACTAAAACGATTTCTGTTCATTTAGCCGCATCCATGGTGTTATAGTCTCGATTGTATTGAAGTTAGATCACGGACTCGAGCCCCGATCGGGTCAAACCAAAGACTATAAAATTGGTATCCTAATTAGATTATCAATAACAAACCAGTGATGACAAGTCCTTACTAAAAAGATTCATAACGATATGTTCACAATATTTACATTATTGTTTAATCACAGGTCATTTATTAAAGAGGCACATAATATCGCAGTATTTACAAAATTTAGGTATCACAGAGACACATATTATCACCATATCTATATAATGAATTCATCACAGAACCAGGTTATGCGAAAACACATATTATCACAGTATTTACATCATTTATTATTTATAGGATAAAGGGTCCGTGCATAATTTATTGACGGTGTTGGGCTGAGACAATAACATGAATAAGGCATCGGACACAAATTTCTCTTTAGCTTCATAAATAAGGGTAATAGCAAAATTACCGAACTCCGAACAATCTTACAAAGGGAAAGTCAAAACTCATAAGTATATACACAGACAAAATCAGTCAACAACCGGCAAACTGTGAAAACCGTAATGACCCTGACTTGGTACAGGCTTTTCTAAAGAAATGGTGGTTTGAATCAGATTTTAAAGCGCCAAACCTCCCGCTTTCATTACGACTCAAAGGTTCCAGCAGTCACTATAACAGTATGTATAACAATACTGGAAAAAAATAGGTAAAATAGTTGTCAAAGCAGTACCAAACCCAGTGAAGCAAATGTCAAATACAATTTTACGTCACACATTGATAAAAAAATATTTTGGGCATTTTTGTTGACTTCCTTATCTTTATACATTTTCACTATGTGAAAATGCATCGTTAATCATCGTCTCTGCAGAGAAGAAATATATAACTTTTTAAGAGATCGAATAAGGCGAATCTTTGCATAGCCCTGGCCCAGTAGCCTGTTTCTCAGATGAAGATGACGTTTCAGGAAATCAGAATAATTGCTACTGGCCCTTGCATAGCGAATCAATAGCGAGATGTAAACACAATATGCAGGAGAAGCTGGTATATTGCTGCACATATTTGGAAAATGTATGATCTTAAAATTGAAGTAGTCTAAGAAAAAATATACATTAGACAACTGTTGTGTTAAGATTATTCTTTATGCATAGTATTTTCCATGGAAATGAGAAATATTGATTTCTTATGTTGTTTGCATGTAAAATTTGCTTGAAAAATTTATGAAATTTTGGACATTTCAAGGTAAAACACTAGGGTGGATCGCAGTAAATACAATAACAAGAAATTAAATATATTCAATTTGTAAAAAATAAAACAACACACACACAAAGATGCAAGTGTATCTTCCTTATCTTAGATCACATAAAGGAGAAAGTAAAGAAAATTTTCATGTGCAATTATTTTTTTCGGCCAAAAAAATAACTGTTTTTGTTTTGGTTCAAATTGATGCGCGTAATATATACAGTGAATCAAACGATTTACTTTTTCTCATTTAAGCTTTCATACTTCATTAATTTTAGTTTTTTAAGAGAAGTATATACAATATGTAAGATGAGTAAAATATTAGATGTATTTCCCTTTCCTCTTGAGTCTTCCTAAATATGAGGGCCCGGGTGACTCTTTAAGCTTGGTAGTTGGATTACCTAACAACTCATACAAGCCTATCACCAATACGGCGTGATTTCGCGCAAGGCTTTGTAAATTACAAAAAGGTGCACCCGACTTGCAGCGCAAGTGATACAGTTTACAAGTTTATGGTCGGTGGTTCTCTGTGGGTACTCCGGCTTGATATAACTGAAATATTGCTTAAAATTGGCGTTAGACACAATCAACCAATCAATCAAATCAATCAACCTAAGTATGGTTTTTCATCTTAATCCTGTGAGAATAACATACAGGAGAAATATTGAAAATCCTACAAGTATAAATATATTTTTTACAAATGATTCAGTGATAGTGAGCATGTCTTGCTTCAAAAATTTCATGCAATATACAACAAGAGTAAAACGTCATAAACTGTTTTCTCCATAACAAAGCTACATACTATCACATTGATACCTCTGCTGGTGGACTATTAGTCTCCGGAGGTATCATCTACCCAGTAGCCAGTGTTACTATCTCTAGGTTGATACATCTGCAGGTGGACTATTAGTCTCCAGAAGTATCATCTACCCAGTAGTCAGTATTACTATCACTAGGTTGATATCTCTGCAGGTGGACTATAAGTCCCCGAGGTATCATCTACTCAGTAGTCAATGTTACTATCACTAGGTTGATACCTCTGCTGGTGGACTATTAGTGTCCGGAGGTATCATCTACCCAGTAGTCAGTGTTACTATCACTAGGTTGATACCTCTCCTGGTGGACTATTAATCTCCGGAGGTATCATCTACCCAGTAGTCAGTGTTACTATCTCTAGGTTGATACCTCTGCTGGTGGACTATTAGTATCCGAAAGTATCATCTACCCAGTAGCCAGTGTTACTATCACTAGGTTAACACCTCTGCTGGTGGACTGATAATCTCCGGAGGTATCATCAACCCAGTAGTCAGTGTTACTATCACTAGGGTGATACCTCTGTTGGTGGACTATTAGTCTCCGGAGGTATCATCTACTCAGTAGTCAGTGTTATTATCACTAGGTTGATACCTCTGCTGGTGGACTATTAATCTCTGGAGGTATCATCTACCCAGTAGTCAGTGTTATTATCACTAGGTTGATACCTCTGCTGGTGGACTATTAATCTCCGAAGGTATCATCTACGTAGTAGTCAGTGTTACTATCACCAAGTTAATACCTCTGCTGGTGGACTATTAGTCTCCGGAGGTATCATCTACCCAGTAGTCAGTGTTACTATCACTAGGTTGATACCTCTGCTGGTGGACTATTAGTCTCCGGAGGTATCATCTACCCAGTAGTCAGTGTTACTATCACTAGGTTGATACCTCTGCTGGTGGACTATTATTCTCCGGAGGTATCATCTACCCAGTAGTCAGTGTTACTATCACTAGGTTGATACCTCTGCTGATGAACTATTAATCTCTAGAGGTATGATCTACCCAGTAGCCAGTGTTACTCTCACTAGGTTGATACCTCTGCTGGTGAACTATTAATCTCTGGAGGTATCATCTACCCAGTAGTCAGTGTTACTATCACTAGGTTGATACATCTGCAGGTGGACTATTAATCTCCGGAGGTATCATCTACCCAGTAGCCAGTGTTACTATCACTAGGTTGATACTTCTGCCGGTGGACTATTAGTCTCCGGAGGTATCATCTACCCTGTAGTCAGTGTTACTATCACTAGGTTGATACCTCTGCTGGTGAACTATTAATCTCTGGAGGTATCATCTACCCAGTAGTCAGTGTTACTATCACTAGGTTGATACATCTGCAGGTGGACTATTAATCTCCGGAGGTATCATCTACCCAGTAGCCAGTGTTACTATCACTAGGTTGATACCTCTGCTGGTGGACTATTAGTCTCCGGAGGTATCATCTACCCTGTAGTCAGTGTTACTATCACTAGGCTGATACCTCTGCAGGTGGACTATTAATCTCCGGAGGTATCATCTACCCAATAGCCAGTGTTACTATCACTAGGTTGATACCTCTGCAGGTGGACTATTAATCTCCGGAGGTATCATCTACCCAGTAGCCAGTGTTACTATCACTAGGTTGATACCTCTGCTGGTAGACTATTAGTCTCCGGAGGTATCATCTACCCAGTAGCCAGTGTTACTATCACTAGGTTGATACCTCTGCTGGTGGACTATTAGTCTCTAGAGGTATCATCTACCCAGTGGCCAGTGTTACTATCACTAGATTGGTACCTCTGCTGGTAGACTATTAATCTCTAGAGGTATCATCTACCCTGTAGCCAGTGTTTCGACACTGACATGGTTTGTTAGATATACTTATAATTGAAATTGTATTGTTACTAAATAATGTAATTATTACTAAGAGTATTGTTCTCCTCCCTCGGGCATATGTGACCATAGGCCGATTTTTGGCTATACTGTTTATGCCCATATGGTGTTCTTACTCCATAAGATGTTTTTTTATTTTGTTTCCAATCTTTTGACATTGAGCGTACATGATAGAGATTATTGCAAAAACGCCTAGTGTGTATTAAATTTGATATCTACGTTTTTTTTATTATAATGTAGGATGCTATTTTACAATATTAGATGGAATAAATTGACAACCGATATTTAACAGGGGCTGTCGTGGTCATGATCATGATAGTTCGATATAGAACTACCTGTGCAATCAGTGCCTATCACCACTGACGTTGTGAGTTCGAATCCTGTTCATAGTAAGGTGTACTCGATACAACATTATGCGATAAAGTTTGTCAGTAACCAGCGACAGGTCGGTTGTTTTCTCCGAGTACTACACCAATAAAACTTACCGTGACGAAATGCCTAAAATATTGTTGAAAGTGGCGTTGAACACCATAAATCAAACTACACCAAACCGATATATAGCAGGTATATAGCAGATATCTTTGATATTTTATTGCAAATATAAACATTGTTCTTTAACTAGAAAGACCATAAGTAACTTTGCTCCATTAATAGTTTTTGCAGTTATTGACCACGCTAGTGTGTATTTCTTTTTTATAGAAAATGGAAACTGGAGTTCGTGGGGAAGCTGGATTTCATGTACAAAGACGTGTGTTGGAGGAACAAGGACACGGTATAGATCGTGTAACAATCCAACACCAGATAATGGCGGTTCTCCTTGCCCAGGATTGGACTATGAAACGGTATCATGCTCTACAACTATCTTATGCACAGGTATTTCGATAATATGTTATCTTACATAATCAATTTATCACAAGGACGGATATTATCACAGTGTTTCGACAATTAGGTGTTCACATCAATATGTGATATTAAGATATAATAATCACGTTGAAAAATCACAAGGTAGAAAAGAAAATGTCTCAAATACCATTTGCACTCTTTATGAATTGGTCTAACCAAGGATTTATATAGTAATATAAATCCTTGGTCTAACGTATGTTGTTTTCTAAATCATCATAAAAGTCACAATAGAACAAAGTCAAGGGGGCACCTAATACTCATTTCATACGAAAATGTTTAGTGTGTTTGGTCAACTCATTATTCGAGAGAAACAAAAATCATTTTGTATCCTGTTTTGTCATGAAATCTACTTTAGTTATTCCTCATCATACTGACCACTGATACGATTTCTGTTCACTTAGGTGCATCCGTGGTGTTATAGTTTCCATGCTGGTCTCGATTGAATTGAAATTAGATCATGGCTTCGAGCCCCGATCGGGTCAAACCAAAGACTATAAAATTGGTATCCTAATTAGATTATCAATAACAAACCAGTGGTGACAAGTCCTTACTGAAAAGATACATAACGATATGTTCACTCACAATATTTACATAATTATTTAATCACAGGTCAGATATTAAACAGGCACATAATATCGCAGTATATACAAAATTTAGGTATCACAGAGACACATATTATATTATCACCATATCTACATAATTAGTTCATCACAGAACCAGGTTATGCGATGACACACAATTTTGTTCCAGAATTTATCATTAGGTTAAATGACAAAAATTTGAAACATATTTTTTTTTTCCTCCACCAAAATCAGATAATTTTTTTTCACCGGCATTGGGAATCAGAATATTTTTTTAGAAAGAAACCATAACCCCCCCCCCCCCCCCCCCCCCCACCATGGAAGTTAAAAGGTTCGTCCCTAGGAAAAAATATACATTAGACAACTGCTGTTTTAAGATCATTCTTTATAAATATTGATTTCTTATGTTACTTGCATGTAAAATTTACTTAGAAATTTATGAAATGTTGAACATTTCTAGGTAAAACACTAGGGTGGATCGCAGTAATTACAATAACAAGAAATTAAATATATTCAATTTGAAAAAAAAAATAAAACAACACACACACAAAGATGCAAGTGTATCTTCCTTATCTTAGATCACATAAAGGAGAGGAAAAGAAAATGTTCATGTGCAATGATTTTTTTCGGCAAAAAAATCTTTATTAGGAGGGAAAAACATTAAGCCTGTTTTTCTTTGGGTTCAAATAAAGGTAATTGATTGGTGTAATATATAAAGTGAATCAAACGATATGCTTTTTCTCATTTAAGTTTTCATACTTCATCAATTTTAGTTTTTTAAAAGACGTATATAAAATATGTAAGATGAGTAAAAATTAGATGTTTTCCCTCTAGAATCTTCCTAAATATGAGGGCCCGGGTGGCTCTTTAAGCTAGGTAGTTGGATTAACTTAACAACTCATACAAGGCTATCACCAATACGGCGTGGTTTCGCGCAAGGCATTGTAAATTACAAAAAAGGTGCACTCGACTTGCAGCCGCAAGTGATAAAGTTTACCAGTTGATTGCCCATGGCCGATTGTTCTCTCCGGGTACTCCGGCTTGATATAGCTGAAATATTGCTTAAAATTGGCGTTAAGCACAATCAATCAATCAATCAATCAATCAATCAATAAAATCAATCAACGTAAGTACGTTTTTTCATCCTAAGTCTGTGAGAATAACATAAAGGATAAATATTGAAAATCCTACAAGTATAAATAGATTTTTTACAAAGGATTCAGTGATAGTGATCATTTCTTGTTTAAAAAAGTTCATGCAATATACAACAAGAGTAAAACGTCATAAAATGTTTTCACCACAACAAAGGATCAGCAGTCTGCAAATTAAAACTTTGTAAAGGTATACCCCGATTGTTAATAACATGCAGTATGCATAATGAAAATATTACCAGGATAAATTTCAAAGAGTACATATAATATACTGAATAAAAAAAGTTCAGCAACAACGTTGTTTTTTCGCATATTTTTTTTTTCCCTTCACATTTTGCGTCTATAAATATTATAGACAGCATATGGTTAATAAAGACAACAGACATTTAAGACAGATACAATAACATTTTGCCTCAGTCATTTCGCGCCGAAAATCATCTGCACGTGCAGTAGGTTTTTTTTCCTGGTCTTACCTGTTTATGCTTTCCGAAAATTTATTTCATCGACAATTTGTTCTTGAATAAGGTTCAAAACAGAAGAAAAACATTTTTCTTGTAACCAAAAGTTTTAAGGGATTTCCACAGAATGACCGCCATCGGTATGTTGGAAGGAGAAATGACCGTAAATGACGTTGCTGTGTTATTTGGTGTTCACCGTACAACCATATGGAGGTTAACACAACGTTTCAGGACCACTGGCACAGTTAAGGATAGGCCAAGATCCGGTAGACCAAAACGTCTCACTCCTAGAGAAGAACGTTACATCAGGATCACATCAGGTCGTGACCACTTCTTACCAGCAACAAGGATTGTCGACAGAGTACGGAGAGCAACTGGAGTTCGCATATCCTCGCAATCAGTCCGCAATAAACTTAAAGCTTGTCGTTTCAAATCAATAAGACCACATACAAAGGATGGAGTTAACTGTCCACCACAAAATACAGCGACACGCATGGACAAATCAGCAATTGCGCCGAAACTGGAGGACAGTACTTTTTTCGGATGAATCTCGATTCACACTAAAGTTTGCAGATGGTCGCATTCGTTTCTGGAGACGGACTGATGAACGCTTTGCGGCGGCTTGTGTTATGCCAGTTGACCGCTTTGGTGGCAGTTAGTTACTGTTGTGGGGAGTAGTACAATACGCAGGAAAGACCAACTTGATTCTGATAAGACAAACACTGAATGCACAGCGCTACTGCGATGACATTTACGCCCTGTCGTGATGCTACTCATGCACAGAAACACTCGTTTTGTCTTTCAGCAGGACATTGCTTGGTCACACACCGCTTGTCTCTCCATGATCTTTTTACAGGCCAACAATATTAATACATTACCATGGCCGAGTCGTGCTCCTGATTTGGCTCCTATTGAACATGTTTTGTACATGGTAAACAGACAAATTCAAGAGAATCATCCTCCATTCAACTCCTTCCAGGAATTGGAAAATGCGCCCATCATTGAATGGAACGCCATTCCACAGTACAAGTTCCAACAAATCATCAGAGGCATGCAAAAAGATGCATAGCTACCATTACTGACAACGGGCCTGGACAAGATACTGACATTGTGGATGTATGTGTGAATTCATCATGTGTCACGTATTGCCAATCAGGAAGTTTGTGAATTACGATTTTGTGTATGTTCATCTTCATCTTTATTGTTGTTATTGTTTGTTAGTACAATATATTTATTGTTATGCAATGAAATCTAAATTATTTTTGAAAATATAGAATTAAAAATATTTGTTGCTAAGCTTTTCTTGCTCAGTATATATACATGTATATGCATTAGGAAATCGTCTCATTTTGTTTTCAATCGCAGCTTCCATAGTCTGTATATTTATTTTCTAAAGTTATACACCAATTGTGAATAACATACAAAGGGAATAGCTAGTTTACAACTTACAAGTATATATTTATTATTTCTGGAAAAGATTACAGTTTTCCAATGCATTTCGTGTTCCAAACAGTACATACAATATCTGCAATGAATATTTCAGCCAATGTTATTAGAAAAACAAGCATAAAAAATTTCAGGTTTGGTTTATGGTCTTTAACGCCACTTTCAACAATATTTGAACTATATCGTCGCGATTAGTTTTATTGGTGGAGGAAATCGGAGTGCCCGGAGAAAACAACCGACCTACCGCAAGTCACTGACAAATTTATCACATAATGTTGTTTCTAGTACACCTCGCCATGAACGGGGTTCAAACTCACTACTTTAGTGGTGACAAGCATTTATTGCACAGGATAAGGTTTTCAAAAGTTATACTCAAGTACTAGTATATAATATGAATAAAATACACAACGTTTTCTATATAAAAGATAGGTATAAGCGTTTTTGGTGATTATATAATATTGGCAATCATATCATCTATCGACATACCCTTCTTAAATAAAACTTTAATTAACTAAGAGGAACCATTGGTTCAGTAGCTTCCTTCTTAGAAGCAACCCTCTATCAAGGAAATCCTGATAGAAATCACAAGCTCTGGAATATCGTATCAACTGCGAGATATATACTCCATATGCAGGTGCTGTTCGAATGTTGATACATATAAATGGAAAGTTCACAATGGGAAAATTGTCGTAATGTTTCGTTCTTAATCTCCCCTCAATGTCTAATTCGAGGAGTAGGTCAAGGTATGAAGCAGACCTATCTGTATCTGTGGTATCCTTTATTTCAAGCTCAATGGGATAGATGCGATCAACGAAATCACCAAACCTAGAATTAGTTAGTCAAAGGACATAATCTATATAGCGGAATGTGAAATTAAATGATCGGGCTAGCTTCTTTTCGTTTTTCTTGAAAAGCCACTGTATGAAGTCTGCCTCATACGAATAAATTCACCATAAAAACAGGTAATATCGATAGTCTATTACTTACTAACCACGATGCTATATTTGTATAATTGTATATGTATACTTTGTAGATTTGAAATTTATTCTTGATACTTAAAATTGACTTAGCACCAACTAATCATCATGTTCATCCACAAACATAGCGGTTATGAAAAACAGAACTTATTACAATGTTGCATGCTATGTTATTATATTATATGGAATACATTAAAAACAGATATTTAACAGATATTTGTAACATTTTATTAGTTTTAATTTAAGCATATTATATTGTCTAAATAATGATATAGGTCATGCACGCTAAACTTGATATCTACGTTTTTATTACTATCACTGGATCGATACCTCTGCTGATGGACTATTAGTCTCCGGAGGTATCATCCACCTAATAGTCAGTGTTACTATCACTAGGTTAATACCTCTGCTGGTGGACTATTAGTCTTCGGAGGTATCATCCACCTAGTAGTCAGTGTTACTATCACTAGGTTAATACCTCTCCTGGTGGACTATTAGTCTCCAGAGGTATCATCTAGCCAGTAGTCAGTGTTACTATAACTAGGTTGATACCTTTGCAGGTGGACTATTAGTCTCCGGAGATATCATCTACCCAGTAGTCAGTGTTACTATCACTAGGTTGATACCTCTGTTGGTGGATTATTAGTCTCCGGAGGTATCATCTACCCAGTAGTCAGTGTTATTATCACTAGGTTGATACCTCTGCTGGTGGACTATTAGTCTCCAGAGGTATCATCTACCCATTAGTCAGTGTTACTATTACTAGGTTGATACCTTTGCTGGTGGACTATTAGTCTCCGGAGATATCATCTACCCAGTAGTCAGTGTTACTATCAATAGGGTGATACCTTTGTTGGTGGACTATTAGTCTCCGGAGATATCATCTACCCAGTAGTCAGTGTTACTCTCATTAGGATGACACCTCTGCTGGTGGACTATTAATCTCCGGAGGTATCATCTACCCAGTAGCCAGTGTGTCGACACTGACATGATTTATTAGATATAGTTATAATTGAAATTATACAGTTACTAAATAATGTAATTATTACTTAGACTATTGTTCTCCTCCCTCGGGCATATGTGACCATAGCCCGATTTTTGGCTATCCTGTTGATGCCCTTATGGTGTTCTTACTACATAAGAATATTTTTTATTTGGTTTTCCAATCTTTTGACTTTGAGCGTACATAATGGAGATTATTACAGAAACGCCTAGTGTGTATTAAATTTGATATCTACGTTTTTATTATTATAATGTAGGATGCAATATTACAATATTAGATGGAATAAATTGACATCCGGTATTTAACAGGGGCCTTCGGGGTCGTGATCATGTGATAGTTCGATATAGAACTACCTGTGCAATCAGTGCCTATCTCCACTGACGTTGTGAGTTCGAATCCCGTCCATAGTGAGGTGTACTCGATACAACATTATGCGATAAAGTTTGTCAGTTACCAGCGACAGGTCGGTCGTTTTCTTCGAGTACTCCACCAATAAAACCTACCGTGACGAAATGCCTAAAATATTGTTGAAAGTGGCGTTAGACCGATATTTATCAGATATCTTTGGTATTTTATTGCAAATATAAACATTGTGCTTTAACTAGAAAGACCATAAGTAACTTTGTTCCATTAATAGTTTTTGCAGTTATTGACCACGCTAATGTTTATTTCCTTTGTATAGTAAATGTAAACTGGGGTTCATGGGGAAGCTGGAATCCGTGCACAAAGACGTGTGTTGGAGGAACAAGGACACGAAATAGATCTTGTAACAATCCAACACCAGTAAATGGCGGTTCTCCTTGCTCAGGATTGGACTATGAAACGGTATCATGCTCTACAACTATCTTATGCACAGGTATTTCGATAATATGTTATATTACATAATCAATTTATCACAAGGACGGATATTATCACAGTGTTTCAAAAATGAGGTGTTCACATCAATATGTGATATTAAGATATAATAATCACATTGAAAAATCACAAGGTCGAAAAGAAAATGTCCCAAATACCATTTGCACTCTTTATGAATTGGTCTAACCAAGGATTTATAGTACTATATAAATCCTTGGTCTAACGTATGTTGTTTTTCTAAATCATCATAAAAGTCACAATAGAACAAAGTCAAGCGGGTACATAATACTCATTTCATACGAAAATGTTTAGAGTGTTTGGTCAACTCATAATTCGAGAGAAACAAACAATCATGTTATATCCTGTTTTGACATGAAATCTACTAAATACTCAATAGTTTTGACCAGATATTTGGTTAGTATTATGTTGTACTTTTGTATATACTCTCAATTTATTGTGTATCCGATACTTTTTTATATGTACGTAGCATTTATACATAATTTTTGCATATGTGTAACGAGCGGAAGTAAACATTGAGGGATGTAAATACAAATGGTGGCGGCTTAAATTCTTGGTGACAGAAATCTTTCTTATTTGTTGTGTAGAAACAAGTAGTAGTGGAAAAAGACACTTAAAATCATTTATCCAAGGTTCAATCAAGTAAAAATCATAAAAGATTTAAAAACCACGCAAATATAGGGAAGTGATAAACAAACAACTTCTACACGCAAAGGGAGATAATCATTAAATTATCATAAAACCAGGGGCACACCTGTGTTTTAGATTTTATTGAAGATATATATAAACAAAGTATATAATTTAAAAAAACATTCTATTGAAGCATTTTAACAGTATATGCACTATACATGACCGACTCCAAATTAATAAAATACCTTGAGAAGATCAATTCAAAGGCGGACCAAGCCCCTACAGGACCACTCATTAGAAAACTGCTTATTATATCGGACAGTAAGGGAAGTTACATACGAGAACATATACAATCGCCGGTAGAAAATTAAATCATATGGCAATGCAAGAATGGTAGTTATAACTGGCTATTACAAAACATAGATCATCAAATAGGACAACACGATCACATTCATGTCTACATCTGGCTAGCAACATGTGATCTTACTAGCTACAATCCACCATTTATATATCTGGCTTGAGAAAACAGTGACAGTATTCATCATATAGTTGACACATATCATCAAATTACTGAAATGGTGAATCATTACCCACACTGTAGAGTAACATTTGTTGAAACGCCTGTGTACTCGATATACGAGCATAGCAAATACAAAGGTCAAATAGACTCTGAATTCAAGAAGTTAGACAACGAACTCCTATCGCAAATTAATGAACTAAACCAAAATTCCAGGGAAATAAATACTGGATTAAACAATATATCACCTGTATTCTCAACTGTTCTCAGCCGGCAGCACTGGAAAAACTCAAAGACAAAGCAAACACCTCGAGATCAATATAATTATAACTTACTCAAAGACGGACTCCACCCAGGTATAAATGTGGCAAAAGTTTGGTTAAAGAAACTGGAATTACAAATAAAAAAGGACTGTTGCGAAAACTGGCATTAGTCAACTGTGGGGGCATCCACAATGCACTTTTGTCGGTTAGATCATCTCCTTTATTGTGTATACACTATCTCTGAAACATTACCAGACAAAAAACTTGGCACGGTGAAATAGCAATGGCCACCAATGTATGTATTGCAAGATATAAAAATGACAATAAACATCAAACTAGAAGCATGCGTGGCACATATAGCTCGATTACAAATACGAACACTCTCAAAATAGACAAAGCGTTGAAGAAAAAACTAGATGCTACCAAACGTCACCAAAACGCACTGTATGAATACACCAGAGGAGGACTAGTTGTAACTGCTGATGCAGCAACATTTGAGCTATTTAAGATAGCCGCAACTATATATTATGAAAACCTCCCAGAATCACTTGGAAAGGCTTATATAACACAAAGCACTGACTCTACACAACGCCACAATGTGTAGACTACAATACGAGTACATGAACAAGAACAACCTGCATGTACAACCAATCTGTATTTAACTAGTAGCAGAATCCAAGTAAATGGCATAAATCTGACGCTATTTGTGTAAAGAGATATTACTGGAATTCATGACATTATTCATGCAGCCACATATAATGGCAACCAGATAAATCTGAATAAACTGAACAACATACTCGCCGAACAATTGCAACGTATAATAGGAACAAATATAACAACTACAAGCGTGCATAAACTCAGGAAGACACCAGCAACAAAACAACAAGAAATTGAAGATATATCATGTTGCAAATGCAGCAAGAACTGTAAAACACGTAGCACATACTGAACTGTAGGCGAACATTGGATACACTACAAATGCGAAAAGCTTAATCCTGAACAGATAACAGCAATAGAAGCAACAACAACAGTAGACTATATATGTACACTCTGTCAGAATGGAAAATCTAATATTTGTGCTAATGCAATAGCTATTCTAAATGAATGTAATCTAAGGTCAGATGAAATACAAGATGAAACTCGTTGTAATCTATGTGACAAAACAATTGACGACGGAAATTATGACTTATGTACATCATGTAACAACACATACCATTTGACGTGTATGGAAACTAACAACGATCACAAAACATGCTACTCGTGTAAATCATATATAGATGAATTGGAAACCAAAATGAGAGCGAAATCACTATTCTGAAAGAAACCAGCAGTAATAACAATAGATGTACTGACGCAATACAAACACAAAGTCAAAATATTCTGAATGAAAACCATTGCATCGATGCCGATAAATACGAGACATCACATACAAATATTTTACTACCAAGTTCAATATCTAAAAGTCATGATGAGGAATCCATATCAGCCAAATTAAGAGAACTACGAAATAAAGAAACAAAATAAAAAAAAGTAGAGGAAACACTCAAAATAAGAGAAAAATCTCTATCTGAGCAAAGGAAAAGTAGAATAGAAATGGAAACGTATTGCAATAAACTCGATGCTAAGAACACCGAACTCGAACTACTGGTAAAAACATTACAGAGGAGTATAGAACAACATGAACAGTCAAGTGATAATCCATCAATTTCACCTGTAAATGCAACTACAAACTCGGATATTAACTCTAAAATGAAAGAACAACTTAACAACAAGATATTGGCAGTACATGATAAAATTACAAACATTTTTTTCGACCAAATCGATAAACAACTTGAGTTAGTCAACATTTCAATGAACAGTACTAGTCAAACAACAAATGATTGCTATAAAGAAACGATTAAAATGAGCACGACTAGAGACAATATGCCCAAATGGAACATTGATACAACAACGACTAATTATGACTAATTATGACTACAGTCTGATCAACAATTCTCAAGATACATGTACCTCACAGACAATCCGAGAAGTTAAAACCCCACATATAATTACAATGAGTTAGCAACAGGTATTCCACTATACTACAAACAGAGAAGTTCAAGTAATGTAGCAAAATCATTTCGCCGACCTCAACGGCGAACTAAAGCATTTAGGACACCGATTGTACAAGACCGAGAAAACTATTGACCAGCTATCAAAGATAACACTGACAGGGTGAATGCCAACTCTCCTTTCTTAGGTAAGACATGCCTCCAGCAGCATCTGAGATAGCACATATTCCAACTAATTTTAAGGGAGAAGGAGAGATACATATAGCGTCCCTGAATTGCAAAAACTTACAAACCAGTGCCTACATCATAGACGAGCTATTGAAACAACATCAAATTATCTTAATACAAGAACATTGGCTATTTGAGGCTCAAATCAACACAATTGGCGACTTGAATAAAACATCAATTTTGTCGGAAAAGGAGTAGATAAATATAATCCAGTCTTACCAAAAAGCATGCCGAGAGGATATGGAGGAGTCACAATTATTTGGAGGGAAAACATTGATCATTTAATAAGAATACTACCAGATGGCGCTGAAAGGATACAGTGTGAAGAAATCAATAGTAATAATGATACAAAATTCTTAGTAGCTTCAGTCTATCTACCATCAAAAGGAAGCCATGACTATGTCGATGAATGATATGACTGTATAGACCAACTATATGAAATCTACCAAAGGTATCAAGGAACACATACAATTATAATCGGTGGCGATCTAAATGAAGACCTCAACAATGAAAAGACAAACAAGATGAACAAATACTTATTGCATTTTATCAAAGAGTGTGGCTTATCATATGAATGTTCTGAATTAGCCTATTTCCTACATACCATCAACTACAAGTTCTGCACAAAGAAAGAAGTGCTCAGCAATACTATCACAAATGTGTCAGACTATCATCCATTCTCTATCCAGAGTTGTCGTTCCTGCTACGCTAGACTCTATCTCTGTCAACGTTCATTTTTCAAGATTCTTGTAAAAGTTAGAAACAGTAAAACAAATGTACTTAAAATTGTTTTAATTATTGTAAATATCAATAAAGATGAAAATAAATCACTCATTTCAAATCAATTCTCTCTTACAAATGACCCCCCCCCCCCCCCCCCCACACACTTCTTGGAGAACTATTTCGCGAAGGTAAAAATTAAAAAGTTAAAAACGATCACAAATCATTTACAGCTCAAAGGTTCCGGCTGTCACAAAGGGACTATAGCAGAGGTGATAAACTACAGATGCATAACCGTCTTACCAGTCATCAATAAAAGAATTGAAACCATATTTAAAAACCGGACAAACCATAAAATACTGGAAATCCAGAATCCAATACAACGTGTATTCACTGATGGATCATCACCTTTAAATTCTGCTTTGCCAGTAGAAGAGACATACAGAAAAAATGCAGATAACAAAAATGAATGTCAGCTAGTATTACTGGATGCAAAATCGGCACTTGACGTTGTTATGCAGTCATTTGATGAGACGGTATACCATGCTGGAATACAGGTCAAACACTGGTCACTAATCAACAGTATGCACCAGAAGGCTAGTACTGTAGGAGTTCTGTAAAATGGGAAAACAAGATATCACAACAATTTCCAGTAACTCAAGGAGATCGCCAAGGAGGTATCCTAAGCAGTGACCTATGCAAAGTCTACATAAATCCTCTATTCAACAATATTAGTGACTCATATCTAGGAATGACAATCGGAGACGTAAACTGTAACGCTTAGTGCATGTGCAGATGATTAGTAGACGTGAACATGAAACACAAGTCATGATTAATATAGCACATGCATTTGCTACAATGGAAGGATACAAACTTCAGCTAGCTAAAAGTTTTATCATAAACATACAACCAAACAAGAGAAAGCAAAGTATGATGGATCATGAATATATTCTTGGAAAAGATGTAATGCCTAATGTCAAGCAAGCCGTTCATTTGGGAATAATAAGAACAAACACATTAGCTGACAACATGACAGTAAATGTAGAAGAGAATATCAAGAAATCTAGAAGAAGCGATTATGGTTTATTTGGAGGAGGATTCCATTGCAACAATGGACTAGATCCTGAAACTCTAATACATTTATTCAACACATACATAACGCCAGTGTTAATGTACGATATGGAACTAATCATCCCAAAAACCACACCACTGGAACGATATCAAAAGAAGCTTCTCAAACAAGTACTATTAGGGACCGACCATTTAACTTGAAGTGGGGGGGGGGGGGGGGTTATAGTTTTTTGTTTCGTTCAGAATTTTTTTTTCGGACAACACAAGAGTTGGAATATTTATTTTTTTGTCTGAATCAGATTATTATTTTTTTCCTCCACCAAAATCAGAATATCTTTTTCAGCAACATTGGGAATCAGAATATTTTTTTAGAAAAAAACCATAACCCCCCCCCCCCCCCCCTTCAAGTTAAATGGTCGTTCACTTACTACCACCGAATACACCCGACCCAGCAGTTTATTTACTAACCGGAACATTACCAGTGGAGGCTCAACTACATATACGAGCATTAAGTTTCTTCAACAACATCTGTAACCAAGAAGAGAAAAGTATAGACATATGATTAGTAAGGCAACAACTAAGGGATCGACCTTTTAACTTAAATGGCGGGGGGGGGGGGGGGGGGAGGGGGTTATGGTTTTTGTTTCGTTCATAATTTTTTTTCGGACAACACAAGAGTTAGAATATTTATTTTTTTTGTCGCGAAGTTTTTTTCCAGAATCTAACATTAGGTTATATGACAAAAACTCTGAAATATCAACAAGAGACCACTGGTGTGTACAATGGTTCACATAATGCAAAGAGATCAGATACTGCTAACGATAAACAACAATCAATCACTCAATCGTGTCTTTGTTTTTGTTTATTTTACCTTTGTAATATCGTTGTACTTTGTACACCGGTGGCTTATATGGTCTGACTTAGACATATAGTGTGAAATGAAAGACATGGTTAACATAGGCAAATATCAGGTCACGTTTATTTTGTGTGTACAACTTATGTAGCAACAGCAATATCATCATATGTACCGTCCATATTTGTATGGTTCTATACGTTCGAAATGGATAACAGTGTCGACAAATGTGAGGATGCTTTTTTGTCTTTAGGAAATATTCACAAACGGGAAAATCGTGATTAATAGCAAATTTTCAATGTGGACGGCAACTTGTAAACTTTATGATGATTGCGATAATAAAGACAATTATATTTCATTTTATATATTTAGTAAATGGAAACTGGGGTACATGGCAAGATTGGAATTCATGTTCAGTGACATGTGGTAGTGGATCAAGGTCACGATATCAGGAATGTAACAATCCAGAGCCTGCACATGGGGGTTCAAACTGTCAAGGAAATGACACAGACATTGAATCGTGCTCTAGGAAGTTGTGTCCTGGTAAATTTTAGAATAGTTTAATTCAGGGAATACATGACGTATGTGTGTACTGCGTTCTATTGAACTAAGTGTATGTGACAATGCAATCAATGATACCTTTGACAAGAAAGCGAAATTATATTTTTTTTTATCAGTTTGAATGTTAATTGTTTCATTAAAAGATTTCAAAACATAAATGAGCTCTTAGTAGATTGATAGAGGAATGGGAACACTAATAGGAAGGTAGGAAAAAGGTATATAATATAATGTATCCCATACTAAGTTTAAATATAAGCCGAAATATGGCTTTTATGGTACATTTTCAAATGTATCGGCGCCTGTACATATTAAATTGTATGCAATGCATTGTAATGATACAGTTAAGCATACAGATCTTTGCTGTGTGTAAAAATGACATTTTACAGAAACAAAGCTAGAATGATGTCAATACCATTTCAACATTTTACTAATATCTAGTTTCTGTGGTGGGATCACATATAATTACATATCATTCACCATATAAATATTCACGGGGTCACTGAATGGACCGAATAGACCATATCTGTCAAGTAAATCTCGTCAGGGACAGTAATTTATCTCGCTGATGGGCACCTTTTGCATAGGTAAATAAAAATCTAACTAACATATACGCTCGCAACAACATCGGCCGCTCTACATAAAATAACATACGACAACGATAGTATATTTCATGATGAACCTCCCTTTTAACAGTAGGATCCGAGGATGACAACAGTTCGCCAACAATTGGTATTGGAGCTGGCATTGGATCAACAGCTGTAGTTATAGGATTACTTATTGTATTTATTTATATTCTGAAGCGATATAGACTTAGAAAACCAGGTATGAATAAGCATAGATCTAAATAGATTGAATATGCATATATTTAAATAGATTGAATATGCATAGATCTAAATAGATTGAATATGCATAGATCTAAATAGATACATGAGTGAATTGACGAAACAAGGACGGTTACTCATGTTACGAATCCGGGGCTGGTCATATTATGGGTGATATCGGAGAATTGCAAGCAACAATACATGTACAACAAAACTTCTATGCAATTAATAGTGTCTTGCATATATCATTAAAACGATGATAAGGTGTAAAACCACTATTTTTGTTTTAAATTTTCTACCAAAGTAGTGAAATACCATGCTCTGTAATATCCCCTACTCTAAAAATAGTAACGTCATACCCAGAAATTCAGTATTTATATGTCATGCTTGAAGACCTCCATAAAAGACTAAAATACAAATAAATCCGAGCAAATTTGGGCTAAAGATAATCCTTATTCAATAAATGCATTTTGACCATATTTATGCCATTACAGTAAGAAAAAATCCAATCTACAACAAAGCAAACTGGTCCTTTTTTTTAAATGACTGCTTCAGTATATGCTCTAAGCTCGGATTGGTCAGTTAGTTAATATATCATTAAGGGGAAAGCACTGGTACATGCATATGTAAGCTTTACCATATAAGTCGACTACGATGAGCATGTAATGTCACATTATATGAGATTATCACTGTTTAACTCTATCTGTTTTAAAAGTTCATTTCAACACTCAACTCAATATTTTATTTATCATATCTGACTCAAATATATGTGTATGCATTCAAAATCAACAATTATTACATAAACAGTACATATGTCATTTGTAGTGCTATGCACATTGAAGAACATGCGTGGAAAATTTGAGACACGTGTGCATGTTTTCCCTTTTATTTATAGGACAAACATGCTTAATTCCGTAAAGATATTAAAGTGAAAGTATGATAAAAAAAAAGTAAACAAAATATTAAAAAAAACAAGACAAAAGGAAAACAAAAACAGACAAAAACAAAAACAAAAACAAGACAAAAATAAAAACAAATCAAAAACATATGAAAAACCATGAGTCAAAACATCAAATATCACGAACCGCATACAAACCAATGTTGAGTTAAGGTTCTCCAGCAGGGTAGGCAATATTTGTCACATTAATGGCATCCCGGTAAAGTTATATCCCAAATGCATATAAGGAAACAGAAAATATTAAGTTCATATGGAAAGCATGTCTACAAATAGTTGAAACACAATGCTTCAGTACGTATCGTATCAGACATAATTATGTCGGAAAATGGAGAAGAAAACGGAAAAAATGATTTCAACGGAATCGTGGCTGATTTACCAACAAACTCTACGACAATGATAACTGTGTTTTGAAAGACTCATAATAACTCATAAAACTATGATATGATTATGAAGAAGAGAGTGAGTGTGTGTGCGTGTTGTTTAACGCCACTGGGGAATTTTTGCAGCTATATCATGACAAGAACAAGTTACATAGTCGATGAGATGATAATGATGTCCGCTTTGTTGGAATTAGTGCTAGTTTACTGAAACAACTCCGCGGGTAGGCATATCTCTCCACTCTAACACATTATTCTCATTCTGAGCCGACCAGTCTTTGGTCTTTCTCCTTAGTGATGCGTGATTTGCAGAGAAGCAAAATATACCAATTAAATAGTCTTTGGATTGACCCGAACGGGTTTCGAACACACGATATACCGCACTCGAGACGAGCACGCTGACTATTACCCCACCATTGTGTTTTATGAAGAAGTGAGAATAGTAATACCAAGAAGTCAAAAAACAATACAAGTTAGAGGTTTGAAATTTGTAAATGCTAACCGTAATTCAACGAATTTAAAACATTATTTACTTTATAAAGTTTAATTTCTATTGATAGCAGAAAGTGCCATTTATGACAAAACTGGAGACACTGGGTGAGTACTGAATACATTCAACAAACAAAATAACAGCTGAAAGTGCAAAATTAAAATGACTGTGTGTTTCTGTATCATTAATGTGAATGTAGGCATTTTACTCACATTTAGAAAACACTTGGTCCCAAGGAGCTAGTTAAGCAGCCACTTTTCAAGGCAGGAAGGCGATAAGTCACATGAATGTGTTTTTATAAATGTCACTTTTTCCTCCTTTTCTGTGATATATCTATTGTATTTTGCCTCCTTGTCTACGATATATCTATTGTATTTTCCTCCTTATCTACGATATATCTATTGTATTTTAGAATTGTTCTGATGGTGGGGTATTTTTGCTCCTCCGTTTATTATCGTTATGGAGCAAGATAAACGAAATGTACCAATACATTTGAACATATAGCTGTTGTCGACAATATATCCAATCATAGGAAAACCAACCACTCTTCTGTCAACCCCCACCCTATAGATCATCACTTTAAAATTATATCAATATTACCATACTGTCGAAAGAGTGGGAAAACATACTGGTCAATGGATCTTAAAAGATACAATCAGAAATAAATATAAAATACAAACCCGAAGTAGTGTTAGAAAGTTCTATGAACAATTGTTACCGTTTTGTGATACCTAGTATCTTTGATTCACAAAACCATTCATTGGTGTTAATGATGATGGGAGATATATTGCATACGTAGATCAATACTAAGTCATAGAAACAGTTGATATATATGTCACGATATAAATAGTAGGATATGCCTTGTTATGATAAAACCTGATATCATATGATGACGATGAAAGTGTTTCCTATAGTTGAGTGGTAGTTTCTTTGATATGATAGATTAACTGCTAAATATAGATATATTTGATTATTTTGACGTGACTTGAGGTTTAATTTTCAATTCGAGATTTTGGGCAAGATGAACACAAATATGATTTTCATGTTGGTAGGTGTTGAGTTCCAGCCAGAACGAATAACTATTTAATAACTTGTCTCCAATAAATAACAGTTATGTCACTTTAGTATAACAATGTTTATGTGTCTTGTCTTGTAGACTCTCCAACTCAGATTTACATATATATAGTGGATTACAACAGAATACAGGTCTGTAGAATGATTGTGGTAAAATGGAACGTTTACATATCTGTTACTTATTTATTCAAAGCATTAAATACCATGTTCATCACACAAAAACTCATTAAAATAGGAACTTGTATTTTCTCCTGCCTTTTATTTATTATTCGCATTTTCTTGGAACATTGATATACGATATATAGAAAAATACCTTCTCAATTTTCTTATGCTGAAGAGATAAAACAGAGTCATTTGATGGTGTGTCTTTTAAGCAACTAAACACTTCGAAGAGATCAATTATAAGTTCTAATTTTATGCTAATGAAGTATTTTAAGTTTTCCGTTTAATCTGTTTTGTTTATTACATGTATATTTATGTTAAGATTTTTTCCTCGCATCAACGTAAACTTTCCTCAATATTTCAATAAATGCTTCAGGTGTCGCAAAGTTAAAATCCCTACCGGTAACCAATAGGTTATGTAAAACATATCGTTGTCGCCTCCTTGGCCTATTTGTGTTACAGTTAACGTTAGTGGAGCTTCACATCTTTGACACCGCCATTACTCTGTTTGCCTATAGTAATTACGTATCGTGTGTGTGATATAACACGTGTTCGTTCAGAGGCTTGCTTTTGGTTACCTACCAGTAAATAAAGGAATTATTCACCGGGCAACAGTATTAAACATTTTTTTTTTTAGAAATAAAATGTCCAAATTATATCATGTGATTCTCATTACAATTGGCCAATGGATTAATTGTTTTCTTTATCTAATGCATATAATAAGCCTTAGCACATGTAGACATCAAAACAGAAATGATACTGGCAATAATACAATGAAAGTATTTTCTTGATATTACCGTATACTTAATATAGTTGGAAATATTGATTACTTCTTCGTTATTGTAGAATCATCGACGCACAGACAAAATGATGTCATTTACGTAAACACGATCATCTGAAGAATCATAGAAAAAAATCATATTACAGACGAGTAACGCTAAGATGAAAAATATGTTTTGTTATGCAGCCAAAGACTACCTCAGAGTGATATTGACTTATCGCTATTTGGAGGAGTGAATAAAGAAGTGAAGGCTAGAGGGCTATCTAGAAATCTTCCTCTCTTCGTACATGCAGTGCAATATATACACTTATTGTGTTCTTTATAGGCATATGTAATATAGAGAAGGCATCTTTATCTTGTATATCCGGTGTCGAATCGTTTTGTTGTTTTATGACAATAAAACATACTTAAATTAAATTATGTGTAATACTGTTGAGAAATAAGTCACTATCTCTATAGTGAAGTCTTTTGATTTAATAAGATCTGAACATACAATTTATATTTTGCAATTTGACACAATAACACAACTGCAAAAAATAGATAAAATTCGCTCAACTAGTATTTGAATGGCATGATACATATTACATCAAACACGTGTGAATTTGGTTTTGCACGAATATTTACAAACACAGTATAATATTATATAATTGTAACCACGAACGTTATTGTAGTGGGGATTTTATAGAAACAAATATTACTGTTGATTTGTTGAAATATCAGAGAAAAGACAACTACACATTGATAGTTTTGGAAATGCAATCTTTTCTCGATATTAGTAATAATAGTAGATGTTGACCCCAGATCAATAAAAAATAGACAATCTGAAATACAACATGAAAAGTTATGCTCTTTTGTGGTCCTTATGATATTTATTTGAGATCCTACTTCATGTATATGTGTAGTTTTATTGATTCTTTAGACAATTTAAATATACACACTTACACATACACACACAAACAAGGTTAAGGAGCTATACTGTCCCAGTTGTTCTGTTTATTCAAAACCTTCCATCTGTCTATATTCTCTGCAGAATAAAAGTTATGATCAACCATCTCACAAATCACTCGGCACTCATATGGGTCAGATTAAATTTCAATTAAAACAGATGAAAACAACATAAAATTTATAAATGATGTATGTATTTATCCATAAGATGAAAAACAGTTAGAAAGATCCATCGAGAATGAACTGAAATGGTTACATCTTCAAATAGGAAAGGTATACCTGAATAAAAAAAAAATTCCACCTACAAGCTATGCACTTTCCACTTACTAACTATATTGAGTAGAGACGTAGAGGTTACATCTGCTGTCTTAGTTTTCATTGACAACCTTCTGATATCAATGCCATATGCTTGGAAGATGCAAGGTAGCTTATTTGAATGGGTAACACTCTGATACTTATATCACAATTTGGAGAGGTGTAAGGTAGTTCATTTTCATGAATAACCGTTCCATACCAATATCACATTCTGGTGAGATATAAGTCAGCTTATTTTGATGGTACATGTATGAAACACTGGCAGGGGGCGTTGTAGGATAGTTTATTTTCATGTATAGTGCTTTGATGACTATATCAGAAAATGAAAAGGTGCAAGGTAGCATATTTACTTGGAAAATATTATGATACTTATACCATGTAATGAAGGAATATCATGTAGCATATTTTCATGGATGACCCTTTCATACCAATATCACAGACTAGGGAGACATAATGCAGCTTATTTTCATAGATAATCTTCCAATGAAGAGAATTAAGGGAAATCATGATTTATATCTATAGCATGTCATAAAGGATTGCCAGGTAGCTAATGTTCGTGAATATTACTTTTATACCAATATCACAGACATGAGTAGTGCAAGGTAGTTTATTTTCACGGATAACACTTTGATACCTACGTGATACAATGAACAGATTCAATGTAACTTATTTTCATGAATACAATTTCGCTACCTGAATCACACACCGGCATCATTTTGAGTAGCTTAATTTCACTTTCTGATACCTATGTGAAACACTGGAGAGATATAAGTTTTCACTAACAACATTTTGTTACCTGAATAGTGAAACGCACACTGGCGAGACATATGATTGCTTATTGTCATTGGCAACCTTCTGAAACTATATATATATATTAAAATTAAACCAAACAGTGTTAGAATTAGATTTTAGAGCTGTCAATTTTTTGTTCTTCCCTCGACGGGATTTGAACCCACATCATTGTTACACTGCAGCACCATTCGCTTAGCCTTACGTCCAGCGCCCTTGACCACTCGACTACATCCACTCCCTAAAAAAGGAGCTTCAATAGTCGTAGTGTTACCTTGTCTCGTAAGGCAAATCTAGGGATAGGCGTAAGACATGTGTATAAGCGTATGTGGATTGTATATATATACTTAATATTATAATTTGACAGCAATCTAACTCAGCAATTTTTAATATATTGGATAGGATAATGAAGAATTATTCATTATACAGTCACAGGAAATAAAGTATATTATACAAACGTCTAGAAGCAAGTGACAACCATACAATATATCTGTCCCATTGGATCTCAAAGTTACTTTAAAGGATACTAGGTTAATACTAAATATTATATACGTCTGAAAATTAAACCAAACAGTGTTAGAATTAGATTTTAGAGCTGTCAAATGTTTGTTCTTCCCTCGACGGGATTTGAACCCACACCATTGTTACACTGCAGCACCATTCGCTTAGCCTTACGTCCAGCGTCCTAGACCACTCGACTACATCCACTCCCTAAAAAAGGAGCTTCAATAGTCGTAGTGTTACCTTGTCTCGTAAGGCAAATCTAGGGATAGGCGTAAGACATGTGTATAAGCGTGTGTAGATGGTACATATATACTTAATATTATAATTTGACAGCAATCTAACTCAGCAATTTTTAATATATTGGATAGGATAATGAAGAATTATTCATTATACAGTCACAGGAAATAAAGTATATTATACAAACGTCTAGAAGCAAGTGACAACCATACAATATATCTGTATATATATATATTATACAATGAAGAGACGTAAGGTAGTTTATTTCCATGGATACAAATATTATGCTTTTGCCATTCATTGGAGAGATGTAAAGAAGTCAATTTTCACGGCTTACCTTCTGATACTTATGTCACGAGTTTGAGATATTTAAGGTAGTTTATTTTCATTGATAACTTTCGATACCTAAATCTCACACTAGTGATCTCCACTCACTTGAGAGATGGAAGGTAGGTTATTTTCTTTGATAACTTTGTGATACCTGTTTCGTACAACGACTAGGAGTAAGGTAGCTCCATTTCGTGGATAATGTAAAAATCATATACGCATTATATACATTACATAGATACAAAGGAAAGATATAAGGTAGTTTGTATTTTAATGCAACAAATCAAAAATGTAGCAAATTGTTAAGGATATTAAAACACAAAATGTCAAGAAAATAAGGCCAAAATCATTTAATGAATTTTTTAATTCATATAGAATATAATATGATGACAATTTCTTAAAATTGCTAGTTACTGGGCTGATGATGCTATCATGGAACTATATAGTTCCTGCACCAACAATGACATTGACCCAGTAGTTTCGGAACATACAATCGCTGAATTATTGCACCATATGCTGATTTCAGCAACTTATGTCTCATTAGTGGGGATTGAAGCCAAATGAATGAAAATACAAAAAAACATTAAATGACGAGGAGTAATAAAACACAAATTAAGAACTCTTATAGCAAGCTTGCAGCTAAAATTAAATAAAGTTTAAACAAAAAACGCCCCTGATTCTAAGTAGTTGATTTTTTATACCAATATACCGATTTTGTGACTGAATCGTTTCAAAGACGTAAATGAGTGAATGTTGTTTAACTTTAAGTGACTTTTAGTTCAGCTATATCGTGGGAAGACCATATTAATTTGTTTATGAGATGGTGCTGTCCGCTTTGTACTAGACCGCCAGAGTTGGATTTTAATAGTGCTAACTCATTAGAACAACAATGCACGTAGAATATGTCGCTCCATTGGGCACAGTATACCGACTTCGAGCCAACTAGTCTTTGCCTTCCTTCATTTACGCTATGTGTTTATATCACTTTTATAGTCTTTAGTTTGACCCGATGTCTATCAAACACACGATCTACCCACGTAGATCTACGGCACTTGATACGATTACGCTAATCATTACACCATCGTAACTCTGTATAGATTGTTTATTATGAAAACTAACCTTCTTGTTACGTTCGAATATGTCGGAAAACAGAAAATGTATTTTTTATTTCATAATAGCAATTTATTTAAATACGTTTTCAAATATATATATCTCTATATGTTTATAACTTTTATTAGACTTGAATGTATTTAGATTTGTAAATCTATTATAATAAATAAAATAATGGATTGTTATCCAGATGTAAATGAACAGGAGATTGGTATATCCATTTCGGGGATGAATCTATCTGATTAAAATTAGATCTCGTCACGTACTTCTTCTCTTCCCCAACCCACCCAACATTTCATTCACAAATTGTATCTGGAAAAGACTTATATCATGCGGGCGTATTTGTTTTCTAGACTTCTATTAATTTATCAGAACTTGACAAAAGGGGAATAACTGGAATAGTATTTTTAAAGTATTGTTGAGATAGCAAATGTTCATGGCTATCATTTGGAACAACTCTGTGGTTTAGGAAAATTTCATTCCAAATGACAAAAAGTAGCTTGATTTTATTGTAGCTCAGATTCATCCGACATCGGGTGTAACTATGATTGGATTGTTTGCCAATTAGACAGATGTCATCATACTAGTATCTGACAAAATAAATCAGTAAAAAAGTGCTAACATATTCCTTCTGAATAGAAGATCATAGAATATATATTTACGGTACTAAATTTATTTCTATTAGGGTTAGGGCTAGGGTTATGGTGTTTAACCACGGACCTATTGCAAGTCACTGAATATAATTTTGTATCGAGTACACCTCGCCATTAGAGGGATTCGATCTCACAACTTTAGTGGTAATAAAGTAGTTCTAAATCCAACTACTATACGATCACAACCACGACTGTCCCTATTTTTCTATTAAAATGTAATGACAGATGAAAAAAAGAAATCGTGTAGATAATTAGTCTGTAATTCATGAGGTAAATATCAGTTGCATTGAGTAAACTGATATTGTTATAATAAATGTCAAATATTACAAAATAACAAATATACACATTTAAGCAACCAAAAATGAGAGGGGGGGGGGGGGGAGGGTGTCAGCCAGATATATAGTTTATCATTTGACCGAGTAAAGCAACAAAGAAAGTGTATTAGATATACCCAACATCAAAGAAAAAAAACGTAAACATTACCTGATCGCGACACGATTAAATAAACAAACTGGTTATAATATTTTCTAAGGGCAAGCCAATAATCAATTGAATATAGTATATATATTGTGTGGAACTGTACGGTCTAGTAGACAAGTATTTAAATTGCAAACAGGTATCTACTTCCGTGTAAGGTTTCAGAACTGACAAAACTATTAAAATGTTGGGATTAATTGTGTTACTGGTTTTCAAAGTTTGCTCATCAATCGATGGTAAGTGGTTATTTAGAAAGAAAAGTATTTGTAACTTAAAATTTTGTAATTTATCCAATATTATGTAATATAAACACATACAGAATATCCCCATATACATGTACAGCTTTTTAAAACCTTTCATTTGAATTCGTAGCTGTTCAATGCTTATAGTTTCTTCAATCTTTATCTTAAACCGTCATGTAATTTTAGATAACGACATAAAATTACACTTATGATATCATACGTTGATAAAATTTAATTTGTACCCCATGTTCTAACATCAATATCATATAGCTGACATAAAGGGTCTCATTCAGATGACCTTTGCTTGGCCAATCAAATTACCGCTTTTCAAATCGCGGGAGGTTTGGCGCTTTAAAATCTGATTCAACCCACCATTTCTTTAGAAATGTCTATACCAGGTAAGGGTCATTACGGTTTTCACAGTTTTCCGGTTGTTGATTGATTTTGTCTGTTTATATACTTATGTGTTTTGACTTTCCTTTTGTAAGATTGTTCGGAGTTCGGTAGTTTTGTTATTACCCTTATTGTAAAGCTGAACTGATTTGATGACTCTAATTTTCATTGATCCATTTGTCAGTACGAAACGACTAATCTGCACAGCATAAGAAGTGCAGTATGCAGAAATACATACCAACAGTCACTACAAAGTCAAGAAATTCTGAATATACCAGTTTTTGTGCTAGAAATTCTGAAAAAGTCTGAACAGATTCTGAACATTCTGAACATTGACTGAAAATTCTGAACATTCTGAACATTGACTGAAAATTCTGAACATTCTGAACATTGACAGAATATTCTGAACATTCTGAACATTTTCTGAAAAGTCTGAACAGATTCTGAACATTGTCTGAACAGAGGATTTAAATTAGATTACAATAACTATATTATTCCATTTCTCTTTGAATTTGACATTTTCTTTTTTTCAATTTTTCTTCTTAAATCAATATATTTTACTTCATTGTCATTAGATTTTAAGTATGGCTCCACCTAAGAATCATGCAGTGGGTGATATATTGATAGTTGCCAAATTGGAGTCTATATGGTTCATATGTTGCATTTTGATGAAAAATTCATAAAAATAATAAAAGAGCACATGTATTGACTTTGGTTGCTATGGTTACAACTTCATCATAGAACCCATTTTATTTCAGTCTTCAAATCAGTAAATTTGCACTTTTGCCACACAGATTTCTCAAAATATATTTGAAAAAAAATCATAGTATAATTACATGTTAGTGATGTTGAAGATTTCTTCTAAAAATTCAAGTATATGAACAGAAAGTACAAGCTTGCCAATTATTGCTATCATAGCAACCAAACATCCTCATTTCGCATTTTCAAAAAAACGCAAAAAAATAGGATTTTCATTATCTATTTTCTCCTGTGAACAGGGTGGTATGTGAATGATGCTTGACTGTATCCGTTGATAAATTTATGATAAGCGGGACGACTTCAATTTTAAAATCATAAATTTTCCAAACATGTGCAGCAATATACCAGCTTCTCCTGCATATGGTGTTTACATCTCGCAATTGATTCGCTATGCAAGGGCTAGTAGCAATTATTCTGATTTCCTGAAACGTCATCTTCATCTGAGAAACAGGCTACTGGACCAGGGCTATAAAAAGATTCGCCTTATTCGATCTCTTAAAAAGTTTATATTCCGATACCAATATCTTGTCGACATATATTCCGTCTCTGCAGAAATAATTATAAGCGATGCATTTTCATATAGTGAAAATGTATAAAGATAAAGAAGTCCAAAATGTCAAGAATTTTTTTGTCAATGTGTGACGTAAAAATATTTTTGACATTTACGTCACCGAATATGGTACTGCTTTGACAACTATTTTACCTATTTTGTTCCTGTATTTAAATACTGTTACAGTGACAGCCGGAACCTTTGAACCGTAACGAGAGCGGGAGGTTTGGCGCCTTACAATCTGATTCAACCCACCATTTCTTTAGAAATGTCTGTACCAAGTCAGGGTCATTACGGTTTTCACAGTTTTCCGGTTGTTGACTGATTTTGTCTGTTTATATAATTATGAGTTTTGACTTTCCCTTTATAAGATTGTTCGGAGTTCGGTAATTTTGTTATTACCTTTATTTATTGAATAGACACTTGTCTAAAACATATAACAAATAATCGTTTGTAGCCTCTTTTAGAAATTTTGAAATAAAGTGTTTTTTGTCCCATACTTTTCGTTTTTTCGCAAATACTATACAACTACATTTTTTAAAAAACATTTCTATTTCTCTAAAATGTATTTACTGATATTATCTTTTTCACATAACTTATAACAAAACTAACTACTAAATAAACTTTCAAATGGTTGCCATAGAAATAAAAATAAAACATTTTACATATTAAATACATTTCATATCATGCTAAAATCTTAAGATGTTCTTTTGGTCACAAAGATTGTCATATTGCTAATTCTATAGCTAAGTGCCAAGTATTAAACTGATAACAATGAAAATTTAAATACAAATGAAATGTCCATGGTTTCGTTTCCATGGAAACAAAAACACAGTTTGATAAATCGGCAATTCAAACACAGCAAAAATTGTTTTCTAGCATTAACTTCTCAATCATTTTTAAAATCAAATCTGCTAATTTTCCAATTGTAAATTATTTCAGGTAGTATAAAATGATGGTACCAGAATATTTATTGTTCTATACATTTATTATTTCTAGTACTATACATTTATTGTACAATTATAGTACTATTATTTTAAGTCACGTTTCAGATACTAAAGATTTGTTGTAGTAACATTTTACTATAAACTTATACAAATATGGGGTTCTTGTCCTGATTACATTATAATTTATAGTAAAAATATAAACAAACAAAATAAGATTAAGAAACTTGCCATTGTTTATGGTATACTTATTTTCTATAATAACTTAACATGAAATGTTCTTGGCGAAAAGAAAATCTGATTGGTTAACAGATCAACATAGGGAAAATATACACCAAATATTATTGATCTTTCGTGAAAAAAAGAAAATAAAACAACTTGTACATGGTCGCTAGACTGTAAAAATGAGGTCAAAGTAATGCCATAAGCTTGTTTGGTTGTCCTCGGCATACAGGTGGCTCCTATAAATAATGCCAGTAATACCTATGTCTCGCCAGCCTAGAACAAAATATTTAGATTATTCAGAGTTCACAGAATTCATAGTTTAACAACTTCTGTCATCTGAATAGCTGATTCTAGATCCCCATCTTCTACTGTTTGTAAATTAAACCAGGGACAATAAGATTGGTATGTCTTGCTTGTGCTTTGGGTTTCGAGACGGTAAAGAAAGTCTTGAAAAAAATACAATCTGAATAGGAAAGAGATAGTGCAGGTTGTCAAGCCACTTTTGACAAAAATTATATAGGAAAATAGGATTTTTTTTTATTCGTAAATATAGGATAAAATAAAGTTATAATTAGCAAACAATACATGGCCTCCACCAGTCCACCTCCCTTGTAGGCATTCCTCACCTCCTTTCTATACTGACAAATGACAAAAAAACAGTATCATTAAACTCTAGTCTCCTATTTTTCTTTTTACAAAATAAATTAAAAAAAAATAGTACATCCTGGGTCTGCGTAGGAAAATGTCCCTTGCATTGCATTTACTAGTTGGTCAGATGTCACAATTTCATTTCATATGGTATCCTCATTTACATTTTCTGTTTTTTTTTTCTTCACATTATCCCTTCTTCTTTTGATGGCAAAATGAATGATTCATAAACGATGAGTCCTAGTGATGGTGGAGTTGGACATATTTTCTTGACATCATCTTCTGTGTATACAATACCATCTCCACTTTCAAAAGATTTCCAAGCAATGACGTTTATCCATAAAAGACATTAAAAGATGCTTTGATAAACATTAACTTTTGCATTTTAAAAATGTTATAGGTTTTACAAGTACACCACAATGCTGAGCATCCATCCTTTTTCTATGTAAAGTTTTGTATAAACTTATGAAGAGCGGATATATAGCTGTTGATGTAACTGTTGTATCACAGTATGCCCTTATTTTCTTTTCGGTCATTTCCAAATATTCTGTAGATGAACCAATGATTTACAAACTCTCAGAATTTAAAAAGATCCAAGTAATGAAAAACAAACATGTATTGTTGAAAATTAAGGAAACAGCATATTGCATTGTATGCTGTCATCCTCTGGAGCTAAGTAATTTCATGACAAATGTAAATTCAAAGGCACAGGTTGACCGAATGCCTGTCGAACATATAGCTACAATGTAGTACTAAAGAAATATACCTCCCCTGACATCTAGGAAGAGATCATTAAAATCATAAAAAATCTGATTCGTACCGCAATAGTTGCAGGTGTACATATGCAACACTAATAATTTGTTCGCTCTCATAGCCCATGAAACAACAAATGTTTCGATCAGGTAACACATATCGGTGTGTCTACGATATCTGAGCAGGGATCTTATCATTATTTGTGTCTGCTAAGGCATGAAGGGCAGATTTTGACCTATTTTAAGCCTACTTTATTAACTTAGGTATTTAAAATTGTACTTTTTTGATACTCTTAAATGTCCCGAGAATGCACCATTTAGCGTTCAGTTAAAGCAAATCTTTGCGAGAACCATCCCCTTTGTTGTCCACTTTATATATCCCCATATATGTCCCTGTACAGTGATAATTCAAATTCTGTAACTTTGGCATAATTTTCATAATTAGCATATAACTAACAATTAACTATTGCATTTAAAGCTTTACAGAGGTACATCATGGGTATTACTAGTACTGTTGCACATTAACAACGTTATGTCACACCAGGATATCCAATGCGAATTTGAACAGCAGACATTTTCTTACTTTCTATACTCTTTTAATTTTTCAAGATAAGCATGTTTATTTTGTATATAATTGTATTAACAAAACATTATACAATAGTCAATCCAATCCTGTAAATTTGGTATATTTTTCAGAAGTTATTTTTATTATGTAAATTTAACTAAATTTTACTTTTAAAAAACTTTATCTTGGATTATAGCTAAGAGTAAGAATAAAGTGATTGTTAACATACCATTTCAACAGGTAGTAAAACACCATAGTCCTCGAAGATCATCTGCCTATGGAAAGGACATAGTCCTCTAAATGTTTTAATTTCCCGTATGTTGATGATGAGTGCCACTTTTACTCTACCGAAAGTCTACCACGAGTTTCTAACTCTACGACACAACTAACCTCGGTGAGATTAGACTATCAAAGAAAGTATCTGCTCTGTACCTCCAGGATAATTTCTAAGTGAAATATTATATTTTTCATGTGTAGCAACACAATTTCTCAATCATTTTAAAGTACAGTAGTCCAGTGAGTAACCCGAATAATACAGTTTTTTATTACGCTTTGCTATATTAACACCTGAACGACTTTCTCGATAAAACGCGTCAATTGGAAGATTCCAATTAGCAATGCATTCTGGGTATAAACTGCGCGTGGTGACTGTTGGCACTAAAAGAAGGAGGAGCTTAGGAAATGTTTGTAAGCATAGGTCAATGGAGCGCTCAGGTGTCAAATGTTTTCATTCTACCCACGTGTTTGACCTTACTAATCTAAAAGGTGAAAAGAGAGGAAATGTAGGAAAGCTAAATGATGAATTAAACATCGTAAATCCACTTGTCGATCTCCATTTCTTGTTGTTTGTACACATTACCGGAAATTGAAAGAACCACCATGCGCATACTCGGCAAATAATCATCGCTGATTAGATCTCTCTTTTAGAGAGCAGATGACGCGTTTTTATCACAAGGAGAGTTCAAGCCCTCATGTAGCGATAGCGGATAGAGGGCGTTGAATTATTCGAGTTATCCAGTGAGGTGATATTTGAGAAATATCGGAAGTGATGAATTGTAAACAAACAATATACGGACAGAATGAAAATAAACAGAAACAAATATTAAAACTATCAATTTCATCATCAATATGTATTGCTATTTTAACCAATTAAAATAAAAATAGATAATTAAAGATTTTTACTTCATTGGTTGAGGTTACAACAAGAAATAAGTAAAATGTTATTCATTTTGAAGTTCAACAAGAGGTGTCGTTCTTGGAATTGTGATTTGGAAGGGTTAATTTAAAACTAAAATAACAAAAAATTATACTAGGCTACAAATGAAAAACTATTGATGTTTTGAAGAGGAGATCCAATATTTTTCATTGTTCTATATAGTTTATTACAAATCGCCTGTTCACAGCAGATAATGTGTTCTGGATATCCAACCTTTCTACATACTTTGTTAGTAAAAAAAATGTGACCATTCTGATTTTAATTTGGGTTTAATAGCAAAAATGGCATAAATAAGCACTTGTCTTTGAATATACATTTATTTTTACTCAAAATACGTCATATAACAAAATATTGAGTGAATTGATGACATAAGGTAAATCACTTTTTTCTTTATTTTGCATGATTCTTAGGTGGAGCAATACTTAACTAAATGTAGAATGTGATATTTCATTAATTAATAATTTTTGCATTAATTAAATTACAACAACTATATTATTTCATTTCTCATTAAATTTGACGTTTTCTTTATTTCAATCTTTCTTCAATATATTTTGCTTCATTTTCATTACATTTTAACTAAATATAGGAGGTGATATTTCACTATTTTTTTCAAATTAAATTACAACAACTATATTATTTCATTTCTTATTAAATTTGTAATTTCCTTTATTTCAAATATTGTTCTTCTTAATTCAATGTATTTTACTCCATTTTTATTAGATTTTATCTAAATATAGCATGTGATATTTCATGAATTAATTTTTTTTTTAAATTAAATTACAACAACTATATTATTTCATTTCTTATTCAATTTGTCATTTTCTTTATTTCAAATGTTTCTTCTAAAATCAATATTTTTACTTCTTTTTCATTAGATTTTAACTAGATATAGCATGTGATATTTCACTTTTTTTTCTCTTAAATTAATTAAAAACCTTAATTAAGTGCTAAAACAACAATCTACACTCTAAGTAAGTATGTAAGTAAGATCAAAATAATGTTATTGACCTGTATATCATCAAACAGTATGGTATCAATTGCCAATGTATTAGAGAGGTGTCATATCTCTGCATGCATGAATCAATATACAAAATTTTTAAGTCACCAATCAAATGTAGCATTGGGGCACCCTATACATGGATCTATGCGCAAAAAAATGGGTACGTCTAATCAACGCTCAGAACTCATGAGTGCACTGAGGACCTCCAAAGTGCACCCAGGACATGATGCTGTTATATTAGTTTGACACAGGACATGTATATGACTTCAGTACATTATAGTTATTGAACTGTCACAGTTTTGTGCAGATAACTGGAACGATTCAGGAGTTATGAAAGATTTTCTTATATCCCTTTGCCGCCCATTACACAACCGGATGACTGATCGATCATGCATGTAAATCCAATAAAGAAATTACTATCGTTTCTTGGCCAAGCAAATTACACAATAAAATGGATTTTTATATATTTTATTTAATAAATAAATTATTCATAGCAAAAACAGGTATACATAATAAATAGTTATATGCATGAAAAATGTTTTGTGCGTACGTACTTAGTATTAAAATCGCAAAGTTTAAAAATAATATGAATACTTTCAGAAAACAATGGTTTGGTCTTTAAGGAGATATTCTTTTTTTTTGCGTAAGCTCTATGCAACTTAAAATTATTTTAAAAATTACATACAATAAGAATTATTTTTAAATAAAAAGTACATACTATGGAAATTATATATTTTTTTAATGTACATAGTTAATAAAATAGAATTATTAAAGAAGAGATGAGCATTTGTCTGCACATAATTTAAATGTACATGTACTGTTACTTGTTGAATGCATATTTAAAATAATATTACAGAAGCAAAACACAATATACAATATTTCAATTAATTCAGTTATAGTTTTAAAAACATAATGAGGTGAAAGATGGAAAAAGAAAGTTCTAATATCTTGGCTGTGTACGATTGGTTCGAGGTCGTTTGTTCTGGTGATGTTTCTTGGCAAGTCTCAGGGGTTTTGGAACTTCGAAATCCGAACATGTAGATTTGACGGCTGTGACTAGAGGAGTGTGGTCGTTCAACAACTTTTGAAATAAGCACTCACGCTGCTCGAGTGTCTTTGAAAACCAACATTGGTGAGAAACATTATGTCTTTTGTATCTTCCACAGAGTTCGTAGTTTCCGGTACCATAAATAAATCGTTTTAAGTCTATATGTTGAATACGAACGACGTTCAATTGTTTGGTTGTCAGCTTGGGAATGGGTTGTGGCGTCCAATCAACGGCTTTTTCGAAGACATAATTAATCGACTCACAATTGTCGTTGTCCATAATCGTTCGTGCTGTAGTTGTGATTTTGGCTGAAGAACGTGGTCTTCTAGTCGTTCTCTTAAGACGGTTGTGGTAATACGACTCAACTAATAAAGTTAATAACAAAATTACCGAACTCCGAACAATCTTATAAAGGGAAAGTCAAAACTCATAATTATATAAACAGACAAAATCAGTCAACAACCGGAAAACTGTGAAAACCGTAATGACCCTGACTTGGTACAGGCATTTCTAATGAAATGGTGGGTTAAATCAGATTTTAAGGCGCCAAACCTCCCGCTCTCATTACGGTTCAAAGGTTCCGGCTGTCACTGTAACAGTATTTAAATACAGGAACAAAATAGGTAAATACCAAGCATGCATAAGAATCATAAGAAATAATACCTCTATCAATCTGTCGAGAGACTCTTGATAGTTGTAACCGGATTCCGTTGATAACCAAGGACAAAACATTGTGTTTAACTGTTGCGAGCAATTTCACAAATGGCTCGGAAAATACCAGAATGGGTTTATTTTCCAAAAAAATTCTCATTTTACTCAAGTGGTTTCATTGTGTAAGATGTACATCGTTTTCTTAGCAATGTTGTCATAAACAATAACGATTCTTTCCATTAGCATTTTAACTAATTATTAGTTGTTGTAGCTGTTATGTGTGTCTACGCTTAAAGTCTTCATCACGAACATCAAAAGACACTAGAATAATAAATGATTTGAAAACTAGAAGTTCAAACAATATGAATAATTGGTGTTTTTTTTTCTTTCTCCTGCAAATTTCAATAATATATTCTAATTTCAAACTTTTTAAAAAAAAAATCTCATTACAATTTCAAAATGAAAATTTCTTGTTGCAAAATGAACCTAAATGAACAGATAATTATTCTCATCTCATTTGCAATATTTGATAGAAAAAAAATCGTCATGTTATTTGTGCATATATAAATTAAAAACAAATCACATTTTACAATGGAATAAGTTTATTTAATTCAATTCCAGATAAAGAAAATAACTTGGAAATATGGATAAAAAAATCAATTTGATATTGAAAAAAAATAAATAATACCATTTTATTTCCGTATATATTTGAATAAGTTTTCATTGCATATCTAGTACACAACAATGCATTGATTTGGTATATATATTCATTTTACAATTTTTCGCTTTCACGTTTCTAATAATTTTGTTTATTGCGCGCTTCATGGCCATCCCCACACCAATGGCTACAATAAACATGCGTTCACGCACGACTGACTACACAGTTATGGCAACTGTCGCACAAATATGGTTACAACTTAAAAAAGATTGATACTATCGATTTCAATCCTATTGCATACAATTGCAAATGAAATTTCGATTAAGATGATCTACTTTAATATCTGATAAGCCCTGTTTTCATGTCCTGAGTGCACATTGTATATCCTGAGACGTACCGCAAAAAACAATAACTATGAAAGTATTTAAAAAATATATAAACAAATTCAATAAGCCATCTATTGATCCATTTTATCCATTTTAAAGGAAGTAAAAACTACATAAAATAACTTTTTTGTGATTACAAATATTTTTTAAAAGACAACATTTTTAACAATTTTTACATTAAAGTTAAATATGTTAACTATTGAATACTATATAAAAAAGTCACTTATCGATGATTTGTTTTCTTTCTCTATAAACTTTTTATTTTTATTTCAAGAAATAATTAAGGCACCCATTTTTCATGAAATGAAAATTATTGTAGACATTTACCCATCTTATATATTTGTAGTCCTCTCTCTCTTATCAAAGTGTGGAAAGCTGTGAATAATGTGTATTTTGTATTTAATAACCTGACATGCATAGCTATATCACCACAGCATAAAACTTTTATTAAACAATAGGCAAAAAATAAACCACAATTTCTAAAATCCATCTTATTAGTCGTGAAATGTGAGAAGTATTTTATTGTCTATTTTGAATAAATAGAAAAAGTCTTTGGGTTGAAATATAAGTCATGTAAAAAAAAATACATTAGAACTTTTAGACATTATCAAGAATGTTGACAAAGCCGTGATTTCACAAAATTTTAAGAATGTCAGGAATCAGTCGACTATTCAGACAATGTTAAGAATGTTGAATGTTGTCACAAATATCACATTTTATATTTAGTTAAAATGTAATGAAAATGAAGTAAAATATATTGATTTAAGAAGATTTATACCTTTCGTTTCCTAAAGTTATTGCAAGGAGACTATATAATCCACAACGCATGTGACTTGTAGACAAGCGATGCAAAGTGATGCCTGTATTGTCTTCAATCTATGAGACACTCCATACTTAGTCTGATTTAAAGACGATGATGTATAAGTGATGACTTAATGTTTTTCCATAAAACTGATGTGGGATGTCTACACGTTTGTTTTTCTCCATTGTGTACCATGTTTGTATGTGTATTGTGTGTGTAGCCTTCTCTGTATTTAGTTGCGTAGCCTGTGGGCAAACTTCTTTATCACTAGCTGTTTATGGAACACAGCTGTGAGTATATGTCAGTATACTATGAGGTTGTGTACCATCCCACACAATTTAACAAGATGAAGAGCAGCAATTGATTTTCACAATAGAATTACAGTGACTATGTACGATGATGGTTAATCAGGTATTGAAAACTCCCATAACTTCAGCAAGATGAGGAACAACAATTACTTTCAAACCCTGGTAAACACCCTTCCACTTCCACTATCAACAAATTAGGAACCTTCTGGAACAAACAGAACTACCTTGTAGGCTTGGGCTGTAGCTGTTAATAACAAAGGTCATATAAAATAACTTTATTAAGGAAATTAAACATGTTTGCCCCTTGGGAGTCAGAATCTCAGCTGGGGAACTTTAGCTCCAGACCATGTCGACGACGCTTGGCATAGTAGTCTGCCAAGCACCGTGGACATGGAAACTCCGTCAACCAAGTGTGCTACGAAAAGGGGTTGAATTGACGGGGGAGAAATGAAGAAAATTTAATTTCTTGGGGATAATGAGAGAAATTTTAACCAGTGGTGAATTTCGTAAAGTTCCAAAAACTCAGATGTGAAGCAGCTGAGTGGCCCCCAAGGAATTAAAAGAGGGAGTATAAAAGGAGAAATATTTGCTTTGAATGGATGTACCTTTACTAAATCACTGAAGAAAAATAAAAAAGTTATGTACATATGTATATTATGACGACAATCATATTCAAGCATAAAAGGAACAATAAACAATACAATGCATGATATCGACAGAAATAAAGACAATCATCAAATAAAAAAATAATGACTTGAAAATATTGGTTTATATACAAAACAAATTAAAAAGATAACAGCTTTTGTTGAGCTTTTTTAATTACATTTTTACATGTTTTTATGTAACGGCAGTAACTGGATGAATTCCATCTCCCTAGGGTTTTAATCAAATGGTCTTCAATATTATTTTTCCGGCACTCGTTGCAGCACCAATACGAAAAGAATGACCGTTGTATAATTGTGAGTCATGACCACATAAATCTAACAAATGTCTAAGTTTGCTTATGAAAAAGTTTCTTTCTAAGGCTTGGCCTGACTCGTTAATGAATAAAGGGTCATAACGCTGAACAAGTCATTTTGCTTTTCTGAGCATTAAGTAAGTATTTAAAGCTGTATAAGGACAACACTCATGATTCAGTTTATGTAGCTGTATATCAACGCCTTTCCTGAAAGGATCAGTCTTAAATTGCTTTAAATGATTAACAGCATAATCAGACTGAAAAGAAATGTCTGATAAATTGAATTCTTTATCAATCAATCTTGCAACATGAACAGTACATTCACCACAGCGTAAAAACATAAAAGGCTGCTACAAAAGCAGTAAATAACATACAGTCAGTGAAAGTAGAAAATATTCCCCTTTCAGTTCCCTGCATATCTGCTGCAGTATATCTAAAGTAATAGGTAGACTGTTTCTGGTAACCGGTTTCTGTAAATGCTTAGCTGAATTAAAAATCATTGATAGTCTCTCCAGTGAGTTACTGGGATGCTGAAAAGGGGAATCAATATTGCTTTGTAAGCATTGATTCCTAATGCCTGATAAATATAATTTACTAGTAGAGTATTGCAGTTTAAGATTCTGAAAAAAGTGTGCTACAAAATAAATCAGGGTATCTTCAGTCACTGAACATGGCTTACTCTCAACAAGAATAACACCATTTAACAACAACAAAAATAAAAAAAATTATTATATCCAGTCTCATATCCAACTGTGGTTCTGTTGGAAATAGAAAAATACCATAATCTACTGACTCTCTGACTTAGTGCCACATTACTTCTAATACACTGGGACATTTGCATGGATGCTGCTCTGTTTGAGGGGCCATGCTGCGAAAACGGTCTATCTGCAAACGAGAAAAAGCTTCAGATATTTGATTTTTATAACCTGGGACATGCTTTGCACCAAAGTGAAAATTATTTTTGGCTGCACACCAGGTCAGCTGCCTCATAAGTTTCATTATTCCTAAACATTTTGACCGTCCTTTTCTCACAATAGCTACTGTAGCCTCATTATCACACCAGAACAAAATTATTTTGCATGACCACGTTGACCCCCAAAGCAGAGCTGCCACGACGATAGGGTATAACTCTAAAAAGGCCATAGGAAAGTTATATGTTAACAATGGTAAATCAACAGACCATGTAGAGTAAACATATTTTCCATGATAATAACCACCAACACCTAGGGTCGAGGCGGCATCAGTAGATAGTTCCATGTCAAAGCTATTCGTAAATTCACATTCATAAAACATAGTAACATCATTCCAGTCAGATAAAAAACGTAACCAGAATTCTAAGTCTGTCTTACATTCTTTACTTAAATGTACAAAATCGGTTAACTCTTTAACTGTAGTTGATAAATCAATCAAATAAGATACAAAAGATCTTCCAGGTAAAATGACTCTGGAAGCAAAATTCAAATGGCCTAACAATTGTAGCAACTCTCTTTTTGTACAAGATGATTTGTTCAACAATTTATGAAAAAAGTCACAAATCCTTTCAACCTTTACAGTGGGAAGTCTAGCTTCCATTTGTCAGAATATAAAATAATCCCCAAATATTCTAGACAAGTGACTGGGCCCAATGTTTTGTGGTTAGCAATAGGGATATTGAGACGTTTAAAAATAATAGTCATCATTAGAGTCATTGTCCTTTCTCCATCACCATCAGGGTGATCAATTGTAAGAAAATCATCTAGTAAATGCAGGATATGCATAACCTTGTAGTTTCTCTCTGCAATATATCAAACCGCTTGCGAAATGTTGTCAAAAATGTTGGGGCTGGAACGGCATCCAAAAGTAAGTCTAGCATAAAAATAGTACATAGAGTCCCATTTAAAACAAAACAAAGGCCACTGTGAAGGTTTATAAGGACTATTTTAAATGCATCTGATATATCAAATTTACAAATGACACATGTATCGTTGTGAGGGGAAGATAAGTCCAAAATCAATCTTTTCTTATCTGAATATTTACCCGTGGCAACCCCTAATGGACTTACTCTGCAATTTTGAAAAGGGGGAGATTTAAATGGCCCATACACAAAACCTTTGTCACATTCTTTTTGAATAAGTTCTGAAACTATTTCCGGTTGAGATCTAGCTGAAAAATTGTTTTTACACTCCTTTGTTTGCCATGTTTCACATTTCACCATAGCATCAAAGCCATGTCGGAGACCATTAAGAAGGTATGATGCAAAATTTATATTTAGGTGAGATCGCAACTCCTCTGCTAGCTTGTCTATGTTAATAGGAGTAGAGGGTTTCATATTAAAATCTTCCAAGGCTAGTCATTTACTGTTGTGTTTATTTTCTGGGTTTTTGCTAGTAGTAGGTTTTGCTGTTTGTGTTGTTTTTGGACCAGGAGTGTGAGAGGGTTGTCTTGCACCGGTACAAGTAGTAGCAGAATGTCCTGTAGCTCTACATTTATTACAGGCATGTGATAGATTACATGTGGACCTGTAACAACCCTTAATATTGTTGAACTTGTTACAGACTTCTTTGCCGTCAAGAACACCCTTGTGCGACATGTACATAATTTGCTTGCTTTGTGACAGCCATATTTGTACTAATTACCATGCCATGCTGAGTAGACGCTTGTAATGGACAACATTGTGTTGAATGATCAAACTGATTACATAATATACAACTATTAACTTTAATACCCACAATGACTAAAGACAAAATATCTCGATCTCTTATACTCCAATCCACTTTGGTCCGTTTCTCCCTTAAGATCACTGCAGCTTTTGCTGAGAATTGTTTGTGGTAACTGTATAATTTCTCTCCGAAAAAACTCCTCACGTCTTTCAGGATACACGGACCACATGATGCGTTTGTATTTCCCAAAAGCCTGAATGAATTCTTGAATTGTTAAGTTTTTATTCAGGCGAGGGTCAGGTTTGTTAGAAAGATTGACCTTGATCTCATCAGCTGTGACACTGTGAGTTTGCAAAGCTTCATAATTGGGCATTAACAAAGTGGCTAAATTAATGTCCTTACCCGCGATAATGTTTCGCTGGATGTTGGGCGAGACAATATCCACGTTTGTAAATGAACCCGACCTCTCTCCTGTAGATGAATTTTGAATGTCGGTGATTGCTTGATTAGCGAATGGTAAAGCAGTAGGATTCGTGAAAATATCCGTTTCTGATGATGAATATGAAGCACTGGAACTGACGTTATTGTTAACCGCACGAACATCATTTACATTCCGATGGGAGTACCACTGCGCTAAATCAAAATCACTATTCCCCTTGTGTATTTTGTCACTGATAGATGTGTTGACAGACTGTTGCATTCCCGAAAAACATTGTGCAAATGTACTTACAAGGGCTGCAGCGAACATGCTCGCCATATTGCTTACGTCGTTTCCATTTCCGGTTGGTACTAGATTCATGCGCGTGTTGACATCGGGACCGGGTTGTATATTCATGTGCGGCCCCTGGCTGATGACATCATTTCCATGGCCAAATTGTATATTTGTAGGCATGCCCTGACTAGAAGTAAGGGAACTATTTTCGTAATTTGCGGCGGCAGGCGTGGTTTCCTGATCTTGCAAAATATTGTTCTCCGGGGCTGCTTGCACGTCTTCTCCTATTACTTGAGGAGAAATGGCACACTGTTCGTTGTGTGTTGCTTTAGAACTGATTTGGAACATGTCTTTGGAATGTTTATTCCCAGTTTCTGCAGCTCCTCTTTAAATTTTGCGGACGTCCAATTTTTGGGATTTTCCATGGCCCAAGAAGTGTGCGACGAAACTGCACTATTCTCATTCCCGGAATACGGCAGCTGTCTATTTTTTCGCGTACGTCTTTGACGCGAAGCCATACTGAATAGCTATATATAAATCTAAAGGTGACGATAAAACAGTTGAAAGTCAAATCCAAAAGAAAAACTACAAATGTAACTACATGTAGATGAAAACGCAGCCGCCGATAAATACAGATATCCACGGAATCTATTTAACCACAAGACACGTTTATAGAAAAAGGAAGATATATTGGATTAAAAGTTGAAGACAGAATTTGTCAATTATGCAAAGATGATATCGAGGAAGAAGTGCATGTTTTACTCCAGTGTCCATCCCTACAAAAAGAAAGATGGGAAATTATAAATAACATAAATGAAATAAACAAAAAAATTAAAAGTCTAGATAATAGATCCAAACTAGTCTGGTTAATGTCCACATAAGATTGTACTGCTCAATAATGGGCGTCTTAATTGACAATAAAAAAATGAATTGAATTGAATTGTCTCTAATAAAATAGACAATAAAATATCTCAATCATTGTTTCAGTCAGCTATGCGCTTCTTTGATCACTGATTTACTGTGAAAACTCATAATTACCGTCATATACAATTGAATGATAATCCAAAGAAAATAACACGAAAATCCAACGTGTTATCCAAAAAAGTTCACCAAGGAAAAAAGGAAATAAATTTGTTCCTATCAGTTTTACACAACCTTTGTTCTCAACTGCTCAAACTAAACTGATTTGGCCGAAAAATATGTGACTGAAACTTGAGAATCTTAGATTCTGATAATCTGACTAGCCAGAATTGCATAATTGACCTCACACACTTATCACAGCATGGGCACCAAACCTCATGTATAAACAACACTTATACAATGCAAAGTTACCAAAGATTGAAATAAAGAAAAAAGTTACCAAAGATTGAAATAAAGAAAAAGTCAAATTTAATGAGAAATGAAATAATACAGTTGTTGTATTTTAATGTAGAAAACATTAATTAGTGAAATATCACTTTCTATATTTAGCTAAGATCTAATGAAAATGAAGTAAAATAAATTAACTTAAGAAGAACAATTGAAATAACAAATTTAATGAGAAATGAAATAATATATTTGTTGTAATTTGATTTAAAAAAAGTAATTAATAACTGAAATAGAACATGATGTCTTTAGTTAAAATGTACAGACTCTGTTCAGACATGCTCCGACTTTTCAGACAATGTTCAGAATGTTCAGAATTTGCTCAGACTTGTCAGACAATGCTCAGAATGTTCAGAATCTGTTCAGACACTGTTCAGAATGTTCAGATTTTCCCTACAATGTTCAGATTCTGTTCAGACAATGTTCAGAATGTTCATAATTTGCTTAGACTTGTCAGATAATGTTCAGAATCTGTTCAGACTTTGCAGACAATGTTCAGAATGTTCAGAATCTGTTCAGACACTGCTCAGAATGTTCAGAATATGTCCAGAATGTACAGAATCTGTTCAGACACTGTTCATTCAATGTTCAAAAAGTTCAGAATCTGTTCAGAATTCTCAGTCAATGTTCCGAATGTTCAGAATCTGTTCAGATTTTTTTCAGAATTTGTAGCACAAAATTTCTTGACTTTGTAGTGAGTGTATCATATTATAGTAACTCTTCCAAGCGAAGCAAACTTTCTTCTATGAGTTTTCACAATTAATATAAACATTTCATATGTGAAAAAAATGTGATAACATTCTATGGATATGATGTACAACTTTAAGGTTTTAATGTGTGTACTAAAGATAATGATAATTTTCCACCTTTTCAGTCATCTATAAATTAATATATAAAGTTATTTGAACCTACTCCTCTCCAGATTTATGTCATGCATGCATGTATGACATATCAGAAAGGGGGTGGCAATTTACGCCTCTTTACTACACGAAAAGCATAGAAATATAAAATCGACTTCTGACGGAGCTTAATTTTCACATGTTTTAACGTACCAGAGTTTGCAAAGTAAGTTCAAATGTTTATACCTTTCTCGTAGTAAAAATTCCTTATCAAAGGCGGAGCTAAGAACAATAAACAATTATCCCATTTATGTACGCATATATACAAATGATAGTACTATCATGTAGTTGACAGGTCGAAAGATGAATGTTTAAAGCGGTCGACAAAAATCGCGAAAAATGCAAGATGTCATTTTCTGCTTCTTTTTGTCGGCGTTAGATCGGGGATTCCTCAAGAAGGACATCTAGAACCAAAAGAAATGAAGGTTTATCAAACGTTTTTGTTTTCAGTTAAAAGAATTTCTTTTGGGAAAGCAAATTGCGTAGATATTGTCAAAAATATGTATTGACACTGTTACATACATAGGGCAATCTCAAAAACAAATAAATAAGTCTTGTGTAATATATTTTTGTTACTAAAATGTCAAATAATCATCACAGAATTATTTAGGAATTAGTTGTTTATTTCGTTTCATACAAATATAAACAGATGGTGAGACACGATAGAACACTGTTTGTTAAGCTTTCATATAATATCAATGTTGATACTTGTGCCATTTATCCTCTGTATAACAGCATAGATAAACACGAAAACACATTATTTAGTCATTCCCTCATTGTTTTGTTTATTTAATTTTGAAATGTCATTTGTCCTTTCTGTAAGAAGATGATACTTATAATTTACTGCTTAACAATTTTGAACTTATTTCAGTGGAAGCCATATCAGGAAGTACTACTGCATTAACATGTCCATTGCTAGGGTCATCTTTCCAATGGCAAAAGTTGAAGAAGACTTATTGGTCTACACTTCAGCAAGGAGCTAAATACGGGAATGTGAATACTGAATCTCTGATTATATATAATGTGGATCTAAGTGACGCCGGTAAATATCTTTGCACAGATGGTCCACAACACAGTTCTATGCAAGTTACTGTTATAGGTAAGTAAAGTAGATAAGACAAGAGAAGTCCAGCGAAAACAATAGGCATTAAGAAGTAAACCGCAAACATAACAGAACAAATGACTAAATGAATGTTCGTACACAGACGGTATTTACCATGTCGCTCCGTCTCATCGAAATTATTAACAAACATTTTTAATACGTTTGTCTTAGAAATGTCCTGTAATGGGATGCAATTAAAAGTTGGCTATTGTTAGAAAACGGATATTTACAGAAACTATGAATTGCATAGCATTTGGAAAGGGTGACTCAGAGTATACGCTGTTTCTGTTTATCTCGGGGTAATATACAGTTCAACAGTATTCTACATGCACAACAAAAGGTTCGGTAATGGATATCTGCAATATTGTTATGCTTAATTGTAACATTCCGAATAAAATAGAAAACAAATTATACTTCACTGTATGTTTTATAGTTATATGGGTCCACTAGCTATGTATTTTATAGTTTATGGGCTCAACACTTCCTTCTTAGTGAAAAAGATGAGATGATGCCAGTGTTTCGCCATACGAGTAAAGTGTCAACCCTTACATATAACTTGGTGAGCAGGATGTCAAACAGAACGGTCGAATCTTGAACTTCATAGAAAGTATATTTAATCGTCGTGACACATAAGTTGCCATACATGCATGTTTTAAATACAGATAGTTGATGGCCTCAAGCATAAAAAAAGTAGACAAGGCCATCGTGCGACTTAATAGTGAACAATGATCATCTTCGAACAATAATATAATTCCCAATACAATATTGCGTCATCTGTACCGAATGGCATGGTGCTGATATGTTCTGAAAAAACTATTTCAAAAATAATATCATTTTTAGTATTATCTATATCGAAGATACAAAAGACACTAATTTGATTTGGCCATTCTAATACCAGAAATAGAAATAGGTTATAACATGAATAAGAATGTTTTCTATGTAGAGTTTGTGAATCACTTTTTAATCTAATTTCAGTGATAGCAATAGAAGGAGGTACGACTACATTAACATGTCCAATACAAGGCTCATCTTTCACATGGATAAAATCGACTAATTCTGGTTGGTCTGTACCTCAACAAGGTGCTAAATACGGGAATGTGAAAACTAGATATCTGGCTATCTATAATGTTGATCCAAATGACGGTGGTACTTATGTATGTAGAGGTGGTAATCAAGAATTACAAATGTATATTGTCTTCAGAGGTACGCAAAGTAAATTTGAAAAGTGCAGTCAAACGAGAGCAATAAATGCATATGCATTAAGATGAAGCACGGCAACTATTTCAGAAAGAATGAGATATAGATTGTTATATTGTGTATGTTGGTTTCCGATCTCAGTGTAATTTGCAATTTTACACAATGTTCTACACATACAATACAGTGTTCTGCTATCCTCCATACACAATGTTCTACACATACAATACAGTGTTCTGCTATCCTCCATACGCAATGTTCTACATATACAATACAGTGTTCTGATATCCTCCATACACAATGTTCTACACATACAATACAGTGGTCTGCTATCCGCCATACACAATGTTCTACACATACGATACAGTGTTCTGATATCCTCCATACACAATGTTCTGCACATACAATACAGTGTTCTGCTATCCTCCATACACAATGCACTACACATACAATACAGTGTTCTGCTTTCCTCCTTACACAATGTTCTACACATACAATACAGTGTTCTGCTATCTTCCATACACAATGTGCTACACATACAATACAGTGTTATGCTATCCTCCATACACAATGTTCTACACATACAATACAGTGTTCTGCTATCCTCCATACACAATGCTCTACACATACAATACAGTGTTCTGCTATCCTCCATACACAATGTTCTACACATACAATACAGTGTTCTGCTATCCTCCATATATAATGTGCTACACATACAATACAGTGTTCTGCTATCCTACATACACAATGTGCTACACATACCATACAGTGTTCTGCTATCCTCCATACACAATGTTCTACACATATAATACAGTGTTCTGCTATCCTCCATACACAATGTTCTACACATACAATACAGTGTTCTGCTATCCTCCATACACAATGTTCTACACATACAAAACATTGTTCTGCTATCCTCAATACACAATGTTCTACACATGCAATACAGTGTTCTGCTATCCTCCATACACAATGCTCTACAATTACAATACAGTGTTCTGCTATCCTCCATACACAAGGTTCTACACATACAATACAGTGTTCTGCTATCCTCCATACACAATGTGCTACACGTACAATACAATGGTCTGCTATCCTCAATACACAATGTTCTACACATACAATACAGTGTTCTGCTATCCTCCATACACAATGTTCTAAACATACAATGCAGTGTTCTGCTATTCGCCATACACAATGTTCTACACATACAACACAGTGTTCTACTATCCTCCATACAAAATGTTCTACACATACAACACAGTGTTCTGCTATCCTCCATACACAATGCTCTACACATACCATACAGTGTTCTGATATCCCCCATACACAATGTTCTACACATACAATACAGTGTTCTGCTATCCTCCATACACAAAGTTATACACATTCAATACAGTGTTCTGCTATCCTCCATACACAATGTTGTACACATACAATTCAGTGTTCTGATATCCTCCATAGACAATATTCTACACATACAAAACAGTGTTCTGCTATTCTCCATACACAATGTTCTACACATGCAATACAGTGTTCTGCTATCCTCCATACACAATGTTCTACACATACAATACAGTGTTCTAATATCCTCCATACACAATGTTCTACACATACAAAACATTGTTCTGCTATCCTCAATACACAATGTTCTACACATGCAATACAGTGTTCTGCTATCCTCCATACACAATGCTCTACAATTACAATACAGTGTTCTGCTATCCTCCATACACAAGGTTCTACACATACAATACAGTGTTCTGCTATCCTCCATACACAATGTGCTACACATACCATACAGTGTTCTGCTATCCTCCATACACAATGTTCTACACATACAATACAGTGTTCTGCTATCCTCCATACACAATGTTCTACACATACAATACAGTGTTCTGCTATCCTCCATACACAATGTTCTACACATACAAAACATTGTTCTGCTATCCTCAATACACAATGTTCTACACATGCAATACAGTGTTCTGCTATCCTCCATACACAATGCTCTACAATTACAATACAGTGTTCTGCTATCCTCCATACACAAGGTTCTACACATACAATACAGTGTTCTGCTATCCTCCATACACAATGTGCTACACGTACAATACAGTGGTCTGCTATCCTCCATACACAATGTTCTACACATACAATAGAGTGTTCTGCTATCCTCCATACACAATGTTCTAAACATACAATGCAATGTTCTGCTATCCGCCATACACAATGTTCTACACATACAACACAGTGTTCTACTATCCTCCATACACAATGTTCTACACATACAACACAGTGTTCTGCTATCCTCCATAGACAATATTCTACACATACAAAACAGTGTTCTGCTATTCTCCATACACAATGTTCTACACATGCAATACAGTGTTCTGCTATCCTCCATAGACAATATTCTACACATACAAAACAGTGTTCTGCTATTCTCCATACACAATGTTCTACACATGCAATACAGTGTTCTGCTATCCTCCATACACAATGTTTTACACATACAATACAGTGTTCTGCTATCCTCCATACACAATGTTCTACACATACAATACTGTGTTCTGCTATCCTCCATACACAATGATCTACAAATACAATACAGTGTTCTGCTATCCTCCATACATACTGTTCTACACATTCAATACAGTGTTCTGCTAACCTCCATACACAATGTTCTACACATACAATACAGTGTTCTGATATCCTCCATACACAATGTTCTACACATACAATACATTGTTCTGCTAACCTTCATCTACAATGCTCTACACATACAATACAGTGTTCTGCTATCCTCCATACACAATGCTCTACACATACAATACAGTGTTCTGCTATCCTCCATACACATTGTTCTACACATACAATACAGTGTTCTGTTATCCTCCATACACAATGTGCTACACATACAATACAGTGGTCTGCTATCCTCCATACACAATCTTCTACACATACAACACAGTGTTCTGCTATCCTCCATACACAATCTTCTAAACATACAATGCAGTGTTCTGCTATCCTCCATACACAATGTTCTACACATACAATACAGTGTTCTACTATCATCCATACACAATGTTCTACACATACAACACAGTGTTCTGCTATCCTCCATACACAATGCTCTACACATACCATACAGTGTTCTGATATCCCCCATACACAATGTTCTACACATACAATACAGTGTTCTGCTATCCTCCATACACAAAGTTATACACATTCAATACAATGTTCTGCTATCCTCCATACACAATGTTCTACACATACAATACAGTGTTCTGATATCCTCCATACACAATGTTCTACACATACAAAACAGTGTTCTGCTATCCTCAATACACAATGTTCTACACATACAATACAGTGTTCTGCTATCCTCCATACACAATGTTCTACCCATACAATACAGTGTTCTGCTCACCCCATAGACAATGTGCTACACATACAATACAGTGTTCTGCTAACCTCCATACACAATGTTCTACACATACAATACAGTGTTCTGCTATCCTCCATACACAATGTTCTACACATACAATACAGTGTTCTGCTATCCTCCATACACAATGATCTATACATACAATACAGTGTTCTGCTATCCTCCAAACATACTGTTCTACACATACAATACAGTGTTCTGCTATCCTCCATACACAATGTTCTACACATACAATACAGTGTTCTGATATCCTCCATACACAATCTTCTACACATACAATACAGTGTTATGCTATCCTCCATACACAATGTTCTACACATACAATACAGTGTTCGGATATCCTCCATACACAATGTTCTACACATACAATACAGTGTTCTGCTATCCTGCATACACAATGCACTACACATACAATACAGTGTTCTGCTATCCTCCATACACAATGTTCTACACATACAATACAGTGTTCTGCTATCTTCCATACACAATGTGCTACACATACAATACAGTGTTCTGCTATCCTCCATACACAATGTTCTACACATACAATACAGTGTTCTGCTATCCTCCATACGCAATGTTCTACACATTCAAAGAAGTGTTCTGCTATCCTCCATATACAATGTGCTACACATACAATACAGTGTTCTGCTACCCTACATAACACAATGTGCTACACATACCATACAGTGTTCTGCTATCCTCCATACACAATGTTCTACACATACAATACAGTGTTCTGCTATCCTCCATACACAATGTTCTACACATACAATACAGTGTTTTGTTATCCTCCATACACAATGTTCTACACCTACAAAACATTGTTCTGCTATCCTCAATACACAATGTTATACACATACAATACAGTGTTCTTATATCCTCCATACAAAATGTTCTACACATACAATACAGTGATCTGCTATCATCCATACACAATGTTCTACACATACAATATAGTGTTCTGATATCCTCCATACACACTGTTCTACACATACATTACAGTGTTCTGCTATCCTCCATATACAATGTTATACACATACAATACGGTGTTCTGCTATGCTCCATACACAATGTTCTACACATACAATAAAATGTTCTGATATCCTCCATACACAATGTTCTACACATACAATACAGTTTTCTGATATCCTCCATACACAATGTTCTACACATACAATACAGTGTTCTGCTATCCTCCATACACAATGTTCTACACATGCAATACAGTGTTCTGCTATCATCCATACACAATGTTCTACACATACAATACAGTGTTCTGATATCCTCCATACACAATGTTCTACACATACAATACAGTGTTCTGCTATCCTCCATACACAATGTTCTACACATACAATACAGTGTTATGCTATCCTCCGTAATGTTTTCCATTTTTTGTTAAGTTACGAAATTATACATGTAGCTTTGTTTTCATTGAGTATAGCAATTCAAAAGACGAAAAACTTAAATGATTGCTTAGTGAATTTAGCATCGTATAATTTTCTAACGACTTTTCAGTGTAAATGCTGGGAACTCTGTGAGTCTGTTTAAAAGTTAAACACACTTAATAATGTTTATGTAAAGCGCAACACAAGTTTAATGATATGACTTACTAAAGTTATGCAGTTTGTATATAATATCAGAAATATGTGGTGTTTAGTCAAATTTATCATCTGAATGCAGTTTTGCGAGGTGTACAATGTACGTATGACGTATCTTACCGGTAGGCACATTTATTTGCAGATATATACACGGTCTATGTGAATCATCTTTTCATCAAGATTTCACCACCTACTCTATCATCACTATCCTTCATAGTAAAATTACCACTTAAGGACCTCATCAAGCAATACTTTCCCTGATATTAACATGACCACTAAATAACAGCATTGACCATGACTGTCCTTAATACAAATATGACATATAAAAGACCTGATTGAACATGACTGTCCTCAATACAAGTAGGACATAGAAAAGACCTTATTGACCATGACTGTCCTTAATACAAATAGGACATAAAAAGGACCTTATTGACCATGAATTTTCTTAATACAAATAGGACATATACAGTACCTTATTGTCCATGACTGTCTTTAATACAAGTAGGACATAAAAAAGACATTATTGACCATGACTGTCCTTTATTCAAATATGACAGATAAAACACCTTATTGATCATGACTTTCTTTAATACAAGTAGGACATATAAAATATCTTATTGACCATGACTGTCCTTAATACAAGTAGGACATATAAAAGACCTTACTCACCATGACTTTCCTGAATACAAGTACGACATATAAAAGATCTTATTGACCATGATTGTCCTTAATACAAGTAGGACATATAAAAAACCTTATTGACCATGACTGTCCTTAATACAAATAGGACATATAGAGGACCTTATTGACCATGACTGTCCTTAATACGAAGAATTTCATAACTGGTTTTGATACTAACATGACCTCTAAATGATCTAATTGGCCGTGATTGTCTTTAATACAAATATGATCACCACTGAAGGAACTTATTTACCATGGCTGTCCTTGATACTAACATGACCACTAAATGACAGTATTGATCATGAGTGTTCTAAATACTAACTTTCCATTAATAGAAATAGGACATATTTCCTGAATACAAGTACGACATATAAAGGATCTTATTGACCATGATTGTCCATAATACAAGTAGGATATATGAAAGACCTTATTGACCATGCCTCTTCTTAATGCAAATACGACATATAAATGACCTTATTGGCCATGACTATCCTTAATACGAATGACTTTATAACTGGTCTTGATGCTAACATGACCTCTAAATGACCTAATTGGCCATGCTTGTCTTTATTACAAATATGACCACTAAGGGACCTTATTGATCATGAGTGGTCTAAATACTAACATGACCACTAAATAATCTTATTGCTGATGACTCTCCTTGATACTAACATGACCATCACTGCAGAACATTATTTACCATGACTGTCATTGATACTAACATGACCACTAAATGGCAGTATTGATCATGCGTGTTCTAAATACTAACTTTCCTTTAATACAAATAGGACATATATAAGACCTTATTCACCATGACTGTCCTTAATACAAGTAGGACATATGAAACACCTTATTGACCATGACTGTCTTTAATACAAGTAGGACATATGAAACACCTCATTGACCATGACTGTCATTAATACAAATCGTACATATAAAGAACCTTATTGACCATGACTGTCCTTAATGCAAATAGAACATACAAAGGATCTCATTGACCATGATTGTCCTTAATACAAGTATGACATATTCAACACCTCATTGACCATGACTGTTCTTAATACAAATAGGACATATAAAGAACATTATTGACCATGACTGTCCGTAATAAAAATAGTACATATACAAGACCTTATTGACCATGACTGTCCTTAATACGAACGATTTTATAACTGGTTTTGATACTAACATGACCGCTAAATGACCTAATTGGTCCTGATTGTCTTTAATACAAATATGACCGCTAAAGGACCTTAATGATCATGAGTGTTCAAAATACTAATATGGCCAATAAATAATCTTATTGTCGATGACTCTCCTTGATACTAACATGACCACCACTGAATGAACATATTTACCATGACTGTCCTTGATACTAACATGACAACTAAATGACAGTATTGATCATGAGTGTTTTAAATACTAACATGACAACTAAATGACAGTATTGATCATGAGTGTTCTAAATATTAACATGTCCTTAATACAAGCATGGCCACTAGATGACCTTATTCACCATGAATGTTCTTGATACTAACATGGCTACCAAAGGACTTTTTTACCATAGCTGTCCTTAATACTAACATGACCCCTGAATGAACTTATTGACCATAAACTCACGCGTGTTCTCTATAAAAGTTTGCGCTTATTTATGTTTGGTTTCATTTCAGCGATAGCCATATGGGGGAGTAATACTATCTTAACGTGCACATTGCAAGGGTCGTATTACTATTGGCATAAGAGAACGGATTCGGTTTGGTCTCGCCAACTCCCAGAAGGAGCTAAATATGGGAATGTAACTAGTGGATCTATGACTATATATAATGTTCAAACAAATGACGGCGGTAGATATCGTTGTGGGGTTAATTCCAATCTAGAACAGATAGATGTTAGTGTCAAAGGTATGTACAGTAGATAAGACATAGAAATCAATTTAGATGCAAATTAAGGAGTAATTCGGAAGCAATACAAAAACAAAATGATTTAGACGATGCTATATTGTGAATGTTTGTTTCCGACTTTTGACTGTCCAAATATTACCTCGTTTACATTTAAAACATATCATTGAGTGTCACAACCCGAGATACCAAATTGTAAGATGAGATAAATTCTAATGTATGTAACTAAAGTTAAAAACTCGAAATCATGTTTGCATTTCCACGTGAGGGAACAACGATTTAAACATGTATTGTGTTTCCTCAAAACTTAATCAGCAATACTTTTTCTACTGGTCAGTAATGACCTTTAGTTATCCCTCATCATACTGACCACTAATACGAGTTATGTTCATTTAGCTGCATCCATGCTGTTATAGTCTCGATTGAATTGAAGTTAGATCATGGCTTCGAGCTCTGATCGTGTCAATCCAAAGACTATAAAATTGGTATCCTAATTAGATTATCAATAACAAACCAGTGATGACAAGTCCTTACTAAAAAGATTCATAACGATATGTTCACAATATTTACATAATTATTTAATCACAGGTCAGGTATTAAACAGGCACATATTATTACAGTATTTACAAAAGTTAGGTATCACAGAGACACATATTATCACCATATCTACATAATTAGTTCATCACAGAACCAGGTTATGCGAAGACATATATTATCACAGTATTTACATCATTTATTATTTACAGGATCAAGGGTCCGTGCAAAATTTATTGACGGTGTTGGACTGAAACAATAACATAAATAAGTCATCGGACACAAAATGTTCTTTAGCTTCATAAACGATGGAACATTGAGTTGTCTAAGAACAAATATACATTAGACAACTGCTGTTTTAAGATCATTCTTTATGTATAGTATTTTCCGTTGAAATGAGAAATATTGATTTCTTATGTTGCTTGCATGTAAAACTTGCTTAAAAAATTATGAAATGTTGGACATTTCTAGGTAAAACACTGGGGTGGATCGCAGTAATTACAATAACAAGAAATTAAATATATTCAATTTGTAAAAAATAAAACAACACACACACAAAGAGACAAATGTATCTGCCTTATCTTATATCACATAAAGGAGAAGGTAAAGACAATTTTCATTTGCAATGATTTCTTTCGGCAAATAAACTCTTTATTAGGAGGGAAAAACATTAAGCCTGTTTTTTTTGGGTTCAAATTGATGTGTGTAATATATAAAGTGAATCAAACGATATACTTTTTTCTCATTTAAGCTTTCATACTTCATCAATTTTAGTTTTTTAAAAGAAGTATATAAAATATGTAAGATGAGTAAAATATTAGATGTTTTTCCCTCTAGAGTCTTCCTAAGTATGAGGGCCCGGGTGACTCTTTCAGCTAGGTAGTTGGATTACCTAACAACTCATACAAGCCTATGACCAATATGGCGTGGTTTCGCGCAACGCTTTGTAAAATACAAAAAGGTGCACCCGACTTGCAGGCGCAAGTAATAAAGTTTACCAATTGATTGTCCATGATCGATGGTTCTTTCCGGGTACTCCGGCTTGATATAGCTGAAATATTGCTAAACATTGGCGTTGAACACAATCAATCAATCAATCAAATCAATCAACCTAAGTATGTTTTTTCATCGTAAATCTGTGAGAATAACATAGAGGATAAATATTGAAAATTCTACAGCTATGAATAGATATTTTACAAATGATTCAGTGGTAGTGAGCATTTCTTGTTTCAAAAAGTCCATGCAATATACAACAAGAGTAAAACGTCATAAAATGTTTTCCCCACAACAAAGGATCAGCAGTCTGCAAATTAAACTTTGTAAAGGTATCCCCCGATTATTAATAACATGCAGTATGAATATTTAAAATATTACCAGGATAAATTTCAAAGAATACATATAATAAACTGAGTAAAAAAAAATGTAGCAACAATGTTTTTTTCCGTATATTAATTAATTTCTTTCACCTTTTGTGTCTATAAATATTATAGACATCATATGACTAATCAATACAAAAGATATTTAAAACAGGTACGATAACGTTTTGCCTGAGTCATTTCGCGCCGAAAATCATCTGCACGTGCAGTAGGGGTTTTTTTACTTGTCTTACCTGTTTATACTTTCCGAAAGTTTATTTCATCGACAATTTGTTCTTGAATAAGGCTTAAAACAGAACAAAAACTTTTTTCTTATAACAAAAAGTTGTATGGGCGCCGTAGAGGACTTCCACAGAATGACCGTCATCGGTATGTTGGCAGGCGGAATGACTGTAAATGACGTTGCTGTGTCATTTGGTGTTCACCGTACAACCATATGGAGATTAGGACAACATGTCAGGACCACTGGCACAGCTAAGGATAGGCCAAGATACGGTAGACCAAAACGTCTCACTCCTATAGAAGAAAGTTACATCAGGATCACAGCAAGACGTGACCGCTTCTTACTAGCAACAAGGATTGTCGACAGAGTACGGAGAGCAACTGAAGACCGCATATCCGCGGAAACAGATCACAATAATCTTAAAGCTTGTCGTTTCAAATCAATTAGACCACATAAAAGTATCGAGTTAACTGTCCACCACAATAGACAGCGACACGCATGGACAAATCAGCAATTGCGCCGAAACTGGATGACAGTACTTTTTTCGGATGAATCTCGATTCACACTATAGTTTACAGATGGTCGCATTCGTTTCTGGAGACGGCCTGGTGAACGCTTCGTGGCGGTTTGTGTTATGCCAGTCGACCGCTTTAGTGGCAGTTAGTTACTGTTGTGGGGAGGAGTGCATTGCGCAGGAAAGACCAACTTGGTTGTGATAAGATATACACTGAATGCACAGCGCTACTGCGATGACATTTATGTCCTGTCGTGATTCCGTTCATGCACAGAGACAATCGTTTTGTCTTTTAGCAGGACACTGCTTGGTCACACACCGCTCGTCTCTCCATGAACTTTATGCAGGCCAACAATGTTAATGCATTACCCAGGCCGAGTCGTTCTCCTGATCTGGCTGCTATTGACCATGTTTTGGACATGCTAAACATACAAATATCCTTGCCATATGTCCCATGATGCATAGCAAGGACTAAGTAAGTAAACAGACAAATTCCAGAGAATCATCATACCTTCAACTCCTTGCAGGAATTGGAAAATGCGTTCATCATTGAATGGAACGCCATTCCGCAGTACAAGTTCCAACAAATCATGAGTGGCATGCAAAAAAGATGTAGAGCTACCATTACTGCCAACGGGGCCTGGACAAGATACTGACATTGTGCATTTATGTGTGAATTCATCATGTGTCACATATTATCGGGAAGTTTGTGAATTACGATTTTTTGTACGTTCATGGTCCTCTTTATTGTTGTTATTGTTTGTTAGGACAATATATTTATCGTTATGCAATGAAATCTAAATTATTTTTGAAAATATAAAATTAAAAATATTTGTTGCTAAGCTTTTCTTGCTCAGTATACATATATATGTATATACATTAGGAAATCGTCCCATTTTGTTTTCAACCCCAGCTTCAATAGTCTGTATATTTATTTTTCTAAAGGTATACACCAAGTGTGAATAACATACACAGGGAATAGTTAGTTTACAACTTACAAGTATATATTTATTATTTCTGGAAAATATTACAGTTTTCCAATGCATTTCGTGTTTCAAACAGTACATATAATATCTGCAATGAATAATTCAGCCAATGTTATTAGAAAAACAAGCTTCAAGAATTTCAGGTTTGGTTTATGGTCTTTAACGCCACTTATATTTGAGTTATATCGTCGCGGTTAGTTTTATTGGTGGAGGAAATCGGAGTGCCCGGAGAAAACAACCGACCTACCGCAAGTCACCTACAAATGTATCACATAATGTTGTTTCGAGTACACCTCGTCATGAACGGGATTCGAACTCACTACTTTAGTGTCGATGGGCATTGATTGCACAGGATAAGGTTTTCAAAAGTTATACTCAAGTACTATTATATAATATGAATAAAATACACAACGTTTTCTATATAAAAGATAGGCATAAGCGATTATATAATATTGGCAATAATATCATATTCTATCGATATACCCTTCTTAAATAAAACTTTAATTAACGAAGAGGAACCATTGGTTCAGTAGCTTCCTTGTTAGAAGCAACCCTCTATCAAGGAAATCCTGATAGGAATCACAAGCTCTGGAATATCGTATCAACTGAGAGATATATACTCCATATGCAGGTGCTGCTCGAATGTTGCTACATATAAATGGAAAGTTCACAATGGGAAAATTGAAATCATCTCTTTTGTCGTAATGTTTCGTTCTCAATCTCCCCTCACTGTCTATTTCGATGTGTAGGTCAAGGTATGAAGCAGACCTATCTGTATCTGTGGTATCCTTTATTTCAAGCTCAATATGATAGATGCGATCAACGAAATCACCAATCCTAGAATTATTTAGTGAAAGGACATAATCTATATAGCGGAACGTGAAATTGAATGATCGGGCTAGTTTCTTTTCGTTTTTCTTGAGAAGCCACTGTATGAAGTCTGCCTCATACGAATAAATTCACCACAAAAACCATGTAATATCGATAGTTTATTACTTACTAACCACGAACCTATATTTGTATAATTGTGTATGTATACTTTGTAGATTTGAAAATCTTTCTTGATGCTTAAAATTGATCTAGCACCAACTAATCATCATGTCCATCCACGAGCATAACGGTTATGAAAAACAGAACTTATTACAATGTTCCATGCTATGTTATTATATTATATGGAATACATTGAAAACAGATATTTTACAGATATTTGTAACATTTTATTAGTTTTAACTTAAGCATATTACATTGTCTAAATAATGAGCGTACTCTATAAAGGTCATGTACACTAAACTTGATATCTAGGTTTTTATTACTATCACTAGGTTGATGTAGTATTATTACATTTCCTCCAAATAATAATAACCAATTAGTGAGGGGTTTTTCTACTTTTATTTGCTTAGACACAATATTTCATATATCATATATAATATCCCTCACATGTGGTATAAAGGATTTCTTGATTAGATCTCCATTGGTGTATCGGTGGTGAAATTAAATTCAATATTACCTTGGAAAAGAAATAAGTTCTCCAAATATTTAGATTTTCAACTTCTGAATCTCAGCTCTAAATTTCAATGTTGCTCAGAGATAAATCAAAAGCAATATGGTGTCGTATAAAAATAAAGACAATAGACAAAGGAATTTACCGCCAAAAATAAAAGTGGCCAATGAAGATCAAGTAAGAGTTCGCTTCAACGAACCATGGACAGAAATGATTAGAGTTAAACATAGTAGAACCAGTCCGTGATTATGTCATGTCCGTCAAACAGGTCTATAGTAAAATCAATTCATCAAAATAATATCAAAATACTTAATTACACTTTGTAATTAACCTGCAATAACAGAAAGTAATTAAATAATTATGTTTGAATTATTACCAATGACAATACTGAAAAATACTAGAAATACAAAAACGTAAAAAATGATTAAAATACAGACTATCACATTGATACCTCTGTTGGTGAACTATTAGTCTTCGGAGGTGTCATCTACCCAGTAGTCAGTGTTACTATCACTAGGTTGATACCTCTGCTGGTGGGACTAATAGTCTCCAGAGGTATCATCTACCCAGTAGTCAGTGTTAATATCACTAGGTTGATACCTCTGTATGTACACTATTAGTCTCCAGAGGTATTATCTATCCAGTAGCCATTGTTACGACACTGATATCGTTTATTAGATATACTTATAATTGAAATTTTACATTTACTAAATAATGTAGTTATTACTAAGACTATTGTTCTCCTCCCCCGGGCATATGTGACCATAGTCCGAGTATTGGCTATCCTCTTTATGCCCTTATGGTATTCTTATTCCATAACAATATTTTTTATTTGGTTTTCCAATCTTTTGACTTTGAGCATACATAATGGAGATTATTGCAGAAACGTCTAGTGTGTATTGATATCTACGTTTTTATTATTATAATGTAGGATGATATATTACAATATTAGATGGAATAAATTGACAACCGATATTTAACAGGGGCCGTCGTGATCGTGATCGTGTGATAGTTAGATATACAACTACCTGAGCAAACAGTGCATATCATCACTGACGTGGTGAGTTCAAATCCCGTTCATTGTGAGGTTTACTCGATACAACATTATGCGATAAAGTTTATCAGTGACCAGCGACAGGTCGGTCGCTTTCTCCGAGTACTCCACCAATAAATCTTACCGTGACGAAATGCCTAAAATATTGTTGAAAGTGGCGTTGAACACCATAAATCAAACTAAGCCAAACCGATATATAGCAGATATCTTTGATATTTTATTGCAAATATAAACATTGTTCTTTAACTAGAAAAAACATAAGTAACTTTGCTCCATTAATAGTTTTTGCAGTTATTGACCACGCTAATGTTTATTTCCTTTTTATAGTAAATGGAAACTGGAGTCCGTGGGAAAGCTGGATTCCGTGTACAAAGACGTGTGTTGGAGGAACAAGGACACGATATAGATCGTGTAAAAATCCAACACCAGTAAATGGCGGTTCTTCTTGCCCAGGATTGGACTATGACACGGTATCATGCTCTACAACTATCTTATGCACAGGTATTTCGATAATATGCTATATTGCATAATCAATTTATCACAAGGACGGATATTATCACAATGTTTTCGAAAATTAGGTGTTCACATCAATAGGTGATATTAAGATATACTAATCACGTTGAAAAATCACAAGGTCGAAAGCAAAATGTCCCAAATACCATTTGCACTCTTTATGAATTGGTCTAACCAAGGTAATATAAATCATTGGTCTAACGTATGTTTTTTTCTAAATCATCATAAAAGTCACAATAGAACAAAGTCAAGGGGGTACATAATACTCATTTCATACGAAAATGCTTAAAGTGTTTGGTCAACTCATAATTCGAGAATAACAACAATCATGTTATATCCTGTTTTGACATGAAATCTACTAAATACCCAATAGTTTTGACCAGATATTTGGTTAGTATTATGTTGTGCTTTTGTATATACTCTCAATTTATTGTGTATCAGATACTTTTTATATATACGTAGCATTTATACATAATTTTTGCATATGTGTAACGAGCCGAAGTAAACATTGAGGGATGTAAATACAAATGGTGGAGGCTTAAATTCTTGGTGACAGAAATCTTTCTTATTTGTTGTGTAGAAACAAGTAGTAGTGGAAAAAGACACTTAAAATCATTTATCCAAGGTTCAATCAAGTAAAAATCATAAAAGATTTAAAAACCACGAAAATATAGGGAAGTGATAAACAAACAACTTCTACACGCAAAGGGAGATAATCGTTAAATTATCATAAAATCAGGGGCACACCTGTGTTTCAGATTTTATTGAAGATATATATAAACAAAGTATATAATTTTAAACAATATTCTATTGAAGCATTTTAACAGTATATGCACTATACATGACTGACTCCAAATTAATAAAATACCTTGAGAAGATCAATTCAAAGGCAGACCAAGCTCCTACAGGACCACGCATTAGAAAACTGCTTATTATATAGGACAGTAAGGGAAGATACCTACGAGAAGATATACAATCGTCGGTAGGAAATCAAATGATATGGCAATGCAAGAGTGGTAGAACAACATACGAGAGTTATAACTGGCTATTACAAAACATAGATCATCAAATAGGACAACACGATAACATTCATTTCTACATCTGGCTTGCAACATGTGATCTTACTAGCTACAATCCACCATTTATATATCTGGCTTGAGAAAACAGTGAAGGTATACATCATATAGTTGACACATATCATCAAATTACTGAAATGGTGAATCATTACCCACACTGTAGAGTAACATTTCTTGAAACGCCTGTGTACTCGATATACGAGCATAGCAAATGCAAAGGTCAAACATACTCTGAATTCAAGAAGTTAGACAACGAACTCCTATCGCAAATTAATGAACTAAACCAAAATTCCAGGGAAATAAATACTGGATTAAACAATATATCACCTGTATTCTCAACTGTTCTCAGCCGGCAGCACTGGAAAAACTCAAAGACAAACAAACACCTCGAGATCAATATAATTATAACTTACTCAAGGACGGACTCCACCCAGGTATAAATGTGGCTAAAGTTTGGTTAAAGAAACTGGAATTGCAAATAAAAAAGGACTGTTGAGAAAACTTGCATTAGTCAACTGTGGGGCATCCACAATGCATTTTTGTCGGTTAGATCATCTCCTTTATTTTGTATACACTATCTCTGAAACATTACCAGACAAAAACTTGGCAGCGTGAAATAGCAATGGCATCCAATGGATCTATTGCAAGATATAAACATGACAATATAAATCAAACTAGAAGCATGCGCGGCACATCTAGCTCGATTACAAATACGTACACTCTCAAAATAGACAAAGCGTTGAATAAAAAACTAGATGCTACCAAACGTCAACAAAGTGTACTGTATGGATACACCAGAGGAGGACTAGTTATAACTGCTGATGCAGCAACATTTGAGCTATTAAAGATAGCCGCAAATATATATCATGAAAACCTCCCAGAATCACTTAAAAAGGCTTATATAACACAAAGCACTGAATCTACACAACGCCACAATGTGCAGACTACAATACGAGTACATGAACAAGAACAACCTGCATAGACAACCAATCTGTATTTAACTAGTAGCAGAATCCAAGTAAATGGCAAAAATCTGACGCTATTTGTGGAAAGAGATATTACTGGAATTCATGGCATTATTCATGCAGCCACATGTAATGGCAACCAGATAAATCTGAATAAACTGAACAACATACTCGCCGAACAATTGCAACGTATAATAGGAACAAATACACCAACTACAAGCGTGAATAAACTCAGGAAGACACCAGCAACAAAACAACAAGAAATTGAAGATATATCATGATGCAAATGCAGCAAGAACTGTAAAACACGTAGCACATACTGAACTGTAGGCGAACATTGGATACACTACAAATGCGAAAAGCTTAATCCTGAACAGATAACAGCAATAGAAGCAACAACAATAGTAGACTATATATGTACACTCTGTCAGAATGGAAAATCTAATATTTGTGCTAATGCAGTAGCTATTCTAGATGAATGTAATCTAAGGTCAGATGTAGTACAAGATGAAACTCGTTGTAATCTATGTGAAAAAACAATTGACGACGACAATTATGACTTATGTACATCATGTAACAACACATACCATTTGACGTGTATGGAAACTAACAACGATCACAAAACATGCTACTCGTGTAAATAATATATAGATGAATTGGAAAATCAAAATGAGAGCGAAATCACACAACCAGAATTAGATGTACAGAACACTTTTCTGAAAGAAACCAGCAGTAATAACAATAGATGTACTGACGCAATGCAAACACAAAGACAAAATATTCTGAATGAAAACCATTGCATCGATGCCGATAAACACGAGACATCGCATAAACATATTTTACTACCAAGTTCAATATCAAAAAGTCATGATGAGGAATCCATATCAGCCAAATTAAGAGAACTACGAAATAAAGAAACAAAATAAAAAAAAGTAGAGGAAACACTCAAAATAAGAGAAAAATCTTTAACTGAGCAAAGGAAAAGTAGAATAGAAATGGAAACGTATTGTAATAAACTCGAAGCTAAGAACACCGAACTCGAATTAATGGTAAAACATTACAGAGGAGTATAGAACAACATGAACAGTCAAGTGATAATCCATCAATTTCACCTGTAAATGCAACTACAAACTCGGATATTAACTCTAGAATGAAAGAACAACTTAACAGCAAGATATTGGCAGTACATGATAAAATTACAAACTTTGTTTTCGACCAAATCAATAAACAACTTGAGTTAGTCAACATTTCAATGAACAGTACTAGTCAAAGAACAAATCAAATTAGTTCCGATTGCTATAAAGAAACGATTAAAATTAACACGGCTAGAGACAATATGCCCAAATGGAACATTGAAACAACAACGACTAATCATGACTACAGTCTGATCAACAATTCTCAAGATACATGTACCTCACAGACAATCCGAGAAGTTAAAACCCCACATATAATTACACATGAGTTAGCAACATGTATTCCACTATACTACAAACAGAAAAGCTCAAGTAATGTAGCAAAATCAATTCGCCGACATCAACGGCAAACTAAAGCATATAGGACACCGATTGTACAAGACCGAGAAAACTATGGACCAGCTATCAAAGATAACACTGACAGGGTGAATGCCAACTCTCCTTTCTTAGGTAAGACACGCCTCCAGCAGCATCTGAGATTTTAAGGGAAAAGGAGAGATACATATAGCGTCCATGAATTGCAAAAACTTAAAAACCAGTGCCTACATTATAGACGAGCTATTGAAACAACATCAAATTATCTGAATACAAGAACATTGGCTATTTGAGACTCAAATCAACACAATTGGCGACTTGAATAAAAAACATCAATTTTGTCGGTAAAGGAATAGATAAATATAATCCAGTCTTACCAAAAAGCATGCCGAGAGGATATGGAGGAGTCACAATTATTTGGAGGGAAAACATTGATCATTTAATAAAAATACTACTAGATGGCGCTGAAAAGATACAGTGTGAAGAAATAAATAGTGATAATGATACAAAATTCTTAGTAGTTTCAGTTTATCTACCATCAAAAGGAAGCCATGGCTATGTCGATGAATTATATGACTGTATAGACCAACTATATGAAATCTACCAAAGGTATCAAGGAACACATACAATTATAATCGGGGACGATCTAAATGAAGACCTCAACAATGAAAAGACAAACAAGATGAAAAAATACTTATTGCATTTTATCAAAGAGTGTGGCTTATCATATGATAACAGCGCAAACACATTCATTAAACCCAAATGGGGAAGAATGTTCGGAATTAGACTATTTCCTACATACCATCAACTACAAGTTCTCCACAAAGAAAGAAGTGCTCAACAATACTATCACAAATGTGTCAGACTATCATCCATTCTCTATCCAGAGTTGTCGTTCCTGCTACGCTAGACTCTACCTCTGTCAACGCTCATTTTACAAGATTCTTGTAAAAGTTAGAAACAGTAAAAAAATGCACTTAACATTGTTTTAATTATTGTAAATATCAATAAAGATGAAAATAAATCACTCATTTCAAATCAATTCTCTCTTAAAAATTATTCCCCCACACTTCTTGGAGAACTATTTCGCGGAGGTAAAAATTAAAAGTTAAAAACGATCACAAATCATTTACAGCTCAAAGGTTCCGGCTATCATAAAGGGAATATAGCAGAGGTGATAAACTACAGAGGCATAGCCGTCTTACCAGTCATCAATAAAATAATTGAAACCATAATAAAAAACCGGACAAACCATAAAACACTGGAAATCCAGAATCCAATACAACGTGTATTCACTGATGGATCATCACCTTTAAATTCTGCTTTGCCAGTAGAAGAGACATACAGAAAAAATGCCGATTACAAAAATGGATGTCAGCTTGTATTAGGGACCGACCATTTAACTTGCAGGGGGGGTTATGGTTTTTTGTTTTGTTCAGAGTTATAATATTTTTTTTTTTTTCAACATTAGGTTATATGACAAATACTCTGAATCAGATTTTTTTTTCCTCCACCAAAATCAGAATATTTTTTCAGCAACATATTTATTTAGAAAAAACCATACCCGCCCCCCCCCCCCCCCCTTTCAAGTTAAATGGTCGTTCCCTTACTGGATGCAAAACATTTACTCACTTTCCTAACGTAGTCGATTCAGCTTATGTATACAATGTAGACTCGACGTTCGTCTTATAGAATAATAAAATATATGCAAAAGAGTATTCAAAATTGGGAGCCTGTATAAGGTAATAAAACAAATACATTTGTAATATCAGGTCACGTTCATTTTGTGTGTACAACGTATGTAGCAACAGCAATATCATCCCATATACCGTCCATATGTGTATGGTTCTATACGTTCGAAATGGATAACAGTGTCGACAAAAGTGCGGATGCTTTTCTGTCTTTAGGAAATATACGCCGACAGTAATGTCCACAAACGGCAAAATCGTGATAAACAGCAAATTTTCAATGTGGACGGCAACTTGTAAACTCCATGATGATTGGGATAATAAAGACAATTATATTCTGGTGATTTTTCAATTGTAATCGTTTTTCTTAACACTTATATTTCATTTTATATATTTAGTAAATGGAAACTGGGGTACATGGCAGGATTAGAATTCATGTTCAGTGACATGTGGTAGTGGATCAAGGTCACGATATCAGACCAGTAGTCTGTGTTACTATCACTAGGTTGACACCTCTGTTGGAGGACTATTAGTCTCCGGAGGTATCATCTACCCAGTAGTCAGTGTTACTATCACAAGGTTGATACCTCTGCTGGTGGACTACTAATTTCCGGAGGTATCATCTACCCAGTAGTCAATGTTACTATCACAAGGTTGAAACCTCTGCTGGTGAACTATTAATTTCTGGAGGTATCATCTACCCAGCAGTCAGTGTTATTATCACAAGGTTGATACCTCTGCTGGTGGACTACTAATTTCCGGAGGTATCATCTACCCAGTAGTCAGTGTTACTATCACAAGGTTGATACCTCTGCTGGTGGACTATTAATTTCCGGAGGTATCATCTACCCAGTAGTCAGTGTTATTATCACAAGGTTGATACCTCTGCTGGTGGACTACTAGTCTCCGAAGGTATCATCTACCCAGTAGTCAGTGTTACTCTCACTAGGTTGATACCTCTGCTGGTGGACTATTAATCTCCAGAGGTATCATCTACCCAGTAGCCAGTGTTACTATCACTAGGTTGATACCTCTGCTGGTGGACTATTAATCTCCGGAGGTATCATCTACCCAGTAGTCAGTGTTACTATCAATAGGTTGATACCTCTGCTGGTGGACTATTATTCTCCGGAGGTATCATCTACCCAGTAGTCAGTGTTACTATCACTAGGTTGATACCTCTGCCGGTGGACTATTAATCTGCAGAGGTATCATCTACCCAGTAGCCAGTGTTACTATCACTAGGCTGATATCTCTGCTGGTGAACTATTAATCTCGGGGGGTATCATCTACCCAGTTGCCAGTGTTTCGACACTGACATGGTTTATTAGATATACTTATAATTGAAATTGTACAGTTACTAAATAATGTAATTATTACTAAGATTATTGTTCTCCTCCCTCGGGCATATGTGACCATAGCCTGACTTGGCTATCCTGTTTATGCCCTTATTGTGTTCTTACTCCATCAGATGTTTTTTTATTTTGTTTTCCAATCTTTTGAATTTGAGCGTACGTAATGGAGATTATTGCAGAAAGGCCTAGTGCGCATTGAATTTGATATCTACGTTTTAATTATTATAATGTAGGATGCTATATTGCAATATTATATGAAATAAATTGACATCCGGTATTTAACAGGGGCTGTCGTGGTCGTGATCGTGTGGTAGTTAGATGTACAACTACCTGTGCAATCAGTGTCTATCACCACTGACGTTGTTAGTTCGAACCCCGTTCATAGTGAGGTGTACTCGCGACAGATCGGTCGTTTTCTCCGAGTACTCCACCAATAAAGCTTACCCTGACGAAATGCCTAAAATGTTGTTGAATGCGGCGTTGAACACCGTTAATCAAACTAAATTAAACCGATATTTAGCAGATATATTTGGTAATGTATTGACAATATAAACATTGTGCTTTAACTAGATAGACCACAAAGAACTTTGCTCCATTAATAGTTTTTACAGATATTGACCACGTTAATGTTTATTTCCTTTTAGTAAATGGAGTCTGGGGTTCGTGGGGAAGATGGACTCCGTGTACAAAGATGTGTGATGGAACAATGACACGATATAGAGCCTGTGATAATCCGTTACCTGTAAATGGCGGTTCCCCTTGCCCAGGATTGCATAATGAAACTGGTTCATGCTCTACTAACATCTCATGCCCAGGTATGTGTTAGAGTTATATGTGTAAACATTAACTCACTTTCCTAACGTAGTCGATTCAGCTTATGTATAAAATGTAGACTCGACGTTCGTCTTATAGAATAATAAAATATATGCAAAAGAGTATTCAAAATTGGGAGCCTGTATAAGGTAATACAACAAATACATTTGTAATATCAGGCCACGTTTATTTTGTGTGTACAACTTATGTAGCAACAGCAATATCATACTATATGCCGTCCATATGTGTATGGTTCTATACGTTCGAAATGGATAACAGTGTCGACAAAGTGCGGATGCTTTTCTGTCTTTAGGAAATATACGCCGACAGTAATGTCCACAAACGGCAAAATCGTGATAAACAGCACATTTTCAATGTGGACGGCAACTTGTAAACTCTATGATGATTGGGATAATAAAGACAATTATATTCTGGTGATTTTTCAATTGTAATCGTTTTTCTTAACACTTATATTTCATTTTATATATTTAGTAAATGGAAACTGGGGTACATGGCAGGATTGGAATTCATGTTCAGTGACATGTGGTAGTGGATCAAGGTCACGATATCAGACCAGTAGTCTGTGTTACTATCACTAGGTTGACACCTCTGTTGGAGGACTATTAGTCTCCGGAGGTATCATCTACCCAGTAGTCAGTGTTACTATCACAAGGTTGATACCTCTGCTGGTGGACTACTAATTTCCGGAGGTATCATCTACCCAGTAGTCAATGTTACTATCACAAGGTTGAAACCTCTGCTGGTGAACTATTAATTTCTGGAGGTATCATCTACCCAGCAGTCAGTGTTATTATCACAAGGTTGATACCTCTGCTGGTGGACTACTAATTTCCGGAGGTATCATCTACCCAGTAGTCAGTGTTACTATCACAAGGTTGATACCTCTGCTGGTGGACTATTAATTTCCGGAGGTATCATCTACCCAGTAGTCAGTGTTATTATCACAAGGTTGATACCTCTGCTGGTGGACTACTAGTCTCCGGAGGTATCATCTACCCAGTAGTCAGTGTTACTCTCACTAGGTTGATACCTCTGCTGGTGGACTATTAATCTCCAGAGGTATCATCTACCCAGTAGCCAGTGTTACTATCACTAGGTTGATACCTCTGCTGGTGGACTATTAATCTCCGGAGGTATCATCTACCCAGTAGTCAGTGTTACTATCAATAGGTTGATACCTCTGCTGGTGGACTATTATTCTCCGGAGGTATCATCTACCCAGTAGTCAGTGTTACTATCACTAGGTTGATACCTCTGCCGGTGGACTATTAATCTGCAGAGGTATCATCTACCCAGTAGCCAGTGTTACTATCACTAGGCTGATATCTCTGCTGGTGAACTATTAATCTCGGGGGGTATCATCTACCCAGTTGCCAGTGTTTCGACACTGACATGGTTTATTAGATATACTTATAATTGAAATTGTACAGTTACTAAATAATGTAATTATTACTAAGATTATTGTTCTCCTCCCTCGGGCATATGTGACCATAGCCTGACTTGGCTATCCTGTTTATGCCCTTATTGTGTTCTTACTCCATCAGATGTTTTTTTATTTTGTTTTCCAATCTTTTGAATTTGAGCGTACGTAATGGAGATTATTGCAGAAAGGCCTAGTGCGCATTGAATTTGATATCTACGTTTTAATTATTATAATGTAGGATGCTATATTGCAATATTATATGAAATAAATTGACATCCGGTATTTAACAGGGGCTGTCGTGGTCGTGATCGTGTGGTAGTTAGATGTACAACTACCTGTGCAATCAGTGTCTATCACCACTGACGTTGTTAGTTCGAACCCCGTTCATAGTGAGGTGTACTCGCGACAGATCGGTCGTTTTCTCCGAGTACTCCACCAATAAAGCTTACCCTGACGAAATGCCTAAAATGTTGTTGAATGCGGCGTTGAACACCGTTAATCAAACTAAATTAAACCGATATTTAGCAGATATATTTGGTAATGTATTGACAATATAAACATTGTGCTTTAACTAGATAGACCACAAAGAACTTTGCTCCATTAATAGTTTTTACAGATATTGACCACGTTAATGTTTATTTCCTTTTAGTAAATGGAGTCTGGGGTTCGTGGGGAAGATGGACTCCGTGTACAAAGATGTGTGATGGAACAATGACACGATATAGAGCCTGTGATAATCCGTTACCTGTAAATGGCGGTTCCCCTTGCCCAGGATTGCATAATGAAACTGGTTCATGCTCTACTAACATCTCATGCCCAGGTATGTGTTAGAGTTATATGTGTAAACATTAACTCACTTTCCTAACGTAGTCGATTCAGCTTATGTATAAAATGTAGACTCGACGTTCGTCTTATAGAATAATAAAATATATGCAAAAGAGTATTCAAAATTGGGAGCCTGTATAAGGTAATACAACAAATACATTTGTAATATCAGGCCACGTTTATTTTGTGTGTACAACTTATGTAGCAACAGCAATATCATACTATATGCCGTCCATATGTGTATGGTTCTATACGTTCGAAATGGATAACAGTGTCGACAAAGTGCGGATGCTTTTCTGTCTTTAGGAAATATACGCCGACAGTAATGTCCAAAAACGGCAAAATCGTGATAAACAGCACATTTTCAATGTGGACGGCAACTTGTAAACTCTATGATGATTGGGATAATAAAGACAATTATATTCTGGTGATTTTTCAATTGTAATCGTTTTTCTTAACACTTATATTTCATTTTATATATTTAGTAAATGGAAACTGGGGTACATGGCAGGATTGGAATTCATGTTCAGTGACATGTGGTAGTGGATCAAGGTCACGATATCAGAAATGTAACAATCCAGAGCCTGCATATGAAAGCTCAACCTGTCAAGGAAATGACACAGAAATTGATTCATGCTCTATAAGGTTGTGTCCAGGTAAATTTTAGAATTGTTTAATTCAGGAAATATATAGTGTATGTTTGTATACCGTTCTACTGAGTTAAATGTTTTATTCAATATATTTCTGATATCGCTAATTATTCAAAAAGAAAGACATTTTGCAACATGTATTATCTGTATATTGTCTCCTGAAATATGTAGTTTATTTTTGTACATGTACACGGAAAATGAAGATAATACAATATGCCAGTATATCAAGTGGATATGGCACTTATAGTTCTATACGAACGCCAATATGGCACACCTGTATGGTATTGTCCCTCGCTTGTGTATTCGAAAGATTCACTTTCAATTTATGTTTCGTTCTTTCGCTTTTCATATTGCTTACGACAGTGGATTATTCGTGAAAAAATTGCATATTTTCAAATGTATCGGCGCCTGTACATATTGAACTATATGCAATGCATTGCAATGATACAGTTAAACATGCAGATCTTTGCTGTGTGTAAAAGTTTCTGTGGTGGGGTCACAGATTATCTTATAATTACATATCAGCCACCAAATAAATATTCACGGGATCACTGAATGAACCATATAGACCACATCTGTCAAGTAAATCTCACCAGGGGCAGTAATTTATCTCGCTGATGGGCACTCATTGAATAGGTAAATACAAACTACCTAACATACGATAGCAACAGCATCGGCCGTTCTACATAAAATAACATACGATAGCAACAACATCGGCCGTTCTACATAATATAACATACGATAGCAACAACATCGGCCGTTCTACATAAAATAACATACGATAGCAACAACATCGGCCGTTCTACATAATATAACATACGATAGCAACAACATCGGCCGTTCTACATAAAATAACATACGATAGCAACAACATCGGCCGTTCTACATAATATAACATACGATAGCAACAACATCGGCCGTTCTACATAATATAACATACGATAGCAACAACATCGGCCGTTCTACATAAAATAACATACGATAGCAACAACATCGGCCGTTCTACATAGTATAGCATACGATAGCAACAACATCGGCCGTTCTGCATAAAATAACATACGATAGCAACAACATCGGCCGTTCTACATAATATAACATACGATAGCAACAACATCGGCCGTTCTACATAAAATAACATACGATAGCAACAACATCGGCCGTTCTACATAAATTAACATACGATAGCAACAACATCGGCCGTTCTACATAAAATAACATACGATCGCAACAACATCGGCCGCTCTACATAAAATAACATACGATAGCAACAACATCGGCCGTTCTACATAAAATAACATACGATAGCAACAACATCGGCCGTTCTACATAAAATAACATACGACAACGATATTATTTTCCATGATGAACCTCCTGTCTTACAGTGGGATCCGAGGATGACAACATCGGCCGTTCTACATACAATAACATACGACAACGATATTATATTTCATGATGATCTCCTGTCTTACAGTATCATCCGAGGATGACAACAGTTCGGCAACAATTGGTATTGGAGCTGGCATTGGATCAACAGCTGTAGTTGTAGGATTACTTATTGTATCTATTTATGTTCTGAAGCGATATAGACTTAGAAACCCAGGTATGAATATGCATAGATCTAAATAGATTGAATATGCATAGATCTAAATAGATACATGAGTGAATTGACGAGACAAGGACGGTTACTCATGCTAAAAATCCGGGGCTGGTCATATTCTGGGTGATATCGGAGAATTGGAAGGAAAAATGCATGTACAACAAGACTTCTATGCAATTTTTTGAAAGGTACGCGATTTTTCGGAGTTCTGTAAGAATATCATGGGATGTTTAAAATCTTGCAGTGAAAAGGCATGCTCTGTGATATCCCCTACTCTACAAATAACAACGTCATACCCATAGATTCAGTATTTATATGCTATGCTTCAAGACCTCCATAAAAAACTAAAATACAAATAAATCCAACCAAATTTGGGCTAAAGATAATCTTTATTAAATAAATAAATATTGAACTTCAATTACCAAGAATTTTTTTTATAGCATTACATTAAAACAAATCTACAAGCTACAACAAAGCGAACTGGTCTTTTTTCGCTTAGAATGACTGCTTCAGTATATGCTCTAAGCTCGGATTGGTCAATTAGTTAATATATCATAAAGGGGAAAGTACTAGTACATGAATATGTAAGCTTTACCATATAAGTCGACTACGATGAACATGTAATTTCACATTATATGAGATTATCACTGTTTAACTCTATCTGTTTTAAAAGTTCATTTGAACACTCAACTCAATATTTTATTGACCATATCTGACTAAAATATATGTGTATGCATTCAAAATCAACAATTATTACATAAACAGTACATATGTTATTTGTAGTGTTATGCACATTGAAGAACATGCATGGACAATTTGAGACACGTGTGCATGTTTTCCCTTTTATTTATAGGACAAAAATGCTTAATTCCGTACAGATATTAAAGTAAGTCTGATAAAAAAAAATTAAACAAAATAATAAAAAAATAAAAACAAGGCAAAGCCAAAACAAATACAGACAAAAACAAAAACAAAAACAAGACAATAATAAAAACAAATCAAAAACATATGAAAAACCATGAGTCAAAACATCAAATATCACGAACCGCAGACAAACCAATGTAAAGTTAAGGTTCTCCGGCAGGGTAGGCAATATTTGTCACATTAATGGCATCCCGGTAAAGTTATATCCAAAATGCATATAAGGAAAGAGAAAATATTAAGTTCATATTGAAAACATGCCTACAAATAGTTGAAACACTTTGCTTCAGTACGTATCTTATCAGAAATAATTATGTAGAAAAATGGAGAAGAAAACAGAAAAATGATTTCAACGGAATCGTGGCTGATTTACCAACAAAATCTACGACAATGATAACTGTGTTTTGACTGACTCATGATAGTAAAATTATGATATGATTATGAAGAAGAGAGTGAGTGAGTGTGTGTGTTGTTTAACGCCACTGGGAAATGTTTGCAGCTGTATCATGACAAGAACAAGTTACATATTCGATGAGATGATAATGATGTGCGCTTTGTTGGACTTAGTGCTAGTTGACTGAAGCAACAGTCCGTGGGTAGGAATGTCTAACACTAACACATTATTCTTATTCTGAGCCAACTAGTCTTTGGTCTTTCTCCTTATAGATGCGTGATTTGCAGAGAAGCATAATATACCAATTAAATAGTCTTTGGTTTGACCCGACCGGGTTTCGAACACACGATATACCGCACTCGAGACGAGCACGGTGACCATTACCCCGCCATTGTGTTTTATGAAGAAGTGAAAATAGTAATACCAAATAGTCAGAGAACTATACAAGTTAGAGGATTGCAATTTGTAAATGATAACCGTAATTCAACGAATTTAAAACATAATTTACTTTACTAAGCTTAATTTCTATTTATAACAGAAAATGCAATTTATGACACAACTGGAGACACTGGGTGAGTACTGAATACATTCAACAAACAAAATAACAGCTAAAAATGTAAAATTAAAATAACTGTGTGTTTCTGTATTATTAATGTGAATGTGGGCATTTTACTCACATTTGGAAAACACGTACACGAACGCATCATTTCCCTAAGAGGGGTGGGGAGGTTGGTCCCAAGGAACTGGTTAAGCAGCCACTTTTCAAGGCAGGAAGGTGATAAGTCACATGCATGTGTTTTTAGAAATGTCGCTTTTGCCTCCTTGTCTACGATATATCTATTGTATTTTGGAATTGTTCTGATGGTGTGGTATTTTTGCTCCTCCGTTTATTATCGCTATGGAGCAAGATAAGCGAAATGTACCAATGCATTTGAACATATAGCTGTTGTCGACAACATACCCAATCATAGCAAAACCAACTACTCTTCTGTCAACCCCCACCCTATAGATCATCACTTTAAAACTATATCAATATTACCATACTATTGAAAGAGTGGGAAAATATACTGGTCAATGGATCTTAAAAGATACAATCAGAAATAAATATAAAATACAAACCCGAAGTAGTGTTAGAAAGTTCTATGAACAATTGTTACCGTTTTGTGATACCTAGTATCTTTGATTCACAAAACCATTCATTGGAGTTAATGATGATGGGAGATATATTGCATACGTAGATCAATACTAAGTCATAGAAACAGTTGATATCTATGTCACAATATAAATAGTAGGATATTTCATGTTATGATAAAACCTGATATCATATGATGACGATGAAAGTGTTTCCTATAGTTGAGTGGTAGTTTCTTTGATATGATAGATAAACTGCTAAATATAGATACATTTGATTATTTTGACGTGACTTGAGGTTTAATTTTCAATTCGAGATTTTGGGCAAGATGAACACAAATATGATTTTCATGTTGGTAGGTGTTGAGTTACAGCCAGAAATAATAACTATTTAGTAACTGGTCTCCAATAAATAACAGTTATGTCACTTTAGTATAAAGGTGTTTATGTGTCTTGTCTTGTAGATCTTCCAACTCAGATTTACATATATATAATGGATTACAACAGAATACAGGTATGTAGAATGATTGTGGTAAAATGGAACTTTTACATATCTGTTACTTATTTATTTAAAGCATTAAATACAATGTTCATCACACAAAAACTCATTGGAATAGGAAAACGATAATTTCCCCTTACAAACCTATACAATCTTCCTCTGAAACTGTTTTGGAATATGCTTAGTTATTGACTTAGATTACTGTTGGATGTGTGGGTGATTAGTTGTTTGGAGGCTATAGAGAAATAACCAGTTACTAGCTCTGTCATGGCGATAACACGTTACCTATTGATAAGATATTAAGCTTTGATATTGATACTACTGATACACAGAATCAACAGTTGTTCCATGGAGACATCATCCCAACACATAAGAAACCAATCACATATCTTAATTTACACTTTACTACCGCGATATTGGCTGAATTGTAACCAATGTCAATTTTATAATCTTTGTTTTTAGCCTGGAATTTAACCCACGATCGTCCATGCACAAACCAATACAACATAACGGTTTTAACTTGTATTTTCTCCTGACTTTTATTTATTATTCGCATTTTCTTGGAAAATTGATATACGATATATAGAAAAATACCTTCTCAGTTTTCTTTTGCTGAAGAGATAAAACAGAGTCATTTGATGGTGTGTCTTTTAAGCAACTAAACACTTCGAAGAGATCAATTATAAGTTCTAATTTTATGCTAATGAAGTATTTCAAGTTTTCCGTTTAATCTGTTTTTGTTTATTACATATATATTTATGTTAGATTTTGTTCCTCGCATCAACGTAAACTTTCCCTAATACTTCAATAAATGCTTCAGGTGTGTCAAAGTTAAAATCCGTACCGGTAACCAATAAGTTATCTAAAACATATCGTTGTCGTCTCCTTGGACTATTTGTGTTACCGTTAACGTTAGTGGAGATTCAAACCTTCGACACCACCGTTACTTTGTTTGCCTATAGTACTTACGTATTGTGTGTGTGATACAACACGTGTTCGCTCAGAGGCTTGCTGGTGGTTACTTACCTGCAAATAAAGGAATTATTCACCGGGCAACAGTATTAAAAATTTGGTAATTTTAGAAACAGAATGTGCAAATTATATCATGTGACTCTCATTACAATTGGCCAATGGATTGGTTATTTTCTTTATCTAAGATATATAATAAACCTTAGCAAAGTTAGACATCAAAATAGAAATGATACTGGCAACAATACAATGAAAGTATTTTCTTGATATTATACTTAATATAGTTGAAAATATTGATTACTTCTTCTTTATTGTAGAATCACCGACGCACAGACAAAATGATGTCATTTACGTAAACACGAATATCTGAAGAATCATAAAAAACAATTCATATTACAGACGAGTAACGCTAAGATGAAATATGTGTTTTGTTATTCAGCCAAAGACTACCTCAGAGTGATATTGACTTATCGCTATTTCGAGGAGTGAATAAAGAAGCGAATGCTAGAGGGCTAGCTAGAAATCTTCCTCTCTTCGTACATGCAGTGCAATATATACACTTATTGTGTTATGTATAGGCATGTGTAATATAGAGAATGCATCTTTATCTTGTATTACTGGTGTCGAATCGCTTTGTTGTTTTATGACAATAAAACATACTTAGATTAAATTGTGTGTAATATTGTTGAGAAATAAGTCACTATCTTTATAGTGAAGTCTTTTGATTTAATAAGATCTGAACATACAATTTATATTTTGGAATTTGACACAATAACACAAGTACAAAAAAAAAGATAAAATTCGCTCAACTAGTATTTGAATGGTATGATACATATTACATATAACAACGTGTGAATTTTGTTTTGCACGAATATTTACAAACACAGTATGATATCATATAATTGTAACCACGAACGTCGTTATAGTGGGGATTTCATAGGAACAATAATTACTCCGTTGACCGTTGAATTGTTGAAATATCAGAGAAAAGGCAACTACACATTGATAGTTTTGGAAATGCAATATTTCCATATAAGTAATAGCAGTAGATTTTGACCAGAGAGAGGTCAATACACATTAGACAATCGGTAATACAAAATGAAAAGTTATGCTCTTTTGTGGTCCTTATGATATTTATTTCAGATCCTACTTCATGTATATGTGTGATTTTTTTGATTCCTTAGACAATTTAAATATACGCACTTACACATACACACACAAACAAGGTTAAGGAGATATATAGATTCTCATTCAGTTGCCCGTGGGTTACGATATTCCTCCACTCAAGAGAGTTAAATTAAAAATGTTATCCACAAACCGTCAGGAGAGTGTTTAAAATTTTTAATTTAACTCTCGAGAGTGGAGAAATATCGTAACCCACATTGGCAACTGAAGGAGAATTTGTTTCTCCCATTATTCAACACGAACTTTATTTCAAAATCCTTTGGTGGACATCTACATAATTATGTTGCTAGTACACGAGGAAAGGCACAAGACATTTTAATCGTCTAGAGGATAGCATATTTTTCCACCACTTGTTCAGCGGTTTAAAACGCCGTCATAATGGGAGAAATATTGTTGCAGTTGTTCTGTTCATTTAAAGGTTTCCATCTGTAGATTCTCTGCAGAATAAAAGATATGGTCAACCATCTCACTCGGCACTCATATGGGTCAGATTAAATTTCAATTCAAACAGACAAAAACAACATAAAATTTGTAAATGACTCATGTATTTATCCATAAGATGAAAAACAGTTAGACAAATCCATCGAGAATGAACTGAAATGGTTGCATCTTCAAATAGGAAAGGTATACCTGAAGAAAAAAACCTTTCCACTTACTAACTATATTGAGTAGAGACGTAGATGTTACATCTTTTGTCTAAGTTTTCATGGACAACCTTCTGATATCAATGCCACATGCTTGGAAGATGTAAGGTAGCTTATTTTAATGGATAGCAATTTGATACCAATATCACAATTTGGAGAGGTATAAGGTAGTTCATTTTCATGAATAACCGTTCTATACCAATAACACATTCTGATGGGATATATGTCAGCTTATTTTGATGGTACATGTATGAAACACTGGGAGGGGGTGTTGTAGGATTGTATATTTTCATGTATAGCGCTTTGATGGTTATATCAGAAAATGAAAAGATGTAAGGTAGCATATTTACTTGGAAAATATTATGATACTTATACCATGTAATGAAGGAATATCATGTAGCATATTTTCATGGATGACCCTTTGATGCCAATGTCACACACTAGGGAGACATAATGAAGCTTATTTTCATAGATAATCTTCAATGAAGAGAATTAGGGGAAGTCATGATTTCTATCTATAGCATGTAATAAAGGATTGTCAGGTAGCTAATTTTCATGAATATTACTTTCATACCAATAGCACACACATGAGTTATGCAAGGTAGTATATTTTCACGGATAACACTTTGATACCTACGTCATACCATGAACAGATTCAATGTAGCTTATTTTCATGAATACAATTTCGCTACCTGAATCACACACCGGCATCATTTTGAGTAGCTTATCACTTTCCGATACCTATGTGAAACACTGGAGAGATGTAAGTTTTCACTAATAACATTTTGTTAACTGAATAGTGAATCTCACGCTGGCGAGAAATACTATAGGTTATTATCATGGGCAACCTTCTGAAAATATATATGTATAGATATTATACAATGAAGAGACGTAAGGTAGTTTATTTCCATGGATACAAATCGTATGCTTATGCTTTTCACTGGAGATTTGTAAAGAAGTCAAAGTTCACGGCTTATCTTCTGATACATATGCCACGAGTTTGAGAGATTTAAGGTAGTTTATTTTTATTGATATTTTTTTTATATCTAAACCCCACACTAGTGATCACCACGCACTTAAGAGATGGAAGGTAGGTTATTTTCTTTGATAACTTTGTGATATCTGTTTCGTTCAATGAATAGGAGTAAGGTAGCTCCATTTCGTGGATAATGTAAAATTCATATACGTATTATATACATTACATAGATACAAAGGAAGGATATAAGGTTGTTTGTATTTAAAGCAACAAATCAAAAATGTAGCAAATTGTTAAAGATATTGAAACACAAAATGTCAAGAAAATAAGGCAAAAATCATCTAATGAATTTTTTAATTCATATAAAAGATAATATGATGACAATTTCTTTAAATTGCTAGTTATTGGGCTGATGATGCTATCATGGAACTAATAGTTCATGTACCAACAGTGACATCGACCCAGTAATTTCGGAACATACAAACGTTGAATTATTGCACCATATGTGGATTTCAACAACTTATGTCTCATCAGTGGGAATTGAAGCCAAATGAATGAAAATCCCCCCCCCCCAAAAAAACCCCCATTAAATGACGAAGATTAATAAAACACAAATTAAGAACTCTTATAGCAAGCTTGCAGCTAAAATTAAATAAAGCAAAGAAAAAACCACCCTGAACCTAACAAGTAGTTGCTATGTCTATACCAATATACCGATTTGTTGACTGAATCGTTTCAAAGACGTAAATGAGTGAATGTTGTTTAACTTTAAGCGACGTTTAGTTCAGCTCTATCGCGGAAAGCCCACACTCATTTATACACAAACTTATTGTTTATGAGATGGTGCTGTCCACTTTGTACTAGACCAACAGAGTTGAATTTTAATAGTGCTAAATCATTAGAACAACAATGTACGTATACTATGTCGCTCCATTGTGCACAGTATACCGACTCCGAGCCAACTAGTCTTTGCCTTCCTTCATTTACGCTATGTGTTTATATCACTTTTATAGTCTTTAGATTGACTCGATGTCTATCGAACACACGATCTACCCACGTAGATCTACGGCACTTGATACGATTACCCTAACAATTACACCATTGTAACTCTGTATTGCTTGTTTATTATGACAACTAGCCTTCGTGTTACGTTCGAATATGTTGGAAAACAGAAAATGCATTATCTATTTCATAATAGCAATTTATTTAAGTTCTTTTCAAATATATATATATATATCTATATATATTAAATTTTTATGAGACTTGAATGTATTTAGATTTGTAAATATATTAAAATAAATGAAATAGTGGATTTTTATCCAGATGTAAATGAACAGGAGATTGGTATATCCATTTCGAGGATGAATATATCTGATTAAAATTAGATCTCGTCACGTACTTCTTCTCTTCTCCACCCCACCCCCATTTCATTCACAAATTGTATCTGGAAAAGACATATATCAAGCGGGCGTATTTGCTTTCTAGACTTTTATTAATTTATCAGAACTTGGCAAAAGGGCAATAACTGGAATCGTATTTTAAAAGTATTGTTGAGATAGCAAATTTTCATTGCTATCATTTGGAACAACTCTGTGGTTCAGGAAAATTTCATTCCAAATGACAAAACGTAGCTTGACTTTATTGTAGCTCAGATTCATCCGACACCAGGCTAAACATGATTGGATTTTTTGCCAATCAAACAGATGTCAGCGTACTAGTATTTGACAAAATAAATCAGCAAAGAAGTGCCAATATATTCCTTCTGAATAGAAGATCATAGAATATATATTTACGGTATTAAATTTATTTCTATTAGTGTTAGGGATAGTGTTATGGTGTTTAACCACTGATCAATTGCAAGTCACGAAATATAATTTTGTATCGAGTACACCTCGTCATTAGAGGGATTCGAACTCACAGCTTTAGTGGTAATAAAGTAGTTCTAAATCCAACTACTATACGATCACAACCACGACTGTCCCTATTTTTCTATTAAAATGTAATGACAGATGAGAAAAAGAAAGCATGTAGATAATTAGTCTGTAATTCATGAGGTAAATATCAGTTGCATTGAGTAAACTGATATTGTTATAATAAATGTCAAATATTACAAAATAACAAATATACACATTTAAGCAACCAAAAATGAGAGGGGGGCGGGGGGGGGGGGCGGAGGGTGTCAGCCAGATATATAGTTTATCATTTGACCGAGTAAAGCAACAAAGAAAGTGTATTAGATATACCCTACATCAATGAAAAAAACGTAAACATTACCTGATCGCGACACGATTAAATAAACAAACTGGTTATAATATTTTCTAAGGGCAAGCAAATAATCAATTGAATATAGTATATATATTGTGTGGAACTGTACGGTCTAGTAGACCAGTATTCAAATTGCAAACAGGTATCTACTTCCGTGTAAGGTTTCAGAACTGACTAAGCTATTAAAATGTTGGGATTAATTGTGTTACTGGTTTTCAAAGTTTGCTCATCAATCGATGGTAAGTGGTTATTTAGAAAGAACTTAAAATTTTGTAATTTATCCAATATTATGTAATATAGACACATACAGAATATCCCCATATACATGTACAGCTTTTTAAAACCTTTCATTTGAATTCGTAGTTGTTCAATGCTTATAGTTTCTTCAATCTTTATCTTAAACCGTCATGTAATTTTAGATAACGACATAAAATTACACTTATGATATCATACGTTGATAAAATTTAATTTGTACCCCATGTTCTAACATCAATATCATATAGCTGACATAAAGGGTCTCATTCAGATGACCTTGCTTGGCCAATCAAATTACCGCTTTTCAAATCGCGGGAGGTTTGGCGCTTTAAAATCTGATTCAACCCACCATTTCTTTAGAAATGTCTGTACCAGGTCAGGGTCATTACGGTTTTCACAGTTTTCCGGTTGTTGACTGATTTTGTCTGTTTATATACTTATGTGTTTTGACTTTCCCTTTGTAAGATTGTTCGGAGTTCGGTAGTTTTGTTATTACCCTTATTGTAAAGCTGAACCGATTTGATGACTCTAATTTTCATTGATCCATTTGTCAGTACGGAAAGACTAATCTGCACAGCATAAGAAGTGCAGTATGCAGAAATACATACCAACAGTCACTACAAAGTCAAGAAATTCTGAATATACCAGTTTTTGTGCTAGAAATTCTGAAAAGTCTGAACAGATTCTGAACATTCTGAACATTGACAGAATATTCTGAACATTCTGAACATTTTCTGAAAAGACTGAACAGATTCTGAACATTGTCTGAAAAGTCTGAACAGATTCTGAACATTGTCTGAACAGAGGATTTAAATTAGATTACAATAACTATATTATTCCATTTCTCTTTAAATTTGTCATTTTCTTTTTTCAATTTTTCTTCTTAAATCAATATATTTTACTTCATTTTCATTAGATTTTAAGTATGGCTCCACCTAAGAATCATGCAGTGGGGGATATATTGATAGTTGGCAAATTGGAGTCTATATGGTTCATATGTTGCATTTTGATGAAAAATTCATAAAAATAATAAAAGAACACATGTATTGACTTTGGTTGCTATGGTTACAGCTTCATCATAGAACCCATTTTATTTCAGTCTTCAAATCAGTAAATTTGCACTTTTGCCACACAGATTTCCCAAAATATATTTGAAAAAAAATCATAGTATAATCACATGCTAGTGATGTTGAAGATTTCTTCTAAAAATTCAAGTATATGAACAGAAAGTACAGGCTTGCCAATTATTGCTATCATAGCAACCAAACAGCCTCATTTCGCATCTTCAAAAAAACGCAAAAAAATAGGATTTTCATTATCTATTTTCTCCTGTGAACAGGGTGGTATGTTAATGATGCTTGACTGTATCCGTTGAATAGACACTTGTCTAAAACATATAACAAATAATCGTTTGTAGCCTCTTTTAGAAATTTTGAAATAAAGTGTTTTTTGTCCCATACTTTTCGTTTTTTCGCAAATACTATACAACTACATTTTTTAAAAAACATTTCTATTTCTCTAAAATGTATTTACTGATATTATCTTTTTCACATAACTTATAACAAAACTAACTACTAAATAAACTTTCAAACTTAAATTATGTGAATGGTTGCCATAGAAATAAAAATAAAACATTTTACATATTAAATACATTTCATATCATGCTAAAATCTTAAGATGTTCTTTTGGTCACAAAGATTGTCATATTGCTAATTCTATAGCTAAGTGCCAAGTATTAAACTGATAACAATGCAAATTTAAATACAAATAAAATGTCCATGGTTTCGTTCCATGGAAACAAAACACAGTTTGATAAATCGGCAATTCAAACACAGCAAAAATTGTTTTCTAGCATTAACTTCTCAATCATTTTTAAAATCAAATCTGCTAATTTTCCAATTGTAAGTTATTTCAGGTAGTATAAAATGATGGTACCAGAATATTTATTGTTCTATACATTTATTATTTCTAGTACTATACATTTATTGTACAATTATAGTACTATTATTTTAAGTCACGTTTCAGATACTAAAGATTTGTTGTAGTAACATTTTACTATATACTTATACAAATATGGGATGCTTGTCCTGATTACATTATAATTTATAGTAAAAATATAAACAAACAAAAAATGATTAAGAAACTTGCCATTGTTTATGGTATACTTATTTTCTATAAAAAGTATATTTAATCGTCGTGACACAGAGGCTGCGTACATGCTACATGCATGTTTAATATAAAGATAGTTGATGGCCTCAAACATAGAAAAGTACACAAGGCTATCGTGCTACATAATAGTGAAACAATGGTCATCTTCGTACAATAATCTAATTGTCAATACCATATTACGTAATCTGTACCGAATACTTTTCAACAAGGTGTTGATGTCTTCTGAAAAACTATTTGAAAGATAAGATCATTGTTAGTATTATCTATATCGAAGTTACAAGAGACAATAATTTGTCCATTATAATACCAGAAATAGAAATAGGGGTCTTAATAACCGGAGACAGCAACATCTGGGTAATAACATATATAAGAATGCTTTCTATGTAGAGTCTGTTAATCACTTTTTAATCTAATTTCAGTGATAGCAATAGAAGGAAGTACAACTACATTAACTTTTTTACTACAAGTCTCATATTTCCAATGGTACAAATTGACTAATTCTGGTTGGTCTCTACTTCAACAAGGTGCTAAATACGGGAATGTGAATACTGGATATCTGGCTATCTATAATGTTGATCCACATGCTGGTGGTACTTATTTATGTACAAATGGTATAAACCTAATATATATATTCATGACAATTGTCTTTAGAGGTACGCAAAATAAATTAGAAAAGTGCAGTCAAACGAAACCAATAAATGTATATGCATTAAGATGAAGCTCGGCAAAAATTTCAGAAAGAATGAGATATAGATTGCTATATTGTGTATGTTGGTTTCCGATCTCAGTGTAATGTGCAATTTTACACAACATTCTACACAAGCAATACATTGTTCTTCTATCCTCCATAATGGTTTCCATTTTTTGTTACCTTGCGAAATTATACATGTAGCTTTGTTTTCAATGAATATAGCAATTCAAAAGACGAAACATTTAAATGATTGCTTAGTGAATTTAGCATCATATATTTTTCTAACGACTTTTCAGTATAAATGCTGGGAACTCTTAGTCTGTTCATAACTTAAAAACACTTAATCATGTTTATATAAAGCGGAACACAACTTTGATGACATGACTGACTATAGTTATACGGTTTGTATATAATACCAGAAAGATGTGGTGTTTAGTCAAATTTATCATTTGTATGCAGTTTTACGAGGTGTTTAATGTACGTATGACGTACCTTACAGGTAGGCACATTTATTTGCAGATATTTACACCGTCTATGAGAATCATCTTTTCATCAAGATTTCACCACCTAATCTACCATAACTATCCTTCATAGTAAAATTACAACTTAAGGACCTTATCAAGCAATACATTCCTTGATACTAACATGACCACTAAATTACAATATTGATCATGACTGTCCTTAATACAAATAGGACATATAAAGTACCGTATTGATCATGACTTTCCTTAATACAAATAGGACCTATAAAGGACCTTACTGACCATGACTGTCCTTAATACAAAAAGGACATATAAAAGACCTGATTGAACATGACTGTCCTTAATACAAATAGGACATATAAAAGACCTTATTGACCATGAATTTCCTTAATACAAGTAGGACATATAAAGGCCCTTATTGACCATGAAGTAGGACATAAAAAAGACTTTAGTGACCATGACTGTCATTTATACAAGTATGACATTTACAAGACCTTATTGACCATTACTTCTTCTTCTTTCAATAAATGCATCCCTCTTTCCAGAGTATTGTCGCATTGAAAACTATATACATGTGGTCAGGTCAGCAACCTTCCATTTACAATTAAAATAAAAACTTTCCAGGAATGTACAATTAAGAACAAAGAGGTGGAAATTATGGATGGCTGGTGTTTGTCAGGCTATGACGGAATATGTCAATGAAGCCTGAGCTGACTATGGTCTGTGGTAGGTTGTTCCAGGGTCTGATGGTGCTAGGGAAGAAGGAGTGTGGATATGCTAGCACTCTGGTTGAAGGTTGTAGGTATCGGATGTTGTGTCCTCTGGTACCTGATATGGATGGAATGAGATAGGTAATAGAAGGTATTTCGATGAGATATTAGGTAATGCGGTACATCATGCTAAGTTTTGGTAGTTGACGTCTGTGTTGTAGGGTGGGCCAGTTGAGGTCTTGTAGTAGTGTTGTAACACTGGCTCAAGGGTCGTAGTTGTTGGTGACGAATCTGGCAGCTATGCGTTGGATGCTCTCTACTTTATTGATGTTGGCCTGAATATGCGGGTCCCACACATATTCAAGTGATGGTCGTATGAATGTGTTGTAGGCCTGTTTCTTAGCTCTCTGTGGGCACTTTCGAATGTTGGGTCGAAGGAAGGCTAGGGTGGAATTTGCCTTCTTCGTGATGTTGTTTACGTGATTGTTCCACGAGATATTTTTGGAGATGGTAAGGCCGAGGTATTTGGCGTTGTCGACGATTTGAAATTGTTGGCGTGGATATAATAATTTGCGATGATCTTATTACGCTTGTTGGTGATGCATAGTACCTCACACTTGTCAGGATTAAATGACATCTACCAGGCACTTTCCCAGTTTTGCAGGGCATCAATGTCCTCCAGGAGCTTGGTGGCATCAGCTTCAGTTTTGATGGGCCTATATAGGAGGCAGTCGTCCGCAAATAATCTTGCTCTCGATGTGACACAAGGTGGCATGTCGTTTATGTAAACGAGAAAAAGCAGGGAACCAATGACAGTGCCTTGGTGGACGCCCAAAGTCACTTTACATTGTGCAGAGTGTTTACCTTCGAGGACTACTTCATGAGAGCGACCGGAGAGAAAGTCTGCAATCCACGACAGAGTATTACTTCTCACTCCAGAGTGGTGGAGTTTCAGGAGAATACATCGGTGGGGAACTTTATCGAAGGCCTTTGAGAAATCCAGAAGTACGGCATTTATCTGTTGGTCCTTATGAAGGTCGGCTGCAAGGTCTTGTACAGTGAGAATCAGCTGGCTTTCAATAGAACGTTTTTTTCGGAATCCATGTTGTAAGTCTGAGAGGACATTGTGATGTTCAAGATGGGTGATGATGGTTGAGAGAAGGATGTGTTCCAGAGTTTTACATAAGATGGAAGTTGGTGAGATGGGCCGGTAGTTTGCTGGTTGACCTATATCCCCTTTTTTGAAAACTGGAGCTAATCTGGCCTGTTTCCAGTCAGATGGAATTTGTCCTTGGTCTAATGATGCTTGGAATATGAAGCTGATGAGTGGAGAGATTTCTATGCTAACTTCTTTAAGGAACTTAGCTGGGATGTCGTCCGGACCTGTTGCCTTGTTGGGTTTCAGATGCTGGAGAATATTGTGTGCTCCTTCTGTGTTGATGGTGATTTTATTCATTTCAGGTGTTGGACTAATACCTAGGTCGGGGAGGTTGTCCATGTCCTCTTCGGTGAAAACAGAGGCAAATTGTTGGTTGAGGATGTTCGCTTTGGTGGTAGAGCAACACTTGTTCTTTCATACTTGGTAGATTTGATGAAGTTGAAGAATCTTTTGTAGATTGGAGTGGCTTCTTCTTCACCGAACATGGAATTAATGTGGTTGTCATATGCTTGTCTCCATTTGCGCTGGATAATCTTTTTTAAGTCTTTATATTTCTTCCATTGGGGTGAGCTTTTATTGTTTGGTGTTTCTTAAACAATTTTTTTTTCGCCTAGTTAGTTGTTTTATTTCTCTATTGATCCATGGCTGGCTATATCTTGTTGGGATATAGCGGTTCATAATATCGAGGCAGTCCGATTTGAAGTCGTTCCACAGGGAGTTGATGTTGGTGGTGTTGGTATGTGCCGTTAGGAAGGTATCCGAGAATGATGTTACTTCTTTTTTCAGATCATCCAGGTCAGTTTTATTCCATAACATGATTTTACGTTGGGTTGGTCGTTGCCTCTTTATTGATATGTCTGAGTCTATGTAAACAGCTGTGTCGTGATCGCTGATTCCAGGTATTGGTTCGCATCGATTTAGTATAAATGGACGGTTGGTGAAGAATAGTTCTAGGGTGGATTTGTCTCTAGTTGGAAAATTGACAATTTGTGATAATCCTAGTTCTTCTTCAATTTGTAGGAGTGTTTGGTTAATTTCATTTAGGTACCTGTTACAGCTGAATGTGTTTGTGAGCCAATCAATGTCTGGTAGATTAAAATCACCTGCAACCCATATGGTGGATTTGGGGTATTTTAGGCACAATGCTTTTATGGTGTTATACAGAGCTTTGGCATAATCAACATCATTATTTGTTGGTCTATAGATAGTTGCTACAATGAGACTATCATGAGTGTTCCGATTGATCTTGCGTGCAATAAACTCACATGGGGTATCAATATCTACTGGTTCAGATACTATTTCTGCTTTGATGGCTAGCATGACACCACCATACCCATCTTTCCTGTCTTTCTGGAAAATGTTATATCCGGTATTCTCAGGTAGGATTTCATTGTCTGTTATATTTGGGTTTAGTCAGGTTTCGCAACCAAATAGAATGTCTGGGTTGCTCGAATCAAGGAGGTTCCATAGGGCCTCTCGTTTGTTTTGATGCTTTGGATGTTTAAACAAACTGATCTTAATTTATTGTCAAATTTTTTTATTGGAGCAGATTTCAATGGTGATGAGCAATGAAGCGGAAACTCAGATGTATCTGAGTTGGCAGAAGTGTCATTCATAGATAAATCCTCCTTAGAGATGTCTTGGAATGAGTTTGATGTAGTAACGTCAGCAGACTCGAAAATGCTGCTGGAGAAATTTGGTATGCCACAGTTGTTGCATATCCATAATATGTTTGATTTTTGGAGTACGTTGTAATGGTACGAGTTGATATGCATGCAGGATGTGTGATACCAATCTGAGCAGTTGTCACATGCTACTGCCTTTTGATCCCAGTCGACTTCATTTCCACAGATGTTGCATGGGAAGGTCGTGGTATTTGGCCCAGGGTTTAGTTCTATATCGGAAGCTTGGAGTAGTAAGATGTAGCATATATAAAGCAGATATTGTTGCTTTTTGATAGAAAAACAGTTTTGCACGTGTTGATTTGGATAGTGTGTGCATGTAACATCCGATTTTGTCTAATCGATAATCATTTTTTGATGGAACAATGTAACCCTTACCATGGATTGTTCTTCTATGTTGGTTGTTGTTATAATAAATAGGGTTAACACCAATATACTAGCAAGATGTTTACCGGTTGACATTGTTTACATTTGACCGGAAGTGTACAACATGGAAGAAGGTGAATTGTCCAAATTTTTCGCGGGAGATTGTCTTTGAATAAAGTTTTCGGGTTCCTTGTAATTACACCAAAGTTGATTAAGTTTTTCACTCGTGTACCTGTGTAAGGTGTTTATAACACAGATTGTAAAAGTTTGTCAAGATCGGTAAGGTATAAATATGTAAAATTTCCTTTTGAAGTGGAGCTGGTAAAAAGCAATTTGCTGATCTCACACGCATGCGCAGAGAAGGACAATCAAAATATAAAAGACCTTATTGACCATGACTGTTCTTAATACAAATATGACATATAAAATACCTTAGTGACCATGACTCTCCTTAATACAAGAAGGACATATAAAAGACCTTATTGACCATGACTGTCCTTAATACAAGTAGGGCATATAAAGGATCTTATTGACCCTGACTTTCCTAAATACAAATAGGACATATAAAGGACCTTATTGACCATGACTGTCCTTACTACAAGTAGGACATATACAGGGTCTTATTGACCATGACTTTCCTTAATACAAGGAGGACATTCAAGGATGTTATTGACCATGACTTTCCTTAATACAAATAGGACATATAAAGGACCTTATTGACCATGACTGTCCTTAATACAAATGTGACATATACAAGACCTTCGTGACCATGACTCTCCTTAATACAAGAAGGACATATTAAAGACCTTATTGACCATGACTTTCCTTAATACAAATATGACATATAAAGGACGTTATTGACCATGACTGTCCTTAATACAAATAGGACATATAAAGGATCTTATTGACCATGACTGTCCTTAATACAAGTAGGACATATAAAAGACCTTATTGACCATGACTGTCCTTAATACAATTAGGATCTTATTGACCTTGGCTTTCCTTAATAAAAATAGGACATATGAAACACCTTATTGACCATGACCTTCCTTAATACAAATAGGATATATAAAAGACCTTATTGACCATGACTGTCATTAATACAAGTAGGACATATAAAAGACTTTATTAACCATGATTTTCCTGAATACAAGTTGGACACATGAAAGACCTTATTGACCATGACTTCCATTAATACAAATATGACATATTAAAGACCTTAATAACCATGACTGTCCTTAATACAAGTAGGATATATGAAAGACCTTATTAACCATAACTGTCCTTTATGCAAATAATACATATAAAGGACCTTATTGACCATGACTTTTCTTAATACAAATAGGACATATAAAGGACCTTATTGACCATGACTAATGACTATATTCATCATGACTGGTCTTGATATTAACATGACCTCTAAATGAACTCATTGGCCCTGATTGTCTTTAATACAAATGTGACAACTAAAGGACCTTATTGATCATGAGTGTTCTAAATACTAACATGACCTCTAAATAATCTTATTGCCGATGACTCTCCTTGATACTAACATGACCACCACTGAAGGACCTTATTTACCATGACTGTCCTTGATACTAACGTGACCAATAAATTACAGTATTGATCATGAGTCCTCTAAATACTAACATGATCACAAAGTAATCTTATTGAATCTTTCTGTTCTTAATACAAGCAGGGCTACTAGATGAGCTTATTCACCATGAATGTTTCTAACGTGGCTACCAAAGGACTTTGTTTTACCATAACTGTCCTGAATGCTAACATGACCCCTGAAGGAACTTATTGACAATAAATGTCTTTAATGCTAACATAGTCTCTAAAGAACCTTATAGAAACAAGAATCATAACAACTTACGCGTGTTCTCTATTAAAGTTTGCGCTTATTTATTTTTGGTTTAATTTCAGCAATAGCCATATGGGGGAATAATACTACCTTAACATGCACATTATCAGGACCGAATTACTATTGGCAAAAGAGAACTGATTCGGCTTGGTTTAACATAACACAAGCAGGAACTAAATATGGGAATGCATATAGTGGATCTATGACTATCTATAATGTTCAAACAAATGACGGCGGTAGATATCGTTGTGGGGATTATTTCAATCTAGAACAGATAGATGTTACTGTCAGAGGTATGTACAGTAGATAAGACAAAGAAATCAATTTAGATACGAATTAATGAGTAATTCGGAAGCAATGCAAAAGTAAAATGATGTTATATTGTGAATGTTTGTTTCCGACTTTTGACTGATCAAATATTACTGTTCGTCAAGCAACTCGTTTACATGTAAAACATATTATTGAGTGTCACAACCCGAGATACCAAATTTTAAGATGGGATAAATTCTACTGTATGCAAGTATAGTTAAAAACCCTACATCATTTTTGTATTTCAACGTGAGTAAACAACGATTTAAAAATGTATTTTGTTTGCTCAAAACTTAATCGGCAATACTTTTTCTAGTGGTCAGTAATAACCTTTAGTTATCCCTCATCATACTGAAAACTAATACGATTTATGTTCATTTAGCCACATCCGTGGTGTTATAGTTACCATGCTGGTCTCGATTGAATTGAAGTTAGATCATGGCTTCGAGCCTCGATCGGGTCAAACCAAAGATTATAAAATTGGTATCCTAATTAGATTATCAATAACAAAACAGTGATGACAAGTCCTTACTAAAAAGATGCATAACGATATGTTCACAATATGTACATAATTATTTAATCACAGGTCAGGTCTTAAACAGGTACAAAATATCGCAGTATTTCCACAATTTAGGTATTACAGATCCACATATTATCACCATATCTACAAATTAGTTCATCACAGAACCAGGTTATATAAAGACACATATTATTAGCCTTATTCGATTTCTTAAAAAGTTTATATTCCGATACCAAGATCTTGTCGAAATATATTCCGTCTCTCCAGAAACGATTATAAGAGATACATTTTCATATAGTGAAAATGTATAAAGATAAAGAAGTCAAGAAAATGTCAAAGATATTTTGTTATCAATGTGTGACGTAAAAATATTTTTGACATTTACGTCACTAAATATGGTACTGCTTTGAAAACTATTTTACCTATTTTGTTCCTGTATTTAAATACTGTTATAGTGACAGCCGGAACCTTTGAACCGTAATGAGAGCGGGAGGCTTGACGCTTTAAAATCTGATTCAACCCACCATTTCTTTAGAAATGCCTGTACCAAGTCAGGTTCATTACGGTTATCACAGTTTTCCGGTTGTTGACTGATTTTGTCTGTTTATATAATTATGAGTTTTGACTTTCCCTTTGTAAGATTGTTCGGAGTTCGGTAATTTTGTTATTACCCTTATTTACATCATTATTTACAGGATCAAGGTTCCGTGCAAAATTTATTGACGGTGTTGGACACAATAACATGAATAAGGCATCGGACACAAAATTATCTTTTTCTTCATAAACGATGGTACATTGAGTTGTCTAAGAAAACATATACATTTGACAACTGCTGTTTTAAGATCATTCTTTATGTATAGTATTTTCCGTGGAAATGAGAAATATTGATTTCTTATGTTGTTTGTATGTAAAACTTGCTAAGCAATTTATGAAATGTTGGACATTTCTACGTAAAACACTAGGGTTGATCGCAGTAATTACAATAACAAGAAATAAATATATTCAATTTGTAAAAAATAAAACAACACACACACAAAGAGGCAAGTGTATCTTCCTTATCTTTGATCACATAAAGGAGAAGGTAAAGAAGGGGGAAAAAAAACTTTTTTATGAGGGAAAAACATCAAACCTGTTTTTTTTTGTTTTTTTTCTCTTCAAATTAATGCGTGTAATATATACAGTGAGTCAAACGATTTACTTTTTCTCATTTAAGCTTTCATACTTCATCAATTTTAGTTTTTTAAAAGAAGTATATAAAATATGTAAGATGAGTAAAATATTAAATGTTTTTCCCTCTACAGTCTTCCTAAGGGCCCGATGGCTCGGGTGGCTCTTTAAGCTAGGTAGTTGGATTACCTAGCAACTCATGCAAACCTATCACCATAACGGCGTGGTTTCGCGCAAGGCTTTTTAAATTACAAAAAGGTGCACTCGAATTGCAGCCGCGAGTGATAAAGTTTACTAGTTGATTACCCATGGTCGGTGGTTCTCTCCGGGTACTCCGGCTTGATTTTTAGCAGAAATATCGCTTAAAATTGGCGTTATGCACAATCAATCAATCAAATCAATCAACCTAAGTATGTTTTTTCATCATAAATCTGTGAGGATAACATAGAAGATAAATATTGAAGATCCTACAAGTATAAATATATTTCTTTCAAATGATTCAGTGATAGTGAGCATTTCTTGTTTCAAAAAGTTTATGCAATATACAACAAGGGTAAAACGTCATAACATGTTTTCAAAACAACAAAGCATCAGCAATCTGCAAATTAAATTTTGTAAAGGTATACCCAGATTGTTAATAACATGCAGTATGCATATTGAATATAGTACCAGGAGGATAAATTTCAAAGAGTACATATAGTATACTGAGTAAAACAAATTAGCAACAACAATTTTTGTTTCGCATATTATTTTTTCTTCTTCCATTTTGCGTCTATGAATATTATAGACATCATATGGCTAATCAATACAAAAGACATTTAAAACAGGTACAATAACGCGCCGAAATTCAGCTGCACATGCTTTGGTGGCGGTTAGTTATTGTTGTGGGGAGAAGTACATTACGCGAGAAAGACCAACTTGATTCTGATAAGACAAGCACGGAATGCACAGCGCTACTGGGATTACACCCTGTCGTGATGCTGTTCATGCACAGAAACAATCGGTTTGTCTTTCAGCAGGACCATGCTTGGTCATACACCGCTTGTCTCTTCATGAACGTTTTACAGGCCAACAATGTTAATACATTACCATGGCCGAGTCGTTCTCCTGATATGGCTCCTATTGAACATGTTTTGGACATGATAAACAGACACATTTGAGAGAATCATTATCCATTCAACTCCTTGCAGGAATTGGAAAATGCGCTCATCATTGAATGGAACGCCATTCCACACTACAAGTTCCAGCAATCATCAGTGGCATGCAAAAAAGATGCACAGCTACCATTACTGCCAACGTTGACTGGACAAGATACTGACATTGTGGATTTATGTGTGAATTCATCATGTGTCGCGTATTGCAAATCAGGAAGTTTTTGAATTACGATTTTTTTTGTACGTTCATGTTCATCTTTATTGTTGTTTTTGTTTGTTAGGACAATATATTTATTTGTATGCAATGAAATCTAAATTATATCTTAAAATATAAAATTAAAAATATTTGTTGCTAAGCTGTTCTTGTTCAGTATATATACATGTATATACATTAGGAAACCGTCCCATTTTCAACCGCAGCTTCAATAGTCTGTATATTTATGTTTCTAAAGTTATACACCAAGTGTGAATAACATACAAAGGGAATATCTAATTTACAAGTATATATTTATTATTTCTGGAAAATATTACAGTTTTTCAAAGCATTTCATGTTCCAAACAGTACATAACATATCTGCAATGATTAATTCAGCCAATTTTATTAGAAAAACAAGCTTCAAGAATTTCAGGTTTGTTTATGGTCTTTATCGCCACTTTCAACAATATTTGAGCTATATCGTCGCGATTAGTTTTATTGGAGGAGGAAATCGGCGTACCCGGAGAAAACAACCGACCTACCGCAAGTCACCGATAAATTTATCACATAATGTTGTTTCGAGTACACCTCACCATGAACGGGGTTCGAACTCACTACTTTAGTGGTGACAGGCATTGATTGCACATGACAAAGTTTTCAAAAGTTATACTCGGGTACTAGTATATAATATGAATAAAACACACAACGTTTTCTATGTAAAAGATAGGTATAAGCGTTTTTTGGTGAATATATAATATTGGCAATAATATCATCTTCTATCGACAGACCCTTCTTAAATAAAACTTTAATTAACTAGGAGGAACCATTGGTTCAGTAGCTTCCTTGTTAGCAGTAACCCTCTATCAAGGAAATCCTGATAGGAATCACAAGCTCTGGAATATCGTATCAACTGAGAGATATATACTCCATATGCAGGTGCTGCTCGGATGTTGCTACATATAAATGGAAAGTTCACAATGGGAAAATTGAAATTATCTCTTTTGTCGTAATGTTTCGTTCTTAATCTCCCTTCAATGTCTATTTCGAGGAGTAGGTCAAGGTATGAAACAGACCTATCTGTATCTGTGGTATCCTTTATTTCAAGCTCAATGGGATAGATGCGATCAACGAAATCACCAAACCTAGAATTATTTAGTGAAAGGACATAATATATATAGCGGAACGTGAAATTAAATGATCGGGCTAGCTTCTTCTCGGTTTTCCTGAGATGCCACTGTATGAAGTCTGCCTCATACGAATAAATTCACCATAAAAAATGTAATATCGATAGTATATTACTTACTAACCACGATGCTATCTTTGTATAATTGTGTATGTATACTTTGTAGATTTGAAAATCATTCTTGATGCTTAAAATTGACCTAGCATCAATTAATCATCATGTCCATACACAAACATAGCGGTTATGAAAAACGGAACTTATTACAATGTTGCATGCTATGTTATTATATTATATGGAATACATTGAAAGCAGATATTTAACAGATATTTCTAACATTTTATTAATTTTAATTTAAGCAAATTATATTGTCTAAATAATGAGCGTACGCTATAAAGGTCATGCATACTAAACTTGATATCTACGTTTTTATTACTATCACTAGGTTGATACCTCTGTTGGTGGACTATTAGTCTCCGGAGGTATCATCTACCCAGTAGTCAGTTCTACTATCACTAGGTTGATACCTCTGTTGGTGGACTATTAGTCTCCGGAGGTATCATCTACCCAGTAGTCAGTGTTACTATTACTAGGTTGATACCTCTGCTGGTGGACTATTAGTCTCCAGAGGTATCATCTACCTAGTAGTCAGTGTTACTATCACTAAGTTGATACCTTGCTGGTGGACTATTAGTCTCCGGAGGTTTCATCTACCCAGTAGCCAGTGTTATTATCACTAGGTTGATACCTCTGATGGTGGACTATTAGTCTTCGGAGGTATCATCTACTCATTATTGGGTATAAGCGCTTATGGAGGTGGGGTTTTTGTCAGTTTATTTTTCGAGAGACGATAATCACCGGACTACTTTTTTCGTAATGTATACAAAATGGCGGCTTGGATTCCCGATAATAAGAAAATATAAAATAAACAATGTGTATTGTTAATAATCGGCAATTAATGTTAGATATGAAATAAAAAAAATGTCAATGAAAAAAAAAGCTTGTATTGTCATAAAAAAATAATTCCGGAAACAATACTTAAGACTACCATCTATCGACTCTGACTTTTGTAATATATCGTCATCCTGTGACGTTGTTTACAAGGGACGCTGATTAACACAAGCTGGTTACTGATTTATTTTACGATTTTGTGTGCATTTCAGCTGTACGTGCAATAGGTTTTTTTTACTTGTCTTACCTGTTTATGCTTTCCGAAAGTTTGTTTCATCGACAATTTGTTCTTGAATAAGGTTCAAAATAGAAGCAAAAACATTTTTCTTGCAACCAAAAATATTTATGGGGCACCACAGAATGACCACCATCGGTATGTTGGAAGGCGGAATGACCGTAAATGACGTTGCTGTGTCATTTGGTGTTCACCATATGGGGGTTAGCACAAGGTTGCAGGGACCACTGTCACAGATAAGGATATGCCAACATCCTGTAGACCAAAACGTCTTACTCCTAGAGAAGAACGTTACATCAGGATCACATCAGGTCGTGACCGCTTTTTACCAGCAACAAGGATTATCGACAGAGTACGGAGAGCAACTGGAGTCCGCATATCCGCACAAACAGTCCACAATCAACTTAAAGCTTGTCGTTTCAAATCAAGAAGACCACATAAAGGTATGGAGTTAACTGTCCACCACAAAATACAGCGACACGCATGGACAAATCAGCAATTGCACCGAAACTGGAAGACAGTACTTTTTTCGGATGAATCTCAATTCACACTAAAGTTTGCAAATGGTCGCATTCGTGTCTGGAGAAGGCCTGGTGAACGCTTTGCGGTGGCTTGTGTTATGCCAGTTGACCGCTTTGGTGGCAGTTAATTACTGTTGTGGGGAGGAGTGCATTACCCAGGAAAGACCAACTTGGTGGTGATAAGACAAACACTGAATGCACAGCGCTACTGCGTTGATATTTACGCCCTGTCGTGATGCCGTTCATGCACAGAAACAATCGTTTTGTCTTTCAGCAGGATAATGCTTGGTCACACACCGCGCGTCTCTCCATGAACTTTTTACAGGCCAACAATGTTAATGTATTACCCTGGCCGAGTCGTTATCCTGATCTGGCTCCTTTTTAACATGTTTTGGACATGCTAAACAGATAAATTCGAGAGAATCATCATCCATTTAACTCCTTGCATGAATTGGAAAATGTGCTCATCATTGAATGGAACAAGTTCAAGTAAAAGTACAAGTACAAGTTCCAACAAATCATCAGAGGCATGCAACAAAGATGTAGAGCTACCATTGCTTCCAACGGGGTCTGGACAAGATACTGACACTGTGGATTTATGTCTGAATTCATCATATGTCACGTATTGCAAATCAGGAAGCTTGTGAATTACGATTTTTTTTGTACGTTCATGTTCCTATTTATTGTTGTTATTGTTTGTTAGGATAATATATTTATTGCTATGCAATGAAATCTAAATTATTTTTGAAAATATAAAATTAAAAATATTTGTTGCTAAGCTTTGGTTGCTCAGTATATATACATGTATATACATTAGGAAATCGCCCCATTTTGTTTTCAACAGCAGCTTCATTAGTCTGTGTGAATAACATACACTGGGAATAGTTTACAACTTATAAGTATATATTTATTATTTCTGGAAAAAAATACAGTTTTCCAATGCATTTCGTGTTCAAACAGTACATACAATATCTGCAATGAATAATTGAGCCAATGTTATTAGAAAAACAAACTTCAAGAATTTCCGGTTTGGTTTATGGTGTTTAACGCCGCTTTCAACAATATTTGAGTTATATCGTCGCGGTCAATTTTATTGATGGAGGAAACCGGAGTGCCCGGAGAAAACAACCGACCTACCGCAAGTCAATGACAAATTTATCACATAATGTTGTTTCGAGTACACCTCGCCATGAACGGGGTTCGAACTCACTACTTTAGTGGTGCTATGCATTGATTGCACAGGATAAGGTTTTCAAAAGTTATACTCAAGTACTAGTATATAATATGAATAAAATACACTACGTTTTCTATATAAAAGATAGGTATAAGCGTTTTTTTGTGATTATTGGCAATAATATCATCTTCTATCGACAGACCCTTCTTAAATAAAACTTTAATTAACTAAGAGGAACCCTTGGTTCAGTAGCTTCCTTGTTAGCAGCAACCCTCTATCAAGGAAATCCTGATAGAAATTACATGCTCTGGTATATCGTATCAACTGAGAGATATATACTCCATATGCAGGTGCTGCTCGAATGTTGCTACATATAAATGGAAAGTCCACAATGGGAAAATTGAAATCATCTCTTTTTTCGTAATGTTTCGTTCTTAATCTCCTCTCAGTGTCAATGTAGAGGTGTAGGTCATGGTATGAAGCAGACCTATCTGTAACTGTGGTATCCTTTATTTCAAGCTGCTCAATGGGATAGATGCGATCAACGAAATCACCAATCCTAGAATTATTTAGTGAAAGGACATAATCTATATAGCGGAACGTGAAATTAAATGATCGGGCTAGCGTTTTTGTTGAGAAGCCACTGTATGAAGTATGAAGTCTGCCTCATACGAATAAATTCACCATAAAACAGGTTTTATCGATAGTCTATTACTTACTAACCACGATCCTATATTTGTATAATTGTGTATGTATACTTTGTAGATTTGAAAATCATTCGTGATGCTTAAAGTTGACCTAACACCAATTAATCATCATGTTCATCCACAAACATAGCGGTTATGAAAAACAGAACTTATTACAATGTTGCACGCTATGTTATTATATTATAGGGAATACATTGAAAGCATATATTTAACAGATATTTGTAGCATTTTATTAGTTTTAATTTCATATTATATTGTCTAAATAATGAGCGTACCCTATAAAGGTCATGTACACTAAACTTGATATCTACGTTTTTATTACTATCACTAGGTTGATACCTCTGCTGGTGGGCTATTAGTCTTCGGAGGTATCATCTACCCAGTAGTCAGTGTTACTATTATTAGATTGATACCTGTGCTGGTGGACTATTAGTCTTCGGAGGTAACATCTACCCAGTAGTCAGTGTTACTATCACTAGGTTGATACCTCTGGATGTGGACTATTAGTCTTTGGACGTATCATCTACCCAGTGGTCAGTGTTACTATTACTAGGTTGATACCTCTGGATGTGGACTATTAGTCTCCAGAGGTAACATCTACCCAGTAGTCAGTGTTACTATCACTAGGTTGATACCTCTGGATGTGGACTATTAGTCTCCGGAGGTGACATCTATCCAGTAGTCAGTGTTACTATCACTAGATTGATACCTCTGTTGGTGGATTATTAGTCTCCGAAGGAAACATCTACCCAGTAGTCAGTGTTACTATCACTAGGTTGATACCTCTGCTGGTGGACTATTAGTCTCCGGAGGTGAGATCTACCCAGTAATCAGTGTTATTATCACTAGATTGATACCTCTGCTGGTGGATTATTAGTCTTCGGGGGTGACATCTACCCAGTAGTCAGTGTTACTATCACTAGGTTGATACCTCTGGATGTGGACTATTAGTCCGCTGAGGTATCATCTACCCAGTAGTCAGTGTTACTATCATTAGGTTGATACCTCCGCTGATGGATTATTAGTCTCCGGAGGTATTATCTACCCAGTAGTCAGTGTTACTATCACTAGGTTGATACCTCTGCTGGAGGATTATTAGTCTCCGGAGGTATCATCTACCCAGTAGTCAGTGTTACTATCACTAGGTTGATACCTCTGCTGGTGGATTTTTAGTCTCTGGAGGTATCATCTACCCAGTAGTCAGTGTTACTATCACTAGGTTGATACCTCTGGATGTGGACTATTAGTCTCCGGAGGTAACATCTACCCTTTAGTCATTGTTACTATAACTAGGTTGATACTTCTGCTGGTGGATTATTAGTCTCTGGATGTATCATCTACCCAGTAGTCAGTGTTACTATCACTAGGTTGATACTTCTGCTGGTGGATTATTAGTCTCCGGAGGTATCATCTACCCAGTAGTCAGTGTTACTATCACTAGGTTGATACCTCTGCTGGTGGATTTTTAGTCTCTGGAGGTATCATCTACCCAGTAGTCAGTGTTACTATCACTAGGTTGATACCTCTGGATGTGGACTATTAGTCTCCGGAGGTAACATCTACCCTTTAGTCATTGTTACTATAACTAGGTTGATACCTCTGGATGTGGACTATTAATCTCCAGAGGTGACATCTACCCAGTAGTCAGTGTTACTATCACTAGATTGATACCTCTGCTGGTAGATTATTAGTCTCCGGTGGAAACATCTAACCATTAGTCAGTGTTACTATCACTAGGTTGATACCTCTGCTGGTGGACTATTAGTCTTCGAAGATATCATCTACCCAGTAGTCAGTGTTACTATCACTAGATTGATACCTCTGCTGGTGGACTATTAGTGTCCGGAGGTAGCATCTACCAATTAGTCAATGTTACTATCACTAGGTTGATATCTCTGCTGGTGGACTATTAATCTTCGGAGGTATCATCTACCCAGTAGTCAGTGTTAATATCACTAGGTTGATACCTCTGTTGGTGGATTATTAGTCTCTGGATGTATCATTTACCGAGTATTCAGTGTTACTATCACTAGGTTGATACCTCTGCTGGTGGACTATTAGTCTGCGGAGGTATCATCTACCCAGTAGTTAGTGGTACTATCACTAGATTGATACCTCTACTGGTGAACTATTAATCTCCGGAGGTATCATCTACTCAGTAGTCAGTGTTACTATCACTAGGTTGATACCTCTGGATGTGGACTATTAGTCTCCGGAGGTATCATCTACCCAGTAGTCAGTGTTACTATCACTTGGTTGATACCTCTGGATGTGGACTATTAGTCTCCGGAGGTAACATCTACCCTTTAGTCAGTGTTACTATTACTAAGTTGATACCTCTGGATGTGGACTATTAATCTACAGAGGTGACATCTACCCAGTAGTCAGTGTTACTATCACTAGATTGATACCTCTGCTGGTGGATTATTAGTCTCCGAAGGAAACATCTACCCATTAGTCAGTGTTATTATCACTAGGTTGATACCTCTGCTGGTGGACTATTAGTCTTCGAAGATATCATCTACCCAGTAGTCAGTGTTACTATCACTAGATTGATACCTCTGCTGGTGGACTATTAGTCTCCGGAGGTAACATCAACCAATTAGTCAATGTTACTATCACTAGGTTGATACCTCTGCTGGTGGACTATTAATCTCCGGTGGTATCATCTACCCAGTAGTCAGTGTTAATATCACTAGGTTGATACCTCTGTTGGTGGATTATTAGTCACTGGATGTATCATCTACCGAGTAGTCAGTGTTACTATCACTAGGTTGATACCTCTGATGGTGGACTATTAGTCTGCGGAGGTATCATCTACCCAGTAGTTAGTGTTACTATTACTAGATTGATACCTCTGCTGGTGGACTATTAGTCTCCGGAGGTAACATCTACCCAGTAGTCAGTGGTACTTTCACTAGGTTGATACCTCTGCTGGTGGTCTATTAGTCTCCGGATGTATCATCTTACCAGTAGTCAGTGTTACTATCACTAGGTTGATACTTCTGCTGGTGGATTATTAGTCTCCGGAGGTATCATCTACCCAGTAGTCAGTGTTACTATCACTAGGTTGATACCTCTGCTGGTGGATTTTTAGTCTCCGGAGGAATCATCTACCAAGTAGTCAGTGTTACTATCACTAGGTTGATACCTCTGGATGTGGACTATTAGTCTCCGGAGGTAACATCTACCCTTTAGTCAGTGTTACTATAACTAGGTTGATACCTCTGGATGTGGACTATTAATCTCCAGAGGTGACATCTACCCAGTAGTCACTGTTACTATCACTAGATTGATACCTCTGCTGGTGGATTATTGGTCTCCGGAGGAAACATCTAACCATTAGTCAGTGTTACTATCACTAGGTTGATACCTCTGCTGGTGGACTATTAGTCTTCGAAGATATCATGTACCCAGTAGTCAGTGTTACTATCACTAGATTGATACCTCTGCTGGTGGACTATTAGTGTCCGGAGGTAACATCTACCAATTAGTCAATGTTACTATCACTAGGTTGATATCTCTGCTGGTGGACTATTAATCTCCGGAGGTATCATCTACCCAGTAGTCAGTGTTAATATCACTAGGTTGATACCTCTGTTGGTGGATTATTAGTCTCTGGATGTATCATCTACCGAGTAGTCAGTGTTACTATCACTAGGTTGATACCTCTGCTGGTGGACTATTCGTCTGCGAAGGTATCATCTACCCAGTAGTTAGTGTTACTATCACTAGATTGATACCTCTGCTGGTGGACTATTAGTCTCCGGAGGTAACATCTACCCAGTAGTCAGTGGTACTATCACTAGGTTGATACCTCTACTGGTGAACTATTAATCTCCGGAGGTATCATCTACTCAGTAGTCAGTGTTACTATCACTAGGTTGATACCTCTGGATGTGGACTATTAGTCTCCGGAGGTATCATCTACCCAGTAGTCAGTGTTACTATCAATAGGTTGATACCTCTGGATGTGGACTATTAGTCTCCGGAGGTAACATCTACCAAGTAGTCAGTGTTACTATCACTAGGTTGATACCTCTGCTGGTGGACTATTAATCGCCGGAGATATCATCTACCCAGTAGTCAGTGTTACTATCACTAGGTTGATACCTCTGGATGTGAACTATTAGTCTCCTGAGGTGACATCTACCCATTAGTCAGTGTTACTATCACTAGGTTGATACCTCTGGATGTGGACTATTAGTCTTCGGAGGTAACATCTATCCATTAGTCAGTGCTACTATCACTAGGTTGATACCTCTGGATGTGGACTATTAGTTTCCTGGGGTGACATCTACCCAGTAGTGAGTGTTACTATCACTAGATTGATACCTCTCCTGGTGGGTTATTAGTCTTCGGTGGAAACGTCTACCCAGTAGTCAGTGTTACTATCACTAGGTTGATACCTCTGCTGGTGGACTATTAGTCTTCGAAGATATCATTTACCCAGTAGTCAGTGTTACTATCACTAGATTGATACCTCTGCTGGTGGACTATTAGTCTCCGGAGGTAACATCTACCCATTAGTCACTGTTACTATCACTAGGTTGATACCTCTGCTGGTGGACTATTAATCTCCGGAGGTATCATCTACCCAGTAGTCAGTGTTAATATCACTAGATTGATACCTCTGCTGGTGGATTATTAGTCTCCGGAGGAAACATCTACCTAGTAGTCAGTGTTACTATCACTAGGTTGATACCTCTGCTTGTGGACTATTAGTCTCCGAAGATATCATCTACCCAGTAGGCAGTGTTACTATCACTAGATTGATACCTCTGCTTGTGGACTATTAGTCTCCGAAGATATCATCTACCCAGTAGTCAGTGGTACTATCACTAGGTTGATACCTCTGCTGGGGGACAATTAATCTCGGAGGTATCATCTTCCCAGTAGTCAGTGTTACTATCACTAGGTTGATACCTCTGGATGTGGACTATTAGTCTCCGGAGGTAACATCTACCCTTTAGTCAGTGTTACTATAACTAGGTTGATACCTCTGGATGTGGACTATTAGTCTCCGAAGGTGACATTTACCCAGTAGTCAGTGTTACTATCACTAGATTGATACCTCTGCTGGTGGATTATTAGTCTCCGGAGGAAACATCTACCCATTAGTCAGTGTTACAATCACTAGGTTGATACCTCTGCTGGTGGTCTATTAGTCTCCGGAGGTATCATCTACCCAGTAGTCAGTGTTACTATCACTAGGTTGATACTTCTGCTGGTGGATTATTAATCTCCGGAGGTATCATCTACCCAGTAGTCAGCGTTACTATCACTAGGTTGATACCTCTGCTGGTGGATTTTTAGTCTCCGGAGGTATCATCTACCCAGTAGTCAGTGTTACTATCACTAGGTTGATACCTCTGGATGTGGACTATTAGTCTCCGGAGGTAACATCTACCATTTAGTCAGTGTTACTATAACTAGGTTGATACCTCTGGATGTGGACTATTAATCTCCAGAGGTGACATCTACCCAGTAGTCAGTGTTACTATCACTAGATTGATACCTCTGCTGGTGGATTATTAGTCTCCGGAGGAAACATCTACCCATTAGTCAGTGTTACTATCACTAGGTTGATACCTCTGCTGGTGGACTATTAATCTTCGAAGATATCATCTACCCAGTAGTCAGTGTTACTATCACTAGATTGATACCTCTGCTGGTGGACTATTAGTCTCCGGAGGTAACATCTACCAATTAGTCAATGTTACTATCACTAGGTTGATACCTCTGCTGGTGGACTATTAATCTCCGGAGGTATCATCTACCCAGTAGTCAGTGTTAATATCACTAGGTTGATACCTCTGTTGGTGGATTATTAGTCTCCGGATGTATCATCTACCGAGTAGTCAGTGTTACTATCACTAGGTTAATACCTCTGCTGGTGGACTATTAGTCTGCGGAGGTATCATCTACCCAGTAGTTAGTGTTACTATTACTAGATTGATACCTCTGCTGGTGGACTATTAGTCTCCGGAGGTAACATCTACCCAGTAGTCAGTGGTACTATCACTAGGTTGATACCTCTGCTGGTGGTCTATTAATCTCCGGAGGTATCATCTTCCCAGTAGTCAGTGTTACTATCACTAGGTTGATAATTCTGTTGGTGGATTATTAGTCTCCGGAGGTATCATCTACCCAGTAGTCAGTGTTACTATCACTAGGTTGATACCTCTGCTGGTGGATTTTTAGTCTCCGGAGGTATCATCTACCAAGTAGTCAGTGTTACTATCACTAGGTTGATACCTCTGGATGTGGACTATTAGTCTCCGGAGGTAACATCTACCCTTTAGTCAGTGTTACTATAACTAGGTTGGTACCTCTGGATGTGGACTATTAATCTCCAGAGGTGACATCTATCCAGTAGTCAGTGTTACTATCACTAGATTGATACCTCTGCTGGTGGATTATTAGTCTCCGGAGGAAACATCTAACCATTAGTCAGTGTTACTATCACTAGGTTGATACCTCTGCTGGTGGACTATTAGTCTTCGAAGATATCATCTACCCAGTAGTCAGTGTTACTATTACTAGATTGATACCTCTGCTGGTGGACTATTAGTGTCCGGAGGTAACATCTACCAATTAGTCAATGTTACTATCACTAGGTTGATATCTCTGCTGGTGGACTATTAATTTCCGGAGGTATCATCTACCCAGTAGTCAGTGCTAATATCACTAGGTTGATACCTCTGTTGGTGGATTATTAGTCTCTGGATGTATCATCTACCGAGTAGTCAGTGTTACTATCACTAGGTTGATACCTCTGCTGGTGGACTATTAGTCTGCGGAGGTATCATCTACCCAGTAGTTAGTGTTACTATCACTAGATTGATACCTCTGCTGGTGGACTATTAGACTCCGGAGGTAACATCTACCCAGTAGTCAGTGGTACTATCACTAGGTTGATACCTCTACTGGTGAACTATTAATCTCCGGAGGTATCATCTACTCAGTAGTCAGTGTTACTATGACTAGGTTGATACCTCTGGAGGTGGACTATTAGTCTCCGGAGGTATCATCTACCCAGTAGTCAGTGTTACTATCACTATGTTGATACCTCTGGATGTGGACTATTAGTCTCCGGAGGTAACATCTACCCTTTAGTCAGTGTTACTATAACTAGGTTGATACCTCTGGATGTGGACTATTAATCTACAGAGGTGACATCTACCCAGTAGTCAGTGTTACTATCACTAGATTGATACCTCTGCTGGTGGACTATTAGTCTCCGGAGGTAACATCTACCAATTAGTCAATTTTACTATCACTAGGTTGATACCTCTGCTGGTGGACTATTAATCTCCGGAGGTATCATCTACCCAGTAGTCAGTGTTAATATCACTAGGTTGATACCTCTCTTGGTGGATTATTAGTCTCTGGATGTATCATCTACCGAGTAGTCAGTGTTACTATCACTAGGTTGATACCTCTGCTGGTGGACTATTAGTCTGCGGAGGTATCATCTACCCAGTAGTTAGTGTTACTATTACTAGATTGATACCTCTGCTGGTGGACTATTAGTCTCCGGAGGTAACATCTACCCAGTAGTCTGTGGTACTATCACTAGGTTGATACCTCTACTGGTGAACTATTAACCTCCGGAGGTATCATCTACTCAGTAGTCAGTGTTACTATCACTAGGTTGATACCTCTGGATGTGGACTATTAGTCTCCGGAGGTAACATCTACCCTTTAGTCAGTGTTACTATCACTAGGTTGATACCTCTGGATGTGGACTATAATCTCCGGAGGTGACATCTACACAGTAGTCAGTGTTACTATCACTAGATTGATACCTCTGCTGGTGGATTATTAGTCTTCGAAGATATCATCTACCCAGTAGTCAGTGTTACTATCACTAGGTTGATACCTCTGTTGGTGGATTATTAGTCTCCGGAGGTATCATCTACCCAGTAGTCAGTGTTACTATCACTAGGTTGATACCTCTGCTGGTGGACTATTAGTCTCCACATGTATCATCTACCCAGTAGTCAGTGTTACTATCACTAGATTGATACCTCTGCTGGTGGACTATTAGTCTCCGGAGGTAACATCTACCCAGTAGTCAGTGTTACTATCACTAGGTTGATACCTCTGGATGTGAACTATTAGTCTCCTGATGTGACATCTACCCATTAGTCAGTGTTACTATCACTAGGTTGATACCTCTGGATGTGGACTATTAGTCTCCGGAGGTAACATCTACCCATTAGTCAGTGCTACTATCACTAGGTTGATACCTCTGGATGTGTACTATTAGTTTCCTGGGGTGACATCTACCCAGTAGTCAGTGTTACTATCACTAGATTGATACCTCTGCTGGTGGGTTATTAGTCTTCGGAGGAAACGTCTACCCAGTAGTCAGTGTTACTATAACTAGGTTGATACCTCTGCTGGTGGACTATTAGTCTTCGAAGATATCATCTACCCAGTAGTCAGTGTTACTATCACTAGATTGATACCTCTGCTGGTGGACTATTAGTCTCCGGAGGTAACATCTACCAATTAGTCAATTTTACTATCACTAGGTTGATACCTCTGCTGGTGGACTATTAATCTCCGGAGGTATCATCTACCCAGTAGTCAGTGTTAATATCACTAGGTTGATACCTCTCTTGGTGGATTATTAGTCTCTGGATGTATCATCTACCGAGTAGTCAGTGTTACTATCACTAGGTTGATACCTCTGCTGGTGGACTATTAGTCTGCGGAGGTATCATCTACCCAGTAGTTAGTGTTACTATTACTAGATTGATACCTCTGCTGGTGGACTATTAGTCTCCGGAGGTAACATCTACCCAGTAGTCAGTGGTACTATCACTAGGTTGATACCTCTACTGGTGAACTATTAACCTCCGGAGGTATCATCTACTCAGTAGTCAGTGTTACTATCACTAGGTTGATACCTCTGGATGTGGACTATTAGTCTCCGGAGGTAACATCTACCCTTTAGTCAGTGTCACTATCACTAGGTTGATACCTCTGGATGTGGACTATAATCTCCGGAGGTGACATCTACACAGTAGTCAGTGTTACTATCACTAGATTGATACCTCTGCTGGTGGATTATTAGTCTTCGAAGATATCATCTACCCAGTAGTCAGTGTTACTATCACTAGGTTGATACCTCTGTTGGTGGATTATTAGTCTCCGGAGGTATCATCTACCCAGTAGTCAGTGTTACTATCACTAGGTTGATACCTCTGCTGGTGGACTATTAGTCTCCACATGTATCATCTACCCAGTAGTCAGTGTTACTATCACTAGATTGATACCTCTGCTGGTGGACTATTAGTCTCCGGAGGTAACATCTACCCAGTAGTCAGTGTTACTATCACTAGGTTGATACCTCTGGATGTGAACTATTAGTCTCCTGATGTGACATCTACCCATTAGTCAGTGTTACTATCACTAGGTTGATACCTCTGGATGTGGACTATTAGTCTCCGGAGGTAACATCTACCCATTAGTCAGTGCTACTATCACTAGGTTGATACCTCTGGATGTGTACTATTAGTTTCCTGGGGTGACATCTACCCAGTAGTCAGTGTTACTATCACTAGATTGATACCTCTGCTGGTGGGTTATTAGTCTTCGGAGGAAACGTCTACCCAGTAGTCAGTGTTACTATCACTAGGTTGATACCTCTGCTGGTGGACTATTAGTCTTCGAAGATATCATCTACCCAGTAGTCAGTGTTACTATCACTAGATTGATACCTCTGCTGGTGGACTATTAGTCTCCGGAGGTAACATCTACCCATTAGTCACTGTTACTATCACTAGGTTGATACCTCTGCTGGTGGACTATTAATCTCCGGAGGTATCATCTACCAAGTAGTCAGTGTTAATATCACTAGATTGATACCTCTGCTGGTGGATTATTAGTCTCCTGAGGAAACATCTACCTTGTAGTCAGTGTTACTATCACTAGGTTGATACCTTTGCTTGTGGACTATTAGTCTTCGAAGATATCATCTACCCAGTAGGCAGTGTTACTATCACTAGATTGATACCTCTGCTGGTGGATTATTAGTCTTCGAAGATATCATCTACCCAGTAGTCAGTGTTACTATCACTAGGTTGATACCTCTGTTGGTGGATTATTAGTCTCCGGAGGTATCATCTACCCAGTAGTCAGTGTTACTTTCACTAGGTTGATACCTCTGCTGGTGGACTATTAGTCTCCACATGTATCATCTACCCAGTAGTCAGTGTTACTATCACTAGATTGATACCTCTGCTGGTGGACTATTAGTCTCCGGAGGTAACATCTACCCAGTAGTCAGTGTTACTTTCACTAGGTTGATACCTCTGGATGTGAACTATTAGTCTCCTGATGTGACATCTACCCATTAGTCAGTGTTACTATCACTAGGTTGATACCTCTGGATGTGGACTATTAGTCTCCGGAGGTAACATCTACCCATTAGTCAGTGCTACTATCACTAGGTTGATACCTCTGGATGTGTACTATTAGTTTCCTGGGGTGACATCTACCCAGTAGTCAGTGTTACTATCACTAGATTGATACCTCTGCTGGTGGGTTATTAGTCTTCGGAGGAAACGTCTACCCAGTAGTCAGTGTTACTATCACTAGGTTGATACCTCTGCTGGTGGACTATTAGTCTTCGAAGATATCATCTACCCAGTAGTCAGTGTTACTATCACTAGATTGATACCTCTGCTGGTGGACTATTAGTCTCCGGAGGTAACATCTACCCATTAGTCACTGTTACTATCACTAGGTTGATACCTCTGCTGGTGGACTATTAATCTCCGGAGGTATCATCTACCAAGTAGTCAGTGTTAATATCACTAGATTGATACCTCTGCTGGTGTATTATTAGTCTCCTGAGGAAACATCTACCTAGTAGTCAGTGTTACTATCACTAGGTTGATACCTTTGCTTGTGGACTATTAGTCTTCGAAGATATCATCTACCCAGTAGGCAGTGTTACTATCACTAGATTGATACCTCTGCTGGCGGACTATTAGTCTCCGAAGATATCATCTACCCAGTAGACAGTGGTACTATCTCTAGGTTGATACCTCTGCTGGTGGACAATTAATCTCCGGAGGTATCATCTTCCCAGTAGTCAGTGTTACTATCACTAGGTTGATACCTCTGGATGTGGACTATTAGTCTCCGGAGGTAACATCTACCCTTTAGTCAGTGTTACTATAACTAGGTTGATACCTCTGGATGTGGACTATTAGTCTCCGAAGGTGACATTTACCCAGTAGTCAGTGTTACTATCACTAGATTGATACCTCTGCTGGTGGATTATTAGTCTCCGGAGGAAACATCTACCCATTAGTCAGTGTTACAATCACTAGGTTGATACCTCTGCTGGTGGTCTATTAGTCTCCGGAGGTATCATCTACCCAGTAGTCAGTGTTACTATCACTAGGTTGATACTTCTGCTGGTGGATTATTAGTCTCCGGAGGTATCATCTACCCAGTAGACAGTGTTACTATCACTAGGTTGATACCTCTGCTGGTTGATTTTTAGTCTCCGGAGGTATCATCTACCCAGTAGTCAGTGTTACTATCACTAGGTTGATACCTCTGGATGTGGACTATTAGTCTCCGGAGGTAACATCTACCCTTTAGTCAGTGTTACTATAACTAGGTTGATACCTCTGGATGTGGACTATTAATCTCCAGAGGTGACATCTACCCAGTAGTCAGTGTTACTATCACTAGATTGATACCTCTGCTGGTGGATTATTAGTCTCAGGAGGAAACATCTACCCATTAGTCAGTGTTACTATCACTAGGTTGATACCTCTGCTGGTGGACTATTAGTCGTCGAAGATATCATCTACCCAGTAGTCAGTGTTACTATCACTAGATTGATACCTCTGCTGGTGGACTATTAGTCTCCGGAGGAAACATCTACCCATTAGTCAATGTTACTATCACTAGGTTGATACCTCTGCTGGAGGACTATTAATCTCCGGAGGTATCATCTACCCAGTAGTCAGTGTTAATATCACTAGGTTGATACCTCTGTTGGTGGATTATTAGTCTCTGGATGTATCATCTACCGAGTAGTCAGTGTTACTATCACTAGGTTGATACCTCTGCTGGTAGACTATTAGTCTCGGATGTATCATCTACCCAGTAGTCAGTGGTACTATCACTAGGTTGATACCTCTACTGGTGGATTATTAATCTCTGGAGTTATCATCTACTCAGTAGTCTGTGTTACTATCACTAGGTTGATACCTCTGGATGTGGACTATTAGTCTCCGGAGGTAACATCTACCCTTTAGTCAGTGTTACTATCACTAGGTTGATACCTCTGGATGTGGACTATAATCTCCGGAGGTGACATCTACCCAGTAGTCAGTGTTACTATCACTAGATTGATACCTCTGCTGGTGGATTATTAGTCTTCGAAGATATCATCTACCCAGTAGTCAGTGTTACTATCACTAGGTTGATACCTCTGTTGGTGGATTATTAGTCTCCGGAGGTATCATCTACACAGGAGTCAGTGTTACTATCACTATGTTGATACCTCTGCTGGTGGACTATTAGTCTCCGGAGGTAACATCTACCCAGTAGTCAGTGTTACTATCACTAGGTTGATACCTCTGCTGGTGGACTATTAATCGCCGGAGATATCATCTACCCAGTAGTCAGTGTTACTTTCACTAGATTGATACCTCTGGATGTGAACTATTAGTCTCCTGAGGTGACATCTACCCATTAGTCAGTGTTACTATCACTAGGTTGATACCTCTGGATGTGGACTATTAGTCTCCGGAGGTAACTTCTACCCATTAGTAAGTGTTACTATCACTAGGTTGATTCATCTGGATGTGGACTATTAGTTTCCTGAGGTGACATCTACCCAGTAGTCAGTGTTACTATCACTAGATTGATACCTATGCTGGTGGGTTATTAGTCTTCGGAGGAAACGTCTACCCAGTAGTCAGTGTTACTATCACTAGGTTGATACCTCTGCTGGTGGACTATTAATCTTCGAAGATATCATCTACCCAGTAGTCAGTGTTACTATCACTAGATTGAGACCTCTGCTGGTGGACTATTAGTCTCCGAGGTAACATCTACCCATTAGTCACTGTTACTATCACTAGGTTGATACCTCTGCTTGTGGACTATTAGTCTTCGAAGATATCATCTACCCAGTAGGCAGTGTTACTTTAACTAGATTGATACCTCTGCTGGTGGATTATTAGTCTCCGGAGGTAACATTTACCCATTAGTCACTGTTACTATCACTAGGTTGATACCTCTGCTGGTGGACTATTAATCTCCGGAGGTATCATCTACCCAGTAGTCAGTGTTAATATCACTAGGTTGATACCTCTGCTGTTGGACTATTAATCTCCGGAGGTATCATCTACCCAGTGGTCGGTGTTACTAAAACTAGGTTGATACCTCTGGATGTGGACTATTAGTCTCCGAAGGTAAGATCTACCCTTTAGTCAGTGTTACTATCACTAGGTTCATAGCTCTGGATGTGGACTATTAATCTCCGGAGGTAACATCTACTCTTTATTCAGTGTTACTATCACTAGGTTGATACCTCTGTTGGTGGATTATTAGTCTCCGGATGTATCATCTACCCAGAAGTCAGTGTTACTATCACTAGGTTGATACCTCAGGATGTGGACTATTAGTCTTCGGAGGTAGCATCTACCCTTTAGTCAGTGTTACTATCTCTAGGTTGATACCTCTGGATGTGGACTATTAGTCTCCGGAGGTATCATCTACCCAGTAGTCAGTGTTACTATCACTAGGTTGATACTTCTGGGGGTGGACTACTAATCTCCGGAGGTATCATCTACCCAGTAGTCAGTGTTACTATCACTAGGTTGATACCTCTGCTGGTGGACTACTAGTCTCCGGATGTATCATCTACCCAGTAGTCAGTGTTACTATCACTAGGTTGATACCTTAGCTTGTGGACTATTGATTCCCCAAGGTATCATCTACCCAGTAGTCAGTGTTACTATCACTAGGTTGATACCTCTGCTGGTGGACTACTAGTCTCCGGAGGTATCATCTACCCAGTAGTCAGTGTTTCAATCACTATATTGATACCTCTATTGGTGGACTTTTAGTCTCCGGAAGTATCATCTACCCAGTAGTCAGTGTTACTATCACTAGGTTGATACCTCTGCTGGTGGACTATTAATCTCCAGAGGTATCATCTACCCAGTATTCAGTGTTACTATCTCTAGGTTGATATCTCTGCTGGTGGACTACTAGTCTCCGGAGGTATCATCTACCCAGTAGTCAGTGTTATTCTCACTACGTTGATACCTTTGCTGGTGGACTATTAGTCCTCGCTGGTATCATCCAACCAGTAGCCAGTGTTACTATCACTAGGTTGATACCTCTGCTGGTGGACTATTAGTCTCCGGAGATATGATCTACCCAGTAGTCAGTGTTACTATCACTAGGTTGATACCTCTGCATGAGGATTATTAATCTCCGGAGGTATCATCTACCCAGTAGTCAGTGTTACCATCACTAGGTTGATATCTATGCCGGTGGACTACTAGTCTCCGGATGTATCATCTACCCAGTAGCCAGTATTACTCTCACTAGGTTGATACCTCTGCTGGTGGACTATTAGTCTCCGGAGATATCATCTACCCAGTAGTCAGTGTTACTATCACTAGGTTGATACCTCTGCAGGTGGATTATTAATCTCCGGAGGTATCATCTACCCAGTAGTCAGTGTTACCATCACTAGGTTGATATATCTGCCGGTGGGCTATTAGTCTCCGGAGGTATCATCTACCAAGTAGTCAGTGTTACTTTCACTAGGTTGATACTTCTGCTGGTGGACTATTAGTCTCCGTAAGGTATCATCTACCAAGTAGTCAGTGTTACTATCACAGGGTTGATACCTCTGCTGGTGGATTATTAGTCTCCGGAGGTAACATCTACCCATTAGTCACTGTTACTATCACTAGGTTGATACCTCTGCTGGTGGACTATTAATCTCCGGAGGTATCATCTACCCAGTAGTCAGTGTTAATATCACTAGGTTGATACCTCTGCTGGTGGACTATTAATCTCCGGAGGTATCATCTACCCAGTGGTCGGTGTTACTAAAACTAGGTTGATACCTCTGGATGTGGACTATTAGTCTCCGGAGGTAAGATCTACCCTTTAGTCAGTGTTACTATCACTAGGTTCATAGCTCTGGATGTGGACTATTAATCTCCGGAGGTAACATCTACTCTTTAGTCAGTGTTACTATAACTAGGTTGATACCTCTGCTGGTGGATTTTTAGTCTCCGGAGGTATCATCTACCCAGTAGTCAGTGTTACTATCACTAGGTTGATACTTCTGGATGTGGACTATTAGTCTCCGGAGGTAACATCTACCGTTTAGTCAGTGTTACTATAACTAGGTTGATACCTCTGGATGTGGACTATTAATCTCCAGAGGTGACATATACCCAGTAGTCAGTGTTACTATCACTAGATTGATACCTCTGCTGGTGGATTATTAGTCTCCGGAGGAAACATCTACCCATTAGTCAGTGTTACTATCACTAGGTTGATACCTCTGCTGGTGGACTATTAGTCTTCGAAGATATCATCTACCCAGTAGTCAGTGTTACTATCACTAGATTGATACCTCTGCTGGTGGACTATTAGTCTCCGGAGGAAACATCTACCCATTAGTCAATGTTACTATCACTAGGTTGATACCTCTGCTGGTGGACTATTAATCTCCGGAGGTATCATCTACCCAGTAGTCAGTGTTAATATCACTAGGTTGATACCTCTGTTGGAGGATTATTAGTCTCTGGATGTATCATCTACCGAGTAGTCAGTGTTACTATCACTAGGTTGATACCTCTGCTGGTGGACTATTAGTCTCCGGAGGTATCATCTACCCAGTAGTCAGTGGTACTATCACTAGGTTGATACCTCTACTGGTGGATTATTAATCTCCGGAGTTATCATCTACTCAGTAGTCAGTGTTACTATCACTAGGTTGATACCTCTGGATGTGGACTATTAGTCTCCGGAGGTAACATCTACCCTTTAGTCAGTGTTACTATCACTAGGTTGATACCTCTGGATGTGGACTATAATCTCCGGAGGTGACATCTACCCAGTAGTCAGTGTTACTATCACTAGATTGATACCTCTGCTGGTGGAATATTAGTCTTCGAAGATATCATCTACCCAGTAGTCAGTGTTACTATCACTAGGTTGATACCTCTGTTGGTGGATTATTAGTCTCCGGAGGTATCATCTATCCAGGAGTCAGTGTTACTATCACTAGGTTGATACCTCTGCTGGTGGACTATTAGTCTCCACATGTATCATCTACCCAGTAGTCAGTGTTACTATCACTAGATTGATACCTCTGCTGGTGGACTATTAGTCTCCGGAGGTAACATCTACCCAGTAGTCAGTGTTACTATCACTAGGTTGATACCTCTGCTGGTGGACTATTAATCGCCGGAGGTATCATCTACCCAGTAGTCAGTGTTACTTTCACTAGGTTGATACCTCTGGATGTGAACTATTAGTCTCCTGAGGTGACATCTACCCATTAGTCAGTGTTACTATCACTAGGTTGATACCTCTGGATGTGGACTATTAGTCTCCGGAGGTAACTTCTACCCATTAGTAAGTGTTACTATCACTAGGTTGATTCCTCTGGATGTGGACTATTAGTTTCCTAAGGTGACATCTACCCAGTAGTCAGTGTTACTATCACTAGATTGATACCTATGCTGGTGGGTTATTAGTCTTCGGAGGAAACGTCTACCCTTTAGTCAGTGTTACTATCACTAGGTTGATACCTCTGCTGGTGGACTATTAGTCTTCGAAGATATCATCTACCCAGTAGTCAGTGTTACTTTCACTAGATTGATACCTCTGCTGGTGGATTATTAGTCTCCGGAGGTAACATCTACCCATTAGTCACTGTTACTATCACTAGATTGATACCTCTGCTGGTGGACTATTAATCTCCGGAGGTATCATCTACCCAGTAGTCAGTGTTAATATCACTAGGTTGATACCTCTGCTGGTGGACTATTAATCTCCGGAGGTATCATCTACCCAGTGGTCGGTGTTACTAAAACTAGGTTGATACCTCTGGATGTGGACTATTAGTCTCCGGAGGTAAGATCTACCCTTTAGTCAGTGTTACTGTCACTAGGTTCATAGCTCTGGATGTGGACTATTAATCTCCGGAGGTAACATCTACTCTTTAGTCAGTGTTACTATCACTAGGTTGATACCTCTGTTGGTGGATTATTAGTCTCCGGATGTATCATCTACCCAGAAGTCAGTGTTACTATCACTAGGTTGATACCTCAGGATGTGGACTATTAGTCTTCGGAGGTAGCATCTACCCTTTAGTCAGTGTTACTATCACTAGGTTGATACCTCTGGGGTGGACTACTAATCTCCGGAGGTATCATCTACCCAGTAGTCAGTGTTACTATCACAGGTTGATACCTCTGCTGGTGGACTACTAGTCTCCGGATGTATCATCTACCCAGTAGCCAATGTTACTATCACTAGGTTGATACCTCTTCTGGTGGACTATTAATCTCCTGAGGTATTATCTACCCAGTAGCCAGTGTTACTATCACTAGGTTGATACCTTAGCTTGTGGACTATTGATTCCCCAAGGTATCATCTACCCAGTAGTCAGTGTTACTATCACTAGGTTGATACCTCTGCTGGTGGACTACTAGTCTCCGGAGGTATCATCTACCCAGTAGTCAGTGTTTCAATCACTATATTGATACCTCTATTGGTGGACTTTTAGTCTCCGGAAGTATCATCTACCCAGTAGTCAGTGTTACTATCACTAGGTTGATACCTCTGCTGGTGGACTATTAATCTCCAGAGGTATCATCTACCCAGTATTCAGTGTTACTATCTCTAGGTTGATATCTCTGCTGGTGGACTACTAGTCTCCGGAGGTATCATCTACCCAGTAGTCAGTGTTATTCTCACTACATTGATACCTTTGCTGGTGGACTATTAGTCCTCGCTGGTATCATCCAACCAGTAGCCAGTGTTACTATCACTAGATTGATACCTCTGCTGGTGGACTATTAGTCTCCGGAGATATGATCTACCCAGTAGTCAGTGTTACTATCACTAGGTTGATACCTCTGCATGAGGATTATTAATCTCCGGAGGTATCATCTACCCAGTAGTCAGTGTTACCATCACTAGGTTGATATCTCTGCCGGTGGACTATTAGTCTCCGGAGGTATCATCTACCAAGTAGTCAGTGTTACTATCACTAGGTTGATACTTCTGATGGTGGACTATTAGTCTCCGTAAGGTATCATCTACCAAGTAGTCAGTGTTACTATCACAAGGTTGATACCTCTGCTGGTGGACTATTAGTCTCCGGAGGTATCATCTACCCAGTAGTCAGTGTTACTATCACTAGGTTGATACCTCTGCTGGTGGACTACTAGTTTCCGGAGGTATCATCTACCCAGTAGTCAGTGTTACTCTCACTACGTTGATACCTCTGCTGGTGGACTATTAGTCTCCGGAGATATGATCTAGCCAGTAGTCAGTGTTACTATCACTAGGTTGATATCTCTGCTGGTGGACTATTAGTCTCCGGAGGTATCATCTACCCAGTAGTCAGTGTTACTATCACTAGGTTGATAGCTCTGCTGGTAGATTATTAGTCTTCGGGAGTATCATCTACCCAGTAGTCAGTGTTACTATCACTAGGTTGATACCTCTGCTGGTGGACTATTAATCTCCGGAGGTATCATCTACCCAGTAGCCAGTGTTACTATCACTAGGTTGATGCCTTTGCTTGTGGACTATTGATTCCCCAAGGTACCATCTACCCAGTAGTCAGTGTTACTATCACTAGGTTGATACCTCTGCTGGTGGACTACTAGTCTCCGGAGGTATCATCTACCCAGTAGTCAGTGTTTCAATCACTAGATTGATACCTCTACTGGTGGACTTTTAGTCTCCGGAAGTATCATCTACCCAGTAGTCAGTGTTACTATCACTAGGTTGATACCTCTGCTGGTGGACTATTACTCTCCAGAGGTATCATCTACCCAGTAGTCAGTGTTACTATCTCTAGGTTGATATCTCTGCTGGTGGACTACTAGTCTTCGGAGGTATCATCTACCCAGTAGTCAGTGTTACTCTCACTACGTTGATACCTCTGCTGGTGGACTATTAGTCTCCGGCGATATGATCTACCCAGTAGTCAGTGTTACTATCACTAGGTTGATACCTCTGCAGGTGGATTATTAATCTTCGGAGGTATCATCTACCCAGTAGTCAGTGTTACCATCACTAGGTTGATATCTCTGCCGGTGGACTACTAGTTTCCGGATGTATCATCTACCCAGTAGCCAGTGTTACTCTCACTAGGTTGATACCTCTGCTGGTGGACTATTAGTCTCCGGAGATATCATCTACCCAGTAGTCAGTGTTACTATCACTAGGTTGATACCTCTGCAGGTGGATTATTAATCTCCGAAGGTATCATCTACCCAGTAGTCAGTGTTACCATCACTAGGTTGATATCTCTGCCGGTGGACTATTAGTCTCCGGAGGTATCATCTACCAAGTAGTCAGTGTTACTATCACAGGGTTGATACCTCTGCTGGTGGACTATTAGTCTCCGGAGGTATCATCTACCAAGTAGTCAGTGTTACTATCACTAGGTTGATACCTCTGCTGGTGGACTATTAGTCTCCGGAGGTATCATCTACCCAGTAGTCAGTATTACTCTCACTACGTTGATACCTCTGCTGGTGGACTATTAGTCCTCGCTGGTATCATCCAACCAGTTGTCAGTGTTATTATCACTAGGTTGATACCTCTGCTGGTGGACTATTAGTGTCCGGAGGTATCATCTACCCAGTAGTCAGTGTTACTATCACTAGGTTGATAGCTCTGCTGGTAGATTATTAGTCTTCGGAGGTATCATCTACCCAGTAGTCAGTGTTACTATCACTAGGTTGATACCTCTGCTGGTGGACTATTAGTCACCGGAGGTATCATCTACCAAGTAGTCAGTGTTACTATCACTAGGTTGATAACTCTGTTGGTGGACTATTAATCTCCGGGGGTATCATCTACCCAGTAGCCAGTGTTACTTTAACTAGGTTGATACCTCTGCTGGTGGACTATTAGTCTCCGGAGGTATAATCTACCCAGTAGTCAGTGTTACTATCACTAGGTTGATAACTCTGCAAGTGGAATATTAATCTCCGGAGGTATCATCTACCCAGTAGTCAGTATTAATATCACAAGGTTGATATCTCTGCTGGTGGACTATTAGTCTCCGGAGGTATCATCTACTCAGTAGTCAATGTTACTATCACTAGGTTGATACCTCTGTTGGTGGATTATTAGTCTCCGGATGTATCATCTACCCAGAAGTCAGTGTTACTATCACTAGGTTGATACCTCAGGATGTGGACTATTAGTCTTCGGAGGTAGCATCTACCCTTTAGTCAGTGTTACTATCACTAGGTTGATACCTCTGGGGGTGGACTACTAATCTCCGGAGGTATCATCTACCCAGTAGTCAGTGTTACTATCACAGGTTGATACCTCTGCTGGTGGACTACTAGTCTCCGGATGTATCATCTACCCAGTAGCCAATGTTACTATCACTAGGTTGATACCTCTTCTGGTGGACTATTAATCTCCTGAGGTATTATCTACCCAGTAGCCAGTGTTACTATCACTAGGTTGATACCTTAGCTTGTGGACTATTGATTCCCCAAGGTATCATCTACCCAGTAGTCAGTGTTACTATCACTAGGTTGATACCTCTGCTGGTGGACTACTAGTCTCCGGAGGTATCATCTACCCAGTAGTCAGTGTTTCAATCACTATATTGATACCTCTATTGGTGGACTTTTAGTCTCCGGAAGTATCATCTACCCAGTAGTCAGTGTTACTATCACTAGGTTGATACCTCTGCTGGTGGACTATTAATCTCCAGAGGTATCATCTACCCAGTATTCAGTGTTACTATCTCTAGGTTGATATCTCTGCTGGTGGACTACTAGTCTCCGGAGGTATCATCTACCCAGTAGTCAGTGTTATTCTCACTACATTGATACCTTTGCTGGTGGACTATTAGTCCTCGCTGGTATCATCCAACCAGTAGCCAGTGTTACTATCACTAGATTGATACCTCTGCTGGTGGACTATTAGTCTCCGGAGATATGATCTACCCAGTAGTCAGTGTTACTATCACTAGGTTGATACCTCTGCATGAGGATTATTAATCTCCGGAGGTATCATCTACCCAGTAGTCAGTGTTACCATCACTAGGTTGATATCTCTGCCGGTGGACTATTAGTCTCCGGAGGTATCATCTACCAAGTAGTCAGTGTTACTATCACTAGGTTGATACTTCTGATGGTGGACTATTAGTCTCCGTAAGGTATCATCTACCAAGTAGTCAGTGTTACTATCACAAGGTTGATACCTCTGCTGGTGGACTATTAGTCTCCGGAGGTATCATCTACCCAGTAGTCAGTGTTACTATCACTAGGTTGATACCTCTGCTGGTGGACTACTAGTTTCCGGAGGTATCATCTACCCAGTAGTCAGTGTTACTCTCACTACGTTGATACCTCTGCTGGTGGACTATTAGTCTCCGGAGATATGATCTAGCCAGTAGTCAGTGTTACTATCACTAGGTTGATATCTCTGCTGGTGGACTATTAGTCTCCGGAGGTATCATCTACCCAGTAGTCAGTGTTACTATCACTAGGTTGATAGCTCTGCTGGTAGATTATTAGTCTTCGGGAGTATCATCTACCCAGTAGTCAGTGTTACTATCACTAGGTTGATAACTCTGCAAGTGGATTATTAATCTCCGGAGGTATCATCTACCCAGTAGTCAGTGTTACCATCACTAGATTGATATCTCTGCTGGTGGACTATTATTCTCCGGAGGTATCATCTACCCAGTAGTCAGTGTTACTATCACTAGGTTGATACCTCTGCTGGTGGACTATTAGTCTCCGGAAGTATCATCTACCAAGTAGTCAGTGTTACTATCACTAGGTTGATACCTCTGCTGGTGGACTATTAATCTCCGGAGGTATCATCTACCCAGTAGCCAGTGTTACTATCACTAGGTTGATGCCTTTGCTTGTGGACTATTGATTCCCCAAGGTACCATCTACCCAGTAGTCAGTGTTACTATCACTAGGTTGATACCTCTGCTGGTGGACTACTAGTCTCCGGAGGTATCATCTACCCAGTAGTCAGTGTTTCAATCACTAGATTGATACCTCTACTGGTGGACTTTTAGTCTCCGGAAGTATCATCTACCCAGTAGTCAGTGTTACTATCACTAGGTTGATACCTCTGCTGGTGGACTATTACTCTCCAGAGGTATCATCTACCCAGTAGTCAGTGTTACTATCTCTAGGTTGATATCTCTGCTGGTGGACTACTAGTCTTCGGAGGTATCATCTACCCAGTAGTCAGTGTTACTCTCACTACGTTGATACCTCTGCTGGTGGACTATTAGTCTCCGGCGATATGATCTACCCAGTAGTCAGTGTTACTATCACTAGGTTGATACCTCTGCAGGTGGATTATTAATCTTCGGAGGTATCATCTACCCAGTAGTCAGTGTTACCATCACTAGGTTGATATCTCTGCCGGTGGACTACTAGTTTCGGATGTATCATCTACCCAGTAGCCAGTGTTACTCTCACTAGGTTGATACCTCTGCTGGTGGACTATTAGTCTCCGGAGATATCATCTACCCAGTAGTCAGTGTTACTATCACTAGGTTGATACCTCTGCAGGTGGATTATTAATCTCCGAAGGTATCATCTACCCAGTAGTCAGTGTTACCATCACTAGGTTGATATCTCTGCCGGTGGACTATTAGTCTCCGGAGGTATCATCTACCAAGTAGTCAGTGTTACTATCACAGGGTTGATACCTCTGATGGTGGACTATTAGTCTCCGGAGGTATCATCTACCAAGTAGTCAGTGTTACTATCACTAGGTTGATACCTCTGCTGGTGGACTATTAGTCTCCGGAGGTATCATCTACCCAGTAGTCAGTATTACTCTCACTACGTTGATACCTCTGCTGGTGGACTATTAGTCCTCGCTGGTATCATCCAACCAGTTGTCAGTGTTATTATCACTAGGTTGATACCTCTGCTGGTGGACTATTAGTGTCCGGAGGTATCATCTACCCAGTAGTCAGTGTTACTATCACTAGGTTGATAGCTCTGCTGGTAGATTATTAGTCTTCGGAGGTATCATCTACCCAGTAGTCAGTGTTACTATCACTAGGTTGATACCTCTGCTGGTGGACTATTAGTCACCGGAGGTATCATCTACCAAGTAGTCAGTGTTACTATCACTAGGTTGATAACTCTGTTGGTGGACTATTAATCTCCGGGGGTATCATCTACCCAGTAGCCAGTGTTACTATAACTAGGTTGATACCGCTGCTGGTGGACTATTAGTCTCCGGAGGTATAATCTACCCAGTAGTCAGTGTTACTATCACTAGGTTGATAACTCTGCAAGTGGAATATTAATCTCCGGAGGTATCATCTACCCAGTAGTCAGTATTAATATCACAAGGTTGATATCTCTGCTGGTGGACTATTAGTCTCCGGAGGTATCATCTACTCAGTAGTCAATGTTACTATCACTAGGTTGATATCTCTGCTTGTGGACTATTAGTGTCCGGAGGTATCATCTACCCAGTAGTCAGTGTTACTATCACTAGGTTGATAGCTCTGCTGGTAGATTATTAGTCTTCGGAGGTATCATCTACCCAGTAGTCAGTGTTACTATCACTAGGTTGATACCTCTGCTGGTGGACTATTAGTCACCGGAGGTATCATCTACCAAGTAGTCAGTGTTACTATCACTAGGTTGATACCTCTGCTGGTGGACTATTAATCGCCGGAGGTATCATCTACCCAGTAGCCAGTGTTACTATCACTAGGTTGATGCATTTGTTTGTGGACTATTGATTCCCCAAGGTATCATCTACCCAGTAGTCAGTGTTACTATCACTAGGTTGATACCTCTGCTGGTGTACTACTAGTCTTCGGAGGTATCATCTACCCAGTAGTCAGTGTTACTTTCACTACGTTGATACCTCTGCTGGTGGACTATTATTCCTCGCTGGTATCATCCAACCAGTTGCCAGTGTTACTATCACTAGGTTGATACCTCTGCTGGTGGACTATTAGTCTCCGGAGGTATCATCTACCCAGTAGTCAGTGTTACTATCACTAGGTTGATAGCTCTGCTGGTAGATTATTAGTCACCGGAGGTATCATCTACCCAGTAGTCAGTGTTACTATCACTAGGTTGATACCTCTGCAGGTGGATTATTAATCTCCGAAGGTATCATCTACCCAGTAGTCAGTGTTACCATCACTAGGTTGATATCTCTGCCGGTGGACTATTAGTCTCCGGAGGTATCATCTACCAAGTAGTCAGTGTTACTATCACAGGGTTGATACCTCTGCTGGTGGACTATTAGTCTCCGGAGGTATCATCTACCAAGTAGTCAGTGTTACTATCACTAGGTTGATACCTCTGCTGTTGGACTATTAGTCTCCGGCGATATGATCTACCAAGTAGTCAGTGTTACTATCACTAGGTTGATACCTCTGCAGGTGGATTATTAATCTTCGGAGGTATCATCTACCCAGTAGTCAGTGTTACCATCACTAGGTTGATATCTCTGCCGGTGGACTACTAGTTTCCGGATGTATCATCTACCCAGTAGCCAGTGTTACTCTCACTAGGTTGATACCTCTGCTGGTGGACTATTAGTCTCCGGAGATATAATCTACCCAGTAGTCAGTGTTACTATCACTAGGTTGATACCTCTGCAGGTGGATTATTAATCTCCGAAGGTATCATCTACCCAGTAGTCAGTGTTACCATCACTAGGTTGATATCTCTGCCGGTGGACTATTAGTCTCCGGAGGTATCATCTACCAAGTAGTCAGTGTTACTATCACAGGGTTGATACCTCTGCTGGTGGACTATTAGTCTCCGGAGGTATCATCTACCAAGTAGTCAGTGTTACTATCACTAGGTTGATACCTCTGCTGGTGGACTATTAGTCCTCGCTGGTATCATCCAACCAGTTGCCAGTGTTATTATCACTAGGTTGATACCTCTGCTGGTGGACTATTAGTCTCCGGAGGTATCATCTACCCAGTAGTCAGTGTTACTATCACTAGGTTGATACCTCTGCTGGTAGATTATTAGTCTTCGGAGGTATCATCTACCCAGTAGTCAGTGTTACTATCACTAGGTTGATACCTCTGCTGGTGGACTATTAGTCACCGGAGGTATCATCTACCAAGTAGTCAGTGTTACTATCACTAGGTTGATAACTCTGTTGGTGGACTATTAATCTCCGGGGTATCATCTACCCAGTAGCCAGTGTTACTATAACTAGGTTGATACCTCTGCTGGTGGACTATTAGTCTCCGGAGGTATAATCTACCCAGTAGTCAGTGTTACTATCACTAGGTTGATAACTCTGCAAGTGGATTATTAATCTCCGGAGGTATCATCTACCCAGTAGTCAGTGTTAATATCGCAAGGTTGATATCTCTGCTGGTGGACTATTAGTCTCCGGAGGTATCATCTACCCAGTAGTCAGTGTTACTATCACTAGGTTGATACCTCTGCTGGTGGACTATTAGTCTCCGGAGGTATCATCTACCAAGTAGTCAGTGTTACTATCACTAGGTTGATACCTCTGCTGGTGGACTATTAATCGCCGGAGGTATCATCTACCCAGTAGCCAGTGTTACTATCACTAGGTTGATGCATTTGTTTGTGGACTATTGATTCCCCAAGGTATCATCTACCCAGTAGTCAGTGTTACTATCACTAGGTTGATACCTCTGCTGGTGTACTACTAGTCTTCGGAGGTATCATCTACCCAGTAGTCAGTGTTACTTTCACTACGTTGATACCTCTGCTGGTGGACTATTATTCCTCGCTGGTATCATCCAACCAGTTGCCAGTGTTACTATCACTAGGTTGATACCTCTGCTGGTGGACTATTAGTCTCCGGAGGTATCATCTACCCAGTAGTCAGTGTTACTATCACTAGGTTGATAGCTCTGCTGGTAGATTATTAGTCACCGGAGGTATCATCTACCCAGTAGCCAGTGTTACTATCACTAGGTTGATACCTCTGCAGGTGGATTATTAATCTCCGAAGGTATCATCTACCCAGTAGTCAGTGTTACCATCACTAGGTTGATATCTCTGCCGGTGGACTATTAGTCTCCGGAGGTATCATCTGCCAAGTAGTCAGTGTTACTATCACAGGGTTGATACCTCTGCTGGTGGACTATTAGTCCTCGCTGGTATCATCAAACCAGTTGCCAGTGTTATTATCACTAGGTTGATACCTCTGCTGGTGGACTATTAGTCTCCGGAGGTATCATCTACTCAGTAGTCAATGTTACTATCACTAGGTTGATATCTCTGCTTGTGGACTATTAGTCTCCGGAGGTATCATCTACCCAGTAGTCAGTGTTACTATCACTAGGTTGATACCTCTGCTGGTGGACTATTAGTCACCGGAGGTATCATCTACCCAGTAGTCAGTGTTACTATCACTAGGTTGATAACTCTGTTGGTGGACTATTAATCTCAGGGGGTATCATCTACCCAGTAGCCAGTGTTACTATAACTAGGTTGATACCTCTGCTGGTGGACTATTAGTCTCCGGAGGTATAATCTACCCAGTAGTCAGTGTTACTATCACTAGGTTGATAACTCTGCAAGTGGATTATTAATCTCCGGAGGTATCATCTACCCAGTAGTCAGTGTTAATATCACCAGGTTGATATCTCTGCTGGTGGACTGTTAGTCTCCGGAGGTATCATCTACCCAGTAGTCAGTGTTACTATCACTAGGTTGATACCTCTGCTGGTGGACTATTAGTCTCCGGAGGTATCATCTACCAAGTAGTCAGTGTTACTATCACTAGGTTGATACCTCTGCTGGTGGACTATTAATCGCCGGAGGTATCATCTACCCAGTAGCCAGTGTTACTATCACTAGGTTGATGCATTTGTTTGTGGACTATTGATTCCCCAAGGTATCATCTACCCAGTAGTCAGTGTTACTATCACTAGGTTGATACCTCTGCTGGTGTACTACTAGTCTTCGGAGGTATCATCTACCCAGTAGTCAGTGTTACTTTCACTACGTTGATACCTCTGCTGGTGGACTATTATTCCTCGCTGGTATCATCCAACCAGTTGCCAGTGTTACTATCACTAGGTTGATACCTCTGCTGGTGGACTATTAGTCTCCGTAGGTATCATCTACCCAGTAGTCAGTGTTACTATCACTAGGTTGATAGCTCTGCTGGTAGATTATTAGTCACCGGAGGTATCATCTACCCAGTAGTCAGTGTTATTATCACTAGGTTGATACCTCTGCTGGTGGACTATTAATCTCCAGAGGTATCATCTACCCAGTATTCAGTGTTACTATCTCTAGGTTGATTTCTCTGCTGGTGGACTACTAGTCTCCGGAGGTATCATCTACCCAGTAGCCAGTGTTACTATCACTAGGTTGATACCTTAGCTTGTGGACTATTGATTCCCCAAGGTATCATCTACCCAGTAGTCAGTGTTACTAAGACTAGGTTGATACCTCTGCTGGTGGACTACTAATCTCCGGAGGTATCATCTACCCAGTAGTCAGTGTTTCAATCACTATATTGATACCTCTATTGGTGGACCTTTAGTCTTCGGAAGTATCATCTACCCAGTAGTCAGTGTTACTATCACTAGGTTGATACCTCTGCTGGTGGACTATTAATCTCCAGAGGTATCATCTACCCATTATTCAGTGTTACTATCACTAGGTTGATATCTCTGCTGGTGGACTACTAGTCTCCGGAGGTATCATCTACCCAGTAGTCAGTGTTATTCTCACTACGTTGATAACTTTGCTGGTGGACTATTAGTCCTCGCTGGTATCATCCAACCAGTAGCCAGTGTTACTATCACTAGGTTGATACCTCTGCTGGTGGACTATTAGTCTCCGGAGATATGATCTACCCAGTAGTCAGTGTTACTATCACTAGGTTGATACCTCTGCATGTGGATTATTAATCTCCGGAGGTATCATCTACCCAGTAGTCAGTGTTACCATCACTAGGTTGATATCTCTGCCGGTGGACTACTAGTCTCCGGATGTATCATCTACCCAGTAGCCAGTATTACTCTCACTAGGTTGATACCTCTGCTGGTGGACTATTTGTCTTCGGAGATATCATCTACCCAGTAGTCAGTGTTACTATCACTAGGTTGATACCTCTGCAGGTGGATTATTAATCTCCGGAGGTATCATCTACCCAGTAGTCAGTGTTACCATCACTAGGTTGATATCTCTGCCGGTGGACTATTAGTCTCCGGAGGTATCATCTGCCAAGTAGTCAGTGTTACTATCACTAGGTTGATACTTCTGCTGGTGGACTATTAGTCTCCGTAAGATATCATCTACCAAGTAGTCAGTGTTACTATCACAGGGTTGATACCTCTGCTGGTGGACTATTAGTCTCCGGAGGTATCATCTACCCAGTAGTCAGTGTTACTATCACTAGGTTGATACCTCTGCTGGTGGACTACTAATCTCCGGAGGTATCATCTACCCAGTACTCAGTGTTACTCTCATTACGTTGATACCTCTGCTGGTGGACTATTAGTCCTCGCTGGTATCATCCAACCAGTTGCCAGTGTTACTATTACTAGGTTGATACCTCTGCTGGTGGACTATTAGTCTCCGGAGGTATCATCTACTCAGTAGCCAATGTTACTATCACTAGGTTGATATCTCTGCTGGTGTACTATTAGTCTCCGGAGGTATCATCTACCCAGTAGTCAGTGTTACTATCACTAGGTTGATAGCTCTGCTGGTAGATTATTAGTCTTCGGAGGTATCATCTACCCAGTAGTCAGTGTTACTATCACTAGGTTGATACCTCTGCTGGTGGACTATTAGTCACCGGAGGTATCATCTACCAAGTAGTCAGTGTTACTATCACTAGGTTGATAGCTCTGTTGGTGGACTATTAATCTCCGGGGGTATCATCTACCCAGTAGCCAGTGTTACTATAACTAGGTTGATACCTCTGCTGGTGGACTATTAATCTCCGGAGGTATCATCTACACAGTAGCCAGTATTACTATCACTAGGTTGATGCCTTTGCTTGTGGACTATTGATTCCCCAAGGTATCATCTACCCAGTAGTCAGTGTTACTATTACTAGGTTGATACCTCTGCTGGTGGACTACTAGTCTCCGGAGGTATCATCTACCCAGTAGTCAGTGTTTCAATCACTAGATTGATACCTCTACTGGTGGACTTTTAGTCTCTGGAAGTATCATCTACCCAGTATTCAGTGTTACTATCACTAGGTTGATACCTCTGCTGGTGGATTATTAATCTCCAGAGGTATCATCTACCCAGTATTCAGTGTTACTATCTCTAGGTTGATATCTCTGCTGGTGGACTACTAGTCTCCGGAGGTATCATCTACCCAGTAGTCAGTGTTACTCACACTACGTTGATACCTCTGTTGGTGGACTATTAGTCCTCGCTGGTATCATCCAACCAGTAGCCAGTGTTACTATCACTAGGTTGATACCTCTGCTGGTGGACTATTAGTCTCCGGAGATATGATCTACCCAGTAGTCAGTGTTACTATCACTAGGTTGATACCTCTGCAGGTGGATTATTAATCTCCGGAGGTATCATCTACCCAGTAGTCAGTGTTACCATCACTAGGTTGATATCTCTGCCGGTGGATTATTAGTCTCCGGAGGTATCATCTACCAAGTAGTCAGTGTTACTATCACTAGGTTGATACTTCTGATGGTGGACTATTAGTCTCCGTAAGGTATCATCTACCAAGTAGTCAGTGTTACTATCACAAGGTTGATACCTCTGCTGGTGGACTATTAGTCTCCGGAGATATCATCTACCCAGTAGTCAGTGTTACTATCACTAGGTTGATACCTCTGCTGGTGGACTACTAGTTTCGGAGGTATCATCTACCCATTGGTCAGTGTTACTCTCACTACGTTGATACCTCTGCTGGTGGACTATTAGTCTCCGGAGATATGATCTACCCAGTAGTCAGTGTTACTATCACTAGGTTGATATCTCTGCTGGTAGATTATTAGTCTTCGGAAGTATCATCTACCCAGTAGTCAGTGTTACTATCACTAGGTTGATAACTCTGCAAGTGGATTATTAATCTCCGGAGGTATCATCTATCCAGTAGTCAGTGTTACCATCACTAGGTTGATAGCTCTGCTGGTAGATTATTAGTCTTCGGAAGTATCATCTACCCAGTAGTCAGTGTTACTATCACTAGGTTGATAACTCTGCAAGTGGATTATTAATCTCCGGAGGTATCATCTATCCAGTAGTCAGTGTTACCATCACTAGATTGATATCTCTGCTGGTGGACTGTTAGTCTCCGGAGGTATCATCTACCCAGTAGTCAGTGTTACTATCACTAGGTTGATACCTCTGCTGGTGGACTACTAGTCTCCGGAGGTATCATCTACCCAGTAGTCAGTGTTTCAATCACTAGATTGATACCTCTACTGGTGGACTTTTAGTCTCCGGAAGTATCATCTACCCAGTAGTCAGTGTTACTATCACTAGGTTGATACCTCTGCTGGTGGACTATTAATCTCCAGAGGTATCATCTACCCAGTAGTCAGTGTTACTATCTCTAGGTTGATATCTCTGCTGGTGGACTACAAGTCTCCGGAGGTATCATCTACCCAGTATTCAGTGTTACTCTCACTACGTTGATACCTCTGCTGGTGGACTATTAGTCTCCGGAGATATGATCTACCCAGTAGTCAGTGTTACTATCACTAGGTTGATACCTCTGCAGGTGGATTATTAATCTCCGGAGGTATCTTCTACCCAGTAGTCAGTGTTACCATCACTAGGTTGATGTCTCTGCCGGTGGACTACTAGTCTCCGGATGTATCATCAACCCAGTAGCCAGTGTTACTCTCACTAGGTTGATACCTCTGCTGGTGGACTATTAGTCTCCGGAGATATCATCTACCCAGTAGTCAGTGTTACTATCACTAGGTTGATACCTCTGCAGGTGGATTATTAATCTCCGGAGGTATCATCTACCCAGTAGTCAATGTTACCATCACTAGGTTGATATCTCTGCCGGTGGACTATTAGTCTCCGGAGGTATCATCTACCAAGTAGTCAGTGTTACTATCACAGGGTTGATACCTCTGCTGGTGGACTATTAGTCTCCGGAGGTATCATCTACCAAGTAGTCAGTGTTACTATCACTAGGTTGATACCTCTACTGGTGGACTACTAGTCTCCGGAGGTATCATCTACCCAGTAGTCAGTATTACTCTCACTACGTTGATACCTCTGCTGGTGGACTATTAGTCCTCGCTGGTATCATCCAACCAGTTGCCAGTGTTATTATCACTAGGTTGATACCTCTGCTGGTGGACTATTAGTCTCCGGAGGTATCATCTACTCAGTAGTCAGTGTTACTATCACTAGGTTGATAACTCTGTTGGTGGACTATTAATCTCCGAGGGTATCATCTACCCTGTAGCCAGTGTTACTATAACTAGGTTGATACCTCTGCTGGTGGACTATTAGTCACCGGAGGTATAATCTACCCAGTAGTCAGTGTTACTATCACTAGGTTGATAACTCTGCAAGTGGATTATTAATCTCCGGAGGTATCATCTACCCAGTAGTCAGTGTTACTATCACAAGGTTGATATCTCTGCTGGTGGACTATTAGTCTCCGGAGGTATCATCTACCCAGTAGTCAGTGTTACTATCACTAGGTTGATACCTCTGCTGGTGGACTATTAGTCTCCGGAGGTATCATCTACCAAGTAGTCAGTGTTACTATCACTAGGTTGATACCTCTGCTGGTGGACTATTAATCGCCGGAGGTATCATCTACCCAGTAGCCAGTGTTACTATCACTAGGTTGATGCATTTGCTTGTGGACTATTGATTCCCCAAGGTATCATCTACCCAGTAGTCAGTGTTACTATCACTAGGTTGATACCTCTGCTTGTGTACTACTAGTCTTCGGAGGTATCATCTACCCAGTAGTCAGTGTTACTTTCACTACGTTGATACCTCTGCTGGTGGACTATTAGTCCTCGCTGGTATCATCCAACCAGTTGCCAGTGTTATTATCACTAGGTTGATACCTCTGCTGGTGGACTATTAGTCTTCGGAGGTATCATCTACTCAGTAGTCAATATTACTATCACTAGGTTGATATCTCTGCTGGTGGACTATTAGTCTCCGGAGGTATCATCTACCCAGTAGTCAGTGTTACTATCACTAGGTTGATAGCTCTGCTGGTAGATTATTAGTCACCGGAGGTATCATCTACCCAGTAGTCAGTGTTACTATCACTAGGTTGATACCTCTACTGGTGGACTATTAGTCACCGGAGGTATCATCTACCAAGTAGTCAGTGTTACTATCACTAGGTTGATAACTCTGTTGGTGGACTATTAATCTTCGGGGGTATCATCTACCCAGTAGCCAGTGTTACTATAACTAGGTGGATACCTCTGCTGGTGGACTATTAGTCTCCGGAGGTATCATCTACCCAGTAGTCAGGGTTACTATAACTAGGTTGATACCTCTGCTGGTGGACTATTAGTCTCCGGAGGTATCATCTACCCAGTAGTCAGTGTTACTATCACTAGGTTGATAGCTCTGCTGGTAGATTATTTGTCTTCGGAGGTATCATCTACCCAGTAGCCAGTGTTACTATAACTAGGTTGATACCTCTGCTGGTGGACTATTAGTCTCCGGAGGTATAATCTACCCAGTAGTCAGTGTTACCATCACTAGGTTGATACCTCTGCAGGTGGATTATTAATCTCCGGAGGTATCATCTACCCAGTAGTCAGTGTTACCATCACTAGGTTGATATCTCTGCCGGTGGATTATTAGTCTCCGGAGGTATCATCTACCAAGTAGTCAGTGTTACTATCACTAGGTTGATACTTCTGATGGTGGACTATTAGTCTCCGTAAGGTATCATCTACCAAGTAGTCAGTGTTACTATCACAAGGTTGATACCTCTGCTGGTGGACTATTAGTCTCCGGAGATATCATCTACCCAGTAGTCAGTGTTACTATCACTAGGTTGATACCTCTGCTGGTGGACTACTAGTTTCGGAGGTATCATCTACCCAGTAGTCAGTGTTACTCTCACTACGTTGATACCTCTGCTGGTGGACTATTAGTCTCCGGAGATATGATCTACCCAGTAGTCAGTGTTACTATCACTAGGTTGATACCTCTGCTGGTGGACTACTAGTTTCGGAGGTATCATCTACCCATTGGTCAGTGTTACTCTCACTACGTTGATACCTCTGCTGGTGGACTATTAGTCTCCGGAGATATGATCTACCCAGTAGTCAGTGTTACTATCACTAGGTTGATATCTCTGCTGGTAGATTATTAGTCTTCGGAAGTATCATCTACCCAGTAGTCAGTGTTACTATCACTAGGTTGATAACTCTGCAAGTGGATTATTAATCTCCGGAGGTATCATCTATCCAGTAGTCAGTGTTACCATCACTAGGTTGATAGCTCTGCTGGTAGATTATTAGTCTTCGGAAGTATCATCTACCCAGTAGTCAGTGTTACTATCACTAGGTTGATAACTCTGCAAGTGGATTATTAATCTCCGGAGGTATCATCTATCCAGTAGTCAGTGTTACCATCACTAGATTGATATCTCTGCTGGTGGACTGTTAGTCTCCGGAGGTATCATCTACCCAGTAGTCAGTGTTACTATCACTAGGTTGATACCTCTGCTGGTGGACTACTAGTCTCCGGAGGTATCATCTACCCAGTAGTCAGTGTTTCAATCACTAGATTGATACCTCTACTGGTGGACTTTTAGTCTCCGGAAGTATCATCTACCCAGTAGTCAGTGTTACTATCACTAGGTTGATACCTCTGCTGGTGGACTATTAATCTCCAGAGGTATCATCTACCCAGTAGTCAGTGTTACTATCTCTAGGTTGATATCTCTGCTGGTGGACTACAAGTCTCCGGAGGTATCATCTACCCAGTATTCAGTGTTACTCTCACTACGTTGATACCTCTGCTGGTGGACTATTAGTCTCCGGAGATATGATCTACCCAGTAGTCAGTGTTACTATCACTAGGTTGATACCTCTGCAGGTGGATTATTAATCTCCGGAGGTATCTTCTACCCAGTAGTCAGTGTTACCATCACTAGGTTGATGTCTCTGCCGGTGGACTACTAGTCTCCGGATGTATCATCAACCCAGTAGCCAGTGTTACTCTCACTAGGTTGATACCTCTGCTGGTGGACTATTAGTCTCCGGAGATATCATCTACCCAGTAGTCAGTGTTACTATCACTAGGTTGATACCTCTGCAGGTGGATTATTAATCTCCGGAGGTATCATCTACCCAGTAGTCAATGTTACCATCACTAGGTTGATATCTCTGCCGGTGGACTATTAGTCTCCGGAGGTATCATCTACCAAGTAGTCAGTGTTACTATCACAGGGTTGATACCTCTGCTGGTGGACTATTAGTCTCCGGAGGTATCATCTACCAAGTAGTCAGTGTTACTATCACTAGGTTGATACCTCTACTGGTGGACTACTAGTCTCCGGAGGTATCATCTACCCAGTAGTCAGTATTACTCTCACTACGTTGATACCTCTGCTGGTGGACTATTAGTCCTCGCTGGTATCATCCAACCAGTTGCCAGTGTTATTATCACTAGGTTGATACCTCTGCTGGTGGACTATTAGTCTCCGGAGGTATCATCTACTCAGTAGTCAGTGTTACTATCACTAGGTTGATAACTCTGTTGGTGGACTATTAATCTCCGAGGGTATCATCTACCCTGTAGCCAGTGTTACTATAACTAGGTTGATACCTCTGCTGGTGGACTATTAGTCACCGGAGGTATAATCTACCCAGTAGTCAGTGTTACTATCACTAGGTTGATAACTCTGCAAGTGGATTATTAATCTCCGGAGGTATCATCTACCCAGTAGTCAGTGTTACTATCACAAGGTTGATATCTCTGCTGGTGGACTATTAGTCTCCGGAGGTATCATCTACCCAGTAGTCAGTGTTACTATCACTAGGTTGATACCTCTGCTGGTGGACTATTAGTCTCCGGAGGTATCATCTACCAAGTAGTCAGTGTTACTATCACTAGGTTGATACCTCTGCTGGTGGACTATTAATCGCCGGAGGTATCATCTACCCAGTAGCCAGTGTTACTATCACTAGGTTGATGCATTTGCTTGTGGACTATTGATTCCCCAAGGTATCATCTACCCAGTAGTCAGTGTTACTATCACTAGGTTGATACCTCTGCTTGTGTACTACTAGTCTTCGGAGGTATCATCTACCCAGTAGTCAGTGTTACTTTCACTACGTTGATACCTCTGCTGGTGGACTATTAGTCCTCGCTGGTATCATCCAACCAGTTGCCAGTGTTATTATCACTAGGTTGATACCTCTGCTGGTGGACTATTAGTCTTCGGAGGTATCATCTACTCAGTAGTCAATATTACTATCACTAGGTTGATATCTCTGCTGGTGGACTATTAGTCTCCGGAGGTATCATCTACCCAGTAGTCAGTGTTACTATCACTAGGTTGATAGCTCTGCTGGTAGATTATTAGTCACCGGAGGTATCATCTACCCAGTAGTCAGTGTTACTATCACTAGGTTGATACCTCTACTGGTGGACTATTAGTCACCGGAGGTATCATCTACCAAGTAGTCAGTGTTACTATCACTAGGTTGATAACTCTGTTGGTGGACTATTAATCTTCGGGGGTATCATCTACCCAGTAGCCAGTGTTACTATAACTAGGTGGATACCTCTGCTGGTGGACTATTAGTCTCCGGAGGTATCATCTACCCAGTAGTCAGGGTTACTATAACTAGGTTGATACCTCTGCTGGTGGACTATTAGTCTCCGGAGGTATCATCTACCCAGTAGTCAGTGTTACTATCACTAGGTTGATAGCTCTGCTGGTAGATTATTTGTCTTCGGAGGTATCATCTACCCAGTAGCCAGTGTTACTATAACTAGGTTGATACCTCTGCTGGTGGACTATTAGTCTCCGGAGGTATAATCTACCCAGTAGTCAGTGTTACCATCACTAGGTTGATACCTCTGCAGGTGGATTATTAATCTCCGGAGGTATCATCTACCCAGTAGTCAGTGTTACCATCACTAGGTTGATATCTCTGCCGGTGGATTATTAGTCTCCGGAGGTATCATCTACCAAGTAGTCAGTGTTACTATCACTAGGTTGATACTTCTGATGGTGGACTATTAGTCTCCGTAAGGTATCATCTACCAAGTAGTCAGTGTTACTATCACAAGGTTGATACCTCTGCTGGTGGACTATTAGTCTCCGGAGATATCATCTACCCAGTAGTCAGTGTTACTATCACTAGGTTGATACCTCTGCTGGTGGACTACTAGTTTCGGAGGTATCATCTACCCAGTAGTCAGTGTTACTCTCACTACGTTGATACCTCTGCTGGTGGACTATTAGTCTCCGGAGATATGATCTACCCAGTAGTCAGTGTTACTATCACTAGGTTGATATCTCTGCTGGTGGACTATTAGTTTCCGGAGGTATCATCTACCCAGTAGTCAATGTTACTATCACTAGGTTGATAGCTCTGCTGGTAGATTATTAGTCTTCGGAAGTATCATCTATCCAGTAGTCAGTGTTACCATCACTAGATTGATATCTCTGCTGGTGGACTGTTAGTCTCCGGAGGTATCATCTACCCAGTAGTCAGTGTTACTATCACTAGGTTGATACCTCTGCTGGTGGACTACTAGTCTCCGGAGGTATCATCTACCCAGTAGTCAGTGTTTCAATCACTAGATTGATACCTCTACTGGTGGACTTTTAGTCTCCGGAAGTATCATCTACCCAGTAGTCAGTGTTACTATCACTAGGTTGATACCTCTGCTGGTGGACTATTAATCTCCAGAGGTATCATCTACCCAGTAGTCAGTGTTACTATCTCTAGGTTGATATCTCTGCTGGTGGACTACAAGTCTCCGGAGGTATCATCTACCCAGTATTCAGTGTTACTCTCACTACGTTGATACCTCTGCTGGTGGACTATTAGTCTCCGGAGATATGATCTACCCAGTAGTCAGTGTTACTATCACTAGGTTGATACCTCTGCAGGTGGATTATTAATCTCCGGAGGTATCTTCTACCCAGTAGTCAGTGTTACCATCACTAGGTTGATGTCTCTGCCGGTGGACTACTAGTCTCCGGATGTATCATCAACCCAGTAGCCAGTGTTACTCTCACTAGGTTGATACCTCTGCTGGTGGATTATTAATCTCCGGAGGTATCATCTACCCAGTAGTCAATGTTACCATCACTAGGTTGATATCTCTGCCGGTGGACTATTAGTCTCCGGAGGTATCATCTACCAAGTAGTCAGTGTTACTATCACAGGGTTGATACCTCTGCTGGTGGACTATTAGTCTCCGGAGGTATCATCTACCAAGTAGTCAGTGTTACTATCACTAGGTTGATACCTCTACTGGTGGACTACTAGTCTCCGGAGGTATCATCTACCCAGTAGTCAGTATTACTCTCACTACGTTGATACCTCTGCTGGTGGACTATTAGTCCTCGCTGGTATCATCCAACCAGTTGCCAGTGTTATTATCACTAGGTTGATACCTCTGCTGGTGGACTATTAGTCTCCGGAGGTATCATCTACTCAGTAGTCAGTGTTACTATCACTAGGTTGATAACTCTGTTGGTGGACTATTAATCTCCGAGGGTATCATCTACCCTGTAGCCAGTGTTACTATAACTAGGTTGATACCTCTGCTGGTGGACTATTAGTCACCGGAGGTATAATCTACCCAGTAGTCAGTGTTACTATCACTAGGTTGATAACTCTGCAAGTGGATTATTAATCTCCGGAGGTATCATCTACCCAGTAGTCAGTGTTACTATCACAAGGTTGATATCTCTGCTGGTGGACTATTAGTCTCCGGAGGTATCATCTACCCAGTAGTCAGTGTTACTATCACTAGGTTGATACCTCTGCTGGTGGACTATTAGTCTCCGGAGGTATCATCTACCAAGTAGTCAGTGTTACTATCACTAGGTTGATACCTCTGCTGGTGGACTATTAATCGCCGGAGGTATCATCTACCCAGTAGCCAGTGTTACTATCACTAGGTTGATGCATTTGCTTGTGGACTATTGATTCCCCAAGGTATCATCTACCCAGTAGTCAGTGTTACTATCACTAGGTTGATACCTCTGCTTGTGTACTACTAGTCTTCGGAGGTATCATCTACCCAGTAGTCAGTGTTACTTTCACTACGTTGATACCTCTGCTGGTGGACTATTAGTCCTCGCTGGTATCATCCAACCAGTTGCCAGTGTTATTATCACTAGGTTGATACCTCTGCTGGTGGACTATTAGTCTTCGGAGGTATCATCTACTCAGTAGTCAATATTACTATCACTAGGTTGATATCTCTGCTGGTGGACTATTAGTCTCCGGAGGTATCATCTACCCAGTAGTCAGTGTTACTATCACTAGGTTGATAGCTCTGCTGGTAGATTATTAGTCACCGGGGGTATCATCTACCCAGTAGTCAGTGTTACTATCACTAGGTTGATACCTCTACTGGTGGACTATTAGTCACCGGAGGTATCATCTACCAAGTAGTCAGTGTTACTATCACTAGGTTGATAACTCTGTTGGTGGACTATTAATCTTCGGGGGTATCATCTACCCAGTAGCCAGTGTTACTATAACTAGGTGGATACCTCTGCTGGTGGACTATTAGTCTCCGGAGGTATCATCTACCCAGTAGTCAGGGTTACTATAACTAGGTTGATACCTCTGCTGGTGGACTATTAGTCTCCGGAGGTATCATCTACCCAGTAGTCAGTGTTACTATCACTAGGTTGATAGCTCTGCTGGTAGATTATTTGTCTTCGGAGGTATCATCTACCCAGTAGCCAGTGTTACTATAACTAGGTTGATACCTCTGCTGGTGGACTATTAGTCTCCGGAGGTATAATCTACCCAGTAGTCAGTGTTACCATCACTAGGTTGATACCTCTGCAGGTGGATTATTAATCTCCGGAGGTATCATCTACCCAGTAGTCAGTGTTACCATCACTAGGTTGATATCTCTGCCGTGGATTATTAGTCTCCGGAGGTATCATCTACCAAGTAGTCAGTGTTACTATCACTAGGTTGATACTTCTGATGGTGGACTATTAGTCTCCGTAAGGTATCATCTACCAAGTAGTCAGTGTTACTATCACAAGGTTGATACCTCTGCTGGTGGACTATTAGTCTCCGGAGATATCATCTACCCAGTAGTCAATGTTACTATCACTAGGTTGATACCTCTGCTGGTGGACTACTAGTTTCGGAGGTATCATCTACCCAGTAGTCAGTGTTACTCTCACTACGTTGATACCTCTGCTGGTGGACTATTAGTCTCCGGAGATATGATCTACCCAGTAGTCAGTGTTACTATCACTAGGTTGATATCTCTGCTGGTGGACTATTAGTTTCCGGAGGTATCATCTACCCAGTAGTCAATGTTACTATCACTAGGTTGATAGCTCTGCTGGTAGATTATTAGTCTTCGGAAGTATCATCTACCCAGTAGTCAGTGTTACTATCACTAGGTTGATAACTCTGCAAGTGGATTATTAATCTCCGGAGGTATCATCTATCCAGTAGTCAGTGTTACCATCACTAGATTGATATCTCTGCTGGTGGACTGTTAGTCTCCGGAGGTATCATCTACCCAGTAGTCAGTGTTACTATCACTAGGTTGATACCTCTGCTGGTGGACTACTAGTCTCCGGAGGTATCATCTACCCAGTAGTCAGTGTTTCAATCACTAGATTGATACCTCTACTGGTGGACTTTTAGTCTCCGGAAGTATCATCTACCCAGTAGTCAGTGTTACTATCACTAGGTTGATACCTCTGCTGGTGGACTATTAATCTCCAGAGGTATCATCTACCCAGTAGTCAGTGTTACTATCTCTAGGTTGATATCTCTGCTGGTGGACTACAAGTCTCCGGAGGTATCATCTACCCAGTATTCAGTGTTACTCTCACTACGTTGATACCTCTGCTGGTGGACTATTAGTCTCCGGAGATATGATCTACCCAGTAGTCAGTGTTACTATCACTAGGTTGATACCTCTGCAGGTGGATTATTAATCTCCGGAGGTATCTTCTACCCAGTAGTCAGTGTTACCATCACTAGGTTGATGTCTCTGCCGGTGGACTACTAGTCTCCGGATGTATCATCTACCCAGTAGCCAGTGTTACTCTCACTAGGTTGATACCTCTGCTGGTGGACTATTAGTCTCCGGAGATATCATCTACCCAGTAGTCAGTGTTACTATCACTAGGTTGATACCTCTGCAGGTGGATTATTAATCTCCGGAGGTATCATCTACCCAGTAGTCAGTGTTACCATCACTAGGTTGATATCTCTGCCGGTGGACTATTAGTCTCCGGAGGTATCATCTACCAAGTAGTCAGTGTTACTATCACAGGGTTGATACCTCTGCTGGTGGACTATTAGTCTCCGGAGGTATCATCTACCAAGTAGCCAGTGTTACTATCACTAGGTTGATACCTCTACTGGTAGACTACTAGTCTCCGGAGGTATCATCTACCCAGTAGTCAGTATTACTCTCACTACGTTGATACCTCTGCTGGTGGACTATTAGTCCTCGCTGGTATCATCCAACCAGTTGCCAGTGTTATTATCACTAGGTTGATACCTCTGCTGGTGGACTATTAGTCTCCGGAGGTATCATCTACTCAGTAGTCAGTGTTACTATCACTAGGTTGATAACTCTGTTGGTGGACTATTAATCTCCGAGGGTATCATCTACCCTGTAGCCAGTGTTACTATAACTAGGTTGATACCTCTGCTGGTGGACTATTAGTCACCGGAGGTATAATCTACCCAGTAGTCAGTGTTACTATCACTAGGTTGATAACTCTGCAAGTGGATTATTAATCTCCGGAGGTATCATCTACCCAGTAGTCAGTGTTACTATCACAAGGTTGATATCTCTGCTGGTGGACTATTAGTCTCCGGAGGTATCATCTACCCAGTAGTCAGTGTTACTATCACTAGGTTGATACCTCTGCTGGTGGACTATTAGTCTCCAGAGGTATCATCTACCAAGTAGTCAGTGTTACTATCACTAGGTTGATACCTCTGCTGGTGGACTATTAATCGCCGGAGGTATCATCTACCCAGTAGCCAGTGTTACTATCACTAGGTTGATGCATTTGCTTGTGGACTATTGATTCCCCAAGGTATCATCTACCCAGTAGTCAGTGTTACTATCACTAGGTTGATACCTCTGCTTGTGTACTACTAGTCTTCGGAGGTATCATCTACCCAGTAGTCAGTGTTACTTTCACTACGTTGATACCTCTGCTGGTGGACTATTAGTCCTCGCTGGTATCATCCAACCAGTTGCCAGTGTTATTATCACTAGGTTGATACCTCTGCTGGTGGACTATTAGTCTCCGGAGGTATCATCTACTCAGTAGTCAATATTACTATCACTAGGTTGATATCTCTGCTGGTGGACTATTAGTCTCCGGAGGTATCATCTACCCAGTAGTCAGTGTTACTATCACTAGGTTGATAGCTCTGCTGGTAGATTATTAGTCACCGGAGGTATCATCTACCCAGTAGTCAGTGTTACTATCACTAGGTTGATACCTCTACTGGTGGACTATTAGTCACCGGAGGTATCATCTACCAAGTAGTCAGTGTTACTATCACTAGGTTGATAACTCTGTTGGTGGACTATTAATCTTCGGGGGTATCATCTACCCAGTAGCCAGTGTTACTATAACTAGGTGGATACCTCTGCTGGTGGACTATTAGTCTTCGGAGGTATCATCTACCCAGTAGTCAGGGTTACTATAACTAGGTTGATACCTCTGCTGGTGGACTATTAGTCTCCGGAGGTATCATCTACCCAGTAGTCAGTGTTACTATCACTAGGTTGATAGCTCTGCTGGTAGATTATTTGTCTTCGGAGGTATCATCTACCCAGTAGCCAGTGTTACTATAACTAGGTTGATACCTCTGCTGGTGGACTATTAGTCTCCGGAGGTATAATCTACCCAGTAGTCAGTGTTACTATCACTAGGTTGATAACTCTGCAAGTGGATTATTAATCTCCGGAGGTATCATCTACCCAGTAGTCAGTGTTACTATCACAAGGTTGATATCTCTGCTGGTGGACTATTAGTCTCCGGAGGTATCATCTACCAAGTAGTCAGTGTTACTATCACTAGGTTGATACCTCTGCTGGTGGACTATTAATCGCCGGAGGTATCATCTACCCAGTAGCCAGTGTTACTATCACTAGGTTGATGCATTTGCTTGTGGACTATTGATTCCCCAAGGTATCATCTACCCAGTAGTCAGTGTTACTATCACTAGGTTGATACCTCTGCTGGTGTACTACTAGTCTTCGGAGGTATCATCTACCCAGTAGTCAGTGTTACTTTCACTACGTTGATACCTCTGCTGGTGGACTATTAGTCCTCGCTGGTATCATCCAACCAGTTGCCAGGGTTACTATCACTAGGTTGATACCTCTGCTGGTGGACTATTAGTCTCCGGAGGTATCATCTACTCAGTAATCAGTGTTACTATCACTAGGTTGATAGCTCTGCTGGTAGATTATTAGTCACCGGAGGTATCATCTACCCAGTAGTCAGTGTTACTATCACTAGGTTGATACCTCTACTGGTGGACTATTAGTCACCGGAGGTATCATCTACCACGTAGTCGGTGTTACTATCATTAGGTTGATAACTCTGTTGGTGGACTATTAATCTCGGGGTCATCATCTACCCAGTAGCCAGTGTTATTATCACTAGGTTGATACCTCTGCTGGTGGACTATTAGTCTCCGGAGGTATCATCTACCCAGTAGCCAGTGTTACTATCACTAGGTTGATACCTTTGCTTGTGGACTATTGATTTCCCAAGGTATCATCTACCCAGTAGTCAGTGTTAATATCACTAGGTTGATACCTCTGCTGGTGGACTACTAGTCCCCGGAGGTATCATATACCCAGTAGTCAGTGAATCTATCACTAGGTTGATACCTCTACTGGTGGAATTTTAGTCTCCGGAGGTATCATCTACCCAATAGTCAGTGTTACTATCACTAGGTTGATACCTCTACTGGTGGACTATTAATCTCCGGAGGTATCATCTACCCAGTAGTCAGTGTTACTATCAAAAGGTTGATATCTCTGCTGGTGGACTATTAGTCTCCGGAGGTATCATCTACCCAGTAGTCAGTGTTACTGTCACTAGGTTGATACCTCTGCTGGTGGACTATTAGTCTCCGGAGGTATCATCTACCAAGTAGTCAGTGTTACTATCACTAGGTTGATACCTCTGCTGGTGGACTATTAATCGCCGGAGGTATCATCTACCCAGTAGCCAGTGTTACTATCACTAGGTTGATGCATTTGCTTGTGGACTATTGATTCCCCAAGGTATCATCTACCCAGTAGTCAGTGTTACTATCACTAGGTTGATACCTCTGCTGGTGTACTACTAGTCTTCGGAGGTATCATCTACCCAGTAGTTAGTGTTACTTTCACTACGTTGATACCTCTGCTGGTGGACTATTAGTCCTCGCTGGTATCATCCAACCAGTTGCCAGTGTTATTATCACTAGGTTGATACCTCTGCTGGTGGACTATTAGTCTCCGGAGGTATCATCTACTCAGTAGTCAATATTACTATCACTAGGTTGATATCTCTGCTGGTGGACTATTAGTCTCCGGAGGTATCATCTACCCAGTAGTCAGTGTTACTATCACTAGGTTGATAGCTCTGCTGGTAGATTATTAGTCACCGGAGGTATCATCTACCCAGTAGTCAGTGTTACTATCACTAGGTTGATACCTCTACTGGTGGACTATTAGTCACCGGAGGTATCATCTACCAAGTAGTCAGTGTTACTATCACTAGGTTGATAACTCTGTTGGTGGACTAGTAATCTTCGGGGGTATCATCTACCCAGTAGCCAGTGTTACTATAACTAGGTGGATACCTCTGCTGGTGGACTATTAGTCTCCGGAGGTATCATCTACCCAGTAGTCAGGGTTACTATAACTAGGTTGATACCTCTGCTGGTGGACTATTAGTCTCCGGAGGTATCATCTACCCAGTAGTCAGTGTTACTATCACTAGGTTGATAGCTCTGCTGGTAGATTATTATTCTTCGGAGGTATCATCTACCCAGTAGTCAGTGTTACTATCACTAGGTTGATACCTCTGCTGGTGGACTATTAGTCACCGGAGGTATCATCTACCAAGTAGTCAGTGTTACTATCACTAGGTTGATAACTCTGTTGGTGGACTATTAATCTCCGGGGGTATCATCTACCCAGTGGCCATTGTTACTATAACTAGGTTGATACCTCTGCTGGTGGACTATTAGTCTCCGGAGGTATAATCTACCCAGTAGTCAGTGTTACTATCACTAGGTTGATAACTCTGCAAGTGGATTATTAATCTCCGGAGGTATCATCTACCCAGTAGTCAGTGTTACTATCACAAGGTTGATATCTCTGCTGGTGGACTATTAGTCTCCGGAGGTATCATCTACCCAGTAGTCAGTGTTACTATCACTAGGTTGATACCTCTGCTGGTGGACTATTAGTCTCCGGAGGTATCATCTACCAAGTAGTCAGTGTTACTATCACTAGGTTGATACCTCTGCTGGTGGACTATTAATCGCCGGAGGTATCATCTACCCAGTAGCCAGTGTTACTATCACTAGGTTGATGCATTTGCTTGTGGACTACTGATTCCCCAAGGTATCATCTACCCAGTAGTCAGTGTTACTATCACTAGGTTGATACCTCTGCTGGTGTACTACTAGTCTTCGGAGGTATCATCTACCCAGTAGTCAGTGTTACTTTCACTACGTTGATACCTCTGCTGGTGGACTATTAGTCCTCGCTGGTATCATCCAACCAGTTGCCAGTGTTACTATCAGTAGGTTGATACCTCTGCTGGTGGACTATTAGTCTCCGGAGGTATCATCTACTCAGTAATCAGTGTTACTATCACTAGGTTGATAGCTCTGCTGGTAGATTATTAGTCACCGGAGGTATCATCTACCCAGTAGTCAGTGTTACTATCACTAGGTTGATACCTCTACTGGTGGACTATTAGTCACCGGAGGTATCATCTACCAAGTAGTCGGTGTTACTATCACTAGGTTGATAACTCTGTTGGTGGACTATTAATCTCGGGGTCATCATCTACCCAGTAGCCAGTGTTACTATAACTAGGTGGATACCTCTGCTGGTGGACTATTAGTCTTCGGAGGTATCATCTACCCAGTAGTCAGGGTTACTATCACTAGGTTGAAACCTCTGCTGGTGGACTATTAGTCTCCGGAGGTATCATCTACCAAGTAGTCAGTGTTACTATCACTAGGTTGATACCTCTGCTGGTGGACTATTAATCTTCGGAGGTATCATCTACCCAGTAGCCAGTGTTACTATCACTAGGTTGATGCCTCTGCTTGTGGACTATTGATTCCCCAAGGTATCATCTACCCAGTAGTCAGTGTTACTATCACTAGGTTGATACCTCTGCTGGTGGACTAGTAATCTTCGGGGGTATCATCTACCCAGTAGTCAGTGTTTCTATCACTAGGTTGATACCTCTACTGGTGGACTTTTAGTCTTCGGAGGTATCATCTACCCAGTAGTAAGTGTTACTATCACTAGGTTGATACCTCTGCTTGTGGACTATTAATATCCAGAGATATCATCTACCCAGTAGTCAGTGTTACTAACTCTAGGTTGATATCTCTGCTTGTGAACTATTAGTCTCCGGAGGTATCATCTACCCAGTAGTCAGTTTTACCATCACTAGGTTGATACCTCTACTGGTGGACTTTTAGTCTCCGGAGGTATCATCTACCCAGTAGTCAGTGTTTCTATCACTAGTTTGATACCTTTGGGGGTGGACTATTAATCTTCGGAGGTATCATCTACCCAGTAGTCAGTGTTACTATCACCAGGTTGATACCTGTGCTGGTGGACTACTAGTCTCCGGATGTATCATCTACCCAGTAGCCAGTGTTACTCTCACTAGGTTGATACCTCTGCTGGTGGACTATTAATCTCCAGAGGTATCATCTACCCAGTAGTCAGTGTTACTATCTCTAGGTTGATATCTCTGCAGGTGGACTATTAGTCTCCGGAGGTATCATCTACCCAGTAGTCAGTGTTTTTATCACTAGGTTGATACCTCTGGGGGTGGACTATTAATCTCCGGAGGTATCATCTACCCAGTAGTCAGTGTGATTATCACCAGGTTGATACCTCTGCTGGTTAACTACTAGTCTCCGGATGTATCTACTACCCAGTAGCCAGTGTTACTCTCACTAGGTTGATACCTCTGCTGGTGGACTATTATTCTCCGGAGACATCATCTACCCAGCAGTCAGTGTTACTCTCACTAGGTTGATACCTCTGCTGGTTGACTATTAATTGCCCAAGGTATCATCTACCCAGTAGTGAGTGTTACTATGACTAGGTTGTTATTTCTGCTAGTGGACTATTAATCTCCGGAGGTATCATCTACCCAGTAGCCAGTGTTACTATCACTAGGTTGATACCTCTGCTGGTGGACTATTAGTCTCCGGAGGTATCATCTACTCATTAGTCAGTGTTACTATCACTAGATTGATACCTCTGCTGGTGGACTATTAGTCTCCGGAGGTATCATCTACCCAGTAGTCAGTGTTATTATCACTAGGTTGATACCTCTGCTGGTGGACTATTAGTCTCCGGGGTATCATCTACCCAGTAGTCTGTGTTACTATCACTAGGTTGACACCTCTGCAGGTGGACTATTAGTCTTCGGATGTATCATCTACCCAGTAGTCAGTGTTACTATCACTAGGTTGATACCTCTGCTGGTGGACTTTTAGTCTCCGGAGGTATCATCTACCCAGTAGTCAGTGTTACTATCACTAGGTTGATAACTCTGTTGGTGGACTATTAATCTTCGGGGGTATCATCTACCCAGTAGCCAGTGTTACTATCCCTAGGTTGATACCTCTGCTGGTGGACTATTAGTCTCCTGAGGTATCATCTACCCAGTAGTCAGTGTTACTATCACTAAGTTGATACCTCTGCAGGTGGATTATTAATCTCCGGAGGTATCATCTACCCAGTAGTCAGTGTTACTATCACTAGGTTGATACCTCTGCTGGTGGACTATTAATCTCCGGAGGTATCATCTACCAAGTAATCAGTGTTACTATCACAGGGTTGATACCTCTGCTGGTGGACTATTAGTCTCCGGAAGTATCATCTACTCAGTAGTCAGTGTTACTATCAATAGGTTGATACCTCTGCTGGTGGACTATTAATCTCTGGAGGTATCATCTAACCAGTAGCCAGTGTTACTATCACTAGGTTGATATCTCTGCTGGTGGACTATTAGTCTCCGGAGGTATCATCTACCCAGTAGTCAGTGTTTCTATAACTAGGTTGATACCTCTGGGGGTGGACTATTAATCTCCGGAGGTATCATCTACCCAGTAGTCAGTGTGATTATCACCAGGATGATACCTGTGCTGGTTGACTACTAGTCTCCGGATGTATCTTCTACCCAGTAGCCAGTGTTACTCTCACTAGGTTGATACCTCTGCTGGTGGACTGTTATTCTCCGGAGATATCATCTACCCAGTAGTCAGTGTTACTCTCACTAGGTTGATACCTCTGCTGGTGGACTATTAATTGCCCAAGAAATCATCTACCCAGTAGTCAGTGTTACTATCACTAGGTTGTTATTTCTGCTAGTGGACTATTAATCTCCGGAGGTATCATCTACCCATTAGCCAGTGTTACTATCACTAGGTTGATACCTCTGCTGGTGGACTATTAATCGCCGGAGGTATCATCTACCCAGTAGCCAGTGTTACTATCACTAGGTTGATGCATTTGCTTGTGGACTATTGATTCCCCAAGGTATCATCTACCCAGTAGTCAGTGTTACTATCACTAGGTTGATACCTCTGCTGGTGTACTACTAGTCTTCGGAGGTATCATCTACCCAGTAGTCAGTGTTACTTTCACTACGTTGATACCTCTGCTGGTGGACTATTAGTCCTCGCTGGTATCATCCAACCAGTTGCCAGTGTTACTATCAGTAGGTTGATACCTCTGCTGGTGGACTATTAGTCTCCGGAGGTATCATCTACTCAGTAATCAGTGTTACTATCACTAGGTTGATAGCTCTGCTGGTAGACTATTAGTCACCGGAGGTATCATCTACCAAGTAGTCGGTGTTACTATCACTAGGTTGATAACTCTGTTGGTGGACTATTAATCTCGGGGTCATCATCTACCCAGTAGCCAGTGTTACTATAACTAGGTGGATACCTCTGCTGGTGGACTATTAGTCTCCGGAGGTATCATCTAACCAGTAGTCAGGGTTACTATCACTAGGTTGATACCTCTGCTGGTGGACTATTAGTCTCCGGAGGTATCATCTACCAAGTAGTCAGTGTTACTATCACTAGGTTGATACCTCTGCTGGTGGACTATTAATCTTCGGAGGTATCATCTACCCAGTAGCCAGTGTTACTATCACTAGGTTGATGCCTCTGCTTGTGGACTATTGATTCCCCAAGGTATCATCTACCCAGTAGTCAGTGTTACTATCACTAGGTTGATACCTCTGCTGGTGGACTACTAGTCTCCGGAGGTATCATCTACCCAGTAGTCAGTGTTTCTATCACTAGGTTGATACCTCTACTGGTGGACTTTTAGTCTCCGGAGGTATCATCTACCCAGTAGTCAGTGTTACTATCACTAGGTTGATACCTCTGCTTGTGGACTATTAATATCCAGAGATATCATCTACCCAGTAGTCAGTGTTACTAACTCTAGGTTGATATCTCTGCTTGTGAACTATTAGTCTCCGGAGGTATCATCTACCCAGTAGTCAGTGTTACCATCACTAGGTTGATACCTCTACTGGTGGACTTTTAGTCTCCGGAGGTATCATCTACCCAGTAGTCAGTGTTTCTATCACCAGTTTGATACCTTTGGGGGTGGACTATTAATCTCCGGAGGTATCATCTACCCAGTAGTCAGTGTTACTATCACCAGGTTGATACCTGTGCTGGTGGACTACTAGTCTCCGGATGTATCATCTACCCAGTAGCCAGTGTTACTCTCACTAGGTTGATACCTCTGCTGGTGGACTATTAGTCTCCGGAGATATCATCTACCCAGTAGTCAGTGTTACTATCACTAGGTTGATACCTCTGCAGGTGGATTATTAATCTTCGGAGGTATCATCTACCCAGTAGTCAGTGTTACCATCACTAACTTGATATCTCTGCCGTTGGACTATTAGTCTCCGGAGGTATCATCTACCAAGTAGTCAGTGTTACTATCACAGGGTTGTTACCTCTGCTGGTGGACTATTAGTCTCCGGAGGTATCATCTACCCAGTAGTCAGTGTTACTATAACTAGGTTGATACCTCTGCTGGTGGACTATTAATCTCCGGAGGTATCATCTACCCATTAGCCAGTGTTACTATCACTAGGTTGATACCTTTGCTTGTGGACTATTGATTCCCCAAGGTATCATCTACCCAGTAGTCAGTGTTAATATCACTAGGTTGATACCTCTGCTGGTGGACTACTAGTCCCCGGAGGTATCATATACCCAGTAGTCAGTGTTTCTATCACTAGGTTGATACCTCTACTGGTGGACTTTTAGTCTCCGGAGGTATCATCTACCCAATAGTCAGTGTTACTATCACTAGGTTGATACCTCTACTGGTGGACTATTAATCTCCAGAGGTATCATCTACCCAGTAGTCAGTGTTACTATCTCTAGGTTGATACCTCTGCTGGTGGACTATTAGTCTCCGGAGATATCATCTACCCAGTAGTCAGTGTTACTATCACTAGGTTGATACCTCTGCTGGTGGACTACTAGTTTCGGAGGTATCATCTACCCAGTAGTCAGTGTTACTCTCACTACGTTGATACCTCTGCTGGTGGACTATTAGTCTCCGGAGATATGATCTACCCAGTAGTCAGTGTTACTATCACTAGGTTGATATCTCTGCTGGTGGACTATTAGTTTCCGGAGGTATCATCTACCCAGTAGTCAATGTTACTATCACTAGGTTGATAGCTCTGTTGGTGGACTAGTAATCTTCGGGGGTATCATCTACCCAGTAGCCAGTGTTACTATAACTAGGTGGATACCTCTGCTGGTGGACTATTAGTCTCCGGAGGTATCATCTACCCAGTAGTCAGGGTTACTATAACTAGGTTGATACCTCTGCTGGTGGACTATTAGTCTCCGGAGGTATCATCTACCCAGTAGTCAGTGTTACTATCACTAGGTTGATAGCTCTGCTGGTAGATTATTAGTCTTCGGAGGTATCATCTACCCAGTAGTCAGTGTTACTATCACTAGGTTGATACCTCTGCTGGTGGACTATTAGTCACCGGAGGTATCATCTACCAAGTAGTCAGTGTTACTATCACTAGGTTGATAACTCTGTTGGTGGACTATTAATCTCCGGGGGTATCATCTACCCAGTGGCCATTGTTACTATAACTAGGTTGATACCTCTGCTGGTGGACTATTAGTCTCCGGAGGTATAATCTACCCAGTAGTCAGTGTTACTATCACTAGGTTGATAACTCTGCAAGTGGATTATTAATCTCCGGAGGTATCATCTACCCAGTAGTCAGTGTTACTATCACAAGGTTGATATCTCTGCTGGTGGACTATTAGTCTCCGGAGGTATCATCTACCCAGTAGTCAGTGTTACTATCACTAGGTTGATACCTCTGCTGGTGGACTATTAGTCTCCGGAGGTATCATCTACCAAGTAGTCAGTGTTACTATCACTAGGTTGATACCTCTGCTGGTGGACTATTAATCGCCGGAGGTATCATCTACCCAGTAGCCAGTGTTACTATCACTAGGTTGATGCATTTGCTTGTGGACTACTGATTCCCCAAGGTATCATCTACCCAGTAGTCAGTGTTACTATCACTAGGTTGATACCTCTGCTGGTGTACTACTAGTCTTCGGAGGTATCATCTACCCAGTAGTAAGTGTTACTTTCACTACGTTGATACCTCTGCTGGTGGACTATTAGTCCTCGCTGGTATCATCCAACCAGTTGCCAGTGTTACTATCAGTAGGTTGATACCTCTGCTGGTGGACTATTAGTCTCCGGAGGTATCATCTACTCAGTAATCAGTGTTACTATCACTAGGTTGATAGCTCTGCTGGTAGATTATTAGTCACCGGAGGTATCATCTACCCAGTAGTCAGTGTTACTATCACTAGGTTGATACCTCTACTGGTGGACTATTAGTCACCGGAGGTATCATCTACCAAGTAGTCGGTGTTACTATCACTAGGTTGATAACTCTGTTGGTGGACTATTAATCTCGGGGTCATCATCTACCCAGTAGCCAGTGTTACTATAACTAGGTGGATACCTCTGCTGGTGGACTATTAGTCTTCGGAGGTATCATCTACCCAGTAGTCAGGGTTACTATCACTAGGTTGAAACCTCTGCTGGTGGACTATTAGTCTCCGGAGGTATCATCTACCAAGTAGTCAGTGTTACTATCACTAGGTTGATACCTCTGCTGGTGGACTATTAATCTTCGGAGGTATCATCTACCCAGTAGCCAGTGTTACTATCACTAGGTTGATGCCTCTGCTTGTGGACTATTGATTCCCCAAGGTATCATCTACCCAGTAGTCAGTGTTACTATCACTAGGTTGATACCTCTGCTGGTGGACTACTAGTCTCCGGAGGTATCATCTACCCAGTAGTCAGTGTTTCTATCACTAGGTTGATACCTCTACTGGTGGACTTTTAGTCTTCGGAGGTATCATCTACCCAGTAGTAAGTGTTACTATCACTAGGTTGATACCTCTGCTTGTGGACTATTAATATCCAGAGATATCATCTACCCAGTAGTCAGTGTTACTAACTCTAGGTTGATATCTCTGCTTGTGAACTATTAGTCTCCGGAGGTATCATCTACCCAGTAGTCAGTTTTACCATCACTAGGTTGATACCTCTACTGGTGGACTTTTAGTCTCCGGAGGTATCATCTACCCAGTAGTCAGTGTTTCTATCACTAGTTTGATACCTTTGGGGGTGGACTATTAATCTCCGGAGGTATCATCTACCCAGTAGTCAGTGTTACTATCACCAGGTTGATACCTGTGCTGGTGGACTACTAGTCTCCGGATGTATCATCTACCCAGTAGCCAGTGTTACTCTCACTAGGTTGATACCTCTGCTGGTGGACTATTAATCTCCAGAGGTATCATCTACCCAGTAGTCAGTGTTACTATCTCTAGGTTGATATCTCTGCAGGTGGACTATTAGTCTCCGGAGGTATCATCTACCCAGTAGTCAGTGTTTTTATCACTAGGTTGATACCTCTGGGGGTGGACTATTAATCTCCGGAGGTATCATCTACCCAGTAGTCAGTGTGATTATCACCAGGTTGATACCTCTGCTGGTTAACTACTAGTCTCCGGATGTATCTACTACCCAGTAGCCAGTGTTACTCTCACTAGGTTGATACCTCTGCTGGTGGACTATTATTCTCCGGAGACATCATCTACCCAGCAGTCAGTGTTACTCTCACTAGGTTGATACCTCTGCTGGTTGACTATTAATTGCCCAAGGTATCATCTACCCAGTAGTGAGTGTTACTATGACTAGGTTGTTATTTCTGCTAGTGGACTATTAATCTCCGGAGGTATCATCTACCCAGTAGCCAGTGTTACTATCACTAGGTTGATACCTCTGCTGGTGGACTATTAGTCTCCGGAGGTATCATCTACTCATTAGTCAGTGTTACTATCACTAGATTGATACCTCTGCTGGTGGACTATTAGTCTCCGGAGGTATCATCTACCCAGTAGTCAGTGTTATTATCACTAGGTTGATACCTCTGCTGGTGGACTATTAGTCTCCGGGGTATCATCTACCCAGTAGTCTGTGTTACTATCACTAGGTTGACACCTCTGCAGGTGGACTATTAGTCTTCGGATGTATCATCTACCCAGTAGTCAGTGTTACTATCACTAGGTTGATACCTCTGCTGGTGGACTTTTAGTCTCCGGAGGTATCATCTACCCAGTAGTCAGTGTTACTATCACTAGGTTGATAACTCTGTTGGTGGACTATTAATCTTCGGGGGTATCATCTACCCAGTAGCCAGTGTTACTATCCCTAGGTTGATACCTCTGCTGGTGGACTATTAGTCTCCTGAGGTATCATCTACCCAGTAGTCAGTGTTACTATCACTAAGTTGATACCTCTGCAGGTGGATTATTAATCTCCGGAGGTATCATCTACCCAGTAGTCAGTGTTACTATCACTAGGTTGATACCTCTGCTGGTGGACTATTAATCTCCGGAGGTATCATCTACCAAGTAATCAGTGTTACTATCACAGGGTTGATACCTCTGCTGGTGGACTATTAGTCTCCGGAAGTATCATCTACTCAGTAGTCAGTGTTACTATCAATAGGTTGATACCTCTGCTGGTGGACTATTAATCTCTGGAGGTATCATCTAACCAGTAGCCAGTGTTACTATCACTAGGTTGATATCTCTGCTGGTGGACTATTAGTCTCCGGAGGTATCATCTACCCAGTAGTCAGTGTTTCTATAACTAGGTTGATACCTCTGGGGGTGGACTATTAATCTCCGGAGGTATCATCTACCCAGTAGTCAGTGTGATTATCACCAGGATGATACCTGTGCTGGTTGACTACTAGTCTCCGGATGTAACTTCTACCCAGTAGCCAGTGTTACTCTCACTAGGTTGATACCTCTGCTGGTGGACTGTTATTCTCCGGAGATATCATCTACCCAGTAGTCAGTGTTACTCTCACTAGGTTGATACCTCTGCTGGTGGACTATTAATTGCCCAAGAAATCATCTACCCAGTAGTCAGTGTTACTATCACTAGGTTGTTATTTCTGCTAGTGGACTATTAATCTCCGGAGGTATCATCTACCCATTAGCCAGTGTTACTATCACTAGGTTGATACCTCTGCTGGTGGACTATTAATCGCCGGAGGTATCATCTACCCAGTAGCCAGTGTTACTATCACTAGGTTGATGCATTTGCTTGTGGACTATTGATTCCCCAAGGTATCATCTACCCAGTAGTCAGTGTTACTATCACTAGGTTGATACCTCTGCTGGTGTACTACTAGTCTTCGGAGGTATCATCTACCCAGTAGTCAGTGTTACTTTCACTACGTTGATACCTCTGCTGGTGGACTATTAGTCCTCGCTGGTATCATCCAACCAGTTGCCAGTGTTACCATCAGTAGGTTGATACCTCTGCTGGTGGACTATTAGTCTCCGGAGGTATCATCTACTCAGTAATCAGTGTTACTATCACTAGGTTGATAGCTCTGCTGGTAGACTATTAGTCACCGGAGGTATCATCTACCAAGTAGTCGGTGTTACTATCACTAGGTTGATAACTCTGTTGGTGGACTATTAATCTCGGTGTCATCATCTACCCAGTAGCCAGTGTTACTATAACTAGGTGGATACCTCTGCTGGTGGACTATTAGTCTCCGGAGGTATCATCTACCCAGTAGTCAGGGTTACTATCACTAGGTTGATACCTCTGCTGGTGGACTATTAGTCTCCGGAGGTATCATCTACCAAGTAGTCAGTGTTACTATCACTAGGTTGATACCTCTGCTGGTGGACTATTAATCTTCGGAGGTATCATCTACCCAGTAGCCAGTGTTACTATCACTAGGTTGATGCCTCTGCTTGTGGACTATTGATTCCCCAAGGTATCATCTACCCAGTAGTCAGTGTTACTATCACTAGGTTGATACCTCTGCTGGTGGACTACTAGTCTCCGGAGGTATCATCTACCCAGTAGTCAGTGTTTCTATCACTAGGTTGATACCTCTACTGGTGGACTTTTAGTCTCCGGAGGTATCATCTACCCAGTAGTCAGTGTTACTATCACTAGGTTGATACCTCTGCTTGTGGACTATTAATATCAAGAGATATCATCTACCCAGTAGTCAGTGTTACTAACTCTAGGTTGATATCTCTGCTTGTGAACTATTAGTCTCCGGAGGTATCATCTACCCAGTAGTCAGTGTTACCATCACTAGGTTGATACCTCTACTGGTGGACTTTTAGTCTCCGGAGGTATCATCTACCCAGTAGTCAGTGTTTCTATCACCAGTTTGATACCTTTGGGGGTGGACTATTAATCTCCGGAGGTATCATCTACCCAGTAGTCAGTGTTACTATCACCAGGTTGATACCTGTGCTGGTGGACTACTAGTCTCCGGATGTATCATCTACCCAGTAGCCAGTGTTACTCTCACTAGGTTGATACCTCTGCTGGTGGACTATTAGTCTCCGGAGATATCATCTACCCAGTAGTCAGTGTTACTATCACTAGGTTGATACCTCTGCAGGTGGATTATTAATCTTCGGAGGTATCATCTACCCAGTAGTCAGTGTTACCATCACTAACTTGATATCTCTGCCGTTGGACTATTAGTCTCCGGAGGTATCATCTACCAAGTAGTCAGTGTTACTATCACAGGGTTGTTACCTCTGCTGGTGGACTATTAGTCTCCGGAGGTATCATCTACCCAGTAGTCAGTGTTACTATAACTAGGTTGATACCTCTGCTGGTGGACTATTAATCTCCGGAGGTATCATCTACCCAGTAGCCAGTGTTACTATCACTAGGTTGATACCTTTGCTTGTGGACTATTGATTCCCCAAGGTATCATCTACCCAGTAGTCAGTGTTAATATCACTAGGTTGATACCTCTGCTGGTGGACTACTAGTCCCCGGAGGTATCATATACCCAGTAGTCAGTGTTTCTATCACTAGGTTGATACCTCTACTGGTGGACTTTTAGTCTCCGGAGGTATCATCTACCCAATAGTCAGTGTTACTATCACTAGGTTGATACCTCTACTGGTGGACTATTAATCTCCAGAGGTATCATCTACCCAGTAGTCAGTGTTACTATCTCTAGGTTGATACCTCTGCTGGTGGACTATTAGTCTCCGGAGATATCATCTACCCAGTAGTCAGTGTTACTATCACTAGGTTGATACCTCTGCTGGTGGACTACTAGTTTCGGAGGTATCATCTACCCAGTAGTCAGTGTTACTCTCACTACGTTGATACCTCTGCTGGTGGACTATTAGTCTCCGGAGATATGATCTACCCAGTAGTCAGTGTTACTATCACTAGGTTGATATCTCTGCTGGTGGACTATTAGTTTCCGGAGGTATCATCTACCCAGTAGTCAATGTTACTATCACTAGGTTGATAGCTCTGCTGGTAGATTATTAGTCTTCGGAAGTATCATCTACCCAGTAGTCAGTGTTACTATCACTAGGTTGATAACTCTGCAAGTGGATTATTAATCTCCGGAGGTATCATCTATCCAGTAGTCAGTGTTACCATCACTAGATTGATATCTCTGCTGGTGGACTGTTAGTCTCCGGAGGTATCATCTACCCAGTAGTCAGTGTTTCAATCACTAGATTGATACCTCTACTGGTGGACTTTTAGTCTCTGGAAGTATCATCTACCCAGTATTCAGTGTTACTATCACTAGGTTGATACCTCTGCTGGTGGATTATTAATCTCCAGAGGTATCATCTACCCAGTATTCAGTGTTACTATCTCTAGGTTGATATCTCTGCTGGTGGACTACTAGTCTCCGGAGGTATCATCTACCCAGTAGTCAGTGTTACTCACACTACGTTGATACCTCTGTTGGTGGACTATTAGTCCTCGCTGGTATCATCCAACCAGTAGCCAGTGTTACTATCACTAGGTTGATACCTCTGCTGGTGGACTATTAGTCTCCGGAGATATGATCTACCCAGTAGTCAGTGTTACTATCACTAGGTTGATACCTCTGCAGGTGGATTATTAATCTCCGGAGGTATCATCTACCCAGTAGTCAGTGTTACCATCACTAGGTTGATATCTCTGCCGGTGGATTATTAGTCTCCGGAGGTATCATCTACCAAGTAGTCAGTGTTACTATCACTAGGTTGATACTTCTGATGGTGGACTATTAGTCTCCGTAAGGTATCATCTACCAAGTAGTCAGTGTTACTATCACAAGGTTGATACCTCTGCTGGTGGACTATTAGTCTCCGGAGATATCATCTACCCAGTAGTCAGTGTTACTATCACTAGGTTGATACCTCTGCTGGTGGACTACTAGTTTCGGAGGTATCATCTACCCATTGGTCAGTGTTACTCTCACTACGTTGATACCTCTGCTGGTGGACTATTAGTCTCCGGAGATATGATCTACCCAGTAGTCAGTGTTACTATCACTAGGTTGATATCTCTGCTGGTAGATTATTAGTCTTCGGAAGTATCATCTACCCAGTAGTCAGTGTTACTATCACTAGGTTGATAACTCTGCAAGTGGATTATTAATCTCCGGAGGTATCATCTATCCAGTAGTCAGTGTTACCATCACTAGGTTGATAGCTCTGCTGGTAGATTATTAGTCTTCGGAAGTATCATCTACCCAGTAGTCAGTGTTACTATCACTAGGTTGATAACTCTGCAAGTGGATTATTAATCTCCGGAGGTATCATCTATCCAGTAGTCAGTGTTACCATCACTAGATTGATATCTCTGCTGGTGGACTGTTAGTCTCCGGAGGTATCATCTACCCAGTAGTCAGTGTTACTATCACTAGGTTGATACCTCTGCTGGTGGACTACTAGTCTCCGGAGGTATCATCTACCCAGTAGTCAGTGTTTCAATCACTAGATTGATACCTCTACTGGTGGACTTTTAGTCTCCGGAAGTATCATCTACCCAGTAGTCAGTGTTACTATCACTAGGTTGATACCTCTGCTGGTGGACTATTAATCTCCAGAGGTATCATCTACCCAGTAGTCAGTGTTACTATCTCTAGGTTGATATCTCTGCTGGTGGACTACAAGTCTCCGGAGGTATCATCTACCCAGTATTCAGTGTTACTCTCACTACGTTGATACCTCTGCTGGTGGACTATTAGTCTCCGGAGATATGATCTACCCAGTAGTCAGTGTTACTATCACTAGGTTGATACCTCTGCAGGTGGATTATTAATCTCCGGAGGTATCTTCTACCCAGTAGTCAGTGTTACCATCACTAGGTTGATGTCTCTGCCGGTGGACTACTAGTCTCCGGATGTATCATCAACCCAGTAGCCAGTGTTACTCTCACTAGGTTGATACCTCTGCTGGTGGACTATTAGTCTCCGGAGATATCATCTACCCAGTAGTCAGTGTTACTATCACTAGGTTGATACCTCTGCAGGTGGATTATTAATCTCCGGAGGTATCATCTACCCAGTAGTCAATGTTACCATCACTAGGTTGATATCTCTGCCGGTGGACTATTAGTCTCCGGAGGTATCATCTACCAAGTAGTCAGTGTTACTATCACAGGGTTGATACCTCTGCTGGTGGACTATTAGTCTCCGGAGGTATCATCTACCAAGTAGTCAGTGTTACTATCACTAGGTTGATACCTCTACTGGTGGACTACTAGTCTCCGGAGGTATCATCTACCCAGTAGTCAGTATTACTCTCACTACGTTGATACCTCTGCTGGTGGACTATTAGTCCTCGCTGGTATCATCCAACCAGTTGCCAGTGTTATTATCACTAGGTTGATACCTCTGCTGGTGGACTATTAGTCTCCGGAGGTATCATCTACTCAGTAGTCAGTGTTACTATCACTAGGTTGATAACTCTGTTGGTGGACTATTAATCTCCGAGGGTATCATCTACCCTGTAGCCAGTGTTACTATAACTAGGTTGATACCTCTGCTGGTGGACTATTAGTCACCGGAGGTATAATCTACCCAGTAGTCAGTGTTACTATCACTAGGTTGATAACTCTGCAAGTGGATTATTAATCTCCGGAGGTATCATCTACCCAGTAGTCAGTGTTACTATCACAAGGTTGATATCTCTGCTGGTGGACTATTAGTCTCCGGAGGTATCATCTACCCAGTAGTCAGTGTTACTATCACTAGGTTGATACCTCTGCTGGTGGACTATTAGTCTCCGGAGGTATCATCTACCAAGTAGTCAGTGTTACTATCACTAGGTTGATACCTCTGCTGGTGGACTATTAATCGCCGGAGGTATCATCTACCCAGTAGCCAGTGTTACTATCACTAGGTTGATGCATTTGCTTGTGGACTATTGATTCCCCAAGGTATCATCTACCCAGTAGTCAGTGTTACTATCACTAGGTTGATACCTCTGCTTGTGTACTACTAGTCTTCGGAGGTATCATCTACCCAGTAGTCAGTGTTACTTTCACTACGTTGATACCTCTGCTGGTGGACTATTAGTCCTCGCTGGTATCATCCAACCAGTTGCCAGTGTTATTATCACTAGGTTGATACCTCTGCTGGTGGACTATTAGTCTTCGGAGGTATCATCTACTCAGTAGTCAATATTACTATCACTAGGTTGATATCTCTGCTGGTGGACTATTAGTCTCCGGAGGTATCATCTACCCAGTAGTCAGTGTTACTATCACTAGGTTGATAGCTCTGCTGGTAGATTATTAGTCACCGGAGGTATCATCTACCCAGTAGTCAGTGTTACTATCACTAGGTTGATACCTCTACTGGTGGACTATTAGTCACCGGAGGTATCATCTACCAAGTAGTCAGTGTTACTATCACTAGGTTGATAACTCTGTTGGTGGACTATTAATCTTCGGGGGTATCATCTACCCAGTAGCCAGTGTTACTATAACTAGGTGGATACCTCTGCTGGTGGACTATTAGTCTCCGGAGGTATCATCTACCCAGTAGTCAGGGTTACTATAACTAGGTTGATACCTCTGCTGGTGGACTATTAGTCTCCGGAGGTATCATCTACCCAGTAGTCAGTGTTACTATCACTAGGTTGATAGCTCTGCTGGTAGATTATTTGTCTTCGGAGGTATCATCTACCCAGTAGCCAGTGTTACTATAACTAGGTTGATACCTCTGCTGGTGGACTATTAGTCTCCGGAGGTATAATCTACCCAGTAGTCAGTGTTACCATCACTAGGTTGATACCTCTGCAGGTGGATTATTAATCTCCGGAGGTATCATCTACCCAGTAGTCAGTGTTACCATCACTAGGTTGATATCTCTGCCGGTGGATTATTAGTCTCCGGAGGTATCATCTACCAAGTAGTCAGTGTTACTATCACTAGGTTGATACTTCTGATGGTGGACTATTAGTCTCCGTAAGGTATCATCTACCAAGTAGTCAGTGTTACTATCACAAGGTTGATACCTCTGCTGGTGGACTATTAGTCTCCGGAGATATCATCTACCCAGTAGTCAGTGTTACTATCACTAGGTTGATACCTCTGCTGGTGGACTACTAGTTTCGGAGGTATCATCTACCCAGTAGTCAGTGTTACTCTCACTACGTTGATACCTCTGCTGGTGGACTATTAGTCTCCGGAGATATGATCTACCGAGTAGTCAGTGTTACTATCACTAGGTTGATATCTCTGCTGGTGGACTATTAGTTTCCGGAGGTATCATCTACCCAGTAGTCAATGTTACTATCACTAGGTTGATAGCTCTGCTGGTAGATTATTAGTCTTCGGAAGTATCATCTATCCAGTAGTCAGTGTTACCATCACTAGATTGATATCTCTGCTGGTGGACTGTTAGTCTCCGGAGGTATCATCTACCCAGTAGTCAGTGTTACTATCACTAGGTTGATACCTCTGCTGGTGGACTACTAGTCTCCGGAGGTATCATCTACCCAGTAGTCAGTGTTTCAATCACTAGATTGATACCTCTACTGGTGGACTTTTAGTCTCCGGAAGTATCATCTACCCAGTAGTCAGTGTTACTATCACTAGGTTGATACCTCTGCTGGTGGACTATTAATCTCCAGAGGTATCATCTACCCAGTAGTCAGTGTTACTATCTCTAGGTTGATATCTCTGCTGGTGGACTACAAGTCTCCGGAGGTATCATCTACCCAGTATTCAGTGTTACTCTCACTACGTTGATACCTCTGCTGGTGGACTATTAGTCTCCGGAGATATGATCTACCCAGTAGTCAGTGTTACTATCACTAGGTTGATACCTCTGCAGGTGGATTATTAATCTCCGGAGGTATCTTCTACCCAGTAGTCAGTGTTACCATCACTAGGTTGATGTCTCTGCCGGTGGACTACTAGTCTCCGGATGTATCATCAACCCAGTAGCCAGTGTTACTCTCACTAGGTTGATACCTCTGCTGGTGGACTATTAGTCTCCGGAGATATCATCTACCCAGTAGTCAGTGTTACTATCACTAGGTTGATACCTCTGCAGGTGGATTATTAATCTCCGGAGGTATCATCTACCCAGTAGTCAATGTTACCATCACTAGGTTGATATCTCTGCCGGTGGACTATTAGTCTCCGGAGGTATCATCTACCAAGTAGTCAGTGTTACTATCACAGGGTTGATACCTCTGCTGGTGGACTATTAGTCTCCGGAGGTATCATCTACCAAGTAGTCAGTGTTACTATCACTAGGTTGATACCTCTACTGGTGGACTACTAGTCTCCGGAGGTATCATCTACCCAGTAGTCAGTATTACTCTCACTACGTTGATACCTCTGCTGGTGGACTATTAGTCCTCGCTGGTATCATCCAACCAGTTGCCAGTGTTATTATCACTAGGTTGATACCTCTGCTGGTGGACTATTAGTCTCCGGAGGTATCATCTACTCAGTAGTCAGTGTTACTATCACTAGGTTGATAACTCTGTTGGTGGACTATTAATCTCCGAGGGTATCATCTACCCTGTAGCCAGTGTTACTATAACTAGGTTGATACCTCTGCTGGTGGACTATTAGTCACCGGAGGTATAATCTACCCAGTAGTCAGTGTTACTATCACTAGGTTGATAACTCTGCAAGTGGATTATTAATCTCCGGAGGTATCATCTACCCAGTAGTCAGTGTTACTATCACAAGGTTGATATCTCTGCTGGTGGACTATTAGTCTCCGGAGGTATCATCTACCCAGTAGTCAGTGTTACTATCACTAGGTTGATACCTCTGCTGGTGGACTATTAGTCTCCGGAGGTATCATCTACCAAGTAGTCAGTGTTACTATCACTAGGTTGATACCTCTGCTGGTGGACTATTAATCGCCGGAGGTATCATCTACCCAGTAGCCAGTGTTACTATCACTAGGTTGATGCATTTGCTTGTGGACTATTGATTCCCCAAGGTATCATCTACCCAGTAGTCAGTGTTACTATCACTAGGTTGATACCTCTGCTTGTGTACTACTAGTCTTCGGAGGTATCATCTACCCAGTAGTCAGTGTTACTTTCACTACGTTGATACCTCTGCTGGTGGACTATTAGTCCTCGCTGGTATCATCCAACCAGTTGCCAGTGTTATTATCACTAGGTTGATACCTCTGCTGGTGGACTATTAGTCTTCGGAGGTATCATCTACTCAGTAGTCAATATTACTATCACTAGGTTGATATCTCTGCTGGTGGACTATTAGTCTCCGGAGGTATCATCTACCCAGTAGTCAGTGTTACTATCACTAGGTTGATAGCTCTGCTGGTAGATTATTAGTCACCGGGGGTATCATCTACCCAGTAGTCAGTGTTACTATCACTAGGTTGATACCTCTACTGGTGGACTATTAGTCACCGGAGGTATCATCTACCAAGTAGTCAGTGTTACTATCACTAGGTTGATAACTCTGTTGGTGGACTATTAATCTTCGGGGGTATCATCTACCCAGTAGCCAGTGTTACTATAACTAGGTGGATACCTCTGCTGGTGGACTATTAGTCTCCGGAGGTATCATCTACCCAGTAGTCAGGGTTACTATAACTAGGTTGATACCTCTGCTGGTGGACTATTAGTCTCCGGAGGTATCATCTACCCAGTAGTCAGTGTTACTATCACTAGGTTGATAGCTCTGCTGGTAGATTATTTGTCTTCGGAGGTATCATCTACCCAGTAGCCAGTGTTACTATAACTAGGTTGATACCTCTGCTGGTGGACTATTAGTCTCCGGAGGTATAATCTACCCAGTAGTCAGTGTTACCATCACTAGGTTGATACCTCTGCAGGTGGATTATTAATCTCCGGAGGTATCATCTACCCAGTAGTCAGTGTTACCATCACTAGGTTGATATCTCTGCCGTGGATTATTAGTCTCCGGAGGTATCATCTACCAAGTAGTCAGTGTTACTATCACTAGGTTGATACTTCTGATGGTGGACTATTAGTCTCCGTAAGGTATCATCTACCAAGTAGTCAGTGTTACTATCACAAGGTTGATACCTCTGCTGGTGGACTATTAGTCTCCGGAGATATCATCTACCCAGTAGTCAATGTTACTATCACTAGGTTGATACCTCTGCTGGTGGACTACTAGTTTCGGAGGTATCATCTACCCAGTAGTCAGTGTTACTCTCACTACGTTGATACCTCTGCTGGTGGACTATTAGTCTCCGGAGATATGATCTACCCAGTAGTCAGTGTTACTATCACTAGGTTGATATCTCTGCTGGTGGACTATTAGTTTCCGGAGGTATCATCTACCCAGTAGTCAATGTTACTATCACTAGGTTGATAGCTCTGCTGGTAGATTATTAGTCTTCGGAAGTATCATCTACCCAGTAGTCAGTGTTACTATCACTAGGTTGATAACTCTGCAAGTGGATTATTAATCTCCGGAGGTATCATCTATCCAGTAGTCAGTGTTACCATCACTAGATTGATATCTCTGCTGGTGGACTGTTAGTCTCCGGAGGTATCATCTACCCAGTAGTCAGTGTTACTATCACTAGGTTGATACCTCTGCTGGTGGACTACTAGTCTCCGGAGGTATCATCTACCCAGTAGTCAGTGTTTCAATCACTAGATTGATACCTCTACTGGTGGACTTTTAGTCTCCGGAAGTATCATCTACCCAGTAGTCAGTGTTACTATCACTAGGTTGATACCTCTGCTGGTGGACTATTAATCTCCAGAGGTATCATCTACCCAGTAGTCAGTGTTACTATCTCTAGGTTGATATCTCTGCTGGTGGACTACAAGTCTCCGGAGGTATCATCTACCCAGTATTCAGTGTTACTCTCACTACGTTGATACCTCTGCTGGTGGACTATTAGTCTCCGGAGATATGATCTACCCAGTAGTCAGTGTTACTATCACTAGGTTGATACCTCTGCAGGTGGATTATTAATCTCCGGAGGTATCTTCTACCCAGTAGTCAGTGTTACCATCACTAGGTTGATGTCTCTGCCGGTGGACTACTAGTCTCCGGATGTATCATCTACCCAGTAGCCAGTGTTACTCTCACTAGGTTGATACCTCTGCTGGTGGACTATTAGTCTCCGGAGATATCATCTACCCAGTAGTCAGTGTTACTATCACTAGGTTGATACCTCTGCAGGTGGATTATTAATCTCCGGAGGTATCATCTACCCAGTAGTCAGTGTTACCATCACTAGGTTGATATCTCTGCCGGTGGACTATTAGTCTCCGGAGGTATCATCTACCAAGTAGTCAGTGTTACTATCACAGGGTTGATACCTCTGCTGGTGGACTATTAGTCTCCGGAGGTATCATCTACCAAGTAGCCAGTGTTACTATCACTAGGTTGATACCTCTACTGGTAGACTACTAGTCTCCGGAGGTATCATCTACCCAGTAGTCAGTATTACTCTCACTACGTTGATACCTCTGCTGGTGGACTATTAGTCCTCGCTGGTATCATCCAACCAGTTGCCAGTGTTATTATCACTAGGTTGATACCTCTGCTGGTGGACTATTAGTCTCCGGAGGTATCATCTACTCAGTAGTCAGTGTTACTATCACTAGGTTGATAACTCTGTTGGTGGACTATTAATCTCCGAGGGTATCATCTACCCTGTAGCCAGTGTTACTATAACTAGGTTGATACCTCTGCTGGTGGACTATTAGTCACCGGAGGTATAATCTACCCAGTAGTCAGTGTTACTATCACTAGGTTGATAACTCTGCAAGTGGATTATTAATCTCCGGAGGTATCATCTACCCAGTAGTCAGTGTTACTATCACAAGGTTGATATCTCTGCTGGTGGACTATTAGTCTCCGGAGGTATCATCTACCCAGTAGTCAGTGTTACTATCACTAGGTTGATACCTCTGCTGGTGGACTATTAGTCTCCAGAGGTATCATCTACCAAGTAGTCAGTGTTACTATCACTAGGTTGATACCTCTGCTGGTGGACTATTAATCGCCGGAGGTATCATCTACCCAGTAGCCAGTGTTACTATCACTAGGTTGATGCATTTGCTTGTGGACTATTGATTCCCCAAGGTATCATCTACCCAGTAGTCAGTGTTACTATCACTAGGTTGATACCTCTGCTTGTGTACTACTAGTCTTCGGAGGTATCATCTACCCAGTAGTCAGTGTTACTTTCACTACGTTGATACCTCTGCTGGTGGACTATTAGTCCTCGCTGGTATCATCCAACCAGTTGCCAGTGTTATTATCACTAGGTTGATACCTCTGCTGGTGGACTATTAGTCTCCGGAGGTATCATCTACTCAGTAGTCAATATTACTATCACTAGGTTGATATCTCTGCTGGTGGACTATTAGTCTCCGGAGGTATCATCTACCCAGTAGTCAGTGTTACTATCACTAGGTTGATAGCTCTGCTGGTAGATTATTAGTCACCGGAGGTATCATCTACCCAGTAGTCAGTGTTACTATCACTAGGTTGATACCTCTACTGGTGGACTATTAGTCACCGGAGGTATCATCTACCAAGTAGTCAGTGTTACTATCACTAGGTTGATAACTCTGTTGGTGGACTATTAATCTTCGGGGGTATCATCTACCCAGTAGCCAGTGTTACTATAACTAGGTGGATACCTCTGCTGGTGGACTATTAGTCTTCGGAGGTATCATCTACCCAGTAGTCAGGGTTACTATAACTAGGTTGATACCTCTGCTGGTGGACTATTAGTCTCCGGAGGTATCATCTACCCAGTAGTCAGTGTTACTATCACTAGGTTGATAGCTCTGCTGGTAGATTATTTGTCTTCGGAGGTATCATCTACCCAGTAGCCAGTGTTACTATAACTAGGTTGATACCTCTGCTGGTGGACTATTAGTCTCCGGAGGTATAATCTACCCAGTAGTCAGTGTTACTATCACTAGGTTGATAACTCTGCAAGTGGATTATTAATCTCCGGAGGTATCATCTACCCAGTAGTCAGTGTTACTATCACAAGGTTGATATCTCTGCTGGTGGACTATTAGTCTCCGGAGGTATCATCTACCAAGTAGTCAGTGTTACTATCACTAGGTTGATACCTCTGCTGGTGGACTATTAATCGCCGGAGGTATCATCTACCCAGTAGCCAGTGTTACTATCACTAGGTTGATGCATTTGCTTGTGGACTATTGATTCCCCAAGGTATCATCTACCCAGTAGTCAGTGTTACTATCACTAGGTTGATACCTCTGCTGGTGTACTACTAGTCTTCGGAGGTATCATCTACCCAGTAGTCAGTGTTACTTTCACTACGTTGATACCTCTGCTGGTGGACTATTAGTCCTCGCTGGTATCATCCAACCAGTTGCCAGGGTTACTATCACTAGGTTGATACCTCTGCTGGTGGACTATTAGTCTCCGGAGGTATCATCTACTCAGTAATCAGTGTTACTATCACTAGGTTGATAGCTCTGCTGGTAGATTATTAGTCACCGGAGGTATCATCTACCCAGTAGTCAGTGTTACTATCACTAGGTTGATACCTCTACTGGTGGACTATTAGTCACCGGAGGTATCATCTACCACGTAGTCGGTGTTACTATCATTAGGTTGATAACTCTGTTGGTGGACTATTAATCTCGGGGTCATCATCTACCCAGTAGCCAGTGTTATTATCACTAGGTTGATACCTCTGCTGGTGGACTATTAGTCTCCGGAGGTATCATCTACCCAGTAGCCAGTGTTACTATCACTAGGTTGATACCTTTGCTTGTGGACTATTGATTTCCCAAGGTATCATCTACCCAGTAGTCAGTGTTAATATCACTAGGTTGATACCTCTGCTGGTGGACTACTAGTCCCCGGAGGTATCATATACCCAGTAGTCAGTGAATCTATCACTAGGTTGATACCTCTACTGGTGGAATTTTAGTCTCCGGAGGTATCATCTACCCAATAGTCAGTGTTACTATCACTAGGTTGATACCTCTACTGGTGGACTATTAATCTCCGGAGGTATCATCTACCCAGTAGTCAGTGTTACTATCAAAAGGTTGATATCTCTGCTGGTGGACTATTAGTCTCCGGAGGTATCATCTACCCAGTAGTCAGTGTTACTGTCACTAGGTTGATACCTCTGCTGGTGGACTATTAGTCTCCGGAGGTATCATCTACCAAGTAGTCAGTGTTACTATCACTAGGTTGATACCTCTGCTGGTGGACTATTAATCGCCGGAGGTATCATCTACCCAGTAGCCAGTGTTACTATCACTAGGTTGATGCATTTGCTTGTGGACTATTGATTCCCCAAGGTATCATCTACCCAGTAGTCAGTGTTACTATCACTAGGTTGATACCTCTGCTGGTGTACTACTAGTCTTCGGAGGTATCATCTACCCAGTAGTTAGTGTTACTTTCACTACGTTGATACCTCTGCTGGTGGACTATTAGTCCTCGCTGGTATCATCCAACCAGTTGCCAGTGTTATTATCACTAGGTTGATACCTCTGCTGGTGGACTATTAGTCTCCGGAGGTATCATCTACTCAGTAGTCAATATTACTATCACTAGGTTGATATCTCTGCTGGTGGACTATTAGTCTCCGGAGGTATCATCTACCCAGTAGTCAGTGTTACTATCACTAGGTTGATAGCTCTGCTGGTAGATTATTAGTCACCGGAGGTATCATCTACCCAGTAGTCAGTGTTACTATCACTAGGTTGATACCTCTACTGGTGGACTATTAGTCACCGGAGGTATCATCTACCAAGTAGTCAGTGTTACTATCACTAGGTTGATAACTCTGTTGGTGGACTAGTAATCTTCGGGGGTATCATCTACCCAGTAGCCAGTGTTACTATAACTAGGTGGATACCTCTGCTGGTGGACTATTAGTCTCCGGAGGTATCATCTACCCAGTAGTCAGGGTTACTATAACTAGGTTGATACCTCTGCTGGTGGACTATTAGTCTCCGGAGGTATCATCTACCCAGTAGTCAGTGTTACTATCACTAGGTTGATAGCTCTGCTGGTAGATTATTATTCTTCGGAGGTATCATCTACCCAGTAGTCAGTGTTACTATCACTAGGTTGATACCTCTGCTGGTGGACTATTAGTCACCGGAGGTATCATCTACCAAGTAGTCAGTGTTACTATCACTAGGTTGATAACTCTGTTGGTGGACTATTAATCTCCGGGGGTATCATCTACCCAGTGGCCATTGTTACTATAACTAGGTTGATACCTCTGCTGGTGGACTATTAGTCTCCGGAGGTATAATCTACCCAGTAGTCAGTGTTACTATCACTAGGTTGATAACTCTGCAAGTGGATTATTAATCTCCGGAGGTATCATCTACCCAGTAGTCAGTGTTACTATCACAAGGTTGATATCTCTGCTGGTGGACTATTAGTCTCCGGAGGTATCATCTACCCAGTAGTCAGTGTTACTATCACTAGGTTGATACCTCTGCTGGTGGACTATTAGTCTCCGGAGGTATCATCTACCAAGTAGTCAGTGTTACTATCACTAGGTTGATACCTCTGCTGGTGGACTATTAATCGCCGGAGGTATCATCTACCCAGTAGCCAGTGTTACTATCACTAGGTTGATGCATTTGCTTGTGGACTACTGATTCCCCAAGGTATCATCTACCCAGTAGTCAGTGTTACTATCACTAGGTTGATACCTCTGCTGGTGTACTACTAGTCTTCGGAGGTATCATCTACCCAGTAGTCAGTGTTACTTTCACTACGTTGATACCTCTGCTGGTGGACTATTAGTCCTCGCTGGTATCATCCAACCAGTTGCCAGTGTTACTATCAGTAGGTTGATACCTCTGCTGGTGGACTATTAGTCTCCGGAGGTATCATCTACTCAGTAATCAGTGTTACTATCACTAGGTTGATAGCTCTGCTGGTAGATTATTAGTCACCGGAGGTATCATCTACCCAGTAGTCAGTGTTACTATCACTAGGTTGATACCTCTACTGGTGGACTATTAGTCACCGGAGGTATCATCTACCAAGTAGTCGGTGTTACTATCACTAGGTTGATAACTCTGTTGGTGGACTATTAATCTCGGGGTCATCATCTACCCAGTAGCCAGTGTTACTATAACTAGGTGGATACCTCTGCTGGTGGACTATTAGTCTTCGGAGGTATCATCTACCCAGTAGTCAGGGTTACTATCACTAGGTTGAAACCTCTGCTGGTGGACTATTAGTCTCCGGAGGTATCATCTACCAAGTAGTCAGTGTTACTATCACTAGGTTGATACCTCTGCTGGTGGACTATTAATCTTCGGAGGTATCATCTACCCAGTAGCCAGTGTTACTATCACTAGGTTGATGCCTCTGCTTGTGGACTATTGATTCCCCAAGGTATCATCTACCCAGTAGTCAGTGTTACTATCACTAGGTTGATACCTCTGCTGGTGGACTAGTAATCTTCGGGGGTATCATCTACCCAGTAGTCAGTGTTTCTATCACTAGGTTGATACCTCTACTGGTGGACTTTTAGTCTTCGGAGGTATCATCTACCCAGTAGTAAGTGTTACTATCACTAGGTTGATACCTCTGCTTGTGGACTATTAATATCCAGAGATATCATCTACCCAGTAGTCAGTGTTACTAACTCTAGGTTGATATCTCTGCTTGTGAACTATTAGTCTCCGGAGGTATCATCTACCCAGTAGTCAGTTTTACCATCACTAGGTTGATACCTCTACTGGTGGACTTTTAGTCTCCGGAGGTATCATCTACCCAGTAGTCAGTGTTTCTATCACTAGTTTGATACCTTTGGGGGTGGACTATTAATCTTCGGAGGTATCATCTACCCAGTAGTCAGTGTTACTATCACCAGGTTGATACCTGTGCTGGTGGACTACTAGTCTCCGGATGTATCATCTACCCAGTAGCCAGTGTTACTCTCACTAGGTTGATACCTCTGCTGGTGGACTATTAATCTCCAGAGGTATCATCTACCCAGTAGTCAGTGTTACTATCTCTAGGTTGATATCTCTGCAGGTGGACTATTAGTCTCCGGAGGTATCATCTACCCAGTAGTCAGTGTTTTTATCACTAGGTTGATACCTCTGGGGGTGGACTATTAATCTCCGGAGGTATCATCTACCCAGTAGTCAGTGTGATTATCACCAGGTTGATACCTCTGCTGGTTAACTACTAGTCTCCGGATGTATCTACTACCCAGTAGCCAGTGTTACTCTCACTAGGTTGATACCTCTGCTGGTGGACTATTATTCTCCGGAGACATCATCTACCCAGCAGTCAGTGTTACTCTCACTAGGTTGATACCTCTGCTGGTTGACTATTAATTGCCCAAGGTATCATCTACCCAGTAGTGAGTGTTACTATGACTAGGTTGTTATTTCTGCTAGTGGACTATTAATCTCCGGAGGTATCATCTACCCAGTAGCCAGTGTTACTATCACTAGGTTGATACCTCTGCTGGTGGACTATTAGTCTCCGGAGGTATCATCTACTCATTAGTCAGTGTTACTATCACTAGATTGATACCTCTGCTGGTGGACTATTAGTCTCCGGAGGTATCATCTACCCAGTAGTCAGTGTTATTATCACTAGGTTGATACCTCTGCTGGTGGACTATTAGTCTCCGGGGTATCATCTACCCAGTAGTCTGTGTTACTATCACTAGGTTGACACCTCTGCAGGTGGACTATTAGTCTTCGGATGTATCATCTACCCAGTAGTCAGTGTTACTATCACTAGGTTGATACCTCTGCTGGTGGACTTTTAGTCTCCGGAGGTATCATCTACCCAGTAGTCAGTGTTACTATCACTAGGTTGATAACTCTGTTGGTGGACTATTAATCTTCGGGGGTATCATCTACCCAGTAGCCAGTGTTACTATCCCTAGGTTGATACCTCTGCTGGTGGACTATTAGTCTCCTGAGGTATCATCTACCCAGTAGTCAGTGTTACTATCACTAAGTTGATACCTCTGCAGGTGGATTATTAATCTCCGGAGGTATCATCTACCCAGTAGTCAGTGTTACTATCACTAGGTTGATACCTCTGCTGGTGGACTATTAATCTCCGGAGGTATCATCTACCAAGTAATCAGTGTTACTATCACAGGGTTGATACCTCTGCTGGTGGACTATTAGTCTCCGGAAGTATCATCTACTCAGTAGTCAGTGTTACTATCAATAGGTTGATACCTCTGCTGGTGGACTATTAATCTCTGGAGGTATCATCTAACCAGTAGCCAGTGTTACTATCACTAGGTTGATATCTCTGCTGGTGGACTATTAGTCTCCGGAGGTATCATCTACCCAGTAGTCAGTGTTTCTATAACTAGGTTGATACCTCTGGGGGTGGACTATTAATCTCCGGAGGTATCATCTACCCAGTAGTCAGTGTGATTATCACCAGGATGATACCTGTGCTGGTTGACTACTAGTCTCCGGATGTATCTTCTACCCAGTAGCCAGTGTTACTCTCACTAGGTTGATACCTCTGCTGGTGGACTGTTATTCTCCGGAGATATCATCTACCCAGTAGTCAGTGTTACTCTCACTAGGTTGATACCTCTGCTGGTGGACTATTAATTGCCCAAGAAATCATCTACCCAGTAGTCAGTGTTACTATCACTAGGTTGTTATTTCTGCTAGTGGACTATTAATCTCCGGAGGTATCATCTACCCATTAGCCAGTGTTACTATCACTAGGTTGATACCTCTGCTGGTGGACTATTAATCGCCGGAGGTATCATCTACCCAGTAGCCAGTGTTACTATCACTAGGTTGATGCATTTGCTTGTGGACTATTGATTCCCCAAGGTATCATCTACCCAGTAGTCAGTGTTACTATCACTAGGTTGATACCTCTGCTGGTGTACTACTAGTCTTCGGAGGTATCATCTACCCAGTAGTCAGTGTTACTTTCACTACGTTGATACCTCTGCTGGTGGACTATTAGTCCTCGCTGGTATCATCCAACCAGTTGCCAGTGTTACTATCAGTAGGTTGATACCTCTGCTGGTGGACTATTAGTCTCCGGAGGTATCATCTACTCAGTAATCAGTGTTACTATCACTAGGTTGATAGCTCTGCTGGTAGACTATTAGTCACCGGAGGTATCATCTACCAAGTAGTCGGTGTTACTATCACTAGGTTGATAACTCTGTTGGTGGACTATTAATCTCGGGGTCATCATCTACCCAGTAGCCAGTGTTACTATAACTAGGTGGATACCTCTGCTGGTGGACTATTAGTCTCCGGAGGTATCATCTAACCAGTAGTCAGGGTTACTATCACTAGGTTGATACCTCTGCTGGTGGACTATTAGTCTCCGGAGGTATCATCTACCAAGTAGTCAGTGTTACTATCACTAGGTTGATACCTCTGCTGGTGGACTATTAATCTTCGGAGGTATCATCTACCCAGTAGCCAGTGTTACTATCACTAGGTTGATGCCTCTGCTTGTGGACTATTGATTCCCCAAGGTATCATCTACCCAGTAGTCAGTGTTACTATCACTAGGTTGATACCTCTGCTGGTGGACTACTAGTCTCCGGAGGTATCATCTACCCAGTAGTCAGTGTTTCTATCACTAGGTTGATACCTCTACTGGTGGACTTTTAGTCTCCGGAGGTATCATCTACCCAGTAGTCAGTGTTACTATCACTAGGTTGATACCTCTGCTTGTGGACTATTAATATCCAGAGATATCATCTACCCAGTAGTCAGTGTTACTAACTCTAGGTTGATATCTCTGCTTGTGAACTATTAGTCTCCGGAGGTATCATCTACCCAGTAGTCAGTGTTACCATCACTAGGTTGATACCTCTACTGGTGGACTTTTAGTCTCCGGAGGTATCATCTACCCAGTAGTCAGTGTTTCTATCACCAGTTTGATACCTTTGGGGGTGGACTATTAATCTCCGGAGGTATCATCTACCCAGTAGTCAGTGTTACTATCACCAGGTTGATACCTGTGCTGGTGGACTACTAGTCTCCGGATGTATCATCTACCCAGTAGCCAGTGTTACTCTCACTAGGTTGATACCTCTGCTGGTGGACTATTAGTCTCCGGAGATATCATCTACCCAGTAGTCAGTGTTACTATCACTAGGTTGATACCTCTGCAGGTGGATTATTAATCTTCGGAGGTATCATCTACCCAGTAGTCAGTGTTACCATCACTAACTTGATATCTCTGCCGTTGGACTATTAGTCTCCGGAGGTATCATCTACCAAGTAGTCAGTGTTACTATCACAGGGTTGTTACCTCTGCTGGTGGACTATTAGTCTCCGGAGGTATCATCTACCCAGTAGTCAGTGTTACTATAACTAGGTTGATACCTCTGCTGGTGGACTATTAATCTCCGGAGGTATCATCTACCCATTAGCCAGTGTTACTATCACTAGGTTGATACCTTTGCTTGTGGACTATTGATTCCCCAAGGTATCATCTACCCAGTAGTCAGTGTTAATATCACTAGGTTGATACCTCTGCTGGTGGACTACTAGTCCCCGGAGGTATCATATACCCAGTAGTCAGTGTTTCTATCACTAGGTTGATACCTCTACTGGTGGACTTTTAGTCTCCGGAGGTATCATCTACCCAATAGTCAGTGTTACTATCACTAGGTTGATACCTCTACTGGTGGACTATTAATCTCCAGAGGTATCATCTACCCAGTAGTCAGTGTTACTATCTCTAGGTTGATACCTCTGCTGGTGGACTATTAGTCTCCGGAGATATCATCTACCCAGTAGTCAGTGTTACTATCACTAGGTTGATACCTCTGCTGGTGGACTACTAGTTTCGGAGGTATCATCTACCCAGTAGTCAGTGTTACTCTCACTACGTTGATACCTCTGCTGGTGGACTATTAGTCTCCGGAGATATGATCTACCCAGTAGTCAGTGTTACTATCACTAGGTTGATATCTCTGCTGGTGGACTATTAGTTTCCGGAGGTATCATCTACCCAGTAGTCAATGTTACTATCACTAGGTTGATAGCTCTGTTGGTGGACTAGTAATCTTCGGGGGTATCATCTACCCAGTAGCCAGTGTTACTATAACTAGGTGGATACCTCTGCTGGTGGACTATTAGTCTCCGGAGGTATCATCTACCCAGTAGTCAGGGTTACTATAACTAGGTTGATACCTCTGCTGGTGGACTATTAGTCTCCGGAGGTATCATCTACCCAGTAGTCAGTGTTACTATCACTAGGTTGATAGCTCTGCTGGTAGATTATTAGTCTTCGGAGGTATCATCTACCCAGTAGTCAGTGTTACTATCACTAGGTTGATACCTCTGCTGGTGGACTATTAGTCACCGGAGGTATCATCTACCAAGTAGTCAGTGTTACTATCACTAGGTTGATAACTCTGTTGGTGGACTATTAATCTCCGGGGGTATCATCTACCCAGTGGCCATTGTTACTATAACTAGGTTGATACCTCTGCTGGTGGACTATTAGTCTCCGGAGGTATAATCTACCCAGTAGTCAGTGTTACTATCACTAGGTTGATAACTCTGCAAGTGGATTATTAATCTCCGGAGGTATCATCTACCCAGTAGTCAGTGTTACTATCACAAGGTTGATATCTCTGCTGGTGGACTATTAGTCTCCGGAGGTATCATCTACCCAGTAGTCAGTGTTACTATCACTAGGTTGATACCTCTGCTGGTGGACTATTAGTCTCCGGAGGTATCATCTACCAAGTAGTCAGTGTTACTATCACTAGGTTGATACCTCTGCTGGTGGACTATTAATCGCCGGAGGTATCATCTACCCAGTAGCCAGTGTTACTATCACTAGGTTGATGCATTTGCTTGTGGACTACTGATTCCCCAAGGTATCATCTACCCAGTAGTCAGTGTTACTATCACTAGGTTGATACCTCTGCTGGTGTACTACTAGTCTTCGGAGGTATCATCTACCCAGTAGTAAGTGTTACTTTCACTACGTTGATACCTCTGCTGGTGGACTATTAGTCCTCGCTGGTATCATCCAACCAGTTGCCAGTGTTACTATCAGTAGGTTGATACCTCTGCTGGTGGACTATTAGTCTCCGGAGGTATCATCTACTCAGTAATCAGTGTTACTATCACTAGGTTGATAGCTCTGCTGGTAGATTATTAGTCACCGGAGGTATCATCTACCCAGTAGTCAGTGTTACTATCACTAGGTTGATACCTCTACTGGTGGACTATTAGTCACCGGAGGTATCATCTACCAAGTAGTCGGTGTTACTATCACTAGGTTGATAACTCTGTTGGTGGACTATTAATCTCGGGGTCATCATCTACCCAGTAGCCAGTGTTACTATAACTAGGTGGATACCTCTGCTGGTGGACTATTAGTCTTCGGAGGTATCATCTACCCAGTAGTCAGGGTTACTATCACTAGGTTGAAACCTCTGCTGGTGGACTATTAGTCTCCGGAGGTATCATCTACCAAGTAGTCAGTGTTACTATCACTAGGTTGATACCTCTGCTGGTGGACTATTAATCTTCGGAGGTATCATCTACCCAGTAGCCAGTGTTACTATCACTAGGTTGATGCCTCTGCTTGTGGACTATTGATTCCCCAAGGTATCATCTACCCAGTAGTCAGTGTTACTATCACTAGGTTGATACCTCTGCTGGTGGACTACTAGTCTCCGGAGGTATCATCTACCCAGTAGTCAGTGTTTCTATCACTAGGTTGATACCTCTACTGGTGGACTTTTAGTCTTCGGAGGTATCATCTACCCAGTAGTAAGTGTTACTATCACTAGGTTGATACCTCTGCTTGTGGACTATTAATATCCAGAGATATCATCTACCCAGTAGTCAGTGTTACTAACTCTAGGTTGATATCTCTGCTTGTGAACTATTAGTCTCCGGAGGTATCATCTACCCAGTAGTCAGTTTTACCATCACTAGGTTGATACCTCTACTGGTGGACTTTTAGTCTCCGGAGGTATCATCTACCCAGTAGTCAGTGTTTCTATCACTAGTTTGATACCTTTGGGGGTGGACTATTAATCTCCGGAGGTATCATCTACCCAGTAGTCAGTGTTACTATCACCAGGTTGATACCTGTGCTGGTGGACTACTAGTCTCCGGATGTATCATCTACCCAGTAGCCAGTGTTACTCTCACTAGGTTGATACCTCTGCTGGTGGACTATTAATCTCCAGAGGTATCATCTACCCAGTAGTCAGTGTTACTATCTCTAGGTTGATATCTCTGCAGGTGGACTATTAGTCTCCGGAGGTATCATCTACCCAGTAGTCAGTGTTTTTATCACTAGGTTGATACCTCTGGGGGTGGACTATTAATCTCCGGAGGTATCATCTACCCAGTAGTCAGTGTGATTATCACCAGGTTGATACCTCTGCTGGTTAACTACTAGTCTCCGGATGTATCTACTACCCAGTAGCCAGTGTTACTCTCACTAGGTTGATACCTCTGCTGGTGGACTATTATTCTCCGGAGACATCATCTACCCAGCAGTCAGTGTTACTCTCACTAGGTTGATACCTCTGCTGGTTGACTATTAATTGCCCAAGGTATCATCTACCCAGTAGTGAGTGTTACTATGACTAGGTTGTTATTTCTGCTAGTGGACTATTAATCTCCGGAGGTATCATCTACCCAGTAGCCAGTGTTACTATCACTAGGTTGATACCTCTGCTGGTGGACTATTAGTCTCCGGAGGTATCATCTACTCATTAGTCAGTGTTACTATCACTAGATTGATACCTCTGCTGGTGGACTATTAGTCTCCGGAGGTATCATCTACCCAGTAGTCAGTGTTATTATCACTAGGTTGATACCTCTGCTGGTGGACTATTAGTCTCCGGGGTATCATCTACCCAGTAGTCTGTGTTACTATCACTAGGTTGACACCTCTGCAGGTGGACTATTAGTCTTCGGATGTATCATCTACCCAGTAGTCAGTGTTACTATCACTAGGTTGATACCTCTGCTGGTGGACTTTTAGTCTCCGGAGGTATCATCTACCCAGTAGTCAGTGTTACTATCACTAGGTTGATAACTCTGTTGGTGGACTATTAATCTTCGGGGGTATCATCTACCCAGTAGCCAGTGTTACTATCCCTAGGTTAATACCTCTGCTGGTGGACTATTAGTCTCCTGAGGTATCATCTACCCAGTAGTCAGTGTTACTATCACTAAGTTGATACCTCTGCAGGTGGATTATTAATCTCCGGAGGTATCATCTACCCAGTAGTCAGTGTTACTATCACTAGGTTGATACCTCTGCTGGTGGACTATTAATCTCCGGAGGTATCATCTACCAAGTAATCAGTGTTACTATCACAGGGTTGATACCTCTGCTGGTGGACTATTAGTCTCCGGAAGTATCATCTACTCAGTAGTCAGTGTTACTATCAATAGGTTGATACCTCTGCTGGTGGACTATTAATCTCTGGAGGTATCATCTAACCAGTAGCCAGTGTTACTATCACTAGGTTGATATCTCTGCTGGTGGACTATTAGTCTCCGGAGGTATCATCTACCCAGTAGTCAGTGTTTCTATAACTAGGTTGATACCTCTGGGGGTGGACTATTAATCTCCGGAGGTATCATCTACCCAGTAGTCAGTGTGATTATCACCAGGATGATACCTGTGCTGGTTGACTACTAGTCTCCGGATGTATCTTCTACCCAGTAGCCAGTGTTACTCTCACTAGGTTGATACCTCTGCTGGTGGACTGTTATTCTCCGGAGATATCATCTACCCAGTAGTCAGTGTTACTCTCACTAGGTTGATACCTCTGCTGGTGGACTATTAATTGCCCAAGAAATCATCTACCCAGTAGTCAGTGTTACTATCACTAGGTTGTTATTTCTGCTAGTGGACTATTAATCTCCGGAGGTATCATCTACCCATTAGCCAGTGTTACTATCACTAGGTTGATACCTCTGCTGGTGGACTATTAATCGCCGGAGGTATCATCTACCCAGTAGCCAGTGTTACTATCACTAGGTTGATGCATTTGCTTGTGGACTATTGATTCCCCAAGGTATCATCTACCCAGTAGTCAGTGTTACTATCACTAGGTTGATACCTCTGCTGGTGTACTACTAGTCTTCGGAGGTATCATCTACCCAGTAGTCAGTGTTACTTTCACTACGTTGATACCTCTGCTGGTGGACTATTAGTCCTCGCTGGTATCATCCAACCAGTTGCCAGTGTTACCATCAGTAGGTTGATACCTCTGCTGGTGGACTATTAGTCTCCGGAGGTATCATCTACTCAGTAATCAGTGTTACTATCACTAGGTTGATAGCTCTGCTGGTAGACTATTAGTCACCGGAGGTATCATCTACCAAGTAGTCGGTGTTACTATCACTAGGTTGATAACTCTGTTGGTGGACTATTAATCTCGGGGTCATCATCTACCCAGTAGCCAGTGTTACTATAACTAGGTGGATACCTCTGCTGGTGGACTATTAGTCTCCGGAGGTATCATCTACCCAGTAGTCAGGGTTACTATCACTAGGTTGATACCTCTGCTGGTGGACTATTAGTCTCCGGAGGTATCATCTACCAAGTAGTCAGTGTTACTATCACTAGGTTGATACCTCTGCTGGTGGACTATTAATCTTCGGAGGTATCATCTACCCAGTAGCCAGTGTTACTATCACTAGGTTGATGCCTCTGCTTGTGGACTATTGATTCCCCAAGGTATCATCTACCCAGTAGTCAGTGTTACTATCACTAGGTTGATACCTCTGCTGGTGGACTACTAGTCTCCGGAGGTATCATCTACCCAGTAGTCAGTGTTTCTATCACTAGGTTGATACCTCTACTGGTGGACTTTTAGTCTCCGGAGGTATCATCTACCCAGTAGTCAGTGTTACTATCACTAGGTTGATACCTCTGCTTGTGGACTATTAATATCCAGAGATATCATCTACCCAGTAGTCAGTGTTACTAACTCTAGGTTGATATCTCTGCTTGTGAACTATTAGTCTCCGGAGGTATCATCTACCCAGTAGTCAGTGTTACCATCACTAGGTTGATACCTCTACTGGTGGACTTTTAGTCTCCGGAGGTATCATCTACCCAGTAGTCAGTGTTTCTATCACCAGTTTGATACCTTTGGGGGTGGACTATTAATCTCCGGAGGTATCATCTACCCAGTAGTCAGTGTTACTATCACCAGGTTGATACCTGTGCTGGTGGACTACTAGTCTCCGGATGTATCATCTACCCAGTAGCCAGTGTTACTCTCACTAGGTTGATACCTCTGCTGGTGGACTATTAGTCTCCGGAGATATCATCTACCCAGTAGTCAGTGTTACTATCACTAGGTTGATACCTCTGCAGGTGGATTATTAATCTTCGGAGGTATCATCTACCCAGTAGTCAGTGTTACCATCACTAACTTGATATCTCTGCCGTTGGACTATTAGTCTCCGGAGGTATCATCTACCAAGTAGTCAGTGTTACTATCACAGGGTTGTTACCTCTGCTGGTGGACTATTAGTCTCCGGAGGTATCATCTACCCAGTAGTCAGTGTTACTATAACTAGGTTGATACCTCTGCTGGTGGACTATTAATCTCCGGAGGTATCATCTACCCAGTAGCCAGTGTTACTATCACTAGGTTGATACCTTTGCTTGTGGACTATTGATTCCCCAAGGTATCATCTACCCAGTAGTCAGTGTTAATATCACTAGGTTGATACCTCTGCTGGTGGACTACTAGTCCCCGGAGGTATCATATACCCAGTAGTCAGTGTTTCTATCACTAGGTTGATACCTCTACTGGTGGACTTTTAGTCTCCGGAGGTATCATCTACCCAATAGTCAGTGTTACTATCACTAGGTTGATACCTCTACTGGTGGACTATTAATCTCCAGAGGTATCATCTACCCAGTAGTCAGTGTTACTATCTCTAGGTTGATACCTCTGCTGGTGGACTATTAGTCTCCGGAGATATCATCTACCCAGTAGTCAGTGTTACTATCACTAGGTTGATACCTCTGCTGGTGGACTACTAGTTTCGGAGGTATCATCTACCCAGTAGTCAGTGTTACTCTCACTACGTTGATACCTCTGCTGGTGGACTATTAGTCTCCGGAGATATGATCTACCCAGTAGTCAGTGTTACTATCACTAGGTTGATATCTCTGCTGGTGGACTATTAGTTTCCGGAGGTATCATCTACCCAGTAGTCAATGTTACTATCACTAGGTTGATAGCTCTGCTGGTAGATTATTAGTCTTCGGAAGTATCATCTACCCAGTAGTCAGTGTTACTATCACTAGGTTGATAACTCTGCAAGTGGATTATTAATCTCCGGAGGTATCATCTATCCAGTAGTCAGTGTTACCATCACTAGATTGATATCTCTGCTGGTGGACTGTTAGTCTCCGGAGGTATCATCTACCCAGTAGTCAGTGTTTCAATCACTAGATTGATACATCTACTGGTGGACTTTTAGTCTCCGGAAGTATCATCTACCCAGTTGTCAGTGTTACTATCACTAGGTTGATACCTCTGCTGGTGGACTATTAATCTCCAGAGGTATCATCTACCCAGTAGTCAGTGTTACTATCTCTAGGTTGATATCTCTGCTGGTGGACTACAAGTCTCCGGAGGTATCATCTACCCAGTATTCAGTGTTACTATCACTACGTTGATACCTCTGCTGGTGGACTATTAGTCTCCGGAGATATGATCTACCCAGTAGTCAGTGTTACTATCACTAGGTTGATACCTCTGCAGGTGGATTATTAATCTCCGGAGGTATCTTCTACCCAGTAGTCAGTGTTACCATCACTAGGTTGATGTCTCTGCCGGTGGACTACTAGTCTCCGGATGTATCATCTACCCAGTAGCCAGTGTTACTCTCACTAGGTTGATACCTCTGTTGGTGGACTATTAGTCTCCGGAGATATCATCTACCCAGTAGTCAGTGTTACTATCACTAGGTTGATACCTCTGCAGGTGGATTATTAATCTCCGGAGGTATCATCTACCCAGTAGTCAGTGTTACCATCACTAGGTTGATATCTCTGCCGGTGGACTATTAGTCTCCGGAGGTTTCATCTACCAAGTAGTCAGTGTTACTATCACAGGGTTGATACCTCTGCTGGTGGACTATTAGTCTCCGGAGGTATCATCTACCAAGTAGTCAGTGTTACTATCACTAGGTTGATACCTCTACTGGTGGACTACTAGTCTCCGGAGGTATCATCTACCCAGTAGTCAGTATTACTCTCACTACGTTGATACCTCTGCTGGTGGACTATTAGTCCTCGCTGGTATCATCCAACCAGTTGCCAGTGTTATTATCACTAGGTTGATACCTCTGCTGGTGGACTATTAGTCTCCGGAGGTATCATCTACTCAGTAGTCAGTGTTACTATCACTAGGTTGATAACTCTGTTGGTGGACTATTAATCTCCGAGGGTATCATCTACCCTGTAGCCAGTGTTACTATAACTAGGTTGATACCTCTGCTGGTGGACTATTAGTCACCGGAGGTATAATCTACCCAGTAGTCAGTGTTACTATCACTAGGTTGATAACTCTGCAAGTGGATTATTAATCTCCGGAGGTATCATCTACCCAGTAGTCAGTGTTACTATCACAAGGTTGATATCTCTGCTGGTGGACTATTAGTCTCCGGAGGTATCATCTACCCAGTAGTCAGTGTTACTATCACTAGGTTGATACCTCTGCTGGTGGACTATTAGTCTCCGGAGGTATCATCTACCAAGTAGTCAGTGTTACTATCACTAGGTTGATACCTCTGCTGGTGGACTATTAATCGCCGGAGGTATCATCTACCCAGTAGCCAGTGTTACTATCACTAGGTTGATGCATTTGCTTGTGGACTATTGATTCCCCAAGGTATCATCTACCCAGTAGTCAGTGTTACTATCACTAGGTTGATACCTCTGCTTGTGTACTACTAGTCTTCGGAGGTATCATCTACCCAGTAGTCAGTGTTACTTTCACTACGTTGATACCTCTGCTGGTGGACTATTAGTCCTCGCTGGTATCATCCAACCAGTTGCCAGTGTTATTATCACTAGGTTGATACCTCTGCTGGTGGACTATTAGTCTCCGGAGGTATCATCTACTCAGTAGTCAATATTACTATCACTAGGTTGATATCTCTGCTGGTGGACTATTAGTCTCCGGAGGTATCATCTACCCAGTAGTCAGTGTTACTATCACTAGGTTGATAGCTCTGCTGGTAGATTATTAGTCACCGGAGGTATCATCTACCCAGTAGTCAGTGTTACTATCACTAGGTTGATACCTCTACTGGTGGACTATTAGTCACCGGAGGTATCATCTACCAAGTAGTCAGTGTTACTATCACTAGGTTGATAACTCTGTTGGTGGACTATTAATCTTCGGGGGTATCATCTACCCAGTAGCCAGTGTTACTATAACTAGGTGGATACCTCTGCTGGTGGACTATTAGTCTCCGGAGGTATCATCTACCCAGTAGTCAGGGTTACTATAACTAGGTTGATACCTCTGCTGGTGGACTATTAGTCTCCGGAGGTATCATCTACCCAGTAGTCAGTGTTACTATCACTAGGTTGATAGCTCTGCTGGTAGATTATTTGTCTTCGGAGGTATCATCTACCCAGTAGCCAGTGTTACTATAACTAGGTTGATACCTCTGCTGGTGGACTATTAGTCTCCGGAGGTATAATCTACCCAGTAGTCAGTGTTACTATCACTAGGTTGATAACTCTGCAAGTGGATTATTAATCTCCGGAGGTATCATCTACCCAGTAGTCAGTGTTACTATCACAAGGTTGATATCTCTGCTGGTGGACTATTAGTCTCCGGAGGTATCATCTACCCAGTAGTCAGTGTTACTATCACTAGGTTGATACCTCTGCTGGTGGACTATTAGTCTCCGGAGGTATCATCTACCAAGTAGTCAGTGTTACTATCACTAGGTTGATACCTCTGCTGGTGGACTATTAATCGCCGGAGGTATCATCTACCCAGTAGCCAGTGTTACTATCACTAGGTTGATGCATTTGCTTGTGGACTATTGATTCCCCAAGGTATCATCTACCCAGTAGTCAGTGTTACTATCACTAGGTTGATACCTCTGCTGGTGTACTACTAGTCTTCGGAGGTATCATCTACCCAGTAGTCAGTGTTACTTTCACTACGTTGATACCTCTGCTGGTGGACTATTAGTCCTCGCTGGTATCATCCAACCAGTTGCCAGGGTTACTATCACTAGGTTGATACCTCTGCTGGTGGACTATTAGTCTCCGGAGGTATCATCTACTCAGTAATCAGTGTTACTATCACTAGGTTGATAGCTCTGCTGGTAGATTATTAGTCACCGGAGGTATCATCTACCCAGTAGTCAGTGTTACTATCACTAGGTTGTTACCTCTACTGGTGGACTATTAGTCACCGGAGGTATCATCTACCACGTAGTCGGTGTTACTATCATTAGGTTGATAACTCTGTTGGTGGACTATTAATCTCGGGGTCATCATCTACCCAGTAGCCAGTGTTATTATCACTAGATTGATACCTCTGCTGGTGGACTATTAGTCTCCGGAGGTATCATCTACCCAGTAGCCAGTGTTACTATCACTAGGTTGATACCTTTGCTTGTGGACTATTGATTTCCCAAGGTATCATCTACCCAGTAGTCAGTGTTAATATCACTAGGTTGATACCTCTGCTGGTGGACTACTAGTCCCCGGAGGTATCATATACCCAGTAGTCAGTGAATCTATCACTAGGTTGATACCTCTACTGGTGGAATTTTAGTCTCCGGAGGTATCATCTACCCAGTAGTCAGTGTTACTATCACAAGGTTGATATCTCTGCTGGTGGACTATTAGTCTCCGGAGGTATCATCTACCCAGTAGTCAGTGTTACTATCACTAGGTTGATACCTCTGCTGGTGGACTATTAGTCTCCGGAGGTATCATCTACCAAGTAGTCAGTGTTACTATCACTAGGTTGATACCTCTGCTGGTGGACTATTAATCGCCGGAGGTATCATCTACCCAGTAGCCAGTGTTACTATCACTAGGTTGATGCATTTGCTTGTGGACTATTGATTCCCCAAGGTATCATCTACCCAGTAGTCAGTGTTACTATCACTAGGTTGATACCTCTGCTGGTGTACTACTAGTCTTCGGAGGTATCATCTACCCAGTAGTCAGTGTTACTTTCACTACGTTGATACCTCTGCTGGTGGACTATTAGTCCTCGCTGGTATCATCCAACCAGTTGCCAGTGTTATTATCACTAGGTTGATACCTCTGCTGGTGGACTACTAGTCCCCGGAGGTATCATCTACTCAGTAGTCAGTGAATCTATCACTAGGTTGATACCTCTACTGGTGGAATTTTAGTCTCCGGAGGTATCATCTACCCAGTAGTCAGTGTTACTATCACAAGGTTGATATCTCTGCTGGTGGACTATTAGTCTCCGGAGGTATCATCTACCCAGTAGTCAGTGTTACTATCACTAGGTTGATACCTCTGCTGGTGGACTATTAGTCTCCGGAGGTATCATCTACCAAGTAGTCAGTGTTACTATCACTAGGTTGATACCTCTGCTGGTGGACTATTAATCGCCGGAGGTATCATCTACCCAGTAGCCAGTGTTACTATCACTAGGTTGATGCATTTGCTTGTGGACTATTGATTCCCCAAGGTATCATCTACCCAGTAGTCAGTGTTACTATCACTAGGTTGATACCTCTGCTGGTGTACTACTAGTCTTCGGAGGTATCATCTACCCAGTAGTCAGTGTTACTTTCACTACGTTGATACCTCTGCTGGTGGACTATTAGTCCTCGCTGGTATCATCCAACCAGTTGCCAGTGTTATTATCACTAGGTTGATACCTCTGCTGGTGGACTATTAGTCTCCGGAGGTATCATCTACTCAGTAGTCAATATTACTATCACTAGGTTGATATCTCTGCTGGTGGACTATTAGTCTCCGGAGGTATCATCTACCCAGTAGTCAGTGTTACTATCACTAGGTTGATAGCTCTGCTGGTAGATTATTAGTCACCGGAGGTATCATCTACCCAGTAGTCAGTGTTACTATCACTAGGTTGATACCTCTACTGGTGGACTATTAGTCACCGGAGGTATCATCTACCAAGTAGTCAGTGTTACTATCACTAGGTTGATAACTCTGTTGGTGGACTAGTAATCTTCGGGGGTATCATCTACCCAGTAGCCAGTGTTACTATAACTAGGTGGATACCTCTGCTGGTGGACTATTAGTCTTCGGAGGTATCATCTACCCAGTAGTCAGGGTTACTATAACTAGGTTGATACCTCTGCTGGTGGACTATTAGTCTCCGGAGGTATCATCTACCCAGTAGTCAGTGTTACTATCACTAGGTTGATAGCTCTGCTGGTAGATTATTAGTCTTCGGAGGTATCATCTACCCAGTAGTCAGTGTTACTATCACTAGGTTGATACCTCTGCTGGTGGACTATTAGTCTCCGGAGGTATCATCTACCCAGTAGTCAGTGTTACTATCACTAGGTTGATACCTCTGCTGGTGGACTATTAGTCTCCGGAGGTATCATCTACCAAGTAGTCAGTGTTACTATCACTAGGTTGATACCTCTGCTGGTGGACTATTAATCGCCGGAGGTATCATCTACCCAGTAGCCAGTGTTACTATCACTAGGTTGATGCATTTGCTTGTGGACTACTGATTCCCCAAGGTATCATCTACCCAGTAGTCAGTGTTACTATCACTAGGTTGATACCTCTGCTGGTGTACTACTAGTCTTCGGAGGTATCATCTACCCAGTAGTCAGTGTTACTTTCACTACGTTGATACCTCTGCTGGTGGACTATTAGTCCTCGCCGGTATCATCCAACCAGTTGCCAGTGTTACTATCAGTAGGTTGATACCTCTGCTGGTGGACTATTAGTCTCCGGAGGTATCATCTACTCAGTAATCAGTGTTACTATCACTAGGTTGATAGCTCTGCTGGTAGATTATTAGTCACCGGAGGTATCATCTACCCAGTAGTCAGTGTTACTATCACTAGGTTGATACCTCTACTGGTGGACTATTAGTCACCGGAGGTATCATCTACCAAGTAGTCGGTGTTACTATCACTAGGTTGATAACTCTGTTGGTGGACTATTAATCTCGGGGTCATCATCTACCCAGTAGCCAGTGTTACTATAACTAGGTGGATACCTCTGCTGGTGGACTATTAGTCTTCGGAGGTATCATCTACCCAGTAGTCAGGGTTACTATCACTAGGTTGAAACCTCTGCTGGTGGACTATTAGTCTCCGGAGGTATCATCTACCAAGTAGTCAGTGTTACTATCACTAGGTTGATACCTCTGCTGGTGGACTATTAATCTTCGGAGGTATCATCTACCCAGTAGCCAGTGTTACTATCACTAGGTTGATGCCTCTGCTTGTGGACTATTGATTCCCCAAGGTATCATCTACCCAGTAGTCAGTGTTACTATCACTAGGTTGATACCTCTGCTGGTGGACTACTAGTCTCCGGAGGTATCATCTACCCAGTAGTCAGTGTTTCTATCACTAGGTTGATACCTCTACTGGTGGACTTTTAGTCTTCGGAGGTATCATCTACCCAGTAGTCAGTGTTACTATCACTAGGTTGATACCTCTGCTTGTGGACTATTAATATCCAGAGATATCATCTACCCAGTAGTCAGTGTTACTAACTCTAGGTTGATATCTCTGCTTGTGAACTATTAGTCTCCGGAGGTATCATCTACCCAGTAGTCAGTTTTACCATCACTAGGTTGATACCTCTACTGGTGGACTTTTAGTCTCCGGAGGTATCATCTACCCAGTAGTCAGTGTTTCTATCACTAGTTTGATACCTTTGGGGGTGGACTATTAATCTCCGGAGGTATCATCTACCCAGTAGTCAGTGTTACTATCACCAGGTTGATACCTGTGCTGGTGGACTACTAGTCTCCGGATGTATCATCTACCCAGTAGCCAGTGTTACTCTCACTAGGTTGATACCTCTGCTGGTGGACTATTAATCTCCAGAGGTATCATCTACCCAGTAGTCAGTGTTACTATCTCTAGGTTGATATCTCTGCAGGTGGACTATTAGTCTCCGGAGGTATCATCTACCCAGTAGTCAGTGTTTTTATCACTAGGTTGATACCTCTGGGGGTGGACTATTAATCTCCGGAGGTATCATCTACCCAGTAGTCAGTGTGATTATCACCAGGTTGATACCTCTGCTGGTTAACTACTAGTCTCCGGATGTATCTACTACCCAGTAGCCAGTGTTACTCTCACTAGGTTGATACCTCTGCTGGTGGACTATTATTCTCCGGAGACATCATCTACCCAGCAGTCAGTGTTACTCTCACTAGGTTGATACCTCTGCTGGTTGACTATTAATTGCCCAAGGTATCATCTACCCAGTAGTGAGTGTTACTATGACTAGGTTGTTATTTCTGCTAGTGGACTATTAATCTCCGGAGGTATCATCTACCCAGTAGCCAGTGTTACTATCACTAGGTTGATACCTCTGCTGGTGGACTATTAGTCTCCGGAGGTATCATCTACTCATTAGTCAGTGTTACTATCACTAGATTGATACCTCTGCTGGTGGACTATTAGTCTCCGGAGGTATCATCTACCCAGTAGTCAGTGTTATTATCACTAGGTTGATACCTCTGCTGGTGGACTATTAGTCTCCGGGGTATCATCTACCCAGTAGTCTGTGTTACTATCACTAGGTTGACACCTCTGCAGGTGGACTATTAGTCTCCGGATGTATCATCTACCCAGTAGTCAGTGTTACTATCACTAGGTTGATACCTCTGCTGGTGGACTTTTAGTCTCCGGAGGTATCCTCTACCCAGTAGTCAGTGTTACTATCACTAGGTTGATAACTCTGTTGGTGGACTATTAGTCTCCTGAGGTATCATCTACCCAGTAGTCAGTGTTACTATCACTAAGTTGATACCTCTGCAGGTGGATTATTAATCTCCGGAGGTATCATCTACCCAGTAGTCAGTGTTACTATCACTAGGTTGATACCTCTGCTGGTGGACTATTAATCTCCGGAGGTATCATCTACCAAGTAATCAGTGTTACTATCACAGGGTTGATACCTCTGCTGGTGGACTATTAGTCTCCGGAAGTATCATCTACTCAGTAGTCAGTGTTACTATCAATAGGTTGATACCTCTGCTGGTGGACTATTAATCTCTGGAGGTATCATCTAACCAGTAGCCAGTGTTACTATCACTAGGTTGATATCTCTGCTGGTGGACTATTAGTCTCCGGAGGTATCATCTACCCAGTAGTCAGTGTTTCTATAACTAGGTTGATACCTCTGGGGGTGGACTATTAATCTCCGGAGGTATCATCTACCCAGTAGTCAGTGTGAATATCACCAGGATGATACCTCTGCTGGTTGACTACTAGTCTCCGGATGTATCTTCTACCCAGTAGCCAGTGTTACTCTCACTAGGTTGATACCTCTGCTGGTGGACTGTTATTCTCCGGAGATATCATCTACCCAGTAGTCAGTGTTACTCTCACTAGGTTGATACCTCTGCTGGTGGACTATTAATTGCCCAAGAAATCATCTACCCAGTAGTCAGTGTTACTATCACTAGGTTGTTATTTCTGCTAGTGGACTATTAATCTCCGGAGGTATCATCTACCCATTAGCCAGTGTTACTATCACTAGGTTGATACCTCTGCTGGTGGACTATTAATCGCCGGAGGTATCATCTACCCAGTAGCCAGTGTTACTATCACTAGGTTGATGCATTTGCTTGTGGACTATTGATTCCCCAAGGTATCATCTACCCAGTAGTCAGTGTTACTATCACTAGGTTGATACCTCTGCTGGTGTACTACTAGTCTTCGGAGGTATCATCTACCCAGTAGTCAGTGTTACTTTCACTACGTTGATACCTCTGCTGGTGGACTATTAGTCCTCGCTGGTATCATCCAACCAGTTGCCAGTGTTACTATCAGTAGGTTGATACCTCTGCTGGTGGACTATTAGTCTCCGGAGGTATCATCTACTCAGTAATCAGTGTTACTATCACTAGGTTGATAGCTCTGCTGGTAGACTATTAGTCACCGGAGGTATCATCTACCAAGTAGTCGGTGTTGCTATCACTAGGTTGATAACTCTGTTGGTGGACTATTAATCTCGGGGTCATCATCTACCCAGTAGCCAGTGTTACTATAACTAGGTGGATACCTCTGCTGGTGGACTATTAGTCTCCGGAGGTATCATCTAACCAGTAGTCAGGGTTACTATCACTAGGTTGATACCTCTGCTGGTGGACTATTAGTCTCCGGAGGTATCATCTACCAAGTAGTCAGTGTTACTATCACTAGGTTGATACCTCTGCTGGTGGGCTATTAATCTTCGGAGGTATCATCTACCCAGTAGCCAGTGTTACTATCACTAGGTTGATGCCTCTGCTTGTGGACTATTGATTCCCCAAGGTATCATCTACCCAGTAGTCAGTGTTACTATCACTAGGTTGATACCTCTGCTGGTGGACTACTAGTCTCCGGAGGTATCATCTACCCAGTAGTCAGTGTTTCTATCACTAGGTTGATACCTCTACTGGTGGACTTTTAGTCTCCGGAGGTATCATCTACCCAGTAGTCAGTGTTACTATCACTAGGTTGATACCTCTGCTTGTGGACTATTAATATCCAGAGATATCATCTACCCAGTAGTCAGTGTTACTAACTCTAGGTTGATTTCTCTGCTTGTGAACTATTAGTCTCCGGAGGTATCATCTACCCAGTAGTCAGTGCTACCATCACTAGGTTGATACCTCTACTGGTGGACTTTTAGTCTCCGGAGGTATCATCTACCCAGTAGTCAGTGTTTCTATCACCAGTTTGATACCTTTGGGGGTGGACTATTAATCTCCGGAGGTATCATCTACCCAGTAGTCAGTGTTACTATCACCAGGTTGATACCTGTGCTGGTGGACTACTAGTCTCCGGATGTATCATCTACCCAGTAGCCAGTGTTACTCTCACTAGGTTGATACCTCTGCTGGTGGACTATTAGTCTCCGGAGATATCATCTACCCAGTAGTCAGTGTTACTATCACTAGGTTGATACCTCTGCAGGTGGATTATTAATCTTCGGAGGTATCATCTACCCAGTAGTCAGTGTTACCATCACTAAGTTGATATCTCTGCCGTTGGACTATTAGTCTCCGGAGGTATCATCTACCAAGTAGTCAGTGTTACTATCACAGGGTTGTTACCTCTGCTGGTGGACTATTAGTCTCCGGAGGTATCATCTACCCAGTAGTCAGTGTTACTATAACTAGGTTGATACCTCTGCTGGTGGACTATTAATCTCCGGAGGTATCATCTACCCAGTAGCCAGTGTTACTATCACTAGGTTGATACCTTTGCTTGTGGACTATTGATTCCCCAAGGTATCATCTACCCAGTAGTCAGTGTTAATATCACTAGGTTGATACCTCTGCTGGTGGACTACTAGTCCCCGGAGGTATCATATACCCAGTAGTCAGTGTTTCTATCACTAGGTTGATACCTCTACTGGTGGACTTTTAGTCTCCGGAGGTATCATCTACCCAATAGTCAGTGTTACTATCACTAGGTTGATACCTCTACTGGTGGACTATTAATCTCCAGAGGTATCATCTACCCAGTAGTCAGTGTTACTATCTCTAGGTTGATATCTCTGCTGGTGGACTATTAGTCTCCGGAGGTATCATCTACCCAGTAGTCAGTGTTTTTATCACTAGGTTGATACCTCTGGGGGTGGACTATTAATCTCCGGAGGTATCATCTACCCAGTAGTCAGTGTGATTATCACCAGGTTGATACCTCTGCTGGTTAACTACTAGTCTCCGGATGTATCTTCTACCCAGTAGCCAGTGTTACTCTCACTAGGTTGATACCTCTGCTGGTGGACTATTATTCTCCGGAGACATCATCTACCCAGCAGTCAGTGTTACTCTCACTAGGTTGATACCTCTGCTGGTTGACTATTAATTGCCCAAGGTATCATCTACCCAGTAGTGAGTGTTACTATGACTAGGTTGTTATTTCTGCTAGTGGACTATTAATCTCCGGAGGTATCATCTACCCAGTAGCCAGTGTTACTATCACTAGGTTGATACCTCTGCTGGTGGACTATTAGTCTCCGGAGGTATCATCTACTCATTAGTCAGTGTTACTATCACTAGATTGATACCTCTGCTGGTGGACTATTAGTCTCCGGAGGTATCATCTACCCAGTAGTCAGTGTTATTATCACTAGGTTGATACCTCTGCTGGTGGACTATTAGTCTCCGGGGGTATCATCTACCCAGTAGCCAGTGTTACTATCCCTAGGTTGATACCTCTGCTGGTGGAATATTAGTCTCTGGAGGTATGATCTACCCAGTAGTCAGTGTTACTATCACTAGGTTGATACCTCTGCAGGTGGATTATTAATCTCCGGAGGTATCATCTACCCAGTAGTCAGTGTTACTATCACTAGGTTGATACCTCTGCTGGTGGACTATTAATCTCCGGAGGTATCATCTACCAAGTAATCAGTGTTACTATCACAGGGTTGATACCTCTGCTGGTGGACTATTAGTCTCCGGAAGTATCATCTACTCAGTAGTCAGTGTTACTATCATTAGGTTGATACCTCTGCTGGTGGACTATTAATCTCTGGAGGTATCATCTAACCAGTAGCCAGTGTTACTATCACTAGGTTGATATCTCTGCTGGTGGACTATTAGTCTCCGGAGGTATCATCTACCAGTAGTCAGTGTTTCTATCACTAGGTTGATACCTCTGGGGGTGGACTATTAATCTCCGGAGGTATCATCTACCCAGTAGTCAGTGTGATTATCACCAGGTTGATACCTGTGCTGGTTGACTACTAGTCTCCGGATGTATCTTCTACCCAGTAGCCAGTGTTACTCTCACTAGGTTGATACCTCTGCTGGTGGACTGTTATTCTCCGGAAATATCATCTACCCAGTAGTCAGTGTTACTCTCACTAGGTTGATACCTCTGCTGGTGGACTATTAATTGCCCAAGGAATCATCTACCCAGTAGTCAGTGTTACTATCACTAGGTTGTTATTTCTGTTAGTGGACTATTAATCTCCGGAGGTATCATCTACCCATTAGCCAGTGTTGCTATCACTAGGTTGATACCCCTGCTGGTGTACTATTAGTCTCCGGAGGTATCATCTACTCATTAGTCAGTGTTACTATTACTAGATTGATACCTCTGCTGGTGGACTATTAGTCTCCGGAGGTATCATCTACCCAGTAGTCAGTGTTATTATCACTGGGTTGATACCTCTGCTGGTGGACTATTAGTCTCCGAAGTATCATCTACCCAGTAGTCTGTGTTACTATCACTAGGTTGATACCTCTGCTGGTGGACTTTTAGTCTCCGGAGGTATCATCTACCCAGTAGTCAGTGTTACTATCACTAGGTTGATACTTCTGCTGGTGGACTATTAGTCTCCGGAGGTATCATCTACCCAGTAGTCAGTGTTACTATCATTAGGTTGATACCTCTGCTGGTGGACTATTAATCTCTGGAGGTATCATCTACCCAGTAGCCAGTGTTACTATCACTAGGTTGATACCTTTGCTTGTGGACTATTGATTCCCCAAGGTATCATCTACCCAGTAGTGAGTGTTACTATGACTAGGTTGTTATTTCTGCTAGTGGACTATTAATCTCCGGAGGTATCATCTACCCAGTAGCCAGTGTTACTATCACTATGTTGATACCTCTGCTGGTGGACTACTAGTCTCCGGAGGTATCATCTACCCAGTAGTCAGTGTTTCTATCACTAGGTTGATACCTCTACTGGTGGACATATAGTCTCCGGAGGTATCATCTACCCAGTAGTCAGTGTTACTATCACTAGGTTGATACCTCTGCGGGTGGACTATTAATCTCCAGAGGTATCATCTACCCAGTAGTCAGTGTTACTATCTCTAGGTTGATATCTCTGCTGGTGGACTATTAGTCTCCGGAGGTATCATATACCCAGTAGGCAGTGTTACTATCACTAGGTTGATACCTCTACTGGTGGACCTTTAGTCTCCGGATGTATCATCAACCCAGTAGCCACTTTTACTCTCACTAGGTTGATACCTCTGCTGGTGGACTATTAGTCTCCGGAGATATCATCTACCCAGTAGTCAGTGTTACTCTCACTAGGTAGATACCTCTGCTGGTGGACTATTAATTGCCCAAGGTATCATCTACCCAGTAGTCAGTGTTACTCTCACTAGGATGTTACTTCTGCTAGTGGACTATTAATCTCCGGAGGTATCATCTACCCAGTTGTCAGTGTTACTCTCACTAGGTAGATACCTCTGCTGGTGGACTATTAATTGCCCAAGGTATCATCTACCCAGTAGTCAGTGTTACTCTCACTAGGATGTTACTTCTGCTAGTGGACTATTAATCTCCGGAGGTATCATCTACCCAGTAGTCTGTGTAACTATCACTAGGTTGATACCTCTGTTAGTGGAATATTAGTCTCCGAGGTATCATCTACCCAGTAGTCAGTGTTACTATCACTAGGTTGATACCTCTGCAGGTGGACTATTAGTCTGCTGGGTATCATCTACCCAGTAGTAAGCGTTAGTATCGCTAGGTTGATACCTCTGCAGGTGGACTATTAGTCTCCGGAGGTATGATCTACCCAGCAGTCAGTGTTACTATCACTAGGTTGATACCTCTGCTGATGGACTTTTAGTCTCCGGAGATATCATCTACCCAGTAGTCAGTGTTACTATCACTAGGTTGATACCTCTGCTGGTGGACTATTAGTCACCGGAGGTATCATCTACCCAGTAGTCAGTGTTACTATCACTAGGTTGATAACTCTGTTGGTGGACTATTAATCACCGGGGGTATCATCTACCAAGTAGCCAGTGTTACTATCCCTAGGTTGATACCTTTGCTGGTGGACTATTAATCTCCGGAAGTATCATCTACCCAGTAGTCAGTGTTACTATCACTAGGTTGATACCTCTGCAGGTGGATTATTAATCTCCGGAGGTATCATCTACCCAGTAGTCAGTTTTACCATCACTAGGTTGATATCTCTGCTGGTGGACTATTAATCTCCGGAGGTATCATCTACCCAGTAGTCAGTGTTACTATTACTAGGTTCATACCTCTGCATGTGGACTATTAGTCTCCGGAGGTATCATCTACCCGGTAGTCAGTGTTACTATCACTAGGTTGATACCCCTGCTGGTGGACTATTAATCTCTGGAGGTATCATCTACCCAGTAGCCAGTGTTACTATCACTAGGTTGATACCTTTGCTTGTGGACTATTGATTCCCCAAGGAATCATCTACCCAGTAGTCAGTGTTACTATCACTATGTTGATACCTCTGCTGGTGGACTACTAGTCTCCGGAGGTATCATCTACCCAGTAGTCAGTGTTTCTATCACTAGGTTGATACCTCTACTGGTGGACTTTTAGTCTCCGGAGGTATCATTTACCTTGTAGTCAGTGTTACTATCACTAGGTTGATACCTCTACTGGTGGACCTTTAGTCTCCGGAGGTATAATCTACCCAGTAGTCAGTGTTACTATCACCAGGTTGATACCTGTGCTGGTGGACTACTAGTCTTCGGATGTATCATCTACCCAGTAGCCAGTGGTACTCTCACTAGGTTGATACCTCTGCTGGTGGACTATTAGTCTCCGGAGATATCATCTACCCAGTAGTCAGTGTTACTCTATCTAGGTTGATACCTCTGCTGGTGGACTATTAATTTCCAAAGGTATCATCTACCCAGTAGTCAGTGTTACTATCACTAGGTTGATACCTCTACTGGTGGACCTTTAGTCTCCGGAGGTATCATCTACCCAGTAGTCAGTGTTACTATCACCAGGTTGATACCTGTGCTGGTGGACTACTAGTCTTCGGATGTATCATCTACCCAGTAGCCAGTGGTACTCTCACTAGGTTGATACCTCTGCTGGAGGACTATTAGTCTCCGGAGACATCATTTACCCAGCAGTCAGTGTTACTCTCACTAGGTTGATACCTCTGCTGGTGGACTATTAATTGCCCAAGGTATCATCTACCCAGTAGCGAGTGTTACTATGACTAGGTTGTTATTTCTGCTAGTGGACTATTAATCTCCGGAGGTATCATCTACCCAGTAGCCAGTGTTACTATCACTAGGTTGATACCTCTGCTGGTGGACTATTAGTCTCCGGAGGTATCATCTACTCATTAGTCAGTGTTACTATCACTAGATTGATACCTCTGCTGGTGGACTATTAGTCTCCGGAGGTATCATCTACCCAGTAGTCAATGTTATTATCACTAGGTTGATACCTCTGCTGGTGGACTATTAGTCTCCCGGGTATCATCTACCCAGTAGTCTGTGTTACTATCACTAGGTTGACACCTCTGCAGGTGGACTATTAGTCTCCGGATGTATCATCTACCCAGTAGTCAGTGTTACTATCACTAGGTTGATACCTCTGCTGGTGGACTTTTAGTCTCCGGAGGTATCATCTACCCAGTAGTCAGTGTTACTATCACTAGGTTGATACCTCTGCTGGTGGACTATTAGTCTCCGGAGGTATGATCTACCCAGTAGTCAGTGTTACTATCACTAGGTTGATAACTCTGTTGGTGGACTATTAATCTTCGGGGGTATTATCTACCAAGTAGCCAGTGTTACTATCCCTAGGTTGATACCTCTGCTGGTGGACTATTAGTGTCCTGAGGTATCATCTACCCAGTAGTCAGTGTTACTATCACTAGGTTGATACCTCTGCAGGTGGATTATTAATCTCCGGAGGTATCATCTACCCAGTAGTCAGTGTTACTATCACTAGGTTGATACCTCTGCTGGTGGACTATTAATCTCCGGAGGTATCATCTACCAAGTAATCAGTGTTACTATCACTAGGTTGATACCTCTGCTGGTGGACTATTAGTCTCCGGAAGTATCATCTACTCAGTAGTAAGTGTTACTATCATTAGGTTGATACCTCTGCTGGTGGACTATTAATCTCTGGAGGTATCATCTAACCAGTAGCCAGTGTTACTATCACTAGGTTGATATCTCTGCTGGTGGACTATTAGTCTCCGGAGGTATCATCTACCCAGTAGTCAGTGTTTCTATCACTAGGTTGATACCTCTGGGGGTGGACTATTAATCTCCGGAGGTATCATCTACCCAGTAGTCAGTGTGATTATCACCAGGTTGATACCTGTGCTGGTTGACTACTAGTCTCCGGATGTATCTTCTACCCAGTAGCCAGTGTTACTCTCACTAGGTTGATACCTCTGCTGGTGGACTGTTATTCTCCGGAGATATCATCTACCCAGTAGTCAGTGTTACTCTCACTAGGTTGATATCTCTGCTGGTGGACTATTAATTGCCCAAGGTTTCATCTACCCAGTAGTCAGTGTTACTATCACTAGGTGGTTATTTCTGCTAGTGGACTATTAATCTCCGGAGGTATCATCTACTCAGTAGCCAGTGTTACTATCACTAGGTTGATACCTCTGCTGGTGTACTATTAGTCTCCGGAGGTATCATCTACTCATTAGTCAGTGTTATTATCACTAGATTGATACCTCTGCTGGTGGACTATTAGTCTCCGGAGGTATCATCTACCCAGTAGTCAGTGTTATTATCACTGGGTTGATACCTCTGCTGGTGGACTATTAGTCTCCGAAGTATCATCTACCCAGTAGTCTGTGTTACTATCTCTAGGTTGATACCTCTGCAGGTGGACTATTAGTCTCCGGAGGTATCATTTACCCAGTAGTCAGTGTTACTATCACTAGGTTGATACCTCTGCTGGTGGACTTTTAGTCTCCGGAGGTATCATCTACCCAGTAGTCAGTGTTACTATCACTAGGTTGATACCTCTGCTGGTGGACTATTAGTCTACGGAGGTATCATCTACCCAGTAGTCAGTGTTACTATCACTAGGTTGATATCTCTGCTGGTGGACTATTAGTCTCCGGAGGTATCATCTACCCAGTAGTCAGTGTTTTTATCACTAGGTTGATACCTCTGGGGGTGGACTATTAATCTCCGGAGGTATCATCTACCCAGTAGTCAGTGTGATTATCACCAGGTTGATACCTCTGCTGGTTAACTACTAGTCTCCGGATGTATCTTCTACCCAGTAGCCAGTGTTACTCTCACTAGGTTGATACCTCTGCTGGTGGACTATTATTCTCCGGAGACATCATCTACCCAGCAGTCAGTGTTACTCTCACTAGGTTGATACCTGTGCTGGTTGACTATTAATTGCCCAAGGTATCATCTACCCAGTAGTGAGTGTTACTATGACTAGGTTGTTATTTCTGCTAGTGGACTATTAATCTCCGGAGGTATCATCTACCCAGTAGCCAGTGTTACTATCACTAGGTTGATACCTCTGCTGGTGGACTATTAGTCTCCGGAGGTATCATCTACTCATTAGTCAGTGTTACTATCACTAGATTGATACCTCTGCTGGTGGACTATTAGTCTCCGGAGGTATCATCTACCCAGTAGTCAGTGTTATTATCACTAGGTTGATACCTCTGCTGGTGGACTATTAGTCTCCGGGGGTATCATCTACCCAGTAGCCAGTGTTACTATCCCTAGGTTGATACCTCTGCTGGTGGAATATTAGTCTCTGGAGGTATCATCTACCCAGTAGTCAGTGTTACTATCACTAGGTTGATACCTCTGCAGGTGGATTATTAATCTCCGGAGGTATCATCTACCCAGTAGTCAGTGTTACTATCACTAGGTTGATACCTCTGCTGGTGGACTATTAATCTCCGGAGGTATCATCTACCAAGTAATCAGTGTTACTATCACAGGGTTGATACCTCTGCTGGTGGACTATTAGTCTCCGGAAGTATCATCTACTCAGTAGTCAGTGTTACTATCATTAGGTTGATACCTCTGCTGGTGGACTATTAATCTCTGGAGGTATCATCTAACCAGTAGCCAGTGTTACTATCACTAGGTTGATATCTCTGCTGGTGGACTATTAGTCTCCGGAGGTATCATCTACCCAGTAGTCAGTGTTTCTATCACTAGGTTGATACCTCTGGGGGTGGACTATTAATCTCCGGAGGTATCATCTACCCAGTAGTCAGTGTGATTATCACCAGGTTGATACCTGTGCTGGTTGACTACTAGTCTCCGGATGTATCTTCTACCCAGTAGCCAGTGTTACTCTCACTAGGTTGATACCTCTGCTGGTGGACTGTTATTCTCCGGAAATATCATCTACCCAGTAGTCAGTGTTACTCTCACTAGGTTGATACCTCTGCTGGTGGACTATTAATTGCCCAAGGAATCATCTACCCAGTAGTCAGTGTTACTATCACTAGGTTGTTATTTCTGTTAGTGGACTATTAATCTCCGGAGGTATCATCTACCCATTAGCCAGTGTTGCTATCACTAGGTTGATACCCCTGCTGGTGTACTATTAGTCTCCGGAGGTATCATCTACTCATTAGTCAGTGTTACTATCACTAGATTGATACCTCTGCTGGTGGACTATTAGTCTCCGGAGGTATCATCTACCCAGTAGTCAGTGTTATTATCACTGGGTTGATACCTCTGCTGGTGGACTATTAGTCTCCGAAGTATCATCTACCCAGTAGTCTGTGTTACTATCACTAGGTTGATACCTCTGCTGGTGGACTTTTAGTCTCCGGAGGTATCATCTACCCAGTAGTCAGTGTTACTATCACTAGGTTGATACTTCTGCTGGTGGACTATTAGTCTCCGGAGGTATCATCTACCCAGTAGTCAGTGTTACTATCATTAGGTTGATACCTCTGCTGGTGGACTATTAATCTCTGGAGGTATCATCTACCCAGTAGCCAGTGTTACTATCACTAGGTTGATACCTTTGCTTGTGGACTATTGATTCCCCAAGGTATCATCTACCCAGTAGTGAGTGTTACTATGACTAGGTTGTTATTTCTGCTAGTGGACTATTAATCTCCGGAGGTATCATCTACCCAGTATCCAGTGTTACTATCACTATGTTGATACCTCTGCTGGTGGACTACTAGTCTCCGGAGGTATCATCTACCCAGTAGTCAGTGTTTCTATCACTAAGTTGATACCTCTACTGGTGGGCATATAGTCTCCGGAGGTATCATCTACCCAGTAGTCAGTGTTACTATCACTAGGTTGATACCTCTGCGGGTGGACTATTAATCTCCAGAGGTATCATCTACCCAGTAGTCAGTGTTACTATCTCTAGGTTGATATCTCTGCTGGTGGACTATTAGTCTCCGGAGGTATCATATACCCAGTAGGCAGTGTTACTATCACTAGGTTGATACCTCTACTGGTGGACCTTTAGTCTCCGGATGTATCATCAACCCAGTAGCCACTTTTACTCTCACTAGGTTGATACCTCTGCTGGTGGACTATTAGTCTCCGGAGATATCATCTACCCAGTAGTCAGTGTTACTCTCACTAGGTAGATACCTCTGCTGGTGGACTATTAATTGCCCAAGGTATCATCTACCCAGTAGTCAGTGTTACTCTCACTAGGATGTTACTTCTGCTAGTGGACTATTAATCTCCGGAGGTATCATCTACCCAGTTGTCAGTGTTACTCTCACTAGGTAGATACCTCTGCTGGTGGACTATTAATTGCCCAAGGTATCATCTACCCAGTAGTCAGTGTTACTCTCACTAGGATGTTACTTCTGCTAGTGGACTATTAATCTCCGGAGGTATCATCTACCCAGTAGTCTGTGTAACTATCACTAGGTTGATACCTCTGTTAGTGGAATATTAGTCTCCGAGGTATCATCTACCCAGTAGTCAGTGTTACTATCACTAGGTTGATACCTCTGCAGGTGGACTATTAGTCTGCTGGGTATCATCTACCCAGTAGTAAGCGTTAGTATCGCTAGGTTGATACCTCTGCAGGTGGACTATTAGTCTCCGGAGGTATGATCTACCCAGCAGTCAGTGTTACTATCACTAGGTTGATACCTCTGCTGATGGACTTTTAGTCTCCGGAGATATCATCTACCCAGTAGTCAGTGTTACTATCACTAGGTTGATACCTCTGCTGGTGGACTATTAGTCACCGGAGGTATCATCTACCCAGTAGTCAGTGTTACTATCACTAGGTTGATAACTCTGTTGGTGGACTATTAATCACCGGGGGTATCATCTACCAAGTAGCCAGTGTTACTATCCCTAGGTTGATACCTTTGCTGGTGGACTATTAATCTCCGGAAGTATCATCTACCCAGTAGTCAGTGTTACTATCACTAGGTTGATACCTCTGCAGGTGGATTATTAATCTCCGGAGGTATCATCTACCCAGTAGTCAGTTTTACCATCACTAGGTTGATATCTCTGCTGGTGGACTATTAATCTCCGGAGGTATCATCTACCCAGTAGTCAGTGTTACTATTACTAGGTTCATACCTCTGCATGTGGACTATTAGTCTCCGGAGGTATCATCTACCCGGTAGTCAGTGTTACTATCACTAGGTTGATACCCCTGCTGGTGGACTATTAATCTCTGGAGGTATCATCTACCCAGTAGCCAGTGTTACTATCACTAGGTTGATACCTTTGCTTGTGGACTATTGATTCCCCAAGGAATCATCTACCCAGTAGTCAGTGTTACTATCACTATGTTGATACCTCTGCTGGTGGACTACTAGTCTCCGTAGGTATCATCTACCCAGTAGTCAGTGTTTCTATCACTAGGTTGATACCTCTACTGGTGGACTTTTAGTCTCCGGAGGTATCATTTACCCAGTAGTCAGTGTTACTAAAACTAGGTTGATACCTCTACTGGTGGACCTTTAGTCTCCGGAGGTATAATCTACCCAGTAGTCAGTGTTACTATCACCAGGTTGATACCTGTGCTGGTGGACTACTAGTCTTCGGATGTATCATCTACCCAGTAGCCAGTGGTACTCTCACTAGGTTGATACCTCTGCTGGTGGACTATTAGTCTCCGGAGATATCATCTACCCAGTAGTCAGTGTTACTCTATCTAGGTTGATACCTCTGCTGGTGGACTATTAATTTCCAAAGGTATCATCTACCCAGTAGTCAGTGTTACTATCACTAGGTTGATACCTCTACTGGTGGACCTTTAGTCTCCGGAGGTATCATCTACCCAGTAGTCAGTGTTACTATCACCAGGTTGATACCTGTGCTGGTGGACTACTAGTTTTCGGATGTATCATCTACCCAGTAGCCAGTGGTACTCTCACTAGGTTGATACCTCTGCTGGAGGACTATTAGTCTCCGTAGACATCATTTACCCAGCAGTCAGTGTTACTCTCACTAGGTTGATACCTCTGCTGGTGGACTATTAATTGCCCAAGGTATCATCTACCCAGTAGCGAGTGTTACTATGACTAGGTTGTTATTTCTGCTAGTGGACTATTAATCTCCGGAGGTATCATCTACCCAGTAGCCAGTGTTACTATCACTAGGTTGATACCTCTGCTGGTGGACTATTAGTCTCCGGAGGTATCATCTACTCATTAGTCAGTGTTACTATCACTAGATTGATACCTCTGCTGGTGGACTATTAGTCTCCGGAGGTATCATCTACCCAGTAGTCAATGTTATTATCACTAGGTTGATACCTCTGCTGGTGGACTATTAGTCTCCCGGGTATCATCTACCCAGTAGTCTGTGTTACTATCACTAGGTTGACACCTCTGCAGGTGGACTATTAGTCTCCGGATGTATCATCTACCCAGTAGTCAGTGTTACTATCACTAGGTTGATACCTCTGCTGGTGGACTTTTAGTCTCCGGAGGTATCATCTACCCAGTAGTCAGTGTTACTATCACTAGGTTGATACCTCTGCTGGTGGACTATTAGTCTCCGGAGGTATGATCTACCCAGTAGTCAGTGTTACTATCACTAGGTTGATAACTCTGTTGGTGGACTATTAATCTTCGGGGGTATTATCTACCAAGTAGCCAGTGTTACTATCCCTAGGTTGATACCTCTGCTGGTGGACTATTAGTGTCCTGAGGTATCATCTACCCAGTAGTCAGTGTTACTATCACTAGGTTGATACCTCTGCAGGTGGATTATTAATCTCCGGAGGTATCATCTACCCAGTAGTCAGTGTTACTATCACTAGGTTGATACCTCTGCTGGTGGACTATTAATCTCCGGAGGTATCATCTACCAAGTAATCAGTGTTACTATCACTAGGTTGATACCTCTGCTGGTGGACTATTAGTCTCCGGAAGTATCATCTACTCAGTAGTAAGTGTTACTATCATTAAGTTGATACCTCTGCTGGTGGACTATTAATCTCTGGAGGTATCATCTAACCAGTAGCCAGTGTTACTATCACTAGGTTGATATCTCTGCTGGTGGACTATTAGTCTCCGGAGGTATCATCTACCCAGTAGTCAGTGTTTCTATCACTAGGTTGATACCTCTGGGGGTGGACTATTAATCTCCGGAGGTATCATCTACCCAGTAGTCAGTGTGATTATCACCAGGTTGATACCTGTGCTGGTTGACTACTAGTCTCCGGATGTATCTTCTACCCAGTAGCCAGTGTTACTCTCACTAGGTTGATACCTCTGCTGGTGGACTGTTATTCTCCGGAGATATCATCTACCCAGTAGTCAGTGTTACTCTCACTAGGTTGATATCTCTGCTGGTGGACTATTAATTGCCCAAGGTTTCATCTACCCAGTAGTCAGTGTTACTATCACTAGGTGGTTATTTCTGCTAGTGGACTATTAATCTCCGGAGGTATCATCTACTCAGTAGCCAGTGTTACTATCACTAGGTTGATACCTCTGCTGGTGTACTATTAAACTCCGGAGGTATCATCTACTCATTAGTCAGTGTTATTATCACTAGATTGATACCTCTGCTGGTGGACTATTAGTCTCCGGAGGTATCATCTACCCAGTAGTCAGTGTTATTATCACTGGGTTGATACCTCTGCTGGTGGACTATTAGTCTCCGAAGTATCATCTACCCAGTAGTCTGTGTTACTATCTCTAGGTTGATACCTCTGCAGGTGGACTATTAGTCTCCGGAGGTATCATTTACCCAGTAGTCAGTGTTACTATCACTAGGTTGATACCTCTGCTGGTGGACTTTTAGTCTCCGGAGGTATCATCTACCCAGTAGTCAGTGTTACTATCACTAGGTTGATACCTCTGCTGGTGGACTATTAGTCTACGGAGGTATCATCTACCCAGTAGTCAGTGTTACTATCATTAGGTTGATACCTCTGCTGGTGGACTATTAATCTCTGGAGGTATCATCTACCCAGTAGCCAGTGTTACTATCACTAGGTTGATACCTTTGCTTTTGGACTATTGATTCCCCAAGGTATCATCTACCTAGTAGTCAGTGTTAATATCACTATGTTGATACCTCTGCTGGTGGACTACTAGTCTCCGGAGGTATCATCTACCCAGTAGTCAGTGTTACTATCTCTAGGTTGATATCTCTGCTGGAGGACTATTAGTCTCCGGAGGTATCATCTACCCAGTAGTCAGTGTTACTATCACTAGGTTGATACCTCTACTGGTTGACCTTTAGTCTCCGGAGGTATCATCTACCCAGTAGTCAGTGTTACTATGTTGATACCTGTGCTGGTGGACTACTAGTCTCCGGATGTATCATCAACCCAGTAGCCACTGTTACACTCATTAGGTTAATATCTCTGCTGGTGGACTATTAATTGCCCAAGGTATGATCTACCCAGTAGTCAGTGTTACTCTCACTAGGATGTTACTTCTGCTAGTGGACTATTAATCTCCGGCGGTATCATCTACCTAGTAGTCAGTGTTACTATCACTAGGTTGATACCTCTGCTGGTGGACTTTTAGTATCCGGAGGTATCATCTACCCAGTAGTCTGTGTAACTATCACTAGGTTGATACCTCTGTTGGTGGAATATTAATCTCCGAGGTATCATCTACCAAGTAGTCAGTGTTAATATCACTAGGTTGATACCTCTGCAGGTGGACTATTAGTCTCCTGGGTATCATCTACCCAGTAGTAAGCGTTACTATCCCTAGGTTGATACCTTTGCTGGTGGACTATTAGTCTCCGGAGGTATCATCTACCCAGTAGTCAGTGTTACTATCACTAGGTTGATACCTCTGCAGGTGGATTATTAATCTCCGGAGGTATCATCTACCCAGTAGTCAGTGTTACTATTACTATGTTGATACCTCTGCATGTGGACTATTATTCTCCGGAGGTATCATCTACCCGGTAGTCAGTGTTACTATCACTAGGTTGATACCTCTGCTGGTGGACTATTAATCTCCGGAGGTATCATCTACCCAGTAGCCAGTGTTTCTATCACTAGGTTGATACCTTTGCTTGTGGACTATTGAATCCCCAAGGAATCATCTACCCAGTAGTCAGTGTTACTATCACTATGTTGATACCTCTGCTGGTGGACTACTAGTCTCCGGAGGTATCATCTACCCAGTAGTCAGTGTTTCTATCACTAGGTTGATACCTCTACTGGTGGACTTTAAGTCTCCGGAGGTATCATCTACCCAGTAGTCAGTGTTTCTATCACTAGGTTGATACCTCTACTGGTGGACTTTAAGTCTCCGGAGGTATCATCTTCCCAGTAGTCAGTGTTACTATCACTAGGTTGATACCTCTACTGGTGGACCTTTAGTCTCCGAAGGTATCATCTACCCAGTAGTCAGTGTTACTATCACCAGGTTGATACCTGTGCTGGTGGACTACTAGTCTTCGGATGTATCATCTACCCAGTAGCCAGTGGTACTCTCACTAGGTTGATACCTCTGCTGGTGGACTATTAGTCTCCGGAGATATCATCTACCCAGTAGTCAGTGTTACTCTAACTAGGTTGATACCTCTGCTGGTGGACTATTAATTGCCCAAGGTATCATCTACCCAGTAGTCAGTGTTACTATCACTAGGTTGTTACTTCTGCTAGTGGACTATTAATCTTCGGAGGTATCATCTACCCAGTAGCCAGTGTTACTATCACTAGGTTGATACCTGTGCTGGTGGACTACTAGTCTCCGGATGTATCATCAACCCAGTAGCCACTGTTACTCTCACTAGGTTAATACCTCCGCTGGTGGACTATTAGTCTTCGGAGATATCATCTACCCAGTAGTCAGTGTTACTCTCACTAGGTAGATACCTCTGCTGGTGGACTATTAATTGCCCAAGGTATCATCTACCCAGTAGTCAGTGTTACTCTCACTAGGATGTTACTTCTGCTAGTGGACTATTAATCTCCGGAGGTATCATCTACCCAGTAGTCAGTGTTACTATCACTAGGTTGATACCTCTGCTGGTGGACTTTTAGTATTCGGAGGTATCATCTACCCAGTAGTCTGTGTTAATATCACTAGGTTGATACCTCTGCAGGTGGACTATTAGTCCCCTGGGTATCATCTACCCAGTAGTAAGCGTTACTATCGCTAGGTTGATACCTCTGCAGGTGGACTATTAGTCTCCGGAGGTATGATCTACCCAGCAGTCAGTGTTACTATCACTAGGTTGATACCTCTGCTGGTGGACTTTTAGTCTCCGGAGATATCATCTACCCAGTAGTCAGTGTTACTATCACTAGGTTGATACCTCTGCTGGTGGACTATTAGTCACGGAGGTATCATCTACCCAGTAGTCAGTGTTACTATCACTAGGTTGATAACTCTGTTGGTGGACTATTAATCACCGGGGGTATCATCTACCAAGTAGCCAGTGTTACTATCCCTAGGTTGATACCTTTGCTGGTGGACTATTAGTCTCCGGAGGTATCATCTACCCAGTAGTCAGTGTTACTATCACTATGTTGATACCTCTGCTGGTGGACTACTAGTCTCCGGAGGTATCATCTACCCAGTAGTCAGTGTTTCTATCACTAGGTTGATACCTCTACTGGTGGACTTTTAGTCTCCGGAGGTATCATTTACCCAGTAGTCAGTGTTACTATCACTAGGTTGATACCTCTACTGGTGGACCTTTAGTCTCCGGAGGTATAATCTACCCAGTAGTCAGTGTTACTATCACCAGGTTGATACCTGTGCTGGTGGACTACTAGTCTTCGGATGTATCATCTACCCAGTAGCCAGTGGTACTCTCACTAGGTTGATACCTCTGCTGGTGGACTATTAGTCTCCGGAGATATCATCTACCCAGTAGTCAGTGTTACTCTATCTAGGTTGATACCTCTGCTGGTGGACTATTAATTTCCAAAGGTATCATCTACCCAGTAGTCAGTGTTACTATCACTAGGTTGATACCTCTACTGGTGGACCTTTAGTCTCCGGAGGTATCATCTACCCAGTAGTCAGTGTTACTATCACCAGGTTGATACCTGTGCTGGTGGACTACTAGTCTTCGGATGTATCATCTACCCAGTAGCCAGTGGTACTCTCACTAGGTTGATACCTCTGCTGGAGGACTATTAGTCTCCGGAGACATCATTTACCCAGCAGTCAGTGTTACTCTCACTAGGTTGATACCTCTGCTGGTGGACTATTAATTGCCCAAGGTATCATCTACCCAGTAGCGAGTGTTACTATGACTAGGTTGTTATTTCTGCTAGTGGACTATTAATCTCCGGAGGTATCATCTACCCAGTAGCCAGTGTTACTATCACTAGGTTGATACCTCTGCTGGTGGACTATTAGTCTCCGGAGGTATCATCTACTCATTAGTCAGTGTTACTATCACTAGATTGATACCTCTGCTGGTGGACTATTAGTCTCCGGAGGTATCATCTACCCAGTAGTCAATGTTATTATCACTAGGTTGATACCTCTGCTGGTGGACTATTAGTCTCCCGGGTATCATCTACCCAGTAGTCTGTGTTACTATCACTAGGTTGACACCTCTGCAGGTGGACTATTAGTCTCCGGATGTATCATCTACCCAGTAGTCAGTGTTACTATCACTAGGTTGATACCTCTGCTGGTGGACTTTTAGTCTCCGGAGGTATCATCTACCCAGTAGTCAGTGTTACTATCACTAGGTTGATACCTCTGCTGGTGGACTATTAGTCTCCGGAGGTATGATCTACCCAGTAGTCAGTGTTACTATCACTAGGTTGATAACTCTGTTGGTGGACTATTAATCTTCGGGGGTATTATCTACCAAGTAGCCAGTGTTACTATCCCTAGGTTGATACCTCTGCTGGTGGACTATTAGTGTCCTGAGGTATCATCTACCCAGTAGTCAGTGTTACTATCACTAGGTTGATACCTCTGCAGGTGGATTATTAATCTCCGGAGGTATCATCTACCCAGTAGTCAGTGTTACTATCACTAGGTTGATACCTCTGCTGGTGGACTATTAATCTCCGGAGGTATCATCTACCAAGTAATCAGTGTTACTATCACTAGGTTGATACCTCTGCTGGTGGACTATTAGTCTCCGGAAGTATCATCTACTCAGTAGTAAGTGTTACTATCATTAGGTTGATACCTCTGCTGGTGGACTATTAATCTCTGGAGGTATCATCTAACCAGTAGCCAGTGTTACTATCACTAGGTTGATATCTCTGCTGGTGGACTATTAGTCTCCGGAGGTATCATCTACCCAGTAGTCAGTGTTTCTATCACTAGGTTGATACCTCTGGGGGTGGACTATTAATCTCCGGAGGTATCATCTACCCAGTAGTCAGTGTGATTATCACCAGGTTGATACCTGTGCTGGTTGACTACTAGTCTCCGGATGTATCTTCTACCCAGTAGCCAGTGTTACTCTCACTAGGTTGATACCTCTGCTGGTGGACTGTTATTCTCCGGAGATATCATCTACCCAGTAGTCAGTGTTACTCTCACTAGGTTGATATCTCTGCTGGTGGACTATTAATTGCCCAAGGTTTCATCTACCCAGTAGTCAGTGTTACTATCACTAGGTGGTTATTTCTGCTAGTGGACTATTAATCTCCGGAGGTATCATCTACTCAGTAGCCAGTGTTACTATCACTAGGTTGATACCTCTGCTGGTGTACTATTAGTCTCCGGAGGTATCATCTACTCATTAGTCAGTGTTATTATCACTAGATTGATACCTCTGCTGGTGGACTATTAGTCTCCGGAGGTATCATCTACCCAGTAGTCAGTGTTATTATCACTGGGTTGATACCTCTGCTGGTGGACTATTAGTCTCCGAAGTATCATCTACCCAGTAGTCTGTGTTACTATCTCTAGGTTGATACCTCTGCAGGTGGACTATTAGTCTCCGGAGGTATCATTTACCCAGTAGTCAGTGTTACTATCACTAGGTTGATACCTCTGCTGGTGGACTTTTAGTCTCCGGAGGTATCATCTACCCAGTAGTCAGTGTTACTATCACTAGGTTGATACCTCTGCTGGTGGACTATTAGTCTACGGAGGTATCATCTACCCAGTAGTCAGTGTTACTATCACTAGGTTGATATCTCTGCTGGTGGACTATTAGTCTCCGGAGGTATCATCTACCCAGTAGTCAGTGTTTTTATCACTAGGTTGATACCTCTGGGGGTGGACTATTAATCTCCGGAGGTATCATCTACCCAGTAGTCAGTGTGATTATCACCAGGTTGATACCTCTGCTGGTTAACTACTAGTCTCCGGATGTATCTTCTACCCAGTAGCCAGTGTTACTCTCACTAGGTTGATACCTCTGCTGGTGGACTATTATTCTCCGGAGACATCATCTACCCAGCAGTCAGTGTTTTTATCACTAGGTTGATACCTCTGGGGGTGGACTATTAATCTCCGGAGGTATCATCTACCCAGTAGTCAGTGTGATTATCACCAGGTTGATACCTCTGCTGGTTAACTACTAGTCTCCGGATGTATCTTCTACCCAGTAGCCAGTGTTACTCTCACTAGGTTGATACCTGTGCTGGTTGACTATTAATTGCCCAAGGTATCATCTACCCAGTAGTGAGTGTTACTATGACTAGGTTGTTATTTCTGCTAGTGGACTATTAATCTCCGGAGGTATCATCTACCCAGTAGCCAGTGTTACTATCACTAGGTTGATACCTCTGCTGGTGGACTATTAGTCTCCGGAGGTATCATCTACTCATTAGTCAGTGTTACTATCACTAGATTGATACCTCTGCTGGTGGACTATTAGTCTCCGGAGGTATCATCTACCCAGTAGTCAGTGTTATTATCACTAGGTTGATACCTCTGCTGGTGGACTATTAGTCTCCGGGGGTATCATCTACCCAGTAGCCAGTGTTACTATCCCTAGGTTGATACCTCTGCTGGTGGAATATTAGTCTCTGGAGGTATGATCTACCCAGTAGTCAGTGTTACTATCACTAGGTTGATACCTCTGCAGGTGGATTATTAATCTCCGGAGGTATCATCTACCCAGTAGTCAGTGTTACTATCACTAGGTTGATACCTCTGCTGGTGGACTATTAATCTCCGGAGGTATCATCTACCAAGTAATCAGTGTTACTATCACAGGGTTGATACCTCTGCTGGTGGACTATTAGTCTCCGGAAGTATCATCTACTCAGTAGTCAGTGTTACTATCATTAGGTTGATACCTCTGCTGGTGGACTATTAATCTCTGGAGGTATCATCTAACCAGTAGCCAGTGTTACTATCACTAGGTTGATATCTCTGCTGGTGGACTATTAGTCTCCGGAGGTATCATCTACCCAGTAGTCAGTGTTTCTATCACTAGGTTGATACCTCTGGGGGTGGACTATTAATCTCCGGAGGTATCATCTACCCAGTAGTCAGTGTGATTATCACCAGGTTGATACCTGTGCTGGTTGACTACTAGTCTCCGGATGTATCTTCTACCCAGTAGCCAGTGTTACTCTCACTAGGTTGATACCTCTGCTGGTGGACTGTTATTCTCCGGAAATATCATCTACCCAGTAGTCAGTGTTACTCTCACTAGGTTGATACCTCTGCTGGTGGACTATTAATTGCCCAAGGAATCATCTACCCAGTAGTCAGTGTTACTATCACTAGGTTGTTATTTCTGTTAGTGGACTATTAATCTCCGGAGGTATCATCTACCCATTAGCCAGTGTTGCTATCACTAGGTTGATACCCCTGCTGGTGTACTATTAGTCTCCGGAGGTATCATCTACTCATTAGTCAGTGTTACTATCACTAGATTGATACCTCTGCTGGTGGACTATTAGTCTCCGGAGGTATCATCTACCCAGTAGTCAGTGTTATTATCACTGGGTTGATACCTCTGCTGGTGGACTATTATTCTCCGAAGTATCATCTACCCAGTAGTCTGTGTTACTATCACTAGGTTGATACCTCTGCTGGTGGACTTTTAGTCTCCGGAGGTATCATCTACCCAGTAGTCAGTGTTACTATCACTAGGTTGATACTTCTGCTGGTGGACTATTAGTCTCCGGAGGTATCATCTACCCAGTAGTCAGTGTTACTATCATTAGGTTGATACCTCTGCTGGTGGACTATTAATCTCTGGAGGTATCATCTACCCAGTAGCCAGTGTTACTATCACTAGGTTGATACCTTTGCTTGTGGACTATTGATTCCCCAAGGTATCATCTACCCAGTAGTGAGTGTTACTATGACTAGGTTGTTATTTCTGCTAGTGGACTATTAATCTCCGGAGGTATCATCTACCCAGTATCCAGTGTTACTATCACTATGTTGATACCTCTGCTGGTGGACTACTAGTCTCCGGAGGTATCATCTACCCAGTAGTCAGTGTTTCTATCACTAGGTTGATACCTCTACTGGTGGACATATAGTCTCCGGAGGTATCATCTACCCAGTAGTCAGTGTTACTATCACTAGGTTGATACCTCTGCGGGTGGACTATTAATCTCCAGAGGTATCATCTACCCAGTAGTCAGTGTTACTATCTCTAGGTTGATATCTCTGCTGGTGGACTATTAGTCTCCGGAGGTATCATATACCCAGTAGGCAGTGTTACTATCACTAGGTTGATACCTCTACTGGTGGACCTTTAGTCTCCGGATGTATCATCAACCCAGTAGCCACTTTTACTCTCACTAGGTTGATACCTCTGCTGGTGGACTATTAGTCTCCGGAGATATCATCTACCCAGTAGTCAGTGTTACTCTCACTAGGTAGATACCTCTGCTGGTGGACTATTAATTGCCCAAGGTATCATCTACCCAGTAGTCAGTGTTACTCTCACTAGGATGTTACTTCTGCTAGTGGACTATTAATCTCCGGAGGTATCATCTACCCAGTTGTCAGTGTTACTCTCACTAGGTAGATACCTCTGCTGGTGGACTATTAATTGCCCAAGGTATCATCTACCCAGTAGTCAGTGTTACTCTCACTAGGATGTTACTTCTGCTAGTGGACTATTAATCTCCGGAGGTATCATCTACCCAGTAGTCTGTGTAACTATCACTAGGTTGATACCTCTGTTAGTGGAATATTAGTCTCCGAGGTATCATCTACCCAGTAGTCAGTGTTACTATCACTAGGTTGATACCTCTGCAGGTGGACTATTAGTCTGCTGGGTATCATCTACCCAGTAGTAAGCGTTAGTATCGCTAGGTTGATACCTCTGCAGGTGGACTATTAGTCTCCGGAGGTATGATCTACCCAGCAGTCAGTGTTACTATCACTAGGTTGATACCTCTGCTGATGGACTTTTAGTCTCCGGAGATATCATCTACCCAGTAGTCAGTGTTACTATCACTAGGTTGATACCTCTGCTGGTGGACTATTAGTCACCGGAGGTATCATCTACCCAGTAGTCAGTGTTACTATCACTAGGTTGATAACTCTGTTGGTGGACTATTAATCACCGGGGGTATCATCTACCAAGTAGCCAGTGTTACTATCCCTAGGTTGATACCTTTGCTGGTGGACTATTAATCTCCGGAAGTATCATCTACCCAGTAGTCAGTGTTACTATCACTAGGTTGATACCTCTGCAGGTGGATTATTAATCTCCGGAGGTATCATCTACCCAGTAGTCAGTTTTACCATCACTAGGTTGATATCTCTGCTGGTGGACTATTAATCTCCGGAGGTATCATCTACCCAGTAGTCAGTGTTACTATTACTAGGTTCATACCTCTGCATGTGGACTATTAGTCTCCGGAGGTATCATCTACCCGGTAGTCAGTGTTACTATCACTAGGTTGATACCCCTGCTGGTGGACTATTAATCTCTGGAGGTATCATCTACCCAGTAGCCAGTGTTACTATCACTAGGTTGATACCTTTGCTTGTGGACTATTGATTCCCCAAGGAATCATCTACCCAGTAGTCAGTGTTACTATCACTATGTTGATACCTCTGCTGGTGGACTACTAGTCTCCGTAGGTATCATCTACCCAGTAGTCAGTGTTTCTATCACTAGGTTGATACCTCTACTGGTGGACTTTTAGTCTCCGGAGGTATCATTTACCCAGTAGTCAGTGTTACTAAAACTAGGTTGATACCTCTACTGGTGGACCTTTAGTCTCCGGAGGTATAATCTACCCAGTAGTCAGTGTTACTATCACCAGGTTGATACCTGTGCTGGTGGACTACTAGTCTTCGGATGTATCATCTACCCAGTAGCCAGTGGTACTCTCACTAGGTTGATACCTCTGCTGGTGGACTATTAGTCTCCGGAGATATCATCTACCCAGTAGTCAGTGTTACTCTATCTAGGTTGATACCTCTGCTGGTGGACTATTAATTTCCAAAGGTATCATCTACCCAGTAGTCAGTGTTACTATCACTAGGTTGATACCTCTACTGGTGGACCTTTAGTCTCCGGAGGTATCATCTACCCAGTAGTCAGTGTTACTATCACCAGGTTGATACCTGTGCTGGTGGACTACTAGTTTTCGGATGTATCATCTACCCAGTAGCCAGTGGTACTCTCACTAGGTTGATACCTCTGCTGGAGGACTATTAGTCTCCGTAGACATCATTTACCCAGCAGTCAGTGTTACTCTCACTAGGTTGATACCTCTGCTGGTGGACTATTAATTGCCCAAGGTATCATCTACCCAGTAGCGAGTGTTACTATGACTAGGTTGTTATTTCTGCTAGTGGACTATTAATCTCCGGAGGTATCATCTACCCAGTAGCCAGTGTTACTATCACTAGGTTGATACCTCTGCTGGTGGACTATTAGTCTCCGGAGGTATCATCTACTCATTAGTCAGTGTTACTATCACTAGATTGATACCTCTGCTGGTGGACTATTAGTCTCCGGAGGTATCATCTACCCAGTAGTCAATGTTATTATCACTAGGTTGATACCTCTGCTGGTGGACTATTAGTCTCCCGGGTATCATCTACCCAGTAGTCTGTGTTACTATCACTAGGTTGACACCTCTGCAGGTGGACTATTAGTCTCCGGATGTATCATCTACCCAGTAGTCAGTGTTACTATCACTAGGTTGATACCTCTGCTGGTGGACTTTTAGTCTCCGGAGGTATCATCTACCCAGTAGTCAGTGTTACTATCACTAGGTTGATACCTCTGCTGGTGGACTATTAGTCTCCGGAGGTATGATCTACCCAGTAGTCAGTGTTACTATCACTAGGTTGATAACTCTGTTGGTGGACTATTAATCTTCGGGGGTATTATCTACCAAGTAGCCAGTGTTACTATCCCTAGGTTGATACCTCTGCTGGTGGACTATTAGTGTCCTGAGGTATCATCTACCCAGTAGTCAGTGTTACTATCACTAGGTTGATACCTCTGCAGGTGGATTATTAATCTCCGGAGGTATCATCTACCCAGTAGTCAGTGTTACTATCACTAGGTTGATACCTCTGCTGGTGGACTATTAATCTCCGGAGGTATCATCTACCAAGTAATCAGTGTTACTATCACTAGGTTGATACCTCTGCTGGTGGACTATTAGTCTCCGGAAGTATCATCTACTCAGTAGTAAGTGTTACTATCATTAGGTTGATACCTCTGCTGGTGGACTATTAATCTCTGGAGGTATCATCTAACCAGTAGCCAGTGTTACTATCACTAGGTTGATATCTCTGCTGGTGGACTATTAGTCTCCGGAGGTATCATCTACCCAGTAGTCAGTGTTTCTATCACTAGGTTGATACCTCTGGGGGTGGACTATTAATCTCCGGAGGTATCATCTACCCAGTAGTCAGTGTGATTATCACCAGGTTGATACCTGTGCTGGTTGACTACTAGTCTCCGGATGTATCTTCTACCCAGTAGCCAGTGTTACTCTCACTAGGTTGATACCTCTGCTGGTGGACTGTTATTCTCCGGAGATATCATCTACCCAGTAGTCAGTGTTACTCTCACTAGGTTGATATCTCTGCTGGTGGACTATTAATTGCCCAAGGTTTCATCTACCCAGTAGTCAGTGTTACTATCACTAGGTGGTTATTTCTGCTAGTGGACTATTAATCTCCGGAGGTATCATCTACTCAGTAGCCAGTGTTACTATCACTAGGTTGATACCTCTGCTGGTGTACTATTAAACTCCGGAGGTATCATCTACTCATTAGTCAGTGTTATTATCACTAGATTGATACCTCTGCTGGTGGACTATTAGTCTCCGGAGGTATCATCTACCCAGTAGTCAGTGTTATTATCACTGGGTTGATACCTCTGCTGGTGGACTATTAGTCTCCGAAGTATCATCTACCCAGTAGTCTGTGTTACTATCTCTAGGTTGATACCTCTGCAGGTGGACTATTAGTCTCCGGAGGTATCATTTACCCAGTAGTCAGTGTTACTATCACTAGGTTGATACCTCTGCTGGTGGACTTTTAGTCTCCGGAGGTATCATCTACCCAGTAGTCAGTGTTACTATCACTAGGTTGATACCTCTGCTGGTGGACTATTAGTCTACGGAGGTATCATCTACCCAGTAGTCAGTGTTACTATCATTAGGTTGATACCTCTGCTGGTGGACTATTAATCTCTGGAGGTATCATCTACCCAGTAGCCAGTGTTACTATCACTAGGTTGATACCTTTGCTTTTGGACTATTGATTCCCCAAGGTATCATCTACCTAGTAGTCAGTGTTAATATCACTATGTTGATACCTCTGCTGGTGGACTACTAGTCTCCGGAGGTATCATCTACCCAGTAGTCAGTGTTACTATCTCTAGGTTGATATCTCTGCTGGAGGACTATTAGTCTCCGGAGGTATCATCTACCCAGTAGTCAGTGTTACTATCACTAGGTTGATACCTCTACTGGTTGACCTTTAGTCTCCGGAGGTATCATCTACCCAGTAGTCAGTGTTACTATGTTGATACCTGTGCTGGTGGACTACTAGTCTCCGGATGTATCATCAACCCAGTAGCCACTGTTACACTCATTAGGTTAATATCTCTGCTGGTGGACTATTAATTGCCCAAGGTATGATCTACCCAGTAGTCAGTGTTACTCTCACTAGGATGTTACTTCTGCTAGTGGACTATTAATCTCCGGCGGTATCATCTACCCAGTAGTCAGTGTTACTATCACTAGGTTGATACCTCTGCTGGTGGACTTTTAGTATCCGGAGGTATCATCTACCCAGTAGTCTGTGTAACTATCACTAGGTTGATACCTCTGTTGGTGGAATATTAATCTCCGAGGTATCATCTACCAAGTAGTCAGTGTTAATATCACTAGGTTGATACCTCTGCAGGTGGACTATTAGTCTCCTGGGTATCATCTACCCAGTAGTAAGCGTTACTATCCCTAGGTTGATACCTTTGCTGGTGGACTATTAGTCTCCGGAGGTATCATCTACCCAGTAGTCAGTGTTACTATCACTAGGTTGATACCTCTGCAGGTGGATTATTAATCTCCGGAGGTATCATCTACCCAGTAGTCAGTGTTACTATTACTATGTTGATACCTCTGCATGTGGACTATTATTCTCCGGAGGTATCATCTACCCGGTAGTCAGTGTTACTATCACTAGGTTGATACCTCTGCTGGTGGACTATTAATCTCCGGAGGTATCATCTACCCAGTAGCCAGTGTTACTATCACTAGGTTGATACCTTTGCTTGTGGACTATTGAATCCCCAAGGAATCATCTACCCAGTAGTCAGTGTTACTATCACTATGTTGATACCTCTGCTGGTGGACTACTAGTCTCCGGAGGTATCATCTACCCAGTAGTCAGTGTTTCTATCACTAGGTTGATACCTCTACTGGTGGACTTTAAGTCTCCGGAGGTATCATCTACCCAGTAGTCAGTGTTTCTATCACTAGGTTGATACCTCTACTGGTGGACTTTAAGTGTCCGGAGGTATCATCTTCCCAGTAGTCAGTGTTACTATCCATAGGTTGATACCTTTGCTGGTGGACTATTAGTCTTCGGAGGTATCATCTACCCAGTAGTCAGTGTTACTATCACTAGGTTGATACCTCTGCAGGTGGATTATTAATCTCCGGAGGTATCATCTACCCAGTAGTCAGTTTTACCATCACTAGGTTGATATCTCTGCTGGTGGACTATTAATCTCCGGAGGTATCATCTACCCAATAGTCAGTGTTACTATTACTAGGTTGATACCTCTGCATGTGGACGATTAGTCTCCGGAGGTATCATCTACCCAGTAGCCAGTGGTACTCTCACTAGGTTGATACCTCTGCTGGTGGACTATTAGTCTCCGGAGATATCATCTACCCAGTAGTCAGTGTTACTCTAACTAGGTTGATACCTCTGCTGGTGGACTATTAATTGCCCAAGGTATCATCTACCCAGTAGTCAGTGTTACTATCACTAGGTTGTTACTTCTGCTAGTGGACTATTAGTCTTCGGAGGTATCATCTACCCAGTAGTCAGTGTTACTATCACTAGGTTGATAACTCTGTTGGTGGACTATTAATCTTCGGGGGTATCATCTACCCAGTAGCCAGTGTTACTATCCCTAGGTTGATACCTCTGCTGGTGGACTATTAGTCTCCTGAGGTATCATCTACCCTGTAGTCAGTGTTACTATCACTAGGTTGATACCTCTGCAGGTGGATTATTAATCTCCGGAAGTATCATCTACTCAGTAGTCAGTGGTACTATCATTAGGTTGATACCTCTGCTGGTGGACTATTAATCTCTGGAGGTATCATCTAACCAGTAGCCAGTGTTACTATCACTAGGTTGATATCTCTGCTGGTGGACTATTAGTCTCCGGAGGTATCATCTACCCAGTAGTAAGTGTTTCTATCACTAGGTTGATACCTCTGGTGGTGGACTATTAATCTCCGGAGGTATCATCTACCCAGTAGTCAGTGTGATTATCACCAGGTTGATACCTGTGCTGGTTGACTACTAGTCTCCGGATGTATCTTCTACCCAGTAGCCACTGTTACTCTCACTAGGTTGATAACTCTGCTGGTGGACTGTTATTCTCCGGAGATATCATCTACCCAGTAGTCAGTGTTACTCTCACTAGGTTGATACCTCTGCTGGTTGACTATTAATTGCCCAAGGTATCATCTACCCAGTAGTCAGTGTTACTCTCACTAGGATGTTACTTCTGCTAGTGGACTATTAATCTCCGGAGGTATCATCTACCCAGTAGTCAGTGTTACTATCACTAGGTTGATACCTCTGCTGGTGGACTTTTAGTATCCGGAGGTATCATCTACCCAGTAGTCTGTGTTAATATCACTAGGTTGATACCTCTGCAGGTGGACTATTAGTCTCCTGGGTATCATCTACCCAGTAGTAAGCGTTACTATCGCTAGGTTGATACCTCTGCAGGTGGACTATTAGTCTCCGGAGGTATGATCTACCCAGCAGTCAGTGTTACTATCACTAGGTTGATACCTCTGCTGGTGGACTTTTAGTCTCCGGAGATATCATCTACCCAGTAGTCAGTGTTACTATCACTAGGTTGATACCTCTGCTGGTGGACTATTAGTCACGGAGGTATCATCTACCCAGTAGTCAGTGTTACTATCACTAGGTTGATAACTCTGCTGGTGGACTATTAATCACCGGGGGTATCATCTACCAAGTAGCCAGTGTTACTATCCATAGGTTGATACCTTTGCTGGTGGACTATTAGTCTTCGGAGGTATCATCTACCCAGTAGTCAGTGTTACTATCACTAGGTTGATACCTCTGCAGGTGGATTATTAATCTCCGGAGGTATCATCTACCCAGTAGTCAGTTTTACCATCACTAGGTTGATATCTCTGCTGGTGGACTATTAATCTCCGGAGGTATCATCTACCCAATAGTCAGTGTTACTATTACTAGGTTGATACCTCTGCATGTGGACGATTAGTCTCCGGAGGTATCATCTACCCAGTAGCCAGTGGTACTCTCACTAGGTTGATACCTCTGCTGGTGGACTATTAGTCTCCGGAGATATCATCTACCCAGTAGTCAGTGTTACTCTAACTAGGTTGATACCTCTGCTGGTGGACTATTAATTGCCCAAGGTATCATCTACCCAGTAGTCAGTGTTACTATCACTAGGTTGTTACTTCTGCTAGTGGACTATTAATCTTCGGAGGTATCATCTACCCAGTAGCCAGTGTTACTATCACTAGGTTGATACCTGTGCTGGTGGACTACTAGTCTCCGGATGTATCATCAACCCAGTAGCCACTGTTACTCTCACTAGGTTAATACCTCCGCTGGTGGACTATTAGTCTTCGGAGATATCATCTACCCAGTAGTCAGTGTTACTCTCACTAGGTAGATACCTCTGCTGGTGGACTATTAATTGCCCAAGGTATCATCTACCCAGTAGTCAGTGTTACTCTCACTAGGATGTTACTTCTGCTAGTGGACTATTAATCTCCGGAGGTATCATCTACCCAGTAGTCAGTGTTACTATCACTAGGTTGATACCTCTGCTGGTGGACTTTTAGTATTCGGAGGTATCATCTACCCAGTAGTCTGTGTTAATATCACTAGGTTGATACCTCTGCAGGTGGACTATTAGTCTCCTGGGTATCATCTACCCAGTAGTAAGCGTTACTATCGCTAGGTTGATACCTCTGCAGGTGGACTATTAGTCTCCGGAGGTATGATCTACCCAGCAGTCAGTGTTACTATCACTAGGTTGATACCTCTGCTGGTGGACTTTTAGTCTCCGGAGATATCATCTACCCAGTAGTCAGTGTTACTATCACTAGGTTGATACCTCTGCTGGTGGACTATTAGTCACGGAGGTATCATCTACCCAGTAGTCAGTGTTACTATCACTAGGTTGATAACTCTGTTGGTGGACTATTAATCACCGGGGGTATCATCTACCAAGTAGCCAGTGTTACTATCCCTAGGTTGATACCTTTGCTGGTGGACTATTAGTCTCCGGAGGTATCATCTACCCAGTAGTCAGTGTTACTATCACTAGGTTGATACCTCTGCAGGTGGATTATTAATCTCCGGAGGTATCATCTACCCAGTAGCCAGTGTTACTATCACTAGGTTGATACCTTTGCTTGTGGACTATTGATTCCCCAAGGAATCATCTACCCAGTAGTCAGTGTTACTATCACTATGTTGATACCTCTGCTGGTGGACTACTAGTCTCCGGAGGTATCATCTACCCAGTAGTCAGTGTTTCTATCACTAGGTTGATACCTCTACTGGTGGACTTTTAGTCTCCGGAGGTATCATCTACCCAGTAGTCAGTGTTACTATCACTAGGTTGATACCTCTACTGGTGGACTATTAATCCCCAGAGGTATCATCTTCCCAGTAGTCAGTGTTACTATCACTAGGTTGATACCTCTACTGGTGGACCTTTAGTCTCCGAAGGTATCATCTACCCAGTAGTCAGTGTTACTATCACCAGGTTGATACCTGTGCTGGTGGACTACTAGTCTTCGGATGTATCATCTACCCAGTAGCCAGTGGTACTCTCACTAGGTTGATACCTCTGCTGTTGGACTATTAGTCTCCGGAGATATCATCTACCCAGTAGTCAGTGTTACTCTAACTAGGTTGATACCTCTGCTGGTGGACTATTAATTGCCCAAGGTATCATCTACCAGTAGTCAGTGTTACTATCACTAGGTTGTTACTTCTGCTAGTGGACTATTAATCTTCGGAGGTATCATCTACCCAGTAGCCAGTGTTACTATCACTAGGTTGATACCTGTGCTGGTGGACTACTAGTCTCCGGAGGTATCATCAACCCAGTAGCCACTGTTACTCTCACTAGGTTAATACCTCTGCTGGTGGACTATTAGTCTCCGGAGATATCATCTACCCAGTAGTCAGTGTTACTCTCACTAGGTTGATACCTCTGCTGGTTGACTATTAATTGCCCAAGGTATCATCTACCCAGTAGTCAGTGTTACTCTCACTAGGATGTTACTTCTGCTAGTGGACTATTAATCTCCGGAGGTATCATCTACCCAGTAGTCAGTGTTACTATCACTAGGTTGATACCTCTGCTGGTGGACTTTTAGTATCCGGAGGTATCATCTACCCAGTAGTCTGTGTTAATATCACTAGGTTGATACCTCTGCAGGTGGACTATTAGTCTCCTGGGTATCATCTACCCAGTAGTAAGCGTTACTATCGCTAGGTTGATACCTCTGCAGGTGGACTATTAGTCTCCGGAGGTATGATCTACCCAGCAGTCAGTGTTACTATCACTAGGTTGATACCTCTGCTGGTGGACTTTTAGTCTCCGGAGATATCATCTACCCAGTAGTCAGTGTTACTATCACTAGGTTGATACCTCTGCTGGTGGACTATTAGTCACGGAGGTATCATCTACCCAGTAGTCAGTGTTACTATCACTAGGTTGATAACTCTGCTGGTGGACTATTAATCACCGGGGGTATCATCTACCAAGTAGCCAGTGTTACTATCCATAGGTTGATACCTTTGCTGGTGGACTATTAGTCTTCGGAGGTATCATCTACCCAGTAGTCAGTGTTACTATCACTAGGTTGATACCTCTGCAGGTGGATTATTAATCTCCGGAGGTATCATCTACCCAGTAGTCAGTTTTACCATCACTAGGTTGATATCTCTGCTGGTGGACTATTAATCTCCGGAGGTATCATCTACCCAATAGTCAGTGTTACTATTACTAGGTTGATACCTCTGCATGTGGACGATTAGTCTCCGGAGGTATCATCTACCCAGTAGCCAGTGGTACTCTCACTAGGTTGATACCTCTGCTGGTGGACTATTAGTCTCCGGAGATATCATCTACCCAGTAGTCAGTGTTACTCTAACTAGGTTGATACCTCTGCTGGTGGACTATTAATTGCCCAAGGTATCATCTACCCAGTAGTCAGTGTTACTATCACTAGGTTGTTACTTCTGCTAGTGGACTATTAGTCTTCGGAGGTATCATCTACCCAGTAGTCAGTGTTACTATCACTAGGTTGATAACTCTGTTGGTGGACTATTAATCTTCGGGGGTATCATCTACCCAGTAGCCAGTGTTACTATCCCTAGGTTGATACCTCTGCTGGTGGACTATTAGTCTCCTGAGGTATCATCTACCCTGTAGTCAGTGTTACTATCACTAGGTTGATACCTCTGCAGGTGGATTATTAATCTCCGGAAGTATCATCTACTCAGTAGTCAGTGGTACTATCATTAGGTTGATACCTCTGCTGGTGGACTATTAATCTCTGGAGGTATCATCTAACCAGTAGCCAGTGTTACTATCACTAGGTTGATATCTCTGCTGGTGGACTATTAGTCTCCGGAGGTATCATCTACCCAGTAGTAAGTGTTTCTATCACTAGGTTGATACCTCTGGGGGTGGACTATTAATCTCCGGAGGTATCATCTACCCAGTAGTCAGTGTGATTATCACCAGGTTGATACCTGTGCTGGTTGACTACTAGTCTCCGGATGTATCTTCTACCCAGTAGCCAGTGTTACTCTCACTAGGTTGATACCTCTGCTGGTGGACTATTATTCTCCGGAGATATCATCTACCCAGTAGTCAGTGTTACTCTAACTAGGTTGATACCTCTGCTGGTGGACTATTAACTGCCCAAGGTATCATCTACCCAGTAGTCAGTGTTACTATCACTAGGTTGTTACTTCTGCTAGTGGATTATTAATCTTCGGAGGTATCATCTACCCAGTAGCCAGTGTTACTATCACTAGGTTGATACCTGTGCTGGTGGACTACTAGTCTCCGGAGATATCATCTACCCAGTAGTCAGTGTTACTCTCACTAGGTAGATACCTCTGCTGGTGGACTATTAATTGCCCAAGGTATCATCTACCCAGTAGTCAGTGTTACTCTCACTAGGATGTTACTTCTGCTAGTGGACTATTAATCTCCGGAGGTATCATCTACCCAGTAGTCAGTGTTACTATCACTAGGTTGATACCTCTGCTGGTGGACTTTTAGTATCCGGAGGTATCATCTACCCAGTAGTCTGTGTTAATATCACTAGGTTGATACCTCTGCAGGTGGATTATTAGTCTCCTGGGTATCATCTACCCAGTAGTAAGCGTTACTATCGCTAGGTTGATACCTCTGCAGGTGGACTATTAGTCTCCCGAGGTATGATCTACCCAGCAGTCAGTGTGACTATCACTAGGTTGATACCTCTGCTAGTGGACTTTTAGTCTCCGGAGATATCATCTACCCAGTAGTCAGTGTTACTATCACTAGGTTGATACCTCTGCTGGTGGACTATTAGTCACGGAGGTATCATCTACCCAGTAGTCAGTGTTACTATCACTAGGTTGATAACTCTGTTGGTGGACTATTAATCACCGGGGGTATCATCTACCAAGTAGCCAGTGTTACTATCCCTAGGTTGATACCTTTGCTGGTGGACTATTAGTCTCCGGAGGTATCATCTACCCAGTAGTCAGTGTTACTTTCACTAGGTTGATACCTCTGCAGGTGGATTATTAATCTCCGGAGGTATCATCTACCCAGTAGTCAGTTTTACCATCACTAGGTTGATATCTCTGCTGGTGGACTATTAATCTCCGGAGGTATCATCTACCCAGTAGTCAGTGTTACTATTACTAGGTTGATACCTCTGCATGTGGACTATTAGTCTCCGGAGGTATCATCTACCCAGTAGCCAGTGGTACTATCACTAGGTTGATACCTCTGCTGGTGGACAATTAGTCTCCGGAGATATCATCTACCCAGTAGTCAGTGTTACTCTAACTAGGTTGATACCTCTGCTGGTGGACTATTAATTGCCCAAGGTATCATCTACCCAGTAGTCAGTGTTACTATCACTAGGTTGTTACTTCTGCTAGTGGACTATTAGTCTCCGGAGGTATCATCTACCCAGTAGTCAGTGTTACTATCACTAGGTTGATAACTCTGTTGGTGGACTATTAATCTTCGGGGGTATCATCTACCCAGTAGCCAGTGTTACTATCCCTAGGTTGATACCTCTGCTGGTGGACTATTAGTCTCCTGAGGTATCATCTACCCTGTAGTCAGTGTTACTATCACTAGGTTGATACCTCTGCAGGTGGATTATTAATCTCCGGAAGTATCATCTACTCAGTAGTCAGTGGTACTATCATTAGGTTGATACCTCTGCTGGTGGACTATTAATCTCTGGAGGTATCATCTAACCAGTAGCCAGTGTTACTATCACTAGGTTGATATCTCTGCTGGTGGACTATTAGTCTCCGGAGGTATCATCTACCCAGTAGTAAGTGTTTCTATCACTAGGTTGATACCTCTGGTGGTGGACTATTAATCTCCGGAGGTATCATCTACCCAGTAGTCAGTGTGATTATCACCAGGTTGATACCTGTGCTGGTTGACTACTAGTCTCCGGATGTATCTTCTACCCAGTAGCCAGTGTTACTCTCACTAGGTTGATACCTCTGCTTGTGGACTATTATTCTCCGGAGATATCATCTACCCAGTAGTCAGTATTACTCTAACTAGGTTGATACCTCTGCTGGTGGACTATTAATTGCCCAAGGTATCATCTACCCAGTAGTCAGTGTTACTATCACTAGGTTGTTACTTCTGCTAGTGGATTATTAATCTTCGGAGGTATCATCTACCCAGTAGCCAGTGTTACTATCACTAGGTTGATACCTGTGCTGGTGGACTACTAGTCTCCGGATGTATCATCAACCCAGTAGCCACTGTTACTCTCACTAGGTTAATACCTCTGCTGGTGGACTATTAGTCTCCGGAGATATCATCTACCCAGTAGTCAGTGTTACTCTCACTAGGTAGATACCTCTGCTGGTGGACTATTTATTGCCCAAGGTATCATCTACCCAGTAGTCAGTGTTACTCTCACTAGGATGTTACTTCTGCTAGTGGACTATTAATCTCCGGAGGTATCATCTACCCAGTTGTCAGTGTTACTATCACTAGGTTGATACCTCTGCTGGTGGACTTTTAGTATCCGGAGGTATCATCTACCCAGTAGTCTGTGTTAATATCACTAGGTTGATACCTCTGCAGGTGGACTATTAGTCTCCTGGGTATCATCTACCCAGTAGTAAGCGTTACTATCGCTAGGTTGATACCTCTGCAGGTGGACTATTAGTCTCCGGAGGTATGATCTACCCAGCAGTCAGTGTGACTATCACTAGGTTGATACCTCTGCTGGTGGACTTTTAGTCTCCGGAGATATCATCTACCCAGTAGTCAGTGTTACTATCACTAGGTTGATACCTCTGCTGGTGGACTATTAGTCACGGAGGTATCATCTACCCAGTAGTCAGTGTTACTATCCCTAGGTTGATACCTTTGCTGGTGGACTATTAGTCTCCGGAGGTATCATCTACCCAGTAGTCAGTGTTACTTTCACTAGGTTGATACCTCTGCAGGTGGATTATTAATCTCCGGAGGTATCATCTACCCAGTAGTCAGTTTTACCATCACTAGGTTGATATCTCTGCTGGTGGACTATTAATCTCCGGAGGTATCATCTACCCAGTAGTCAGTGTTACTATCACTAGGTTGATACCTCTGCATGTGGACTATTAGTCTCCGGAGATATCATCTACCCAGTAGCCAGTGGCACTCTCACTAGGTTGATACCTCTGCTGGTGGACTATTAGTCTCCGGAGATATCATCTACCCAGTATTCAGTGTTACTCTAACTAGGTTGATACCTCTGCTGGTGGTCTATTAATTGCCCAAGGTATCATCTACCCAGTAGTCAGTGTTACTATCACTAGGTTGTTACTTCTGCTAGTGGACTATTAATCTTCGGAGGTATCATCTACCCAGTAGCCAGTGTTACTATCACTAGGTTGATTCCTCTGCTGGTGGACTATTAGTCTCCGGAGGTATCATGTACTCATTAGTCAGTGTTACTATCACTATGTTGATACCTCTGCTGGTGTACTTTTAGTCTCCGGAGTTATCATCTATCCAGTAGTCAGTGTTACTATCGCTAGGTTGACACCTCTGCAGGTGGACTATTAGTCTTCGGAGGTATCATCTACCCAGTAGTCAGTGTTACTATTACTAGGTTGATACCTCTGCATGTGGACTATTAGTCTCCGGAGGTATCATCTACCCAGTAGCCAGTGGTACTATCACTAGGTTGATACCTCTGCTGGTGGACAATTAGTCTCCGGAGATATCATCTACCCAGTAGTCAGTGTTACTCTAACTAGGTTGATACCTCTGCTGGTGGACTATTAATTGCCCAAGGTATCATCTACCCAGTAGTCAGTGTTACTATCACTAGGTTGTTACTTCTGCTAGTGGACTATTAGTCTCCGGAGGTATCATCTACCCAGTAGTCAGTGTTACTATCACTAGGTTGATAACTCTGTTGGTGGACTATTAATCTTCGGGGGTATCATCTACCCAGTAGCCAGTGTTACTATCCCTAGGTTGATACCTCTGCTGGTGGACTATTAGTCTCCTGAGGTATCATCTACCCTGTAGTCAGTGTTACTATCACTAGGTTGATACCTCTGCAGGTGGATTATTAATCTCCGGAAGTATCATCTACTCAGTAGTCAGTGGTACTATCATTAGGTTGATACCTCTGCTGGTGGACTATTAATCTCTGGAGGTATCATCTAACCAGTAGCCAGTGTTACTATCACTAGGTTGATATCTCTGCTGGTGGACTATTAGTCTCCGGAGGTATCATCTACCCAGTAGTAAGTGTTTCTATCACTAGGTTGATACCTCTGGTGGTGGACTATTAATCTCCGGAGGTATCATCTACCCAGTAGTCAGTGTGATTATCACCAGGTTGATACCTGTGCTGGTTGACTACTAGTCTCCGGATGTATCTTCTACCCAGTAGCCAGTGTTACTCTCACTAGGTTGATACCTCTGCTTGTGGACTATTATTCTCCGGAGATATCATCTACCCAGTAGTCAGTGTTACTCTAACTAGGTTGATACCTCTGCTGGTGGACTATTAATTGCCCAAGGTATCATCTACCCAGTAGTCAGTGTTACTATCACTAGGTTGTTACTTCTGCTAGTGGATTATTAATCTTCGGAGGTATCATCTACCCAGTAGCCAGTGTTACTATCACTAGGTTGATACCTGTGCTGGTGGACTACTAGTCTCCGGATGTATCATCAACCCAGTAGCCACTGTTACTCTCACTAGGTTAATACCTCTGCTGGTGGACTATTAGTCTCCGGAGATATCATCTACCCAGTAGTCAGTGTTACTCTCACTAGGTAGATACCTCTGCTGGTGGACTATTTATTGCCCAAGGTATCATCTACCCAGTAGTCAGTGTTACTCTCACTAGGATGTTACTTCTGCTAGTGGACTATTAATCTCCGGAGGTATCATCTACCCAGTTGTCAGTGTTACTATCACTAGGTTGATACCTCTGCTGGTGGACTTTTAGTATCCGGAGGTATCATCTACCCAGTAGTCTGTGTTAATATCACTAGGTTGATACCTCTGCAGGTGGACTATTAGTCTCCTGGGTATCATCTACCCAGTAGTAAGCGTTACTATCGCTAGGTTGATACCTCTGCAGGTGGACTATTAGTCTCCGGAGGTATGATCTACCCAGCAGTCAGTGTGACTATCACTAGGTTGATACCTCTGCTGGTGGACTTTTAGTCTCCGGAGATATCATCTACCCAGTAGTCAGTGTTACTATCACTAGGTTGATACCTCTGCTGGTGGACTATTAGTCACGGAGGTATCATCTACCCAGTAGTCAGTGTTACTATCCCTAGGTTGATACCTTTGCTGGTGGACTATTAGTCTCCGGAGGTATCATCTACCCAGTAGTCAGTGTTACTTTCACTAGGTTGATACCTCTGCAGGTGGATTATTAATCTCCGGAGGTATCATCTACCCAGTAGTCAGTTTTACCATCACTAGGTTGATATCTCTGCTGGTGGACTATTAATCTCCGGAGGTATCATCTACCCAGTAGTCAGTGTTACTATTACTAGGTTGATACCTCTGCATGTGGACTATTAGTCTCCGGAGGTATCATCTACCCAGTAGCCAGTGGCACTCTCACTAGGTTGATACCTCTGCTGGTGGACTATTAGTCTCCGGAGATATCATCTACCCAGTATTCAGTGTTACTCTAACTAGGTTGATACCTCTGCTGGTGGTCTATTAATTGCCCAAGGTATCATCTACCCAGTAGTCAGTGTTACTATCACTAGGTTGTTACTTCTGCTAGTGGACTATTAATCTTCGGAGGTATCATCTACCCAGTAGCCAGTGTTACTATCACTAGGTTGATTCCTCTGCTGGTGGACTATTAGTCTCCGGAGGTATCATGTACTCATTAGTCAGTGTTACTATCACTATGTTGATACCTCTGCTGGTGTACTTTTAGTCTCCGGAGTTATCATCTATCCAGTAGTCAGTGTTACTATCGCTAGGTTGACACCTCTGCAGGTGGACTATTAGTCTTCGGAGGTATCATCTACCCAGTAGTCAGTGTTACTATCACTAGGTTGATAACTCTGTTGGGGGACTATTAATCTTCGGGGGTATCATCTACCCAGTAGTCAGTGTTACTATCCCTAGGTTGATACCTCTACTGGTGGACTATTAGTCTCCTGAGGTATCATCTACCCTGTAGTCAGTGTTACTATCACTAGGTTGATACCTCTGCAGGTGGATTATTAATCTCCGGAAGTATCATCTACTCAGTAGTCAGTGTTACTATCATTAGGTTGATACCTCTGCTGGTGGACTATTAATCTCTGGAGGTATCATCTAACCAGTAGCCAGTGTTACTATCACTAGGTTGATATCTCTGCTGGTGGACTATTAGTCTCCGGAGGTATCATCTACCCAGTAGTAAGTGTTTCTATCACTAGGTTGATACCTCTGGGGGTGGACTATTAATCTCCGGAGGTTTCATCTACCCAGTAGTCAGTGTGATTATCACCAGGTTGATACCTGTGCTGGTTGACTACTAGTCTCCGGATGTATCTTCTACCCAGTAGCCAGTGTTACTCTCACTAGGTTGATAACTCTGCTGGTGGACTGTTATTCTCCGGAGATATCATCTACCCAGTAGTCAGTGTTACTCTCACTAGGTTGATACCTCTGCTGGTGGACTATTAATTGCCCAAGGTATCATCTACCCAGTAGTCAGTGTTACTATCACTAGGTTGTTATTTCTGCTAGTGGACTATTAATCTCCGGAGGTATCATCTACCCAGTAGCCAGTGTTACTATCACTAGGTTGATACCTCTGCTGGTGTACTATTAGTCTCAGGAGGTATCATCTACTCATTAGTCAGTGTTACTATCACTAGATTGATACCTCTGCTGGTGGACTATTAGTCTCCGGAGGTATCATCTACCCAGTAGTCAGTGTTATTATCACTGGGTTGATACCTCTGCTGGTGGACTATTAGTCTCCGAAGTATCATCTACCCAGTAGTCTGTGTTACTATCACTAGGTTGATACCTCTGCAGGTGGACTATTAGTCTCCGGAGGTATCATCTACCCAGTAGTCAGTGGTACTATCACTAGCTTGATACCTCTGCTGGTGGACTTTTAGTCTCCGGAGGTATCATCTACCCAGTAGTCAGTGTTACTATCACTAGGTTGATACCTCTGCTGGTCGACTATTAGTCAACGGAGGTATCATCTACCCAGTAGTCAGTGTTACTATCATTAGGTTGATACCTCTGCTGGTGGACTATTAATCTCTGGAGGTATCATCTACCCAGTAGCCAGTGTTACTATCACTAGGTTGATACCTTTGCTTGTGGACTATTGATTCCCCAAGGTATCATCTACCCAGTAGTCAGTGTTACTATCACTATGTTAATACCTCTGCTGGTGGACTACTAATCTCCGGAGGTATCATCTACCCAGTAGTCAGTGTTTATATCACTAGGTTGATACCTCTACTGGTGGACATATAGTCTCCGGAGGTATCATCTACCCAGTAGTCAGTGTTACTCTCACTAGGTTGATACCTCTGCGGGTGGACTATTAATCTCCAGAGGTATCATCTACCCAGTAGTCAGTGTTACTATCTCCAGGTTGATATCTCTGCTGGTGGACTATTAGTCTCCGGAGGTATCATCTACCCAGTAGTCAGTGTTACTATCACTAGGTTGATACCTCTACTGGTGGACCTTTAGTCTCCGGAGGTATCATCTACCCAGTAGTCAGTGTTACTATCACCAGGTTGATACCTGTGCTGGTGGACTACTAGTCTCCGGATGTATCATCAACCCAGTAGCCACTGTTACTCTCACTAGGTTAATACCTCTGCTGGTGGACTATTAGTCTCCGGAGATATCATCTACCCAGTAGTCAGTGTTACTCTCACTAGGTAGATACCTCTGCTGGTGGACTATTAATTGCCCAAGGTATCATCTACCCAGTAGTCAGTGTTACTCTCACTAGGATGTTACTTCTGCTAGTGGACTATTAATCTCCTGAGGTATCATCTACCCAGTAGTCAGTGTTACTATCACTAGGTTGATACCTCTGCTGGTGGACTTTTAGTATCCGGAGGTATCATCTACCCAGTAGTCTGTGTAACTATCACTAGGTTGATACCTCTGTTGGTGGAATATTAGTCTCCGAGGTATCATCTACCCAGTAGTCAGTGTTACTATCACTAGGTTGATACCTCTGCAGGTGGACTATTAGTCTCCTGGGTATCATCTACCCAGTAGTAAGCGTTACTATCGCTAGGTTGATACCTCTGCAGGTGGACTATTATTCTCCGGAGGTATGATCTACCCAGCAGTCAGTGTTACTATCACTAGGTTGATACCTCTGCTGGTGGACTTTTAGTCTCCGGAGATATCATCTACCCAGTAGTCAGTGTTACTATCACTAGGTTGATACCTCTGCTGGTGGACTATTAGTGACGCAGGTATCATCTACCCAGTAGTCAGTGTTACTATCACTAGGTTGATAACTCTGTTGGTGGACTATTAATCACCAGGGGTATCATCTACCAAGTAGCCAGTGTTACTATCCCTAGGTTGATACCTTTGCTGGTGGACTATTAGTCTCCGGAAGTATCATCTACCCAGTAGTCAGTGTTACTATCACTAGGTTGATACCTCTGCAGGTGGATTATTAATCTCCGGAGGTATCATCTACCCAGTAGTCAGTTTTTCCATCACTAGGTTGATATCTCTGCTGGTGGACTATTAATCTTCGGATGTATCATCTACCCAGTAGTCAGTGTTACTATTACTAGGTTGATACCTCTGCATGTGGACTATTAGTCTCCGGAGGTATCATCTACCCGGTAGTCAGTGTTACTATCACTAGGTTGATACCTCTGCTGGTGGACTATTAATCTCCGGAGGTATCATCTACCCAGTAGCCAGTGTTACTATCACTAGGTTGATACCTTTGCTTGTGGACTATTGATTCCCCTAGGAATCATCTACCCAGTAGTTAGTGTTACTATCACTATGTTGATACCTCTGCTGGTGGACTACTAGTCTCCGGAGGTATCATCTACCCAGTAGTCAGTGTTTCTATCACTAGGTTGATACCTCTACTGGTGGACTTTTAGTCTCCGGAGGTATCATCTACCCAGTAGTCAGTGTTACTATCACTAGGTTGATACCTCTACTGGTGGACTATTAATCCCCAGAGGTATCATCTTCCCAGTAGTCAGTGTTACTATCACTAGGTTGATAACTCTACTGGTGGACCTTTAGTCTCCGGAGGTATCATCTACCCAGTAGTCAGTGTTACTATCACCAGGTTGATACCTGTGCTGGTGGACTACTAGTCTTCGGATGTATCATCTACCCAGTAGCCAGTGGTATTCTCACTAGGTTGATACCTCTGCTGGTGGACTATTAGTCTCCGGAGATATCATCTACCCAGTAGTCAGTGTTACTCTAACTAGGTTGATACCTCTGCTGGTGGACTATTAATTGCCCAAGGTATCATCTACCCAGTAGTCAGTGTTACTATCACTAGGTTGTTACTTCTGCTAGTGGACTATTAATCTTCGGAGGTATCATCTACCCAGTAGCCAGTGTTACTATCACTAGGTTGATACCTCTGCTGGTGGACTATTAGTCTCCGGAGGTATCATGTACTCATTAGTCAGTGTTACTATCACTATGTTGATACCTCTGCTGGTGTACTTTTAGTCTCCGGAGTTATCATCTATCCAATAGTCAGTGTTACTATCACTAGGTTGATACCTCTGCTGGTGGACTATTAGTCACCGGAGGTATTATCTACCAAGTAGTCAGTGTTACTATCACTAGGTTGATAACTCTGTTGGTGGACTATTAATCTCCGGGGGTATCATCTACCCAGTAGCCAGTGTTATTATCCCTAGGTTGATACCTCTGTTTGTGGACTATTAGTCTCCGGAGGTATCATCTACCCAGTAGTCAGTGTTACTATCACTAGGTTGATACCTCTGCAGGTGGATTATTAATCTCCGGAGGTATCATCTACCCAGTAGTCAGTGTTACCATCACTAGGTTGATATCTCTGCTGGTGGACTATTAGTCTCCGGAGGTATCATCTACCCAGTAGTCAGTGTTACTATCACTAGGTTGATACCTCTGATGGTCGACTATTGGTCTCCGAAGGTATCATCTACCAAGTAGTCAGTGTTACTATCACATGGTTGATACCTCTGCAGGTGGACTATTAGTCTCCGGCGGTATCATCTACCCAGTAGTCAGTGTTACTATCACTAGGTTGATACCTCTACTGGTAGCCTATTAATCTCTGGAGGTATCATCTACCCAGTAGCCAGTGTTACTCTAACTAGGTTGATACCTTTGCTTGTGGACTATTGATTCCCCAAGGTATCATCTACCCAGTAGTCAGTGTTACTATCACTATGTTGATACCTCTGCTGGTGGACTACTAGTCTTCGAAGGTATCATCTACCCAGTAGTCAGTGTTTCTATCACTAGGTTGATACCTCTACAGGTGGACTTTTAGTCTCCGGGGGTATCATCTACCCAGTAGTCAGTGTTACTATCAATAGGTTGATACCTCTGCTGGTGGACTATTAATCTCCAGAGGTATCATCTACCCAGTAGTCAGTGTTACTATCTCTAGGTTGATACCTGTGCTGGTGTACTACTAGTCTTCGGATGTATCATCTACCAAGTAGCCATTGTTACTCTCACTAGGTTGATACCTCTGCTGGTGGACTATTAGTCTCCGGAGATATCATCTACCCAGTAGTCTGTGTTACTCTCACTAGGTTGATACCTCTGCTGGTGGACTATTAATTGCCCAAGGTATCATCTACCCAGTAGTCAGTGTTACTATCTCTAGGTTGTTACTTCTGCTAGTGGACTATTAATCTCCGGAGGTATCATCTACCCAGTAGCCAGTGTTACTATCACTAGGTTGATACCTCTGCTGGTGGACTATTAGTCTCCGGAGGTATCATCTACTCATTAGTCAGTGTTACTATCACTAGGTTGATACCTCTGCAGGTGGACTATTAGTCTCTGGAGGTATCATCTACCCAGTAGTCAGTGTTACTATCACTAGGTTGATACTACTGCTGGTGGACTTTTAGTCTCCGGAGGTATCATCTACCCAGTAGTCTGTGTAACTATCACTAGGTTGATACCTCTGCTGGTGGACTATTAATTGCCCAAGGTATCATCTACCCAGTAGTCAGTGTTACTATCTCTAGGTTGTTACTTCTGCTAGTGGACTATTAATCTCCGGAGGTATCATGTACCCAGTAGTCAGTGTTACTATCACTAGGTTGATATCTCTGCTGGTGGATTATTAGTCTCCGGAGATATGATCTACCCAGTAGTCAGTGTTACTATCACTATGTTGATACCTCTGCTGGTGGACTATTAGTCTCCGGAGGTATCATGTACCCAATAGCCAGTGTTACTATCACTAGGCTGATACCTCTGCTGGTGGACTATTAATCTCGGGAGGTATCATCTACCCAGTAGCCAGTGTTTAGACACTGACATGGTTTATTAGATATACTTATAATTGAAATTGTACAGTTACTAAATAATGTAATTATTACTAAGACTATTGTTCTCCTCCCTCGGGCATATGTGACCATGGCCTGACTTGGCTATCCTGTTTATGCCCTTATTGTGTTCTTACTCCATCAGATTGTTTTTTTATTGAGTTTTCCAATCTTTTGAATTTGAGCGTACATAATGGATATTATTGCAGAAACGCCTAGTGCGTATTGAATTTGATAATATCTACGTTTTAATTATTATAATGTAGGATGCTATATTGCAATATTATATGGAATAAATTGACATCCAGTATTTAACAGGGGTTGTCGCGGTCGTGATCGTGTGGTAGTTAGATGTACAACTACCTGTGCAATCAGTGTCTATCACCACTGACGTCGTGAGTTCGAACCCCGTTCATAGTGAGGTGTACTCGCGACAGGTCGGTCGTTTTCCCCGAGTACTCCACCAATAAAGCTTACCCTGACGAAATGCCTAAAATATTGTTGAATGTGGCGTTGAACACCATTAATCAAACTAAATTAAACCGATCTTTAGCAGATATCTTTGGTATTTTATTGAAAATATAAACATTGTGCTTTAACTAGAAAGACCACAAAGAACTTTGCTCCATTAATAGTTTTTACAGATATTGACCACGTTAATGTTTATTTCCTTTTAGTAAATGGAGTTTGGGGTTCGTGGGGAAGATGGACTCTGTGTAAAAAGATGTGTGATGGAACAATGACACGATATAGAGCCTGTGATAATCCGTCATCTGTAAATGGCGGTTCTTCTTGCCCAGGATTGCATAATGAAACTGGTTCATGCTCTACTAACATCTCATGCCCAGGTATGTGTTAAAGTTATATATGTAAACATTTACTCACTTTCCTAACGTAGTCGATTCAGCTTATGTATATAATGTAGACTCGACGTTCGTCTTATAGAATAATAAAATATATGCAAAAGAGTATTCAAAATTGGGAGCCTGTATAAGGTAATAAAACAAATACATTTGTAATATCAGGTCACGCTCATTTTGTGTGTACAACTTATGTAGCAACAGCAATATCATCCCATATACCGTCCATATTTGTATGGTTCTATACGTTCGAAATGGATAACAGTGTCGACAAAAGTGCGGATGCTTTTCTGTCTTTAGGAAATATACAAGGACAGTAATGTCCACAAACGGCAAAATCGTGATAAACAGCAAATTTTCAATGTGGACGGCAAATTGAAAACTTTATGATGATTGGGATAATAAAGACAATTATATTCTGGTGATTTTTCAATTGTAATCGTTTTTCTTAACACTTATATTTCATTTTATATATTTAGTAAATGGAAACTGGGGTACATGGCAGGATTGGAATTCATGTTCAGTGACATGTGGTAGTGGATCAAGGTCACGATATCAGACCAGTAGTCTGTGTTACTATCACTAGGTTGATACCTCTGGAGGTGCACTATTAATTTCCGGAGGTATCATCTACCCAGTAGTCAGTGTTACTATCACTAGGTTGATACCTCTGCTGGTGGACTACTAGTCTCCGGAGGTATCATCTACCCAGTAGTCAGTGTTACTATCACTAGGTTGATACCTCTGCTGGTGGACTACTAGTCACCGGAGGTATCATCTACACAGTAGTCAGTGTTACTATCACTAGGTTGATACCTCTGGGGGTGGACTATTAATCTCCGGAGGTATCATCTACCCAGTAGGCTGTGTTACTATCACTAGGTTGATACCTCTGGGGGTGGACTATTAATCTCCGGAGGTATCATCTACCCAGTAGTCAGTGTTACTATCACAAGGGTGATACCTCTGCTGGTGGACTACTAGTCTCCGGAGGTATCATCTACCCAGTAGTCAGTGTTACTATCACTAGGTTGATACCTCTGCTGTTTGACTATTAATCTCCAGAGGTATCATCTACCCAGTAGCCAGTGTTACTATCACTAGGCTGATACCTCTGCTAGTGGACTATTAATCTCGGGGATATCATCTACCCAGTAGCCAGTGTTTCGACACTGACATGGTTTATTAGATATACTTATAATTGAAATTGTACAGTTACTAAATAATGTAATTATTACTAAGACTACTGTTCTCCTCACTCGGGCATATGTGACCATAGCCTGACTTGGCTATCCTGTTTATGCCCTTAATGTGTTCTTACTCCATCAGATGTTTTTTTTTATTGGGTTTTCCAATCTTTTGAATTTGAGCGTACATAATGGAGATTATTGCATAAACGCCTAGGGCGTATTGAATTTGATATCTACGTTTTAATTATTATAATGTAGGATGCTATATTGCAATATTATATGAAATAAATTGACATCCGGTATTTAACAGGGGCTGTCGTGGTCGTGGTCGTGTGGTAGTTAGATGTACAACTACCTGTGCAATCAGTGTCTATCACCACTGACGTTGTGAGTTCGAACCCCGTTCATAATGAAGTGTACTCGCGACAGGTCGGTCGTTTTCTCCGAGTACTCCACCAATAAAGCTTACCGTGACGAAATGCCTAAAATATTGTTGAATGTGGCGTTGAACACCATTAATCAAACTAAATTAAACCGATATTTAGCAGATATCTTTGGTATTTTATTGACAATATAAACATTGTGCTTTAACTAGAAAGACCACAAAGAACTTTGCTCCATTAATAGTTTTTACAGATATTGACCTCGTTAATGTTTATTTCCTTTTAGTAAATGGAGTCTGGGGTTTGTGGGGAAGATGGACACCGTGTACAAAGATGTGTGATGGAACAATGACACGATATAGAGCCTGTGATAATCCGTCATCTGTAAATGGCGGTTCTCCTTGCCCAGGATTGCATAATGAAACTGGTTCATGCTCTACTAACATCTCATGCCCAGGTATGTGTTAGAGTTATATGTGTAAACATTTACTCACTTTCCTAACGTAGTCGATTCAGCTTATGTATATAATGTAGACTCGACGTTCGTCTTATAGAATAATAAAATATATGCAAAAGAGTGTTCAAAATTGGGAGCCTGTATAAGGTAATAAAACAAATACATTTGTAATATCAGGTCACGTTCATTTTGTGTGTACAACTTATGTAGCAACAGCAATATCATCCCATATACCGTCCATATTTGTATGGTTCTATACGTTCGAAATGGATAACAGTGTCGACAAAAGTGCCGATGCTTTTCTGTCTTTAGGAAATATACGCCGACAGTAATGTCCACAAACGGCAAAATCGTGATAAACAGCAAATTTTCAATGTGGACGGCAACTTGAAAACTTTATGATGATTGGGATAATAAAGACAATTATATTCTGGTGATTTTTCAATTGTAATCGTTTTTCTTAACACTTATATTTCATTTTATATATTTAGTAAATGGAAACTGGGGTACATGGCAGGATTGGAATTCATGTTCAGTGACATGTGGTAGTGGATCAAGGTCACGATATCAGAAATGTAACAATCCAGAGCCTGCATATGGTGGCTCAACCTGTCAAGGATATGACACAGAAATTGATTCATGCTCTATAAAGTTGTGTCCAGCTAAATTTTAGAATTATTTAATTCAGTAAATATATAGTGTATGTTTGTATTCCGTTCTACTGAGTTAAATGAATATGACTTTGTACCTTGACCATTAAAGTGGTGCTTACTTCTGCGAGTGAAACAATGGGAATAATAATACAAATAGCCAAAAAGTGAAAATATATTTATTTGATCAGTTTGTGTTTTAATTCATATTTCAAAGACTATTTGAATACAGAATGCAAAACTCTAATTTGACGTCCTCCGTTGGCTATATACACAATGTAATAATTAAACTATGGATATATTTTAATTCGCACATGCGGATTATCGGTCAAGTTATGGGTATTATTCAAAAGTGATATCATGTATTTTATTCAGGGCCGTTGTGCATACCAACATTAAACAAATCTAATAATTATTTTGATATCAAAGAAAGAAAATACATTCCAATTTGTATTTTTGTCCTCGTAAATTGATGTTTTATTCAATATATTCCTGATATCGCTAATCATTTAAAAAAAAATACATTTTGCAACATGTATGATCTGTATATTGTCTCCCTAAATATGTAGTTTATTTTTGTACATGTACACGGAAAATGAAGATTATACAATATGCCTATATATCAAGTGGATATGACTTAGCAATAATAGTTCTATACGAACGCCAATATGGCGCACCTGTATTGTTTTGTCCCTCTCTTGTGCATTCAAAAGATTCACTTTCAATTCATTTTTCGTTCTTTCGCTTTTCATATTGCTTACGACAGTGGATTAATTGTGAGGGAATTGTATATTTTCAAATGTATCAGCGCCTGTACACATTAAACTGTATGCGATGCATTGAAATGATAGAGTTAAACATGCAGATATTTTGCTGTGTGTAAAAGTGACATTTTACAGAAACAAAGTTAGAATGATGTCAATACCATTTCAACATTTTACTAATATCTAGTTTATGTGGTGGGGTCACAGATAATCTTATAATTACATATCATTCACCATATACATATTCACGGGGTCACTGAATGGAACGTATAGACCATATCTGTCAAGTAAATCTCACCAGGGGCAGTAATTTATCTCGCTGATGGGCACCCATTGAATAGGTAAATACAAACTACCTAACATACGATCGCAACAACATCGGCCGTTCTACATAAAATAACATACGACAACGATATTATATTTCATGATGAACCTCCTGTCTTACAGTAGCATCCGAGGATGACAACAGTTCGGCAACAATTGGTATTGGAGTTGGCATTGGATCAACAGCTGTGGTTGTAGGATTAGTTATTGTATCTATGTATGTTCTGAAGCGATATAGACTTAGAAAATCAGGTATGAATATGCATAGATCTAAATAGATTGAATATGCATAGATCTAAATAGATAAATGAGTGAATTGATGAAACAAGGACGGTTACTCATGTTAACAATCCAGGGCTGGTCATATTCAGGGTCATATCGGTGAATTGGAGCAAAATACATGTACAACAAGACTTCTATGCAATTTTCTGAAAGGTACACGATTCTTCTGAGTTCTGTAAGAATATCATGGGATGTTTATAATCTTACAGTGAAAAGGCAAGCTCTGTGATATCACCTACTCTACAAATAACAACGTCATACCCAGAAATTCAGTATGTATATGTTATGCTTCAAGACTTCCATAAAAGACTAAAATACAAATAAATCCAACCAAATTTGAGCTAAAGATAATCCTTATTAAATAAATAAATATTAAACTTCAATTACCAAGAATATTTTTAATGGCATTACATTAAAAAAAATCTACAAGCTACAACAAAGCGAACTGGTCTTTTTTCGTTTAGAATGACTGCTTCAGTATATGCTATAAGCTCGGATTGGTCAGTTAGTTAATATATCATAAAGGTGAAAGTACTAGTACATGTATTTGTAAGCTTTACGATATAAGTCGACTACGATGAACATGTAATGTCACATTATATGAGATTATCACTGTTTAACTCTATCTGTTTTAAAAGTTCATTTGAATACTCAATTATATATTGTATTGATCATATCTGACACAAATATATGTGCATGTATTCAAAGTCAACATTTATTACATAAGCAGTACATATGTTATTTGTAGTGTTATGCACATTGAAGAACTTGCATGGAATATTTGAGACACGTGTGCATGTTTTCCCTTTTATTTATAGGGCAAACATGCTTAATTCCGTACAGATAATAAAGTGAAAGTATGATAAAAAAAAAGTAAACAAAATAATAAAGAAACGAAACAAGACAAAGGGAAAACAAAAACAAAGACAAAAACAAAAACAAAAACAAGACAAAAATAAAAACAAATAAAAAACATGAAAAACCATGAGTCAAAACATCAAATATCACGAACTGTATACAAACCAATGTTAAGTTAAGGTTCTCCGGCAGGGTAGGCAATATTTGTCACATTAATGGCATACCGGCAAAGTTATTTCCCAAATGCATATAAGGAGACAGAAAATATTAAGTTCATATTGAAAGTATGTCTTATCAGAAATAATTATGTCGGAAAATGGAGAAGAAAACGGAAAAAATATTTCAACGGAATCGTGGCTGATTTACCAACAAACTCTACGACAATGATAACCGTGTTTTGACTGACTCATAATAATAAAATTATGATATGATTATGAAGAAGAGAGTGAGTGAGTGTGTGAGTGTTGCTTAGCGCCAATGGGAAATGCTTACAGATATATCATGACAAGAACAAGTTACATATTCGATGAGAAGATATTAATGTCCGCTTTGTTGGACTTAATGCTAGTTTACTGAAGCAACAGTTCGCAGGTAGGCATAATTCTCCACTCTAACACATTATTCTTATTCTGAGCCAACCAGTCTTTGGTCTTTCTCCTTAGTGATGCGTGATTTGCAGAGAAGCAAAATATACCAATTAAATAGTCTTTGGTTTGACCCGACCGTGTTTCGAACACACGATATACCGCACTCGAGACGAGCACGCTGACCATTACCCCACCATTGCGTTTTATGAAGAAGTGAGAATAGTAATACCAAGTAGTCAGAGAACAATACAAGTTAGAAGTTTGAAATTTGTAAATAATAACCGTAATTCAACGAATTTAAAACATAATTTACTATATAAAGCTTAATTTCTATTTATAGCAGAAAGTGCAATTTATGACACAACTGGAGACACTGGGTGAGTACTGAATACATTCAACAAACAAAATAACAGCTAAAAGTGCAAAATTAAAATAACTGTGTGTTTCTGTATTATTAATGTGAATGTAGGCATTTTACTCACAATTGGAAAACACTTACATGAACGTATTACTTCCCTAAGATGGGAGGGGGATTGGTCCCATGGAACTAGTTAAGCAGCCACTTTTCAAGGCAGGAAGTTGATAAGTCACACGAATGTGGTTTTAGAAATGTCGCCTTTGCCTCCTTGTCTACGATATATCTATTGTATTTTGGAATTGTTCTGATGGTGTGGTATTTTTGCTCCTCAGTTTATTATCGTTATGGAGCAAGATAAACGAAATGTACCAAAACATTTGAACATATAGCTGTTGTCGACAATATACCCAATCATATCAAAACCAACCACTCCTCTGTCAACCCCCACTCTATTGATCATCACTTTAAAATTATATCAATATTACCATACTGTCGAAAGAGTGGGAAAATATACTGGTCAATGGATTTAAAAAGATACAATCAGAAATAAATATAAAATGCAAACCCGAAGTAGTGTTAGAAAGTTCTATGAACAATTGTTACCGTTTTTTGATTCACAAAACCATCCATTGGTGTTAATGATGATGGGAGACATATTGTATACGTAGATCAATACTAAGTTATAGAAACAGTTGATATCTATGTCACGATATAAATAGTAGGATATTTCATGTTATGATAAAACCTGATATCATATGATGACGATGCAAGTGTTTCCTATAGTCGAGTGGTAGTTTCTTTGATATGATAGATAAACTGCTAAATATAGATATATTTGATTATTTTGACGTGACTTGAGGTTTAACTTTCAATTCAAGATTTTGGGCAAGATGAACACAAATATGATTTTCGCGTTGGTAGGTGTTGAGTTCCAGCCAGAACGAATAACTATTTAGTAACTTGTCTCCAATAAACAACAGTTATGTCACTTTAGCATAGAAGTGTTTATGTGTCTTGTCTTGTAGATCCCCCAACGCAGATTTAGATATATATAGTGGATTACAACAGAATATAGGTCTGTAGAATGATTGTGGTAAAATGGAACTTTTACATATCTGTTACTTATTTATTTAATGCATTAAATACCATGTTCATCACACAAAAACTCATTAAAATAGGAAAACGATAATTTCCCCTTACAAACCTATACAATCTTCTTCTGAAACTGTTTTGGAATATGCTTAGTTATTGACTTAGATTACTGTTGGATGTGTGGGTGATTATATGCTTGGAGGCTATAGAGAAATAACCTGTTACTAGCTATGCCATAGAGATAAAACGTTACCTAATGATAATATATTAAACTTTGATATTGATACTGCTGATACACAGAATCAACAGTTGTTCCATGGAAACATCATCCCAACACATAACAAACCAACCACATATCTTAATTTACACTTTACTACCGCGATATTGTCTGAATTGTTACCAATGTCAATGTTATAGTCTTTGTTTTTAGCCTGGAATTTAACCCACGATCTTCATGCACAAACCAATACGGCATAGCGGTTTTAACTTGTATTTTCTCCTGACTTTTATTTATTATTCGCATTTTCTTGGAAATGGATATACGATATATAGAAAAATACCTTCTCAGTTTTATTATGCTGAAGAGATAAAACAGAGTCATTTGATGGTGTGTCTTTTAAGCAACTAAGCACTTCGAAGAGATCAATTATAAGTTCTAATTTTATGCTAATGAAGTATTTTAAGTTTTCCGTTTAATCTGTTTTTGTTTATTACATGTATATTTATGTTAGACTTTTTCCTCGCATCAACGTAAACTTTCCCCAATACTTCAATAAATGCTTCAGGTTTCTCAAAGTTAGAATCCCTACCGGTAACCAATAGGTTATGTAAAACATATCGTTGTCGCCTCCTTGGCATATTTGTGATACCGTTAACATTAGTGGAGTTTCACATCTTTGACACCGGCATTACTTTGTTTGCCTATAATAATTACGTATTGTGTGTGTGATATAATACGTGTTCGTTCAGAGGCTTGCTGGTGGTTACCTACCGGTAATTAAAGGAATTATTCACCGGGCAACAGTATTAAAAAAAAAAAAAATTAGAAACAAAATGTCCAAATTATATCATGTGACTATCATTATAATTGGCCAATGGATTTATTGTTTTCTTTATCTAATGTATATAATAAACCTTAGCACAGGTAGACATCAAAGCAGAAATGATACTGGCAACAATACAATGAAAGTATTTTCTTGATATTATACTTAATATAGTTGAAAATATTGATTACTTCTTCTTTATTGTAGAATCACCGACGCACAGACAAAATGAGAGTGATATTGACTTATCGCTATTTCGAGGAGTGAATAAAGAAGTGAAGGCTAGAGGGCTAGCTAGAAATCTTCCTCTCTTCGTACATGCAGTGCAATATATACACTTATTGTGTTCTGTATAGGCATGTGTAATATAGAGAAGGCATCTTTATCTTGAATAACCGGTGTCGAATCGCTTTGTTGTTTTATGACAATAAAACATGCTTAAATTAAATTGTGTGTAATATTGTTGAGAAATAAGGCACTATCTCTATAGTGAAGTCTTTTGATTTAATAAGATCTGAACATACAATTTATATTTTGCAATTTGATACAATAAAACAAATGGAAAAAATAGATAAAATTCGCTCAACTAGTATTCGAATGGTATGATACATATTACATATAACAACGTGTGAATTTTGTTTTGCACGAATATTTACAAACACAGTATGATATCATATAATTGTAACTACGAATGTCGTTGTAGTGGGGATTTCATAGGAAAAATAATTACTCCGTTGACCGTTGAATTGTTGAAATATCAGAGAAATGGCAACTGAACATTGCTAGTTTTGGAAATGCAATATTTCCATATTAGTAATAGCAATAGATTTTGACCCCAGGTCAATAAAAATTAGACAATCTGAAATACAAAATGAAAAGTTATGCTCTTTTGTGGTCCATATGATATTTATTTCAGATCCTACTTCATATATATGTGTGATTTTATTGATTCCTTAGATAATTTAAATATACGCACTTACACATACACACACAAACAAGGTTAAGGAGATATATAGATTCTCCTTCAGTTGCCCGTATTTTACGATATTCCTCCACTCAAGAGAGTTAAAATACAATTTTTAACCAAAAGCCGTCAGGAGAATGGTTAAAATTTTAAATTTAGCTCTCGAGAGTGGAGAAATATCGTAACCCACATGGACAACTGAAGGAGAATTTGTTTCTCCCATTATTCAACACGAACTTTATTTCAAAATCCTTTGGCGGACATCTACATAATTATGTTGCTAGGACACGGGGAAAGGCACGAGACATTTTAATCCTCTAGAGGATGACATATTTTTCCACCACTTGTTCAGTGGGTTAAAACGCGTAATAATGGGAGAAATATTGTTCCAGTTGTTCTGTTTATTTAAAGGCTTCCATCTGTATATTCTCTGCAGAATAAAAGTTATGGTCAACCATCTCACTCGGCACTCATATGGGTCAGGTTAAATTTCAATTCAAACAAATAAAAACAACATAAAATTTATAAATTATGCATGTATTTATCCATAAGATGAAGAACAACTAGAAAGATCCATCGAGAATGAACTGAAATGGTTGCATCTTCAAATAGGAAAGGTATACCTGTAGAAGAAAAAAACCTTTCCACTTACTAGCTATATTGAGTAGAGACGTAGATGTTACATCTGTTGTCTTAGTTTACATGGACAACTTTCTGATAGCAATGCCACATGCTTGAAAGATGTAAGGTAGCTTATTTTAATGGATAACAATTTGATACCAATATCACAATTTGGAGAGATGTATGGTAGTTCATTTTCATGAATAACCGTTCCATACCAATAACACATTCTGGTGAGATATAAGTCAGCTTAATTTGATGGTACATGTATGATATATTGGGAGGGGGTGTTGTAGGATTGTATATTTTCATGTATAACGCTTTGATGACTATATCAGAAAATGAAAAGATGTAAGGTAGCATATTTACCTGGAAAATATTATGATGCTAATACCATGTAATGAAGGAATATCATGTAGCATATTTTCATGGATGACCCTTTGATGCCAATGTCACAGACTAGGGAGACATAATGCAGCTTATTTTCATAGATAATCGTCCAATGAAGAGAATTAGGGGAAATCATGATTTCTATCTATAGCATGTAATAAAGGATTGTCTGGTAGCTAATTTTCATGAATATTACTTTCATACCAATAGCACACACATGAGTAATGCAAGGTAGTATATGCACACGGATAACACTTTGATACCTAAATCATACCATGAACAGATTCAATGTAACTTATTTTCATGAATACAATTTCGCTACCTGCATCATTTTGAGTAGCTTATTATCACTTTCTGATACCTATGTGAAACACTGGAGAGATGTAAGTTTTCACTAACGACATTTTGTTACCTGAATAGTGAATCTCACGCTGGCGAGACATAAGATAGCTTATTATCATGGGCAACCTTCTGAAACTATATATATATGGATATTATACAATGAAGAGACGTAAGATAGTTTATTTTCATGGATACAAAGATTATGCTTATGCCATTCACTGGAGAGATGTAAATAAGTCATTTTCACGGCTAACCTTCTGATACATATGCCACGAGTTTGAGAGATTTAAAGTAGTTTATTTTTGTTGATAACTTTGTGATACCTGTTTCGTACAACGAATAGGAGTAAGGTAGCTCCATTTCGTGGATAATGTAAAATTCAAATACGTATTATATACATTACATAGATACAAAGGAAAGATATAAGGTAGTTTGTATTTTAATGCAACAAATCAAAAATGTAGCAAATTGTTAAGGATATTACAAAACAAAATGTCTAGAAAATAAGGCCAACATCATCTAATGATTTTTTTAATTCATTTACATTATAATATGATGACAATTTCTTAAAATTGGTAGTTACTAGGCTGGTGATGCTATCACGGAACTAATAGTTCATGCACCAACAGTGCTATCGACCCATTAATTTCGGAACATACAAACGTTGAATTATTGCACCATATGCGATTTCAACAACTTATGTCTCATCAATGGGGATTGAAGTCAAATGAATGAAAATCCCAATAAAACAGAAATTAAGAACTCTTATAGCAAGCTTGCAGCTACAATTAAATAAAGCTAATAAAAATCCACCTTGAACCTAACAAGTAGTTGTTTTTTTTATACCAATATACCGATTTTTTGACTGAATCGTTTCAAAGACGTAAATGAGTGAATGTTGTTTAACTTTAAGCGACGTTTAGTTCAGCTCTATCGTGGAATGACCATATTCATTTTGCTTATGAGATGGTGCTATCCACTTTGTACTAGACCAACAGAGTTGAATTTTAATAGTGCTAACTCATTATAACAACAATGTACGTAGAATATGTCGCTCCATTGGGCACAGTATACCGACTCCGAGCCAACTAGTCTTTGCCTTCATTCTTTTACGCTATGTGTTTATATCACTTTTATAGTCTTCGGTTTGATCCCATGTTTATCGAACACACGATCTACCCCCGTAGATCTACGGCACTTGATACGATTACGCTAACCATTACACCATCGTAACTCTGCATAGATTGTTTATTATGAAAACTAACCTTCTTGTTACGTTCGAATATGTCGGAAAACAGACAATATATCATTTATTTCATAATTGCAATTTATTTAAATTCGTTTTCAAACATATATATCTCTATATTTTTATAACTTTTATTAGACTTGAATGTATTTAGATTTGTAAATCTATTATAATAAATAAAATAATGGATTTTTATCCAGATGTAAATGAACAGGAGATTGGTATATCCATTTCAGGGATGCATCTATCTGATTAAAATTAGATCTCGTCACGTACTTCTTCTCTTCCCCAACCCACTCCTATTTCATTCACAAATTGTATCTGGAAAAGACTTATATCATGCGGGCGTATTTGTTTTCTAGACTTCTAATAATGTATCAGAACTTGGCAAAAGGGGAATAACCGGAATAGTATTTTAAAAGTATTGTTGAGATAGCAAATTTTCATGGCTATCATTTGGAACAACTCTGTGGTTTAGGAAAATTTCATTCCAAATGACAAAAAGTATCTTGATTTTATTGTAGCTCAGATTCGTCCGACACCGGGTGTAACTATGATTGGATTTTTTGCCATTTAGACAGATCTCAGCGTACTAGTATCTGACAAAATAAATCAGTAAAAAAGTGTCAACATATTCCTTCTGAATAGAAGATCATAGAATATATTTTTACGGTATTCAATTTATTTCTACTAAGATTATGGATAAGGCTATGGCGTTTAACCACCGAATTGTTGCAACTTTATCATATGAGGTTGCATCGAGTATACCTCGCCATTAGAGGGATTGGAAATCACCACGTTAGTGGTAATAAAGTAGTTCTAAAGCCAACTACTATATGATCACGATCACGACTGTCCCTATTTTTCTATTAAAATGTAATAACAGATGTGAAAAAGAAAGCATGTAGATAATTAATCTGTAATTCATGAGGTAAATATCAGTTGCATTGAGTAAAGTGATATTGTAATAAATGTTAAATATTACAAAATAACAAATATACACATTTAAGCAACCAAAAACGAGGGGGGGGGGGGAGGGTGTCTGTCAGATATATAGTGTATAATTTGACCGAGTAAAGCAACAAAGAAAGTGTATTAGATATACCCAACATCAAAGAAACAAAACGTAAACATTACCTGATCGCGACACGATTAAATAAACAAACTGGTTATAATATTTTCTAAGGGCAAACAAATAATCAATTGAATATAGTATATATATTGTGTGGAACAGTACGGTCTAGTAGACAAAAATTAAAATTGCAAACAGGTATATACTTCCGTGTTAAGGTCGCAGAACTGACTAAAAAATTTAAATGTTGGGACTAATTTTATTACTGGTTTTCAAAGTTTGTTCATCAAACGCTGGTAAGTGGTTATTTAGAAAGAAAGTAGCTTAAAATTTGTAATTTATCCAATATTATGTGATATAGATACATATAGAATATCCCCATATACATGTACAGCTTTTTAAAACCTTTCATTTAAATTCGTAGCTGTTCAATGCTTATAGTTTCTTCAATCTTTAGCTTAAAACGTCATTTAATTTTAGATAACGGAAAATAATTACACTTATGATATCATATGTTGATAATATATTTTAATTTTTACCCCATGTTCTAACATCAAGATCATGTAGCTGACATAAAGGGTCTCAATAAGATGACCTTTGCTTGGCCAATCTAATTACCGCTTTTCAAATCTTAATTTGTAAAGCTGAACTAATTTGATGACTCTAATTTTCATTGATCCATTTGTCAGTAAGGAACGACTGGTCTGCTCAGCATAATAAGTGCAGTATGCAGAAATACATACCAACACTGTAACGAATTATAGTAACTCTTCCAAGCGAAGCAACATTTCTTCTATGATTATAACGATTAATATAAACATTCCATATGTGAACAAATGTGATCACATTCTATGAATCTGATGTACAACGTTAATGTTTTAATGTTTACTTGTGTGTACTAAAGATAATGATAATTTGCCACCTTTCCAGTCAGCTATGAATTTATATATACAGTTATTTGAACCTGCTCCTCTCCAGAATTATGTCAGATCTGGATGCACGACATATCAGAAAGGGAGAGGCAATTTACGCCTCTTTTCTAAGTGAAAAGCATAGAAATATAGAATTGACCTCTGACGGAGCTTAGTTTTCACATTTTTTAACGTGTCGGAGTTTGCAAAGTAGATTCAAATGTTCATAGTGATAACTCATTCGAACAACAATGCACGTATAATATGTCGCTCCATTGGGCACAGTATACCGACTCCGAGCCAACTAGTTGTTGCCTTTATTCTTTACCGCTATGTGTTTATATCACTTTTATAGTCTTTGGTTTGACCCCATGTCTATCAAACACACGATATACCCACGTAGATCTACGACACTTGATACGATCACGCTAACCATTACACCATTGTAACTCTGTATTGCTTGTTTATTATGATAACTAACCTTCTTGTTACGTTCGAATATGTCGGAAAACAGAAAATGCATTATCTATTTCATAATAGCAATGCATTTAAGTTCGTTTTCAAACATATATAAATATATATCTCTATGTTGAACTTTTATTAGACTTGAATGTATTTAGATTTGTAAATATATTATAATAAATGAAATAATGGATTTTTATCCTGATGTAAATGAACAGGAGATTAGTATATCCATTTCGGGGATGAATCTATCATATTAAAATTAGATCTCGTCACGTACTTTTTCTCCTCCTCATCCCACCCTCATTTCATTCACAAATGGTATCTGGAAAAGACTTATATCAAGCTTGCGTATTTGTTTTCTAGACTTCTATTAATTTATCAGAACTTGGCAAAAGGGGAATAACTGGAATAGTATTTGTTAAAGTATTGTTGAGGTAGCAAATTTTCATGGCTGTCATTTGGAACAACTCTGTGGTTTAGGAAAATTTCATTCCAAATGACAAAAAGTATCTTGATTTTATTGTAGCTCAGATTCATCCGACACAGGATTTAGCATGATTGGATTTTTTGCCAATCAGACAGATGTCAGCGTACTAGTATCTGACAAAATAAATCAGTAAAAAAGTGCCAACATATTCCTTCTGAATAGAAGATCATAGAATATATATTTACGATATTTAATTTATTTCTATTAGTGTTAGGGATAGGGTTATGGTGTTTAACCACGGACCAATTGCTAGTCACTGAAAAGTTTGTCATATAATTTTGTATCGAGTACACCTCGCCATTAGAGGGATTCGAACTCACAACTTTCGTGGTAATAAGGTAGTTCTAAATCCTACTACCATACGATCACGACCACGACTGCCCCCATTTTTCTATTAAAATGTAATGACAGATGAGAAAAAGAAATCTTTGTAGATAATTAGTCTGTAATTCATGAAGCAAGTGTCAGTTGCATTGAGGAAAGTGATATTGTTATAAATGTTAAATATTACAAAATAACAAATATACACATTTAAACCCCCAAAAATGGGAGGGGGTGGGTGTCAGCCAGATATTTAGTTTATCATTTGACCGAGTAAAGCAACAAAGAAAGTGTATTAGATATACCCAAAATCAAAGAAACAAAACGTAAAGAGGTACCAAAAGGAGAGTGATAATATTACCTGATCGCGACACGATTAAATAAACAAACTGGTTATAATATTTTAGAAAGGCAAAACAATAATCGGTTGAATATAGTATATATATTGTGTGGAACTGCACGGTCTAGTAGACCAGTATTTAAATTGTAAACAGGTATCTGCTTCCGTGTTAAGGGTTCAGAACTGATCAACATATTAAAATGTTGGGACTAATTTTAATACTGGCTTTCAAAGTTTGTTCATCAAACGCTGGTAAGTGGTTATTTAGAAAGAAAAGTATTTGTAACTTAAAATTTTGTAAAATATACATGTACAGCTTTTTAAAACCTTTCATTTGAATTCGTAGCTGTTCAATGCTTATAGTTTCGTCAATGTTTAACTTAAACCGTCATGTAATTTTAGATAAGGCATACAATTACACTTATGATATCATACATTCATAATATTTTTTTAATTTGTACCCAAAGTTCTAACATCAAGATCATGTAGCTGACATAAAGGTTCTCATTCAGATGACCATTGCTTGGGCAATCAAATTACCGCTTTTCAAATCTTAATTTGTAAAGCTGAACTGATTTGATGACTCTAATTTTCATTGATCCTTGTGTCAGTACAGCACGACTGATCAGCACAGCATAATAAGTGCAGCTTGCAGAAATGCATACCAACACTGTATCGAATTATAGTAACTCTTCCAAGTGAAGCAAAATTTCTTCTATGTGTTTATCAATTAATATAAGCATTCCATATGTGAACAAATGTGATCACATTCTATGAATCTGATGTACAACGTTAAAGTGTTAATGCTTACTTGTGTGTACTAAAGATAATGATTATTTGCGACCTTGTCAGTCAGTTATCAATTTATATATAAAGTTATTTGAACCTGCTCATCTCCAGATTGATGTCAGATCTGTATGAACGACATATCAGAAAGTGGATGGCAACCTACGCCTCTTTACTACGTAAAAAGCATAGCAATATAGAATCGACTTCTGACGAAGCTTAATTTTCACATTTTTTAACGTGTCGGAGTTTGCAAAGTAGATTCAAATGTTTATTCCTATCTCGTAGTAAGTATGACTTATCAAAGGCTAAGACCAATAAACAATTATCCCATATATGTATGCATTTCTACAAATCATAATACTATCATATAGTTGACAGGTCGAAAGATGACTGTTTAAAGGGATCGAAAAAAATCACGAAAAATGCAATATGTCATTTTTTGCTTCTTTTTGTTGACGTTAAATCGGGAATTCCTCAAGAAGGACATCTATAACCAAAAGAAACGAAGGTTTATCAAACGTTTTTGTTTCAGTTAAACAATTTTTTTTTAAGAAAGCAAATTGTGTAAATATTGTCACAAATATGTATGGATACTGTTACATACATAGGACAATACTTGTAAAATCTCAAAAACAAATAAATAAGTCTTGTGTTGTTTTTTTTTTTAACTCTCATTACAGCATTATTTATGAATTAGTTGTTTATTTCGTTTTATACAAATACAAAAAGATGGCGAGAAACGACAAAACACTGTTTGTTAAGCTTTCATGTAATATTAATTTTGGTACTTGTGCCATTTATCCTCTGTATAACAGCATAGATAAACACGAGAAAACATTCTTTAGTCATTCCCTCATTGCTTTATTTATTTATTTTTGAAATGTCATATCTCTTTTCTGTAAGTAAATGATACTTATAATTTACTGCTTAATAATTGTGAACTTATTTCAGTGGAAGCCATACCAGGAAGTAATACTACATTAACATGTTCATTGCAAGGGTCGTCTTTTAAATGGCAAAAGTTGGTGAATAAGGATTGGCTTAAACTTCAGGAAGGAGATCAATACGGGAATGTGAATACATCATCTCTGATTATATATAATGTTGATGCACGTGACGATGGTGGTTATATTTGCGAGAATGGTTCACAACAAAGATATATACAAGTTACTGTTATAGGTAAGTAAAGTATATAAGACAAGGGAAGTCCAGCGAAAACAATAGGCATTAAGAAGTAAACCGCAAGCATAACAGAACAAATAACTAAATGAATGTTTGTACACAAACGGTATTTACCATATCGCTCCGTCTCAGCGAAATCATTAAGAAAACGTTTATAATATGTTTGTCTTAGAAATGTCCTGTAATCGGATGCAATTAAAAAGTTGGCTATTGTTTGCAAACGGAAATTTACAGAAACTATGAATTACTTAGCACTTGGAAAGGATGGCTCAGAGTATACGCTGTTGATGTTTATTTCGGGGTAATTTGCAGTTCAACAATATTCTGCCTGCACAACATAAAGTTCGGTAATGGATAACTGCAATATTGTTATGCTTAATTGTAACATTCCGAAAAAAATGGAAAACAAATTATACTTCACTGCAGGAACAAATCCAAAATGGGATCGAATAATCGTAAAAATAGAGCAAAAATTGAACCTACAAATATATACACGACCGTTCACGTTCTCTTCCTGGAATAGGCACTTCAATAACAAATAGGGAGATTAAACTAGCTATGTATTTTATAGTTGTATGGATCCACTAGCTATATATTATATAGCTGCAGGAGTCCACTAGCTATGTATTATATAGTTTATGTGCTCAGCACTTCATTCTTAGTGACAAAGATGCGATCATGCCAGTGTTTTGCCATACGAGTAAAGTGTCAACCCTTACATATAGCTTGGTGAGCAGATATGTCATACGGAAGAGTCGAATCTTGAACTTCATAGAAAGTATATTTAATCGTCGTGACACAGAAGTTGTCATACATGCATGTTTAATATAAAGAGAGTTGATGGCCTCAAACACCAAAAATAGTACACAAGGCCATAGTGCGACTTATAGTGAAACAATGGTCATCTTCGAACAATAATCTAATTGCCAATACCATATTACGTCATCTGTACCGAATACTTTTCAACAAGGTGTTGATATCTTCTGAAAAACTATTTGAAAGATAAGATCATTTTTAGTATTATCTATATCGAAGCTACAAACAACAATAATTTAATATGTCTATTCTAAGACCAGAAATAGAAATAGTGTTTTTAATGACCGAAGACAGCAACATCTGGGTTATAACATGTATAAGGATGTTTTCTATGTAGAGTTTGTGAATCACGTTTTAATCTAATTTCAGTGATAGCAATAGAAGGAAGTACAACTACATTAACATGTCCACTACAAGGCTCATCTTTCCAATGGAATAAATTGAATCACACTTATTGGTCTATACTTAAACATGGTGTTAAATACGGGAATGTGAATACTGGATATCTGGCTATCTATAATGTTGATCCACATGACGGTGGTACTTATTCATGTACAACTGATATACAACAATTAAATATGAAAATTGTCTTTAGAGGTAAGCAAGGTAAATTAGAAAAATGCAGTCAAACGAAACCAGTAAATGTATATGTATTAAGATGAAACTCGACAACAATTTCAGAAAGCATGAGATATAGACTGTTATATTGTGTATGTTGGTTTCCGATCTCAGTGTAATGTGCAATTTTACACAGTGTTCTACACATGCAATACAGTGTTCTGCTATCCTCCGTAATGTTTTCGATGTTTTGTTATGTTAAGAAATTATACATGTAGCTTTGTTTTCATTGATTATAGCAATTCAAAAGACGAAACATTTAAATGATTGTTTAGTGAATTTATCATTGTATATTTTTCTAACGACTTTTCAGTATAAATGCTGAGTACTCTCTGTTTATAACTTAAAAACACTTAATCATGTTATGTAAAGCGCAACACAGCTTTGATGATATTACTGACTATAGTTATGCGTGTGTATATAATATCAGAAAGATGTGGTGTTTAGTCAAATTTATCATCTGAATGCAGTTTTACGAGGTGTACAATGTACGTATGACGTACCTTACAGGTAGGCACATTTATTTGCAGATATTTACACGGTCTATGAGAATCATCTTTTCATCAAGATTTCACCACTTAATCTACCATCACTATCCTTCATAGTAAAATTACCACTTAAAGACCTTATCAAGCAATACTTTCCTTGATACTAACATGACCACTAAATTTCAGTATTGACTATGACTGCTGTCCTTAATACAAATAGGACATATAAAGGACTTGACTGAACATGACTGTCCTTAATACAAGTAGGACATATACAAGTCTTTATTGACCATGACTGCCATTAATGCAAATAGGACATATAAAGTACCTTATTGTCCATGACTGTCTTTAATATAAGTAGTACATAGCAAAAAACCTTATTGACCATGACTGTCCTTTATACAAATATGACATATAAACGACCTTATTGACCATGAATTTCCTTAATACAAATAGGACATATAAAGTACCTTATTGACCATGACAGTCTTTAATACAAGTTGGTTTCATTTCAGCGATAGCCATATGGGGGAGTAATACTACCTTAACATGCACGTTACTAGGGTCGAATTACTTTTGGCATAAGAGAACGGATTCGGTTTGGTCTCGCCAACTCCCAGAAGGAGCTAAATATGGGAATGTAACTAGTGGGTCTATGACTATCTATAATGTTCAAACAAGTGACGGTCCTTAATATAAATATGACATATAACGGACCTTATTGACCATGACTTTCCTTAATACAAATATGACATATAAAAGACCTTATTGACCATGACTGTCCTTAATACAAGTAGGACATATAAAAGACCTTATTGACCATGACTGTTCTTAATACAAGTAGTCCATATAAAAGACCTTATTGACCATGACTGTCCTTAATATAAATAGGACATGTAAAAGACCTTATTGACCATGACTGTCCTTAATACAAATACGACATATGAAAGACCTTATTGACCATGACTCTCCTTAATACGAATGACTTTATACACCATGACTGGTCTTGATACTATCTTGACCTCTAAATGGCCTACATGACCCTGATTGCCTTTAATACAAATATGACCACTAAAGGAATTTATTGATCATGTGTATTCTAAATCCTAATATGACCACTAACTAATCTTACTGCCGATGATTGTCCTTGATACTAACAAGACCACCACAGAAGGACTTTATTTACCATGACTGTCCTTGATACTCACATGAGCACTAAATGACAGTATTGATCATGAGTGTTATCTAAATGCTAACAAGTAATCTTATTGCAGGACCTTATTTACCATGACTGTCCTTAATACAAGCATGACCACTAGATGACCTTATTCACCATGAATGTTCTTGATACTAACATGACTACCAAAGGACTTTTCTACAATAAAGTTCCTTAATACTAACATGACCCCTGAAGGAAGTTATTGATAATAAATGTCCTTAATGCTAACATAGCCACTAAAAATCCTTATAGAAACAAGAATAATAACAACTTACGCGTGCTCTCTATTAAAGTCTGTGCTTATTTATTGTTGGTTTAATTTCAGCGATAGCCATAAGGGGGAGTAATGTTACCTTAACATGCACATTGCAAGGGTCGTATTACTATTGGCAAAAGAGAACGGATTCGGGTTGGTCTGGCCAAATCCAAGCAGGAGTTAAATATGGGAATGTAAATAGTGCATCTATGACTATCTATAATGTTCAAATAGATGACGGCGATAGATATCGTTGTGGGGTTAATTCCAATCTAGAACAGGTAGATGTTAGTGTCAGAGGTATGTACAGTAGATAAGACAAAGAAATCAATTTAGATACGAATTAATGAGTAATTCGGAAGCAATACAAAAACAAAATGATGTTATATTGTGAATGTTTGTTTCCAACTTTCGACTGACCAAATATTACCTCGTTTACATGTAAAACATATTATTGAGCGTCACAACCCGAGATACCAAATTGTAAGATGGGATAAATTCTACTGTATGTAACTATAGTTAAAAACCCGACATCATAGTTGTATTTCCACGTGAGGGAACAACGATTTAAAAATGTATTTTGTTTGCTCGAAACTTAATCGGCAATACTTTTTCTACTGGTCAGTAATAACCTTTAGTTATCCCTCATCATACTGAGCACTAATGCGATTTCTGTTCACTTAGCCGCATCCTTGGTGTTATAGTTACCATGCTGGTCTCGGTTGAACTGAAGCTAGATCATGGCTTCGAGCTCCGATCGGGTCAACCCAAAGGTTATAAAATTGGTATCCTAATTAGATTATCAATAACAAAACAGTGATGACAAGTCCTTACTAAAACGATGCAGAACGATATGTTCACAATATTTACATAATTATTTAATCACAGGTCAGGTATTAAACAGGCACATAATATCGCAGTATTTCCCAAATTTAGGTATCACAGAGCCACATATGTTCACCATATCTACATAATTAGTTCATCCCAGAACCAGGTTATATGAAGACACATATCATCATAGTATGTACATAATTTATTATTTACAGGGTCAAGGTTCCGTGCAAAATTTATTGACGGTGTTGGACACAATAACATGTCTGTGTGTCCAAAAAAAGAACGGGACAATTTTTCTACATTTGTAAAAAAAATAATTAATTGTTATTAATGCAAAAACCTAAATCTGATCACCAGAAAAGCGAGAAGTGAGAGATAAGCACATGTAACAACTTTAACAAAATCCAGAAAAATGTCATTATATGATGGGTTAGATATTGATAAAGATGATGGCACATCAAAATCGGATGTTGCTGGTTGGTCATCCAGTTTCAAGTTGCTGCAGTCACTGCTTCAAGCTAAGAAAGCCAATTTAATGCAAGTTAAGAAACAAAAGTCCAGCACTAATACTATGGCTCCAGTAATAGATTTGAAGAAGAATGATGTCTACAGTGACCTACACTTTAATAAGTTAACAGGCAGATTAGAGCGATTGTCAGACACCTTCACTGGTGGATTTCCATTTTTACCTTCTGATCCACAACCTTCATTGACAGGGGTCATAGATGAATATGAACCCTTACGTTCAAACGACTACGAAGACATCGTCAAAAAAAGAAAAGAACAAAGAATGAAGGAAAGAGAAGAAGAAAGAAACAAAAAAGATTTTGATGATGACAAAAGGTATGGTGATTCTGATGAGATTGAGCCTCCTAGGAGAAAGCATGAGGACAACTGGAATCGTAATAACCATAGAGAGAGTCCTGACCTAAGACAAAAAAATGGCAACAATGACGATCTACCTCTACCTCCAAGACGTAGACACGACGATAACTGGAATTGTGGTGAATATCAAGATAGTCCAGGCCATGATCCCAGACCAAAGTATGGTAACAATGATGATCCATCTCCAAGACGTCGTCATGACGATAAGTGGAATCGTGGCTAATATCAAGATAGTCCAGGCCATGATTCTAGACCAAAGAGGGGACGCAGAGATCATAATCGAGATAGAAATAGAGATCGAAGTGATGAGCGAGGTGGAGAACTAGAAAGAGCAAGACGAAGACATGAAGAAGAGGAAGAAGATTACGAAAAACCACGACGACCAACTGGTGGTATGGGAGCAGCCATTGCCCCACCTCCTTCACTGATAGAGGAGCCTCCAGTGGAAGTACCAGAACGAGCACAGTCACCACCTCTAGGACACAGTATTGGTCTTGGAGGATCAGTAGCTTCTAAAATTATGGCAAAATATGGATATCGTGAAGGCCAAGGTGATGGTAAATCTGAACAAGGAATGAGTACATCATTATTTGTAGAGAAAACCAGTAAAAGAGGAGGAAAATTATACATGAAAAAGATATCCCTAAAGAACCCCCTAAAGAATTACAGCCAAACACAAATTTATTGACAAATACTTCCAAAGTTATTTTATTACGAACATGGTTGGTCCAGGTGAAGTAGATGAAGATTTAGAGCCAGAAACAGCTGAAGAATGCAGTAAATATGGAAAAGTTATCAAGTGTATGATATTTGAGATACCAGGAGTTGATGATGAAGAAGCAGTCAGAATATTTATTGAATTTGATAAAGTTGATGCTGCCATAAAAGCTGTTATTGATTTAAATGGACGATTTTTCGGAGGAAAAACTGTGAAAGCTTGTTTTTACAATTTAGATAAATTTAGGCGATTAGATTTAGCTGATGAAACAGACTGTTAAAATAGAATGAAATAAATAAAATAAAAGGGCAACAAATATCCGAGTTGAAATTGTTGAATATTGAAGTGAATTTTGTTGAATAATGAAGTGAGTATTGAAGTGAATCAGAAATAAATATGTCAAGTTCAAGGACAACACCAGCTCTTCAGTACACTTGAGTTGGTGGTCTATTTGTCCCTGAAGGTATCATCTACCCAGTAGTCAGTGTTACTATGACTATGTTGATACCTCTGCTGGTGGACTATTAGTCCCTGAAGGTATCATCTACCCAGTAGTCAGTGTTACTATCACTAGGTTGATACCTCTGCTGGTGGATTATTAGTCTCCAGAGGTATCATCTACCCAGTAGCCACTGTTACTATCACTGAGTTGATATATCTGCTGGTGGACTATTAGTCTCCGGAGGTATCATCTACCCAGTAGTCAGTGTTACTATCACTAGGTTGATACCTCTGCTGGTGGATTATTAGTCTCCAGAGGTATCATCTACCCAGTAGTCAGTGTTACTATCACTAAGTTGATATATCTGCTGGTAGACTATTAGTCTCCAGAGGTATCATCTACCCAGTAGCCATTGCTACGACACTGATATCGTTTATTATATATACTTATAATTGAAATTTTACAGTTACTGAATAATGTAATTATTACTAAGACCATTGTTCTCCTCCCCCGGGCATATGTGACCATAACCCGAGTTTTGGCTATCCTCTTTATGCCCTTATGGTGTTCTTATTCCATAAGAATATTTTTTATTTGGTTTTCCAATCTTTTGACTTTGAGCATACATAATGGAGATTATTGCAGAAAGACCTAGTGTGTATTAACTTTGATATCTAGGTTTTTATTATTATAATGTAGGATGATATATTACAATATTATATGGAATAAATTGACAACCGATATTTAACAGGAGCCGTCGTGATTGTGATTATGTGATAGTTAGATATACAACTATCTGAGCAAACAGTGCCTATCACCACTGATGTTGTGAGTTCGAATCCCGTTCATTGTGAGGTGTACTCGATACAACATTATGCGATACAGTTTGTCAGTGACCAGCAACAGGTCGGTCGCTTTCTCCGAGTACTCCACCAATAAAACTTACCGTGACGAAATGCCTCAAATATTGTTGAAAGTGGCGTTGAACACCATAAATCAAATTAAGCCAAACCGATATTTAACAGATATCTTTGGTATTTTATTGCAAATATAAACATTGTGCTTTAACTAGAAAGACCATTAGTAACTTTGCTCCATTAAGAGTTTTTTGCAGTTATTGACCACGCTAATGTTTATTTCCTTTATATAGTAAATGGAAACTGGGGTTCATGGGGAAGCTGGACTCGGTGTACACAGACGTGTGTTGTAGGAACAATGACACGATATAGATCTTGTAACTATCCAAGACCAGATAATGGCGGTTCTCCTTGCCCAGGATTGGACTATGAAACGGTATCATGCTCTAAAACTATCTTATGCATAGGTATTTCGATAATATGTTATATTACATAATTAATTTATCACAAGGACGCATATTATCAGTGTTTTTCTAAAATTAGGTGTTCACATCAATAGGTAATATTAAGATATAATAATCACATTGAAAAATCACAAGGTCGAAAAGAAAATGTCCCAAATACCATTTGCACTCTTTATGAATTGGTCTAACCAAGGATTTATATAGTAATAATAATCCTTGGTCTAACGTATGTTTTTTTCTAAATCATCATAAAAGTCAGAATAGAACAAAGTCAAGGGGGAACATAATACTCATTTCATACGAAAATGTTTAAAGTGTTTGGTCAAATCATAATTCGAGAGAAACAACAATCATGTTATATCCTATTTTGACATGAAATCTACTAAATACCCAATAGTTTTGACCAGATATTTGGTTAGTATTATGTTGTGCTTTTGTATATACTCTCAATTTATTTTGTATCCGATACTTTTTTATATATACGTAGCATTTATGCATAATTTTTGCATATGTGTAACGAGCGGAAGTAAACATTGAGGGATGTACATACAAATGGTGGCGGCTTAAATTCTTGGTGACAGAAATCTTTCTTATTTGTTGTGTAGAAACAAGTAGTAGTGGAAAAAGACACTTAAAATCATTTATCCAAGGTTCAATCAAGTAAAAATCATAAAAGATTTAAAAACCACGCAAATATAGCGAAGTGATAAACAAACAACTTCTACACGCAAAGGGAGATAATCGTTAAATTATCATAAAACCAGGGGCACACCTGTGTTTTAGATTTTATTGAAGATATATATAAGCAAAGTATATAATTTTAAACAATATTATATTGAAGCATTTTAACAGTATATGCACTATACATGAGCGACTCCAAATTAATAAAATACCTTGAGAAGATCAATTCAAAGGCAGACCAAGCACCTACAGGACCAAGCATTAGAAAACTGCTTATTATATCGGACAGTAATTGAAGATACCTACGATAACATATACAATCGCCGGTAGAAAATCAAATCATATGGTAATGCAAGAGTGGTAGAACAACATACGAGAGTTATAACTGGCTATTACAAAACATAGATGATCAAATAGGACAACACGATAACATTCATTTCTACATCTGGCTAGCAACATGTGATCTTACTAGCTACAATCCACCATTTATATATCTGGCTTTTGAAAACAGTGACGGTATTCATCATATAGTTGACACATGTCATCAAATTACTGAAATGGTGAATCATTACCCACACTGTAGAGTAACATTTCTTGAAACGCCCGTGTACTCGATATACGAGCATAGTAAATACAAAGGTCAAACAGACTCTGAATTCAAGAAGTTAGACAACGAACTCCTATCGCAAATTAATGAACTAAGCCAAAATTCCAGGGAAATAAATACTGGATTAAACAATATATCACCTGTATTCTCAACTGTTCTCAGCCGGCAGCACTGGAAAAACTCAAAGACAAAACAAACACCTCGAGATCAATATAATTATAACTTACTCAAGGAAGGACTCCACCCAGGTATAAATGTGGTAAAAGTTTGGTTAAAGAAACTGGAATTACAAATAAAAAAAGACTGTTGAGAAAACTTGCATTAGTCAACTGTGGGGGCATCCACAATGCACTTTTGTCGGTTAGATCATCTCCTTTATTTTGTATACACTATCTCTGAAACATTACCAGACAAAAACTTGGCAACGTGAAATAGCAATGGCAACCAATGGATCTATTGCAAAATATGAAAATGACAATAAACATCAAACTAGAAGCATGCGTGGCACATCTAGCTCGATTACAAATACGTACACTCTCAAAATAGACAAAGCGTTGAATAAAAAACTAGATGCTACCAAACGTCAACAAAGCGTACTGTATGGATACACCAGAGGAGGACTAGTTATAACTGCTGATGCAGCAACATTTGAGCTATTAAAGATAGCGCAAATATATATCATGAAAACCTCCCAGAATCAATTGGAAAGGCTTATATAACACAAAGCACTGACTCTACACAATGCCACAATGTGCAGACTACAATACGAGTACATGAACAAGAACAACCTGCATAGACAACCAATCTGTATTTAACTAGTAGCAGAATCCAAGTAAATGGCAAAAATCTGACGCTATTTGTGGAAAGAGATATTACTGGAATTCATGACATTATTCATGCAGCCACATATAATGGCAACCAGATAAATCTGAATAAACTAAACAACATACTCGCCGAATAATTGCAACGTATAATAGGAACAAATACAACAACTACAAGCGTGCATAAACTCAGGAAGACACCAGCAACAAAACAACAATAAATTGAAGATATATCATGTTGCAAATGCAGAAAGAACTGTAGAACACGTAGCACATACTGAACTGTAGGCGAACATTGGATACACTACAAATGCGAAAAGCTTAATCCTGAACATATAACAGCAATAGAAGTAACAACAACAGTAGACTATATATGTACACTCTGTCAGAATGCAAAATATAATATTTGCGCTAATGCAGTAGCTATTCTAGATGAATGTAATTTAAGGTCAGATGAAGTACAAGATGAAACTTGTTGTAATCTATGTGACAAAACAATTGACGACGAAAATTAAGACTTATGTACATCATGTAACAGCACATACCATTTGACGTGTATGTAAACTAACAACGATCACAAAACATGCTACTCGTGTGAATCATATATAGATGAATTGAAAAACCAAAATGAGAGTGAAATCACACAACCAGAATTAGATGAACATAACACTATTCTGAAAGAAACCAGCAGTAACAACAATAGATGTACTGACGCAATGCAAACACAAAGACAAAATATTGTGAATGAAAACCATTGCATCGAAGCCGATAAACACGAGACATCACATAAAAATATTTTACTAACAAGTTCAATATCTAAAAGTCATGATGAGGAATCCATATCAGCCAAATTAAGAGAACTACGAAATAAAGAAACAAAATTAAAAAAACTAGAGGAAACACTCAAAATAAGAGAAAAATCTCTAACTGAGCAAAGGAAACGTAGAATAGAAATGGAAACGTATTGTAATAAACTCGAAGCTAAGAACACCGAACTCGAATTAATGGTAAAAACATTAAAGAGGAGAATAGAACAACATGAACAGTCAAGTGATAATCCATCAACTTCACCTGTAAATACAACTACCAACTCGGATATTAACTCTAGAATGAAAGAACAACTTAACAACAAGATATTGACAGTACATGATCAAATTACAAACATTGTTTTCGACCAAATCGATAAACAACTTGAGTTAGTCAACATTTCAATGAACAGTACTAGTCAAACAATAAATCAAATTAGTTCCGATTGCTATAAAGAAACGATTAAAATGAGCACGGCTAGAGACAATATGCCCAAATGGAACATTGAAACAACAACGACTAATCATGACTACAGTCTGATCAACAATTCTCAAGATACATGTACCTCACAGACAATCCGAGAAGTTAAAACCACACATATAATTACACATGAATTAGCAACAGGTATTCCACTATACTACAAACAGAGAAGCTCAAGTAATGTAGCAAAATCATTTCGCCGACCTCAACGGCAAACTAAAGCATATAGGACACCGATTGTACAAGACCGAGAAAACTATGGACCAGCTATCAAAGATAACACTGACAGGGTGAATGCCAACTCACCTTTCTTAGGTAAGACATGCCTCCAGCAGCATCTGAGATAGCACATATTCCAACTAATTTTAAGGGAGAAGGAGAGATACATATAGCGTCCCTGGATTGCAAAAACTTAAAAACAAGTGCCTACATAATAGAAGAGCAATTGAAACAACATCAAATTATCTTAATACAAGAACATTGGCTATTTGAGACTCAAATCAACACAATTGGCGACTTGAATAAAAACATAAATTTTGTCGGAAAAGGAGTAGATAAATATAATCCAGTCTTACCAAAAAGCATGCCGAGATGATATGAAGGAGTCACAATTATTTGGAGGGAAAACATTGATCATTTAATAAGAATACTACCAGATGGCGCTGAAAGGATACAGTGTGAAGAAATCAATAGTAATAATGATACAAAATTATTAGTAGCTTCAGTCTATTTACCATCAAAAGGAAGCCATGACTATGTCGATGAATTATATGACTGTATAGACCAACTATATGAAATATACCAAAGGTATCAAGGAACACATACAATTATAATCGGTAGCGATCTAAATGAAGACCTCAACAATGAAAAGACAAACAAGATGAAAAAATACTTATTGCATTTTATCACAGAGTGTGGCTTATCATATGATAACAGCTCAAAAACATTCATTAAACCCAATGGAGAAGAATGTTCTGAATTAGACTATTTCCTACATACCATCAACTACAAGTTCTGCACAAAGAAAGAAGTCCTCAACAATACTATCACAAAGGTGTCCATTCTCTAACCAGAGTTGTCGTTCCTGCTACGCTAGACTCTATCTTGTAAAAGTTAGAAACAGTAAAAAAAATGTACTTAAAATTGCTTTGATTATTGTAAATATCAATAAAGATGAAAATAAATCACTCATTTCAAATCAATTCTCTCTTAAAAATGATTCCCCCCCCCCCCACCCACACTTCTTGGAGAAATATTTCGCGGAGGTAAAAATTAAAAAGTTAAAAACGATCACAAAACATTTACAGCTCAAAGGTTCCGGCTGTCACAAAGGGAATATAGCAGAGGTGATAAACTACAGAGGCATAACCGTCTTACCAATCATCAATAAAATAATTGAAACCATAATACAAAAACCGGACAAACCATAAAATACTGGAAATCCAGAATCCAATACAACGTGTATTCACTGATGGATCATCACCTTTAAATTCTGCTTTGCCAGTAGAAGAGACATACATAAAAAATGCAGATAACAGAAATGAATGTCAGCTAGTATTACTGGATGCAAAATCGGCATGTGACGTTGTTATGCATAGTCATCTGATGAGACGGTATGCCATGCTGGAATACAGGTCAAACACTGGTCACTAATCAACAGTATGCACCAGAAGGCTAGTACTGTAGGTGTTCGGTAAAATGGGAAAACAAGATATCACAACAATTTCCAGTAACTCAAGGAGTTCACCAAGGAGGTATCCTAAGCAGTGACCTATGCAAAGTCTACATACATCCTCTATTAAACAATATATAACTCATATATAGGAATGACAATCGGAGACGTAAACTGTAACGCTTAGTGCATGTGCAGAGGATGAGTAGACGTGAACATGAAACACAAGACATGATTAATATAGCACATGCATTTGCTACAATGGAAGGATACAAACTTCAGCCAGCTAAAAGTGTTATCATAAACATACAACCAAACAAGAGAAAGCAAAATATGATGGATCAAGAATATATTCTTGGAAATGCAATGTCTAATGTCAAGCAAGCCGTTCATTTGGGAATAATAAGAACAACCACATTAGCTGACAACATGACAGTAAATGTAGAAGAGAATATCAGGAAATCTAGTAGAAGCGCTTATGGTTTATTTGGAGGAGGATTCCATGGCAACAATGGACTAGATCCTGAAACTCTAATACATTTATTCAACACATGCATAACGCCAGTGTTAATGTACGGTATGGAACTAATCATCCCAAAGACCACAGCACTAGAACAGTTAGAACGATATCAAAAGAAGCTTCTCAAACAACTACTATCATTCCCACCGAATACACCCGACCCAGCAGTTTATTTATTATCCGTAACATTTCCAGTCGAGGCTCAACTACATATACGAGCATTAAGTTTCTGCAATAACATCTGTAATCAAGAAGAGAAAAGTATAGAAAAATTATCAGCAAGGCAACAACTAAGAATAAAAACCATCAACAGTAACAGCTGGTTTATAGAAATTAAGAAAATGTTGATAAAATACAACCTGCAAGACCCAGTACTACTTGGACAATCCTAAGACAAAAAGGCTGAGGATAACATCAATGATGAGAGAAATTCAAAATTACTGGCAAGAACTCATAACTTCAATGGCTTCATACTACTCGGGATTGAAATACCTGAATTCCGGAGATTACCGACCGGGTACACTCTGTGATTTTCGTTATTTCATTAAAATTAAATATTTTCCCTTTTAGTGCCTCTATTCTAACCTTCTCTACGCAGAATCACCTAAATTTGATGCATTTTACACATTTTGATACATTATAGTATTTATAGAAAAAATGGCTTGTATCAAAATGTATAAAATACGTCAAAATTTATAGGGGTTGTGATACTCTTGTTTCACAATAGTGGTCTGAAAACATATCTGTTGAATTCACAATTAAACTTCCATATAAAGTCATTGACTTTTTAATATTAATTGTGTATTATATGTCGAAAATATAAATGATAAAAAGATTAAGACACGACCTTTTCCGTATCATCCCAGCTAGCTTCCCTCGACTGTGTCTCGGGCTGATATGAGGGCCTCGGGATGATACAGGGGCTGACATGGAAAGGGACATGTGGTCTAGGGCGCTGGACATAAGGCTAAGCGATTGGTGCTGCAGTGTATCAATGGTGTGAGTTCAAATTCCGTCGAGGGAAGAACAAACATTTGTCAGCTCAAAGATCTAATTCTAACACTTATTGGCTTAATTTTCAGACGTGTATACATATTTAGTATTACACTAGTATTTCAAGTAACTTTGAGATCCAGTGGGACATATATATTGTATGGTTGTTACCTGCTTAGATGTTTGTATAATATACTTTATGTCCTGTAACTGCATAATGAATTATTCATCATCCTATACAATTTATTAAAAATTGCGGTCAAATTATAATATTAAGTATATATGGATCATCTACACACGCTTAGCCACATGTCTTATGTCTATCTCTAGATTTTTCCATACGAGACAAGGTAGCACTTCGACTATTGAAGCTATATTTTTTAGATAGCGGATGTGGCCGAGTAGCTTACGGCGCTGGACATAAGGCTAAGCGATTGGTGCGGTAGTGTATCAATGGGGTCCAAATCCCGTCGAGAGAAGAACAAAATTTGTCAGCTCATTGATCTAATTCTAACACTGTTTGGTTTAATTTTCAGACGTATTTATATATATATATATATATAAATTATCCATAAACAAATACGATGCCAATAATCAAATAAAGAGGCATGTACAAAAGAAATTACTCAGAGTTATGTAATGAAGAGGCATATATTACCAGAGTATGTACATCATTTGTTGGTATTATACCAGTATCTACATCAGTAGATAATATTGATAGTCAATTACCTACTGATCACGATGATAGAATGTCTAGTCGTGGATGATTAGTTCATGGAATAAAACACAATAGTTAAAATTCATGGCCATAGAGAGATGTAACGGTGTACATCCGAATTATTATATCAAACATATTGTATTGAATACAATTCATTTACAAAACTTTCAGCAGATTTATGTTCACTGTGTAAAAGTACAGTTTCTATGCCAAAAACAGTGTAATTCAACAAGTAAATACAGCCATTTCTTTGTGATGTTCAGCCAATGTATATATATATCAATAGACAGCGGATGTGACAGAGTGATCTAGGGCGCTGGACATAAGGCTAAGCGAATTTCTGCAGTGTACCAATGGTATGAGTTGAATCCCGTCGAGTACATACAATTTGGCAGCTCACAAATCTAATTCTAACACTGCTGGGTTAAATTGTCAGACGAATATGCTCTATACTTTGACTAAATTATCAACAAAGAAAAAGGAACAGGTAGTTGCATAAGGATATTTTATGAAATTGAATACCATACTTGATAGCTAAAACTGATGTTACACTATTCATCATGTCGATCAAAATAACTAACTGCTTTGATAAACAGGAATTATTGTAGTATAACATTCTTTGATATTGTGTGCAATACGTCAACAACATAGAAAATCAACAGATATATTTGATATTTTATTGAAATATGCTGTACTTAAGTTAGAAAAGTCATAATATCAACCTTCATCAACAACGCCTATCATTTTTCTATTAGTAAATGGAAACTGGAGTTTGTGGGGAAGCTGGACTCCTTGTACAAAGACATGTGTTGGAGGAACAAGGACACGAAATAGAACCTGTGATAATCCGTCACCTGTAAATGGCGGTTCTCCTTGCCTAGGATTGGAAAATGAAACTGGTTCATGCTCTACAGCCATCTCATGTTTAGGTATGTGTTAGAGTTATATGTGTAAGCATTTACTCACTACTGTCCTAACGTAGTCAATTCAGCATATGTATACACTGTAGACTCTAAGGTCGTCTTATAGAATAATAAAATATATGCAAAAAATTATTCAAAATTGGGAGTCTTTACAAGGCAATAAAACAAATACATTTGTAATATCAGGTCTCGTTTATTTTGTGTGTACAACTTATGTAGCAACAGCAGTATCATAATATATGCCGTCCATATTTGTATGGTTATATACGTTCGAAATGGATAACAGTTTCGACTAAAATGCGGATGCTTTTCTGTCTTCAGGAAATATTCGCAGACAGTAATGTCCACAAACGGTAAAATCGTGATAAATAGCTAATTTTCAATGTGGACGGCAACTTGTAAACTTTATGATGATTGCGATAATAAAGACAATTATATTTCATTTTATATATTTAGTAAATGGAAACTGGGGTACATGGCAAGATTGGAATTCATGTTCAGTGACATGTGGTAGTGGATCAAGGTCACGGTATCAGGAATGTAACAATCCAGAGCCTGCGCATGGGGGTTTAAACTGTCAAGGAAATGACACAGACATTGAATCGTGCTCTATGATGTTATGTCCTGGTAAATTTTAGAATAGTTTAATTCAGGGAATACATGATGTATGTGTTTACTGCGTTCTACTGAACTAAGTGTATGTGACAATGCAATCAATGATACCTTTGACAAGAAAGCGAAATTATATGTTTGTTATCAGTTTGAATGTTAATTGTCTCATTAAAAGGTTTCAAAACATAAATGAGCTCTTACAGGCATAGCAAACTCGGTAATAAATTTGATAGGAGGTGATAAACTCAGTTCTAGATATTGATCTTTTGCAATGGATTAATGTGATGTAATCGAACTAGTAGATTGATAGAGGAATAATGAGAACACTAATAGAAAGATAGGGAAAAAGTATATAATATAATGTATCCCATACTAAGTTTATATATAAGCCGAAATATGGCTTTTATGGTACATCTTTCTCATTTGTACCTGTGTCCTTTGTGAAACAAGTTGTAATTACATTCACTTTCTGTTTTGATGGGAAATATCAAGAAGAGACCACTGGTGTGTACAATGGTTCACGTCATGCAAATAGATCAGATACTGCTCACGGTAAACAACAATCAATCACTCAATCGTGTCTTTGTTTTTGTTTATGTTACATTTATGTTTAACTGCTTTAAAGAGTATAACTATATGAATCAAATATGACCATAACAGTATGTAATGTTTACTTTACTGAAGATCTTACAGATGCACTGACGTCTTCACTTGATGCAGGTCCTATTGCTGGTGGTGTTTCTGCAATTCTCTTGTTACTGGTTGGCATAGTAATTGTACTCGTATGTGTTAAAAGGTAAAATTGAAAATTTGATAATTTTTTATTAATTCTCTCTAAGCTCCTTTTAAATCTCATGGCATTCTTGTAAAAAATATCATGCAAAGATTGCAACACATTCAATGCCAATGCAAGTGGTATACAATTAATCGGCGTATTTAAAGAAATTAATAGAAATGATAGAACTACTTAACATTGGGGGAAACTCGGGATAACAAATAGATCCTGGTGACATCACTATTAGGTACAGCACAACTCCTCTGAATGGAGAGTATGTACTGCTAGTGTCTTTAGAGGATTTAACGGAATGCCACGCTCAACGCTGGTAAGAGTTAATTTGGGTGGTTGACCGATACAAGACAAAATCGGCCATTCAAATTCAGTAATTCTCCCTTAACCTGTAGCAATCCAGACTTTCGGTCATATATATGCTTATATTTTACCATCTGTTAACCTACATGTTTTATTTTTGTAAGAAATAATTTGCTTATCCTTTCAGTATCAAATTTTACACACAACATGCACACATAATTGTATCTATTGTATGTAACTGTTGTTTAGAAGGTATACGAATGTTTAGCTTTCTGATATTAAACTTTGTAATTGTTATTAGGAGAAGACAAACACCTCATGTTAAAGAAACAACTGAAGAAATAAATAACAAAATATACAACAATGAAGAAGATATTACGCTTCGAACAGGTATTGTACCAGATTGTGTACCATATGTTTTAGTAGTTCATTGTAAGAGATATACATGGTAAACACTTGATCATGTTTACTTTGCTATAGAGCAATATACATTTGTATGTCAAATTTTATGTTTCGTGTTTTCATTGACGGGCTATGTTGTCCTTCACAATCTTTCATGATATAATATCTTTTTTACCGTTGAGGAGTACTACCCCTCCGAAAGTTGTGTCCTCTAGTTTGATGGACAAATCAAACATATAATTCCTCATGCAAATTCGAAATGTCACGTTCATTGCACCAAAGACAACCTGCAGCAGCCTCTACTGCGTATTGGTATGTTAGAACTGCTCGTTGATGGTCCCTTGTAAGGAACAAATTACTTTCCCTGTGTATCATCACCCATTTCAACTTGTACACATCAGTGCTTTTACCTGTAGGCCAATTCCGTGCTACCTTTTTACTATATTATTTATTTCGTTTACATTGTTCTCCTCATCGATATACTACTAGTTGAATTGCTGTTGGCTTGATATTAAATAGCAATCAATCTTTTAATTATAATTCTACGAAGCATCTACAGTCTTCGGGAAATTGATGTTAGTTGTTAATAATAAATTAGCATGTCTCCATGTAAGAACGATGTTCATGTTTGTGTCATTTTTTTGCATACAACAAGGGTGTCATGCAGGGATCATTCAAACAAATGGAGCAGATACTATTTGCTCTTTTCACCCAAATCAAGTCCTTAACAAATATGTGGCGGTTTAAAACCGATGTATTGGACATCCAACACAGACACAAATATAAGCAAACAATGAAAGAAGGGTGACATCAGATGTTACTGAAGGGTAACCATGTTCTGTTCCATTCATGACACCCGCCGTATTATGCTTAAGGTCCGATGAAAAGTCATGGCGGGGGATTGCAAAAAGGGAGCATCTTCGTTGTCATCTATGACAGAAACATTCCGGAACGGTGAGCATGATATATATACAACATACATCTGATGACAAATAGTAGTGAAAAGCTGGTATCACTCTTTTTTTTGTGGGCTCCTTGTTGATCATCTTTTTAGTTTATTAGTTCTGTAATTTGACTTGTTTATCTTCGTTCTGTGTATTTTACTTATTGCTACCTTTGTCTGTTGTTTTCTCTAACATTTGGAATAATTTTTGTTTTCATTTTAAAATGTCAATTGAAAGATCCAGCTGTGGTATTCTTCAATGGAAACGTGCTTTGAAAGGAATCCCGATCGCTTGATTTTATATGTTTCCTTATTGTACGGTATTACGCACAACATTGAATTTATACCTGTATGGTAACGTTTAACGGATCATTATATATTTTACAGAAGGCAGAGAGGACCAAATGTACATCAACATCAGCATGCCTAATCGAACCTCTTCCACTGACACAGATGATGATATAATACCAGCATCATCAAAAATAAACATGAACCCAAATGAAACTATGACTTATCAAAACATAACAGATATTAATGCTTGTGTTAACGTGGACGATTTGAAGAGATATATAGGAAGAAAACAAATAAACGAGGGATTGAAAGAGGAATATCAGGTAATTAGTGTTTAACAGTTAGATAATTTGCCGAAGGAATAAACGCTTTCGAAAACAGATAGGTCAATCATAAATGGACAAGGCAGAGACACAGGTAACATTGGACGCAAGACACAGAATGAAGACATAAAAAATAAAAAGAATAAAAGAATAAACAAGATGAGGAAGGATTCTAAAAGCATCATATTAAATTCAATTGCAAAGTAATGTACCATGCATCCTGCCTTTAATAAACGTTGAATTTAATTTCCATCAACTGTTGTTATTAAATATCAGAAAATTGTGTTATTAATCTTAACATTTGGGATTAATGATACTAGGTAAAAGCTGTATTCCTAGTAAATTGTTTACAGGATTAATGATACCAGGTAAAAGCTGTATTCCTAGTAAATTGTTTACAGCAAATTTAAGTGTAATAACATCATTATTTGTGTTTAAAACAATGTGAAAAAAAAACATTTGTGTACAAAGAACATAATACAATTATAAAGCAGCAACAATATCTACAGAAAACAATTCAATCATCATGCACATATCTCACTGGTGGTCAAATGAAAATCGACAAAATCTATTAAAAGGTGTAATTATACAATCAATTGCTAAATAAAGTAGTCTTATCAGGTATATAAGTGTATGTTCGGTATATTATCTCAGTAGATATTATGTATATAATAAAACACAAAGGCTGTAATACTAGAGTTATTACATAGTCTGTAGGCACTCAAACATTCACTTTAAACATATGTTATTGTTCATAAAGACAAAAGGATCGGACACAAGTTACACAACGTAGACAGTCTTCTCCCATTCCATAAATGGGTGGGGATTGTGGGGTTTAATGCCAACAATATTTCAGCTATATCGTGGCGTACAGTTGTATTGGTGGAGAAAAATACCAACCTGTCGCAAATCACTAGTAAACTTATTCACATAATGTTGTACACTCCGATTGAGTGACATTCAAACCCACAATGTTAGTGGTGATAGTCACTGTTTGCATAAGTAGTTGTAGATCCAACTACCATACCCTCGCGACCACAACTGTCCATTCCCATTACATATATTACAAAATACACAATTGAACATTAAAATATGGAATAAAACAAATGTATAATAAACATTTATAGTAAATGAATGCATGAAGAAAAAATATATTTAAGAAACAATTAAGCTCGTCATGGAGCCTCGTCGACTGTATGATCAATTCATTAATAATCTATTGATGCATAATCGAACAGACCCAAAGGCGTACTACGTGGCAATGGGATATTAAATTAGCAAACATCTTATACAATAGAAGCTGTGACGACTACATACATGGCTATAGATCTTGATTTTATATATATATATGTTTAGAGTATACAATATGGAGCTCAGCATCCAACAACAAAATCACAACACAAGGAAAACGTCGTGAAGAATAGATATAAAACTACTTTACCATGTAAGTATAAAATGATGAAATATTGTATTACGATTGTTACTTTTTAATGGTATAATTAATAAAATAATAATTTGGGAAATGTGTGTATCATGATAGCTGATTGTCTCAGTTGAGTTTCAGTGCTGATTTGGCCATTTGTTATTGCTTACGTCTTCAATGCTTTGCTATTTCGATGTCGAGTTGAGTAATTTATATACTTTAATAAGCATGTGTTGTTATGTTAGTTCCGTATTGTGAAGTCCGTTACGATTTCCGCATGAACAATGTTCGATGCGTCTCTACCTCCAGTTGTTTGTAGGAGGACTCACGTCTTCCTTGTGCTGTTAGGTTAATTGCGCATAGTGGTGTCCTACGACTAGATGAATACCATGGAGGGTGCTATATAAGAAGCATGAACTGCTTACCTTTCGTGAGCACCTGGGATCACCCCCGATTTTTGGTGGAGTCCGTGTTGCTCATCTTTTAAGTTGTCTCTGCCGGGTTTTGTTTGTCTTCATCCTTTGTCTTGTGTGGGCAATGTTGCCAATATTTCTGGATTGTCCATTCTCGATTGCCCCTTTGGGTTTCTCTAAAGTTTATTTAGTATTGATATACTTAATGTTAATATGAAAATAAGTTTAAGTGTAATTAAAATAAACAGAGTGTTTAAGAAAATCTACCATATATATGTTTAAGTATGTTTAAATATTAAGTTAAATAATAAAAGAAGGCATTATTTTCTTTAAACAGATGATCATTCAAGGGTAATTCTAGAAACAGATCATGGATCAGGAAATTCTGACTATATCAATGCAAATTACATTGACGTGAGTATGACTGGTGTTAAAAGTTTGTCGTGAAAGTGGTTTTTTTCCTTGTCGCAGTCAGGAGAAAATATTCAATAAAGGAAAAAAGACAAACTGGTATATGTGATGTCTTTTATATTAGAAAAGGTGTTATTGAAAATAGATGTGTAATAAAAAGTTTCCAATTATAAATAAGTTAATTTGAATCTGATTGGCTAATCTGCCTGGAACAACATTGGTAATACAGGATAACCTTAGTTGGAATTGTGACGAAACCATCGTATTCCTTCGCTACAGACAAATTCAAATAGTCCAATGAAATAATCGCTATTAAAATCGAGGATTCATCTTTTTTTTTGTAAAAATTAAAGTTTAAAGAAATATTGGAAATTTTTGAACATATTATACTTTGGATTATATTCACAAACCGGGTTATATAGTATAACTTGTTCAAAAATTGAAAATGTTCCTTAGATAATTAAAGCAGGAAATTATAATTATTAAAGTAAACATATATTTCTTGTGTATAAAACTGTAATAATGAGAACGGTCTTATCAGATAACTTGATTTTCCTTTCAGGGTTTTGAAAAAGACAAATGTTACATCGCATCTCAAGGTAGTTATACACTGTTAGTGGAAGAATATCATGTGATCTAGATACCATATGTTTTGTGAATATATATATCTAAGTATAAAGTTCACCACTGACATTTTTTTACTATTATCTCCCTTCTAATTCACAGATTGACTTTTCTTAGAAACGAAATGGATAACAGCGTAGATATCGAATTTAGTGCGCACGACGCGTACGCTCATGGTCAAAAGATTGGAAAGCAAACAGTTGTAAAGTCTTTGGGAGCAAGTAAACTAAAGTGACTAAACATGACACCAACAATCGGCCACGGGCATCTATGTCTGAGGGAGAATAACCTTATCTTTATTAATGATTAGGAACTGTCAATTTCAATAATAGATATATTTAATAACCCATGTCAGTGCCGAAACACCGACAACTGTGCCGATGATACCTTCGGAGACTAATAGTCCGCCAGCAGAGGTATCGAACCATGATATATCAATAACGCTTTTGTTCACATTGTGGTAGCTACAATTTGTTTGCATGATATCTTCATATACATTATTATCATTCTATCATAAAATGTCGGAATATTTCGAATAATGGAAAACGGAAGACTATATATATTACATTAGGTAGCATTTGTACTGCTGCCTCTAAAAGCAAAAAAAGACTACAAAAATGAATAATGTGTTAATTCATATATAATTGAAATAAATCACTTATTAATCGACTAATCATTTGACTGTTCTGCCAGGGGCCGTCGTGGTTGGGATTGTATGGTGGTTGGATCTACAACTACCTATGTGATCGGTGCCTATCATCACTAAAGTTGTGAATTCGAATCCCGCTCAGGCGAGGTGTACTCGATACACCATTATGTGATAAAGAAGTTTGTTTGTGAGAGGTCGGTGGTTTTCACCAGGTCCTCTGGTTTCCATCACTCAATAAACGCTGACCGCCTCATTATTGCTGCGATATTGTTGAAAGTGGCGTTAAACACCTTATAACCCTAATCCTAGCCCTGTATTGAATTGTATTACATTATAATATTTTACAGGTCCGATAAAGATTACTATTTCAGACCAATGGAGAATGATTTGGCAGAACAACGTAAAGAAGATTGTTATGTTGACAAATCTAGAAGAATCAGGAAAGGTTATTAATTTATACTGTTTAGTTCAATTTCTATATTTTCTTTACAATTTTATTTGCCTTTCTGGGACCGTCGTAGTCGTAATCATAAAGTAGTTGGATATACAACTACATTGGCAATCAGTACCTATCACCACTGAAGTTGTGAGTTTGAATCCCGCTCATGGTGGAGTGTACTCAATACAACAGTATGTGATCTGATTCAACCCATCAATTCTTTGGAAATGCCTGTACCAAGTCAGAGCCATTGCGATTTCCCCAGTTTTCCGGTTGTTAACTGATTGTGTCTGTTTGTTGACATATGAGTTTTGCCTTTCCCGTTAGAAGATTGCTTGGTGTACGGTAATTTTGTTATTACCCTTATTTGCGACGGGTATGTGGTTTTCTCCGGGTACTCCGGTTCCCTTCCACCAATAAAGCTGACCGCCACGATATAGCTGAGATATTGTGGAAATTGACGTTAAACACCATAGACCAACCTTGTTTTCCTTTTGTGTGTAAGATGTCAAATGTTTATGACTTGCTTCTAATCAATTATGCTCTTTATAGGTGTATGCTTTGTTTTAAATATCTAAACAAGAATAAATGGTTAGTGATATTGTTGCATATTAATCTATACTAGATATTAATTATGTTTAGATATCTAATTTGAATCACTGGATCGATATCTCTGCTGGTGGACTATTAGTCCAACAAGGTATGATCCACCCAATAGTCAATGTTTCCCACACACATTGTATATCAGATATTTATATATTACTGAAATTTACAATTTCTAAATAATGTAATTATTATTAAAACCAAGGTTCCCTTTAGGGCTTTGGTTTTTTACATTATTTAGATTTCAATTGTTTTTACTTTGAGTGTACCTGATGACGATTATTCCAGAAAACGTCCTGCGCTCTAAATGTGATATCTACGTTATTATTCGATATTTTATTGTTTCATTGGGTTAGTGTAAGGGTTATGGTGTTTAACGCCAATTCGGCATTATACCTCACAACGTTAGTGCTGATAGACACTGATTGCATCGATAGTTTGTAAATCCAACTATTTTCCGATCACGACCTCTTATGGGTTTATTCCACTCTATATGTAGTAAATATATTAAATACATGATAATCCTGACAAAGATTATTTCTGCAGTAAAAGAGGGACAACAGAAATATTGTGAAACTGTTTACTCGCGTAGTGGCATAAATCACATGTGGATTTTAAAAAACTCTAAAGATCTTTTGATTTTTCAACCCTGTATACCACCCAACCGCATGACAAATTAAAAACCCACTTAAAAGAAACCATTCACAAAGCTTTCAGTCATAGAAACGATGGCTCAAAATTTGTTGTATTAAGCTACAATTCCACATATGTTTCAAACAAAATTCAAAAAGGTAAAACATGCTACTCCGAAGAGCAAGTGATCAGTATGCTGGAGTTCCTCATCGATAACATATTTGTCTCCTTTGGAGGGCACTGTTTCAGCAGATCGTCGGCATAACAATGGGTACGAATTGTGCCCCTCTTCTAGCCGATTTATTTTTATACTCATATGAGTCGGAGTTTCTTCAAAATCTTGTAAAAGATTAGAAAATTCATGAAGCTATATCCTTTGATTTCACATACAGGTATATTGATGAGGCTTTATCTATCAATAATACTAGATTTGCAGAATTTCTTCCATTGATATATCCTCCAGAGCAGGAAGTTAAAGAAACCACAGATACAGCTTCGTCCGCATCATTTTAGGACTTATACCTCGGATTTGACGACAGTGATCAACTCAGTACTAAAATTTATGATAAACGGGATGATTTCAATTTTAAAATCATAAATTTTCCAAATATGTGCAGCAATATACCAGCTTTTCCTGCAAATGGTGTTTACATCTCGCAATTGATTCGTTATACAAGGAGCAGTAGCAATTATTCTGATTTCTTGAAACGTCATCTTTATCTGAGAAACAGGCTACTGGACCAGGGCTATACAAAGATTCGCCTTATCTCTTATAAAGTTTATTTTCCGATACCAAGATCTTGTCGAAAAATATTCTGTCTCTGCAGAGACGATAATAAGCGATGGATTTTAATAAAGTAAATATGAAAATGTATAAAGATAAGGATTAAGTAATCGTGGTTTAGACATGACGTCATTTAACATCTCATTTGAAATCAAATTGTGTAAGAAGATTACCGTTTAGTTAAACCGTTCTGCAGACGACAATAAACGATGGATTTTCATAAAGTACTGCGTTGACTACTATTATACCTAATTTGTCCCAGTATTGTTAAAAATGCTGTTATAGTGACAACCGGAACCTTTTAACGTAATGGAAGCGGGAGGTTTGGCACCGTAAAATCTGATTCAACCCACCAATTCTTTGGAAATGCCTGTACCAAGTCAGGGCCATTGCGGTTTTCCCAGTTTTCCGGTTGTTGATTGATTTTGTCTGTTTGTTGACATATGAGTTTTACCTTTCCCTTTGGAAGATTACTCGGTGTTCGGTAATTTTGTTATTATCCTTATTTGTAGGTATTTTTACTTTTTAAGTTTTATATCTATTTAGGCTAAATGTGATAGATACTGGCCAGTTGGTGGTAAACCAATGACATATGGAAGCCTAGTCCTGACACTAGTGACAGTAAAAGAAAGAGCAGCTTATGTAACAAGGGAAATATCTGTTATGAACAAAAAGGTTGGATTTGTATTACATAATTGTTTTTTTCTAATTCTGTATTTGATCAAAAACAAAACAAACGAAGATCTCCTTACTTAATCTTCATGAACCAAAGCTTCAACAAATGAGGGTTATTTCCACTCTCGAATCTGAAATCAATATAAAAATATGTCAAAAAACGTATTTATTGCGATTTTGCTTTGGGTTTTTTGGTAGGGGTTTTTATGGTGGGATTTTTTTTTTTTTGGTAGGTTGAAACCAACACGATAAACATGGTCATATGTACTCTGTATTTTGATTTATAAAGGGGAATTTCTAGTCGAACTTCTGAATTAGTTATTACGTGTCTAACACTATTTCACTTATATCCTTCCAGTTAGTTTATTTGTAGGGAAAACCGTAGTACTCGGGTAGTAACCACCCGGCTGCCTCAGGTCACTGGCAAGGCTATTGTCCACACAACTGAATCTAGTATAATCCCCCATGGGCGACAATCAAACTCCCAAGTTTTATTATAGGTAGGTGTTGATTGATATATAGGTAGATGTACATCTAACTACCTACCATACAAATAATGTACTGTTGATCAACCGATTTTGGAAGACCCATTAACCGTTATATTAATGTAAATGTGTATTTTGGTTATTCTATGTCACATATAAAACAAAAGCTGTACAAAATGATATACAAAGATATACGCTCTGCCATCTTCTTTTCCACAGTGTTCCTTATATCCTTATATCAATTCACAACGAGAACACATGTACTTAGTAAATGTATATGCAATTATTACAATATGATTATATGCATTTAATCTACCACAATCTAGACAAAAGAGAAGAGATTTGTAACCCAGCACCACTTTACAGCTTGGCCAGATCATGGAACACCAGATCCACTGTATCTAGTACTATTTCACAGACATGTCACGACAGACCATAATCCAACGGAAAGTAGTCCACTTCTGATTCACTGCAGGTAAGCATATAGTATTTAAATTCAAATTACATCGATACCCAATATGTTTTTTATTATGCCATACAAATTCAATTTGATTACTCATAGAAGCCTATTGTATCCCGTTCTTTTGATCGTAATGAATCATGTTTGTTGTGTTCCATGGAATAGCGAGTCGTGCAATATTAAAGTATATCCAAGCCATTACAGTATGCTTTGGATGCCACATATTTGTCCTGGCGTGTGGTGAATTGTGTATAAGGGTAATAACAAAATTACCGAACTCCGAACAATCTTACAAAGGGAAAGTCAAAACTCATAAGTATATAAACAGACAAAATCAGTCAACAACCGGAAAACTGTGAAAACCGTAATAACCCTGACTTGTTACAGGCGTTTCTAAAGGAATGGTGGGTTGAATCAGATTTTAATTATATTTTAGGTTATGATTAAAATATGCATAAGCCAGCCCAATGAATAAAGAATAAAATATTGAATTTTAAGTAATTTCTTATGAAAGTATTTACTTAAGGTAATTGGTAAGAAAATGACATGTCAAATTCAGAATTGTTTTTTTTCCCGCCCCAATTGATAATCAACATTTTCAATTTTAATGCATTGGGCTATACATTAATTGTGCTGGATCTTTAGTTTTCAGTGTAGTGTTTTGTAGATCGTTGTTTATCTTTTTGGTTTATTTTCTTTTAACTATTGTGTTTTCTGTCTTCCAATTTACGGATTCTGATCACCCTTTTCGAATCTTCAAAGTCTTCTTCTTATACAGCTATTTGCAGTATTTGAGTTCTTGATATCAGTGATAATAGAAATTAAACGAACCAGTCCGTTGTGAAAAATATAGGTCAACAACTTCAACAATACCAACAAAACTAACAACTACCTCTCACCACAAATCCTTGATCATAAAAAGACCTCGGCATATGCTGATGGAAATGTATATCCTTGTATAGAACCGATCGACCCAAACACAGGTTAATTTGATCCAAACTCTCCACCTCCTTATGAATAGATATCCAACGACAAAATAGATATAAAGAAACAATTATTATAAAATCTGCACTTATTCACTTCCACACTCAAACAGACCACAGCATATAGCAGGAAAAGAACGACATCATCAACATCATCAGTACAATAGCAGAGTCATTGAATGTTCGTGCACTTAGCATATTGTGTATATATTACAGTGCTGGCATTGGTAGAACCGGGACATACATTGCACTAGATGCTTTGTTGGAAGAAGGTCGTACCACTGGCTATGTTAATATTGCTAAGTTTGTCATGAAAATGAGATACAGTCGTATGAATATGATCCAGACTCCTGTAAGTAAAACATTATATTTGTCGAACGTGTCATACGAATATATTAATGTTACTTCGTCTGTTTCAAATTACGCTGGGGGGGGGGGGGGGGGGCAGTCGTGATCGTATGATAGTTGGATTTACAACTACCTATGTAATCAGTGTCTATCACCACCAACGTTGTGAGTTCCAATCCCGCTCAGGCGATGTGTACTCGATACAACATTGTGTGATAAAGTTTATCAGTGACTTGTGACAGGTGGGTGATTTTGCAAGTGGCATTACACACCATAACCTAACTGCACCTCAAATTACGCCGAATATTAAAATAAGTCATGGAGTTTGTGTAATGCATCAACATATATTTTTACAGCACCAATACGTCTGTCTACATTACGCTTTACTTGAAGCGTTTACCATGATGGACACCAGTATACAGAAAGAGAAGTTCAATGAAGTATGGAGGGATATCCAGTCAGACAAACGTCCCATTAATCAGCAAAGGATTAACGAAGAATTTAAGGTACGGAGTCTAATGAGCAGTAAATAACTTATCATACGGTTTGTAACTAGAGTAAAACGGCGGGTGCCACTAGTGGAGCAGGAACTGCTTATCCTTCCAGAGCACCTGTGTTCTCCCCCGGTGTTTAGTTGGGCTCGTGTTACTCGATCTATTGTTTACTGTGTATTGATTTGTAGATCGCTGTTTGTCCTTTTGCGCTTTTTGTTTGCCCATTGTGTTGACTGGCCTTCTTTGATTTACGGATTCACCACCTTTGTTGTCTTCAAACTCTTCGTTAACGTTGTTGGATATGCTCAAAAATTAGATATTTCACTTACCATGATGCATATTCAAATGTTAATTTATCCAGAAGTCGTTTTCCACGATAGTTATACTGTTTTAGTATACAAGATTATAATGTTATTTATGTTACAATATATTTCTCATTTAATCAATAGACGTTAGAGATTAGCGAAGGGACAATCAAAAAAGAACAATCCAGAGAAACTGGCAACACCGGATACACAAGACACAGGACGAAAATAAAAGTTAGAGAATACCGAAGGGGCAATCAAGAAAGGACAATCCAGAGAAACTGGCAACACCGGGTATGCAAGACACAGAACGAAAATAAACGTTACCGAAAACTGAAGAGGCAATCAAAAAAGGACAATCCAGAGAAACTGGCAACACCGGGTACACAAGACACAGAACGAAAATAAACGTTAGAGTATACCGAAGGGGCAATCAAAAAAGGACAATCCAGAGCAACTGGCAACATAGAGTAGACACGACGAAGACAAACAAAACAAACACACAAAACACTAAGTGTCGGACACCACTATACGCAAACACACATAAATAATGTAAATAAGACACGAGCCCTCCTAACATATCATATTTTATGCAATCATTTTTAGATGCTGGAAGCCAAAAAATCGGAGCACGAATCGCCGGAATATATAGCAGCCATGAGCACCGAGAACATCAATAAAAACAGAGATCGAAATAGTGTTGTCAGTTAGTATTATTAGATGAATAGGAAGTGTTGTATTGTTCACATTGGTCTGTGAATAATGCATTTTATGGGCACAATGCGCTGTGATGTATCTTATAAATAGCTTTACTTTTATGTACCAGTCTAGCATTACTCGTGGTATGCTGTGTGAACATACACTTCATTAGTAAAAGGGTATATTTCATTGTAGATAATGTTGTTATATGATACACTACAATGGTCTAACATCTGGGATAAGCAAATGTAAATTGCAATTATATCCCATATACAATGTATGTTTACACAATACAGGATTTAAATATCTACTGGCATTTCATAGTTATACATTACAGGTATGTTCTTTAGTATTTGTCATTCTGTCCACAAATAGAGAGAGAAAACAAAAATGGAGAAAATTGTGGAATTGTTTCCTCCTGTCTTCTTGAATTGTTATACCATTGTATTTTGGATTATGAGAATAAAGATTATATATATAAATGAGCCATTCACGAGGTTCATTTAAATATAAAATCACTAATACAAGACTACACCACGACATAAGATGACCGAGGAGATTAGGGTTATGGTGTTTAACGCCACTTTCAACAATATTTCAGTTATATCGTGGCGGTCAGTTTTATTGTTGGAGGAAACCGGAGTACCCAAAGAAAACTACCGACCCGCCGTAAGTCACTGACAAATTTTATTACATGATGTTGTATCGTCTTAGTGGTATTCCAAATTACAACGTTAGTAGTGATATTCACTGATTGCATAGGTAGTTGTAAATCCAACTATCATGCGGTCACGACCACCACGGATAATATAAATATGCATAACAAAAAGACAGTCCAGTACACAACTGTATGGTTTTTCGACATGTTTCGCAGGTTGATTACACGCTGATTAATTTAAGCGGACACCTTCGCAAAAATAACAATCACATCGATTTACGTTTTCGTATTGCCAACTTTTCTTTACAGTGGACAGTACAAGGCTGTACCTTACAACGTTTGAGAAAGGAAGATCAAACTTTATTAATGCAGTTCAGGTTCCTGTATGTAAACTATTTCTATATCAGTTATATATATTGTATATTTTCATTTAATTAGTATATTCATAAATGCTATGTTTGTTCTTGAATCTTGATTAAATATATGACTTAAAGTAGACCACACCAGTGGTGTAATGGTCAGCATGATCGCCTCATGTTCTTGAATCGTGTGTTGTAGGTCATGAGTTCGAGTCCTGGTCTGGTATGACCAAAAACTAAAAAAATGGTATTTGTTGCTTCAAACACCTGGCATTAAGGAGCAAAGATGGGTTGGCTCGGAATCAGAATAATTTGTCCGAGTGAAGCGACATGTCTACCAATGGACTGTTGTTTCGGTGATCTAGCAGCATGTTGTTCTCGTACAAAGCGGGCTTCATCATCATAGTTGAAAAGATATTTCCATTCATTATACTTTATGCAAATTACTTTTGCTAATCCATTAAATTCATTGGTTAGAGCCATGTGGTATATTTCAATAGTTTTAGTAAACACCGCCTTTCTTAGCAACGGGAGGCATTGTACGCATAGCAACGACAATACCACCTTCTCAGACCGAAGTTTGCCGAACACCGAAATATACCACCTGTTCAGTGGCGTAGCTTCCATTGAGGCAACCGAGGCAACTGCCTCGGTAAAAAAACATAACTGCATAAATAAATAAAAAAATAATGTAAATTGCTCCAATAACATCTTTGTTACTTAATAAGTATAACAATGTAAGGTTGTGGCTGACCAGTAATCAATGAATCCTGTTAAAACGATAGGAATTGGCACAGGAGTAGTTTAATATGTGAAGAACAAATATATTCAATAAACATGAGACTACCAAAATGGTTTATCATTATCTTTTTATGTTGCATTGAATAACTCGGCACTCCTTTAAGATACGTCGTTTCAGTGGTAATGGAATCAATACAATGCAAATATTATTCAAATAGGCAATGACTTCTTGTTTTAAAAAGAAGAAACAAATGTTTGCCTTGCTTAAAATGACGGTGGTTTCTGGGGGAGGTGTTTCTGGGGGGAAGGGAGAGACCCCCTACCTCTGTAATATTTGACCCCAAGCTACGTCCGTGCTGTTCCGACCTAGATTTACCGATTATTAAAATGCTGAAATATACTTGTATTTATTAATGATATACCGATATTATTTGTTTAGGGATGAAAATAGGCATGCGTACAATAAAAAAAAAGCATTTTGAGGGTGTTGTGGTAGTTTACCACACTCAGAAAACAAATATTACCCTCGATTTATCTCGGGTGATATTTTTTTCTTCGTGTGGTAATCTACCATAACACACTCAACTAAAGGCAGCTTGTTTATAATATCATTTTAAGACTTTCAACGTTTTGTGTTCATGTTTCTGGTGATACTGAGAGATGAATGAGAACAAACTGAGAATAGCTTTGAAAAGTTTTAGCATAAATATATTCATTCCAGCTATATGTTGTACTGTAAAGGAGATGATTGTGTAACTTAGTCGCGATAATTTTGATAAATGGTGGAACTTTTTGAAAGAATGAATATCAAGTTCGGTATTAGAGATTTTCTCTTTCACCGTTTCCTTTGAATATTGAACCACTGGTATTTTAATGGGTTCCGCGCATTATTGGTATGACGGTTTTGCAGTTTAAATTAGCAAATTATTGTTTTCATATGTTTCACATATATTGATAAGAACCCCGTGAATTTTTCTTGATTATTTATTAAGGGAGTACCATACACTACAGAGAGATAACTCTTTAAAATCAGTTGAACATTTTCATCATATGATGTTCGGATTTCGGTAATTTTGTTATTACCCTTTTTCTTAGAGAATATCGAAGGGGCAATTAATCAAAAATGAACATTTCAGAGAAACTGGCAACCAGACGAAGACCAAAAAAAACAAAGAAAACAAAACAGGACACAATGTGTGTTGGACACCACGATACACAAACAAACGAACATAAATAACACAAATAAGACATGAACCCTCCTACAAACAACTGGAGGTAACGAAGAACCGAACATCGATATTATTCTGTCAGTTGGATAGCTAGAATACAATTTATCTGGAGTTTATTTAATGTTATAATTATTCAAACTATTTCAGTCATGCACAAAATTTGTGGGATATCTTGCAACACAGTTACCACTGCCTGATACTAAAGTGGATTTATGGACCATGATTAGAGATCACAGCTCTTCAACGATTGTCTTAATCCTGAATGATCAAAAAGAGGTACACAATAACATGAAATTAAAATAACAAACATGTACACTGAAATTTTTGTGAAGATTTCCGATTTTTGAACAGAATGTTTTGATAATATAGGGATTGGTTTATAAACAATTAGCCAATATTTCAGTATATGATTGCGCTCAGTTGCATTGGCTAAGCACAGTGAGAAAACTACCTACTTTTCGAATGTAACTCACATTATCGAGTACACTTCGCCATCTGAAGGAACTTAACTTTCTCTACTTTACGGATAATTGTCAGTGATTGCATAGGTAGATGTAAATCCAACAAACATACTATGCTTTTGAAACATTTTGCCAATATCCAGAAGCATTTGAAGATACCAAAAACGTAAATCGAAGCCGCAAGTCGAGGAGGTACATACAATACATTGGCCAAAAGAAAAAGACCAAGCGTACCCCACAAAATTTACTAATTATATTTTATTCATGTAAATTAATTGATACATTAAGAAGCATTGAGAAGAGTTTGAAGATATCAAAGGGGTAATCAGAATCCGTAAATCGAAGAACAGACAACACAATGGACAAAAGAAAAAGAGGCAAAACGACAAACAACGATCTCCAAAACATACACATAAAACTAAAGATCGAGTTTATACTTTGGTTGTATGGAAATATGAATTTTGTTATGCTACATGATAAACGTATTTAGTAGGTTTCGCTTTATATTGATATATATATGTATATATGTATATATACTTTAATCTTGCAAGGCTGATCTGGTTTATACAGCAACGACAGATTCCTTTACTTGTGGTCAATTTACCATGAAAATTACAAAACGAGACCAAGGAGAACTGGATATTACAGAGGCAACACTGATTATGTCAAAGAAGGTGAAATATAAAGTATAAACTTCTATGAAATATAAAAAGGATATATTTCTAAGGATTTTTATGAAATATATTTAATAACAAATGAACCATTTCGTGTTTTATTTTTATAAAATAATGTGTGGATGGTGTTTGTAGATGACGACAATAACAATCACGTGAAATTCTCTCGGACAGCAGAAAATTTTGATTTAATGACAGTCGTCTCCTATCATTCAACGAATGTTTAAAGTAGAATGATGATTTGCTAGCAATCAATGAATTCTGTGTTTTTTTCTTTATCTCAGACACTCAGTTTGCAAAATCTACATCATATGTTTTAATCCTCGTTTCATTAGGAGATACCCTAATTTTATGATGTAATAATCAATGCATTGGGAGATACCATAACTTATATTGTAATTATCAGTTTACTGGAGGATAATCATATTTGTGTTGCAATGGTGATATCATAAGGAAATACACTAATTTCATTGGAATCAAAAGACATGATTCAAATTTTATCATTTGACATTTGCTGAAATATTTCTTTTCTTTGAAATACATTTCAGGACGATAAACCAAAAGAAATAGCTATATACCAAACTGTATGTGAAAACATGCCAGATCCTAAAGTTTTGTGTAGACTGGTAGATTTAATATCTACAAGAATCAGTATGTCTCCTGATCCAGTTACTGTTGTCAGCAGGTAGGTAGATACACATAATGCCTCTACTTTACAGAATATCGACAAGTAGCAGTATATTTAGTGATCCATACACACGAGAATCGAATTTTGTATGAACATTTGACGAATAGATTACATGTATATAAACACATCAATACACAGAAAAGTCCAACGTTTGATTCTAATGTACATTTTAGTCTTGTTTCTAGGCATTAGTATACAACAAAAATTCGTCATGACATCATAAATCAGATTCTTAACATAATCACGTAATGGAGTATTATATTGTCATGTGAAAGGAAATCATTTGAAATAGGCATGGAAAGTGATATTCACGCATGAAACGTCCAATGTTGTAGTTATTACGATAATCTAGGAATAAGGTGATATGATCATTGATATAAATTGCATAGCAACAACTGGATTTTCGTACCTCAATTACATGTTACCGGTGACTGACATAATAAAACCCAAGTCAAAATAGCGCTTTGTCTACGGTATCGTATCAGCTTCAAGTTATGAAGAGGTTCCAGTTTACCATTTCGAGCACCAGATCCTACAGACGGTTTTTATATGTGTTGGAGTTGTCCGATCATTTGTTGTTTTTCTTTTGTACCCCTCTAATTTTCCCCAGAATTCTATGGTAACGACTCTCACAACTCATGAGTTTTGGCCCCAAACCAGCATATAAAAAGCATGCAAAATCGCTACTCTGATTGGCTTGACATCACACGTGAATTACTAGAATCCAACCCTGACACATACCATGGTAGGAAAATGATATAGCTCTAGTATTATATGGAAATCTACTATTATACTGTCTCCATTAGATTCATATTAACAAGTTTGCTTATGCCTTCATCAGTAATGGTGCAAAGAATTGTGGGTTGTTCTGTACATTTACCAATGCAGTATCCAGTATGAAGATCGACGAGACAGCAGATATCTTCCAGCTTGTACGGCTTCTGCAGTTAAGACGTCCTGAGTTTTTTGCAGACTTTGTAAGTACAAAAGTATGAATCTATATTTAACATGGTGCTATGATTTGCTATTACACTAATGATAGTTCTCTTATCATTTTTGGTATCCAGTTAATTTAAATACGCCTTTCTTGTATACGATTTTGTACTAATTTGAAGAAATTGAAAATAAGGAATTGCCTACTATCTGTGTCTTTGTCTATTCTTTCATTCTTAGCCATTTTATAGAAATAACGTTGAAATAACGATGGTCCACAATTCAGCCAATAGAAACAAAAGAAACAACCACCTTTCACCTTAAATCAATGAACACAAGAAAATCCACTTCTTCCAGGTCATGGTTTGAGACAGACACAAAAATGTGGCAGGTTCCAACCTGAATATATTTTACCTTTTCACCTTTAAGAATCCTCTCTGTTACAGTTGACCAAAGATGCATCCAGACACGCGTCGTGCACACTAAATTTGATATATACGTTTGTATTCTGAATGTTGTAAAATTCCTGTCCTTTGACATGGTTTATCGTTCGATCGTATACAAGAGTAACACGACGGATGCCACAAGTGGTGCAAGAATATTTATGCGTTCTGTCAAACATATGTTATTGAATATTTTGATACAATGGAAATTTGCTACATTGGCTAAACTTTTTAAATTTAAAACTATGTTTGTTTTTATTACAGGAGGAATATCGCCTTTGTTATGAAGCTTTGAATATCTACATAGAATCTACAAATGTGTATGCCAACTTCTAACTCAGTACCAACGATATATGTTATGAAATAACAGATAAATGATAGACTTTACTTGCTCACTTTTTCTGGAGACGATTGCACTCTTTTTACAAAATGGAAACTCCCTTCCAATCGATACACATATGATTATTTTATCATACAGAATTGGTTAGTTGCGAAAAGTGAACCTCCTTACTGCATAAAGTACTTTAAAGAATTCGTTTTGTTCGAAAACAAATATTTTGCATGTATATATAGATATGCTTTTTTGTATTCATGTAACACTTGCGGCGTATTGATTAATAAGGCTACTTATCCCCTATGACAAATAATGTAATTATGAAATTGCTAATTGGCAATGATAAAACCGGTCAAATTCAAAGATTTACAAATAATCAAAAATGTGTTTATTTAGCTGTTTTCTTAGTGAAGTATAATATGATCAAATTAACTGTAAAAAAATGTAACACCAATTAAAAACCATTCGTATTACAAAGAATCGAAAATGGTTTCTTTTATTATTTTTCTAAAAATTATATATATTAAATGTGCTTAGTTAAATTTAGAATTAGTAGTCCAGAGTGGTTTCTTTTGTTATTTTTCTAAAAAATATATTCCATACAACATAAACTTCATATATCGTTTGTAGAAATTTGGTGGCCAATACTCTGATTACCCGTATAATAATAATCACCTGAACTAGAAATTCAGAGCATGTATTTAACATAATATTATTGTCATGATTGTAATCTCTTAGTAATTTTTTCTGGTGTTTAGCGACTCTTTCAACAATATTTCAGTTGTATGTGGCGGTAGAAATGCAACAATGAAATGAAAATCAATTTCAAAATCCAATGGAAAAAAATGGTAGAAAGATGCAAAATCGATACCTCTAACACAACAATGCATGACTGCTTACGTTCTTGACTTGTAATTGGCAGAATGGATTTACTAAGCCAACAAATTTACAATGTAATAATACAATAAAATGCAATAAAATATATTTAGAGTCGAAAAGAAACAAACAATTAAAACAAAACTCTAGTGAGCATTTAAATTCGACATAAAAATATACATGTACAATCAATAAACAAAATATGTACACAATAAATTTAAAAGGCACTGTTAAATTTAAATTTCCATACATGAAATTTAAAACTAAGCTAAACAATATCAAAGCAATAAAACACATAATAGGCCTAGCACTCGCATAATTTAAAAGCACATATATTGATGTGAGTAAACAGAAAGTATGGTTATAAATAAGAAACTAACAAAATTTTAAAATTATAAATTTTAAAAGCGCATGCATCTATCTACAATTTTAAAAGACAAAGCAAAAAGAATGAAAATATATTAAACATCATGCACAGAAGCTGCAGTGACATGAGCTGCCATTCAATAGTTTATTAAACCCTTAAATTGGTTGACCGGTGTTTCTTTCCTGAAGTGGTCTGACAGCTCATTCCACGTTTCTGAAGCATACTATCTAAAAGAGTTCAATCCATACCGGGTGGTCTTGAATATTGGTATATGTGCTGTATTGCTGTAACTAAAATCATATTTATTTTTATTAAAAACTACAAGATAATGTATATATTGAGGTATTTCCTTATTTTTAATTTAAATGATTGAATAGCTATTGCAATGGTGCGTCTAATTGATAAAGAAGGTGATTTTGAAATATCCAAAAGTTCCTCATATGTGGAGTGGTTTCCATTATATATAACATTTAGTGCTTTTTCTTGAATTTTTTCCATATTTTTAGTATTAGCTCCATAGCAAAAATGACAAATTACTGGGCATTAGCTAAAGCTTGATAGAGTAAATAAGTGATATGTAGTTAAATTGGTGTACTCGATACAACATTATGTGATAATGCTTGTCAGTGCCTTGCGACAGGTTGATGGTTTTCTTTGGGTACTCGGTTTCCTCTACCAATAAAACTGACCGCCACGATATAGCTGAAATTTTATTGAAAGTGGCGTTAAGCACCATACCCTTAACCCTATAGTTAATTTGCCTAATCTATAATGATAGTATATTGCTATTGTGCCTACTTATTTACGTTATTTGTGCTTGTTTGCATATAATGGTGTCCTATGCATACTGTGTTCTGTTTTTGCTTTGTTTGTCTTCGTCTTGTATATCCTATGTTGTCAGTTTCTATGGAATGTCCATTTTTGGTTTATTTAGCATTTAAATACTTTCCCATTCCTTTTAATACAATATAGACTTATAATTGTAATATGTTCTTGTATATTGTTATGAATAGTTATGTTATAATAGGAACAATATAGATGTATTGTTTTATGTTTGAAATAGATATTTATAATAATTGTATAATACTTTCTTTTTCATGGACATTATTTTATTTTATATTTATATTTTGATATAAACATAATATTACATGTATTTGTTGAATGGAATAGAGTACAATTCATGCAACATTATATGATAAAGGTTGTCAGTGACTTGCAGCAGGTTGGTGGTTTTCTTCGGGTAATCCGGTTTCCTCCACCAATAAAACTGATCATTAAGATATAACTAAAACATTGTTGAACGTGGCGTTAAACACAATAACACTAACCATAACAATTCATACTGTAAATGACAAAATTTATGTCGAATGGTTCAAATATTTTATATAGCACATACCAGAAATAATAATTTGTATTGAAGTGTTTCACATTGTCACTATTTTGAACTTCAGTTATTACGTCTAAATATTTTTTACAGGGTGAGCTATGTGGTCGATGCATGCATATTTTGTGGCTATCATGTGCATGCGACTGTCGTGCAATCTTTACTTAATACAGTTCAAATTACCAAGATTAAAGTTGACATTTTGAAAAATGAAAAATAAAAAATAAAACTTTTGGCCCCAATACACTTCCGTAATATTGAGATACAATTGTTAGTGATTGCATTTCTTGACATCCAGTCGAGATATAAATAGTATATGATAGATCACGGTGATAGATGTATCACTCATCTTGGTGATTTGGATATATCTTTTGTTCTATTTATATATTTTCAAAATTTCCTTCACATGTAGAGTGTTACTTACTATCACCCAAAAAGAATATCAATATAAGTAAATAGATTAAGCAAACCAAAGATAGGTCAGTATCACTAAGAATAGTGATACGTCTATCACAGTGATTTGTCACGCTATGTCTCTGACTGTACTGTAGTTTCAAGCGATAACAATGTCATTGCCAGCTATTTGTCTATATATTTGTATAATATGACATGAATATATGCGTTTCTCTTTATCAAGATTGCTTCATTAATATAGAACATCATCTCGTTTGGTGCTAGTATTTGTTGTATGCTATGAATAATATTGCTTCCTTTTATATTTTTTATTGAAAACATACCTGGATATTAATATGAAATGATATATCAACATATTGTTTGTTTATATATTTATTATTGGCATTCATAGTTCCTAAATAATACAAGTATTATCAAAAGGATCGACCCCCCTGTCAATCATAGGAGACCAAAGTAAATATTGCTTAGGCACGTTGGTATTCTTGCTCCCAAATTTGTTTTATTATTTTGTTTTTCAACTTTTTGACTTTGAGAGTAGCAGACTGTTGTTTCAGTGAGCTAGCACTATGCAAATTCAATTCAGCTTGTTGGTCTAGTACAAAGCGGACCTCATCATCATGTCATTGAAAATTAACTTGTTCTCACCATGTAATAGCTGTTGATTGTGCATTAAACAACAATCACTCACTCACTCACTTGAATGTTATTCCAGCTATGTGTCGTCCGTGCTCGGCTTGAGTGCGGTAGATCGTGTGTTCGAGTCCCGGTTGGGTCAAACCAAAGACAATGAAATGGGTATTTGTTGCTCCTCCGCTAAGCACGCAGAATTACGGAGAAAGAGCAAAAACTGGTTGGCTCGGAATCAGAATAATGTGTCCGAGTGGAGCGACATGTCTATCCGCAGACTGTTGTTTCAGTGAGCTAGACTATGCAAATTCAATCCAGCTTGTTGGTCTAGTACAAAGCGGACCTCATCATCATCTCATTGAAAATTAACTTGTTCTCACCACGTTATAGCTGTTGATTTAGCATTAAACAACAAGCACTCACTCACTCACTCACTTAAATGTTATTCCAGCAATGCGTCGTCCGTACGAAATTAAGATATCAACGTTTATATAAACCCCATTCCATGACCGATTACAAGGCTAATAACCACGATTTATAACCACTATACCGGATAAATATAGCATCATCGTATAACAATTCCTTTAATGCTTTGTCTTCTTGCTTTGTTATGTTCATTTTAAAATCTTTGTTTAGCCCTTTTATTATGTCATCTCCCACCTCTTGAATATATAAGTCAAGCCAACGGTCGCGTCCAGGTTGTGATACGATGTTTCTATTGTCATCCAACCAAGTGATAAAACATAAGGTATAGTTGTTTTAAATCGAAACGACTATGAAAATGAAATATATAATGAACTGAAAGACAACGATACTTATACTGAAACTGATAAAGATATGAACTGAAAGACAACGATACTTATACTGAAACTGATAAAGATATAACTACAAAAATTGAAGATAAAATTAAGAAATCGATTGAAACGATGCATAATCAACAGCTTATTACAACATATCTACAAGACTATTTGATACTAAAAGGCACCCAGCCGGGAAAAGCACAAGACAACCCGAATACCTACAAGAAAAACCATCCATTTAGAACAATCATTAATGGCAGCAATCACGCAACGGAGAAAATGGCGAAAGTAGTTGAACAGGAACTGTCTGAAAATGTGCGAAATTTAAATACGTACATCAAAGACACTACAGATATTCTGCAAAAACTTAACAACATTTCACAATCTCTACCAAACGAAACAATAATGTTCTGTCTAGCCGTCAAGGCGTTATATCCGAGTGTCCCGCGAATAGAAGCATAATCTGCATGTAAAACTGCATTCGAAAATAGAACAACCAAAACAATATCAACAGATTCCGTACTGGAAATGATGGATCTTGTACTTGAAAACAATAATCTTAGATTTGATAACAAACATTCTTTACAAACTGATGGCACAGCTATTGGCTCCCATCTGGGAATGAATTATGCCTGCACTTATTTAGGCAACTGGGAACAGGAGTTATATTCAAAAAGTAAATATTTACCATCCCATTATTGGAGATATGTTGATGATATTTGGGGAATTTGGCATCATGGATTAGAAAAACTACAACAATTTCATAAATTAACAAATTCACTTCACCCAAGAATTTAAACAGAATTAAGATATTCGGAAAAAGAAATTGGAATTTTAGACGTAAGCGTATCCACTAGCGAAGATTATTTCAAGACCGACCTTTATTGCAATGATACCGTTAAACATATGTAATTGCATGCTAGTTCAAGCCACCCACATACAGTAAAAAATGCAATTCGATATGGTTTAGGAATCAGAGTAAAACGAAGAAACGGACTATAACAATGGGCGTGAGGATATAAAGGACCAGTTAATACAACGAGGATATTCAAAAGGTTCTATTGAAAATCAATTAAAAAAAATGTACATGCTAAAAAGGGAAAATCTTCTGCAGTATAATCCTAAAAAACAAAACAACCGAGTACCGCTAGTTTTAACATAATCCAAAGCCCTCCCGATATTCACGCAATTCTAAGGAAAAATATGATAACATTACACAAATCAGAAAGAAAGAAAAACGTCATATAAACGAAATAAAAACATCAAAGATATACTAGTACATAGTAAGCACAGTATACAGTTTTATAACAGAGAAAACGAATGTAAAAGATGTGGGAAAAATTGTGCACTCTGCAAACATTTAATAGAATCGTCAAAAGTTAAAGACAACGAGGGAAAAATCTACAACATTCATGTTGATATCAACTGTAAAACAACTAGTGTAATATATTGTATCTTTTGTACAAAATGTGATACAAATATTTACGTTAGTCAGACAGGATACACATTTTAACAACGAATGCTGTTAAATATTTCGAAAATTCGAACTAAGAAAACAGAAGATCTTGTGGCAAATCATTCTTGTAACAATAATCATACTGTGGAAAATTATAAAGTCATAGGCATTGAACGAGTCAACGGTGATGTAAATCTGAGAGAAGTAAAAGAATCATTCTGGATTAAAAAACTAAAAACATATGAACCGCAAGGACTTAATAAACAATTAGATCGGCACTGAAAGAAACTTTTTTCCGGGAAAATCGAGTCATAATATTATAACGTCACGTAACTATGCAATGTAAAATTTGTTATCATGTATTCTTTCCAAAATAAATTCCACTGATGAAAGCTGTAATTCCAGTTGAAACGTTTTGGAAAATGGATTAGAGATTTAAATATATATATACATGCATTTACACATATACACACATATACATACACACATACACATACAAATATATATACACACATATATACACATATAAACATACACACACATATACATACACATATACATATTTACATACATACATATACACATATATACACATGCGCATTCACACACACAGACACACATACATACATACAAATATATATATATATATACAAATACACATATACACATACATATAAATACATATTCATACACAATGCATACACATACATATACATACACACATACATACATACACACACACATACATATACAAAATATATACATATGCATTACCATATATATTTTAAAAAAGGAACCCAAAGGAGAAACATATATCTATATAATTAGTCTTCCTTGTGACCGGTGCAAAAGGGCAAGTAAGAATATATATTACCCAGATGCAACGGTCACCAAGGGCAGGTGCAAAAGGGCATTCTGCTGTTTGTGGTTCCAATTACATGTTTAGTATATTTATGATGTTTCAGGTATAAAGATTATACAAGTTACAATGTACACTATATGGGAACTGATACAGCCTCCAGCACATGCCCAATGCTACAATCAATATGTGAAAGTGAACAATAATTAACCACATCTTTCATTATTTTTTTTATAACTACATAAAGTAACCAAGATATCCTTATTTTCATTATTCAGTGTTACTATCACTGGGGTGACACCTCTGCTGGTGGACTATTAGTCTCCGGAGGTATCATCTACCCAGTAGTCAATGTTACTATCACTAGGTTGACACCTCTGCTGGTGGACTATTAGTCTCCGGAGGTATCATCTACCCAGTATTCAGTGTTAGTATCACTAGGTTGATACCTCTGCTGGCGGACTGTTAGTTTCCGGAGGTATCTGCTACTCAGTAGTTAATGTTACTATCACTAGGTTGATACCTCTGCTGGTGGACTATTAGTCTCCGGAACTATCTGCTACTCAGTAGTCAATGTTACTATCACTAGGTTGATACCTCTGCTGGCGGACTATTAGTCTCCGGAGGTATCATCTATCCAGTAGTCAGTGTTACTATCACTAGGTTGACACCTCTGCTGGTGGACTATTAGTCTCCGGAGGTATCATCTACCCAGTAGTCAATGTTACTATCACTAGGTTGACACCTCTGATGGTGGACTATTAGTCTTCGGAGGTATCATCTACCCAGTAGTCAATGTTGCTATAACTAGGTTGACACCTCTGCTGGTGGACTATTAGTCTCCGGAGGTATCATCTACCCAGTAGTCAGTATTACTATCACTAGGTTGATACCTCTGCTGGCGGACTATTAGTCTCCGGAGGTATCTGCTACTCAGTAGTTAATGTTACTATCACTAGGCCTATAACTCTGCTGGTGGACTATTATTCTTCGGAGGTATCTGCTACTCAGTAGTCAATGTTACTATCACTAGGTTGATACCTCTGCTGGCGGACTATTAGTCTCCGGAGGTATCTGCTACTCAGTAATCAATGTTACTGTCACTAGGTTGATACATCTGCTGGTGGACTATTAGTCTCCGGAGGTATCTGCTACTCAGTAGGCAATGTTACTATCACTAGGTTGATACCTCTGCTGGCGGACTATTAGTCTCCGGAGGTATCTGCTACTCAGTAGTCAATGTTACTATCACTAGGTTGATACCTCTGCTGGCGGACTATTAGTCTCCGGAGGTATCATCTACCCAGTAGTCAGTGTTACTATCACTAGGTTGATACCTCTGCTGGTGGACTATTAGTCTCCGGGGGTATCATCTACCCAGTAGTCAGTGTTACTATCACTATGGTGATACCCCAGGTGGTTTACTATTTGTCTCCGGAGGTAACATCTACCCAGTAGTTAGTGCTACTATCACTATGTTGATACCTCTGCTGGTGGATTATTAGTCTCCGGAGGTATCATCTAGCCAGTAGTCAGTGTTACTATCACAAGGTTGATACCTCTGCTGGTGGACTATTAGTCTCCGGAGGTATCATCTACCCAGTAGTCAGTGTTACTATCACTAGGTTGATACCTCTGCTGGTGGACTATTAGTCTCCGGAGGTATCATCTACCCAGTAGTCAGTGCTACTATCACTAGGTTGATACCTCTCCTGGTAGACTATTAGTCTCCGGAGGTATCATCTACACAGTAGCCAGTGTTACTATCACAAGGTTGATACCTCTGCTGGTGGACTATTAGTCTCCGGAGGTATAATCTACCCAGTAGTCAGTGTTACTATCACTATGTTGATACCTCTGGTGGTATACTATTTGTCTCCGGAGGTATCATCTACCCAGTAGTCAGTGCTACTATCACTATGTTGATACCTCTGCTGGTGGACTATTACTCTCCAAAGATATCATCTACCCAGTAGCCAGTGTTACTATCACAAGGTTGATACCTCTGCTGGTGGACTATTAGTCTCCGGAGGTATAATCTACCCAGTAGTCAGTGTTACTATCACTAGGTTGATACCTCTGCTGGTGGACTATTAGTCTCCGGAGGTATCATCTACCCAGTAGTCAGTGCTACTATCACTAGGTTGATACCTCTCCCGGTAGACTATTAGTCTCCGGAGGTATAATCTACACAGTAGCCAGTGTTACTATCACAAGGTTGATACCTCTGCTGGTGGACTATTAGTCTTCGCAGGTATCATCTACCCAATAGCCAGTGTTACTACTATTAGGTTGATACCTCTGCTGGTGGACTATTATTCTCCGGAGGTATCATCTACTTAGTAGTCAGTGTTACAATCACTAGGTTGATATCTCTGCTGATAGACTATTAATCTCCTGAGGTATCATCTACCCAGTAGTCAGTGTTACTATCACTAGGTTGATACCTTTGCTGGTAGACTATTTGTCTCGGAGGTATCATCTACTCAGTAGTCAGTGTTACTATCACAAGGTTGATACCTCTGCTGGTGGACTTTTAGTCTCCGGAGGTATCATCTACCCAGTAGTCAGTCTTACTATCACTAGGTTGATACCTCTACTGGTGGACAATTAATCTCCGGAGGTATCTGCTACTCAGTAGTCAATGTTACTGTCACTAGGTTGATATCTCTGCTGGCGGGACTATAAGTCTCCAGAGGTATCATCTATCCAGTAGTCAGTGTTACTATCACTAGGTTGATACCTCTGCTGGTGGACTATTAGTCTCCGGAGGTATCATCTACCCAGTAGTCGGTGTTACTATCACTATGGTGATACCCCAGGTGGTTTACTATTTGTCTCCGGAGGTAACATCTACCCAGTAGTCAGTGCTACTATCACTATGTTGATACCTCTGCTGGTGGACTATTAGTCTCCGGAGGTATCATCTACCCAGTAGTCAGTGTTACTATCACTAGGTTGATACCTCTGCCGGTGGACTATTAGTCTCCGGAGGTATCATCTACCCAGTAGTCAGTGCTACTATCACTAGGTTGATACCTCTCCTGGTAGACTATTAGTCTCCGGAGGTATCATCTACACAGTAGCCAGTGTTACTATCACAAGGTTGATACCTCTGCTGGTGGACTATTAGTCTCCGCATGTATCATCTACCCAATAGCCAGTGTTACTGCTACTAGGTTGATACCTCTGCTGGTGGACTATTAATCCCCGGAGGTATCATCTACTTAGTAGTCAGTGTTACTATCACTAGGTTGATATCTCTGCTGATAGACTATTAGTCTCCTGAGGTATCATCTACCCAGTAGTCAGTGTTACTATCACTAGGTTGATACCTTAGCTGGTAGACTATTTGTCTCCGGAGGTATTATCTACTCAGTAGTCAGTGTTACTATCACAAGGTTGATACCTCTGCTGTTGGACTATTAGTCTCCGGAGGTATCATCTACCCAGTAGTCAGTGTTACTATCACTAGGTTGATACCTCTGCCGGTGGACTATTAGTCTCCGGAGGTATCATCTACCCAGTAGTCAGTGCTACTATCACTAGGTTGATACCTCTCCTGGTAGACTATTAGTCTCCGGAGGTATCATCTACACAGTAGCCAGTGTTACTATGACAAGGTTGATACCTCTGCTGGTGGACTATTAGTCTCCGCAGGTATCATCTACCCAATAGCCAGTGTTACTGCTACTAGGTTGATACCTCTGCTGGTGGACTATTAATCCCCGGAGGTATCATCTACTTAGTAGTCAGTGTTACTATCACTAGGTTGATATCTCTGCTGATAGACTATTAGTCTCCTGAGGTATCATCTACCCAGTAGTCAGTGTTACTATCACTAGGTTAATACCTTAGCTGGTAGACTATTTGTCTCCGGAGGTATCATCTACTCAGTAGTCAGTGTTACTATCACAAGGTTGATACCTCTGCTGGTGGACTTTTAGTCTCCGGAGGTATCATCTACCCAGTAGCCAGTGTGTCGACACTGACATGGTTTATTAGATATACTTATAATTGAAATCATACAGTTACTAAATAATGTAATTATTACTAAGACTATTGTTCTCCTCCCCGGGCATATGGGACCATAGCCCGAGTTTTGGCTATCCTGTTTATTCCCTTATTGTGTTCTTACTCAATAAGAATTTGTTTTATTTGGTTTTCCAATCTTTTGACTTTGAGCGTACATAATGGAGATTATTGCAGAAACGCCTAGTGCGTATTGAATTTGATATCTACGTTTTTATTATTATAATGTAGGATGCAATATTACAATATCATATGGAATAAATTGACATCCGATATTTAACAGGGGCTGTTGTGGTCGTAACCGTGTGGTAGTTATATATACAACTACCTGTGCTATCAGTGCCTATCACCACTGACGTTGTGAGTTCGAACACCGTTCATTGTTGGGTGTACTCGATACAACATTATGCGATAAAGTATATCAGTGACCAGTGACAGATACTCCGCCAATAGAACTTACCGTGACGATATGTCTAAAATATTGTTGAAAGTGGCATTGAACACCATAAATCAAACTAAACCAAAGCGATAATTTACAAATATATTTGACATTTTATTGAAAATATAAACATTGTGCTTTAACTAGGAAGACCATAAGTAACTTTGCCCCATTAATAGTTTTTGCAGTTATTGACCACACTAATGTTTATTTCCTTTTTATAGTAAATGGAAGCTGGGGTTCGTGGAGAAGCTGGACTCCTTGTACAAAGACGTGTGTTGGAGGAACAAGGACACGATATAGATCTTGTAACAATCCAACACCAGATAATGGCGGTTCTCCTTGCCCAGGTTTGGACTATGAAACGGCATCATGCTCTACAACTATCTTATGCACAGGTATTTCGATAATATGTTATATTACATAATTAATGTATCACAATGACGGATATTATCAGTGTTTCGAAAATTAGGTGTTCACATCAATAGGTGATATTAAGATATAATAATCACGTTGAAAAATCACAAGGTCGAAAAGAAAATGTCCCAAATACCATTTGCACTCTTTATGAATTGGTCTAACCAAGGATTTATATAGTAATATAAATCCTTGGTCTATCGTATGTTTTTTTCTGAATCATCATAAAAGTCACAATAGAACAAAGTCATAAGGCGGGGGGGGGGGGGGGGGGGGGGGCGGGGTGGGGGGGGGGGGGGTAAATAATACTCATTTCATACGAAAATGTTCAAAATGTTTGGTTAACTCATAATTCGAGAGAAACAAAAGTAATGTTTTATCCTGTTTTGACATGAAATCTACTAAATACTCAATAGTTTTTATCAGATAATTTGTTAGCATTATGTTGTACTTTAGTATATACTCTCAATTTATTGTGTATCCAATACTTTTTTTTATATATACGTAGCATTTATACAACATTTGTGCATATGTGTAACGAGTGGAAATAAGCTCCCTATAACATCACGCCCAGACTGATAACCCATATCAGGAGGGTCTCGTGCAAAAATATCTTTACCGGTGCTTTTGGTGCAAGTCACTTCCGTGTTTCCGGTGTCGTCTATTTACCAACATTAACTGACACACAAAGATTAGTGGGTGATTGGATCTCATCACGGTTCACGAAAAATACTTTTTATTAATCACAATTCACGAGAAGTAAATGTAGCTGATCAAACTTCTTGAAAAGTATGAAACCCAATGTAAGTTGTTAACCATACCCTTGTTACGAACAGCATTTGCAAAATATTACGAGGATCTGAGCATCTCCAAAGAAGAAATTTTTGACAACTCATATGTCAATCTATGCAATATGAGACAATCGCTACTAGAAGAAGAACTTGAGAAAGTACACTATGCCACAGAACCCTTCACTGACGGAGAAGTGCAGAACTCAATCGACAAGCTGAATACAAACAAAAGCAGTGATGAATATGGAATTAGTGCAGAACATCTTAAGAACAGCAAGAAATTAATGTCCTCCTTTCTCACAAAAACCTTCAACAAAATCCTGGAGATAAGAAAATCACCAACCTCTTTTAAAACAGGAGTTTGAACTCCAGTGCTTAAAAAAGAAAAAGACGCAACTCTGTGTACAAGTTACCGAGGCATCACTGTTACACCAATAATAGGCAAAACATTTGAATATAGTATGCTGAGAAAGCTAAAACTGAACAACATGACAGACTGGCAATTCGGCTTTACTGAAGGCCTAAATCCTATTATGGCAAGCGTGTTAATCTCGGAGGCAAAATGTGAAAAGATAAAAAACTCAAAAGCCATAAATATAGGAATATTGGATGTCTAATCTGCTTTTGATCTGGTCCAACATAAGATACTGCTAAGCAAGTTAATTGATCAATCTATTCATCCCACATTATGGCTCATTATAAAAGACCTCTACAGTGGCCTTATTAGTAAAGTTAAATGGGCAGGTGAACAAAGTGAAAGCTTTGTCATCTTGCAAAGTGTAAGGCAGGGAGTAATCCTATCCACACATTTATATAAAATCTTTTTACAAGACTTGTTGCTAGAACTGGAAAGTCAGTGTCTGGGATTTCAGCTTGGAGATATCTATATCGGTACACCGACCTGTGCAGATGACATTGCATTCATATAGTGGAGCAAGGACAATCTACAAATCATGTTAAATGTTATAGGAAGATACGCAAAGCAACATCATTATAGGATTCATCCAATGAAAACAAAAATTATACAATATTCTACAACAAATGATGAATATAAATGGTATCTAGATGGCAATGAGATAACAACAAAAGAAGATGCAATACACTTAGGAATAATAAGATCAGAGAAAAATGAATGTAGCAAGAACATTGAAGCCAGATTAGAAAACGCAAGATGCACAACATATGTCCTGATGGGATCTGGTTTCCATGGCACGGACTGTATGGATGCTGTAATCTCCTACACAATATACCACACATACGTACTGCCAAGATTAATATACGGACTAGAAGTCTTACCACTGAAAAAGAAACATGTAGAAAATCTAGAAACATTCCATAGAAAATCAATACATTATTTACAATCGTTACCCCAAAGAATAGCAACGGCAGCTATATACTTACTGGTGGGTACAATACCTATAGAGACAGAACTTCACAAGAGAAAATTGAGTCTACTCTGCTCCATGCCTGCGAGTGATAATTCAAAAATTAAAGAGATCATTAATAGAGAGATCAGTTTAAGCTATGACAATGAGGACAGTTTCTTTGGTAGCATCCGAGATATACTTATGCTGTTTGATGTACCATCTATTACAGACCTACAAGCAAATTTACCATCGAAAATCAGCTGGAGAAAACTTGTAAGAAAAGAGGTTGACAAATTATGGTTGAAAAGACTCCAGAATGATGCCACTGCCAAGACGACTTTAATATATTTGGCCATAAAACATCTAGAAGTTGGGACAAGCCACCCCTTATGGAAGATGAAATCAAAAACAAGAATTGCGGTGAGAAAATCGATAATAAAAGCTAGAATTATAACAGGAACGCTCGTTTTGCAAAAGGATAGGCATAGATTCAATAAATTCGATATTTCTAGTATATGTCCAATGTGTAAATTGGAAGATGAGGATATAATACACTTTCTGCTGAAATGTGTCCTGCTCGCTGGATCTAGACAGGAACCTTTTCGTCTGTTAAAAAATGAAGTCATAAACGATTCAGAAGATGGAACTGGGTTGAGAATCTTTAATAATGAGGAAAGAATCACAACTCTGATAATTGACTGTAGGAATTATTCAGAAACATTTATGGAAAGTGCTAGTGTAATGGACAGAATAGAGGAGCTGTCCATAGAACTATGTTACAGTCTATACGTTAGACGTCTACAATGTACGCAGGAAACATGAAGTAATTAATGTGGAAGAACTTTAATGGACTACAATTATGTTGAGGAATGTAATTAACTGTGCCATATAAAGTAATAAGGTTTTAGATTTCACTCTATTTCTAGAATGATAGGTCCATAATGTCCAGTGGTATCTAGAAAATAATCCGTTATTATCTTTTCAGATACAATAGTTTATACATTTAATTTTAGCTCTGACATCCTCTTGAAATTTCAATGTAACCAAAATCTTTCTGTGAATTTTACCTTTTAAACATAGCATACATTCCTGTATTTTATCTTTTAAGCTTAAAATAAAGTTTGTTGTATTTTTGTAGTCTATATTTTACATTTCAATGTAACCAAAATCTTTCTGTGAATTTTACCTTTTAAACATAACATAAATTCTTGTATTTTATCTTTTAAATTTATAATAAAGTCTGTTGTATTTTTGTAGTGTATATGTTAAACTTAACAACAACAAAAATCTGTATGTCAATAGCCTCATATTAGCATAAAATTTTAGATTATTTCTCATAGTTTTAATAGGTAAGAAAATATTTTGATAAGGCTGTAAATAAATGGTAAATACAAACTTGACATGACATAACTCAAAAATAAATTCACTGTATATAGTGCACTAAGAGATAATTTGCCAGCTTAAAAAAAAAAAAAAAAAAACTTCCCCACGTCAAAAATACATGGAAAATCCATGGTATTCCTAATAAAGGAAGCTGATGCAAAGAGAAGAAAAAGCTACATCCCTACTAATCGTGTCAGACAGAATCAGTACAGGTGACCACTAATGATACCTATACTATTGACATATCGAGTCAATAGGGAAACAATTATGTCGTCAAAAGGACCACATTAAACACAATCATAAAAAACACATTTAGGTGATAGATGATTATAGCGGAGTACGTAAAATAATTTTTAATGAAAACGATTCGCGGGCAATGTTCTCGTCACGATTCACTGTAAAAAAAAATCGTCAAGAAAGAATCACATCTTCTAATCTTCTAATGTTTCAAAATGCCTTTTTAGGAAATGTTTTCATTACCTATTTATAGGGGTTGAGATACTCTTGTTTCACAATAGTGGTCTGAAAATATATCTGTTGGATTCACAATTAAACTTCCATATAAAGTCATTGACTTTTGAATATTAATTGTGTATTTATGTGTCTCGTAAAAACAATTTGTCGGAAGTATAAATGATAAAAAGATTAAGACACGACCTTTTCCATATCATCCCAGCTAGCTTCCATCGACTGTGTCTCGGGCTGAAATGGAGGTCTCTGGATGATACCGGGGCTGACATGGAAAGGGACATGTGGTCGAGGGCGCTGGACATAAGGCTAAGTGATTGTTGCTGCAGTGTATTAATGGTGTGAGTTCAAATTCCGTCGAGGGAAGAACAAACATTTGTCAGCTCAAATATCTAATTCTAACACTTATTGTCTTAATTTTCAGACGTGTATAAATATTTAGTATTAAACTAGTATTTCAAGTAACTTTGAGATCCAGTGGGACATATATATTGTATGGTTGTTACCTGCTTAGATGTCTGTATAATATACTTTATGTCCTGTAACTGCATAATGAATTTTTCATCATCCTATACAATTTATTAAAAATTGCGGTCAAATCATAATATTAAGTATATATGGATCATCTACACACGCTTAGCCACATGTCCTATGTCTATCTTTAGACTTTTCCTTACGAGACAAGGTAACACTTCGAATATTGAAGCTATATTTTTAAGATAGCGGATGTGGCCGAGTAATCTACGGCGCTGGACAAACGCCAAAGTGATTGGTGCTGTAGTGTATCAATGGGGTTCAAATCCCGTCGAGGGAAGAACAAAATTTGTCAGCTCATAGATCTAATTCTAACACTGTTTGATTTAATTTTCAGACGTATTTATATATATATATATATAAATTATCCATAAAAAAATGCGATGCCAATAATCAAATAAAGATGCATGTACAAAAGAAATTACTCAGAGTTAGGTAATGAAGAGACATATATTACCACAGTATGTACATCATTTGTTGGTATTACCCCAGTCTCTACAGTATTTGTTCATCATTAGATAATACTGGTAGTCAATTACATACTGATCACGATGATAGCAATGTCTAGTCGTGGGTGATTATTTTATCGAATAAAACACGATAGTTAAAATTCATGGCCATAGACAGATGTAACGGTGTACATCTGGATTATTATATCAAACATATTGTATTGAATACAATTTATTTACAAAACATTCAGCAGATTTATGTTCACTGTGTAAAAGTACAGTTTCTATGCCAAAAACAGTGTAATTCAACAAGTAAATACAGCCATTTCTTTGTGATGTTCAGCCAATATATATATCAATAGACAGTGGATGTGACCGAGTGATCTAGGGCGCTGTACATAAGGCTAAGCGAATGGTGCTGCGGTGTAACAATGGTATGAGTTCAATCCCGTCGAGTACATACACTTTGGCAGCTCACAAATCTAATTCTAACACTGCTGGGATAAATTTTCAGACGAATATGCTCTATACTTTGACTAAACTATCAACAAAAGAAAAGGAACAAGTAATTGCATAAGAATATTTTATGAAATTGAATACCATACTTGATAGCTAAAACTGATGTTGCACTATTTATCATATCCATCAAAATAACTAACTGCTTTGATAAACAGGAATTATTGTAGTATAACATTCTTTGATAGTGTGTGCAATACATCAACAACATAGAAAATCAACAGATATATTTGATATTTTATTGAAACAACGCCTATCATATTTCTATTAGTAAATGGAAATTGGAGTTTGTGGGGAAGCTGGACTCAGTGTACAAAGACATGTGTAGGAGGAACAAGGAGACGATATAGAGCCTGTGATAATCCGTCACCTGTAAATGGTGGTTTTCCTTGCCTAGGATTGGACACTGAAACTGGTTCATGCTCTACAGCCATCTCATGTCAAGGTATGTGTTATATGTGTAAGCATTTATTCACTACTGTCCTAACGTAGTCAATTCAGTTTATTTATACAATGTAGACTCTAAGGTCGTCTTATAGAATAATAAAATATATGCAAAAGATTATTCAAAATTGGGAGTCTTTACAAGGTAATAAAACAAATACATTTGTAATACCAGGTCACGTTTATTTTATGTGTACAACTTATTTAGCAACAGCAATATCATTATATATGGCGTCCATATTTGTATGGTTCTATACGTTCGAAATGGATAACAGTTTCGACAAAATGCGGATTATTTTCTGTCTTTAGGAAATATACGCGGACAGTAATGTCCACAAACAGTAAAATCGTGATAAATAGCAAATTTTCAATGTGGACGGCAACTTGTAAACTTTATGATGATTGCGATAATAAAGACAATTATATTTCATTTTATATATTTAGTAAATGGAAACTGGGGTACATGGCAAGATTGGAATTCATGTTCAGTGACATGTGGTAGTGGATCAAGGTCACGATATCAGGAATGTAACAATCCAGAGCCTGCACATGGGGGTTCGAACTGTCAAGGAAATGACACAGAAATTGAATCGTGCTCTATGAAGTTGTGTCCTGGTAAATTTTAGAATAGTTTAATTCAGGGAATACATGACGTATGTGTGTAATGCGTTCTACTGAATTAAGTGTATGTGACAATGCAATCAATGATACCTTTGACAAGAAAGCGAAATTATAGTTTTTGCATCAGTTTGAATGTTAATTGTCTCATTAAAAGATTTCAAAACATAAATGAGCTCTTAGTAGATTGATAGAGGAATGGGAACACTACTAGGAAGGTAGAAAAAAGTATATAATATCATGTATCCCATACTAAGCTTATATATGTTACAGGCAATTTCATAATTCAGGGATTTTGTAAAATGCCTGGAAAAAATGGCAGGCATTTTACTAATTGCCTGGCCTGAATTGATTTATCAACATAATTTTAATGCAATATATATAAAATTGTATTGAATACATGTTTAATTGTACAAAGCGAAGAAGTAGAAACTAAATTTTCATATCTCATCAAAGGTATTTAGACTTAATGATTCAATATTAATTAACTTATTTACAAACTGTTATTATAACAACTTATTTATTGTTACAAGCAATATTTGGGTGGCATCGACTGTTACACAACACTGCAGCCTTTTACACGCACATCTTTTAGTGTTACATCTAAGTTTCCCACTTGCACTACACCCACATTTGGTAAACCCTTGGCCGCCACAAACAGAAACGCTCCTAACAGCATTACGCAAAGATATTTCAGATGTTTTATCAACTGTTTCTTTATCTAAAAATTGAATATCCGAAAGTTCGAACTGGTTTCTTGTGTATGTACCTAATAGCATGCCACCAGACGTACCAAGTTTGTATCCGTTGTGTACTCTTTCTGTTACAACTGCCATTATATTCCTTGGATGTCCTTTTCCTCTGTCTACATTTGGTATCGGAATCAGAACAATTTGTCCTATTTCAACCTCTGTTAGATTTTTTTCAGATCGATTGCGCATCCTTGTACCTTGACGTTTAAGTGATTCAGCAGCTTGTGACCTTTCTATAGAAATGTCTTTCTCATGCGAACATAGCTGACAAATTGCGTTTGATGCCTCTGACTTTGAGCAAAGTTCGTGAACAAATTTATTGCAAACGGAATATTTCATAAAATCAAAACAAGTCATTTCACATACTGCACATTGAACAATGTCAAGTGCAGCTTCTGATGGCACATCATGGACGAAATCATTAGCATCTGTACTCGGGTTGTCACAGGCCAGAACGGATGAAATTTGTAGTGTAGGATCATGGGTTTGCTTATTTTCAAGATGTGCAACTAGATCCTCTTCCGTAGACAAGGTAGACAACATTTCCTGTGGTAGTGGTGACGAAGTTAAGCCCATATTTGCATCACTTCCAAACATCGCCTTGTACGGTGTCCTATTTATTCCAGAATGATGGCTGTTGTTTTTATTGAATTGTACAAATTTTAAACCAACTTTCCAAGAAGTGCTGTTATTTTTTCTCATCCAAATTATGAGCATGTCTTTAATGTCAGCATTACCTCTTTCTACACTCCCCTGAGATTGTGGATGTCTTGGTTTACTGTGAACAATACAGCAATCAGGCCACCAATCGTTCAACTCTTTGATTACATTAGCAGTGAATTCCCGACCGTTGTCTGACTGCAAAATGTGAGGCGCTCCAAAAAGGATGAATATATCAAGCAATTGATAACCAACTTCTGCAGCACGCTTCGATGTAAAAGCTTTCAAAACAGAAAATTTTGTAAGATGGTCCTGGTAGTGCATTATGAATTTATAATCTCCATCTGGCAATGATTGCATATCTACTAAATCGACATGTCCTCTGCAGTTTAAGTCCTTAGAAAGTAACAGTTTCACAACAAGGCCTTTACTAGCGACTTTTCTTTTTTTCAACTGACATTCTTCACATGACTCTTTAAGCAAGCCCACACAATTATTTCTTGTGGCAATACTATAAAAGTATTAAATGATTTAACATGTTTAAGTCAAACTTTAAGGTTCTCTTTTTAATTAAATGCTGTTTTATATTTAAATTCGTTTTTATTAAAATGACTGAAATGGGTTAGGCAATTTGTGGGAAAAGGATTCAAATATTCAAGCATTTTGTAAAATGCCTAGAGATTTTCAGGAATATTATAAAATGCCTGACTGAAATAGGCATTTTGTAAATTGACTAAAATTTCAGGCATTTAACAAAATGGGGGTTCAAGCTGTCAAGGAAATGACACAGACATTGATTCGTGCTCTATAAAGTTGTGTCCAGGTAAATTTTAGAATTGTTTAATTCAGTAAATATATAGTGTATGTTTGTATTCCGTTCTACTGAGTTAAGTGTATATGACTTTGTACCTTGACCAGTAGAGTGGTGCTTACCTGTGAGAGTGAAACAATGTGAATAATAATACATATAGACAGAAAGTGAAAATATATTTATTCTATCTGTTTGTGTTTTAATTCATATTTCAAAGATTAAATGAAATAAAATTAAATGAATACAGAATATAAAACTATAATATGACGTCCTCCGTTGGCTATATAAACAATGTAATAATTAAACTACGGATATATCTTAATTCGCACATGCGGATTATCGGTCAAGCTATGGGCATTATTCAAAAGTGATGTCATGTATTTGTTCAGGGCCGTTGTGCATACTAACATTACAAAAATCAAATAATTATTTTGTTATCAAAGAAAGAAAATACATTCCAATTTGTATTTGTGTCCTCGTAAATTGATGTTGTATTCAATATATTTCTGATATCGCTAATTATTTAAAAAGAAAGACATTTTGCAACATGTATTATCTGTATGTTTTCTCTCTAAATATGTAGTTTATTTTTGTACATGTACACGGAAAATGAAGATAATACAACATGTCTGTATATCAAGTGGATGTGACTTAGCAATTATAGTTCTATGCGAACGCCAATATGGCGCACATATATTGTCCCTCGCTTATGCATTCTAAAGATTCACTTTCAATTCATGTTTCGTTCTTTCGCTTTTCATACTGCTTACGACAGTGGATTATTCGTGAGGGAATTGTATATTTTCAAATGTATCGGCGCCTGTACATATTAAACTGTATGCAATGCATTGTAGTGATGCAGTTAAGCATGCAGATCTTTGCTGTGTGTAAAAATGACATTTTACAGAAACAAAGCTAGAATGATGTCAATACCATTTCAACATTTTACTAATATCTAGTTTCTGTGGTGGGGTCACAGATAATTACATATCATTCACCATATAAATATTCACGAGGTCACTGAATGGACCGAATAGACCATATCTGTCAAGTAAATCTCGCCATGGGCGGTAATTTATCTCGCTGATGGGCACCTTTTGAATAGGTAAATAAAAACTAACTAACATATACGCTCGCAACAACATCGGCCGCTCTACATAAAATAACATACGACAACGATAGTATATTTCATGATGAACCTCCCTTTTCACAGTAGGATCCGAGGATGACAACAGTTCGGCAACAATTGGTATTGGAGCTGGCATTGGATCAACAGCTGTAGTCATAGGATTACTTATTGTATTTATTTATATTCTGAAGCGATATAGACTTAGAAAACTAGGTATGAATAAGCATAGATCTAAATAGATTGAATATGCATATATTTAAATAGATTGAATATGCATAGATCTAAATAGGTTGGATATGCATAGATCTAAATAGATTGAATATGCATAGATCTAAATAGATACATGAGTGAATTGACGAAACAAGGACAGTTACTCATGTTACAAATCCGCGGCTGGTCATATTATGGGTGACATCGGAGAATTGCAAGCAACAATACATGTACAACAAGACTTCTATGCAATTAATAGTGTCTTGCATATATCATTAAAAAACGATGACCATATTTATGCCATTACAGTAAGAAAAAATCCAATCTACAACAAAGCAAACTGGTCCTTTTTTTTTAAATGACTGCTTCAGTATATGCTCTAAGCTCGGATTGGTCAGTTAGTTAATATATCATTAAGGGGAAAGCACTGGTACATGCATATGTAAGCTTTACCATATAAGTCGACTACGATGAACATGTAATGTCACATTATATGAGATTATCACTGTTTAACTCTATCTGTTTTAAAAGTTCATTTGAACACTCAACTCCATATTTTATTTATCATATCTGACTCAAATATATGTGTATGCATTCAAAGTCAACAATTATTACATAAACAGTACATATGTTATTTGTAGTGTAATGCACATTGAAGAACATGCATGGAAAATTTGAGACACGTGTGCATGTTTTCCCTTTTATTTATAGGACAAAAATGCTTAATTCCGTACAGATATTAAAGTGAAAGTCTGATAAAAAAAAGAGTAAAAAAAATAATAAAAAAAAACAAGACAAAAATAAAAAACAAAAACAAGACAAAAATAAAAACAAATCAAAAACATATTAAAAACCATGAGTCAAAACATCAAATATCACGAACTGCAGACAAACCAATGTTGAGTTAAGGTTCTCCGGCAGGGTTGGCAATATTTGTCACATTAATGGCATACCGATAAAGTTATTTCCCAAATGCATATAAGGAAACAGAAAATATTAAGTTCATATGGAAAGCATGTCTACAAATAGTTGAAACACAATGCTTCAGTACGTATCTTATCAGAAATAATTATGTCGGAAAATGGAGAAGAAAATGGAAAAATGATTTCAACGGAATCGTGGCTGATTTACCAACAAACTCTACGACAATGATAACCGTGTTTTGACTGACTCATAATAATAAAATTATGATATGATTATGAAGAAGAGAGTGAGTGAGTGAGTGAGTGAGTGAGTGTTGTTTAACGCCAATGGGCAATGCTTACAGATATATCATGACAAGAACAAGTTACATATTCGATGAGATGATATTGATGTCTGCTTTGTTGGACTTAGTGCTAGTTTACTGAAGCAACAGTTCGCGGGTAGGCATAATTCTCCACTCTAACACATTATTCTTATTCTGAGCCAACCAGTCTTTGGTCTTTCTCCTTAGTGATGCGTGATTTGCAGAGAAGCAAAATATACCAATTAAATAGTCTTTGGTTTGACCCGACCGTGTTTCGAACACACGATATACCGCACTCGAGACGTGCACGCTGACCATTACCCCACCATTGTGTTATATGAAGAATGAGAATAGTAATACCAAGTAGTCAAGAGAACTATACAAGTTAGAGGTTTGAAATTTATAAATAATAACCGTAATTTAACGAATTTAAAACATAATTTATTTTATAAAGCTTAATTTATATTTATAGCAGAAAGTGCAATTTATGACACAACTGGAGACACTGGGTGAGTACTGAATACATTCAACAAACAAAATAACAGCTAAAAGTGCAAAATTAAAATAATGGTGTGTTTCCGTATTATTAATGTGAATGTAGGCATTTTACTCACATTTGGAAAACACTTACTCGAACGTATCATTTCCCTAAGAGGGGAGGGGGGTTAGTCCCAAGGAACTAGTTCAGCAGCCACTTTTCAAGGCAGGAAGGTGATAAGTCACATGCATGTGTTTTTAGAAATGTCGCTTTTGCCTCCTTGTCTACGATATATCTATTGTATTTTTGAATTGTTTTGATGGTGTGGTATTTTTGTTCCTCCGTTTATTATCGTTATGGAGCAAGATAAACGAAATGTACCAATACATTTGAACATATAGCTGTTGTCGACAATATACCCAATCATAGCAAAACCAACCACTCCTCTGTCAACCCCCACCCTATAGATCATCACTTTAAAATTATATCAATATTACCATACTGTAGAAAGAGTGGGACAATATACTGGTCAATGGATTTTAAAAGTTACAGTCAGAAATAAATATAAAATACAAACCCGAAGTAGTGTTAGAAAGTTCTATGAACAATTGTTACCGTTTTGTGATACTTAGTATCTTTGATTCACAAAACCATTCATTGGTGTTAATGATGATGGGAGACATATTTCATACGTAGATCAATACTAAGTTATAGAAACAGTTGATATCTATGTCACGATATAAATAGTAGGCTAGTTCATGTTATGATAAACCCTGATATCATATGATGACGATGAAAGTGTTTCCTGAGTGGTAGTTTCTTTGATATGATAGATTAACTGCTAAATATAGATATATTTGATTATTTTGATGTGACTTGAGGTTCAACTTTCAATTCGAGATTTTGGGCAAGATGAACACAGGATTTTCATGTTGGTAGGTGTTGAGTTCCAGCCAGAACGAATAACTATTTAGTAACTTGTCTCCAATAAATAACAGTTATGTCACTTTAGTATAAAAGTGTTTATGTGTCTTGTCTTGTAGATCCTCCAACTCAGATTTACATATATATAGTGGATTACAACAGAATACAGGTCTGTAGAATGATTGTGGTAAAATGGAACTTTTACATATCTGTTACTTATTTATTCAAAGCATTAAATACCGTGTTCATCACACAAAAACTCATTAAAATAGGAAAACGATAATTTTCCCTTACAAACCTATACAATCTTCTTCTGAAACTGTTTAGGAATATGCTTAGTTATTGATTTAGATTACTGTTGGGATGTGTGGGTGATTAGATGCTTGGAGGCTATAGAGAAATAACCTGTTACTAGCTATGTCATGGCGACAAAACGTTCCCTATTGATAAGATATTAAGCTTTGATATTGATACTACTGATACACAGAATCAACAGTTGTTCCGTGGAGACATCATCCCGACACAAAACAAACCAATCACAGATCTCAATTAACACTTTACTAACGCGATATTGGCTGAATTGTAACCAATGTCAATTTTATAGTCTTTGTTTTTTGCCTGGAATTTAACCCACGATCGTTCATGCACAAACCAATACGGCATAGCGGTTTTAACTTGTATTTTCTCCTGACTTTTATTTATTATTCGCATTTTCTTGGAAAATTGATATACGATATAAAGAAAAATACCTTCTCAGTTTTCTTATGCTGAAGAGATAAAACAGAGTCATTTGATGGTGTGTCTTTTAAGCAACTAAACACTTCGAAGAGATCAATTATAAGTTCTAATTGTATGCAAATGAAGTATTTTAAGTTTTCCGTTTAATCTGTTTTTGTTTATTACATGTATATTTATGTTAGATTGTTTCCCTCGCATCAACGTAAACTTTCCCCAATACTTCAATAAATGCTTCAGGTGTCTCAAAGTTAAAATCCCTTCCGGTAACAAATAGGTTATGTAAAACATATTGTTGTCGCCTCCGTGGCCTATTTGTGTTACCGTTAACGTTAGTTGAGTTTCACATCTTTGACACCGCCATTACTTTGTTTGCCTATAGTAATTACGTATTGTGTGTGTGATATAACACGTGTTCGTTCAGAGGCTTGCTGGTGGTTACATACCGGTAAATAAAGGAATTATTCACCGGGCAACAGTATTAAAAAATATTTTTTAGAAACAAATGTCCAAATTATATCATGTGACTCTCATTACAATTGGCCAATGGATTAATTGTTTTCTTTTTTCTAATGTATATAATAAACCTTTGCACAGGTAGACATCAAAACAGAAATGATACTGACAACAATACAATGAAAGTATTTTCTTGATATTATACTTAATATAGTTGGAAATATTGATTACTTCTTCTTTATTGTAGAATCACCGACGCACAGACAAAATAATGTCATTTACGTAAACACGAATATCTGAAGAATCATAAAAAACAATTCATATTACAGACGAGTAACGCTAATATGAGAAATATGTTTTGTTATTCAGCCAAAGACTACCTCAGAGTGATATTGACTTATCGCTATTTGGAGGAGTGAATAAAGAAGTGAAGGCTAGAGGGCTAGCTATAAATCTTCCTCTCTTCGTACATGCAGTGCAATATATACACTTATTGTGTTCTGTATAGGCATGTGTAATATAGAGAAGGCGTATTTATCTTGTATAACCGGTGTCGAATCGCTTTGTTGTTTTATGACAATAAAACATGCTTAAATTAAATTATGTGTAATACTGTTGAGAAATAAGTCACTATCTCTATAGTGAAGTCTTTTGATTTAATAAGATCTGAACATACAATTTATATTTTGCAATTTGACACAATAACACAAGTGTAAAAATAGATAAAATTCACTCAACTAGTATTTGAATGGTATGATACATATTACATCTAACAACTGTGAATTTTGTATTTACAAACACAGTATGATATCATATAATTGTAACCACGAACGTCGTTGTAGTGGGGATTTCATAGGAAAAATAATTACTCCGTTGACCGTTGAATTGTTGAAATATCAGAGAAATGGCAACTACACATTGATGGTTTTGGAAATGCAATATTTCCATATTAGTAATAGCAGTAGATTTTGACCCCAGGTCAATAAAAATTAGACAATCTGAAATACAAAATGAAAAGTTATGCTCTTTTGTGGTCCTTATGATATTTATTTCAGATCCTACTTCATGTATATGTGTGATTTTATTGATTCCTTAGACAATTTAAATACACGCACTTACACATACACACACAAACAAGGTTAAGGAGATATATAGATTCTCCTTCAGTTGCCTGTATTTTACGATATTCCTCCACTCAAGAGAGTTAAATTAAAAATTTTAACCACAGGCCGTCAGGAGAGTGGTTAAAATTTTAAATTTAACTCTCGAGAGTGGAGAAATATCGTAACCCACATGGGCAACTGAAGGAGAATTTGTTTCTCCCATTATTCAACACGAACTTTATTTCAAAATCCTTTGGCGGACATCAACATAATTATGTTGCTAAGACACGGGGAAAGGCACGAGACATTGTAATCCTCTAGAGGATAACATATTTTTCCACCACTTGTTCAGCGGATTAAAACGCCGTAATAATGGGAGAAATATTGTTCCAGTTCTGTTTATTTAAAGGCTTCCATCTGTATATTCTCTGCAGAATAAAAGTTATGGTCAACCATCTCACTCGGCACTCATATGGGTCAGATTACATTTCAATTCAAACAGATGAAAACAACATCCATAAGATGAAGAACAGTTAGAAAGATCCATCGAGAATGAACTGAAATGGTTGCATCTTCAAATAGGAAATTTATACCTGAAGAAAAACAAACTTTCCACTAACTAACTATATTGAGTAGAGACGTAGATGTTACATCTTTTGTCTTAGTTTTCATGGACAACCTTCTGATATCAATGCCACATGCTTGGAAGATGTAAGGTAGCTTATTTTAATGGATAACAATCTGATACCAATATCACAATTTGGAGAGGTGTAAGGTAGTTCAGCTTATTTTGATGGTACATGTATGAAATATTGGGAGGGGGTGTTGTAGGATTGTATATTTTCATGTATAACGCTTTGATGACTATATCAGAAAATGAAAAAAATGTAAGGTAGCATATTTACTTGGAAAATATTATGATACTTATACCATGTAATGAAGGACTATCATGTAGCATATTTTCATGGATGACCCTTTGATGCCAATGTCACAGACTAGGGAGACATAATGCAGCTTATTTTCATAGATAATCTTACAATGAAGAGAATTAGGGGAAATCATGATTTCTATCTATAGCATGTAATAAAGGATTGTCAGGTAGCTAATTTTCATGAATATTACTTTCATACCAATAGCACACACATGAGTAATGCAAGGTAGTTTATTTTCACGGATAACACTTTGATACCTACGTCATACCATGAGCAGATTCAATGTAACTTATTTTCATGAATACAATTTCGCTACCTGAATCACACACCGGCATCATTTTGAGTAGCTTATTATCACTTTCTGATACCTATGTGAAACACTGGAGAGATGTAAGTTTTCACTAACAACATTTTGTTACCTGAATAGTGAATCTCACGCTGGCGAGACATAAGATAGCTTATTATCATGGGCAACCTTCTGAAACTATATATATAATATATATAGATATCATACAATGAAGAGACGTAAGGTAGTTTATTTCCATGGATACAAATAGTATGCGTATGCTATTTACTGGAGAGATGTAAATAAGTCATTTTCACGGCTAACCTTCTGATACATATGACACGAGTTTGAGAGATTTAAAGTAGTTTATTTTTATTGATAACTTTGTGATACCTGTTTCGTACAACGAATAGGAGTAAGGTAGCTCCATTTCGTGGATAATGTAAAATTCATATATGTATTATATACATTACATAGATACAAAGGAAGGATATAAGGTAGTTTATATTTTAATGCAACAAATCAAAAATGTAGCAAATTGTTAAGGATATTAAAAAACAACATGTCTAGAAAATAAGGCCAACATCATTTAATGAATTTTTTAATTCATATAAAATATAATATGATGACAATTTCTTAAAATTGGTAGTTACTGGGCTGGTGATGCTATCACGGAACTAATAGTTCATGCACCAACAGTGCTATCGACCCATTAATTTCGGAACATACAAACGTTGAATTATTGCACCATATGCGGATTTCAACAACTTATGTCTCATCAGTGAGGATTGAAGTCAAATGAATGAAAATCCCCCAAAAATATTAAATGACGAAGAGTAATAAAACACAAATTAAGAACTCTTATAGCAAACTTGCAGCTAAAATTAAATAAAGCTAATAAAAACCCACCCTGAACCTAACAAGTAGTTGTTATTTTTATACCAATATACCGATTTTGTGACTGAATCGTTTCAAAGACGTAAATGAGTGAATGTTGTTTAACTTTAAGCGACGTTTAGTTCAGCTCTATCGTGGAATGACCATATTCATTTTGCTTATGAGATGGTGCTATCCACTTTGTACTAGGCCAACAGAGTTGAATTTTAATAGTGCTAACTCATTAGAACAACAATGTACGTAGAATATGTCGCTCCATTGGGTACAGTATACCGACTCCGAACCAACTAGTCTTTGCCTTCATTCTTTTACCGCTATGTGTTTATATCACTTTTATAGTCTTTCGTTTGACCCGATGTCTCGGACACACGATCTACCCACGTAGATCTACGGCACTTGATACGATTACGCTAACCATTACACCATCGTAACTCTGTATAGATTGTTTATTATGAAAACTAACCTTCTTGATACGTTCGAATATGTCGGAAAACAGACCATGTATTATTTAGTTCATAATAGCAATTTATTTAAATTCGTTTTCAAATATATATATCTCTATATTTTTATAACTTTTATTAGACTTGAATGTATTTAGATTTGTAAATCTATTATAATAAATAAAATAATGGATTGTTATCCAGATGTAAATGAACAGGAGATTGGTATATCTATTTCGGGGATGATACTTCTTCTCTTCCCCAACCGACCCCCATTTCATTCACAAATTATATCTGGAAAAGACTTATATCATTTTTTTTTTTTTTTTTTTGTATTTGTTTTCTAGACTTATATTAATTTATCAGAACTTGGCAAAAGGGGAATAACTGGAATAGTATTCTTAAAGTATTGTTGAGATAGCAAATGTTCATGGCTATCATTTGGAACAACTCTGTGGTTTAGGAAAATTTCATTCCAAATGACAAAAAGTAGCTTGATTTTATTGTAGCTTAGATTCGTCCGACACCGGGTGTAACATGATTGGATTTTTTGCCAATCAGACAGATGTCATCGTACTAGTATCTGACAAAATAAATCAGTAAAAAGTGTCAACATATTCCTTCTGAATAGAAGATCATAGAATATATATTTACGGTATTCAATTTATTTCTATTAGGATTAGGGTTAGGGTTATGGTGTTTAACCACGGACCTATTGCAAGTCACTGAATATAATTTTGTATCGAGTACACCTCGCCATTAGAGGGATTCGAACTAACAACTTTAGTGGTAATAAAGTAGTTCTAAATCCAACTATTATACGATCACAACCACGACTGTCCCTATTTTTTCTATTAAAATGTAATGACAGATGAGAAAAAGAAAGCATGTAGATAATTAGTCTGTAATTCATGAGGTAAATATCAGTTGCATTGAGTAAACTGATATTGTTATAATAAATGTCAAATATTACAAAATAACAAATATACATATTTAAGCAACCAAAAATGAGGGGGGAGGGTGTCAGCCAGATATATAGTTTATCATTTGACCGAGTAAAGCAACAAAGAAAGTGTATTAGATATACCCAACATCAAAGAAACAAAACATAAACATTACCTGATCGCGACACGATTAAATAAACAAACTGGTTTTAATATTTTCTAAGGGCAAGCAAATAATCAATTGAATATAGTATATATATTGTGTGGAACTGTACGGTCTAGTAGACAAGTATTTAAATTGCAAACAGGTATCTACTTCCGTGTTAAGGTTTCAGAACTGACTAAAATATTAAAATGTTAGGACTAATTTTATTACTAGTTTTCAAAGTTTGCTCATCACTCGATGGTAAGTGGTTATTTAGAAAGAAAAGTATTTGTAGCTTAAAATTTGTAATTTATCAAATAGTGTGTAATATAAACACAAACAGCATATCCCCATAGACATGTACAGCTTTTTAAAACCTTTCATTTGAATTCGTAGCTGTTCAATGCTTATAGTTTCTTCAATCTTTAACTTAAACCGTCATATAATTTTATATAACGGCATAAAATTACACTTATGATATCATACGTTGATAATATGTGTTTAATTTGTACCCAAAGTTCTAACATCAAGATCATGTAACTGACATAAATGTTCTCATTCAGATGATCATTGCTTGGTCAATCAAATTACCGCTTTTCAAATCTTAATTTGTAAAGCTGAACTGATTTGATGACTCTAATTTTCATTCATCCTTGTGTCCTTACAGCACGACTGATCAGCACAGCATAATAAGTGCAGCATGCAGAAATGCATACCAACACTGTATCGAATTATAGTAACTCTTCCAAGCGAAGCAAAATTTCTTCTATGTGTTAAACAATTAATATAAGCATTCCATATGTGAACAAGTGTGATCACATTCTATGAATCTGATGTACAACGTTAACGCTTTAATGCTTACTTGTGTGTACTAAAGATAATGATAATTTGCCACCTTTTCAGTCAGTTATCAATTTATATATAAAGTTATTTGAACCTGCTCATCTCCAGATTGATGTCAGACCTGCATGCACAACATATCAGAAAGTGGATGGCAACTTACGCCTCTTTACTACGTGAAAAGCATAGCAATATAGAATCGACTTCTGACGGAGCTTAATTTCCACATTCTTTAACGTGTCGGAGTTTGCAAAGTAGATTCAAATGTGTATACCTATCTGGTAGTAAGCATGACTTATCAAAGGCTAAGACCAATAAACAATTATCCCATATATGTACGCATGAATACAAATGATAGTATTATCATATAGTTGACAGGTCGAAAGATGACTGTTTAAAGCGGTCGACAAAAATCTCGAAAATTTTCTGCTTCTTTTTGTTGGCGTTAAATCGGGAATTCCTCAAGAAGGATATCTAGAACCAAAAGAAATGAAGGTTTATCAAACGTTTTTGTTTTCAGTTAAAACAATTTCTTTTGAGAAAGCAAATTGCGTAGATATTGTCACAAATATGTATGGACACTGTTACATACATAGGACAATACTTGCAAAATCTCAAAAACAAATAAATAAGTCTTGTGTAATATATTTTTATTACAATCATTACAACATTATTTATCAATTAGTTGTTTATTTCGTTTCATACAAATATGAAAAGATGGTGAGAAACGACAAAACACTGCTTGCCAAACTTTCATATAATATTAATGTTGGTACTTGTGCCATTTATCCTTTGTATAACAGCATAGATAAACACGAGAAAACATTCTTTAGTCATTCCCTCATTGTTTTGTTTATTTATTTTTGAAATGTCATTTGTTTTTTCTGTAAGTAAATGATACTTATAATTTACTGCTTAACAAATTTGAACTTATTTCAGTGGAAGCCATATCAGGAGGTACTACTACATTAACATGTCCATCGGAAGGGTCGTCTTTCCAATGGCAACAGTTGGTGAATTATAATTGGTCTACACTTCAGCAAGGAGATAAATACGGGAATGTGAATACTGCATCTCTGATTATATATAATGTTGACCCAGGTGACGACGGTAATTATCTTTGCAGAGTTGATTCACGACAAGGATATACCATTATACAAGTTACTGTTATAGGTAAGTAAAGTAGATAAGACAAGGGAAGTCCAGCGAAAGCAATATGCATTAAGAAGTAAACCGCAAACATAACAGAACAAATAACAAAGTGAATGTTCGTGCACAGACTGTATTTACCATGTCGCTCTATCTCAGCGAAATCATTAACAAAACGTTTTTAATATGTTTGTATTATAAATGTCCTGTAATCGGATGCAATTAAAAAGTTGTCTATTGTTAGCAAACGGATTTTTACAGAAACTATGAATTACATAGCATTTGGAAAGCGGGACTCAGAGTATACGCTGTTTCTGTTTATCTCGGGGTAATTTGCAGTTCAACAATATTATACATGCAAAACATAAAGTTCGGTAATGGATATCTGCAATATTGTTATGCTTAATTGCAACATTCCAAATAAAATAGAAAACAAATTATACTTCACTGTATGTTTTATAGTTGTATGGGTCCACTAGATATGTATTATAGTTTATGGTTTCAACACATCTTAGTGAACAAGATGCGATCATGCCAGTGTTTCGTCAACACTTACATATAACTTGGTGAGCAGGATGTCATACAGAACGATCCAATCTTGAACTTCATAGAAAGTATATTTAATCATCGTGACACAGAAGTCGCCGTACATGCTACATGCATGTTTAATATAAAGATAGTTGATGGCCTCAAACATCAAAAAAGTACACAAGGCCATCGTGCGACTCAATAGTGAAACAATGGTCATCTTCGAAAAATAATATAATTCCCAATACAATATTGCGTCATCTGTACCGAATAACAAGGTGTTGATATCTTCTGAAAAAAAATGTTTGAAAGATTATATCATTTTTAGTATTATCTATATCGAAGATACAAAAGATAATAATTTGATTTGCCCATTCTAATACCAAATATAGAAATATGGTTTTTAATAACTGGAGACAGCAACATCCGGGTTATAGCATGTATAATAATGTTTTCTATGTAGAGTTTGTGAATCACTTTTTAATCTAATTTCAGTGATAGCAATAGAAGGAAGTACAGCTACATTAACATGTCCACTACAAGGCTCGTCTTTCACATGGCTGAAATCGAATCACTCTTATTGGTCTATACTAGAACAAGGTGCTAAATACGGGAATGTGAATACTGGATATCTGGCTATCTATAATGTTGATCCACATGACGGTGGTACTTATTTATGTAGAACTGGTAATCAACAAATGCAAATGAATATTGTCTTTAGAGGTACGCAAAGTAAATTAGAAAAGTGCAGTCAAACGAAACCAATACATGCATATGCATTAAGATGAAGCTCGGCAAATATTTCAGAAAGAATGAGATATAAAATGTTATATTGTGTATGTTGCTTTCCGATCTCAGTGTAATGTGCAATTTTACACAATGTTCTACATATGCAATACAGTGTTCTACTATCCTCCGTAATATTTTCCATTTTTTGTTACGTTACGAAATTATACATGTAGCTTTGTTTTCATTGAGTATAGCAAATCAAAAGATGAAACATTTAAATGATTGCAAAGTGAATTTAGCATCATGTATTTTTCTAACGACGTTTCAGTATAAAAGCTGGAAACTCTGTGAGTCTGTTCATAACTTAAAAACACTTAATCACGTTTATGCAAAGTGGAACGCAACTTTGATGATATGACTGACTATGGATATACGGTTTGCATATACTATCAGAAAGGTGTGGTGTTTATTCAAATTGATCATCTGAATGCAGTTTCACGAAGTGTACAATGTACGTATGACGTGCGCTAAAGGTAGGCACATTTATTTGCAGATATTTACACCGTCTATGAGAATCATCTTTTCATCAAGATTTCACCACCTAATCTACCATAACTATCCTTCATAGTAAAATTACCACTTAAGGACGATATCAAGCAATACTTTCCTTAGCACTAACATGACCACTAAATGACAGTATTGACCATGACTTTCCTTAATACAAATAGAACATATAAAGTACCTTATTGACAATGACTGTCCTTAATGCGAATGACTTTATTCTGCATGACTGGTCATAATACTAACATGAGCTCTGAATGTCATAATTAACCATGATTGTCCTTAATACAAGTAGGACATATAAATTATCTAATTGACCATGACATTTCATAATACAAATAGGACATATAAAGTACCTTATTGACTATGACTGTCCTTAATACATATATGACAAATAAAAAAACCTTATTGACCATGACTTTCCATAATACAAATAGGACATAAAAATGACCCTATTGACCATGACTTTCCTTAATACAAATAGGGCATATGAAAAACCTTATTCACCGTGATTTTCCTTAATTCAAATGGGACATATAAAGGACCTTATTGACCATGACTGTCCTTAATACAAATAGGACATATAAAGGACCTTATTGACCATGACATTCCTTAATACAAATAGCACATACAAAGGACCGTATTGACCATGACTGTCCTTAATGCAAATAGGACTAATGAAAAACCTTATTCACCATGACTTTCCTTAATACAAATAGGACATATAAAAGACCTCATTGAGAATGACTGTCCTTAATGCGAATGACTGTATTCACCATGACTGTCCTTATTTCAGTTAGGACATATATTAAACCTTATTGACCATGCATTTCCTTAATACAGGTAGATCATATAGAAACCTTATTGAGAATGACATTCCTTAATACAAATAGGACATATAAAAGACCTTATAGACCATGACTGTCCTTAATAAAAGTAGGACATATAAAATACCTTATTGACCTTGACTTTCATTAATACAAGTAGGACATATAAAAGACCTCATTTACCATGTCGTTCATTAATACAAATAGGACAAATAAAAGTCCTTATTGACAATGACTTTCCTTAATACAAATATAACATACAAAAGACCTTATAGACCATGAATGTTCTTAATAAAAGTATGACAAATAAAAGACCTTATTGACCATGGCTGTCCTTAATACAACTAGGATATATAAAGCACTTTTGACAATGACTTTCCTTAATACAAATATGACATATAAGGAACATTATTGACAATGAATGTCCTTAATACAAGTAGGACATATAAAATACCTTATTGACCATGACTGTCCTTAATGCAAGTAGGACATATAAAAGACCTTATTGACCATGACTTTCCTTAATACAAATAGGACATATAAAAGACATTATTGACCATGACTGTTCTTGATAAAACTATGACATATAAAAGGCCTTATTGACCATGAAAATCCTCAATACAAGTAGGACATATGAAAGACCGTATTGACCATGGCTGTCTTTAATACAACTAGAATATATAAAGCACTTTTTTGACCATGACTTTCCTTAATACAAATAGGACAAATAAAGTGCCTTATTCACCAAGACTTTCTTTAGTACATATAGGACATATAAAGGACCTTATTGACCATGACTTTCTTTAATACAAATAGGACATATAAAGAACCTTATTGACCATGACTGTCCTTAATACAAGTAGGATATATAACATATCTTATTGACCATGACTGTCCTTAATGCAAGTAGGACATATAAAAGACCTTATTGAATATGACTGTCCTTAATACAAGTAAGACATATAAAAGGCCTTATTGACCATGACTGTCCTTAATACGAATGACATTATTCACCATGACTGGTCTTGATACTAACATGACCTCTAAATGACCTAAATGGCACTGATTGTCTTAATACAAATATGACCACTAAAGGACTTTATTGATCATGAGTGTTCTAAATACTAATATGACCACTAAATAATCTTATTGTCGATGACTGTCCTTGATAGTAACATGACCAGTAAATGGCAGTATTGATCAGGAGTGTTCTAAATACTAACATTACCACTAAGTAATCATATTGTCATGACTGTCCTTAATACAAATAGGAAATATAAAAGACCTTATTGACCATGACTGTCCTTAATACAAATATGACCTATAAAGGACCTTATTGGACATGACTTTTCTTAATACAAGTAGGACATATAAAAGACCTCATTGACCATGACTGGCCTTAATATAAATATGAACTATAAAGGACCTTATTGAACATGACTTTCTGTAATACAAATATGACATATAAAAGACCTTATTGACCATGACTGTCCTTAATATAAATACGACATATAAAGGACATTATTGACCATGAATTTCCTTAATACAAATATGACATATAAAAGACCTTATTGAACATGACCTTCCTTAATACAAGTAAGATATATAACATACCTTATTGACCATGACTGTCCTTAATGCAAGTAGGACATATAAAAGACCTTATTGATCATGATTTTTCTTAATAGAAATATGACATATAAAAGACCTTATTGACCATGACTGTCCTTAATACAAGTAGGACATATAAAATACCTTATTGACCATGACTGGCCTTAATATAAATATGACATATAAAGGACCTTATTGACCATGAATTTCCTTAATACAAATATGACATATAAAAGACCTTATTGACCATGACCTTCCTTAATACAAGTAAGATATATAACATACCTTATTGACCATGACTGTCCTTAATGCAAGTAGGACATATAAAAGACCTTATTGATCATGATTTTTCTTAATAGAAATATGACATATAAAAGACCTTATTGACCATGACTGTCCTTAATACAAGTAGGACATATAAAATACCTTATTGACCATGACTGTCCTTTATATAAATATGATATATAAAAGACCATATTGACCATGACTTTCCTTAGAACAAATAGGACATATAAAAGGCCTTATTGACCATGACTGTCCTTAATACAAATAGAACATATAAATGACCTTATTGAACATGACTGTCCTTAATATAAATATGACATATAAAGGACCTTATTGACCATGAATTTCCTTAATACAAATATGACATATAACAGACCTTATTGATCATGACCTACCTTAATACAAGTAGGATATATAACATACCTTATTGACCATGACTGTCCTTAATGCAAGAAGGACATATAAAAGACCTTATTGATCATGACTTTCCTTAATACATATAGGACATATAAAAGACCTTATTGACCATGACTGTCCTTAATACGAATGACATTATTCACCATGACTGGTCTTGATACTAACATGACCTCTAAATGAACTAAATGGCACTGATTGTCTTAATACAAATATGACCACTAAAGGACTTATTGATCATGAGTGTTCTAAATACTAATATGACCACTAAATAATCATATTGCCGATGACTGTCCTTGATACTAACATGACCATCACTGAAGCACATCATTTACCATGACTGTCGTTGATACTAAAATGACCACTAAATGACAGTATTGATCACGAGTGTTCTAAATACTAACCTGACCACTAAGTAATAGTATTGACCATGACTTTCCTTAATACAAATAGGACATATAAAACACCTTATTGACCCTGACTGTCCTTAATATGAATATGATATATAAAGGATCTTATTGACCATGACTTTCCTTAATACAAATATGACATATACAAGACCTTATTGACCATGACTGTCCTTTATACAAGTGGGACATATAAAAGACCTTTTTGAAAATGACTGTCCTTAATACAAATAGGCCATATAAAAGACCGTATTGACCGTGACTGTCCTTAATATAAATATGACATATAAAGGTCCTTATTGATCATGACTGTCCTTAATGCAACTAAGAAATATAAAAGAACCTTATTGACCATGACTGTCCTTAATACATGTAGGACATAAAAATACCTTATTGACCATGACTGTCCCTAATGCTGGTATGACATATAAAATACCTTATTGACCATGACTCTCCTTAATGCAAGTAGGCCATATAAAAGACCTTATTGACCATGACTTTCCATGATACAAATAGGACATATAAAGTACCTTATTGACCATGACTTTCCTCTTTACAAATAGGACATATAAAGGACCTTATTTAAAATGAATTTCCTTAATACAAATATGACATATAAAAGACCTTATTGACCATGACTGTCCTTAATACAAATAGAACATATAAAAGACCTTATTGACCATGACTGTCCTTAATATAAATATGACATATAAAGGACCTTATTGACCATGAATTTCCTTAATACAAATATGACATATACAAGACCTTATTGACCATGACCTTCCGTAATACAAGTATGATATATAACATAAATTATTGACCATGATTGTCCTTAATGCAAGTAGGACATATAAAAGACCTTATTGATCATGACTTTCCTGAATACATATAGGACATATAAAAGACCTTTTTGACCATCACTGTCCTTAATAGAAGTAAGACATATAAAAGACCTTATTGACCATGACTGTCCTTAATACGAATGACATTATTCACCATGACTGGGTTTGATACTAAAATGACCTCTAAATGACCTAAATGGCACTGATTGTCTTAATACAAATATGACCACTAAAGGACCTTATTGATCATGAGTGATTTAAATACTAATATGACCACTAAATAATCATATTGCCGATGACTGTTCTTGATACTAACATGACCATCACTGAAGCACTTTATTTACCATGACTGTCCTTGATATTAAAATGACCACTAAATGACAGTATTGATCATGAGTGTTCTAAATACTAACCTGACCACTAAGTAGTATTATTGACCATGACTTTCCTTAATACAAATAGGACATATAAAGAACCTTATTGACCATGACTGTCCTTAATACAAGTAGGACATATAAAATACCTTATTGACCATGACTGTCCTTAATGCAAGTAGGACATATAAAAGACCTTATTGACCATGACTTTCCTTAATACAAATAGGACATATAAAAGACCTTATTGACCATCACTGTTTTAATACAAGTATGATATATAAAAGGCCTTATTGACCACGACTGTCCTTAATACGAATGACTTTATTCACCATGACTGGTCTTGATACTAACTTGACCTCCAAATGACCTAAATGACCCTGATTGTCTTTAATACAAATATGACAACTGAAGGACCTTATTGATCATGAGTGTTTTAAATACTAATATGACCACTAAATAATGTTATTGCTGATGACTGTCCTTGATACTAACATGACCACCACTGAAGGACCTTATTTACCATGACTGTCCTTGATACTAACATGACCACTAAATGACAGTATTGATCATAAGTGTTCTGAATACTAACATGACCACTAAGTAATCTTATTGACCATGACTGTCCTTAATACAAATGGGACATCTAAAATACCTTATTGACCATGACTGTCCTGAATACAAGCATGAACACTATATGACCTTATTCACCACAAAGGTCCTTAATACTAGCATGACCCTTGAAGGAACTTATTGATCATAAATGTCCTTAATGCTAACATAGCCACTAAAGACCCTTATAGAAACAATAATTATAACAACTTACGCGTGTTCTCTATTAAAGATTGCGCTTATTTATTGTTGGTTTAATTTCAGCGATAGCCATATGGGGGAGTAATACTACCTTAACATGCACATTACCAGGTCCGAATTACAATTGGCAAAGGAGAACGGATCCGGGTTGGTCTAGCCCAATCCAAGCAGGAGCTAAATATGGGAATGTATATAGTGGTTCTATGACTATCTATAATGTTCAAACAAATGACGGCGGTAGATATCGTTGTTGGAATTATACCAATCTAGAACAGGTAGATGTTAGTGTCAGAGGTATGTACAGTAGATAAAACAAAGAAATCAATTTAGAAACGAATTAATGAATAATTCGGAAGCAATACAAAACCAAAATGATCTATCCGATGTTATATTGTGAATGTTTGTTTCTGACTTTTGACTGACCAAATATTACTTCGTTTACATGTAAAGCATATTATTGAGCGTCACAACCCGCGATACCAAATTGTAAGATGGGATCACTTCTACTGTATGTAACTAAAGTTTAAAACTCGACATCATAGTTGTATGTCCACGTGAGGGAACAACGATTTAAAGATGTATTTTGTTTGCTCAAAACTTAATCAGCAATACTTTTTCCACTGGTTATCCCTCATCATACTGAACACTAATACGATTTCTGTTCACTTAGCCGCATCCGTGGTGTTATAGTTACCATGCTGGTCTCCATTGAATTGAAGTTAGATCATGGCTTCGAGCCGCGATCGGGTCAAACCAAAGACTATAAAATTGGTATCCTAATTAGATTATCAATAACAAAACAGTGATTACAAGTCCTTACTAAACAGATGGATAACGATATGTTCACAATATTTACATAATTATTTAATCACAGGTCAGGTATTAAACAGGCACATAATATCGCAGTATTTACAAAATTTAGGTATCACAGAGACAAATATTATCACCATATCCGCATAACTAGTTCATCACAGAACGAGGTTATGCGAAATCACAGTATTTACATCATTTATTGTTTACAGGAACAAGGGTCCGTGCAAAATTTATTGACGGTGTTGGACTGACACAATAACATAAATAAGGCATCGGACACAAAATCGTCTTCCGCTTCATAAATGATAGAACATTTAGTTGTCTAAGGGACCGACCATTAAATTTGTAGGGGGGGGGGGGGGGGGGTTATGAGTTTTTGTTTCGTTCAGAATATTTTTTTCGGACATCACGAGAGTTAGAATATTTATTGTTTTTACCAGAATTTAACATTAGGTTATATGACAAAAACTCTGAATCAGAATAATTTGATTTCTTCCACCGAAATCAGATTATTTTTTTCGTGATTTCGCGCAAGGCTTTGTAAATTACAAAAAAGGTGCACTCGAAGTGCAGCCGCAGGTGATAAAGTTTACCAGTTGATTACCCATGGGCGGTGGTTCTCTCCGGGTACTCCGCTTGATCTTTAGCAGAAATATTGCTTAATATTGGCGTTATGCACAATCAATCAATCAATCAATCAACCTAAGTATGCTTTTTCATCATAAATCTGTGAGAATAACATAGAAGATAAATATTGAAAATCCTACAAGTATAAATGGATTTTTTACAAATGATTCAGTGGTAGTGAGCATTTCTGGTTTCAAAAACTTCATGAAATATACAACAAGAGTAAAACGTCATAAACTGTGTTCCCCACAACAAAGCTACATAATATCACATTGATATCTCTGCTGGTGGACTATTAGTCTCCGGATGTATCATCTACCCAGTAGTCAATGTTACTATCACTAGGTTGATACCTCTGCTGGTGGATTATTAGTCTCCGGAGGTATCATCTACCCAGTAGTCAGTGTAACTATCACTAGGTTGATACCTCTTCTGGTGGACTATTTTTTTCGAAGGTATCATCTTCCCAGTAGTCAGTGTTACTATCAATAGGTTGATACCTCTGCTGGTGGACTATTATTCTCCGGAGGTATCATCTACCCAGTAGTCAGTGTTACTATCACTAAGTTGATACCTCTGTTGGTGGACTATTAGTCTCCGGAGGTATCATCTACCCAGTAGTCAGTGTTACTAGCACTAGGTTGATACCTCTGCTGGTGCACTATTAGTCTTCGGAGGTATCATCTCCCCAGCAGCCAGTGTGTCGATACTGACATGGTTTATTAGATATGCTTATAATTGAAATTATACAGTTACTAAATAATGTAATTATTACTAAGATTATTGTTCTCCTCCCTCGGGCATATGTGACCATAGCCCGAGTTTTGGCTATCCTGTGTATGCCCTTATGGTGTTCTTTTTTTATTTGGTTTCCAATCTTTTGACTTTGAGCGTACATAATGGAGATTATTGCAGAAACGCCTAGTGTGTATTAAATGTGATATCTACGTTTTTATTATTATAATGTAGGATGCTATTTAACAATATTAGATGGAATAAATTGGCAACCGATATTTAACAGGGGCCGTCGTGGTCGTGATCATGTGATAGTTCGATATAGAACTACCCGTGCAATCAGTGCCTATCACCACTGACGTTATGAGGTCGAATCCCGTACATTGTGAGGTGTACTCGATACAACATTATGCGATAAAGTTTGTCAGTGACCAGCGACAGGTCGGTCGTTTTCTCCGAGTACTCCACCAATAAAATTTGTCGTGACGAAATGCCTAAAATATTGTTGAAAGTGGCGTTGAACACGATAAATCAAACTAAACCAAACCGATATATAGCAGATATCTTTGATCTTTTATTGCAAAAATAAACATTTTGTTTTAACTAGAAAGACCATAAGTAACTTTGCTCCATTAATAGTTTTTGCAGTTATTGACCACGCTAATGTTTATTTCCTTTTTTATAGCAAATGGAAACTGGAGTTCGTGGGAAAGCTGGATTTCATGTACAAGGACGTGTGTTGGAGGAACAAGGACACGATATAGATCGTGTAACAATCCAACACCAGATAATGGCGGTTCTCCTTGCCCAGGATTGAACTATGAAACGGTATCATGCTCTACAACTATCTTATGCACAGGTATTTCGATAATATGTTATCTTACATAATTAATTTATCACAAGGACGAATATTATCACAGTGTTTCGAAAATTAGGTGTTCACATCAATAGGTGATGTTAAGATATAATAATCACATAGAAAAATCACAAGGTCGAAAAGAAAATGTCCCAAATACCACTTGCACTCTTTATGAAGTGGTCTAACCAAGGATTTATATAGTAATATAAATCCTTGGTCTAACGTATGTTTTTTTCTATATCATCATAAAGGTCACAATAGAACAAAGTCAAATGGGTACATACTACTCATTTCATACGAAAATGTTTAAAGTGTTTGGTCAACTCATAATTCGAGAGAAACAACAATCATGTTCTATCCTGTTTTGACATGAAATCTACTAAATACTCAATAGTTGTGACCAGATATTTGGTTAGTATTATATTGTGCTTTTGTATATACTCTCAATTTATTGTGTATCCGATACTTTTTATATATATGTAGCATTTATACATAATTTTTGCATATGTGTAACGAGCGGAAGTAAACATTGACGAATGTAAATACAAATGGTGGCGACTTAAATTCTTGGTGACAGAAATCTTTCTTATTTGTTGTGTAGAAACAAGTAGTAGTGGAAAAAGACACTTAAAATCATTTATCCAAGGTTCAATCAAGTAAAAATCATAAAAGATTTAAAAACCACGCAAATATAGGGAAGTGATAAACAAACAACTTCTACACGCAAAGGGAGATAATCGTTAAATTATCATAAAACCAGGGGAACACCTGTGTTTTAGATTTTATTGAAGATATATATAAACAAAGTATATAATTTTAAACAATATTATAATGAAGCATTTTAACAGTATATGCACTATACATGACCGACTCCAAATTAATAAAATACCTTGAGAAGATCAATTCAAAGGCAGACCAAGGCCCTACAGGACCACGCATTAGAAAACTGCTTATTATATCGGACAGTAAGGGAAGATACCTACGAGAACATATACAATCGTCGGTAGGAAATCAAATCATATGGCAATGCAAGAGTGGTAGAACAACATACGAGAGTTATAACTGGCTATTACAAAACATAGATCATCAAATAGGACAACACGATAACATTCATGTCTACATCTGGCTAGCAACATGTGATCTTACTAGCTACAATCCACCATTTATATATCTGGCTTGAGAAAACAGTGAAGGTATACATCATATAGTTGACACATATCATCAAATTACTGAAATGGTGAATCATTACCCACACTGTAGAGTAACATTTCTTGAAACGCCTGTGTACTCGATATACGAGCATAGCAAATACAAAGGTCAAACAGACTCTGAATTCAAGAAGTTAGACAACGAACTCCTATCGCAAATTAATGAACTAAGCCAAAATTCCAGGGAAATAAATACTGGATTAAACAATATATCACCTGTATTCTCAACTGTTCTCAGCCGGCAGCACTGGAAAAACTCAAAGACAAAACAAACACCTCGAGATCAATATAATTATAACTTACTCAAGGAAGGACTCCACCCAGGTATAAATGTGGCAAAAGTTTGGTTAAAGAAACTGGAATTACAAATAAAAAAGGACTGTTGAGAAAACTTGCATTAGTCAACTGTGGGGGCATCCACAATGCACTTTTGTCGGTTAGATCATCTCCTTTATTTTGTATACACTATCTCTGAAACATTACCAGACAAAAACTTGGCAACGTGAAATAGCAATGGCAACCAATGGATCTATTGCAAAATATAAAAATGACAATAAACATCAAACTAGAAGCATGCGTGGCACATCTAGCTCGATTACAAATACGTACACTCTCAAAATAGACAAAGCGTTGAATAAAAAACTAGATGCTACCAAACGTCAACAAAGCGTACTGTATGGATACACCAGAGGAGGACTAGTTATAAGTGCTGATGCAGCAACATTTGAGCTATTAAAGATAGCCGCAAATATATATCATGAAAACCTCCCAGAATCACTTGGAAAGGCTTATATAACACAAAGCACTGACTCTACACAATGCCACAATGTGCAGACTACAATACGAGTACATGAACAAGAACAACCAGCATATACAACCAATCTGTATTTAACTAGTAGCAGAATCCAAGTAAATGGCAAAAATCTGACGCTATTTGTGGAAAGAGATATTACTGGAATTCATGACATTATTCATGCAGCCACATATAATGGCAACCAGATAAATCTGAATAAACTGAACAACATACTCGCCGAACAATTGCAACGTATAATAGGAACAAATACAACAACTACAAGCGTGCATAAACTCAGGAAGACACCAGCAACAAAACAACAAGAAATTGAAGATATATCATGTTGCAAATGCAGACAGAACTGTAAAACACGTAGCACATACTGAACTGTAGGCGAACATTGGATACACTACAAATGCGAAAAGCTTAATCCTGAACAGATAACAGCAATAGAAGCAACAACAACAGTAGACTATATATGTACACTCTGTTAGAATGGAAAATCTAATAGTTATGCTAATGCAATATCTATTCTAGATGAATGTAATCTAAGGTCAGATGAAGTAGAAGATGAAACTCGTTTTAATCTATGTGACAAAACAATTGACGACGAAAATTATGACTTATGTACATCATGTAACAACACATACCATTTGACGTGTATGGAAACTAACAACGATCACAAAACATGCTACTCGTGTAAATCATATATAGATGAATTGGAAACCAAAATGAGAGCGAAATCACTATTCTGAAAGAAACCAGCAGTAATAACAATAGATGTACTGACGCAATACAAATACAAAGTCAAAATATTCTGAATGAAAACCATTGCATCGATGCCGATAAATACGAGACATCACATACAAATATTTTACTACCAAGTTCAATATCTAAAAGTCATGATGAGGAATCCATATCAGCCAAATTAAGAGAACTACGAAATAAAGAAACAAAATTAAAAAAACTGAGCAAAGGAAAAGTAGAATAGAAATGGAAACGTATTGCAATAAACTCGAAGCTAAGAACACTGAACTCGAACTACTGGTAAAAACATTACAGAGGAGTATAGAACAACATGAACAGTCAAGTGATAATCCATCAATTGCACCTGTAAATGCAACTACAAACTCGGATATTAACTCTAGAATGAAAGAACAACTTAACAACAAGATATTGGCAGTACATGATAAAATTAAAAACATTTTTTTCGACCAAATCGATAAACAACTTGAGTTAGTCAACATTTCAATGAACAGTACTAGTCAAACAACAAATCAAATTAGTTCCGATTGCTATAAAGAAACGATTAAAATGAGCACGACTAGAGACAATATGCCCAAATGGAACATTGATGCAACAACGACTAATTATGACTACAGTCTGATCAACAATTCTCAAGATACATGTACCTCACAGACAATCCGAGAAGTTAAAACCCCACATATAATTACGCATGGTATAGCAACAGGTATTCCACTATACTACAAACAGAGAAGCTCAAGTAATGTAGCAAACTCATTTCGCCGACCTCAACGGCGAACTAAAGCATATAGGACACCGATTGTACAAGACCGAGAAAACTATTGACCAGCTATCAAAGATAACACTGACAGGGTGAATGCCAACTCTCCTTTCTTAGGTAAGACATGCCTCCAGCAGCATCTGAGATAGCACATATTCCAACTAATTTTAAGGGAGAAGGAGAGATACATATAGCGTCCCTGAATTGCAAATACTTAAAAACCAGTGCCTACATTATAGACGAGCTATTGAAACAACATCAAATTATCTTAATAAAAGAACATTGGCTATTTGAGACTCAAATCAACACAATTGGCGATATGAATAAAAACATCAATTTTGTCGGAAAAGGAGTAGATAAATATAATCCAGTCTTACCAAAAAGCATGCCGAGAGGATATGGAGGAGTCACAATTATTTGGAGGGAAAACATTGATCATTTAATAAAAATACTACCAGATGGCGCTGAAAGGATACAGTGTGAAGAAATCAATAGTAATAATGATACAAAATTAGTAGCTTCAGTCTATCTACCATCAAAAGGAAGCCATGACTATGTCGATGAATGATATGACTGTATAGACCAACTATATGAAATCTACCAAAGGTATCAAGGAACACATACAATTATAATCGGTGGCGATCTGAATGAAGACCTCAACAATGAAAAGACAAACAAGATGAACAAATACTTATTGCATTTTATCAAAGAGTGTGGCTTATCATATGAGTGTTCTGAATTAGCCTATTTCCTACATACCATCAACTACAAGTTCTGCACAAAGAAAGAAGTGCTCAACAATACTATCACAAATGTGTCAGACTATCATCCATTCTCTATCCAGAGTTGTCGTTCCTGCTACGCTAGACTCTATCTCTGTCAACGTTCATTTTTCAAGATTCTTGTAAAAGTTAGAAACAGTAAAACAAATGTACTTAAAATTGTTTTAATTATTGTAAATATCAATAAAGATGAAAATAAATCACTCATTTCAAATCAATTCTCTCTTACAAATGACCCCCCACCCCCCCCCCCCCCCCCCCCACCCCCCCACACACACACTTCTTGGAGAACTATTTCGCGGAGGTAAAAATTAAAAGTTAAAAACGATCACAAATCATTTACAGCTCAAAGGTTCCGGCTGTCACAAAGGGACTATAGCAGAGGTGATAAACTACAGAGGCATAAACGTCTTACCAGTCATCAATAAAATAATTGAAACCATAATTAAAAACCGGTCAAACCATAAAATACTGGAAATCCAGAATCCAATACAACGTGTATTCACTGATGGATCATCACCTTTAAATTCTGCTTTGCCAGTAGAAGAGACATACAGAAAAAATGCAGATAACAAAAATGAATGTCAGCAAGTATTACTGGATGCAAAATCGGCATTTGACGTTGTTATGCAGTCATTTGATGAGACGGTATACCATGCTGGAATACAGGTCAAACACTGGTCACTAATCAACAGTATGCACCAGAAGGCTAGTACTGTATGAGTTCTGTAAAATGGGAAAACAAGATATCACAACAATTTCCAGTAACTCAAGGAGTTCGCCAAAGAGGTATCCTAAGCAGTGACCTATGCAAAGTCTACATAATTCCTCTATTAAACAATATTAGTGACTCATATCTAGGAATGACAATCGGAGACGTAAACTGTAACGCTTAGTGCATGTGCAGATGATTAGTAGACGTGAACATGAAACACAAGTCATGATTAATATAGCACATGCATTTGCTACAATGGAAGGATACAAACTTCAGCTAGCTAAGAGTTTTATCATAAACATACAACCAAACAAGAGAAAGCAAAGTATGATGGATCATGAATATATTCTTGGAAAAGATGTAATGCCTAATGTCAAGCAAGCCGTTCATTTGGGAATAATAAGAACAAACACATTAGCTGACAACATGACAGTAAATGTAGAAGAGAATATCAAGAAATCTAGAAGAAGCGGTTATGGTTTATTTGGAGGAGGATTCCATTGCAACAATGGACTAGATCCTGAAACTCTAATACATTTATTCAACACATACATAACGCCAGTGTTAATGTACGATATGGAACTAATCATCCCAAAAACCACACCACTGGAACAGCTAAAACGATATCAAAAGAAGCTTCTCAAACAAGTACTATTAGGGACCGACCATTTAACTTGAAGGGGGGGGGGGGGGGGGGGGGTGGGGGGTTATAGTTTTATGTTTCGTTCAGAATTTTTTTTTCGGACAACACAAGAGTTGGAATATTTATTTTTTTGTCGCGCAAAGCGAAATTTTTTTCGAGAATTTAACATTAGGTTATATGGCAAAAACTCTGAATCAGATTATTTTTTTTTTCCTCCACCAAAATCAGAATATCTTTTTCAGCAACATTGGGAATCAGAATATTTTTTTTAGAAAAAAAACATACCCCCCCCCCCTTCAAGTTAAATGGTCGTTCACTTATTACCACCGAATACACCCGACCCAGCAGTTTATTTACTAACCGGAACATTACCAGTGGAGGCTCAACTACATATACGAGCATTAAGTTTCTTCAACAACATCTGTAACCAAGAAGAGAAAAGTATAGACAAATGATTAGTAAGGCAACAACTAAGGGACCGACCTTTTAACTTGAAGGGGGGGGGGGGGGTTATGGTTTTTTGTTTCGTTCAGAAATTTTTTTTCCGACAACACAAGAGATAGAATATTTATTTGTTTTGTCGTGCAAAGCGCGAAATTTTTTTCCAGAATCTAACATTAGGTTATACGACAAAAACTCTGAATCAGATTATTTTTTTTTTCCTCCACCAAAATCAGAATATTTTTTTCAGCAACATTGGGAATCAGAATATGTTTTTATAAACAAACCATACCCCTCCCCCCCCCCCCCCCCCCCCCCTTCAAGTTAAATGGTCGTTCCCTAAGAATAAAAACCATCAACAGTAACAGCTGGTTTATAGAAATTAAGAAAATGTTGATAAAATACAACCTGCAAGACCCATAGTACTACTTGGACGATCCTAAGACATTAAAGGCTGTGGATAACATCAATAAAGAGAGAAATTAAAAATTACTGGCAAGAACTCATAACTTCAATGGCTTCATACTACCCGGGATTGAAATACCTGAATTCCGCAGATTACCGATCGGGAAATATACATCCACTATTGAAAGTTAAATGCTCATCATCTATAGAAATAAGCAGAATTCCACCAACACTGAAAATAATAACAGGAACATATATACTGCAAACTCGACATCATAGTTGTATTTCCACGTGAGAGAACAACGATTTAAAGATGTATTTTGTTTGCTCAAAACTTAATCAGCAATACTTTTTCCACTGGTTATCCCTCATCATACTGAACACTAATACGATTTCTGTTCACTTAGCCGCATCCGTGGTGTTATAGTTACCATGCTGGTCTCCATTGAATTGAAGTTAGATCATGGCTTCGAGCCGCGATCGGGTCAAACCAAAGACTATAAAATTGGTATCCTAATTAGATTATCAATAACAAAACAGTGATTACAAGTCCTTACTAAACAGATGGATAACGATATGTTCACAATATTTACATAATTATTTAATCACAGGTCAGGTATTAAACAGGCACATAATATCGCAGTATTTACAAAATTTAGGTATCACAGAGACAAATATTATCACCATATCCGCATAACTAGTTCATCACAGAACGAGGTTATGCGAAATCACAGTATTTACATCATTTATTGTTTACAGGAACAAGGGTCCGTGCAAAATTTATTGACGGTGTTGGACTGACACAATAACATAAATAAGGCATCGGACACAAAATTGTCTTCCGCTTCATAAATGATAGAACATTTAGTTGTCTAAGGGACCGACCATTAAATTTGTAGGGTGGGGGGGGGGGGGGGGGGGTTATGAGTTTTTGTTTCGTTCAGAATATTTTTTTCGGACAACACGAGAGTTAGAATATTTATTGTTTTTACCAGAATTTAACATTAGGTTATATGACAAAAACTCTGAATCAGAATAATTTGATTTCTTCCACCGAAATCAGATTATTTTTTTCACCAACATTGGGAATCAGAATATTTTTTTAGAAAAAATATACATTAGACATTTGCTGTTTATAGATCATTCTTTATGTATAGTATTTTCCGTGGAAATGAGAAATATTGATTTCTTATGTTGTTTGCATGTAAAACTTGCTTAAAAATTTATGAAATGTTGGAAATTTCTATGTAAAACACTAGGGTGGAACGCAGTAATTACAATAACAAGAAATTAGATATATTCAATTTGTAACAAATAAAACAACACACACACAAAGAGGCAAGTGTATCTTCCTTATCTTCCTTATCTTAGATCACATAAAGGAGAAGGTTAAGAAAATTTTCATGTGCAATGATTTTTTTTCGGCCAAGAAAAACTTTATTAGGAGGGAAAAACATTAAGCCTGTTTTTGTTTGTTTTTTTCCTCAAATTAATGCGTGTAATATATACAGTGAATCAAACGATTTACTTTTTCTCACTTAAGCTTTCATACTTCATCAATTTTAGTTTTTTAAAAGAAGTATATAAAATATGTAAGATGAGTAAAATATTAGATGTTTTTCCCTCTAGAGTCTTCCTAAGTATAAGGGCCTGGGTGGCTCTTTAAGCTAGGTAGTTGGATTACCGAACAACTCATGCAAACCTAGCATCATTACGGCGTGATTTCGCGCAAGGCTTTGTAAATTACAAAAAAGGTGCACTCGAAGTGCAGCCGCAGGTGATAAAGTTTACCAGTTGATTACCCATGGGCGGTGGTTCTCTCCGGGTACTCCGCTTGATCTTTAGCAGAAATATTGCTTAATATTGGCGTTATGCACAATCAATCAATCAATCAATCAACCTAAGTATGCTTTTTCATCATAAATCTGTGAGAATAACATAGAAGATAAATATTGAAAATCCTACAAGTATAAATGGATTTTTTACAAATGATTCAGTGGTAGTGAGCATTTCTGGTTTCAAAAACTTCATGAAATATACAACAAGAGTAAAACGTCATAAACTGTGTTCCCCACAACAAAGCTACATAATATCACATTGATATCTCTGCTGGTGGACTATTAGTCTCCGGATGTATCATCTACCCAGTAGTCAATGTTACTATCACTAGGTTGATACCTCTGCTGGTGGATTATTAGTCTCCGGAGGTATCATCTACCCAGTAGTCAGTGTAACTATCACTAGGTTGATACCTCTTCTGGTGGACTATTTTTTTCGAAGGTATCATCTTCCCAGTAGTCAGTGTTACTATCAATAGGTTGATACCTCTGCTGGTGGACTATTATTCTCCGGAGGTATCATCTACCCAGTAGTCAGTGTTACTATCACTAAGTTGATACCTCTGTTGGTGGACTATTAGTCTCCGGAGGTATCATCTACCCAGTAGTCAGTGTTACTAGCACTAGGTTGATACCTCTGCTGGTGCACTATTAGTCTTCGGAGGTATCATCTCCCCAGCAGCCAGTGTGTCGATACTGACATGGTTTATTAGATATGCTTATAATTGAAATTATACAGTTACTAAATAATGTAATTATTACTAAGATTATTGTTCTCCTCCCTCGGGCATATGTGACCATAGCCCGAGTTTTGGCTATCCTGTGTATGCCCTTATGGTGTTCTTTTTTATTTGGTTTCCAATCTTTTGACTTTGAGCGTACATAATGGAGATTATTGCAAAAACGCCTAGTGTGTATTAAATGTGATATCTACGTTTTTATTATTATAATGTAGGATGCTATTTAACAATATTAGATGGAATAAATTGGCAACCGATATTTAACAGGGGCCGTCGTGGTCGTGATCATGTGATAGTTCGATATAGAACTACCCGTGCAATCAGTGCCTATCACCACTGACGTTATGAGGTCGAATCCCGTACATTGTGAGGTGTACTCGATACAACATTATGCGATAAAGTTTGTCAGTGACCAGCGACAGGTCGGTCGTTTTCTCCGAGTACTCCACCAATAAAATTTGTCGTGACGAAATGCCTAAAATATTGTTGAAAGTGGCGTTGAACACGATAAATCAAACTAAACCAAACCGATATATAGCAGATATCTTTGATATTTTATTGCAAAAATAAACATTTTGTTTTAACTAGAAAGACCATAAGTAACTTTGCTCCATTAATAGTTTTTGCAGTTATTGACCACGCTAATGTTTATTTCCTTTTTATAGCAAATGGAAACTGGGGTTCGTGGAAAAGCTGGATTTCATGTACAAGGACGTGTGTTGGAGGAACAAGGACACGATATAGATCGTGTAACAATCCAACACCAGATAATGGCGGTTCTCCTTGCCCAGGATTGGACTATGAAACGGTATCATGCTCTACAACTATCTTATGCACAGGTATTTCGATAATATGTTATCTTACATAATTAATTTATCACAAGGACGAATATTATCACAGTGTTTCGAAAATTAGGTGTTCACATCAATAGGTGATGTTAAGATATAATAATCACATAGAAAAATCACAAGGTCGAAAAGAAAATGTCCCAAATACCACTTGCACTCTTTATGAAGTGGTCTAACCAAGGATTTATATAGTAATATAAATCCTTGGTCTAACGTATGTTTTTTTCTAAATCATCATAAAAGTCACAATAGAACAAAGTCAAGCCTTGAAGGGGGTACATACTACTCATTTCATACGAAAATGTTTAAAGTGTTTGGTCAACTCATAATTCGAGAGAAACAACAATCATGTTATATCCTATTTTGACATGAAATCTACTAAATACTCAATAGTTGTGACCAGATATTTGGTTAGTATTATATTGTGCTTTTGTATATACTCTCAATTTATTGTGTATCCGATACTTTTTATATATATGTAGCATTTATACATAATTTTTGCATATGTGTAACGAGCGGAAGTAAACATTGACGAATGTAAATACAAATGGTGGCGACTTAAATTCTTGGTGACAGACATCTTTCTTATTTGTTGTGTAGAAACAAGTAGTAGTGGAAAAAGACACTTAAAATCATTTATCCAAGGTTCAATCAAGTAAAAATCATAAAAGATTTAAAAACCACGAAAATATAGGGAAGTGATAAACAAACAACTTCTACACGCAAAGGGAGATAATCGTTAAATTATCATAAAACCAGGGGAACACCTGTGTTTTAGATTTTATTGAAGATATATATAAACAAAGTATATAATTTTAAACAATATTATAATGAAGCATTTTAACAGTATATGCACTATACATGACCGACTCCAAATTAATAAAATACCTTGAGAAGATCAATTCAAAGGCAGACCAAGGCCCTACAGGACCACGCATTAGAAAACTGCTTATTATATCGGACAGTAAGGGAAGATACCTACGAGAACATATACAATCGTCGGTAGGAAATCAAATCATATGGCAATGCAAGAGTGGTAGAACAACATACGAGAGTTATAACTGGCTATTACAAAACATAGATCATCAAATAGGACAACACGATAACATTCATGTCTACATCTGGCTAGCAACATGTGATCTTACTAGCTACAATCCACCATTTATATATCTGGCTTGAGAAAACAGTGAAGGTATACATCATATAGTTGACACATATCATCAAATTACTGAAATGGTGAATCATTACCCACACTGTAGAGTAACATTTCTTGAAACGCCTGTGTACTCGATATACGAGCATAGCAAATACAAAGGTCAAACAGACTCTGAATTCAAGAAGTTAGACAACGAACTCCTATCGCAAATTAATGAACTAAGCCAAAATTCCAGGGAAATAAATACTGGATTAAACAATATAAGACAAAACAAACACCTCGAGATCAATATAATTATAACTTACTCAAGGAAGGACTCCACCCAGGTATAAATGTGGCAAAAGTTTGGTTAAAGAAACTGGAATTACAAATAAAAAAGGACTGTTGAGAAAACTTGCATTAGTCAACTGTGGGGGCATCCACAATGCACTTTTGTCGGTTAGATCATCTCCTTTATTTTGTATACACTATCTCTGAAACATTACCAGACAAAAACTTGGCAACGTGAAATAGCAATGGCAACCAATGGATCTATTGCAAAATATAAAAATGACAATAAACATCAAACTAGAAGCATGCGTGGCACATCTAGCTCGATTACAAATACGTACACTCTCAAAATAGACAAAGCGTTGAATAAAAAACTAGATGCTACCAAACGTCAACAAAGCGTACTGTATGGATACACCAGAGGAGGACTAGTTATAAGTGCTGATGCAGCAACATTTGAGCTATTAAAGATAGCCGCAAATATATATCATGAAAACCTCCCAGAATCACTTGGAAAGGCTTATATAACACAAAGCACTGACTCTACACAATGCCACAATGTGCAGACTACAATACGAGTACATGAACAAGAACAACCAGCATATACAACCAATCTGTATTTAACTAGTAGCAGAATCCAAGTAAATGGCAAAAATCTGACGCTATTTGTGGAAAGAGATATTACTGGAATTCATGACATTATTCATGCAGCCACATATAATGGCAACCAGATAAATCTGAATAAACTGAACAACATACTCGCCGAACAATTGCAACGTATAATAGGAACAAATACAACAACTACAAGCGTGCATAAACTCAGGAAGACACCAGCAACAAAACAACAAGAAATTGAAGATATATCATGTTGCAAATGCAGACAGAACTGTAAAACACGTAGCACATACTGAACTGTAGGCGAACATTGGATACACTACAAATGCGAAAAGCTTAATCCTGAACAGATAACAGCAATAGAAGCAACAACAACAGTAGACTATATATGTACACTCTGTTAGAATGGAAAATCTAATAGTTATGCTAATGCAATATCTATTCTAGATGAATGTAATCTAAGGTCAGATGAAGTAGAAGATGAAACTCGTTTTAATCTATGTGACAAAACAATTGACGACGAAAATTATGACTTATGTACATCATGTAACAACACATACCATTTGACGTGTATGGAAACTAACAACGATCACAAAACATGCTACTCGTGTAAATCATATATAGATGAATTGGAAACCAAAATGAGAGCGAAATCACTATTCTGAAAGAAACCAGCAGTAATAACAATAGATGTACTGACGCAATACAAATACAAAGTCAAAATATTCTGAATGAAAACCATTGCATCGATGCCGATAAATACGAGACATCACATACAAATATTTTACTACCAAGTTCAATATCTAAAAGTCATGATGAGGAATCCATATCAGCCAAATTAAGAGAACTACGAAATAAAGAAACAAAATTAAAAAAACTGAGCAAAGGAAAAGTAGAATAGAAATGGAAACGTATTGCAATAAACTCGAAGCTAAGAACACTGAACTCGAACTACTGGTAAAAACATTACAGAGGAGTATAGAACAACATGAACAGTCAAGTGATAATCCATCAATTGCACCTGTAAATGCAACTACAAACTCGGATATTAACTCTAGAATGAAAGAACAACTTAACAACAAGATATTGGCAGTACATGATAAAATTAAAAACATTTTTTTCGACCAAATCGATAAACAACTTGAGTTAGTCAACATTTCAATGAACAGTACTAGTCAAACAACAAATCAAATTAGTTCCGATTGCTATAAAGAAACGATTAAAATGAGCACGACTAGAGACAATATGCCCAAATGGAACATTGATGCAACAACGACTAATTATGACTACAGTCTGATCAACAATTCTCAAGATACATGTACCTCACAGACAATCCGAGAAGTTAAAACCCCACATATAATTACGCATGGTATAGCAACAGGTATTCCACTATACTACAAACAGAGAAGCTCAAGTAATGTAGCAAACTCATTTCGCCGACCTCAACGGCGAACTAAAGCATATAGGACACCGAGTGTACAAGACCGAGAAAACTATTGACCAGCTATCAAAGATAACACTGACAGGGTGAATGCCAACTCTCCTTTCTTAGGTAAGACATGCCTCCAGCAGCATCTGAGATAGCACATATTCCAACTAATTTTAAGGGAGAAGGAGAGATACATATAGCGTCCCTGAATTGCAAATACTTAAAAACCAGTGCCTACATTATAGACGAGCTATTGACACAACATCAAATTATCTTAATAAAAGAACATTGGCTATTTGAGGCTCAAATCAACACAATTGGCGATATGAATAAAAACATCAATTTTGTCGGAAAAGGAGTAGATAAATATAATCCAGTCTTACCAAAAAGCATGCCGAGAGGATATGGAGGAGTCACAATTATTTGGAGGGAAAACATTGATCATTTAATAAAAATACTACCAGATGGCGCTGAAAGGATACAGTGTGAAGAAATCAATAGTAATAATGATACAAAATTAGTAGCTTCAGTCTATCTACCATCAAAAGGAAGCCATGACTATGTCGATGAATGATATGACTGTATAGACCAACTATATGAAATCTACCAAAGGTATCAAGGAACACATACAATTATAATCGGTGGCGATCTAAATGAAGACCTCAACAATGAAAAGACAAACAAGATGAACAAATACTTATTGCATTTTATCAAAGAGTGTGGCTTATCATATGAGTGTTCTGAATTAGCCTATTTCCTACATACCATCAACTACAAGTTCTTCACAAAGAATGAAGTACTCAACAATACTATCACAAATGTGTCAGACTATCATCCATTCTCTATCCAGAGTTGTCGTTCCTGCTACGCTAGAATCTATCTCTGTCAACGTTCATTTTTCAAGATTCTTGTACAAGTTAGAAACAGTAAAACAAATGTACTTAAAATTGTTTTAATTATTGTAAATATCAATAAAGATGAAAATAAATCACTCATTTCAAATCAATTCTCTCTTACAAATGACCCCCCACCCCCCACCCCCACCCCCCCTCCCCCCCCACACACACAATTCTTGGAGAACTATTTCGCGGAGGTAAAAATTAAAAAGTTAAAAACGATCACAAATCATTTACAGCTCAAAGGTTACGGCTGTCACAAAGGGACTATAGCAGAGGTGATAAACTACAGAGGCATAACCGTCTTACCAGTCATCAATAAAATAATTGAAAATTAAAAACCGGACAAACCATAAAATACTGGAAATCCAGAATCCAATACAACGTGTATTCACTGATGGATCATCACCTTTAAATTCTGCTTTGCCAGTAGAAGAGGCATACAGAAAAAATGCAGATAACAAAAATGAATGTCAGCTAGTATTACTGGATGCAAAATCGGCATTTGACGTTGTTATGCAGTCATTTGATGAGACCGTATACCATGCTGGAATACAGGTCAAACACTGGTCACCAATCAACAGTATGCACCAGAAGGCTAGTACTGTAGGAGTTCTGTAAAATGGGAAAACAAGATATCACAACAATTTCCAGTAACTCAAGGAGTTCGCCAAAGAGGTATCCTAAGCAGTGACCTATGCAAAGTCTACATAAATCCTCTATTAAACAATATTAGTGACTCATATCTAGGAATGACAATCGGAGACGTAAACTGTAACGCTTAGTGCATGTGCAGATGATTAGTAGACGTGAACATGAAACACAAGTCATGATTAATATAGCACATGCATTTGCTACAATGGAAGGATACAAACTTCAGCTAGCTAAGAGTGTTATCATAAACATACAACCAAACAAGAGAAAGCAAAGTATGATGGATCATGAATATATTCTTGGAAAAGATGTAATGCCTAATGTCAAGCAAGCCGTTCATTTGGGAATAATAAGAACAAACACATTAGCTGACAACATGACAGTAAATGTAGAAGAGAATATCACGAAATCTAGAAGAAGCGCTTATGGTTTATTTGGAGGAGGATTTCATGGCAACAATAAACTAGATCCTGAAACTCTAATACATTTATTCAACACATACATAACGCCAGTGTTAATGTATGGTATGGAACTAATCATCCCAAAAACCACACCACTGGAACGATATCAAAAGAAGCTTCTCAAACAAGTACTATTATTACCACCGAATACACCCGACCCAGCAGTTTATTTATTATCCGGAACATTACCAGTTGAGGCTCAACTACATATACGAGCATTAAGTTTCTTCAATAACATCTGTAATCAAGAAGAGAAAAGTATAGAAAAATTATCAGCAAGGCAACAACTAAGAATAAAAACCATCAAGAGTAACAGCTGGTTTATAGAAATTAAGAAAATGTTGATAAAATACAACCTGCAAGACCCAGTACTTCTTGGACAATCCTAAGACAAAAAGGCTGAGGATAACATCAATAATGAGAGAAATTCAAAATTACTGGCAAGAACTCATAACTTCAATGGCTTCATACTACCCGGGATTGAAATACCTGAATTCCGCAGATTAACGACTGGGAAATATACATCCACTATTTAAAGTTAAATGCTCATCATCTATAGAAATAAGCAGAATTCCACCAATACTGAAAATGTTAACATGACCATATATACTGCAATCCATTCAAACAAAAATGTATGGTGACGAAGATGCGAAATGTCAACTATGCAAAGTAGAACCACAGGCACTCGGGTACACTCTGTGATTTTCGTTATTTCATTAAAATTAAATATTTTCCCTTTTAGTGCCTCTATTCTAACCTTCTCTACGCAGAATCACCTAAATTTGATGCATTTTACACATTTTGATACATTATAGTATTTATAGAAAAAATGGCTTGTATCAAAATGTATAAAATACGTCAAAATTTATAGGGGTTGAGATACTCTTGTTTCACAATAGTGGTCTGAAAATATATCTGTTGAATTCACAATTAAACTTCCATATAAAGTCATTGACATTTTAATATTAATTGTGTATTATATGTCGGAAGTATAAATGATAAAAAGATTAAGACACGACATTTTCCATATCATCCCAGCTAGCTTCCCTCGACTGTGCCTTGGGCTGATATGAGGGCCTCGGGATGATACCGGGGCTGACATGGAAAGGGACATGTGGTCTAGGGCGCTGGACATAAGGCTAAGCGATTGGTGCTGCAGTGTATCAATGGTGTGAGTTCAAATTCCGTCGATGGAAGAACAACATTTGTCAGCTCAAAGATCTAATTCTAACACTTATTGGCTTAATTTTCAGACGTGTATAAATATTTAGTATTAAACTAGTATTTCAAGTAACTTTGAGATCCAGTGGGACATATATATTGTATGGTGGTTACCTGCTTAGATGTTTGTATAATATACTGTATGTCCTGTAACTGCATAATGAATTATTCATCATCCTATACAATTTATTAAAAATTGCGGTCAAATTATAATATTAAGCATATATGGATCATCTACACACGCTTAGCCACATGTCTTATGTCTATCTCTAGATTTTTCCTTACGAGACAAGGTAGCACTTCGACTATTGAAGCTATATTTTTTAGATAGCGGATGTGGCCGAGTAGTTAACGGCGCTGGACATAAGGCTAAGCGATTGGTGCTGTAGTGTATCAATGGGGTCCAAATCCCGTCGAGAGAAGAACAAAATTTGTCAGCTCATAGATCTAATTCTAACACTGTTTGGTTTAATTTTCAGACGTATTTATATATATATATATAAATTATCCATAAACAAATACGATGCCAATAATCAAATAAAGAGGCATGTACAAAAGAAATTACTCAGAGTTATGTAATGAAGAGACATATATTACCAGAGTATGTACATCATTTGTTGGTATTATCCCAGTATCTATATCAGTAGATAATATTGATAGTCAATTACCTACTGATCACGATGATAGAATGTCTAGTCGTGGGTGATTAGCTTATGGAATAAAACACAATAGTTAAAATTCATGGCCACAGACAGATGTAACGGTTTACATCCGGATTATTATATCAAACATATTGTATTGAATACATTTCATTTACAAAACTTTCAGCAGATTTATGTTCACTGTGTAAAAGTACAGTTTCTATGCCAAAAAAAGTGTAATTCAACAAGTAAATACAGCCATTTCTTTGTGATGTTCAGCCAATATATATATATCAATAGACAGCGGATGTGACAGAGTGATCTAGGGCACTGGACATAAGGCTAAGCGAATTACTGCAGTGTAGCAATGGTATGAGTTGAATCCCGTCGAGTACATACAATTTGCCAGCTCACAAATCTAATTCTAACACTGCTGGGTTAAATTGTCAGACGAATATGCTCTATACTTTGACTAAATTATCAACAAAGAAAAAGGAACAGGTAGTTGCATAAGGATATTTTATGAAATTGAATACCATTCTTGATAGCTAAAACTGATGTTACACTATTTATCATGTCCATCAAAATAACTAACTGCTTTGATAAACAGGAATTATTGTAGTATAACATTCTTTGATATTGTGTGCAATACATCAACAACATAGAAAATCAACAGATATATTTGATATTTAATTGAAATATGCTGTACTTAAGTTAGAAAAGTCATAATATCAACCTTCATCAACAACGCCTATCATTTTTCTATTAGTAAATGGAAAGTGGAGTTTATGGGGAAGCTGGACTCCTTGTACAAAGACATGTGTTGGAGGAACAAGGACACGAAATAGAACCTGTGATAATCCGTCACCTGTAAATGGCGGTTCTCCTTGCCTAGGATTGGAAAATGAAACTGGTTCGTGCTCTACAGCCATCTCATGTTCAGGTATGTGTTAGAGTTATATGTGTAAGCATTTACTCACTACTGTCCTAACGTAGTCAATTCAGCTTGTGTATACAATGTAGACTCTAAGGTCGTCTTATAGAATAATTAAATATATGCAAAAGAGTATCCAAAATTGGGAGTCTTTAAAAGGTAATAAAACAAATACATTTGTACTATCAGGTCACGTTTATTTTGTGTGTACAACTTATGTAACAACAGCAATATCATAATATATGCCGTCCATATTTGTATGGTTCTATACGTTCGAAATGGATAACAGTTTCGACAAAAATGCGGATGCTTTTCTGTCTTTAGGAAATATGCGCGGATAGTAATGTCCACAAACGATAAAAGCGTGATAAATAGCTAATTTTCAATGTGGACGGCAACTTGTAAACTTTATGATGATTGCGATAATAAAGACAATTATATTTCATTTTATATATTTAGTAAATGGAAACTGGGGTGCATGGCAAGATTGGAATTCATGTTCAGTGACATGTGGTAGTGGATCAAGGTCACGATATCAGGAATGTAACAATCCAGAGCCTGCACATGGTGGTTCAAACTGTCAAGGAAATGACACAGAAATGGAATCGTGCTCTGTGAAGTTGTGTACAGGTAAATTTTAGAATAGTTTAATTCAGGGAATACATGACGTATGTGTGTACTGCGTTCTATTGAATTAAGTGTATGTGACAATATAATCAATTATACCTTCGACAAGAAAGCGAAATTATAGTTTTTGTATCAGTTTAAATGTTAACTGTCTCATTAAAAGATTTCAAAACATAAATGAGCTCTTACAGGCATAACAAACTGTAATAAATTTGATAGGAGGTGATCAACTCAGTTCTAGATATTGATCTTTTGCAAGGGATTAATGTGACGCAATCGAACTAGCATAGAGGATAGATAGATAGAGGAATAATGAGAACACTAATAGAAAGATAGGGAAAAAGTATATAATATAATGTATCCCATACTAAGTTTATATATAAGCCAAAATATGGCTTTTATGGTACATCTTTCTCATTTGTACCTGTTGTCTTTTGCGAAACAAGTTGTAATTACATTCACTTTCTGTTTTGATGGGAAATATCAACAAGAGACCACTGGTGTGTACAATGGTTCACATCACGCAAATAGATCAGATATTGCTGACGATAAACAACAATCAATCACCCAATCGTGTCTTTGTTTTAGTTTATGTTACATTTGTAATATCTTTGAACTTTGTATACCGGTGGCTTATATGGTCTGACTTAGACATATAGTGTGAAATGAAAGACATGGTTAACATAGGCAAATATCAGGTCACGTTTATTTTGTGTGTACAACTTATGTAGCAACAGCAATATCATCCTATGTACCATCCATATGTGTATGGTTCTATACGTTCGAAATGGATAACAGTGTCGACAACAGTGCGAATGCTTTTCTGTCTTTAGGAAATATTCGCAGACAGTAATGTCCACAAACGGTAAAATCGTGATAAATAGCAAATTTGCAACGTGGAGGGCAACTTGTAAACTTTATGATGATTGCGATAATAAAGACAATTATATTTCATTTTATATATTGAGTAAATGGAAACTGGGGTACATGGCAGGATTGGAATTCATGTTCAGTGACATGTGGTAGTGGATCAAGGTCACGATATCATGAATATAACAATCCACAGCCTGCACATGGGGGTTCGAACTGTCAAGGAAATGACACAGACATTGAATCGTGCTCTATGAAGTTGTGTCCAGGAAAATTTAAGAATACATTAACTCAGGGAATACATGATGTATGTGTGTACTGCGTTCTACTGAATTAAGTGTATGTGACAATGCAATCAATGATACCTTTGACAAGAAAGCGAAATTATAGTTGTGTTTATCAGTTTGAATGTTAATTGTCTCATTAAAAGATTTCAAAACATAAATGACCTCTTACAGGCATAACAAACTCGGTAATAAATTTGATAGGAGGTGATCAACTCAGTTCTAAATATTGATCTTTTGCAATGGATTAATGTGTACCTTGACCAGTAGAATGGTGCTTACATGTGAGAGTGAAACAATGTGAATAATAATACATATAGCCAGAAAGTGAAAATATATTTATTCTATCAGTTTGTGTTTTAATTCATATTTCAAAGATTAAATGAATACAGAATATAAACTATAATATGACGTCCTCCGTTGGCTATATAAACAATGTAATAATTAAACAACGGATATATCTTAATTCGCACGTGCGGATTATCGGTCAAGCTATGGGCATTTTTCAAAAGTGATGTCATGTATTTGTTCAGGGCCGTTGTGCATACTAACATTACAAAAATCAAATAATTATTTTGTTATCAAAGAAAGAAAATACATTCCAATTTGTATTTTTGTCCTCGTAAATTGATGGTGTATTCAATATATTTCTGATATCGCTAATTATTTAAAAAGAAAGCCATTTTGCAACATGTATTATCTGTATGTTTTCTCTCTAAATATGTAGTTTATTTTTGTACATGTACACGGAAAATGAAGATAATACAACATGCCTGTATATCAAGTGGATGTGACTTAGCAATTATAGTTCTATACGAACGCCAATATGGCGCACCTGTATTGTTTTGTCCCTCGCTTGTGCATTCAAAAGATTCACTTTCAATTCATGTTTCGTTCTTTCGCTTTTCATACTGCTTACGACAGTGGATTATTCGTGAGGGTATTGTATATTTTCAAATGTATCGGCGCCTGTACATATTAAATTGTATGCAATGCATTGTAATGATACAGTTAAGCATGCAGATCTTTGCTGTGTGTAAAAATGACATTTTACAGAAACAAAGCTAGAATGATGTCAATACCATTTCAACATTTTACTAATATCTAGTTTCTGTGGTGGGATCACATATAATTACATATCATTCACCATATAAATATTCACGGGGTCACTGAATGGACCGAATAGACCATATTTGTCAAGTAAATCTCGTCAGGGACAGGAATTTATCTCGCTGATGGGCACCTTTTGCATAGGTAAATAAAAATCTAACTAACATATACGCTCGCAACAACATCGGCCGCTCTACATAAAATAACATACGACAACGATAGTATATTTCATGATGAACCTCCCTTTTAACAGTAGGATCCGAGGATGACAACAGTTCGGCAACAATTGGTATTGGAGCTGGCATTGGATCAACAGCTGTAGTTATAGGATTACTTATTGCATTTATTTATATTCTGAAGCGATATAGACTTAGAAAACCAGGTATGAATAAGCATAGATCTAAATAGATTGAATATGCATACATTTAAATAGATTGAATATGCATAGATCTAAATAGATTGAATATGCATAGATCTAAATAGATACATGAGTGAATTGACGAAAGAAGGACGGTTACTCATGTTACAAATCCGGGGCTGGTCATATTATGGGTGATATCGGAGAATTGCAAGCAACAATACATGTACAACAAAACTTCTATGCAATTAATTGTGTCTTGCCTATATCATTAAAACGATGATAAGGTGTAAAACCACTATTTTTGTTTTAAATTTTCTACCAAAGTAGTGAAATACCATGCTCTGTAATATCCCCTACTCTAAAAATAGTAACGTCATACCCAGAAATTCAGTATTTATATGTCATGCTTGAAGACCTCCATAAAAGACTAAAATACAAATAAATCCGAGCAAATTTGGGCTAAAGATAATCCTTATTCAATAAATGCATTTTGACTGGTCATATTATGGGTGACATCGGAGAATTGCAAGCAACAATACATGTACAACAAGACTTCTATGCAATTAATAGTGTCTTGCATATATCATTAAAAAACGATGACCATATTTATGCCATTACAGTAAGAAAAAATCCAATCTACAACAAAGCAAACTGGTCCTTTTTTTTTAAATGACTGCTTCAGTATATGCTCTAAGCTCGGATTGGTCAGTTAGTTAATATATCATTAAGGGGAAAGCACTGGCACATGCATATGTAAGCTTTACCATATAAGTCGACTACGATGAGCATGTAATGTCACATTATATGAGATTATCACTGTTTAACTCTATCTGTTTTAAAAGTTCATTTCAACACTCAACTCAATATTTTATTTATCATATCTGACTCAAATATATGTGTATGCATTCAAAATCAACAATTATTACATAAACAGTACATATGTCATTTGTAGTGCTATGCACATTGAAGAACATGCGTGGAAAATTTGAGACACGTGTGCATGTTTTCCCTTTTATTTATAGGACAACAATGCTTAATTCCGTAAAGATATTAAAGTGAAAGTATGATAAAAAAAAAGTAAACAAAATATTAAAAAAAACAAGACAAAAGGAAAACAAAAACAGACAAAAACAAAAACAAAAACAAGACAAAAATAAAAACAAATCAAAAACATATGAAAAACCATGAGTCAAAACATCAAATATCACGAACCGCATACACACCAATGTTGAGTTAAGGTTCTCCGGCAGGGTAGGCAATATTTGTCACATTAATGGCATACGGTAAAGTTATTTCCCAAATGCATATAAGGAAACAGAAAATATTAAGTTCATATGGAAAGCATGTCTACAAATAGTTGAAACACAATGCTTCAGTACGTATCGTATCAGACATAATTATGTCGGAAAATGGAGAAGAAAACGGAAAAATGATTTCAACGGAATCGTGGCTGATTTACCAACAAACTCTACGACAATGATAACTGTGTTTTGAAAGACTCATAATAACTCATAAAACTATGATATGATTATGAAGAAGAGAGTGAGTGTGTGTGCGTGTTGTTTAACGCCACTGGGGAATTGTTGCTGCTATATCATGACAAGAACAAGTTACATATTCGATGAGATGATAATGATGTCCGCTTTGTTGGAATTAGTGCTAGTTTACTGAAACAACTCCGCGGGTAGGCATATCTCTCCACTCTAACACATTATTCTCATTCTGAGCCGACCAGTCTTTGGTCTTTCTCCTTAGTGATGCGTGATTTGCAGAGAAGCAAAATATACCAATTAAATAGTCTTTGGATTGACCCGAACGGGTTTCGAACACACGATATACCGCACTCGAGACGAGCACGCTGACTATTACCCTACCATTGTGTTTTATGAAGAAGTGAGAATAGTAATACCAAGAAGTCAGAAAACAATACAAGTTAGAGGTTTGAAATTTGTAAATGCTAACCGTAATTCAACGAATTTAAAACATAATTTACTTTATAAAGTTTAATTTCTATTGATAGCAGAAAGTGCCATTTATGACAAAACTGGAGACACTGGGTGAGTACTGAATACATTCAACAAACAAAATAACAGCTGAAAGTGCAAAATTAAAATGACTGTGTGTTTCTGTATCATTAATGTGAATGTAGGCATTTTACTCACATTTAGAAAACACTTACCTGAACGTACCATTTCCCTAAGAGGGGAGGGGAGGTTGGTCCCAAGGAGCTAGTTAAGCAGCCACTTTTCAAGGCAGGAAGGCGATAAGTCACATGAATGTGTTTTTATAAATGTCACTTTTTCCTCCTTTTCTGTGATATATCTATTGTATTTTGCCTCCTTGTCTACGATATATCTATTGTATTTTAGAATTGTTCTGATGGTGGGGTATTTTTGCTCCTCCGTTTATTATCGTTATGGAGCAAGATAAACGAAATGTACCAATACATTTGAACATATAGCTGTTGTCGACAATATATCCAATCATAGGAAAACCAACCACTCTTCTGTCAACCCCCACCCTATAGATCATCACTTTAAAATTATATCAATATTACCATACTGTCGAAAGAGTGGGAAAACATACTGGTCAATGGATCTTAAAAGATACAATCAGAAATAAATATAAAATACAAACCCGAAGTAGTGTTAGAAAGTTCTATGAACAATTGTTACCGTTTTGTGATACCTAGTATCTTTGATTCACAAAACCATTCATTGGTGTTAATGATGATGGGAGATATATTGCATACGTAGATCAATACTAAGTTATAGAAACAGTTGATATCTATGTCACGATATAAATAGTAGGATATGCCATGTTATGATAAAACCTGATATCATATGATGACGATGAAAGTGTTTCCTATAGTTGAGTGGTAGTTTCTTTGATATGATAGATTAACTGCTAAATATAGATATATTTGATTATTTTGACGTGACTTGAGGTTTAATTTTCAATTCGAGATTTTGGGCAAGATAAACACAAATATGATTTTCATGTTGGTAGGTGTTGAGTTCCAGCCAGAACGAATAACTATTTAATAACTTGTCTCCAATAAATAACAGTTATGTCACTTTAGTATAACAGTGTTTATGTGTCTTGTCTTGTAGACTCTCCAACTCAGATTTACATATATATAGTGGATTACAACAGAATACAGGTCTGTAGAATGATTGTGGTAAAATGGAACGTTTACATATCTGTTACTTATTTATTCAAAGCATTAAATACCATGTTCATCACACAAAAACTCATTAAAATAGGAAAACCATAGTTTCCCCTTACAAACCTATACAATCTTCCTCTGAAACTGTTTTGGAATATGCTTAGTTATTGACTTAGATTACTGTTGGATGTGTGGGTGATTAGATGCTTGGAGGCTATAGAGAAATAACCAGTTACTATCTATATCATGGCGACAAAGCGTTCCCTGTTGATAAGATATTAAGCTTTGATATTGATACTACTGATACACATAATCAACAGTTGTTCCATGGATACATCATCCCGACACAAAACAAACCAATCACATATCCTAATTTACACTTTACTACCGCGATATTGGCTGAATTGTAACCAATGTCAATTTTATAGTCTTTGTTTTTAGCCTGGAATTTAACCCACGATCGTTCATGCACAAACCAATACGGCATAGCGGTTTTAACTTGTATTTTCTCCTGACTTTTATTTATTATTCGCATTTTCTTGGAAAATTGATATACGATATATAGAAAAATACCTTCTCAATTTTCTTATGCTGAAGAGATAAAACAGAGTCATTTGATGGTGTGTCTTTTAAGCAACTAAACACTTCGAAGAGATCAATTATAAGTTCTAATTTTATGCTAATGAAGTATTTTAAGTTTTCCGTTTAATCTGTTTTGTTTATTACATGTATATTAATGTTAAGATTTTTTCCTCGCATCAACGTAAACTTTCCTCAATATTTCAATAAATGCTTCAGGTGTCTCAAAGTTAAAATCCCTACCGGTAACCAATAGGTTATGTAAAACATATCGTTGTCGCCTCCTTGGCCTATTTGTGTTACCGTTAACGTTAGTGGAGCTTCACATCTTTGACACCGCCATTACTCTGTTTGCCTAGAGTAATTACGTATCGTGTGTGTGATATAACACGTGTTCGTTCAGAGGCTTGCTGGTGGTTACCTACCAGTAAATAAAGGAATTATTCACCGGGCAACAGTATTAAACACTTTTTTTTTTAGAAATAAAATGTCCAAATTATATCATGTGATTCTCATTACAATTGGCAAATGGATTAATTGTTTTCTTTATCTAATGCATATAATAAGCCTTAGCACATGTAGACATCAAAACAGAAATGATACTGGCAATAATACAATGAAAGTATTTTCTTGATATTACCGTATACTTAATATAGTTGGAAATATTGATTACTTCTTCGTTATTGTAGAATCACCGACGCACAGACAAAATGATGTCATTTACGTAAACACGATCATCTGAAGAATCATAGAAAAAAATCATATTACAGACGAGTAACGCTAAGATGAAAAATATGTTTTGTTATGCAGCCAAAGACTACCTCAGAGTGATATTGACTTATCGCTATTTGGAGGAGTGAATAAATAAGTGAAGGCTAGAGGGCTAGCTAGAAATCTTCCTCTCTTCGTACATGCAGTGCAATATATACACTTATTGTGTTCTTTATAGGCATGTGTAATATAGAGAAGTCATCTTTATCTTGTATAACCGGTGTCCAATCGTTTTGTTGTTTTATGACAATAAAACATGCTTAAATTAAATTATGTGTCATACTGTTGCGAAATAAGTCACTATCTCTATAGTGAAGTCTTTTGATTTAACAAGATCTGAACATACAATTTATATTTTGCAATTTGATACAATAACATAAGTGAAAAAAACAGATAAAGTTCGCTCAACTAGTATTTGAATGATATGATACATATTACATCCAACAACGTGTAAATTATGTTTTGCACGAATATTTACAAACACAGAATAATATTATATAATTGTAACCACGAACGAGTGGGGATTTTATAGAAAACAATATTACTCCGTTGATTGTTGATTTGTTGAAATATCAGAGAAAAGACAACTACACATTGATAGTTTTGGAAATGCAATCTTTTTTCGATATTAGTAATAGTAGTAGATGTTGACCCCAGATATAAAAAAATTAGACAATCTGAAATACAACATGAAAAGTTATGCTCTTTGTGGACCTTATGACATTAATTTTATATCCTACTTCATGTATATGTGTAGTTTTATTGATTCTTTAGAGAATTTAAATATACACACTTACACATACACACACAAGCAAGGTTTCGGAGCTATGCTGTCCCTGTTGTTCTGTGTATTTAAAAGCTTCCACCTGTCTATATTCTCTGCATAATAAAAGTTATGATCAACCATCTCACAAATCACTCGGCACTCATATGGGTCAGATTAAATTTCAATTCAAACCGATAAAAACAGCATAAAATTTGTAAATGATGTATGTATTTATCCATAAGATGAAGAACAGTTAGAAAGATCCGTCGAGAATGAACTGAAATGGTTGCATCTTCAAATAGGAAAGGTATACCTGAATAAAAAAAAAACAATTCACCTACAAGCTATGCACTTTCCACTTACTAACTATATTGAGTAGAGACGTATATGTTATATCTTTTGTCTTAGTTTTCATGGACAACCTTCTGATATCAATGCCACATGCTTGGAAGGTGTAACGTAGCTTATTTGAATGGGTAACACTTTGATACTTATATCACAATTTGGAGAGGTGTAAGGTAGTTCATTTTCATGAATAACCGTTCCATACCAATATCACATTCTGGTGAGATATAAGTCAGCTTATTTTGATGGTACATGTATGAAACACTGGCAGGGGGTGTTGTAGGATTGTATATTTTCATGTATAGCGCTTTGATGGCTATATCAGAAAATTAAAAGGTGCAAGGTAGCATATTTAGTTAGAAAATATTATGATACTTATACCATGTAATGGAGGAATATCATGTAGCATATTTTCATGGATGACCCTTTCATACCAATATCACATACTAGGGAGACATAATGCAGCTTGTTTTCATAGATAATCTTCCAATGAAGAGAATTAAGGGAAATCATGATGTATATCTATAGCATGTCATAAAGGATTGCCAGGTAGCTAATTTTCATGAATATTACTTTTATACCAATATCACACACATGAGTAATGCAGGGTAGCTTATTTTCACGGATAACACTTTGATACCTACGTGATACAATGAACAGATTCAATGTAACTTATTTTGATGAATACAATTTCGCTACCTGAATCACACACCGGCATCATTTTGAGTAGCTTATTTTCACTTTCTGATACCTATGAGAAACACTGGAGAGATTTAAGTTTTCACTAACAACATTTTGTTACCTGAATAGTGAAACTCACACTGGCGAGACATATGATTGTTTATTGTTTAACCTTCTGAAACTATATATATATATATAGATATGATACAATGAAGAGACGTAAGGTAGTTTATTTCCATGGATGCAAATATTATGCGTATGCCATTCACTGGAGAGATGTAAAGAAGTCAATTTTCACGGCTAACCTTCTGATACATATGCCACGAGTTTGAGAGATTTAAAGTAGTTCATTTTTTTTGATAACTTTGTGATACCTGTTTCTTACAACGAATAGGAGTAAGGTAGCTCCATTTCGTGGATTATGTAAAATTCAAATACGTATTATATACATTACATAGATACAAAGGAAAGATATAAGGTAGTTTGTATTTTAATGCAACAAATCAAAAATGTAGCAAATTGTTAAGGATATTAAAACACAAAATGTCAAGAAAATAAGGCCAAAATAATCCAATGATTTTTTTTAATTCATATAGAATATAATATGATGACAATTTCTTAAAATTGCTAGTTACTGGGCTGATGATGCTATCATGCAACTATATAGTTCATGCACCAACAATGACATTGACCCAGTAATTTCGGAACATACAAACGCTGAATTATTGCACCAGATGCGGATTTCAGCAACTTATGTCTCATTAGTGGGGATTGAAGCCAAATGAATGAAAATACAAAAAAATATTAAATGACGAAGAGTAATAAAACACAAATTAAGAACTCTTATAGCAAGCTTGCAGCTAAGATTAAATAAAGTTTAAACAAAAAACGCCCCTGATTCTAAGTAGTTGGTTTTTTATACCAATATACCGATTTTGTGACTGAATCGTTTCAAAGACGTAAATGAGTGAATGTTGTTTAACTTTAAGTGACATTTAGTTCAGCTATATCGTGGGAAGACCATATTAATTTGTTTATGAGATGGTGCTTTTCGCTTTGTACTAGACCACCAGAGTTGGATTTTAATAGTGCTAACTCATTAGAACAACAATGCACGTATAATATGTCGCTCCACTGGGCACAGTATACCGACTTCGAGCCAATTGTTTTTGCCTTCCTTCATTTAAGCTATGTGTTTATATCACTTTTATAGTCTTTAGTTTGACCCGATGTCTATCAAACACACAATCTACCCACGTAGATATACGGCACTTGATACGATTACGCTAACCATTACACCATCGTAACTCTGTATAGATTGTTTATTATGAAAACTAACCTTCTTGTTACGTTCGAATATGTCGGAAAACAGATCACAACCACGACTGTCCCTATTTTTCTATTAAAATGTAATGACAGAAAAAGAAAGCATGTAGATAATTAGTCTGTAATTCATGAGGTAAATATCAGTTGCATTGAGTAAACTGATATTGTTATAATAAATGTCAAATATTACAAAATAACAAATATACACATTTAAGCAACCAAAAATGAGAGGGGGGGGGGGGGGGGGGGTGTCAGCCAGATATATAGTTTATCATTTGACCGAGTAAAGCAACAAGGAAAGTGTATTAGATATACCCAACATCAAAGAAAAAAAACGTAGACATTACCTGATCGCGACACGATTAAATAAACAAACTGGTTATAATATTTTCTAAGGGCAAGCAAATAATCAATTGAATATAGTATATATATTGTGTGGAACTGTACGGTCTAGTAGACAAGTATTTAAATTGCAAACAGGTATCTACTTCGTGTAAGGTTTCAGAACTGACTAAACTATTAAAATGTTGGGATTAATTGTGTTACTGGTTTTCAAAGTTTGCTCATCAATCGATGGTAAGTGGTTATTTAGAAAGAAAAGTATTTGTAACTTAAAATTTTGTAATTTATCCAATATTATGTAATATAAACACATACAGAATATCCCCATATACATGTACAGCTTTTTAAAACCTTTCATTTGAATTCGTAGCTATTCAATGCTTATAGTTTCTTCAATCTTTATCTTAAACGGTCATGTAATTTTAGATAACGACATAAAATTACACTTATGATATCATACGTTGATAAAATTTAATATGTACCCCATGTTCTAACATCAATATCATATAGCTGACATAAAGGGTCTCATTCAGATGACCTTTGCTTGGCCAATCAAATTACCGCTTTTCAAATCGCGGGAGGTTTGACGCTTTAAAATCTGATTCAACCCACCATTTCTTTAGAAATGTCTGTACCAGGTCAGGGTCATTACGGTTTTCACAGTTTTCCGGTTGTTGACTGATTTTGTCTGTTTATATACTTATGTGTTTTGACTTTCCCTTTGTAAGATTGTTCGGAGTTCGGTAGTTTTGTTATTACCCTTATTGTAAAGCTGAACTGATTTGATGACTCTAATTTTCATTGATCCATTTGTCAGTACGGAACGACTAATCTGCACAGCATAAGAAGTACAGTATGCAGAAATACATACCAACAGTCACTACAAAGTCAAGAAATTCTGAATATACCAGTTTTTGTGCTAGATATTCTGAAAAAGTCTGAACAGATTCTGAACATTCTGAACATTGACTGAAAATTCTGAGCATTCTGAACATTGACTGAAAATTCAGAACATTCTGAACATTGACAGAATATTCTGAACATTCTGAACATTTTCTGAAAAGTCTGAACAGATTCTGAACATTGTCTGAAAAGTCTAAACAGATTCTGAACATTGTCTGAACAGAGGATTTAAATTAGATTACAATAACTATATTATTCCATTTCTCTTTAAATTTGACATTTTCTTTTTTTCAATTTTTCTTCTTAAATCAATATATTTTACTTCATTTTCATTATATTTTAAGTATGGCTCCACCTAAGAATCATGCAGTGGATGATATATTGATAGTTGCAAAATTGGAGTCTATATGGTTCATATGTTGCATTTTGATGAAAAATTCATAAAAATAATAAAAGAACACATGTATTGACTTTGGTTGCAATGGTTACAACTTCATCATAGAACCCATTTTATTTCAGTCTTCAAATCAGTAAATTTGCACTTTTGCCACACAGATTTCTCAAAATATATTTGAAAAAAAATCATAGTATAATTACATGTTAGTGATGTTGAAGATTTCTTCTAAAAATTCAAGTATATGAACAGAAAGTACAAGCTTGCCAATTATTGCTATCATAGCAACCAAACAGCCTCATTTCGCATCTTCAAAAAAAAACGCAAAAAAAATAGGATTTTCATTATCTATTTTCTCCTGTGAACAGGGTGGTATGTGAATGATGCTTGACTGTATCCGTTGAATAGACACTTGTCTAAAACATATAACAAATAATCGTTTGTAGCCTCTTTTAGAAATTTTGAAATAAAGTGTTTTTTGTCCCATACTTTTCGTTTTTTCGCAAATACTATACAACTACATTTTTTAAAAAACATTTCTATTTCTCTAAAATGTATTTACTGATATTATCTTTTTCACATAACTTATAACAAAACTAACTACTAAATAAACTTTCAAGCTTAAATTATGTGAATGGTTGCCATAGAAATAAAAATAAAACATTTTACATATTAAATACATTTCATATCATGCTAAAATCTTAAGATGTTCTTTTGGTCACAAAGATTGTCATATTGCTAATTCTATAGCTAAGTGCCAAGTATTAAACTGATAACAATGCAAATTTAAATACAAATGAAATGTCCATGGTTTCGTTTCCATGGAAACAAAAACACAGTTTGATAAATCGGCAATTCAAACACAGCAAAAATTGTTTTCTAGCATTAACTTCTCAATCATTTTTAAATTCAAATCTGCTAATTTTCCAATTGTAAATTATTTCAGGTAGTATAAAATGATGGTACCAGAATATTTATTGTTCTATACATTTATTATTTCTAGTACTATACATTTATTGTACAATTATAGTACTATTATTTTAAGTCACGTTTCAGATACTAAAGATTTGTTGTAGTAACATTTTACTATAAACTTATACAAATACGGGGTGCTTGTCCTGATTACATTATAATTTATAGTAAAAATATAAACAAACAAAAAAAGATTAAGAAACTTGCCATTGTTTATGGTATACTTATTTTCTATAATAACTTAACATGAAATGTTCTTGGCGACAAGAAAATCTGATTTGTTAACAGATCAACATAGGGAAAATATACACCAAATATTATTTATCTTTCGTGAAAAAAAGAAAATAAAACAACTTGTACATGATCGCTAGACTGTACAAATGAGGTCAAAGTAATGCCATAAGCTTGTTTGGTTGTCCTAGGCATACAGATGGCACCTATAAATAATGCCAGTAATACCTATGTCTCGCCAGCCTAGAACAAAATATTTAGATTATTCAGAGTTCACCGAATTCATAGTTTAACAACTTCTGTCATCTGAATAGCTGATTCTAGATCCCCATCTTCTACTGTTTGTAAATTAAACCAGAGACCATAAGATTGGAATGTCTTGCTTGTGCGCTAAGCACGCAGCATTAAGAAGAAAGAGCAAAGACCGGTTGGCTCGGAATTAGGATAATGTGTCTAAGTGGGACAACATGTCAATCCACAGACTGTTGTTTCAGTGAAATAGTACAATACAAATGCAACTAAACGTCTTGGTCTAGTACAAAACGGACATCATCTCATTGAAAATTAACTTGTTCTCGCCATGATAGAGCTGAAAATTGCTGAGTTTGAGTTTAATAGCAATCGCTCACTCTACTGTTTGTTGCTTTGGGTTTCGAGACGGTAAAGAAAGTCTTGAACAAAATACAATCTGAATAGGAAAGAGATAGTGCAGGTTGTCAAGCCACTTTTGACAAAAATTATATAGGAAAATAGGATTTTTTTTTATTCGTAAATATAGGATAAAATAAAGTTATATTTAGCAAACAATGCATGGCCTCCACCAGTCTACCTCCCTTGTAGGCATTCCTCATCTCCTTTCTATACTGGCAAATGACAAAAAAACAGTATCATTAAACTCTAGTCTCCTATTTTTCTTTTTACAAAATAAATTTAAAAAAAATAGTACATCCGGGGTCTGCGTAGGAAAATGTCCCTTGCATTGCATTTACTAGTTGGTCATATGTCACAATTTCATTTCATATGGTATCCCCATTTACATTTTCTGTTTTTTTTTCTTCACATTATCCCTTCTTCTTTTAATGGCAAAATGAATGATTCATAAACGATGAGTCCTAGTGATGGTGGAGTTGGACATATTTTCTTGACATCATCTTCTGTGTATACAGTACCATCTCCACTTTCAAAAGATTTCCAAGCAATGACGTTTATCCCTAAAAGACATTAAAAGATGCTTTGATAAACATTAACTTTTGCATTTTAAAAATGTTATAGGTTTTACAAGTACACCACAATGCTGAGCATCCATCCTTTTTCTATGTAAAGTTTTGTACAAACTTATGAAGAGCGGATATATAGCTGTTGATGTAACTGTTGTATCACAGTATGCCCTTATTTTCTTTTCGGTCACTTCCAAATATTCTGTAGATGAACCAATGATTTACAAACTCACAGAATTTAAAAAGATCCAAGTAATGAAAAACAAACATGTATTGTTGAAAATTAAGGAAACAACATATTGCATTGTATGCTGTCATCCTCTGGAGCTAAGTAATTTCATGACAAATTTAAATTCAAAGGCACAGGTTGACCGAATGCCTGTTGAACATATAGCTACAATGTAGTACTAAAGAAATATACCTCCCCTGACATCTAGGAAGAGATAATTAAAATCATAAAAAATCAGATTCGTACCGCAATAGTTGCAGGTGTACATAGCCCATGAAACAACAAATGTTTCGATCAGGTAACACATATCGGTGTGTCTACGATATCTGAGCAGGGATCTTATCATTATTTGTGTCTGCTAAGGCAAGAAGGGCAGATTTTGACCTATTTTAAGCCTACTTGCTTAACTTAGGTATTTAAAATTGTACTTTTTTGAAATTCTTAAATGTCCCGAGAATGCACCATTTAGCGTTCAGTTAAAGCAAATCTTGGCGAGAACCAACCCCTTTGTTGTCCACTTTATATATCCCCATATATGTCCCTGTACAGTGATAATTCAAATTCTGTAACTTTGGCATAATTTTCATAATTAGCATATAACTAACAATTAACTATTGTATTTAAAGCTTTACAGAGGTACATCATGGGTATTATTAGTACTGTTGCACATTAACAACGTTATGTCACACAAGGATATCCAATGCGAATTTGAACATCAGACATTTTCTTACTTTCCATACTCTTTTAATTTTTCAAGATAAGCATGTTTATTTTGTATATAATTGTATTAACAAAACATTATACAATAGTCAATCCAATGCTGTAAATTTGCTATATTTTTCAGAAGTTATTTTTATTATGTAAATTTAACTAAATTTTACTTTTAAAAACTTTATCTTGGATTATAGCTAAGAGTAAGAATAAAGTGATTGTAAACATACCATTTCAACATGTAGTAAAACACCATAGTCCTCGAAGATCATCTGCCTATGGAAAGGAGATAGTCCTCTAAATGTCTTTAATTTTCCGTATGTTGATGATGAGTGCCACTTTTACTCTACCGAAAGTCTACCACGAGTTTCTAACTCTACGACACAACTAATCTCGGTGAGATTAGACTACCAAAGAAAGTATCTGCTCTGTACCTCCAGGATAATTGCTAAGTGAAATATTATATTTTTCATGTGTAGCAACACAATTTCTCAATCATTTTAAAGTACAGTAGTCCAGTGAGTAACCCGAATAATACAGTCTTATATTACGCTTTGCTATATTAACACCTGAACGACTTTCTCGATAAAACGCGTCAATTGGAAGATTCCAATTAGCAATGCATTCTGGGTATAAACTGCGCGTGGTGACATTTGGCACTAAAAGAAGGAGGAGCTTAGGAAATGTTTGTAAGCATAGGTCAATGGAGCGCTCAGGTGTCAAATGTTTTCATTGTACCCACGTGTTTGACCTTACTAATCTAAAAGGTGAAAAGAGAAGAAATGTAGGAAAGCTAAATGATGAATTAAACATCGTAAATCCACTTGTCGATCTCCATTTCTTGTTGTTTGTAAACATTACCGGAAATTGAAAGAACCACCATGCGCATACTCGGCAAATGATCATCGCTGATTAGCTCTCTCTTTTAGAGAGCAGATGACGCCTTTTTATTACAAGGAGAGTTCAAGCCCTCATGTAGCGATAGCGGATAGAGGGCGCTGAATTATTCGAGTTATCCAGTGAGGTGATATTTGAGAAACATCGGAAGTGATGAATTGTAAACAAACAATATACGGACAGAATGAAAATAAACATAAACAAATATTAAAACTATCAATTTCATCATCAATATGTATTGCTATTTTAACCAATTAAAATAAAAATAGATAATTAAAGATTTTTACTTCATTGGTTGAGGTTACAACAAGAAATAAGTAAAATGTTATTCATTTTGAAGTTCAACAAGAGGTGTCGTTCTTGGAATTGTGATTTGGAGGGGTTAATTTAAAACTAAAATAAAAAAAAATAACACTAGGCTACAAATGAAAAACAATTGATGTTTTGAAGAGGAGATCCAATATTTTTCATTGTGCTATATAGTTTATTACCAATCGCCTGTTCACAGCAGATAATGTGTTCTGGATATCCAACCTTTTTACATACTTTGTTAGTAAAAAAAAATGTGACCATTCTGATTTTAATTTTGGTTTAATAGCAAAAATGGCATAAATAAGCACTTGTCTTTGAATATACATTTATTTTTACTCAAAATACGTCATATAACAAAATATTGAGTGAATTGATGACATAAGGTAAATCATTTTTTTCTTTATTTTGCATGATTCTTAGGTGGAGCAATACTTAACTAAATGTAGAATGTGATATTTCATTAATTAATAATTTTTGCATTAATTAAATTACAAAAACTATATTATTTCATTTCTCATTAAATTTGACGTTTTCTTTATTTCAATCTTTCTTCAATATATTTTTCTTCATTTTCATTACATTTTAACTAAATATAGAAGGTGATATTTCGCTATTTTTTTCAAATTAAATTACAACAACTATATTATTTCATTTCTTATTAAATTTGTAATTTCCTTTATTTCAAATATTGTTCTTCTTAATTCAATATATTTTACTTCATTTTTATTAGGTTTTAACTAAATATAGCATGTGATATTTCATGAATTAATTTTTTTTTTAAATTAAATTACAACAACTATATTATTTCATTTCTTATTCAATTTGTCATTTTTTTTATTTCAAATGTTTCTTCTAAAATCAATATTTTTTACTTCTTTTTCATTAGATTTTAACTAAATATAGCATGTGATATTTCACTTTTTTTTCTCTTAAATTAATTAAAAACCTTAATTAAGTGGCCCCAACTTAAGTGCTAAAACAACAATCTACACTCTAAGTAAGTATGTAAGTAAGATCAAAATAATGTTATTGACCTGTATATCATCAAACAGTATGGTATCAATTGCCAATGTATTAGAGAGGTGTCATATCTCTGCATGGATGAATCAATATACAAAATTTTTAAGTCACCAATCAAATGTAGCATTGGGGCACCCTATACATGGATCTATGTGCAAAAAAATGGGTACGTCTAAACAACGCTCAGAACTCATGAGTGCACTGAGGACCTCCAAAGTGCACCCAGGACATGATGCTGTTATATTAGTTTGACACAGGACATGTATATGACTTCAGTACATTATAGTTATTGAACTGTCACAGTTTTGTGAAGATAACTGGAACGATTCAGGAGTTATGAAAGATTTTCTTATATCCCTTTGCCGCCCATTACACAACGGATGACTGATCGATCATGCATGCAAATCCAATAAAGAAATTACTATCGTTTCTTGGCCAAACAAATTACACAATAAAATGGATTTTTATATATTTTATTTAATAAATAAATTATTCATAGCAAAAACAGGTATACATAATAAATAGTTATATGCATGAAAAATGTTTTGTGCGTACGTACTTAGTATTAAAATCACAAAGTTTAAAAATAATATGAATACTTTCAGAAAACAATGGTTTGGTCTTTAAGGAGATATTCCTTTTTTTTGCGTAAGCTCTATGCAACTTAAAATTATTTTAAAAATTACATACAATAAGAATTATTTTTAAATAAAAAGTACATACTATGGAAATTATATATTTTTTTAATGTACATAGTTTATAAAATAGAATTATTAAAGAAGAGATAAGCATTGTCTGCACATTTTTGTAATGTACATGTACTTGTTACTTGTTGAATGCATATATAAAATAATATTACAGAAGCAAAACACAATATACAATATTTCAATTAATTCAGTTATAGTTCTAAAAACATAATGAGGTGAAAGATGGAAAAAGAAAGTTCTAATATCTTGGCTGTGTACGATTGGTTCGAGATCGTTTGTTCTCGTGAGGTTTCTTGGCAAGTCTCAGGGGTTTTGGAACTTCGAAATCCGAACATGTAGATTTGACGGCTGTGACTAGAGGAGTGTGGTCGTTCAACAACTTTTGAAATAAGCACTCACGCTGCTCGAGTGTCTTTGAAAACCAACATTGGTGAGAAACATTATGTCTTTTGTATCTTCCACAGAGTTCGTAGTTTCCGGTACCATAAATAAATCGTTTTAAGTCTGTATGTTGAATACGAACGACGTTCAATTGTTTGGTTGTCAGCTTGGGAATGGGTTGTGGCGTCCAACCAACGTCTTTTTCGAAGACATAAGTAATCGACTCACAATTGTCGTTGTCCATAATCGTTCGTGCTGTAGTTGTGATTTTAGCTGAAGAACGTGGTCTTCTAGTCGTTCTCTTAAGACGGCTGTGGTAATACGACTCAACTAATACCAAGCATGCATAAGAATCATAAGAAATAATACCTCTATCAATCTGTCGAGAGACTCTTGATAGTTGTAACCGGATTCCGGTGATAACCAAGGACAAAACATTGTGTTTAACTGTTGCGAGCAATTTCACAAATGGCTCGGAAAATACCAGGATGGGTTTTTTTTACCAAAAAATTCTCATTTTACTCAAATGGTTTCATTGTGTAAGATGTACATCGTTTTCTTAGCAATTTTGTCATAAACAATAACGATTCTTTCCATTAGCATTTTAACTAATTATTAGTTGTTGTAGCTGTTATGTGTGTCTACGCTTAAAGTCTTCATCATGAACATCAAAAGACACTAGAATAATAAATGATTTGAAAACTAGAAGTTCAAACAATATGAATAATTGGTGTTTTTTTTTGTTTTTTCTTTCTCCTGCAAATTTCAATAATATATTCTAATTTCAAACTTTTGAAAAAAAAAATCTCATTACAATTTAAAAATGAAAATTTCTTGTTGCAAAATGAACCTAAATGAACAGATAATTATTCTCATCTCATTTGCAATATTTGATAGAAAAAAAATCGTCATGTTATTTGTGCATATGTAAATTAAAAACAAATCACATTTTACATTGGAATAAGTTTATTTAATTCAATTCCAGATAAAGAAAATAACTTGGAAATATGGATAAAAAAATCAATTTGATATTGAAAAAAAAATAATAATACCATTTTATTTCCGTATATATTTGAATAAGTTTTTTCATTGCATATCTAGTATACAACAATGCATTGATTTGGTATATATATTCATTTTACAATTTTTCGCTTTCACGTTTCTAATAATTTTGTTTATTGCGCGCTTCATGGCCATCCCCGCACCAATGGCTACAATAAACATGCGTTCACGCACGACTGACTACACAGTTATGGCAACTGTCGCACAAAAATGGTTACAACTTAAAAAAGATTGATACTATCGATTCCAATCCTATTGCATACAATTGCAAATGAAATTTCGATTAAGATGATCTACTTTAATATCTAATAAGCCCTGTTTTCATGTCCTGAGTGCACATTGTATATCCTGAGACGTAACGCAAAACAAATAACTATGAAAGTATTTAAAAAATATATAAACAAATTCAATAAGCCATCTATTGATCCATTGTATAAGTGATGACTTAATGTTTTTCCATAAAACTGATGTGGGATGTTTACACGTTTGTTTTTCTCCATTGTGTACCATGTTTGTATGTGTATTGTGTGTGTAGCCTTCTCTGTATTTAGTTGCGTAGCCTGTGGGCAAACTTCTTTATCACTAGCTGTTTATGGAACACAGCTGTGAGTATATGTCAGTATACTATGAGGTTGTGTACCATCCCACACAATTTAACAAGATGAAGAGCAGCAATTGATTTTCACATTAGAATTACAGTGACTATGTACGATGATGGTTAATCAGGTATTGAAAACCCCCATAACTTCAGCAAGATGAGGAACAACAATTACTTTCAAACCCGGGTAAACACCCTTCCACTATCAACAAATTAGGAACCTTCTGGAACAAACAGAACTACCTTGTAGGCTTGGGCTGTAGCTGTTAATAGCAAAGGTCATATACAATAACTTTATTAAGGAAATTAAACATGTTTGCCCCTTGGGAGTCAGAATCTCAGCTGGGGAACTTTAGCTCCAGACCATGTCGACGACGCTTGGCATAGTAGGCTGCCAAGCACCGTGGACATGGAAACTCCGTCAACCAAGTGTGCTACGAAAAGGGGTTGAATTGACGGGGGAGAAATGAAGAAAATTTAATTTCTTGGGGATAATGAGAGAAATTTTAACCAGTGGTGAATTTCGTAAAGGTCCAAAAACTCAGATGTGAAGCAGCTGTGTGGCCCCCAAGGAATTAAAAGAGGGAGTATAAAAGGAGAAATATTTGCTTTGAATGGATGTACCTTTACTAAATCACTGAAGAAAAATAAAAACCAAAGTTGTGTACATATGTATATTATGACGACAATCATATTCAAGCATAAAAGGAACAATAAACAATACAATGCATGATATCGACAGAAATAAAGACAATCATCAAATAAAAAAATAATGACTTGAAAATATTGGTCTATATACAAAACAAATTAAAAAGATAACAGCTTTGTTGAGCTTTTTTAATTACATTTTTACATGTTTTTATGTAACGGCAGTAACTGGATGAATTCCATCTTTCTAGGGTTTTAATCAAATGGTCTTCAATATTATTTTTCCGGCACTGGTTGCAGCACCAATACGAAAAGAATGACCGTTGTATAATTGTGAGTCATGACCACATATATCTAACAAATGTCTAAGTTTGATTATGAAAAAGTTTCTTTCTAAGGCTTGGCCTGACTCGTTAATGAATAAAGGGTCATAACTCTGAACAAGTCATTTTGCTTTTCTGAGCATTAAGTAAGTATTTAAAGCTGTATAAGGACAACAATCATGATTCAGTTTATGTAACTGTATATCAACGTCTTTCCTGAAAGGATCAGTCTTAAATTGCTTTAAATGAATAACAGCATAATCAGACTGAAAAGAAATGTCTGATAAATTGAATTCTTTATCAATCAATCTTGCAACATGAACAGTACATTCACCACAGCGTAAAAAACATAAAAGGTTGCTACAAAAGCAGTAAATAACATACAGTCAGTGAAAGTAGAAAATATTCCCCTTTCAGTTCCCTGCATATCTGCTGTAGTATATCTAAAGTAATAGGTAGACTGTTTCTGGTAACCGGTTTCTGTAAACGCTTAACTGAATTAAAAATCATTGATAGTCTCTCCAGTGAGTTACTGGGATGCTGAAAAGGGGAATCAATATTGCTTTGTAAGCATTGATTCCTAATGCCTGATAAATATAATTTACTAGTAGAGTATTGCAGTTTAAGATTCTGAAAAAAGTGTGCTACAAAATAAATCAGGGTATCTTCAGTCACTGAACATGGCTTACTCTCAACAAGAATAACACCATTTAACAACAACAAAAATAAAAAAAATTATTATATCCAGTCTCATATCCAACTGTGGTTCTGTTGGAAATAGAAAAATACCATAATCTACTGACTCTCTGACTTAGTGCCACATTACTTCTAATACACTGGGACATTTGCATGGATGCTGCTCTGTTTGAGGGGCCAGGCTGCGAAAACGGTCTATCTGCAAACGAGAAAAAGCTTCAGATATTTGATTTGTATACCCTGGGACATGCTTTGCACCAAAGTGAAAATTATTTTTGGCTGCACACCAGGTCAGCTGCCTCATAAGTTTCATTATTCCTAAACATTTTGACCGTCCTTTTCTCACAATAGCTACTGTAGCCTCATTATCACACCAGAACAAAATTATTTTGCATGACCACGCTGACCCCCAAAGCAGAGCTGCCACGACGATAGGGTATAACTCTAAAAAGGCCATAGGAAAGTTATATGTTAACAATGGTAAATCAACAGACCATGTAGAGTAAACATATTTTCCACGATAATAACCACCAACACCTAGGGTCGAGGCGGCATCAGTAGATAGTTCCATGTCAAAGCTATTCGTAAATTCACATTCATAAAACATAGTAACATCATTCCAATCAGATAAAAAACGTAACCAGAATTCTAAGTCTGTCTTACATTCTTTACTTAAATGTACAAAATCGGTTAACTCTTTAACTGTAGTTGATAAATTAATCAAATAAGATACAAAAGATCTTCCAGGTAAAATGACTCTGGAGGCAAAATTCAAATGGCCTAGCAATTGTAGCAACTCTCTTTTTGTGCAAGATGATTTGTTCAACAATTTATGAATAAAGTCACAAATCCTTTCAACCTTTACAGTGGGAAATCTAGCTTCCATTTGTCAGAATATAAAATAATCCCCAAATATTCTAGACAAGTGACTGGGCCCAATGTTTTGTGGTTAGCAATAGGGATATTGAGACGTTTAAAAATAATAGTCATCATTAGAGCCATTGTCCTTTCTCCATCACCATCAGGGTGATCAATTGTAAGAAAATCATCTAGTAAATGCAGGATATGCATAACCTTGTAGTTTTTCTCTGCAATATATCAAACCGCTTGCGAAATGTTGTCAAAAATGTTGGGGCTGGAACGGCATCCAAAAGTAAGTCTAGCATAAACATAGTACATAGAGTCCCATTTAAAACAAAGCAAAGGCCACTGTGAAGGCTTATAAGGACTATTTTAAATGCATCTGATATATCAAATTTACAAAGTTTACTACCTTTACCACATTTCAAAATAATACGGATAGCATCATCTATTTTAACATAAGACATAGAACAATCAGTCTTATCAATCATATCATTAACGCTGACACATGTATCGTTGTGAGGGGAAGATAAGTCCAAAATCAATCTTTTCTTATCTGAATATTTACCCGTGGCAACCCCTAATGGACTTACTCTGCAATTTTGAAAAGGGGGAGATTTAAATGGCCCATACACAAAACCTTTGTCACATTCTTTTTGAATAAGTTCTGAAACTATTTCCGGTTGAGATCTAGCTGAAAAATGTTTTTACACTCCTTTGTTTCCCATGTTTCACATTTCACCATAGCATCAAAGCCATGTCGGAGACCATTAAGATGGTATGATGCACAATTTATATTTAGGTGAGATCGCAACTCCTCTGCTAGCTTTTCTATGTTAATAGGAGTAGAGGGTTTCATATTAAAATCTTCCAAGGTTAGTCATTTACTGTTGTGTTTATTTTCTGGGTTTTTGCTAGTAGTAGGTTTTGCTGTTTGTGTTGTTTTTGGACCAGGAGTGTGAGAGGGTTGTCTAGCACCGGTACAAGTAGTAGCAGAATGTCCTGTAGCTCTACATTTATTACAGGCATGTGATAGATTACATGTGGACCTGTAACAACCCTTAATATTGTTGAAATTGTTACAGACTTCTTTGCCGTCAAGAACACCCTTGTGCGACATGTACATAATTTGCTTGCTTTGTGACAGCCATATTTGTACTAATTACCATGCCCTGCTGAGTAGACGCTTGTAATGGACAACACTGTGTTAAATGATCAACCTGATTGCATAATATACAACTATTAACTTTAATACCCACAATGACTAAAGACAAAATATCTCGATCTCTTATACTCCAATCCACTTTGGTCCGTTTCTCCCTTAAGATCACTGCAGCTTTTGCTGAGAATTGCTTGTGGTAACTGTATAATTTCTCTCCGAAAAAACTCCTCACGTCTTTCAGGATACACGGACCACATGATGCGTTTGTATTTTCCAAAAGCCTGAATGAATTCTTGAATTGTTAGGTTTTTATTCAGGCGAGGGTCAGGTTTGTTAGAAAGATTGACCTTGATCTCATCAGCTGTGACACTGTGAGTTTGCGGAGCTTCATAATTGGGCATTAACAAAGTGGCTAAATTAATGTCCTTACCCGCGATAATGTTTCGCTGGATGTTGGGCGAGACAATATCCACGTTTGTAAATGAATCCGACCTCTCTCCAGTAGATGAATTTTGAATGTCGGTGATTGCTTGATTAGCGAATGGTGAAGCAGTAGGAATCGTGAAAATATCCGTTTCTGATGATGAATATGAAGCACTGGCACTGACGTTATTGTTAACGCACGAACATCATTTACATTCCGATGGGAGTACCACTGCGCTAAATCAAAATCACTATTCCCCTTGTGTATTTTGTCACTGATAGATGTGTTGACAGACTGTTGCATTCCCGAAAAACATTGTGGAAATGTACTTACAAGGGCTGCAGCGAACATGCTCGCCATATTGCTTACGTCGTTTCCATTTCCAGTTGGTATTAGATTCATGCGCGTGTTGACATCGGGGCCGGGTTGTATATTCATGTGCGGCCCCTGGCTGTTGACATCATTTCCATGGCCAGATTGTATATTTGTAGGCATGCCCTGACTAGAAGTGAGGGAACTATTTTCGTAATTTGCGGCGGCAGGTGTGGTTTCCTGATCTTGCAAAATATGGTTCTCCGGGGCTGCTTGCACGTCTTCTCCTATGACTTGAGGAGAAATGGCACACCGTTCGTTGTGTGTTGTTTTAGAACTAATTTGGACCATGTCTTTGGAATGTTTATTCCCAGTTTCTGCAGCTCCTCTCTAAATTTTGCGGACGTCCAATTTTCGGGATTTTCCATGGCCCAAGAAGTGTGCGACAAAACTGCACTATTCTCATTCCTGGAATACGGCTGCTGTCTATTTTTTCGCGTACGTCTTTGACGCGAAGCTATACTGAATAGTTATATATAAATCTAAAGGTGATGATAAAACAGTTGAAAGTCAAATCCAAAAGAAAAACTACAAATGTAACTACATGCAGATTAAAACGCAGCCGCCGATAAATACAGATAACCACGGAATCTATTTAACCACAAGACACGTTTATATAAAAAGGAAGATATATTGGATTAAAAGTTGAAGACATTATTTTTCAATTATGCAAAGATGATATCGAGGAAGAAGTGCATGTTTTACTCCAGTGTCCATCCCTACAAAAAGAAAGATGGGAAATTATAAATAACATAAATGAAATAAACAAAAATTTTAAAAGTTTAGATAATAGATCCAGACTAGTCTGGTTAATGTCCACATAAGATTGTAGTGCTCAATAATGGGTGTCTTAATTGACAATAAAAAAATGAATTGAATTGAATTGTCTCTAATAAAATAGACAATGAAATATCTCAATCATTGTTTCAGTCAGCTATGCACTTCTTTGATCACTGATTTACTGTGAAAACTCATAATTACCGTGTCAGTTCCTAAGTCATATACAATTGAATGATAATCCAAAGAAAATAACACGAAAATCCAACGTGTTATCCAAAAAAGTTCACCAAGGAAGAAAGGAAATAAATTTGTTCCTATCAGTTTTACACAACCTTTGTTCTCAACTGCTCAAACTAAACTGATTTGGCCGAAAAATCTGTGACTGAAACTTGAGAATCCTAGATTCTGATAATCTGACTAGCCATAATTACATAATTGACCTAACACTCTTATCACAACATGGGCACCACACCTCATGCATAAACAACACTTATACAATGCATAAGTTACCAAAGATTGAAATAAAGAAAAAAGTTACCAAAGATTGAAATAAAGAAAAAGTCAAATTTAATGAGAAATGAAATAATACAGTTGTTGTATTTTAATGTAGAAAAAATTAATTAGTGAAATATCACTTTCTATATTTAGCTAAGATCTAATGAAAATGAAGTAAAATAAATTAACTTAAGAAGAAAAATTGAAATAAAGAAAATAACAAATTTAATGAGAAATGAAATAATATATTTGTTGTAATTTGATATAAAAAAGTAATTAATAAGTGAAATATCACATGATGTATTTAGTTAAAATGTCCAGCTTCTGTCCAGACATGTTCCGACTTTTCAGACAATGTTCAGAATGTTCAGAATTTGTTCAGACTTGTCAAACAATGCTCAGAATGTTCAGAATCTGTTCAGACACTGTTCCGAATGTTCAGATTTTTCCTACAATGTTCAGATTCTGTTCAGACAATGTTCAGAATGTTCAGAATTTGCTTAGACTTTTCAGATAATGTTCAAAATCTGTTCAGACTTTGCAGACACTGTTCAGAATGTTCAGAATCTGTTCAGACACTGCTCAGAATGTTCAGAATATGTCCAGAATGTACAGAATCTGTTCAGACACTGTTCATTCAATGTTCAAAAAGTTCAGAATCTGTTCAGAATTCTCAGTCAATGTTCAGAATGTTCAGAATCTGTTCAGATTTTTTCAGAATTTGTAGCACACAATTTCTTGACTTTGTAGTGAGTGTATCGAATTATAGTAACTCTTCCAAGCGAAGCAAACTTTCTTCTATGAGTTTTCACAATTAATATAAACATTTCATATGTGAAAAAATGTGATAACATTCTATGGATATGATGTACAACTTTAAGGTTTTAATGTTTACTTGTGTGTACTAAAGATAATGATAATTTTCCACCTTTTCAGTCATCTATAAATTAATATATAAAGTTATTTGAACCTACTCCTCTCCAGATTGATGTCAAATCTGCATGTACGACATAACAGAAAGGGGGTGGCAATTTACACCTCTTTACTACGTGAAAAGCATAGATATATAGATATATAGAATCGACTTCTGACGGAGCTTAGTTTTGACATTTTTTAACGTGTCGCAGTTTGCAAAGTAGATTCAAATGTTTATAGTGATAGCTAATTAGAACAACAATGTACGTAGAATATGTCGCTCCATTGGGCACAGTATACCGACTCCGAGCCAACTAGTCTTTATCTTTATTCTTTATCGCTATGTGTTTATATCACTTTTATAGTCTTTGGTTAGACCCGATGTCTATCGAACACACGATCTACCCACGTAGATATACGGCACTTGATACGATTACCCTAACCATTACACCATCGTAACTCTGTATTGCTTGTTTATTATGATAACTAACCTTCTTGTTACGTTCGAATATGTCGGAAAACAGAAAATTCATTATCTATTTCATAATAGCAATTTATTTAAATTCGTTTTCAAATATATATATATCTATATATATTTAACTTTTATTAGACTTGAATGTATTTAGATTTGTAAATCTTTTATAATAAATGAAATAATGGATATTTATCCAGATGTAAATGAACAGGAGATTGATATATCCATTTCGGGGATGAATCTATCTTATTAAAATTAGATATCGTAACTTAATTCTTCTCTTCCCCAACCCACCCCAATTTCATTCACAAATTGTATATGAAAAAGACTTATATCATGCGAGCGTATTTGTTTTCTAGACTTCTATTAATCTATCAGAACTTGGCAAAAGGGGAATAACTGGAATAGTATTTTTAAAGTATTGTTGAGATTGCAAATGTTCATGGCTATCATTTGGAACAACTCTGTGGTTTAGGAAAATTTCATTCCAATTGACAAAAGTATTTTGATTTTATTGTAGCTCAGATTCATCCGACACAGGGTTTAACATGATTGGATTTTTTGCCAATCAGACAGATGTCAGCGTACTAGTATCTGACAAAATAAATCAGTAAAAAAGTGCCAACATATTCTTTCTGAATAGAAGATCATAGAATATATATTTACGGTATTAAATTTAGTTCTATTAGTGTTAGGGATAGGGTTATGGTGTTTAACCACCGACCTATTGCTAGTCACTGAACAAGATTGTCATATAATTTTGTATCGAGTACACCTCGCCATTAGAGGGATTCGAACTCACAACTTTAGTGGTAATAAGGTAGTTCTAAATCCAACTACCATACGCACACGACCACGACTGCCCCCATTTTTCTATTAAAATGTAATGACAGATGAAAAAAAAGAAATCGTGTAGATAATTAGTCTGTAATTCATGAAGGAAATGTCAGTTGCATTGAGTGGTATTGTTATAAATGTTAAATATTACAAAATAACAAATATACACATTTAAACCACCAAAAATGGGAGGGGGGAGGGTGTCAGCCGGATATATAGTTTATAATTTGACCGAGTAAAGCAACAAAGAAAGTGTATTAGATAAACCCAAAATCAAAGAAACAAAACGTAAAGATGTACCAAAAGGAGAGTGATAATATTACCTGATCGCGACACGATTAAATAAACAAACTGGTTATAATATTTTCTAAAGGCAAAACAATAATCGGTTGAATATAGTATATATATTGTGTGGAACTGCACAGTCTAGTAGACCAGTATTTAAATTGTAAACAGGTATCTACTTCCGTGTTAAGGCTTCAGAACTGATTAAAATATTAAAATGTTGGGACTAATGTTAATACTGGTTTTCAAAGTTTGTTCATCAAACGCTGGTAAGTGGTTATTTAGAAAGAAAAGTATTTGTAACTTAATTTTTTTTTAAATATACATGTACAGCTTTTTAAAACCTTTCATTTGAATTCGTAGCTGTTCAATGCTTATAGTTTCTTCAATCTTTATCTTAAACCGTCATATGATTTTAGATAACGGCATACAATTACACTTATGATATCATACGTTGATAACATTTTTTTAATTTGTATCCAAAGTTCTAACATCAAGATCATGTAGCTGACATAAAGGTTCTCATTCAGATGACCATTGCTTGGTCAATCAAATTACCCCTTTTCAAATCTTAATGTGTAAAGCTGAACTGATTTGATGACTCTAATTTTCATTGATCTTTGTGTCAGTCCAGCACGACTGATCAGCACAGCATAATAAGTGCAGCATGCCGAAATGCATACCAACACTGTATCGAATTATAGTAACTCTTCCAAGCGAAGCAAAATGTCTTCTATGTGTTTAACAATTAATATGATCATTCCATATGTGAACAAATGTGATCACATTCTATGAATCTGGTGTACAACGTTAAAGTTGTAATGCTTACTTGTGTGTACTAAAGATAATGATAATTTGCCACCTTTTCAGTCGGCTATCAATTTATATAAAACGTTATTTGAACCTGCTCATCTCCAGATTGATGTCAGACCTGCATGCACGACATATCAGAAAGTGGATGGCAACTTACGCCTCTTTACTACGTGAAAAGCATAGCAATATAGAATCGACTTCTGACGGAGCTTAATTTTCACATTTTTTAACGTGTCGAAGTTTGCAAAGTAGATTCAAATGTGTATACCTATCTGGTAGTAAGCATGACTTATCAAAGGCTAAGACCAATAAACAATTATCCCATATATGTACGCATATATACAAATGATAGTATTATCATATAGTTGACAGGTCGAAAGATGACTGTTTAAAGCGGTCGACAAAAATCTCGAAAAATGCAATATGTCATTTTCTCCTTCTTTTTGTCGGCGGTAAATCGGGAATTCCTCAAGAAGGACATCTAGAACCAAAAGAAATGAAGGTTTATCAAACATTTTTGTTTTCAGTTAAAACAATTTCTTTTGAGAAAGCAAATTGCGTAGATATTGTCAAAATATGTATGGACACTTTTACATACATAGGACAATATTTGTAAGATCTCAAAAACAAATAAATAAGTCTTGTGTAATATATTTTTGTTACTATCATTACAGCATTATTTATCAATTAGTTGTATATTTCGTTTCATACAAATATGAAAAGATGGTGAGAAACGACAAAACACTGCTTGCCAAGCTTTCATATAATATTAATTTTCGTACTTGTGCCATTTATCCTCTGTATAACATTCTTTAGTGATTCCCTCATTGTTTTGTTTATTTATTTTTGAAATGTCATTTGTTTTTTCTGTAAGTAAATGATACTTATAATTTACTGCTTAACAAATTTGAACTTATTTCAGTGGAAGCCATATCAGGAGGTACTACTACATTAACATGTCCATTGCAAGGGTCGTCTTTCCAATGGCAAAGGTTGACTTATGGTTGGTCTCCACTTCAGCAAGGAGCTAAATACGGGAATGTGAATACATCATCTCTGATTATATATAATGTTGATCCAGGTGACGAGGGTCAGTATCTTTGCAGAGGTGGTTCACAACTAAGTTATATGGAAGTTACTATTATAGGTAAGTAAAGTAGATAAGGCAAGATAATTCCACCGAAAACAATAGGCATTAAGAAGTAAACCGCAAACATAACAGGACAAATGACTAAAGGAATGTTCGTATAAAACAGACTGTATTTATCATATCGCTCCGCCTCAGCGAAATCATTAACGAAACGTTTTTAATATGTTTGTCTTAGAAATGTCATGTAATCGAATGTAATTAAAAAGTTGACTATTGTTAGCAAACGGATATTTATAGAAACTATGAATTACATAGCATTTGGAAAGGGTGACTCAGAGTATACGCTGTTTCTGTTAATCTCGGGGTAATTTGCAGTTCAACAATATTCTACATGCACAACATAAAGTTCGGTAATGGATATTTGCAATATTGTTATGCTTAATTGTAACATTCCGAATAAAATGGAAAACAAATAATACTTCACTGTAGGAACAAATCCAAAATCGGATCGAATAATCGAAAAAGAAACATCACACATCGACCCTACACATATATATACATGACCGATCACGTTCCGTCCCTTGAATAGGCACTTCAATACCAAATAGGGGGATTAAACTAGCTACGTATTATATAGTTGTATGGGTCCACTAGCTATATATTATATAGTTTTATGGGTCCACTAGCTATGTATTATATAGTTTTATGGGTCCACTAGCTATGTATTATATAGTTTTATGGGTCCACTAGCTATGTATTATATAGTTGTATGGTCCACTAGCTATGTATTATATAGTTTTATGGGTCCACTAGCTATGTATTATATAGTTGTATGGGTCCACTAGCTATGTATTATTTAATTGTATGGGTCCACTAGCTATAAATTATATAGTTGTATGGGTCCACTAGCTATGTTTTATATAGATTTATGGGTCCACTAGCTCTGTATTATATAGTTATATGGGTCCACTAGCTATGTATTATATAGTTGTATGGATCCACTAGCTATGTATTATATAGTTGTAAGGGTCCATTAGCTATGTATTATATAGTTTTATGGGTCCACTAGCTATGCATTATATAGCTGCAGGGGTCCGCGAGCTATGTATTATATAGTTTATGGGCTCAACACTTCCTTCGTAGTGAAAAAGATGAGATCATGCCAGTGTTTTGCCATGCGAATAAAGTGTCAACCCTTACATATAACGTGGTGAGCAGCGATATCATACAGAACAGTCGAATCTTGAACTTCAGAGAAATTATATTTAATCGTCGTGACACAGAAGTTGCCATGCATGCATGTTTAACATAAAGATAGTTGATGGCCATCGTGCGACATAATAGTGCAACAATGGTCATCTTTGAAAAATAATTGAATTGCCAATACCATATTGCGTCATCTGTACCGAATACTTTTCAACAAGGTGTTGATGTCTTCTGAAAAACTATTTGAAAGATAAGATCATTTTCAGTATTATCTATATCGAAGTTACAAAAGATAATAATTTGATTTGCCCATTCTAATACCAGAAATAGAAATAGGGTTTTTAATAACCGGAGACAGCAACATCCGGGTTATAACATGTATAAGAATGTTTTATATGTAGGGTTTGTGCATCACTTTTTAATTTAATTACAGTGATAGCAATAGAAGGAGGTACGACTACATTAACATGTCCACTACAAGGCTTGTCTTTCACATGGCAAAAATTGAATCACTCTTATTGGTCTATGCCAGAACAAGGTGCTAAATACGGGAATGTGAATACTGGATATCTGGATATCTATAATGTTGATCCACATGATGGTGGTACTTATTTATGTATAACTGGTATGCAACAATTATATATGAAAATTGTCTTTAGAGGTAAGCAAAGTTAATTAGAAAAGTGCAGTCAAACGAAACCAATAAATGCATATGCATTAAGATGAAGCCCGGCAACAATTTCAGAAAGAATGAGATATAGATTGTTATATTGTGTATGTTGGTTTCCGATCTCAGTGTAATGTGCAATTTTACACAATGTTCTACACATGTAATACAGTGTTCTGCTATCCTCCGTAATGTTTTCCATTTTTGTTATGTTACGAAATTATACTTGTAGCTTTGTTTTCATTGAACTTAGCAATTCAAAAGACGAAACATTTAATTGATTGCTTATTGAATTTAGCATTGTATATTTTTCTAACGACTTTTCAGTATAAATGCTGGGAACTCTCTGTTTATAACTTAAGCATACTTAATCATGTTTATGTAAAGCGCAACACAGCTTTGATAATATGACTGACTATGGTTATGCGTTTGTATATAATATCAGAAAGATGTGGTGTTTAGTCAAATTTATCATTTGAATGCAGTTTTACGATGTGTACAATGTACGTATGACGTACCTTATCAGTAGGCATATTTATTTGCAGATATTTTCAACGTCTATGGGAATCATCTTTTCATCAAGATTTCACCACCTAATCTACCATAACTATCCTTCATAGTATGATTACCACTTAAGGACCTTATCAAACAATACTTTCCTTGATACTAACATGACAAATAAATTACAGTATTGATCATGAATGTCCTTAATAAAAATAGGACACATAAAGTACCTTATTGACCATGACTTTCCTTAATACAAATAGGAGCTATAAAGGACATTACTGACCATGATTGTCCTTAATACAAATAGGACATATAAAAGACCTGATTGAACATGACTGTCCTTAATACAAGTAGGATATACAAACGACCTTATTGACCATGACTTTCCTTACTACAAGTAGGACATATAAAGGATCTTATTGACCATGACTTTCCTTAATACAAGTAGGACATATAAAGGATCTTATTGACCATGACTTTCCTTAATACAAGTAGGATATATAAAAGACCTTATTGACCATGATTGTCATTAATACTAGTAGGACCTTATTGACCATGACTTTCATTAATACAAATAGGACATATAAAAGACCTTATTGACCATGACTGTCCTTAATACAAGTAGGACATATAAAAGATCTTATTGACCATGATTGTCCTTAATACAAATAGGACATATGAAAAACCTTATTGACCATGACTCCCATTAATACAAATAGGACATATTAAAGACCTTATTGACCATGACTGTCCTTATTACAAATAGGACATATAATGGCCCTGATTGACCATGACTGTCCTTAATACGAATGACTTTATTCATCATGACTGGTCTTGATACAAACATGACCTCTAAATGACCTAATAGGCCCTGATTGTCTTTAATACAAATATGACCACTAAAGGACCTTATTGATCATGAGTATTCTAAATACTAACATGACCACTAAATAATCTTATTGCCGATGACTCTCCTTGATACTAAGATGACCACCACTGAAGGACCTTATTTATCATGACTGTCCTTGATACTAACATGACCACTAAATTACAGTATTGATCATGAGTGCTCTAAATACTAACATGATCACTAAGTAATCTTATTGAACCTTTCTGTCCTTAATACAAGCATGGCCACTAGATGACCTTATTCACCATGAATGTTTTTGATACTAACATGGCTATCAAAGAACTTTTTTTACTAACATGAACCATGAAGGAACTTATTGACCATAAATGTCTTTAATGCTAATGTAGCCACAAAAGAACCTTATAGAAACAAGAATTATAACAACTTACGCGTCATCTCTATTAAGGTTTACACTTATTTATTTATGGTTTAATTTCAGCGATAGCCATATGGGGGAGTAATACTACCTTAACATGCACATTGCAATTGTCGTATTACTATTGGCAAAAGAGAACGAATCCGGGTTGGTCTGGCCATATCCAAGCAGGAGCTAAATATGGGAATGTATATAGTGGTTCTATGACTATCTATAATGTTCAAACAAATGACGGCGGTAGATATCGTTGTGGGGATTATACCATTCTAGAACAGGTAGATGTTAGTGTCAGAGGTATGTACAGTAGATAAGACAAAGAAAACAATTTAGATACGAATTAATGAGTAATTCGGAAGCAATACAAAAACAAAATGATGTTATATTGTGAATGTTTGTTTCCGACTTTTGACTGATCAAATATTACTGTTCGTTAAGCACCTCGTTTACATGTAAAACATATTATTGAGTGTCACAACCCGAAATACCAAATTGTAAGATGGGATAAATTCTACTGTATGTATCTAAAGTTAAATACCCGACATCATGTTTGTATTTCCACGTGAGGGAACAACGATTTAAAAATGTATTTTGTTTCCTCAAAACTTAATCAGCAATACTTTTTTCTACTGGTCAGTAATAACCTTTATTATCCATCATCATACTGACCACTAAAACGATTTCTGTTCATTTAGCCGCATCCATGGTGTTATAGTCTCGATTGTATTGAAGTTAGATCACGGACTCGAGCCCCGATCGGGTCAAACCAAAGACTATAAAATTGGTATCCTAATTAGATTATCAATAACAAAACAGTGATGACAAGTCCTTACTAAAAAGATTCATAACGATATGTTCACAATATTTACATTATTGTTTAATCACAGGTCATTTATTAAAGGGGCACATAATATCGCAGTATTAACAAAATTTAGGTATCACAGAGACACATATTATCACCATATCTATATAATGAATTCATCACAGAACCAGGTTATGCGAAAACACATATTATCACAGTATTTACATCATTTATTATTTATAGGATAAAGGGTCCGTGCATAATGTATTGACGGTGTTGGGCTGAGACAATAACATGAATAAGGCATCGGACACAAATTTGTCTTTAGCTTCATAAATAAGGGTAATAGCAAAATTACCGAACTCCGAACAATCTTACAAAGGGAAAGTCAAAACTCATAAGTATATACACAGACAAAATCAGTCAACAACCGGCAAACTGTGAAAACCGTAATGACCCTGACTTGGTACAGGCTTTTCTAAAGAAATGGTGGTTTGAATCAGATTTTAAAGCGCCAAACCTCCCGCTTTCATTTCGACTCAAAGGTTCCAGCAGTCACTATAACAGTATGTATAACAATACTGGAAAAAAATAGGTAAAATAGTTGTCAAAGCAGTACCAAACCCAGTGAAGCAAATGTCAAATACAATTTTACGTCACACATTGATAAAAAAATATTTTGGGCATTTTTGTTGACTTCCTTATCTTTATACATTTTCACTATGTGAAAATGCATCGTTAATCATCGTCTCTGCAGAGAAGAAATATATAACTTTTTAAGAGATCGAATAAGGCGAATCTTTGCATAGCCCTGGCCCAGTAGCCTGTTTCTCAGATGAAGATGACGTTTCAGGAAATCAGAATAATTGCTACTGGCCCTTGCATAGCGAATCAATAGCGAGATGTAAACACAATATGCAGGAGAAGCTGGTATATTGCTGCACATATTTGGAAAATTTATGATCTTAAAATTGAAGTAGTCTAAGAAAAAATATACATTAGACAACTGTTGTGTTAAGATTATTCTTTATGTATAGTATTTTCCATGGAAATGAGAAATATTGATTTCTTATGTTTTTTGCATGTAAAATTTGCTTGAAAAATTTATGAAATTTTGGACATTTCAAGGTAAAACACTAGGGTGGATCGCAGTAAATACAATAACAAGAAATTAAATATATTCAATTTGTAAAAAATAAAACAACACACACACAAAGATGCAAGTGTATCTTCCTTATCTTAGATCACATAAAGGAGAAAGTAAAGAAAATTTCATGTGCAATTATTTTTTTCGGCCAAAAAAAAAACTGTTTTTGTTTTGGTTCAAATTGATGCGCGTAATATATACAGTGAATCAAACGATTTACTTTTTCTCATTTAAGCTTTCATACATCATTAATTTTAGTTTTTTTAAGAGAAGTATATACAATATGTAAGATGAGTAAAATATTAGATGTATTTCCCTTCCTTCTTGAGTCTTCCTAAATATGAGGGCCCGGGTGACTCTTTAAGCTAGGTAGTTGGATTACATAACAACTCATACAAGCCTATCACCAATACGGCGTGATTTCGCGCAAGGCTTTGTAAATTACAAAAAGGTGCACCCGACTTGCAGCGCAAGTGATACAGTTTACAAGTTTATGGTCGGTGGTTCTCTGTGGGTACTCGGCTTGATATAACTGAAATATTGCTTAAAATTGGCGTTAGACACAATCAACCAATCAATCAAATCAATCAACCTAAGTATGGTTTTTCATCTTAATCCTGTGAGAATAACATACAGGAGAAATATTGAAAATCCTACAAGTATAAATATATTTTTTACAAATGATTCAGTGATAGTGAGCATGTCTTGTTTCAAAAATTTCATGCAATATACAACAAGAGTAAAACGTCATAAACTGTTTTCTCCATAACAAAGCTACATACTATCACATTGATACCTCTGCTGGTGGACTATTAGTCTCCGGAGGTATCATCTACCCAGTAGCCAGTGTTACTATCTCTAGGTTGATACATCTGCAGGTGGACTATTAGTCTCCAGAAGTATCATCTACCCAGTAGTCAGTATTACTATCACTAGGTTGATATCTCTGCAGGTGGACTATAAGTCCCCGAGGTATCATCTACTCAGTAGTCAATGTTACTATCACTAGGTTGATACCTCTGCTGGTGGACTATTAGTGTCCGGAGGTATCATCTACCCAGTAGTCAGTGTTACTATCACTAGGTTGATACCTCTCCTGGTGGACTATTAATCTCCGGAGGTATCATCTACCCAGTAGTCAGTGTTACTATCTCTAGGTTGATACCTCTGCTGGTGGACTATTAGTATCCGAAAGTATCATCTACCCAGTAGCCAGTGTTACTATCACTATGTTAACACCTCTGCTGGTGGACTGATAATCTCCGGAGGTATCATCAACCCAGTAGTCAGTGTTACTATCACTAGGGTGATACCTCTGTTGGTGGACTATTAGTCTCCGGAGGTATCATCTACTCAGTAGTCAGTGTTATTATCACTAGGTTGATACCTCTGCTGGTGGACTATTAATCTCTGGAGGTATCATCTACCCAGTAGTCAGTGTTATTATCACTAGGTTGATACCTCTGCTGGTGGACTATTAATCTCCGAAGGTATCATCTACGTAGTAGTCAGTGTTACTATCACCAAGTTAATACCTCTGCTGGTGGACTATTAGTCTCCGGAGGTATCATCTACCCAGTAGTCAGTGTTACTATCACTAGGTTGATACCTCTGCTGGTGGACTATTAGTCTCCGGAGGTATCATCTACCCAGTAGTCAGTGTTACTATCACTAGGTTGATACCTCTGCTGGTGGACTATTATTCTCCGGAGGTATCATCTACCCAGTAGTCAGTGTTACTATCACTAGGTTGATACCTCTGCTGATGAACTATTAATCTCTAGAGGTATGATCTACCCAGTAGCCAGTGTTACTATCACTAGGTTGATACCTCTGCTGGTGAACTATTAATCTCTGGAGGTATCATCTACCCAGTAGTCAGTGTTACTATCACTAGGTTGATACATCTGCAGGTGGACTATTAATCTCCGGAGGTATCATCTACCCAGTAGCCAGTGTTACTATCACTAGGTTGATACCTCTGCCGGTGGACTATTAGTCTCCGGAGGTATCATCTACCCAGTAGCCAGTGTTACTATCACTAGGTTGATACCTCTGCTGGTGGACTATTAGTCTCTAGAGGTATCATCTACCCAGTAGCCAGTGTTACTATCACTAGATTGATACCTCTGCTGGTAGACTATTAGTCTCTAGAGGTATCATCTACCCTGTAGCCAGTGTTTCGACACTGACATGGTTTGTTAGATATACTTATAATTGAAATTGTACAGTTACTAAATAATGTAATTATTACTAAGAGTATTGTTCTCCTCCCTCGGGCATATGTGACCATAGGCTATACTGTTTATGCCCATATGGTGTTCTTACTCCATAAGATGTTTTTTTATTTGGTTTCCAATCTTTTGACATTGAGCGTACATGATAGAGATTATTGCAAAAACGCCTAGTGTGTATTAAATTTGATATCTACGTTTTTTTTATTATAATGTAGGATGCTATTTTACAATATTAGATGGAATAAATTGACAACCGATATTTAACAGGGGCTGTCGTGGTCATGATCATGATAGTTCGATATAGAACTACCTGTGCAATCAGTGCCTATCACCACTGACGTTGTGAGTTCGAATCCTGTTCATAGTAAGGTGTACTCGATACAACATTATGCGATAAAGTTTGTCAGTAACCAGCGACAGGTCGGTTGTTTTCTCCGAGTACTACACCAATAAAACTTACCGTGACGAAATGCCTAAAATATTGTTGAAAGTGGCGTTGAACACCATAAATCAAACTACACCAAACCGATATATAGCAGGTATATAGCAGATATCTTTGATATTTTATTGCAAATATAAACATTGTGCTTTAACTAGAAAGACCATAAGTAACTTTGCTCCATTAATAGTTTTTGCAGTTATTGACCACGCTAGTGTGTATTTCTTTTTTATAGTAAATGGAAACTGGAGTTCGTGGGGAAGCTGGATTTCATGTACAAAGACGTGTGTTGGAGGAACAAGGACACGGTATAGATCGTGTAACAATCCAACACCAGATAATGGCGGTTCTCCTTGCCCAGGATTGGGCTATGAAACGGTATCATGCTCTACAACTATCTTATGCACAGGTATTTCGATAATATGTTATCTTACATAATCAATTTATCACAAGGACGGATATTATCACAGTGTTTCGACAATTAGGTGTTCACATCAATATGTGATATTAAGATATAATAATCACGTTGAAAAATCACAAGGTAGAAAAGAAAATGTCTCAAATACCATTTGCACTCTTTATGAATTGGTCTAACCAAGGATTTATATAGTAATATAAATCCTTGGTCTAACGTATGTTGTTTTCTAAATCATCATAAAAGTCACAATAGAACAAAGTCAAGGGGGCACCTAATACTCATTTCATACGAAAATGTTTAGTGTGTTTGGTCAACTCATTATTAGAGAGAAACAAAAATCATTTTGTATCCTGTTTTGACATGAAATCTACTTTAGTTATTCCTCATCATACTGACCACTGATACGATTTCTGTTCACTTAGGTGCATCCGTGGTGTTATAGTTTCCATGCTGGTCTCGATTGAATTGAAATTAGATCATGGCTTCGAGCCCCGATCGGGTCAAATCAAAGACTATAAAATTGGTATCCTAATTAGATTATCAATAACAAACCAGTGGTGACAAGTCCTTACTGAAAAGATACATAACGATATGTTCACTCACAATATTTACATAATTATTTAATCACAGGTCAGATATTAAACAGGCACATAATATCGCAGTATTTACAAAATTTAGGTATCACAGAGACACATATTATATTATCACCATATCTACATAATTAGTTCATCACAGAACCAGGTTATGCGATGACACACAATTTTGTTCCAGAATTTAACATTAGGTTAAATGACAAAAATTTTGAAACATATTTTTTTTTTCCTCCACCAAAATCAGATAATTTTTTTTCACCGGCATTGGGAATCAGAATATTTTTTTAGAAAGAAACCATAACCCCCCCCCACCATGGAAGTTAAAAGGTTCGTCCCTAGGAAAAAATATACATTAGACAACTGCTGTTTTAAGATCATTCTTTATGTATAGTATTTTCCGTGGAAATGAAAAATATTGATTTCTTATGTTACTTGCATGTAAAATTTACTTAGAAATTTATGAAATGTTGAACATTTCTAGGTAAAACACTAGGGTGGATCGCAGTAATTACAATAACAAGAAATTAAATATATTCAATTTGAAAAAAAAAATAAAACAACACACACACAAAGATGCAAGTGTATCTTCCTTATCTTAGATCACATAAAGGAGAGGAAAAGAAAATGTTCATGTGCAATGATTTTTTTCGGCAAAAAAAAACTTTATTAAGAGGGAAAAACATTAAGCCTGTTTTTCTTTGGGTTCAAATTGATGGGTGTAATATATAAAGTGAATCAAACGATATGCTTTTTCTCATTTAAGTTTTCATACTTCATCAATTTTAGTTTTTTAAAAGACGTATATAAAATATGTAAGATGAGTAAAAATTAGATGTTTTCCCTCTAGAGTCTTCCTAAATATGAGGGCCCGGGTGGCTCTTTAAGCTAGGTAGTTGGATTAACTTAACAACTCATACAAGGCTATCACCAATACGGCGTGGTTTCGCGCAAGGCATTGTAAATTACAAAAAAGGTTCACTCGACTTGCAGCCGCAAGTGATAAAGTTTACCAGTTGATTGCCCATGGCCGATTGTTCTCTCCGGGTACTCCGGCTTGATATAGCTGAAATATTGCTTAAAATTGGCGTTAAGCACAATCAATCAATCAATCAATCAATCAATCAATAAAATCAATCAACGTAAGTACGTTTTTTCATCCTAAGTCTGTGAGAATAACATAAAGGATAAATATTGAAAATCCTACAAGTATAAATAGATTTTTTACAAAGGATTCAGTGATAGTGATCATTTCTTGTTTAAAAAAGTTCATGCAATATACAACAAGAGTAAAACGTCATAAAATGTTTTCACCACAACAAAGGATCAGCAGTCTGCAAATTAAAACTTTGTAAAGGTATACCCCGATTGTTAATAACATGCAGTATGCATAATGAAAATATTACCAGGATAAATTTCAAAGAGTACATATAATATACTGAATAAAAAAAGTTCAGCAACAACGTTGTTTTTTCGCATATTTTTTTTTTCCCTTCACATTTTGCGTCTATAAATATTATAGACAGCATATGGTTAATAAAGACAACAGACATTTAAGACAGATACAATAACATTTTGCCTCAGTCATTTCGCGCAGAAAATCATCTGCACGTGCAGTAGGTTTTTTTTCCTGGTCTTACCTGTTTATGCTTTCCGAAAATTTATTTCATCGACAATTTATTCTTGAATAAGGTTCAAAACAGAAGAAAAACATTTTTCTTGTAACCAAAAGTTTTAAGGGGAGCCGTAGAGGATTTCCACAGAATGACCGCCATCGGTATGTTGGAAGGAGAAATGACCGTAAATGACGTTGCTGTGTCATTTGGTGTTCACCGTACAACCATATGGAGGTTAACACAACGTTTCAGGACCACTGGCACAGTTAAGGATAGGCCAAGATCCGGTAGACCAAAACGTCTCACTCCTAGAGAAGAACGTTACATCAGGATCACATCAGGTCGTGACCACTTCTTACCAGCAACAAGGATTGTCGACAGAGTACGGAGAGCAACTGGAGTCCGCATATCCTCGCAATCAGTCCGCAATAAACTTAAAGCTTGTCGTTTCAAATCAATAAGACCACATACAAAGGATGGAGTTAACTGTCCACCACAAAATACAGCGACACGCATGGACAAATCAGCAATTGCGCCGAAACTGGAGGACAGTACTTTTTTCGGATGAATCTCGATTCACACTAAAGTTTGCAGATGGTCGCATCCGTTTCTGGAGACGGACTGATGAACGCTTTGCGGCGGCTTGTGGTATGCCAGTTGACCGCTTTGGTGGCAGTTAGTTACTGTTGTGGGGAGTAGTACAATACGCAGGAAAGACCAACTTGATTCTGATAAGACAAACACTGAATGCACAGCGCTACTGCGATGACATTTACGCCCTGTCGTGATGCTACTCATGCACAGAAACACTCGTTTTGTCTTTCAGCAGGACAATGCTTGGTCACACACCGCTTGTCTCTCCATGATCTTTTTACAGGCCAACAATATTAATACATTACCATGGCCGAGTCGTGCTCCTGATTTGGCTCCTATTGAACATGTTTTGTACATGGTAAACAGACAAATTCAAGAGAATCATCCTCCATTCAACTCCTTCCAGGAATTGGAAAATGCGCCCATCATTGAATGGAACGCCATTCCACAGTACAAGTTCCAACAAATCATCAGAGGCATGCAAAAAGATGCATAGCTACCATTACTGACAACGGGCCTGGACAAGATACTGACATTGTGGATGTATGTGTGAATTCATCATGTGTCACGTATTGCCAATCAGGAAGTTTGTGAATTACGATTTTGTGTATGTTCATCTTCATCTTTATTGTTGTTATTGTTTGTTAGTACAATATATTTATTGTTATGCAATGAAATCTAAATTATTTTTGAAAATATAGAATTAAAAATATTTGTTGCTAAGCTTTTCTTGCTCAGTATATATACATGTATATACATTAGGAAATCGTCTCATTTTGTTTTCAATCGCAGCTTCAATAGTCTGTATATTTATTTTCTAAAGTTATACACCAATTGTGAATAACATACAATGGGAATAGCTAGTTTACAACTTACAAGTATATATTTATTATTTCTGGAAAAGATTACAGTTTTCCAATGCATTTCGTGTTCCAAACAGTACATACAATATCTGCAATGAATATTTCAGCCAATGTTATTAGAAAAACAAGCATATATAATTTCAGGTTTGGTTTATGGTCTTTAACGCCACTTTCAACAATATTTGAACTATATCGTCGCGATTAGTTTTATTGGTGGAGGAAATCGGAGTGCCCGGAGAAAACAACCGACCTACCGCAAGTCACTGACAAATTTATCACATAATGTTGTTTCTAGTACACCTCGCCATGAACGGGGTTCAAACTCACTACTTTAGTGGTGACAAGCATTTATTGCACAGGATAAGGTTTTCAAAAGTTATACTCAGGTACTAGTATATAATATGAATAAAATACACAACGTTTTCTATATAAAAGATAGGTATAAGCGTTTTTGGTGATTATATAATATTGGCAATCATATCATCTATCGACATACCCTTCTTAAATAAAACTTTAATTAACTAAGAGGAACCATTGGTTCAGTAGCTTCCTTCTTAGAAGCAACCCTCTATCAAGGAAATCCTGATAGAAATCACAAGCTCTGGAATATCGTATCAACTGCGAGATATATACTCCATATGCAGGTGCTGTTCGAATGTTGATACATATAAATGGAAAGTTCACAATGGGAAAATTGTCGTAATGTTTCGTTCTTAATCTCCCCTCAATGTCTAATTCGAGGAGTAGGTCAAGGTATGAAGCAGACCTATCTGTATCTGTGGTATCCTTTATTTCAAGCTCAATGGGATAGATGCGATCAACGAAATCACCAAACCTAGAATTAGTTAGTCAAAGGACATAATCTATATAGCGGAATGTGAAATTAAATGATCGGGCTAGCTTCTTTTCGTTTTTCTTGAAAAGCCACTGTATGAAGTCTGCCTCATACGAATAAATTCACCATAAAAACAGGTAATATCGATAGTCTATTACTTACTAACCACGATGCTATTTTTGTATAATTGTATATGTATACTTTGTAGATTTGAAATTTATTCTTGATACTTAAAATTGACTTAGCACCAACTAATCATCATGTTCATCCACAAACATAGCGGTTATGAAAAACAGAACTTATTACAATGTTGCATGCTATGTTATTATATTATATGGAATACATTAAAAACAGATATTTAACAGATATTTGTAACATTTTATTAGTTTTAATTTAAGCATATTATATTGTCTAAATAATGATATAGGTCATGCACGCTAAACTTGATATCTACGTTTTTATTACTATCACTGGATCGATACCTCTGCTGATGGACTATTAGTCTCCGGAGGTATCATCCACCTAATAGTCAGTGTTACTATCACTAGGTTAATACCTCTGCTGGTGGACTATTGGTCTTCGGAGGTATCATCCACCTAGTAGTCAGTGTTACTATCACTAGGTTAATACCTCTCCTGGTGGACTATTAGTCTCCAGAGGTATCATCTAGCCAGTAGTCAGTGTTACTATCACTAGGTTGATACCTTTGCAGGTGGACTATTAGTCTCCGGAGATATCATCTACCCAGTAGTCAGTGTTACTATCACTAGGTTGATACCTCTGTTGGTGGATTATTAGTCTCCGAAGGCATCATCTACCCAGTAGTCAGTGTTATTATCACTAGGTTGATACCTCTGCTGGTGGACTATTAGTCTCCAGAGGTATCATCTACCCATTAGTCAGTGTTACTATCACTAGGTTGATACCTTTGCTGGTGGACTATTAGTCTCCGGAGATATCATCTACCCAGTAGTCAGTGTTACTATCAATAGGGTGATACCTTTGTTGGTGGACTATTAGTCTCCGGAGGTATCATCTACCCAGTAGTCAGTGTTACTATCATTAGGATGACACCTCTGCTGGTGGACTATTAATCTCCGGAGGTATCATCTACCCAGTAGCCAGTGTGTCGACACTGACATGATTTATTAGATATAGTTATAATTGAAATTATACAGTTACTAAATAATGTAATTATTACTTAGACTATTGTTCTCCTCCCTCGGGCATATGTGACCATAGCCCGATTTTTGGCTATCCTGTTGATGCCCTTATGGTGTTCTTACTACATAAGAATATTTTTTATTTGGTTTTCCAATCTTTTGACTTTGAGCGTACATAATGGAGATTATTACAGAAACGCCTAGTGTGTATTAAATTTGATATCTACGTTTTTATTATTATAATGTAGGATGCAATATTACAATATTAGATGGAATAAATTGACATCCGGTATTTAACAGGGGCCTTCGGGGTCGTGATCATGTGATAGTTCGATATAGAACTACCTGTGCAATCAGTGCCTATCTCCACTGACGTTGTGAGTTCGAATCCCGTCCATAGTGAGGTGTACTCGATACAACATTATGCGATAAAGTTTGTCAGTTACCAGCGACAGGTCGGTCGTTTTCTTCGAGTACTCCACCAATAAAACCTACCGTGACGAAATGCCTAAAATATTGTTGAAAGTGGCGTTAGACCGATATTTATCAGATATCTTTGGTATTTTATTGCAAATATAAACATTGTGCTTTAACTAGAAAGACCATAAGTAACTTTGTTCCATTAATAGTTTTTGCAGTTATTGACCACGCTAATGTTTATTTCCTTTGTATAGTAAATGGAAACTGGGGTTCATGGGGAAGCTGGAATCCGTGCACAAAGACGTGTGTTGGAGGAACAAGGACACGAAATAGATCTTGTAACAATCCAACACCAGTAAATGGCGGTTCTCCTTGCTCAGGATTGGACTATGACACGGTATCATGCTCTACAACTATTTTATGCACAGGTATTTCGATAATATGTTATATTACATAATCAATTTATCACAAGGACGGATATTATCACAGTGTTTCAAAAATGAGGTGTTCACATCAATATGTGATATTAAGATATAATAATCACATTGAAAAATCACAAGGTCGAAAAGAAAATGTCCCAAATACCATTTGCACTCTTTATGAATTGGTCTAACCAAGGATTTATAGTACTATATAAATCCTTGGTCTAACGTATGTTGTTTTTCTAAATCATCATAAAAGTCACAATAGAACAAAGTCAAGCGGGTACATAATACTCATTTCATACGAAAATGTTTAGAGTGTTTGGTCAACTCATAATTCGAGAGAAACAAACAATCATGTTATATCCTGTTTTGACATGAAATCTACTAAATACTCAATAGTTTTGACCAGATATTTGGTTAGTATTATGTTGTACTTTTGTATATACTCTCAATTTATTGTGTATCCGATACTTTTTTATATGTACGTAGCATTTATACATAATTTTTGCATATGTGTAACGAGCGGAAGTAAACATTGAGGGATGTACATACAAATTGTGGCGGCTTAAATTCTTGGTGACAGAAATCTTTCTTATTTGTTGTGTAGAAACAAGTAGTAGTGGAAAAAGACACTTAAAATAATTTATCCAAGGTTCAATCAAGTAAAAATCATAAAAGATTTAAAAACCACGCAAATATAGGGAAGTGATAAACAAACAACTTCTACACGCAAAGGGAGATAATCATTAAATTATCATAAAACCAGGGGCACACCTGTGTTTTAGATTTTATTGAAGATATATATAAACAAAGTATATAATTTAAAAAGACATTCTATTGAAGCATTTTAACAGTATATGCACTATACATGACCGACTCCAAATTAATAAAATACCTTGAGAAGATCAATTCAAAGGCGGACCAAGCCCCTACAGGACCACTCATTAGAAAACTGCTTATTATATCGGACAGTAAGGGAAGATACATACGAGAACATATACAATCGCCGGTAGAAAATTAAATCATATGGCAATGCAAGAATGGTAGTTATAACTGGCTATTACAAAACATAGACCATCAAATAGGACAACACGATAACATTCATGTCTACATCTGGCTAGCAACATGTGATCTTACTAGCTACAATCCACCATTTATATATCTGGCTTGAGAAAACAGTGACGGTATTCATCTTATAGTTGACACATATCATCAAATTACTGAAATGGTGAATCATTACCCACACTGTAGAGTAACATTTGTTGAAACGCCTGTGTACTCGATATACGAGCATAGCAAATACAAAGGTCAAACAGACTCTGAATTCAAGAAGTTAGACAACGAACTCCTATCGCAAATTAATGAACTAAACCAAAATTCCAGGGAAATAAATACTGGATTAAACAATATATCACCTGTATTCTCAACTGTTCTCAGCCGGCAGCACTGGAAAAACTCAAAGACAAAGCAAACACCTCGAGATCAATATAATTATAACTTACTCAAAGACGGACTCCACCCAGGTATAAATGTGGCAAAAGTTTGGCTAAAGAAACTGGAATTACAAATAAAAAAGGACTGTTGCGAAAACTGGCATTAGTCAACTGTGGGGGCATCCACAATGCACTTTTGTCGGTTAGATCATCTCCTTTATTGTGTATACACTATCTCTGAAACATTACCAGACAAAAAACTTGGCACGGTGAAATAGCAATGGCCACCAATGTATGTATTGCAAGATATAAAAATGACAATAAACATCAAACTAGAAGCATGCGTGGCACATATAGCTCGATTACAAATACGAACACTCTCAAAATAGACAAAGCGTTGAAGAAAAAACTAGATGCTACCAAACGTCACCAAAACGCACTTTATGAATACACCAGAGGAGGACTAGTTATAACTGCTGATGCAGCAACATTTGAGCTATTTAAGATAGCCGCAACTATATATTATGAAAACCTCCCAGAATCACTTGGAAAGGCTTATATAACACAAAGCACTGACTCTACACAACGCCACAATGTGTAGACTACAATACGAGTACATGAACAAGAACAACCTGCATGTACAACCAATCTGTATTTAACTAGTAGCAGAATCCAAGTAAATGGCATAAATCTGACGCTATTTGTGTAAAGAGATATTACTGGAATTCATGACATTATTCATGCAGCCACATATAATGGCAACCATATAAATCTGAATAAACTGAACAACATACTCGCCGAACAATTGCAACGTATAATAGGAACAAATACAACAACTACAAGCGTGCATAAACTCAGGAAGACACCAGCAACAAAACAACAAGAAATTGAAGATATATAATGTTGCAAATGCAGCAAGAACTGTAAAACACGTAGCACATACTGAACTGTAGGCGAACATTGGATACACTACAAATGCGAAAATCGTAATCCTGAACAGATAACAGCAATAGAAGCAACAACAACAGTAGACTATATATGTACACTCTGTCAGAATGGAAAATCTAATATTTGTGCTAATGCAATAGCTATTCTAAATGAATGTATTCTAAGGTCAGATGAAATACAAGATGAAACTCGTTGTAATCTATGTGACAAAACAATTGACGACGGAAATTATGACTTATGTACATCATGTAACAACACATACCATTTGACGTGTATGGAAACTAACAACGATCACAAAACATGCTACTCGTGTAAATCATATATAGATGAATTGGAAACCAAAATGAGAGCGAAATCACTATTCTGAAAGAAACCAGCAGTAATAACAATAGATGTACTGACGCAATACAAACACAAAGTCAAAATATTCTGAATGAAAACCATTGCATCGATGCCGATAAATACGAGACATCACATACAAATATTTTACTACCAAGTTCAATATCTAAAAGTCATGATGAGGAATCCATATCAGCCAAATTAAGAGAACTACGAAATAAAGAAACAAAATTAAAAAAACTAGAGGAAACACTCAAAATAAGAGAATAATCCAAAGGAAAAGTAGAATAGAAATGGAAACGTATTGCAATAAACTCGATGCTAAGAACACCGAACTCGAACTACTGGTAAAAACATTACAGAGGAGTATAGAACAACATGAACAGTCAAGTGATAATCCATCAATTTCACCTGTAAATGCAACTACAAACTCGGATATTAACTCTAAAATGAAAGAACAACTTAACAACAAGATATTGGCAGTACATGATAAAATTACAAACATTTTTTTCGACCAAATCGATAAACAACTTGAGTTAGTCAACATTTCAATGAACAGTACTAGTCAAAAAACAAATGATTGTTATAAAGAAACGATTAAAATGAGCACGACTAGAGACAATATGCCCAAATGGAACATTGATACAACAACGACTAATTATGACTAATTATGACTACAGTCTGATCAACAATTCTCAAGATACATGTACATCACAGACAATCCGAGAAGTTAAAACCCCACATATAATTACAATGAGTTAGCAACAGGTATTCCACTATACTACAAACAGAGAAGTTCAAGTAATGTAGCAAAATCATTTCGCCGACCTCAACGGCGAACTAAAGCATATAGGACACCGATTGTACAAGACCGAGAAAACTATTGACCAGCTATCAAAGATAACACTGACAGGGTGAATGCCAACCCTCCTTTCTTAGGTAAGACATGCCTCCAGCAGCATCTGAGATAGCACATATTCCAACTAATTTTAAGGGAGAAGGAGAGATACATATAGCGTCCCTGAATTGCAAAAACTTACAAACCAGTGCCTACATTATAGACGAGCTATTGAAACAACATCAAATTATCTTAATACAAGAACATTGGCTATTTGAGGCTCAAATCAACACAATTGGCGACTTGAATAAAACATCAATTTTGTCGGAAAAGGAGTAGATAAATATAATCCAGTCTTACCAAAAAGCATGCCGAGAGGATATGGAGGAGTCACAATTATTTGGAGGGAAAACATTGATCATTTAATAAGAATACTACCAGATGGCGCTGAAAGGATACAGTGTGAAGAAATCAATAGTAATAATGATACAAAATTCTTAGTAGCTTCAGTCTATCTACCATCAAAAGGAAGCCATGACTATGTCGATGAATGATATGACTGTATAGACCAACTATATGAAATCTACCAAAGGTATCAAGGAACACATACAATTATAATCGGTGGCGATCTAAATGAAGACCTCAACAATGAAAAGACAAACAAGATGAACAAATACTTATTGCATTTTATCAAAGAGTGTGGCTTATCATATGAATGTTCTGAATTAGCCTATTTCCTACATACCATCAACTACAAGTTCTGCACAAAGAAAAAAGTGCTCAACAATACTATCACAAATGTGTCAGACTATCATCCATTCTCTATCCAGAGTTGTCGTTCCTGCTACGCTAGACTCTGCTTGGAGAACTATTTCGCGAAGGTAAAAATTAAAAAGTTAAAAACGATCACAAATCATTTACAGCTCAAAGGTTCCGGCTGTCACAAATAAGGGTAATAACAAAATTACCGGACTCCGAACAATATTACAAAGGGAAAGTCAAAACTCATAATTATATAAACAGACAAAATCAGTCAACAACCGGAAAACTGTGAAAACCGTAATGACCCTGACTTGGTACAGGCATTTCTAAAGAAATGGTGGGTTGAATCAGATTTTAAGGCGCCAAACCTCCCGCTCTCATTACGGTTCAAAGGTTCCGGCTGTCACTGTAACAGTATTTAAATACAGGAACAAAATAGGTAAAATAGTTGTCAAAGCAGTACCATATTCGGTGACGTAAATGTCAAAAATATTCTTACGTCACACATTGACAAAAAAAAAAATTTGACTTCTTTATCTTTATATATTTTCACTATATGAAAATGCATCGCTTATAATTTTTTCTGCAGAGACGGAATATATTTCGACAAGATATTGGTATCGGAATATAAACTTTTTAAGAGATCGAATAAGGCGAATCTTTTTATAGCCCTGGTCCAGTAGCCTGTTTCTCAGATGAAGATGACGTTTCAGGAAATCAGAATAATTGCTACTGGGACTATAGCAGAGGTGATAAACTACAGATGCATAACCGTCTTACCAGTCATCAATAAAATAATTGAAACCATAATTAAAAACCGGACAAACCATAAAATACTGGAAATCCAGAATCCAATACAACGTGTATTCACTGATGAATCATCACCTTTAAATTCTGCTTTGCCAGTAGAAGAGACATACAGAAAAAATGCAGATAACAAAAATGAATGTCAGCTAGTATTACTGGATGCAAAATCGGCACTTGACGTTGTTATGCAGTCATTTGATGAGACGGTATACCATGCTGGAATACAGGTCAAACACTGGTCACTAATCAACAGTATGCACCAGAAGGCTAGTACTGTAGGAGTTCTGTAAAATGGGAAAACAAGATATCACAACAATTTCCAGTAACTCAAGGAGTTCGCCAAGGAGGTATCCTAAGCAGTGACCTATGCAAAGTCTACATAAATCCTCTATTCAACAATATTAGTGACTCATATCTAGGAATGACAATCGGAGACGTAAACTGTAACGCTTAGTGCATGTGCAGATGATTAGTAGACGTGAACATGAAACACAAGTCATGATTAATATAGCACATGCATTTGCTACAATGGAAGGATACAAACTTCAGCTAGCTAAAAGTTTTATCATAAACATACAACCAAACAAGAGAAAGCAAAGTATGATGGATCATGAATATATTCTTGGAAAAGATGTAATGCCTAATGTCAAGCAAGCCGTTCATTTGGGAATAATAAGAACAAACACATTAGCTGACAACATGACAGTAAATGTAGAAGAGAATATCAAGAAATCTAGAAGAAGCGGTTATGGTTTATTTGGAGGAGGATTCCATTGCAACAATGGACTAGATCCTGAAACTCTAATACATTTATTCAACACATACATAACGCCAGTGTTAATGTACGATATGGAACTAATCATCCCAAAAACCACACCACTGGAACGATACCAAAAGAAGCTTCTCAAACAAGTACTATTAGGGACCGACCATTTAACTTGAAGTGGGGGGGGGGGGGTTATAGTTTTTTGTTTCGTTCAGAATTTTTTTTTCGGACAACACAAGAGTTGGAATATTTATTTTTTTGTCGTGCAAAGCGCGAAATTTTTTTCGAGAATATATAATTAGTTTATATGACAAAAACTCTGAATCAGATTATTATTTTTTTCCTACACCAAAATCAGAATATCTTTTTCAGCAACACTGGGAATCAGAATATTTTTTTTAGAAAAAAACCATAACCCCCCCCCCCCCCCCCCCCTTCAAGTTAAATGGTCGTTCACTTATTACCACCGAATACACCCGACCCAGCAGTTTATTTACTAACCGGAACATTACCAGTGGAGGCTCAACTACATATACGAGCATTAAGTTTCTTCAACAACATCTGTAACCAAGAAGAGAAAAGTATAGACATATGATTAGTAAGGCAACAACTAAGGGATCGACCTTTTAAGTTAAAGGGGGGGGGGGGGGTTATGGTTTTTTGTTTCGTTCAGAATTTTTTTTTCGGACAACACAAGAGTTAGAATATTTTTTTTTTTTGTCGCGAAGTTTTTTTCCAGAATCTAACATTAGGTTATATGACAAAAACTCTGAAATATCAACAAGAGACCACTGGTGTGTACAATGGTTCACATAATGCAAAGAGATCAGATACTGCTAACGATAAACAACAATCAATCACTCAATCGTGTCTTTGTTTTTGTTTATTTTACCTTTGTAATATCGTTGTACTTTGTACACCGGTGGCTAATATGGTCTGACTTAGACATATAGTGTGAAATGAAAGACATGGTTAACATAGGCAAATATCAGGTCACGTTTATTTTGTGTGTACAACTTATGTAGCAACAGCAATATCATCATATGTACCGTCCATATTTGTATGGTTCTATACGTTCGAAATGGATAACAGTGTCGACAAATGTGAGGATGCTTTTTTGTCTTTAGGAAATATTCACAAACGGTAAAATCGTGATTAATAGCAAATTTTCAATTTGGACGGCAACTTGTAAACTTTATGATGATTGCGATAATAAAGACAATTATATTTCATTTTATATATTTAGTAAATGGAAACTGGGGTACATGGCAAGATTGGAATTCATGTTCAGTGACATGTGGTAGTGGATCAAGGTCACGATATCAGGAATGTAACAATCCAGAGCCTGCACATGGGGGTTCAAACTGTCAAGGAAATGACACAGACATTGAATCGTGCTCTAGGAAGTTGTGTCCTGGTAAATTTTAGAATAGTTTAATTCAGGGAATACATGACGTATGTGTGTACTGCGTTCTATTGAACTAAGTGTATGTGACAATGCAATCAATGATACCTTTGACAAGAAAGCGAAATTATATTTTTTTTATCAGTTTGAATGTTAATTGTCTCATTAAAAGATTTCAAAACATAAATGAGCTCTTAGTAGATTGATAGAGGAATGGGAACACTAATAGGAAGGTAGGAAAAAGGTATATAATATAATGTATCCCATACTAAGTTTAAATATAAGCCGAAATATGGCTTTTATGGTACATCTTTCTCATTTGTACCTGTTGTCCTTTGCGAAACAAGTTGTAATTACATTCACTTTCTGTTTTGATGGGAAATATCAAGAAGAGACCACTGGTGTGTACAATGGTTGACATCATGCAAATAAATCAGATACTGCTCACGATAAACAACAATCAATATCTCAATCGTGTCTTTATTTTTGTTTATGTTACATTTATGTTTAACTGCTTTATAGAGTATAACTACATGAATCAAATATAAACATAACAGTATGTAATGTTTACTTTACTGAAGATCTTACAGATGCAGGTCCTATTGTTGGTGGTGTTTCTGCAGTTCTCTTGTTACTGGTTGGCATAGTAATTCTACTCGTATGTGTTAAAAGGTAAAATTGAATATTTGAGATTTTTTTTTAATTCTCTCTAAGCTCCTTTTAAATCTCATGGCATTCTTGTAAAAAATATCATGCAAAGATTGCAACACATTCAATGCCAATGCAAGTGGTATACAATTAATCTTTTAAAGAAATTAATAGAAATGATAGAAATACTTAACCTTGGGGGGAACTCGGGATAACAAATAGGACCTGGTGACATCCCTATTAAGTACAGCACAACTCCTCTGAGTGGAGAGTATTTACTGCTAGTGTCTTTAGAGGATATAACGGAATGCCACGCTCAATGCTGGTAAAGGTTAATTTGGTTGGTTGACCGATACAAGACAAAATCGGCCATTCAAATTCAGTAATTCTCCCTTAACCTGTAGCAATCCAGACTTTCGGTCATATATATGCTCATATCTTACCATCTGTTAACTTACATGTTTTATTTTTGTAAAAAATAATTTGTTTTTCCTTTCAGTATTAAATATTACACACAACATGCACACATAATTGTATATATTGTATGTAACTGTTGCTTAGAAGGTATACGAATGCTTAGCTTTCTGATATGAAACTTTGTAATTGTTATTAGGAGAAGACAAACACCTCATGTTAAAGAAACAACTGAAGTAATACATAACAAACTATACAGCAATGAAGAAGATGTAACGTTTCGAACAGGTATTGTACCAGATCGTGAACCGTATGTTTTAGTAGAACATTGTAAGAGATATACATGGTAAACACTTGACAATTTTTACTTTGCTATACAGCAATATACATGTGTATGTCAAATTTTATGTTTCGTGTTTTCATTGACGGACTATGTTGTCCTTCACAATCCTTCATGATATAATATAGTTTTTACCGTTGAGGAGTACTACCCCTCCGAAAGGTGTGTCCTCTAGTTTGATGGACAAATCAAACATATAATTTCTCATGCAAATTCTAAATGTCACGTTCATTGTACAAAAGACAACCTGCAGCGGCCTCTACTCCGTATTAGTATGATAGAACTGCTCGTTGATGGTTCCTTGGAAGGAACAAATTACTTTCACTGTGTGTCATCACCCATTTCAACCTGTAAAAATCAGTGCCTTTACCTTATGGCCAATTCCGTGCTACCTTTTTACTATATTATTTATTTCGTTTAAATTGTTCTCCTCATCGATATACTACTAGTTGAATTTCTGTTGGCTTGACATTAACTAACAATCAATCTTTTAATTATAATTCTACGAAGCATTTACAGTCTTCGCGAAATTGATGTCAGTTGTTAATAAATTAGTATGTCTCCATGTAAGAACGATGTTCATGTTTGTGTCATTTTTATGCAAGGGTGTCATGAATGGATCATTCAAACAAATCGAGCTGATACTATTTGCTCTTTTTACCCAAATCAAGTCCTTAGCAAACATGTGGCGGTTTAAAATCGATTTATTGGACTTCCAACACAGACACTAATATAAACAAACAATGAAAGCAGGGTGACATAAGATGTTAAGGAAGGGTAACCATGTTTTGTTTCACTCGTGACACCAGCTGTGGTATTCTTCAATGGAAACGTCCTTTGAAAGAAATCCCGATCGCTTAAATTTATATGTTACCTTATTATACGCTATTACGCATAACAATGAATTTATACCTGCATGGCAACGGTTAACGGATCATTATATTTTTTTCAGAAGCCAGAGAGGACCAAATGTACATCAACATCAGCATGCCTAATCGGACGTCTTCCACTGATGATGATATAATACCAGCATCATCAAAAATAAATATGAGCCCAAATGAAACTATGAATTATGAAAACATAACAGATATTAATTATTGTGTTAACGTGGACGATTTGAAGGGATATATAGGAAGAAAGCAAATAAACGAGGGATTGAAAGAAGAATATCAGGTAATTAGTGTTAAGTTAGATAATTTGCAGAATGAATAAACGCTTTCGAAAACAGACAGGACAAGCAAAAATAGACAAGGCAGAGACACGGGCAACATTGGACGCAAGACACAGAATGAAGACATAAAAAATAAAAAAGAATAAAAGAATAAACAAGATGAGGAAGGATTCTAAAATCATCATATTAAATTCAATTGCAAAGTAATGTACCATGCATCTTGCCTTTAACAAACGTTGAATTTAATTTCCATCAACTGTTGTTATTAAATATCAGAAAATTGGGTTATTAATCTTAACATTTGGGATTAATGATACTAGGTAAAAGCTGTATTCCTAGTAAATTGTTTACAGGATTAATGATATTAGGTAAAAGCTGTATTCCTAGTAAATTGTTTAAAGGATTAATGATACTAGGTAAAAGCTGTATTCCTAGTAAAGTGTTTACAGGATTAATGATACTAGGTAAAAGCTGTATTCCTAGTAAATTGTTTACAGGATTAATGATACTAGGTAAAAGCTGTATTCCTAGTAAATTGTTTACAGGATTAATGATATTAGGTAAAAGCTGTATTCCTAGTAAATTGTTTACAGGATTAATGATACTAGGTAAAAGCTGTATTCCTAGTAAATTGTTTACAGGATTAATGATATTAGGTAAAAGCAGTATTCCTAGTAAATTGTTTACAGGATTAATGATACTAGGTAAAAGCTGTATTCCTAGTAAATTGCTTACAGGATTAATGATATTAGGTAAAAGCTGTATTCCTAGTGAACTGTTTACAGGATTAATGATACTAGGTAAAAGCTGTATTCCTAGTAAATTGTTTACAGGATTAATTATACTAGGTAAACGCTGTATTCCTAGTAAATTGTTTACAGGATTAATGATACTAGGTAGAAGCTGTATTCCTAGTAAATTGTTTACAGGATTAATGATACTAGGTAAAAGCTGTATTCCTAGTAAATTGTTTACAGGATTAATGATATTAGGTAAAAGCTGTATTCCTAGTAAATTGTTTACAGGATTAATGATACTAGGTAAAAGCTGTATTCCTAGTAAATTGTTTACAGGATTAATGATACTAGGTAAAAGCTGTATTCATAGTAAATTGTTTACAGGATTAATGATACTAGGTAAAAGCTGTATTCCTAGTAAATTGTTTACAGGATTAATGATACTAGGTAAAAGCTGTATTCCAGTAAATTGTTTACAGGATTAATGATATTAGGTGAAAGCTGTATTCCTAGTAAATTGTTTACAGGATTAATGATACTAGATAAAAGCTGTATTCCTAGTAAATTGCTTACAGGATTAATGATATTAGGTAAAGCTGTATTCCTAGTAAATTGTTTACAGGATTAATGATACTAGGTAAAAGCTGTATTCCTAGTACATTGCTTACAGGATTAATGATATTAGGTAAAAGCTGTATTCCTAGTAAATTGTTTACAGGATTAATGATACTAGGTAAAAGCTGTATTCCTAGTAAATTGTTTACAGGATTAATGATACTAGGTAAAAGCTGTATTCCTAGTAAATTGTTTACAGGATTAATGATACTAGGTAAAAGCTGTATTCCTAGTAAATTGTTTACAGGATTATTGATACTAGATAAAAGCTGTATTCCTAGTAAATTGTTTACAGGATTAATGATACTAGGTAAAAGCTGTATTCCTAGTAAATTGTTTACAGGATTAATGATACTAGGTAAAAGCTGTATTCCTAGTAAATTGTTTACAGGATTAATGATACTAGGTAAAAGCTGTATTCCTAGTAAATTGTTTACAGGATTAATGATACTAGATAAAAGCTGTATTCCTAGTAAATTGTTTACAGGATTAATGATACTAGGTAAAAGCTGTATTCCTAGTAAATTGCTTACATGATTAATGATACTAGGTAAACGCTGTATTCCTAGTAAATTGTTTACAGGATTAATGATACTAGGTAAAAGCTGTATTCCTAGTAAATTGTTTACAGGATTAATGATACTAGGTAAAAGCTGTATTCCTAGTAAATTGTTTACAGGATTAATGATACTAGGTAAAAGCTGTATTCCTAGTAAATTGTTTACAGGATTAATGATACTAGATAAAAGCTGTATTCCTAGTAAATTGTTTACAGGATTAATGATACTAGGTAAAAGCTGTATTCCTAGTAAATTGTTTACATGATTAATGATACTAGGTAAACGCTGTATTCCTAGTAAATTGTTCACAGGATTAATGATACTAGGTAAAAGCTGTATTCCTAGTAAATTGTTTACAGAATTAATGATACTAGGTAAAAACTGTATTCCTAGTAAATTGTTTACATGATTAATGATACTAGATAAAAGCTGTATTCCTAGTAAACTGTTTACAGGATTAATGATACTAGGTAAAAGCTGTATTCCTAGTAAATTGTTTACAGGATTAATGATACTAGGTTAAAGCTGTATTCCTAGTAAATTGTTTACAGGATTAATGATACTAGGTAAAAGCTGTATTCCTAGTAAATTGTTTACAGCAAATTTAAGTGTAATAACATCATTATTTGTGTTTAAAAAAAAATTAAAAAAACATTTGTGTACAAAGAACATAATGCAATTGTAAAGCAGCAACAATATCTACAGAAAACAGTTAAATCATCATGCACATACCTCGCCGGTGGTCAAATGAAAATCTATAAAAAGGTGTAATTATACAATGAATTACTAAATAAAGTAATCTTATCAGGTATATAAGTGTATGTTCGATATATTATCTGAGTAGATATTATGTGTATAATAAAACACAAGGGTTGTAATAATAGAGTTATTACATAGTCTGTATGCACGCAAACTTTCACTTTAAACATATTTTATTGTTCATAAAGACAAAAGGATCAGACACATATTACACAACGTAGACAGTCTTCTCCCATTCAATACATTGGTGGGGATTGTGGGGCTTAACGCCAACAATAGTTCAGTTATATCGTGGCGTTCAGTTTTATTGGTGGACGAAACCGAAATTTCCGGAGAAAAATACCAACCTGTCGCAAGTCACTGATAAACTTCACATAATGTTGTATCGAGTACACTCCGATTGAGTGGCATTCAAACCCACAATGTTAGTGGTGATGGTCACTGATTGCATAAGTAGTTGTAAATCCAACTACCATACGATCACGACCACCACTGCCCCTTCCCATTACACATATTACAAAATACACAATTGAACATTAAAATATGGCATAAAACAAATGTATAATAAACATTTATAGAAAATCATGAAGAAAAAATATATTTAAAAAACAATTAAGCTCGTCATGGAGCCTCGTCGACTGTATGATCAATTCATTAATAATCTATTGATGCATAATCGAACAGACCCAAATGCGTACTACGTGGCAATGGGGATATTAAATTAGCAAACATCGCATACAATAGAAGCTGTGACGACTACATACATGGTTATATATCTTGATTATATATATATATATATATATATATATTTAGAGTATACAATATGGAGCTCAGCATCCAACAACAAAATCACAACTCAAGGAAAACGTCGTGAAGAATAGATATAAAACTACTTTACCATGTAAGTATAAAATGATGGAATATTGTATTACGATTGTTACTTTTTAATGGTATAAATAATAAAATAATAATTTGGGAAATGTGTGTATCATGATAGCTGATTGTCTCAGTTGAGTTTCAGTGCTGATTTGGCCATTTGTTATTGCTTACGTCTTTAATGCTTTGCTATTTCGATGTCGAGTTGAGTAAGTTATATACTTTAATAAGCATGTGTTGTTATGTTAGTTCCGTATTGTGAAGTCCGTTACGATTTCCGCATGAACAATGTTCGATGCGTCTCTACCTCCAGTTGTTTGTAGGAGGACCCTCGTCTTACTTGTGCTGTTTGGTTAATTGGGCATAGTGGTGTCCAACGAACTAGAGGAATACCATGGAGGGTGTTTTATAAGAAGCATGAACTGCTTACCTTTCGTGAGCACCTGTGATCACCCCCGATTTTTGGTGGAGTCCGTGTTGCTCATCTTTTAAGTTGTCTCTGCTGGGTTTTGTTTGTCTTCATCCTTTGTCTTGTGTGGGCAATGTTGCCAATAACTCTGGATTGTCCATTCTCGATTGCCCCTTTGGTTTTCTCTAAAGTTTATTTACTATTGATATACTGAATGTTAATATGAAAATAAGTGTAAAGTGCAATTAAAATAAACAGACTGTTTAAGTAAATCTACCATATATATGTTTAAGTATGTTTAAATATTAAGTTAAATAATAAAAGAAGGCATTATTTTCTTGAAACAGATGATCATTCAAGGGTAATTCTAGAAACAGATCATGGATCAAGAAATTCGGACTATATCAATGCAAATTACATTGACGTGAGTATGACTGGTGTTAAAAGTTTGTCGTGAAAGTGTTTTTTTTTCCTTGTCGCAGTCAGGAGAAAATATTCAATAAAGCAAAAAAGACAAACTGGTATATGTGATGTCTTTTATATTGGAAAAGGTGTTACTGAAAATAGATGTGTAATAAAAAGTTTCCAATTATAAATAAGTTAATTTGAATCTGATTGGCTAATCTGCCTGGAACAACATTGGTAATACAGGATGACCTTAGTTGGAATTGTGACGAAACCATCGTATTCATTCGCTACAGACAAATTCAAATAGTCCAATGAAATAAAAGCTATTTAAAATCGAGGATTCATCTTTTTTTTTTGTAAAAATTAAAGTATAAAGAAATATTGGAAATTTTTGAACATATTATACTTTGGATTATATTCACAAACATCTTACTCGTTTATTAAGCGTAAATTGGGCCAAACCAGGTTATATAGTATAACTTGTTCAAAAATTGAAAATGTTCCTTTGATAATTAAAGCAGTGAATTATAATTATTAATGTAAGCATACATTTCTTGTGTATAAAACTGTAATAATGAGAACGGTCTTATTAGATAACTTCATTTTCCTTTCAGGGTTTTGAAAAAGAGAAATGTTACATCGCATCTCAAGGTAATTATACACTGTTAGTGGAAGAATATCATGTGCTCTAGATACCATATGTTTTGTGAATATATATATCTAAGTATAAAGTTCACCAGTGACATCTTTTACTATTATATCCCTTCTAATTCACAGATTGACTTTTCTTAGAAACGAAATGGATAAAAGCGTAGATATCGAATTTAGTGCGCACGACGCGTACGCTCATGGTCAAAAGATTGGAAAGCAAACAATTTTAAAGTCTTTGTGAGCAAGTAAACGAAAGGGACTACACATGACACCAACAATCGGCTACGGACATCTATGTCTGAGGGAGAAGAACCTTATCTTTATTAATGATTAGGAACTGTCAACTTCAATAATAGATATATTTAATAACCCATGTCAGTGCCGAAACACCGACCACTGTGCCGATGATACCTTCGGGGACCAATAGTCCGCCAGCAGAGGTTTCGAACCATGATATTTCAATAACGCTTCTGTTCACATTGTGGTAGCTACAATTTTTTTAAATGATATCTTCATATACATTATTATCATTCTATCATAAAATGTCGGAATATTTCGAATAATAGAAAACGGAAGACTATATATATATATTACATTAGGTAACGTTTGTACTGCTGCCTCTAAAAGCAAAAAAAGACTACAAAAATGAATAATGTGTTAATTCATATATAATTGAAATAAATCACTTATTAATTGACTAACCATTTGACTGTTCTGTCAGGGTTCGTCGTGGTTGGGATTGTATGGTGGTTGGATCTACAACTACCTGTACAATCGGTGCCTATCACCACTAAGGTTGTGAGTTTGAATCCCGCTCAGGCGAGCTGTACTCGATACACCAATATGTGATAAAGAAGTTTGTTTGTGAGAGGTCGGTGGTTTTCACCAGGTCCTCTGGTTTCCATCACCCAATAAACGCTGACCGCCACAATATAGCTGAAATATTGTTGAAAGTGGCGTTAAACACCTTATAACCCTATTCCTAGCCCTGTATTGAATTGTATTACATTATAATATTTTACAGGTCCGATAAAGATTACTATTTCAGACCTTTGGAGAATGATTTGGCAGAACAACGTAAAGAAGATTGTTATGTTGACAAATCTAGAAGAATCAGGAAAGGTTATTAATTTATACTTTTAGTTCAATTTTTATATTCAATACAACAGTATGTGATCTGATTCAACCCACCAATTCTTTGGAAAAGCCTGTACCAGGTCAGGGCCATTGCGGTTTTCCCAGTTTTCCGGTTGTTAACTGATTTTGTTTGTTTGTTGACATATGAGTTTTGCCTTTCCCTTTGGAAGATTGCTTGGTGTACGGTAATTTTATTATTACCCTTATTTGCGACGGGTCAGTGGTTTTCTCCGGGTACTCCGGTTTCCTTCCACCAATAAAGCTGACCGCCACGATATAACTGAGATATTGTGGAAATTGACGTTAAACACCATAGCCCAACCTTGTTTTCCTTTTGTGTGTAAAAAGTCAAATGTTTATGACTTTTTTCTAATCAATTATGCTCTTTATAGGTGTATGCTTTGTTTTAAATATCTAAACAAGAATAAATGGTTAGTGATAGTGTTGCATATTAATCGATACTAGTTATTAATTATGTTTAGATATCTAATTTGAATCACTGGATCGATATCTCTGCTGGTGGACTATTAGTCCAAGAAGGTATGATCCACCCAATAGTCAATGTTTCCCCACATACATTGTTTATCAGATATTTATATATTACTGAAATTTACAATTTCTAAAAATAATGTGATTATTATTAAAACTAAGGTTCCCTTTAGGGCTTTGCAATTGTTTTTACTTTCAGTGTACCTGATGACGATTATTCCAGAAAACATCCTGCGCACTAAATGTGATATCTACGTTATTTTTCGATATTTTATTGTTTCATTGGGTTAGTGTAAGGGTTATGGTGTTTAACGCCAATTCGGCATTATACCTCACAACGTTAGTGCTGATAGACACTGATTACATAAATAGTTTGTAAATCCAACTATTTTACGATCACGACCACGACGGCCCCTCTTATGGGTTTATTCCACATTATATGCAGTAAATATATTAAATACATGATGATCCTGACAAAGATTATGTCTGCAGTAAAAAATGGAAAACAGAAATATTGTGAAACTGTTTACTCGCGTAGTGGCATAAATAACATGTGGATTTTGAAAAACTCTAAAGATCTTTTGATTTATCAAACCTGTATACCGCCCAACCGCATGACAAATTAAAAACCCGCTTAAAAGAAACCATTCACAAAGCTTTCAGTCATAGAAACGATGGCTCAAAACTTGTTGTATTAAGCTACAATTCCACATATTTGTTCAAACACAATTCAAAAAGGTAAAACATGCTACTCCGAGGAACAAGTGATCAGTATGCTGGAGTTCCTCATCGATAACATATGTGTTTCCTTTGAAGGGCACTGTTTCAGCAGGTCGTCGGCATACCAATGGGTACGAATTGTGCCCCTCTTCTAGCCGATTTCTTTTTATACTCATATGAGTCGGAGTGTCTTCAAAATCGTGTAAAAGATTAGAAAATTCATGAAGCTATATCCTTTAATTTCACATACAGGTATATTGATGACGTTTTATCTATCAATAATACTAGATTTGCAGAATTTCTTCCATTGATATATCCTCCAGAGCTGGAAATTACAGAGACCACAGATACAGCTTCGTCCGCATCATTTTTGGACTTATACCTCGAATTTGACGACAATGATCAACTCAGTACTAAAATTTATGATAAACGGGATGACTTCAATTTTAAAATCATAAATTTTCCAAATATGTGCAGCAATATACCAGCTTCTCCTGCAAATTTTGTTTACATCTCTCAATTGATTTGCTATACAAGGGGCAGTAGCAATTATTCTGATTTCTTGAAACGTCATCTTTATCTGAGAAACAGGCTACTGGACCAGGGCTATAAAAAGATTCGCCTTATCTCTTATAAAGTTTATATTCCAATACCAAGATCATGTCGAAAAATATTCTGTCTCTGCAGAGACGATAATAAACGATGGATTTTCATAAAGTAAATATAAAAATGTATAAAGATAAGGATTAAGTAATCGTGGTTTAGACATGACGTCATTTAACATCTCATTTGAAATCAAATTGTGTAAGAAGATTACCGTTTAGTTAAACCGTTCTGCAGACGACAATAAACGAGGGATTTTCATAAAGTACTGCGTTGACTACTATTATACCTAATTTGTCCCAGTATTGTTAAAAATGCTGCTATAGTGGCAACCGAAACCTTTTAAACGTAATGGAAGCGGGAGGTTTGGCGCCATCAAATCTGATTCAACCCACCAATTGCGGTTTTCCCAGTTTTCCGGTTGTTGATTGATTTTGTCTGTTTGTTGACATATGAGGTTTGCCTTTCCCTTTGGAAGATTACCCGGTGTTAGGTAATTTTGTTATTACCCTTATTTGTAGGTATTTTTACTTTTTAAGTTTGTATCTATTTAGGCTAAATGTGATAGATACTGGCCAGTTGGTGGTAAACCAATGACATATGGAAGTCTGGTCCTGACACTAGTGACAGAAAAAGAAAGAGCAGCTTATGTAACAAGGGAAATATCTGTTATAAACAAAAAGGTTGGATTTGTATTACATAATTGTTTTTTTCTAATTCTGTATTTGATCAAAAACAAAACAAACGAAGATCTCCTTACTTAATCTTCATGAACCAAAGCTTCAACAAATGAGGGTTATTTCCACTCCCGAATCTGAAATCAACATAGAAATATGTAAAAAATATACGTGTTTATTGCGATTTTGCTTTGGGGTTTTTTTTTGGGGGGGGGTGGTTGGTTGTTTTTTTTTTTTTTTTTCGGTAGGTCATTTGCATTTGAAACCAACACGATAAACATGGTCATACTTACCCTGTATTTTGATCTAAAAAGGGGACATTTCTAGTCGAACTTCTGAATTAGTTATTACGTGTCTAACAATATTTCACTTATATCCTTCCAGTCAGTTTATTTGTAGGGAAAACCGTAGTACTTGGGTAGTAACCAACCGGCTGCCACAGGTCACTGGCAAGGCTATTGTCCACACAACTGAATCTAGTATATTCCACCGCGGGTGAACATCAAACTCCCAAGTGGTATTATAGGTAGGTGTTGATTAATATATAGGTAGATGTACATCTAACTACCTACCATACAAATAATGTTCTGTTGATCAGCCGATTTTTGGAAGACCCATTAACGTTATATTAATGTAAATGTGTATTATGGTTAATCTATGTCACATATAAAACAAAAGCTGTACAAAATGACATACAAAGATGGCTAGCATGTATACGCCCTGCCATCTTCTTTTCCACAGTGTTCCTTATATCCTTATATCATTTCACAACGAGAACACATGTACTTAGTAAATGTAAATGCAATTATTACAATATGATTATTTGCATTTAATCTACCACAATCAAGACAAAAGAGAAGAGAATTGTAACCCAGCACCACTTTACAGCTTGGCCAGATCATGGAACACCAGATCCACTGTATCTAGTACTATTTCACAGACATGTCACGACAGACCATAATCCAACGGAAAGTAGTCCACTTCTGGTTCACTGCAGGTAAGCATGTAATATATAAATTCAAATTAAATCGATACCCAATATGTTTTTTATTATGCCATACAAAATTCAATTTGACTACTCATAGAAGCCTATTGTATCCCGTTCTTTTGATCGTAATGAATCATGTCTGTTGTGTTCCATGGAATAGCGAGTCGCGCAATATTAAAGTATGTCCAAGTCATTACTGTATGCTCTGGATGCCACAAATTTTCCTGGCATGTGGTGAATTGTGTATAAGGGTAATAACAAAATTACCGAACTCCGAACAATCTTACAAAGGGAAAGTCAAAACTCATAAGTATATAAACAGACAAAATCAGTCAATAACCGGAAAACTGTGAAAACTGTAATGACCCTGACTTGGCACAGGCATTTCTAAAGGAATGGTGGGTTGAATCAGATTTTAAATATATTTTAGGTTATGATTATAATATGCATAAGCCATCCCAATGAATAAAGAATAAAATAATGAATTTTATGTAATTTCTTATGAAAGTAATTGGTAAGAAAATCACATGTCAAATTCAGAAAAAAACCAATTTGTTTTCGCCCAAATTGATAATCAACATTTTAAATTTTAATGCATTGGGTTATACATTAATTGTACAACTTTGCTCCATCTTTAGTTTTCTGTGAAGTGTTTTGTAGATCGTTGTTTATCTTTTTTTGTCTTTTAACTCTTGTGTTTTCTGTCTTCCTATTTACAGATTCTGATCACCCTTTTCGAATCTTCAAAGTCTTCTTCCTATTAAGCTATTTGCAATATTTGAGTTATTGATATCAGTGATGATAGAAATTAAACGAATGAGTTCGTTGTGAAAAATGTAGGTCAACAATTACAACAATACCAACAAAACTAACAACTACCTCTCACCACAAATCATTGATCATAAAAAGACCTCGGCATAAGCTGATGGAAATTTATATCCTTGTATAGAACCGACCGACCCGAACACAGGTTAATTTGATCCAAAATCTCCACCTCCTTATGAATAGATATCCAACGACAATATAGATATAAAGAAACAATTATTATAATATCTGCACGTATTCACTTCCACACTCAAACAGACCACAGAATATAGCAGGAAAAGAACGACATCATCAACATCATCAGTACAATAGCAGAGTCATTGAATGTTCCATACTTAAAATATTGTAAAATATTGCACTTATTCGCTTCCACTCAAAGCGACCACACAATATAAAAAGCGTTGAATTACATTATAAACATCATCAGTACAATAGCAGAGTCATTGAATGTTCGTGCACTTAGCATAGTATGTATATATTACAGTGCTGGCATTGGTAGAACCGGGACATACATTGCACTAGATGCTTTGTTGGAAGAAGGACGTACCACTGGCTATGTTAATATTGCTAAGTTTGTGATGAAAATGAGATACAGTCGTATGAATATGATCCAGACTCCTGTAAGTAAAACATTATATTTGTCGAACGTGTCATACGAATATATTAATGTTACTTCGTCTGTTTCAAATTACGCTGGGGGCAGTCGTGATCGTATGATAGTTGGATTTACAACTACCTATGTAATCAGTGTCTATCACCACTAACGTTGTGAGTTCCAATCCCGCTCAGGCGATGTGTACTCGATACAACATTATGTGATAAAGTTTATCAGTGACTTGTGACAGGTGGGTGATTTTCTCCGGGTTCTACGTTTTCCTCCACCAAGAAAACTGACCGCCACGATATAACTGAAGTATTGTTGCAAGTGGCATTACACACCATAACCTAACTGCACCTCAAATTACGCCGAATATTAAAATAAGTCATGGAGTTTGTGTAATGCATCAACATATATTTTTACAGCACCAATACGTCTGTCTACATTACGCTTTACTTGAAGCGTTTACCATGATGGACACCAGTATACGGAAAGAGAAGTTCAATGAAGTATGGAGGGATATCCAGTCAGACAAACGTCCCATTAATCAGCAAAGGATTAACGAAGAATTTAAGGTACGGAGTCTAATGAGCAGTAAATAACTTATCATACGGTTTGTAACTAGAGTAAAACGGCGGGTGCCACTAGTGGAGCAGGAACTGCTTATCCTTCCAGAGCACCTGTGTTCTCACCCGGTGTTAAGTTGGGCTCGTGTTACTCGATCTATTGTTTACTGTGTATTGATTTGTAGATCGTTGTTTGTCCTTTTGCGCTTTTTTTTTGCCCATTGTGGTGACTGGCCTTCTTTGATTTACGGATTCACCACCCTTGTTGTCTTCAAACTCTTCGTAAACGTTGTTGGAAATGCTCAAATATACGATGATCCATATTCAAATGTTAATTTATCCAGAAGCGGTTTTTCACGATAGTTATACTGTTTTAGTATACAAGATTATAATGTTATTTATGTTACAATATATTTCTCACTTAATCAATAGACGTTAGAGATTAGCGAAGGGGCAATCAAAAAAGGACAATCCAGAGAAGCTGGCAACACCGGGTACACAAGACACAGAACGAAAATAAACGTTAGAGTATACCGAAGGGGCAATCAAAAAAGGACAATCCAGAGCAACTGGCAACATAGGGTACAAAGGACGAAGAAAAACAAAACAAACACACAAAACACTATGTGTCGGACACCACTATACGCAAACACACATGAATAATGTAAATAAGACACAAGCCCCTCTAGCATCTCATATTTTATGCAATCATTTTTAGATGCTGGAAGCCAAGAAATCGGAGCACGAATCGCCGGAATATATGGCAGCCATGAGCACCGAGAACATCAATAAAAACAGAGATCGAAATAGTGTTGTCAGTTAGTATTATTAGATGAATAGGAAGTGTTGTATTGTTCACATTGGTCTGTGAATAATGCATTTTATGTGCACAATGCGCTGTGATGTATCTGGTGAATAGCTTTACTTAAGGTACCAGTCGAGCATTACTCGTGGTATACTGTGTGAACATACTCTTCATTAGAAAAGGGGTATATTTCATTGTAGATAATGTTGTTATATGATACACTACAATGGTCTAACATCTGGGATAAGCAAATGTAAATTGCAATTATATCCCATATACAATGTATGTTTACAAAATACAGGATTTAAATATCTACTGGCATTTCATAGTTATACATTACAGTTATGTTCTTTAGTATTTGACATTCTGTCCACAAATAGAGAGAGAAAACAAAAATGGAGAAAAATGTGGAATTGTTTCCTCCTGTCTTCTTGAATTGTTATACCATTGTATTTTGGATTATGAGAATAAAGATTATATATATAAATGAGCCATTCACGAGGTTCATTTAAATATAAAATCACTACTACAAGACTACACCACGACATAAGATGACAGAGGAGATTCGGGTTATGGTGTTTAACGACACTTTCAACAATATTTCAGTTATATCGTGGCGGTCAGTTTTATTGTTGGAGGAAACCGGAGTACCCAAAGAAAACCACCGACCCGCCGTAAGTCGCTGACAAATTTTATTACATGATGTTGTATCGTCTTAGTGGTATTCGAAATTACAACGTTAGTAGTGATATTCACTGATTGCATAGGTAGTTGTAAATCCAACTACCATGCGGTCACGACCACCACGGATAATATAAATATGCATAGCAAAAAGACAGTCCAGTACACAACTGTATGGTTTTTCGACATGTTTCGCAGGTTGATTACACGCTGATTAATTTAAGTGGACACCTTCGCAAAAATAACAATCACATCGATTTACGTTTTCGTATTGCCAACTTTTCTTTACAGCGGACAGTACAAGGTTGTACCTTACAACGCTTGAGAAAGGAAGATCAAACTTTATTAATGCAGTTCAGGTTCCTGTATGTAAACTATTTCTATATCAGTTTTATATATTGTATATTTTCATTTATTTAGTATATTCATCAATGCTATGTTTGTTCTTGAATCTTGATTAAATATATGACTTAAAGTAGACCACACCAGTGGTGTAATGGTCAGCATGATTGCCTCGTGTTCTTGAATCGTGTGTTGTAGGTCATGAGTTCGAGTCCTGGTCGGGTATGACCAAAAACTATAAAAATGGTATTTGTTGCTTCAAACACCTGGTATTAAGGAGCAAAGACGGGTTGGCTCGGAATCAGAATAATTTGTCCGAGTGAAGCGACATGTCTACCAATGGACTATTGTTTCGGTGATCTAGCACTATAAAATCTCAACGCAGCATGTTGTTCTAGTACAAAGCGGGCTTCATCATCATTGTTGAAAAGATATTTCCATTCATTATACTTTATGCAAATTACTTTTGCTAATCCATTAAATTCATTGGTTAGAGCCATGTGGTATATTTCAATAGTTTTAGTAAGCACCGCCTTTCTTAGTAACGGGAGGCATTGTACGCATAGCAACGACAATACCACCTTCTCAGACCGAAGTTTGCCGAACACCGAAATATACCACCTGTTCAGTGGCGTAGCTTCCATTAAGGCAACCGAGGCAACTGCCTCGGTAAAAAAAATAACTGCATAAATAAATAAAAAAATAATGTAAATTGCTCTAATAACATATTTATTACTTAATAAGTATAACAATGTAAGGCTGTGGTTGACCAGTAATCAATGAATCCTGTTAAAAAGATAGGAATTGGCACAGGGGTAGTTTTAACTTGTGAAGAAAAATATATTCAATAAACATGAGACTACCAAAATGGTTTATCATTATCTTTTAATGTTGCATTGAATAACTCGGCACTCCTTTTAGATACTTCGTTTCAGTGGTAATGGAATCAATACAATGCAAATTTTATTCAAATAGGCCATGACTTCTTGTTTTAAAAAGAAGAAAAAGGTGTTTTCCTTGCTTAAAATGACGGTGGTTTCTGGGGGAGGTGTTTCTGGAGGGAAGGGAGAGACCCCCTAGCTCTGTAATATTTGACCCCAAGCTACGCCCGTGCTGTTCCGACCTAGTTTTACCGATTATTAAAATGCTGAAATATACTTGTATTTATTAATGATATACCGATATTATTTGTTTAGGAATGAAAATAGGCATGCGTACAATAAAAAAAAACATTTTGAGGGTGTTGTGTAGTTTACCACACTCAGAAAACAAACATTACCCTCGATTTATCTCGGGTGATATTTTTTTCTTCGTGTGGTAATCTACCATAACACCCTCAACTAAAGGCTGCATGTTTATAACATCATTTTAAGACTTTCAACGTTTTGTGTTCATGTTTCTGGTGATACTGAGAGATGAATGAGAACAAACTGAGAATAGCTTTGAAAAGTTTTAGCATAAATATATTCATTCCAGCTATATTTTGTACTGTAAAGGAGATGATTGTGTAACTTAGTCGCGATAATTTTGATAAATGGTGGAACTTTTTGAAAGAATGAATATCAAGTTCGGTATTAGAGATTTTCTCTTTCACCGTTTCCTTTGAATATTGAACCACTGGTATTTTAATGGGTTCCGCGCATTATTGGTATGACGGTTTTGCAGTTTAAATTAGCAAATTATTGTTTTCATATGTTTCACATATATTGATAAGAACCCCGTGAATTTTTCTTGATTATTTATTAAGGGAGTACCATACACTACAGAGAGATAACTCTTTAAAATCAGTTGAACATTTTCATCATATGATGTTCGGATTTCGGTAATTTGTTATTACCCTTTTTTTTAGAGAATATCGAAGGGGTAATTAATCAAAAATGAACATTTCAGAGAAACTGGCAACCAGACGAAGATCAAAAAAAACAAAGAAAACAAAACAGGACACAATGTGTGTTGGACACCACGATACACAAACAAACGAACATAAATAACACAAATAAGACATGAACCCTCCTACAAACAACTGGAGGTAACGAAGAACCGAACATCGATATTATTCTGTCAGTTGGATAGCTAGAATACAATTTATCTGGAGTTTATTTAATGTTATAATTATTCAAACTATTTCAGTCATACACAAAATTTGTGGGATATCTTGCAACACAGTTACCACTGCCTGATACTAAAGTGGATTTATGGACCATGATTAGAGATCACAGCTCTTCAACGATTGTCTTAATCCTGAATGATCAAAAAGAGGTACACAATAACATGAAATTAAAATAACAAACATGTACACTGAAATTTTTGTGAAGATTTCCGATTTTTGAACAGAATGTTTTGATAATATAGGGATTGGTTTATAAACAATTAGCCAATATTTCAGTATATGATTGCGCTCAGTTTCATTGGCTAAGCACAGTGAGAAAACTACCTACTTTTCGAATGTAACTCACACAGTTTTTATCGAGTACACTTCGCCATCTGAAGGAACTTAACTTTCTCTACTTTACGGATAATTGTCAGTGATTGCATAGGTAGATGTAAATCCAACAAACATACTATGCTTTTGAAACATTTTGCCAATATCCAGAAACATTTGAAGATACCAAAAACGTAAATCGAAGCCGCAAGTCGAGGAGGTACATACAATACATTGGCCAAAAGAAAAAGACCAAGCGTACCCCACAAAATTTACTAATTATATTTTATTCATGTAAATTAATTGATACATTAAGAAGCATTGAGAAGAGTTTGAAGATTCCAAAGGTGTAATCAGAATCCGTAAATCGAAGAACAGACAACACAATGGACAAAAGAAAAAGAGGCAAAACGACAAACAACGATCTCCAAAACATACACATAAAACTAAAGATCGAGTTTATACTTTGATTGTATCGAAATATGAATTTTGTTATGCTACATGATAAACGTATTTAGTAGGCTTCGCTTTATATTGATATATATGTATATATGTATGTATACTTTAATCTTGCAAGGCTGATCTGGTTTATACAGCAACGACAGATTCCTTTACTTGTGGTCAATTTACCATGAAAATTACAAAACGAGACCAAGGAGAACTGGATATTACAGAGGCAACACTGATTATGTCAAAGAAGGTGAAATATAAAGTATAAAATTCTATGAAATATAAAAAGGATATATTTCTAAGGATTTTTATGAAATATATTTAATAACAAATGAACCATTTCGTGTTTTATTTTTATAAAATAATGTGTGGATGGTGTTTGTAGATGACGACAATAACAATCACGTGAAATTCTCTCGGACAGCAGAAAATGTTGATTTAATGACAGTCGTCTCCTATCATTCAACGAATGTTTAAAGTAGAATGATGATTTGCTAGCAATCAATGAATTCTGTGTTTTTTTCTTTATCTCAGACACTCAGTTTGCAAAATCTACATCATATGTTTTAATCCTCGTTTCATTAGGAGATACCCTAATTTTATGATGTAATAATCAATGCATTGGGAGATACCATAACTTATATTGTAATTATCAGTTTACTGGAGGATAATCATATTTGTGTTGCAATGGTGATATCATAAGGAAATACACTAATTTCATTGGAATCAAAAGACATGATTCAAATTTTATCATTTGACATTTGCTGAAATATTTCTTTTCTTTGAAATACATTTCAGGACGATAAACCAAAAGAAATAGCTATATACCAAACTGTATGTGAAAACATGCCAGATCCTAAAGTTTTGTGTAGACTGGTAGATTTAATATCTACAAGAATCAGTATGTCTCCTGATCCAGTTACTGTTGTCAGCAGGTAGGTAGATACACATAATGCCTCTACTTTACAGAATATCGACAAGTAGCAGTATATTTAGTGATCCATACACACGAGAATCGAATTTTGTATGAACATTTGACGAATAGATTACATGTATATAAACACATCAATACACAGAAAAGTCCAACGTTTGATTCTAATGTACATTTTAGTCTTGTTTCTGGGCATTAGTATACAACAAAAATTCGTCATGACATCATAAATCAGATTCTTAACATAATCACGTAATGGAGTATTATATTGTCATGTGAAAGGAAACCATTTGAAATAGGCATGAAAAGTGATATTCGCGAATGAAACGTCCACTGTTGTAGTTATTACGAAAATCTAGGAATAAGGTGATATGATCATTGATATCAATTGCATAGCAACAACTGGATTTTCGTACCTCAATTACACGTTACCGGTGACTGACATAATAAAACCCAAGTCAAAATAGCGCTTTATCTACGGTATCGTATCAGCTTCAAGTTATGAGGAGGTTCCAGTTTACCATTTCGAGCACCAGATCCTACAGACGGTTTTTATAGGTGTTGGAGTTGTCCGATCATTTGTTGTTTTTCTTTTGTACCCCTCTAATTTTCCCCAGAATTCTATGGTAACGACTCTCACAACTCATGAGTTTTGGCCCCAAACCAGCATATAAAAAGCATGCAAAATCGCTACTCTGATTGGCTTGACATCACACGTGAATTACTAGAATCCAACCCTGACACATACCACGGTAGGAAAATGATATAGCTCTAGTATTATATGGAAATCTACAATTATACTGTCTCCATTAGATTCATATTAACAAGTTTGCTTATGCCTTCATCAGTAATGGTGCAAAGAATTGTGGGTTGTTCTGTACATTTACCAATGCAGTATCCAGTATGAAGATCGACGAGACAGCAGATATCTTCCAGCTTGTACGGCTTCTGCAGTTAAGACGTCCTGAGTTTTTTGCAGACTTTGTAAGTACAAACGTATGAATCTATATTTAACATGGTGCTATGATTTGCTATTACACTAATGATAGTTCTCTTATCATTTTTGGTATCCAGTTAATTTAAATACGCCATTCTTGTATACGATTTTGTACTAATTTGAAGAAATTGAAAATAAGGAATTGCCTACGATCTGTGTCTTTGTCTATTCTTTCATTCTTAGCCATTTTATAGAAATAACGTTGAAATAACGATGGTCCACAATTCAGCCAATAGAAACAAAACAAACAACCACCTTTCACCTTAAATCAATGAACACAAGAAAATCCACCTCTTCCAGGTCCTGGTTTGAGACAGACACAAAAATGTGGCGGGTTCCAACCTGAATATATTTTACCTTTTCACCTTTAAGAATCCTCTCTGTCACATATGACCAAAGATGTATCCAGACACGCGTCGTGCACACTAAACTTGATATATACGTTTCTATTCTGAATGTTGGAAAATTCCTGTCCGTTGACATGGTTCATCGTTCGATCTTATACAAGAGTAACACGACGGATGGCACAAGTGGTGCAAGAATATTTATGGTTTCTGTCAAACATATGTTATTGAATATTTTGATACAATGGAAATTTGCTACATTGGCTAAACTTTTTAAATTTAAAACTATGTTTGTTTTTACCACAGGAAGAATATCGCCTTTGTTATGAAGCTTTGAATATCTACATAGAATCTACAAATGTGTATGCCAACTTCTAACTCAGTACCAACGATATATGTTATGAAATAACAGATAAATGATAGACTTTACTTGCTCACTTTTTCTGGAGACGATTGCACTCTTTTTACAAAATGGAAACTCCCTTCCAGTCGATAGTTGCTTTTATCTTCTGGAAATCATACACAGTCTAGTGATTATTTTATCATACAGAATTGGTCAGTTGCGAAAAGTGAACCTCCTTACTGCATAAAGTACTTTAAACAATTCCTTTTGTTCGAAAACAAATATTTTGCATGTATATATAGATATGCTTTTTTGTATGCATGTAACACTTGCGGCGTATTGATTAATAAGGCTACTTATCCCCTATGACAAATAATGTAATTATAAAATTGCTAATTGGCAATGATAAAACCGGTGAAATTCAATGATTTACAAATAATCAAAAATGTGTTTATTTAGCTGTTTTCTTAGTGAAGTATAATATGATCAAATTAATTGTAAAAAAATGTAACACCAATTAAAAACAATTCGTATTACAAAGAATCGAAAATGGTTTCTTTTATTATTTTTCTAAAAAATATATATATATATTAAATGTGCTTAGTTAAATTTAGAATCAGTAGTCCAGAGTGGTTTCTTTTGTTATTTTTCTAAAAATTATATTCCATTCAACAGAAACTTCATATATCGTTTGTAGAAATTTCGGTGGCCAATACTCTGATTACCCGTATAATAATAATCACCTCAACTAGAAATTCAGAGGATGTATTTAACATAATATTATTGTCATAATTGTAATCTCTTAGTAATGTGTTCTTTAAGATATGGAGAAATAATTAGAAATTCAGGGGGCTATGGGGTTTAACGCCACTTTCAACGGTAGAAATGCAACAATGAAATGAAAATCAATACCACACTTTCTAAATCCAATGGAAAAAAATGGTAGAAAGATGCAAAATCGATACCTCTAACACAACAATACATGACTGCTTATTTTCTTGACTTGTTATGGGCAGAATAGATTTACTAAGCTAACAAATTTACAATGCAATAATACAATACAATGCAATAAAATATATTTAGAGTCGAAAAGAAAGAAACAATAAATAAAACATGTACACAATATATTTAAAAAGCACTGTCAAATTTAAATTTCCATACATGAAATTTAAAACCAAGCAAAGCAATATCAAAGCAATAAAACACATAATAGGCCTAGCACTCGCATAATTTAAAAGCACATATATTGATGTGAGTAAACAGAAAGTATGGTTATAAATAAGACACATAGAAACTAGCAAAATTTTTAAATTATAAATTTTAAAAGAACATGTATCTATCTACAATTTTAAAAGACAAAGCAAAAAGAATGAAAATATATTAAAAAATCATGCATAGAAGCTGCAGTGACATGAGCTGCCATTCAAGAGTTTATTAAACCCTTAAATTGGTTGAAAGATGCTTCTTTTCTCAAGTGGTCTGACAGCTCATTCCAAGTTTCTAAAGCATATTATCGAAAAGAGTTAAATCCATACCGAGTAGTCTTGACTGTTGGTGTATGTGCTGTATTGCTGTAACTAAAATCATATTTATTTTTATTCAAAACTACGAGATAATGTATATATTGAGGTATTTCCTTATTTATAATTTAAATGATTGAATAGCTATTGTACTGATGCGTCTAATTTTTAAAGAAGGTGATTTGAAATAGCCAAAAGTTCCTCATATGTGGAGTGGTTTCCATTATATATAACATTTAGTGTTTTTTCTTGATTTTTTTCCATATTTTTAGTATTAGCTTCATAACAGAAATGACAAATTACAGGGCATTAGCTAAATTGGAGTACTCGATACAACATTATGTGATAATGCTTGTCAGTGCCTTGTGGCAGGTCGATGGTTTTCTCTGGGTACTCGGTTTCCTCTACCAATAAAACTGACCGCCACGATATAGCTGAAATATTATTGAAAGTGGCGCTAAGCACCATAACCTTAACCCTATAGTTAATTTGTCTAATCTATAATGATAATATATTGCTATTTTACCTAATTGTTTACGTTATTTGTGCTTGTTTGCGTATAATGGTGTCCTACACATACTGTGTTCTGTTTTAGCTTTGTTTGTCTTCGTCTTATGTACTCTATGTTTTCAGTTTCTATGGAATGTCCATTTTTGATTTCCCCTTTGGTATTCTATGCTTATTTAGTATTTAAATATTTTCCCATTCTTTTTAATACAATATAGACTTATAATTGTAATATGTTCGTGTATATTGTTAATAAAAGTTATTTTATTATAGAAACAATATAGATGTATTGTTTTGTGTTTGAAATATATACTTATAATTAAAATTGCATAATACTTTCCTTTTAATGAACATTATTTTATTTTATATTTATATTTTGATGTAAACATTATATTACATGTATTTGTTGAATGGAATAGAGTACAATTCATGCAACATTATATGATAAAGGTTGTCAGTGACTTGCAGCAGATCGGTGGTTTTCTTCCGGTAATCCGGTTTCCTCCACCTATAAAACTGATCACTAAGATATAACTAACACATTGTTGAACGTGGCGTTAAACACAATAACACTAACCATAGCAATTCATACTGTAAATGGCAAAATTTATGTCGAATGGTTCAAATATTTTATATTGCACATACCAGAAATAATAATTTGTATTAAAGTGTTTCAAATTGTCACCATTTTGAACTTCAGTTATTACGTCTAAATGTTTTGAACATGATCAGCTATGTGGTCGATGCAAGCATATCGTGTGGCTACCAAGCGACTGTCGTGCAATCTTTACTTAATACAGTTGGAATTACCAAGATTAAAGTTGAAATTTTGAAAAATAAAAAATAAAAAATAAAATTTTTGGCCCCAATACACTTCCGTAATATTGAGATATAATTGTTAGTTATTGCATGTCTTGACATCCAGTCGAGATATCAATAGTTGGTGAGTACTAATTTATTTTTTTACACTTTATGCAAATTTCTTTAATAATCCAGTATTTTTATTGGACAGTCGGCATGCGTTAAATTCCAATAATTTCTATATACTCCACCCATACCTAGCAACATGTTATAATTTCGATGTAAACCCCACCCATGCATAGCAACTTGTGATTAAGTGTGAAATTAACACCCGTTGTGACCGAAGTTTGCCAAATCGGGAAAAATTAACACCCGCTCCGGCCGAGGTTTTCCGATTCGTCACACTATTTCCGCCATTACTGTGCCAGACGACAATGGACAGTTCCTGATAGCCTTAAAAACATGGCATTTGCCGACATAAATGAGGACAACATTTCATCTTTGATACGTAGCAAGGACAATAAATATACGCAGCGTTCTGTGGCAAGAAGCATCAAACTTTTCAAAGACTATTTATTACAAAATATGAGTCTGTGTAATGTTTTCAGTGGTTTAGATTTACTGTTAAAAAATCATTGTTATTAAATTTCAACTGTTTTTCACTTTTTGCTTTTATATTATTTATCTTGATGTTTATTAAATGTATTATGATAAGACTTTTTAATAGCGCAAAACAAATAGCAAAAACACCCAAAAAATCACACAAATAATATAGTAACAACAAACAAAATAAATATAAAAATCATAACGCATTCAGTATAATAAAAAATATACTGCCCATGGATGCGGGTGTTATGGTAGATTTTCACACTCAGAAAAAAATTATCACCCGAGACTTCGTCTCCGGTGATAGTTTTTTTCTTCGTGTGATAATCTACATGTATATGTGTAGTTTTATTGATTCTTTAGAGAATTTAAATATACACACTTACACATACACACACAAGCAAGGTTACGGAGCTATACTGTCCCTGTTGTTCTGTTTATTTAAAATCTGTCTATATTCTCTGCATAATAAAAGTTATGATCAACCATCTCACAAATCACTCGGCACTCATATGGGGCAGATTAAATTTCAATTCAAACAGATAAAAACAGCATAAAATTTGTAAATGATGTATGTATGTATTTATCCATAAGATGAAGAACAGTTAGAAAGATCCATCGAGAATGAACTGAAATGGTTGCATCTTCAAATAGGAAAGGTATACCTGAATAAAAAAAAACTTTCCACTTACTAACTATATTGAGTAGAGACATAGATGTTACATCTTTTGGCTTAGTTTTCATGGACAACCTTCTGTTATGAATGCCACATGCTTGGAAGATGCAAGGTAGCTTATTTGATAGGGTAACACTTAGATACTTATATCACAATTTGGAGAGGTGTAAGGTAGTTCATTTTCATGAATAACCGTTCTATATTAATATCACATTCTGGTGAGATATAAGTCAGCTTATTTTGATGGTAGATGTATGATATATTGGGAGGGGGTGTTGTAGGATAGTTTATTTTCATGTATATCGCTTTGTTGACTATATCAGAAAATGAAAAGGTGCAAGGTAGCATATTTAGTTAGAAAATATTACGATACTTATACCATGTAATGAAGGAATATCATGTAGCATATTTTCATGGATGACCCTTTCATACCAATATCACATACTAGGGAGACATAATGCAGCTTATTTTCATAGATAATCTTCCAATGACGAGAATTAAGGGAAATCTTGATGTATATCTATAGTATGTCATAAAGGATTGCCAGGTAGCTAATTATCATGAATATTACTTTTATGCCAATATCACTCACATGAGTAATGCAAGGTAGCTTATTTTCACGGAAAACACTTTGATACCTACGTGATACAATGAACAGATTCAATGTAACTTATTTTCATGAATACAATTTTGCTACCTGAATCACACACCGGCATCATTTTGAGTAGCTTATTTTCACTTTCTGATACCTATGTGAAACACTGGAGAGATTTAAGTTTTCACTAACAACATTTTGTTACCTGAATAGTGAAACTCACACTGGCGAGACATATGCTTGTTTATTGTCATTGGCAACCTTCTGAAACTATATATATATAGATATTATACAATGAAGAGACGTAAGGTAGTTTATTTCCATGGATGCAAATCTTATGCTTATGCCATTCACTGGAGAGATGTAAAGAAGTCAATTTTCACGGCTAACCTTCTGATGCATATGCTACGAGTTTGAGAGATTTAAAGTAGTTTATGTTTATTGATAACTTTGTGCTACCTGTTTCGTACAACGAATAGGAGTAAGGTAGCTCCATTTCGTGGATAATGTAAAATTCAAATACGTATTATATACATTACATAGATAAAAAGGAAAGATATAAAGTAGTTTGTATTTTAATGCAACAAATCAAAAATGTAGCAAATTGTTAAGGATATTAAAACACAAAATGTCAAGAAAATAAGGCCAAAATCATCCAATGAATTGTTTTAATTCATATAGGATATAATGTGATGACAATTTCTTAAAATTGCTAGTTACTGGGCTGATGATGCTATCATGCAACTATATAGTTCATGCACCAACAATGACATTGACCCAGTAATTTCGGAACATACAAACGCTGAATTATTGCACCATATGCTGATTTCAGCAACTTATGTCTCATTAGTGGGGATTGAAGCCAAATGAATGAAAATACAAAAAAACATTAAATGACGAAGAGTAATAAAACACAAATTAAGAACTCTTATAGCAAGCTTGCAGCTAAAATTAAATAAAGTTTAAACAAAAAACGCCCCTGAATTTAAGTAGTTGATTTTTATACCAATATACCGATGTTGTGACTGAATCGTTTCAAAGACGTAAATGAGTGAATGTTGTTTAACTTTAAGTGACATTTAGTTCAGCTATATCGTGGGAAGACCATATTAATTTGTTCATGAGATTGTGCTGTCCGCTTTGTACTAGTCCACCAGAGTTGGATTTTAATAGTGCTAACTCATTAGAACAACAATGTACGTAGAATATGTCGCTCCATTGGGCACAGTATACCGACTCCGAGTCAACTAGTCTTTATCTTTATTCTTTAGCGCTATATGTTTATATCACTAGTATAGTCTTTGGTTTGACCCGATGTCTATTGAACACACGATCTACCCACGTAGATCTACGGCACTTGATACGATTACGCTAACCATTACACCATCGTAACTCTGTATTGCTTGTTTATTATGATAACTAACCTTCTTGTTACGTTCGAATATGTCGGAAAACAGAAAATGCATTATTTATTTCATAATAGCAATTTATTTATATTCGTTTTCAAATATATATATATATATATCTATATATATTTAACTTTTATTAGACTTGAATGTATTTAGATTTGTAAATCTATTATAATAAATGAAATAATGGATTTTTATCCAGATGTAAATGAACAGTAGATTGATATATCCATTTCGGGGATGAATCTATCTGATTAAAATTAGATCTCGTCACGTACTTCTTCTCTTCTACACCCCACCCCCATTTCATTCACAAATTGTATCTGGAAAAGACTTATATCAAGCGGGCGTATTTGTTTTCTAAATTTTTATTAATTTATCAGAACTTGACTAAAGAGGAATAACTGGAATCGTATTTTTAAAGTATTGTTGATATAGTAAATGTTCATGGCTATCATTTGGAACAACTCTGTGGCTTAGGAAAATTTCATTCCAAATGACAAAAAGTAGCTTGACTTTATTGTAGCTCAGATTCATCCGATACCGGGTTAAACTATGATTGGATTGTTTGCCAATCAGACAGATGTCAGCGTACTAGTATCTGACAAAATAAATCAGTAAAAAAGTGCCAACATATTCCTTCTGAATAGAAGATCATAGAATATATATTTACGATATTCAATTTATTTATATTAGGGTTAGGGATAGGGTTATGGTGTTTAACAACGGACCTATTGCAAGTCACTGAAAAGTTTGTCATATAATTTTGCATAGAGTACACCGCGCCATTAGAGGGATTCGAACTCACAACTGTAGTGGTAATAAGGTAGTTCTAAATCCAACTACCATACGAACAAGACCAGGACTGCCCCCCATTTTTCTATTAAAATGTAATGAGAGATGAAAAAAAGAAATCGTGTAGATAATTAGTCTGTAATTCATGAAGCAAATGTCAGTTGCATTGGGTAAAGTGATATTGTTATAAATGTTAAATATTACAAAATAACAAATATACACATTTAAGCAACCAAAAATAGGAGGGTGGAGGGTGTCAGCCAGATATATAATTTATCGTTTGACCGAGTAAAGCAACAAAGAAAGTGTATTAGATATATCCAACATCAAAGAAACAAAACGTTACCTGATCGCGACACGATTAAATAAACAAATTGGTTATAATATTTTCTAACGGCAAACAAATAATCAATTGAATATAGTATATATATTGTGTGGAACAGTACGGTCTAGTAGACAATAATTTAAATTGCAAACAGGTATCTACTTCCGTGTTAAGGTCTCAGAACTGAGTAAATTATTACAATGTTGGGACTAATTTTATTACTGGTTTTCAAAGTTTATTCATCAAACGCTGGTAAGTGATTATTTAGAAAGAAAGTATTTGTAACTTAAAATTTTGTAATTTATCAAGTATTATGTAATATAAACACAAACAGAATATCCTCATATACATGTACAACTTTTTTAAACCTTTCATTTGAATTCGTAGCTGTTCAATGCCTACAATTTCTTTAATCTTTAACTTAAACCGTCATGTAATTTTAGATAACGGCATAAAATTACAATTATGATATCATACGTTGATAATGTTTATTTAATTTGTACCCCATGTTCTAACATCAATATCATGTAGCTGACATAACGGGTCTCGTTCAGATGAGCGTTGCTTGGCCAATCAAATTACGCTTTTCAAATCTTAATTTGTAAAGCTGAACTGATTTGATAGCTCTAATTTGCATTGATCCATGTGTCAGTACGGCACGACTGATCTGCACAGCATAATAAGTGCAGTATGCAGAAATAGATACCAACAGTGTATCGAATTATAGTAACTCTTCCAAGCGAAGCAAAGTTCTTTTATGATTATAACGATTAATATAAACATTCCATATGTGAGCAAATGTGATCACATTCTATGAATCTGATACACAACGTTAATGTTTCAATGCTTACTTGTGTGTACTAAAGATAATGATAATTTTCCACCTTTCCAGTCAGCTATGAATTTATATATAAAGTTATTTGAAGCTGCTCCTCTCCAGAATTATGTCAGATCTACATGAACGACATAACAGAAAGGGGGTTGCAATTTACGCTTCTTTCCTACGTGAAAAGCATAGACATATAGAATCGACTTCTGACGGAGCTTAATTTTCACATTTTTTAGCGTATTGGAGTTTGCAAAGTAGATTCAAATGTTTATACCTATCTTGTAGTAAAAATGACTTATCAAAGGCGGAGCTAAGAAAAATACACAATCATCCCATTTATGTACGCATATATAGAAATGATAGTATTATCATATAGTTGACAGGTTGAAAGATGAATGCTTAAAGCGGTCGAAATAAATCTCGAAAAATGCAATATGTCATTTTCTGTTTCTTTTTGTCGACGTTAATTCGGGAATTCCTCAAAAGAAATGAACATTTTTGTTTTCAGTTAAAACAATTTCTTTTGAGAAAGCAAATTACGTAGATATTGTTACATACATAGGACAATACTTGTAAAATCTCAAAAACAAATAAATAAGTCTTGTGTAATACATTTTTGTTATTATCATTACAGCATTATTTATGAATTAGTTGTTTATTTCGTTTCATACAAATATGAAAAGATGGTGAGAAACGACAAAACACTGCTTGCTAAACTTTCATATAATATTAATTTTGGTACTTGTGCCATTTATCCTCTGTATAACAGCATAGATAAACACGAGAAAACATTCTTTAGTCATTCCCTCATTGTTTTGCTTATTTATTTTTGAAATGTCATTTGTTTTTTCTGTAAGAAAATGATACTTATAATTTACTGCTTAACAAATTTGAACTTATTTCAGTGGAAGCCATATCAGGATGTACTACTACATTAACATGTCCATTGCAAGGGTCGTCTTTCCAATGGCAAAGGTTGACTTCTGGTTAGTCTACACTTCAGCAAGGAGCTAAATACGGGAATGTGAATACATCATCTCTGATTATATATAATGTTGATCCACGTGACGACGGTAGTTATTTTTGCGCAGTTGGTTCAAAACAAAGATCAATACAAGTTACAGTTATAGGTAAATAAAGTAGATAAGACAAGGGAAGTCCAACGAAAACAATAGGCATTCAGAAGTAAACCGCAAATATAACAGAACAAATGACTAAATGAATGTTCGTACACAGACTGTATTTATCATATCGCTCCATCTCAGCGAAATCATTAACAAAACGTTTTTAATATGTTTGTCTTAGAAATGTCATGTAATCGGATGTAATTTAAAAGTTGGCTATTGTTAGCAAACGGATATTTACAGAAACTATCAATTCCATAGCATTTGGAAAAGGTGACTCAGAGTATACACTTTTTCTGTTAATCTCGGGGTAATTTTCAGTTCAACAGTATTCTAAATGCACAACATAAAGTTCGGTAATGGATAACTGCAATATTGTTATGCTTAATTGTAACATTCCGAATAAAATGGAAAACAAATTATACTTCACTGTAGGAACAAATCCAAAATTGGTTCGAATAATCGTAAAAACAGAGCAAAAATTGAACCTACAAATATATACATGACCGTTCACGTTCTGTCCCTGGAATAGGCACTTCAATAACAAGAAGTGAGATTATAGTTTTATGGGTCCACTAGCTATGTATTATATAGTTTTATGGGTTCACTAGCTATGTATTATATAGTTGCATGGGTCCACTAGCAATGTATTATATAGTTGCATGGGTCCACTAGCTATGTATTAAGTAGTTGCATGGGTCCACTAGCTATGTATTATATAGTTGCATGGGTCCACTAGCTATGTATTATATAGTTTCATGTTTCCACTAGCTATTTATTATATAGTTTTATGGGTCCACTAGCTATGTAATATATAGTTGCATGGGTTCACTAGCTATGTATTATATAGTTTTATGGGTCCACTAGCTATGTATTATATAGTTGTATAGGTCACTAGCTATGTATTATATAGTTTTATGGGTCCACTAGCTATGTATTATATAGTTGCATGGGTTCACTAGCTATGTATTATATAGTTTAAGGGCTCAGCACTTCCTTCTTAGTGAAAAAGATGCGATCATGCCAGTGTTTTGCCATATGAGTAAAGTGTCAGCCCTTACATATAACTTGGTGAGCAGCGATGTCATACAGAACAGTCGAATCTTGAACTTCAGAGAAAGTATATTTAATCGTCGTGACACAGAAGTTGCCATGCATGCATGTTTAATATAAAGATAGTTGATGGCCTCAAAACATCAACAATAGTACACAAGGCCATCGTGCGACATAATAGTGAAACAATGGTCATCTTCGAACAATAATCTAATTACCAATACCATATTACGTCATCTGTACCGAATACTTTTCAACAAGGTGTTGATGTCTTCTGAATAACTATTTGAAAGATAATATCGTTTTTAGTATTATCTATATCGAAGTTACAAAAGACAATAATTTGATTTGTCCATTCTAAGACCAGAAATAGAAATAGGGTTTTTAATAACCGGAGACAGCAACATCTGGGTTATAACATGTATACGAATGTTTTCTATGTAGAGTCTGTGAATCACTTTTTAGTCTAATTTCAGTGATAGCAATAGAAGGAGGTACAACTACATTACCATGTTCATTACAAGGCTCATCTTTCCAATGGTACAAATTGACTAATTCTAGTTGGTCTCTACTTCAACAAGGTGCTAAATACGGGAATGTGAATACTGGATATCTGGCTATCTATAATGTTGATCAACATGACGGTGGTAGATATGTATGTACAACTGGTAGTCAACACTTACGCATGAATATTGTCTTTAGAGGTACACAAAGTAAATTAGAAATGTGCAGTCAAACGAAACCAATAAATGCATATGCATTAAGATGAAGCTCAGCAAAAAATTCAGAAAGAATGAGATATATACTTTTATATTGTGTATGTTGGTTTCCGATCTCAGTGTAATGTGCAATTTTACACAATGTGCTACACATGAAATACAGTGTTCTGCTATCCTCCATAATATTTTCCATTTTTTGTTACGTTACGAAATTATACATTTTGTAGCTTTGTTTTCATTGAGTATAGCAATTCAAAAGACGAAACATTTAAATGATTGCTAGGTGAAATTAGCATCATATATTTTTCTAACGACTTTTCAGTATAAATGCTGGAAAATCTTAGAATCTGTTTATAACTTAAAATCACTTAACCATGTTTTTATAAAGCGGAACACAACTTTGATGACATGACTGACTATGGTTATACGTTTGTATATAATACCAGAAAGATGTGGTGTTTAGTCAAATTTATCATTTGAATGCAGTTTTACGAGGTGTACAATGTACATATGACGTACCTTGCAGGTAGGCACATTTATTTGCAGATATTTACACCGTCTATGAGAATCATCTTTTCATCAAGATTTCACCACCTAATCTACCATAACTATCCTTCATAGTACAATTACCATTTAAGGACCTTACCAAACAATACTTTCCTTGATACTAACATGACCACTAAATTACAGTATTGATCATGACTGTCCTTAATACAAATATGACATATAAAGTACCTTATTGACCATGAATTTCCTTAGTACAAATAGGACCTATAAAGGACCTTACTGACCATGACTGTCCTTAATACAAATAGGACATATGAAAAACCTGATTGAACATGATTGTCCTTAATACAAGTAGGACATATAAAAGACCTTATTGACCACGAATTTTCTTAATAGAAGTAGGATATATAAAGGCCTTTATTGACCATGAATTTCCTTAATACAAATAGGACATATAAAGGACCTTATTGACCATGTCTGTTCTTAATACAAGTAGGACATAGAAAAGACTTTATTGACCATGACTGTCATTTATACAAATATGACATATACAAGACCTTATTGACCATTACTTCTTCTTCTTTCAATAAATGCATCCCTCTTTCCAGTGTATTGTCGCATTGAAAACTATATACATGTGGTCAGGTCAGCAACCTTCTATTTACAATTAAAATAAAAACTTTCCAGGAATGTACAATTAAAAACAAAGAAGTGGGAATTATGGATGGCTGGTGTTTGTCAGGCTATGACGAAAGATGTCAATGGAGCCTGAGCTGACTATGGTCTGTGGTAGGTTGTTCCAGAGTCTGATGGTGCTAGGGAAGAAGGAGTATTGATATGCTAGCACTCTGGTTGAAGGTTGTAGGTATCAGATGTTGTGTCCTCTGGTACCTGATCTGGATGGAATGAGATAGGTAATAGAAGGTATTTAGATGAGATGGTAGGTAATGCGGTACATCATGATAAGTTTTGCTAGTTGGCGTCTGTGTTGTAGGGTGGGCCAGTTGAGGTCTTATAGTAGTGTTGTAACACTGGCCCTAGGGTCGTAGTTGTTGGTGACGAATCTGGCAGCTCTGCGTTGGATGCTCTCTACTTTATTGATGTTGGCTTGAGTATGTGGATCCCACACAGTAGAGGCATATTAAAGAGATGGTCGTACGAATGTGTTGTAGGCCTGTGTCTTAGCTCTCTGTGGGCACTTTCAGATGTTGCGTCGAAGGAAGGCTAGGGTGGAATTTGTCTTCTTCGTGATGTTGTTTACGTGATTGTTCCACGAGAGATTTTTGGAGATAGTAAGGCCGAGGTATTTGGCGTTGTCGACGATTTGAAGTTGTTGGCCATGGTCTTATTACGTCGTTTGTTGGTGATGCGTAGTACCTCACACTTGTCAGGATTAAATGACATCTGCCAGGTACTTTCCCAGTTTTGCAGGGCATCAATGTCCTCCTGGAGCTTGGTGGCATCAGCTTCAGTTTTGATGGGCCTATATAGGAGGCAGTCGTCGACAAATAATATTGCTCTCGATGTGACACAAGGTGGCATGTCGTTTATGTAAATGTGAAAAAGCAGTGGACTAAGGACAGTGCCTTGGGGGACGCAAGAAGTCACTTTACATTGTGCAGAGTGTTTACCTTCGAGGACTACTTCCTGGGAGCGACCGGAGAGAAAGTCTGCAATCCACGACAGAGTATTACTTCTCACTCCAGAGTGGTGGAGTTTCAGGAGAAGACGTCGGTGAGGAACTTTATCGAAGGCCTTTGAGAAGTCCAGAAGTACGCATCTTATCTGTTGGCCCTTATCAAGGTAGGCTGCACGGTCTTGTACAGTGAGAATCAGCTGGGTTTCAGTAGAACGTTTTTCTCGGAATCCATGTTGTAAGTCTGAGAGGATGGGTGATGATGGTTTAGTGAAGGATGTGTTCCAGAGTTTTACATAAGATGGAAGTTAGTGAGATGGGCCGGTAGTTTGCTGGTTGACCTCTATCCCCTTTTTTGAAAACTGGAGCTACTCTGGCCTGTTTCCAGCCAGATGGAATTTGTCCTTGGTCTAATGATGCTTGGAATATGAAGCTGATGAGTGGAGAGATTTCTATGCTAACTTCTTTAAGGAACTTAGCTGGGATGTCGTCCGGACCTGTTGCCTTCTTGGGTTTCAGATGCTGGAGAAGATTATGTGCTCCTTCTTTGTTGATGGTGATTTTATTCATTTCAGGTGTTGGGCTAATACCTAGGTCGGGGAGGTTGTCCATGTCCTCTTCGGTGAAAACAGAGGCAAATTGTTGGTTGAAGATGTTCGCTTTGGTGGTGGCGTCATGATGCAGAAATTCTTCTCGTAGAGCAACATTTGTTCTTTCACACTTGGTAGATTTGATGAAGTTGAAGAATTTTTTGTAGTTTGGAGTGGCTTCATCTTCACCGAACATGGGGTTAATGTGGTTGTCATATGCCTATCTGCATTTGCGCTGGATAATCTTTTCTAAGTCTTTGTATTTCTTCCATTGGGGTGAGCTTTTATTGTTTTGGTGTTTCTTAAACAATTTTGTTTTCGCCTAGTTAGTTGTTTTATCTCTCTATTGATCCATGGCTGGCTATGTCTTGTTGATATGAGTTTTGTTGGGATATAGCTGTTCATAATATCGAGGCAGCCCGATTTGAAGTCGTTCCACAGGGAGTTGATGTTGGTGGTGTTGGTATGTGCCGTTAGGAAGGTATCCGAGAATGATGTTACTTCTTTTTTCAGACCACCCAGGTCAGTCTTATTCCATAGCATGATATTACGTTGGGTTGGTCGTTGCCTCTTTATTGATATGTCTGAGTCTATGTAAACAGCTGTGTCCTGATCGCTGATTCCAGGTATTGGTTCGCATCGACTTAGTAGAGATGGACGGTTTGTGAAGAATAGTTCTAGGGTGGATTTGTCTCTAGTGGGAAATTTGACAGTTTGTGATAATCCTAGTTCTTCTTCAATTTGTAGGAGTGTTTGGTTAATTTCATTTAGGTACCTGTTACCGCTGAATGTGTTTGTGAGCCAATCAATGTCTGGTAGATTAAAATCACCTGCAACCCATATGGTGGATTTGGGGTATTTTAGGCACAATGCTTGTATGGTGTTATACAGAGCTTTGGCATAATCAACATCATTATTTGTTGGTCTATAGATAGTTGCTACAATGAGACTATCATGAGTGTTGCGATTGATCTTGCGTGCAATAAACTCACATGGGGTATCAATATCTACTGGTTCAGATACTATTTCTGCTTTGATGGCTAGCATGACACCACCATACCCATCTTTCCTGTCTTTGTGGAAAATGTTATATCCGGTATTCTGAGGTAGGATTTCATTGTCTGTTATATTTGGGTTTATCCAGATTTCGCAACCAAATAGAATGTCTGGGTTTCTCGAATCAAGGAGGTTCCATAGGGCCTCTCGTTTGCTTTTGATGCTTTGGATGTTTAAGCAAACTGATATTAATTTATTGGAGCAGATTTCAATGGTGATGAGCAATGAAGCGGAAACTCAGATGTATCTGAGTTGGCAGAAGTGTCATTAATTAATAAATCCTCATTAGAGATGTTTTGGAAAGAGTTTGATGTAGTAACTTCAGCAGACTCGAAAATGCTGCTGGAGAAATTTGGTATGCCACAGTTGTTGCATATCCATGAGATGTTTGATTTCCGGAGTAAGTTGTAATGGTACGAGTTGATATGCATGCAGGATGTGTGATACCAATCTGAGCAGTTGTCACATGCTACTGCCTTTTGATCCCAGTCGACTTCATTTCCACAGATGTTGCATGGGAAGGTCGTGGTATTTGACCCAGGGTTCAGTTCTATATCGGAAGCTTGGAGTAGTAAGATGTAACATATATAAAGCAGATATGTTGCTTTTTGATAGAAAAACACAGTTTTGTAGGTGTTGATTTGGGTCGTGTGTGCATGTAGCATCCGATTTTGTCTAATCGATCATTATTTTTTGATGGAACAATGTAACCCTTACCATGTTGTTGAATGGATTTTTCTTCTATGTTGGTTGTTGTTATAATAAATCGGGTTAACACCAATATACTAGCAAGATATTTACCGGTTGACATTGTTTACATTTGACCGGAAGTGTATAACATGGAAGAAGGTGAACTGTCAACATTTTTCGCGGGAGATTGTCTTTGAATAAAGTTTTCGGGTTCCTTGTAATTACACCAAATTATATCAAGTTTTTCACTCGTGTAGCTGTGTAAGGTGTTTATAGCACAGATTGTAAAAGTTTGTCAAGATCGGTAAGGTATCAATATGTAAAATTTCCTTTTGAAGTGGAGTTGGTAAAAAGCAAGTTGCTGACCTCAAACGCATGCGCCAGAGGGACAATCAAAATATAAAAGACCTTATTGACCGTGACTATTCTTAATACAAATATGACATATAAAAGACCTTAGTGACCATGACTGTCCTTAATACAAATAGGACATATAAAAGACCAGATTAACCATGACTGTCCTTACTACAAGTAGGACATATAAAGGGTCTTAATGACCATGACTTTCCTTAATACAAGTAGGACATATAAAAACCTTATTGACGATGACTGTCCTTAATACAAATAGGACATATACAGGATATTTTTGGCCATGACTGTCCGTAATACAAGTATAACATATACAAGACCTTATTGGCCATGACTGTCCTTAATACAAGTAGGACATATAAAAGACCTGATTGACCATCACTGTCCTTACTACAAGTAGGACATATAAAGTGTCTTATTGAACATGACTTTCCTTAATACAAGTAGGACAAATAATGGATCTTATTGACCATGACTTTCCTTAATACAAATAGGACATATAAAGGACCTTATTGACCATGACTGTCCTTAATACAAGAAGGACATATTAAAGACCTTATTGACCATGCCTGTTCTTAATACAAGTAGGACATATAAAGGGTCTTATTGACCATGACTTTCCTTAATACGAGTAGGACATATAAAGGATTTTATTGACCAAGAATTTCATTAATACAAATAGGACATATAGAGGACCTTAATGACCATGACTGTCCTTAATACAAATAGGATATATAAAGGATCTTATTGACCATGACTTTCCTTAATGCAAATAGGATATATAAAATACCTTATTGACCATGACTGTCATTAATATAAGTAGGACATATAAAAAATCTTATTGACCATGATTGTCCTGAATACACGTAGGACATATGAAAGACCTTATTGACCATGACTTCTATTAATACAAATATGACATATACAAGACCTTATTGACCATGACTGTCCTTAATACAAGTAGGATATATGAAAGACCTTATTGACCATAACTGTCCTTAATGTAAATAGGACATATAAAGGTCCTTATTGACCATGACTTTCCTTAATACAAGTAGGACATATAAAAGACCTTATTGACCATGACTTTCCTTAATATAAGTACGACATATAAAAGCCCTTATTGACCATGACTGTCCTTAATACAAATAGGACATATAAAGGACCTTATTGACCATGACTGTCCTGAATACAAATAGGACATATAAAACACCTTATTGACCATGACTGTCCTTAATGCGAATGACAATATTCATCATGACTGATCTTGATACTAACATGACCTCTAAATGACCTAATTGGCCCTGATTGTCTTTAATACAATTATGACCACTAAAGGACCTTATTGATAATGAGTGTTCTAAATACTAACATGACCACTAAATAATCTTATTGTCGATGACTGTTCTTGATACTAACATAACCACCACTGAAGGACCTTATTTATCATGACTCTCCTTGATATTAACATGACCACTACATTACAGTATTGATCACGAGTCCTCTAAATACTAACATGATCACAAAGTAATCTTATTGAATCTTTCTTTCCTTAATACAAGCAGGGCTACTAAATGACCTTATTCACCATGAATGTTACTAACGTGGCTACCAAAGGACTTTTTTTACCATAAATTTCCTGAATACTAACATGACCCCTGAAGGAACTTATTGACCATAAGTGTCTTTAAGCCTAACATAGCCACTAAAGAACCTTATAGAAACAAGAATTATTACAACGCGTGTTCTCTATTAAAGTTTGCTCTTATTCATTTTTGGTTTAATTTCAGCGATAGCCATATGGGGGAGTAATACCATCTTAACATGCACATCGCAAAGTTCGTATTTCTATTGGGAAAAGAGAACGGATCAGGGTTGGTCTAGCCATATCCAAGCAGGAGTTAAATATGGAAATGTAAATAGTGAATATATGACTATCTATAATGTTCAAATAGATGACGGTGGTAGATATCGTTGTTTGGATGTAGAACAGATAGATGTTACTGTCAGAGGTATATACAGTAGATAAGACAAAGAAATCAATTTAGATACGAATTAATGAGTAATTCGGAAGCAATACAAAAACAAAATGATTTAGACCAAGTTATATTGTGAATATTTGTTTCCGACCTTTGACTGATCAAATATTACCTCGTTTACATGCAAGACATATCATTGGGTGTCAGAACCCGAGATACCAAATTGTACGATGGGATAACTTCTACTGTATGTAACTAAAGTTAAAAACACGATATCATGTTTGTATTTCCACGTGATGAAACAACCATTTACAAATGTATTCTGTTTGCTCAAAACTTAATCACCAATACTTTTTATAGTGGTCAGTAATAACCTTTAGTTATCCCTCATCATACTGACCACTAATACGATATCTGTTCACTTAGCCGCATCCATGCTGTTATAGTTACCATGCTGGTCTCGATTGAATTGAAGTTAGATCATGGCTTCGAATCAAACCAAAGACTACACAATGTGTATCCTAATTAGATTATCAATAACGAAAGAGTGATGACTAAATAATACATAATGATATGTTCACAATATTTACATAATTATTTAATCACAGGTCAGGTATTAAACAGGCACATTATATCGTAGTTTTTAAAAAATGTAGGTATCACAGAGACACATATTATCACCATATCTACATAATTAGTTCATCACAGAACCAGGTTATGCGAGAACACATATTATCACATGATTTAAATCATTTATTATTTACAGGATCAAGGGTCCGTGCAAATTTATTTGACAGTGTTGGACTAAGAAAATAACATGAATAACGCATCGGACACAAAAACGATGGAAAACGATGAAAAACATAACTTATTACAATGTTGAATGCTATGTTATTATATTATATGGAATACATTGAAAACAGATATTTAACAGATATTTGCAACATTTTATTCATTTTAACTTGAGTATATTATATTGTATAAATAATGGTCATGCACACTAAACTTGATATCTACGTTTTTATTACTATCACTGGATCAATACCTCTGTTGGTGGACTATTAGTCTCCGGATGCATCATCCACCCAGTAGTCAGTGTTACTATCACTAGGGTGATACCTCTGGTGGTGGACTATTAGTCTCCGGATGTATCATCCACCCAGTAGCCAGTGTTACTATCACTAGGTTGATACCTCTGCTGGTGGACTATTAGTCTCCGGATGTATCATCCACCCAGTAGCCAGTGTTACTATCACTAGGTTGATACCTCTGGTGGTGGACTATTAGTCTCCGGATGTATCATCCACCCAGTAGCCAGTGTTACTATCACTAGGTTGATACCTCTGTTGGTGGACTATTAGTCTCCGGATGTATCATCCACCCAGTAGTCAGTGTAACTATCACTAGGTTGATACCTCTGGTGGTGGACTATTAGTCTCCGGATGTATCATCCACCCAGTAGCCAGTGTTACTATCACTAGGTTGATACCTCTGCTGGTGGACTATTAGTCTCCGGATGTATCATCCACCCAGTAGCCAGTGTTACTATCACTAGGTTGATACCTCTGGTGGTGGACTATTAGTCTCCGGATGTATCATCCACCCAGTAGCCAGTGTTACTATCACTAGGTTGATACTTCTGTTGGTGGACTATTATTCTCCGGGTGTATCATCCACCCAGTAGCCAGTGTTACTATCACTAGGTTGATACCTCTGCTGGTGGACTATTATTCTTCGGATGTATCATCCACCCAATAGCCAGTGTTACTATCACTAGGTTGATACCTCTGCTGGTGGACTATTAGTCTCCGGAGGTATCATCTACCTAATAGTCAGTGTTACTATCACTTGGTTGATACCTCTGCTGGTGAACTATTAGTCCCCGATATATCATCTACCCAGTAGCCAGTGTTACTATCACTAGGTTGATACCTCTGCTCGTGGACTATTAGTCTCCGGAGGTATCATCCACCCAGTAGCCAGTGTTACTATCACTAGGTTGATACCTCTGCTGATGGACTATTAGTCTCCGGATGTATCATCCACCCAGTAGTCAGTTTTACTATCAATAGGTTGATACCTCTGCTGGCGGACAATTAGTCTCCGGAGATATCATCTACCTAGTAGTCAGTGTTACTATCACTAGCTTGATACCCCTGCTGGTAGACTATTAGTCTCCGGATGTATCATCCACCCAGAAGTCAGTGTTACTATCACTAGGTTGATACCTCTGCTGGTGGACTGTTAGTCTCCTGATGTATCATCTACCCAGTAGTCAATGATACTATCACTAGGTTGATACCTCTGCTGGCGGACTATTAGTCTTCGGATGTATCATCTACCCAGTAGTCAGTGTTATTATCAATAGGTTGATACCTCTGCTGGTGGACTATTAGTCTCCGGATGTATCATCTACCCAGTAGTCAGTGTTACTATCACTAGGTCGATACCTCTGTTGTTGGACTATTAGTCTCCGGAGGTATCATCTATACAGTAGTCAGTGTTACTATCACCAGGTTGATACCTCTGCTGGTGGACTATTAGTCTCCGGATGTATCATCTACCCAGTAGTCAATGTTACTATCACTAGGTTGATACCTCTGCTGGTGTACTATTAGTCTCCAGATGTATCATCCACCCAGTAGTCAGTGTTACTATCTCTAGGGTGATACCTTTGCTGGTGGACTATTAGTCTCCGGATGTATCATTCACCCAGTAGTCAGTGTTACTATCACTAGGGTGATACCTCTGCTGGTGGACCATTAGTCTTCGGATGTAGCATCCTACCAGTAGTCAGTGTTTCTATCACTAGGGTGATACCTCTGCTGATGGACTATTAGTCTCTGAATGTATCATCAACCCAGTAGCCAGTGTTACTATTACTAGGTTGATACCTCTGCTGGTGGACTATTAGTTTCGGAGGTATCATCCACCCAGTAGCCAGTGTTACTATCACTAGGTTGATACCTCTGCTGGTGGACTATTAGTGTCCGGATGTATCATCCACATAGTAGCCAGTGTTACTATCACTAGGTTGATACCTCTGCTGGTGGACTATTATTCTCCGGATGTATCATCCACCCAATAGCCAGTGTTACTATCACTAGGTTGATATCTCTGCTGGTGGACTATTAGTCTCCGGAGGTATCATCTACCTAGTAGTCAGTGTTACTATCACTAGGTTGATACCTCTGCTGGTGAACTATTAGTCCCCTATATATCATCTACCCAGTAGCAAGTGTTACTATCACTAGGTTGATACCTCTGCTCGTGGACTATTAATCTCCGGAGGTATCATCCACCCAGTAGTCAGTGTTACTATCACTAGGTTGATACCTCTGCTGGCGGACAATTAGTCTCCGGAGGTATCATCTACCGAGTAGTCAATGATACTATCACTAGGTTGATACCTCTGCTAGCGGACTATTAGTCTCCGGAGGTATCATCTACCTAGTAGTCAGTGTTACTATCACTAGCTTGATACCTCTGCTGGTGGACTATTAGTCTCCTTATGTATCATCTACCCAGTAGTCAATGATACTATCACTAGGTTAATACATCTGCTGGCGGACTATTAATCTCCGGATGTATCATCTACCCAGTAGTCAGTGTTATTATCAATAGGTTGATACCTCTGCTGATGGACTATTAGTCTCTGAATGTATCATCCACCCAGTAGCCAGTGTTACTATTACTAGGTTGATACCTCTGCTGGTGGACTATTAGTTTCGGATGTATCATCCACCCAGTAGCCAGTGTTACTATCACTAGGTTGATACCTCTGCTGGTGGACTATTAGTCTCAGGATGTATCATCCACCTAGTAGCCAGTGTTACTATCACTAGGTTGATACCTCTGCTGGTGGACTATTATTCTCCGGATGTATCATCCACCCAGTAACCAGTGTTACAATCACTAGGTCGATACCTCTGCTGGTGGACTATTAGTCTCCGGAGGTATCATCTACCTAGTAGTCAGTGTTACTATCACTAGGTTGATACCTCTACTGTTGAACTATTAGTCCCCGATATATCTTCTACCCAGTAGCCAGTATTACTATCACTAGGTTGATACCTCTGCTCGTGGACTATTAGTCTCCGGAGGTATCATCCACCCAGTAGCCAGTGTTATTATCACTAGGTTGATACCTCTGCTGATGGACTATTAGTCTTCGGATGTATCATCCACCCAGTAGTCAGTGTTACTATCACTAGGTTGATACCTCTGCTGGCGGACTATTAGTCTCCGGAGGTATCATCTACCTAGTAGTCAGTGTTACTATCACTAGCTTGATACCTCTGCTGGTGGACTATTAGTCTCCGGATGTATCATCCACCCAGTAGTCAGTGTTACTATCACTAGGTTGATACCTCTGCTGGTGGACTATTAGTCTCCTGATGTATTATCTACCCAGTAGTCAATGATACTATCACTAGGTTAATACCTCTGCTGGCGGACTATTAGTCTCCGGATGTATCATCTACCCAGTAGTCAGTGTTATTATCAATAGGTTGATACCTCTGCTGGTGGACTATTAGTCTCCGGATGTATCATCCACCCAGTAGCCAGTGTTACTATCACTAGGTTGTTACCTCTGCTGGTGGACTTTTAGTCTCCGGATGTATCATCCAGCCAGTAGCCAGTGTTACTATCACTAGGTTGATACTTCTGTTGGTGGACTATTATTCTACGGGTGTATCATCCACCCAGTAGCCAGTGTTACTATCACTAGGTTGATACCTCTGCTGGTGGACTATTATTCTCCGGATGTATCATCCACCCAATAGCCAGTGTTACTATCACTAGGTTGATACCTCTGCTGGTGGACTATTAGTCTCCGGAGGTATCATCTACCTAGTAGTCAGTGTTACTATCACTTGGTTGATACCTCTGCTGGTGAACTATTAGTCCCCGATATATCATCTACCCAGTAGCCAGTGTTACTATCACTAGGTTGATACCTCTGCTCGTGGACTATTAGTCTCCGGAGGTATCATCCACCCAGTAGCCAGTGTTACTCTCACTAGGTTGATACCTCTGCTGATGGACTATTAGTCTCCGATGTATCATCCACCCAGTAGTCAGTTTTACTATCAATAGGTTGATACCTCTGCTGGCGGACAATTAGTCTCCGAAGGTATCATCTACCGAGTAGTCAATGATACTATCACTAGGTTGATACCTCTGCTGGCGGACTATTAGTCTCCGGAGGTATCATCTACCTAGTAGTCAGTGTTACTATCACTAGCTTGATACCCCTGTTGGTGGACTATTAGTCTCCGGATGTATCATCCACCCAGTAGTCAGTGTTACTATCACTAGGTTGATACCTCTGCTGGTGGACTGTTAGTCTCCTGAAGTATCATGTACCCAGTAGTCAATGATACTATCACTAGGTTGATACCTCTGCTGGCGGACTATTAGTCTTCGGATGCATCATCTACCTAGGAGTCAGTGTTATTATCAATAGGTTGATACCTCTGCTGGTGGACTAGTAGTCTCCGGATGTATCATCTACCCAGTAGTCAGTGTTACTATCACTAGGTCGATACCTCTGTTGTTGGACTATTAGTCTCCGGAGGTATGATCTATCCAGTAGTCAGTGTTTCTATCACTAGGATGATACATCTGCTGGTGGACTATTAGTCTCCGGATGTATCATCTATCCAGTAGTCAGTGTTACTATCACTAGGTCGATACCTCTGTTGGTGGACTATTAGTCTCCGGAGGTATCATCTATACAGTAGTCAGTGTTACTATCACCAGGTTGATACCTCTGCTGGTGGACTATTAGTCTCCGGATGTATCATCTACCCAGTAGTCAATGTTACTATCACTAGGTTGATACCTCTGCTGGTGGACTTTTAGTCTCCAGATGTATCATCCACCCAGTAGTCAATGTTACTATCACTAGGTTGATACCTCTGCTGATGGACTATTAATCTTCGGATGTATCATCCACCAATAGTCAGTGTTACTATCACTAGGGTGATACCTTTGCTGGTGGACTATTAGTCTCCGGATGTATCATTCACCCAGTAGTCAGTGTTACTATCACTAGGGTGATACCTCTGCTGGTGGACCATTAGTCTTCGGATGTAGCATCCTACCAGTAGTCAGTGTTTCTATCACTAGGGTGATACCTCTGCTGATGGACTATTAGTCTCTGAATGTATCATCCACCCAGTAGCCAGTGTTACTATTACTAGGTTGATACCTCTGCTGGTGGACTATTAGTTTCGGATGTATCATCCACCCAGTAGCCAGTGTTACTATCACTAGGTTGATACCTCTGCTGGTGGACTATTAGTCTCCGGATGTATCATCCACCTAGTAGCCAGTGTTACTATCACTAGGTTGATACCTCTGCTGGTGGACTATTATTCTCCGGAGGTATCATCTACCTAGTAGTCAGTGTTACTATCACTAGGTTGATACCTCTGCTGGTGAACTATTAGTCCCCGATATATCATCTACCCAGTAGCCAGTGTTACTATCACTAGATTGATACCTCTGCTCGTGGACTATTAGTCTCCGGAGGTATCATCCACCCAGTAGCCAGTGTTATTATCACTAGGTTGATACCTCTGCTGATGGACTATTAGTCTTCGGATGTATCATCCACCCAGTAGTCAGTGTTACTATCACTAGGTTGATACCTCTGCTGGCGGACAATTAGTCTTCGGAGGTATCATCTACCGAGTAGTCAATGATACTATCACTAGGTTGATACCTCTGCTGGCGGACTATTAGTCTCCGGAGGTATCATCTACCTAGTAGTCAGTGTTACTATCACTAGCTTGATACCTCTGCTAGTGGACTATTAGTCTCCGGATGTATCATCCACCCAGTAGTCAGTGTTACTATCACTAGGTTGATATCTCTGCTGGTGGACTATTAGTCTCCTGATGTATCATCTACCCAGTAGTCAATGATACTATCACTAGGTTAATACCTCTGCTGGCGGACTATTAGTCTCCGGATGTATCATCTACCCAGTAGTCAGTGTTATTATCAATAGGTTGATACCTCTGCTGGCGGACTATTAGTCTCCGGATGTATCATCTACCCAGTAGTCAGTGTTACTATCACTAGGTCGATACCTCTGTTGTTGGACTATTAGTCTCCGGAGGTATGATCTATCCAGTAGTCAGTGTTTCAATCACTAGGTTGATACATCTGCTGGTGGACTATTAGTCTCCGGATGTATCATCTATCCAGTAGTCAGTATTACTATCACTAGGTCGATACCTCTGTTGGTGGACTATTAGTCTCCGGATGTATCATCTATACAGTAGTCAGTGTTACTATCACCAGGTTGATACCTCTGCTGGTGGACTATTTGTTTTCGGATGTATCATCTACCCAATAGTCAATGTTACTATCACTAGGTTGATACCTCTGCTGGTGGACTATTAGTCTCCAGATGTATCATCCACCCAGTAGGCAGTGTTACTATCACTAGGGCGATACCTTTGCTGGTGGACTATTAGTCTCCGGATGTATCATTCACCCAGTAGTCAGTGTTACTATCACTAGGGTGATACCTCTGCTGGTGGACCATTAGTCTTAGGATGTAGCATCCTACCAGTAGTCAGTGTTTCTATCACTAGGGTGATACCTCTGCTGGTGGACTATTAGTCTCTGAATGTATCATCCACCCAGTAGCCAGTGTTACTATTACTAGGTTGATACCTCTGCTGGTGGACTATTAGTCTCCGGATGTATCATCCAACTAGTAGCCAGTGTTACTATCACTAGGTTGATACCTCTGCTGGTGGACTTTTAGTCTCCGGATGTATCATCTACCTAGTAGTCAGTGTTACTATCACTAGGTTGATACCTATGCTGGTGAACTATTAGTCCCCTATATATCATCTACCCAGTAGCCAGTGTTACTATCACTACGTTGATACCTCTGCTGATGGACTATTAGTCTCCGGAGTTATCATCTACCCAGTAGTCAGTGTTACTCTCACTAGGATGATACCTCTGTTGGCGGACTATTATTCTCCGGAGGTATCTGCTACTCTGTGGTTAGTGCTACTCTCACTAGGTTGATACCTCTGCTGGCGGACTATTAGTCTCCGGAGGTATCTGCTACTCTGTGGTTAGTGCTACTCTCACTAGGTTGATACCTCAGCTGGTGGTCTATTAGTCTCCGGGGGTATCATGTACCCAGTAGTCAGTGTTACTATCTCTAGGTTGATACCTCTGCTGGTGGACTATTATTCTTCGGGGGTATCATCTACCCAGTAGCCAGTGTTGCTATCACTAGGCTGTTACCACTGCTGGTGAACTATTAATCTCCGGATGTTTCATCCACCCAGTAGTCAGTGTAACTATCACTAGGTTGATACCTCTGGTGGTGGACTATTAGTCTCCGGATGTATCATCCAACTAGTAGCCAGTGTTACTATCACTAGGTTGATACCTCTGCTGGTGGACTATTAGTCTCCGGATGTATCATCCACCCAGTAGCCAGTGTTACTATCACTAGGTTGATACCTCTGCTGGTGGACTTTTAGTCTCCGGATGTATCATCCACCCAGTAGCCAGTGTTACTATCACTAGGTTGATACTTCTGTTGGTGGACTATTATTCTCCGGGTGTATAATCCACCCAGTAGCCAGTATTACTATCACTAGGTTGATACCTCTGCTGGTGGACTATTATTCTCCGGATGTATCATCCACCCAATAGCCAGTGTTACTATCACTATGTTGATACCTCTGCTGGTGGACTATTAGTCTCCGGAGGTATCATCTACCTAGTAGTCAGTGTTACTATCACTAGGTTGATACCTCTGCTGGCGGACTATTAGTCTCCGGAGGTATCTGCTACTCTGTGGTTAGTGCTACTCTCACTAGGTTGATACCTCAGCTGGTGGTCTATTAGTCTCCGGGGGTATCATGTACCCAGTAGTCAGTGTTACTATCTCTAGGTTGATACCTCTGCTGGTGGACTATTATTCTCCGGATGTATCATCCACCCAGTAGCCAGTGTTACTATCACTAGATTGATACCTCTGCTGGTGGACTATTAGTCTCCGGATGTATCATTCACCCAGTAGTCAGTGTTACTATCACTAGGGTGATACCTCTGCTGGTGGACCATTAGTCTTCGGATGTAGCATCCTACCAGTAGTCAGTGTTTCTATCACTAGGGTGATACCTCTGCTGATGGACTATTAGTCTCTGAATGTATCATCCACCCAGTAGCCAGTGTTACTATTACTAGGTTGATACCTCTGCTGGTGGACTATTAGTTTCGGATGTATCATCCACCCAGTAGCCAGTGTTACTATCACTAGGTTGATACCTCTGCTGGTGGACTATTAGTCTCCGGATGTATCATCCACCTAGTAGCCAGTGTTACTATCACTAGGTTGATACCTCTGCTGGTGGACTATTATTCTCCGGAGGTATCATCTACCTAGTAGTCAGTGTTACTATCACTAGGTTGATACCTCTGCTGGTGAACTATTAGTCCCCGATATATCATCTACCCAGTAGCCAGTGTTACTATCACTAGATTGATACCTCTGCTCGTGGACTATTAGTCTCCGGAGGTATCATCCACCCAGTAGCCAGTGTTATTATCACTAGGTTGATACCTCTGCTGATGGACTATTAGTCTTCGGATGTATCATCCACCCAGTAGTCAGTGTTACTATCACTAGGTTGATACCTCTGCTGGCGGACAATTAGTCTTCGGAGGTATCATCTACCGAGTAGTCAATGATACTATCACTAGGTTGATACCTCTGCTGGCGGACTATTAGTCTCCGGAGGTATCATCTACCTAGTAGTCAGTGTTACTATCACTAGCTTGATACCTCTGCTAGTGGACTATTAGTCTCCGGATGTATCATCCACCCAGTAGTCAGTGTTACTATCACTAGGTTGATATCTCTGCTGGTGGACTATTAGTCTCCTGATGTATCATCTACCCAGTAGTCAATGATACTATCACTAGGTTAATACCTCTGCTGGCGGACTATTAGTCTCCGGATGTATCATCTACCCAGTAGTCAGTGTTATTATCAATAGGTTGATACCTCTGCTGGCGGACTATTAGTCTCCGGATGTATCATCTACCCAGTAGTCAGTGTTACTATCACTAGGTCGATACCTCTGTTGTTGGACTATTAGTCTCCGGAGGTATGATCTATCCAGTAGTCAGTGTTTCAATCACTAGGTTGATACATCTGCTGGTGGACTATTAGTCTCCGGATGTATCATCTATCCAGTAGTCAGTATTACTATCACTAGGTCGATACCTCTGTTGGTGGACTATTAGTCTCCGGATGTATCATCTATACAGTAGTCAGTGTTACTATCACCAGGTTGATACCTCTGCTGGTGGACTATTTGTTTTCGGATGTATCATCTACCCAATAGTCAATGTTACTATCACTAGGTTGATACCTCTGCTGGTGGACTATTAGTCTCCAGATGTATCATCCACCCAGTAGGCAGTGTTACTATCACTAGGGCGATACCTTTGCTGGTGGACTATTAGTCTCCGGATGTATCATTCACCCAGTAGTCAGTGTTACTATCACTAGGGTGATACCTCTGCTGGTGGACCATTAGTCTTAGGATGTAGCATCCTACCAGTAGTCAGTGTTTCTATCACTAGGGTGATACCTCTGCTGGTGGACTATTAGTCTCTGAATGTATCATCCACCCAGTAGCCAGTGTTACTATTACTAGGTTGATACCTCTGCTGGTGGACTATTAGTCTCCGGATGTATCATCCAACTAGTAGCCAGTGTTACTATCACTAGGTTGATACCTCTGCTGGTGGACTTTTAGTCTCCGGATGTATCATCTACCTAGTAGTCAGTGTTACTATCACTAGGTTGATACCTATGCTGGTGAACTATTAGTCCCCTATATATCATCTACCCAGTAGCCAGTGTTACTATCACTACGTTGATACCTCTGCTGATGGACTATTAGTCTCCGGAGTTATCATCTACCCAGTAGTCAGTGTTACTCTCACTAGGATGATACCTCTGTTGGCGGACTATTATTCTCCGGAGGTATCTGCTACTCTGTGGTTAGTGCTACTCTCACTAGGTTGATACCTCTGCTGGCGGACTATTAGTCTCCGGAGGTATCTGCTACTCTGTGGTTAGTGCTACTCTCACTAGGTTGATACCTCAGCTGGTGGTCTATTAGTCTCCGGGGGTATCATGTACCCAGTAGTCAGTGTTACTATCTCTAGGTTGATACCTCTGCTGGTGGACTATTATTCTTCGGGGGTATCATCTACCCAGTAGCCAGTGTTGCTATCACTAGGCTGTTACCACTGCTGGTGAACTATTAATCTCCGGATGTTTCATCCACCCAGTAGTCAGTGTAACTATCACTAGGTTGATACCTCTGGTGGTGGACTATTAGTCTCCGGATGTATCATCCAACTAGTAGCCAGTGTTACTATCACTAGGTTGATACCTCTGCTGGTGGACTATTAGTCTCCGGATGTATCATCCACCCAGTAGCCAGTGTTACTATCACTAGGTTGATACCTCTGCTGGTGGACTTTTAGTCTCCGGATGTATCATCCACCCAGTAGCCAGTGTTACTATCACTAGGTTGATACTTCTGTTGGTGGACTATTATTCTCCGGGTGTATAATCCACCCAGTAGCCAGTATTACTATCACTAGGTTGATACCTCTGCTGGTGGACTATTATTCTCCGGATGTATCATCCACCCAATAGCCAGTGTTACTATCACTATGTTGATACCTCTGCTGGTGGACTATTAGTCTCCGGAGGTATCATATACCTAGTAGTCAGTGTTACTATCACTAGGTTGATACCTCTGCTGGCGGACTATTAGTCTCCGGAGGTATCTGCTACTCTGTGGTTAGTGCTACTCTCACTAGGTTGATACCTCAGCTGGTGGTCTATTAGTCTCCGGGGGTATCATGTACCCAGTAGTCAGTGTTACTATCTCTAGGTTGATACCTCTGCTGGTGGACTATTATTCTTCGGGGGTATCATCTACCCAGTAGCCAGTGTTGCTATCACTAGGCTGTTACCACTGCTGGTGAACTATTAATCTCCGGATGTATCATCCACCCAGTAGTCAGTGCAACTATCACTAGGTTGATACCTCTGGTGGTGGACTATTAGTCTCCGGATGTATCATCCACCCAGTAGCCAGTGTTACTATCACTAGATTGATACCTCTGCTGGTGGACTATTAGTCTCCGGATGTATCATCCACCCAGTAGCCAGTGTTACTATCACTAGGTTGATACCTCTGCTGGTGGACTTTTAGTCTCCGGATGTATCATCCACCCAGTAGCCAGTGTTAGTTTCACTAGGTTGATACCTCTGTTGGTGGACTATTATTCTCCGGGTGTATCATCCACCCAGTAGCCAGTGTTACTATCACTAGGTTGATACCTCTGCTGGTGGACTATTATTCTCCGGATGTATCATCCACCCAATAGCCAGTGTTACTATCACTAGGTTGATACCTCTGCTGGTGAACTATTAGTCCCCGATATATCATCTACCCAGTAGCCAGTGTTACTATCACTAGGTTGATACCTCTGCTCGTGGACTATTAGTCTCCGGAGGTATCATCCACCCAGTAGCCAGTGTTACTATTACTAGGTTGATACCTCTGCTGGTGGACTATTAGTTTCGGATGTATCATCCACCAAGTAGCCAGTGTTATTATCACTAGGTTGATACCTCTGCTGGTGGACTATTAGTCTCCGGATGTATCATCCAACTAGTAGCCAGTGTTACTATCACTAGGTTGATACCTCTGCTGGTGGACTATTAGTCTTCGGATGTATCATCTACCCAGTAGTCAGTGTTACTATCACTAGGTTGATACCTATGCTGGTGAACTATTAGTCCCCTATATATCATCTACCCAGTAGCCAGTGTTACTATCACTACGTTGATACCTCTGCTGGTGGACTATTAGTCTCCGGAGTTATCATCTACCCAGTAGTCAGTGTTACTCTCACTAGGATGATACCTCTGTTGGCGGACTATTATTCTCCGGAGGTATCATCTACCTAGTAGTCAGTGTTACTATCACTAGGTTGATACCTCTGCTGGCGGACAATTAGTATCCGGAGGTATCTGCTACTCTGTGGTTAGTGCTACTCTCACTAGGTTGATACCTCAGCTGGTGGTCTATTAGTCTCCGGGGGTATCATGTACCCAGTAGTCAGTGTTACTATCTCTAGGTTGATACCTCTGCTGGTGGACTATTCTTCTTCGGGGGTATCATCTACCCAGTAGCCAGTGTTGCTATCACTAGGCTGTTACCACTGCTGGTGAACTATTAATCTCCTGATGTATCATCCACCCAGTAGTCAGTGTAACTATCACTAGGTTGATACCTCTGGTGGTGGACTATTAGTCTCCGGATGTATCATCCACCCAGTAGCCAGTGTTACTATCACTAGGTTGATACCTCTGCTGGTGGACTATTAGTCTCCGAATGTATCATCCACCCAGTAGCCAGTGTTACTATCACTAGGTTGATACCTCTGCTGGTGGATTTTAATCTCCGGATGTATCATCCACCCAGTAGCCAGTGTTACTATCACTAGGTTGATACCTCTGTTGGTGGACTATTATTCTCCGGGTGTATCATCCACGCAGTAGCCAGTATTACTATCACTAGGTTGATACCTCTGCTGGTGGACTATTATTCTCCGGATGTATCATCCACCCAATAGCCAGTGTTACTATCACTAGGTTGATACCTCTGCTGGTGGACTATTAGTCTCCGGAGGTATCATCTACCTAGTAGTCAGTGTTACTATCACTAGGTTGATACCTCTGCTGGTGAACTATTAGTCCCCGATATATAATCTACCCAGTAGCCAGTGTTACTATCACTAGGTTGATACCTATGCTCGTGGACTATTAGTCTCCGGAGGTATCATCCACCCAGTAGCCAGTGTTACTATCACTAGGTTGATACCTCTGCTGATGGACTATTAGTCTCCGGATGTATCATCCACCCAGTAGTCAGTTTTACTATCACTAGGTTGATACCTCTGCTGGCGGACAATTAGTCTCCGGAGGTAAAATCTACCTAGTTGTCAGTGTTACTATCACTAGCTTGATACCCCTGCTGGTGGACTATTAGTCTCCGGATGTATCATCCACCCAGTAGTCAGTGTTACTATCACTAGGTTGATACCTCTGCTGGTGGACTATTAGTCTCCTGATGTATCATCTATCCAGTAGTCAATGATACTATCACTAGGTTGATACCTCTGCTGGCGGACTATTAGTTTCCGGATGTATCATCTACCCAGTAGTCAGTGTTATTATCAATAGGTTGATATCTCTGCTGGTGGACTATTAGTCTCCGGATGTATCATCTATCCAGTAGTCAGTGTTGCTATCACTAGGTCGATACCTCTGTTGGTGGACTATTAGTCTCCGGAGGTATCATCTATACAGTAGTCAGTGTTACTATCACCAGGTTGATACCTCTGCTGGTGGACTATTAGTCTCCGGATGTATCATCTACCCAGTGGTCAATGTTACTATCACTAGGTTGATACCTCTGCTGGTGTACTATTAGTCTCCAGATGTATCATCCACCCAGTAGTCAGTGTTACTATCACTAGGGTGATACCTTTGCTGGTGGACTATTAGTCTTCGGATGTATCATTCACCCAGTAGTCAGTGTTACTATCACTAGGGTGATACCTCTGCTGGTGGACCATTAGTCTTCGGATGTAGCATCCTACCAGTAGTCAGTGTTTCTATCACTAGGGTGATACCTCTGCTGATGGACTATTAGTCTCTGAATGTATCATCCACCCAGTAGCCAGTGTTACTATTACTAGGTTGATACCTCTGCTGGTGGACTATTAGTTTCGGATGTATCATCCACCCAGTAGCCAGTGTTACTATCACTAGGTTGATACCTCTGCTGGTGGACTATTAGTCTCCGGATGTATCATCCACCTAGTAGCCAGTGTTACTATCACTAGGTTGATACCTCTGCTGGTGGACTATTATTCTCCGGATGTATCATCCACCCAATAGCCAGTGTTACTATCACTAGGTTGATACCTCTGATGGTGGACTATTAGTCTCCGGAGGTATCATCTACCTAGTAGTCAGTGTTACTATCACTAGGTTGATACCTCTGCTGGTGAACTATTAGTCCCCGATATATCATCTACCCAGTAGCCAGTGTTACTCTCACTAGGTTGATACCTCTACTCGTGGACTATTAGTCTCCGAAGGTATCATCCACCCAGTAGCCAGTGTTACTATCACTAGGTTGATACCTCTGCTGGCGGACAATTAGTCTCCGGAGGTATCATCTACCGAGTAGTCAATGATACTATCACTAGGTTGATACCTCTGCTGGCGGACTATTAGTCTCCGGAGGTATCATCTACCTAGTAGTCAGTGTTACTATCACTAGCTTGATACCTCTGCTGGTGGACTATTAGTCTCCGGATGTATCATCCACCCAGTAGTCAGTGTTACTACCACTAGGTTGATACCTCTGCTGGTGGACTATTAGTCTCCTGATGTATCATCTACCCAGTAGTCAATGATACTATCACTAGGTTAATTCCTCTGCTGGCGGACTATTAGTCTCCGGATGTATCATCTACCCAGTAGTCAATGTTATTATCAATAGGTTGATACCTCTGCTGGTGGACTATTTGTCTCCGGATGTATCATCTACCCAGTAGTCAGTGTTACTATCACTAGGTCGATACCTCTGTTGTTGGACTATTAGTCTCCGGAGGTATGATCTATCCAGTAGTCAGTGTTTCTATCACTAGGTTGATACATCTGCTGGTGGACTATTAGTCTCCGGATGTATCATCTATCCAGTAGTCAGTGTTACTATCACTAGGTCGATACCTTTGTTGGTGGACTATTAATCTCCGGAGGTATCATCTATACAGTAGTCAGTGTTACTATCACCAGGTTGATACCTCTGCTGGTGGACTATTAGTCTTCGGATGTATCATCTACCCAGTAGTAAATGTTACTATCACTAGGTTGATACCTCTGCTGGTGGACTATTAGTCTCCAGATGTATCATCCACCCAGTAGGCAGTGTTACTATCACTAGGGTGATACCTCTGCTGGTGGACTATTAGTCTCCGGATGTATCATTCACCCAGTAGTCAGTGTTACTATCACTAGGGTGATACCTCTGCTGGTGGACCATTAGTCTTCGGATGTAGCATCCTACCAGTAGTCAGTGTTTCTATCACTAGGGTGATACCTCTGCTGATGGACTATTAGTCTCTGAATGTATCATCCACCCAGTAGCCAGTGTTACTATCACTAGGTTGATACCTCTGCTGGTGGACTATTAGTCTCCGGATGTATCATCCAACTAGTAGCCAGTGTTACTATCACTAGGTTGATACCTCTGCTGGTGGACTATTAGTCTCCGGATGTATCATCTACCTATTAGTCAGTGTTACTATCACTAGGTTGATACCTCTGTTGGTGGACTATTAGTTTCGGATGTATCATCCACCCAGTAGCCAGTGTTACTATCACTAGGTTGATACCTCTGCTGGTGAACTATTAGTCTCCGGATGTATCATCCACCCAGTAGCCAGTGTTACTATCACTAGGTTGATACCTCTGCTGGTGAACTATTAGTCCCCTTTATATCATCTACCCAGTAGCCAGTGTTACTATCACTAGGTTGATACCTCTGCTGGTGGACTATTAGTCTCCGGAGTTATCATCTACCCAGTAGTCAGTGTTATTCTCACTAGGATGATACCTCTGTTGGCGGACTATTATTCTCCGTAGGTATCATCTACCTAGTAGTCAGTGTTGCTATCACTAGGTTGATACCTCTGCTGGCGGACTATCAGTCTCCGGAGGTATCTGCTACTCTGTGGTTAGTGCTACTCTCACTAGGTTGATACCTCAGCTGGTGGTCTATTAGTCTCCGGGGGTATCATGTACCCAGTAGTCAGTGTTACTATCACTAGGTTGATACCTCTGCTGGTGGACTATTATTCTCGGGGGGTATCATCTACCCAGTAGCCAGTGTTGCTATCACTAGGTTGTTACCACTGCTGGTGAACTATTAATCTCCTGATGTATCATCCATCCAGTAGCCAGTGTTGCTATCACTAGGCTGATACCTCTGCGGGTGGACTATTAGTTCCCCAAGGTATCATCTTCCCAATAGTCAGTGCTACTATCACTAAGTTGATACCTCTGCTGGTAGACCATTAGTCTCCAGAGGTATCATCTACCCAGTAGTCAGTGCTACTCTCACTAGGTTGATACCTCTGCTGTTAGACTCTTAATCTCCGGATGTATCATCTACCCAGTAATCAATGTTACTATCACTAGGTTGATACCGCTGCTGATGGACTATTAGTCTCCGGAGGTATCATCTATGCCCTTATGGTGTTCTTATTCAATCAGATGTTTTTTTCTTTGGTTTTCCAATCCTTTGAATTTGAGCGTACATAATGGAGATTATTGCAGAAACGCCTAGTGTATTAAATTTGATATCTACGTTTTTATTATTATAATGTAGGGTGCTATATTACAATAATATATGGAATAAATTGACATCTGATATTTAACAGGGGCCGTCGTGGTCGTGATCGTGCGGTAGTTAGATATACAACTACCTGTGTAATCAGTGCCTATCACCACTGACGTTGTGAGTTCGAACCCCGTTCATTGTGAGGTGTATTCGATACAACACTATGAGATAAAGTTTATCAGTCATCAGCGACAGGTCGTTTTTTTTTCTCCGAATACTCCGCCAATAGAACTTACCGTGACGAAATGCATAAACTATTGTTGAAAGTGGCGTTGAACACCATAAATCAGACTAAGCCAATCCGATATTTAACAAATATCTTTGATATGTCATTGAAAATATAAACATTGTGCTTTAACTAGAAAGACCATTAGCAACTTTGTCCCATTAATAGTTTTTACAGATATTGACCACGTTAATGTTTATTTCCTTTTAGTAAATGGAGACTGGGGTTCGTGGGGAAGCTGGATTCGGTGCACAAAGACGTGTGATGGAGGAACAAGGACACGATATAGAGCCTGTGATAATCCGTCTCCTGTAAATGGTGGTTCTCCTTGCCTAGGATTGCATAATGAAACTGGTTCATGCTCTACTACCATCTCATGCCCAGGTATGTGTTAGAGTTATATGTGTAAGCATTTACTAACTGTCCTAATAGTCGATTCAGCTTATGTATATAATGTAGACTCGACGTTCATCTTATAGTATAATGAAATATATGCAAATGAGTGTTTAAAATGGCAGTCTTTGCAAGGTAATAAAACAAATACATTTGTAATATCAGGTCACGTCTATTTTGTGTGCACAACTTATGTAGCAACAGCAGTATCATACTATTTGCCGTCCATATTTGTATGGTTCTATACGTTCGAAATGGATAACAGTGTCGACAAAAGTGCGGATGCTTTTCCGTCTTTAGGAAGTATACGCGATAGTAATCGGTCCATAAACGGTAAAATCGTGATAAAAAGCAAATATTCAATGTGGACGGCAATTTGTAAACTCTATGATGATTGAGACAATACATACAATTATATTTAGGTGATTTTTCAATTGTTATCGTTTTTCTTATATTTCATTTTATATATTTAGTAAATGGAAACTGGGGTACATGGCAAGATTGGAATTCATGTTCAGCGACATGTGGTAGTGGATCGATGTCACGATATCATGAATGTAACAATCCAGAGCCTGCACATAGGGGTTCAAACTGTGAAGGAAATGACACAGAAATTGATTCATGCTCTCTAAAGTTGTGTTCAGGTAAATTTTTGAATTGTTTAATTCAGTAAATATATAGTGTATGTTTGTATTCCGTTCTACTGAGTTAAGTGTATATGACTTTGTACCTTGACCAGTAAAGTGATGCTTACTTCTGAGAGTGAAACAATATGAATAATAGTACATATAGCGAGAAAGTGAAAATATCTTTATTTTATCAGTTTGTGTTTTAATTCATATTTCAAAGATTAAATGAATGCAGAATGCAAAATTATAATATGACGTCCTCCATTGGCTATATATACAATGTAATGATTAAACTACGGATATATTTTAATTCACACATTCGGATTATCGGTCAAGCTAAGGGCATTATTCAAAAGAGATTTCATGTATTTGTTCAGGGCCGTTGTGCATACCAACTTTAAAAAAATCTAATAATTATTTTGATATCAAAGAAAGAAAATACATTCCAATTTGTATTTTTGTCCTCGTAAATTGATGCTTTATTCAATATATTCCTGATATCGCTAATTATCTAAAAAGAAAGCCATTTTGCAACATGTATGATCTGTATATTGTCTCCCTAAATATATAGTTTATTATTGTACATGTACACGGAAAATGAAGATAATACAGTATGCCTATATATCAAGTGGATATGACGTAGCAATTATAGTTCTATGCGAACGCCAATATGGCGCACATGTATTGTCCCTCGCTTGTGCATTCGAAAGATTCACTTTCAATTCATGTTTCGTTCTTTCGCTTTTCATTGCTTACGACAGTGGATTATTCGTGAGGGAATTGTATATTTTCAAATGTATCGGCGCCTGTGCATATTAAACTGTATGCAATGCATTGCAATGATACAGTTAAACATGCAGATCTTTGCTGTGTGTAAACGTGACATTTTACAGAAACAAAGCTAGAATGATGTCAATACCATTTCAACATTTTACTAATATCTAGTTTCTGTGGTGGGGTCACAGATAATTACATATCATTCACCATATAAATATTCACGGGGTCACTGAATGGACCGAATAGACCATATCTGTCAAGTAAATCTCGCCAGGGGCAGTAATTTATCTCGTTGATGGGCACCTTTAGCATAGGTAAATAAAATTCTAACTAACATATACGCTCGCAACAACATCGGCCGCTCTACACAAAATAACATACGACAACGATATTATATTTCATGATGAACCTCCCTTTTTACAGTAGGATCCGAGGATGACAACAGTTCGGCAACAATTGACATTGGAGCTGGCATTGGATCAACAGCTGTAGTTATAGGATTACTTATTGTATTTATTTATATTCTGAAGCGATATAGACTTAGAAACCCAGGTATGAATATGCATATATCTAAATAGATTGAATATGCATATATTTAAATAGATTGAATATGCATAGATCTAAATAGAATGAAAATGCATAGATCTAAATAGATTGAATACGCATAGATCTAAATAGATACATGAGTTAACTGACGAAACGATTACTCATGCTAAAAATCCGGGGCTGGTCATATTCTGGGTGATATCGGAGAATTGGAAGCAAAAATACATGTACAACAAGACTTCTATGCAATTTTCTGAAAAGTACACGATTATTCTGCGTTCTGTAAGAATATCATGGGATGTTTAACATTTGGGCTTAAGATAATCCTTACTAAATAAATGCATATTGACCTTCAATTACCAAGAATATTTATGCCATTATATTTAAGAAAAAATCCAAACTACAACAAAGCGAACTGGTCCTTTTTCGTTTAAAATGACTGCTTCAGTATTTGCTCTAAGGTCGGATTGGTCAGTTAGTTAATATATCATAAGGAGAAAGTACTAGTACATGTATATGTAAGCCTAACCATATAAGTCGACTACGACGAACATGTAATGTCACATTATATGAGATTATCACTGTTTAACTCTATCTGTTTTAAAAGTTTATTTCAACACTCAACTCAATATTGTATTGATCATCTGACCCAAATATATGTGCATGCATTCAAAGTCAACATTTATTACATAAACAGTACATATGTTATTTGTAGTGTTATGCACATTTAAGAACTTGCATGGAATATTTGAGTCACGTGTGCATGTTTTCCCTTTTATTTATAGGGCAACAATGCTTAATTCCGTGCAGATATTAAAGTGAAAGTCTGATAAAAAAAAGTAAACTAAATAATAAAGAAACGAAACAAAAACAAAGACAAAAACAAAAACAAAAACAAAAACAAGACAAAAATAAAAACAAATAAAAACCATGAGTCAAAACATCAAATATCACGAACTGCATACAAACCAATGTTAAGCTAAGGTTCTCCGGCAGGGTAGGCAATATTTGTCACATTAATGGCATCCCGGTAAAGTTATATCCCAAATGCATATAAGGAAAGAGAAAATATTCAGTTCATATTGAAAACATGTCTACAAATAGTTGAAACACAATGCTTCAGTACGTGTCTTATGAGAAATAATTGTTTCGGAGTAGAAAACAGAAATATGATTTCAACGGAATCGTGGTTGATTTACCACCAAAATCTATGACAATGATAACTGTGTTTTGACTGATTCATAATAATTCATAAAACTATGATATGATTATGAAGAAGAGAGTGAATGAGTGGGTGCGTGTTGCTTAGCACCACTGTGAAATGTTTGCAGCTATATCATGACAAGAACAAGTTACATATTCGATGAGATGATAATGATGTCTGCTTTGTTGAACTTAGTGCTAGTTTACTGACACAACAGTCCGCGGGTAGGCATATCTCTCCACTTTAACACATTATTTTTATTCTCAGTCAACCAGTCTTTGGTCTTTCTCCTTAGTGATGCGTGATTTGCAGAGAAGCAAAATATACCAATTAAATAGTCTTTGGTTGACCCGAACGGGCTTCGAACACACGATATACCGCACTCGAGACGAGCACGCTGACCATTACCGCACCATTGTGTTTTATGAAGAAGTGAGAATAGTAATACCAAGTAGTCAGAGAACAATACAAGTTAGAGGCTTGAAATTTGTAAATGACAACTGTAATTCAACGAATTTAAAACATAATTTACTTTATAAAGCTTAATTTCTATTTATAGCAGAAAGTGCCATTTATGACACAACTGGAGCCACTGGGTGAGTACTGAATACATTCAACAAACAAAATAACAGCTAAAAGTGCAAAGTTAAAATAACTGTGTGTTTCTGTATTTTTAATGTGAATGTAGGCATTTTACTCACATTTGGAAAACACTTACACGAACGTATCACTTCCCTAAGATGGGAGGGGGGTTGGTCCCAAGGAGCTAGTTAAGCAGCCACGTATCAAGGCAGGAGGGTGATAAGTCACATGAATGTGTTTTTAGAAATGTCACTTTTGCCTCCTTGTCTACGATATATCTATTGCATTTTCCTCCTTGTTTACGATATATCTATTGTATTTTGGAATTGTTCTGATGGTGTGGTATTTTTCCTCTTCAGTTTATTATCGTTATGGAGCAAGATAAACGAAATGTACCAATAGATTGGAACATATAGCTGTTGTCGACAATATACCCAATCATAGCAAACCAACCACTCTTCTGTCAACCCCCACTCTATAGATCATCACTTTAGATCAATGCTAAGTTATAGAAACAGTTGATATCTATGTCACAATATAAATAGTAGAATAGTTCATGTTATGATAAACCCTGATATCATATGATGACGATGAAAGTGTTTCCTATTGTTGAGTGGTAGTTTCTTTGATATGATAGATTAACTGCTAAATATAGATATATTTGATTATTTTGATGTGACTTGAGGTTTAACTTTCAATTCGAGATTTTGGGCAAGATGAACACAAATATGGTTTTCGTGTTGGTAGGTGTTGAGTTCCAGCCAAAACGAATAACTATTTAGTAACTTGTCTTCAATAAATAACAGTTATGTCACTTTAGTATAAAAGTGTTTATGTGTCTTGTCTTGTAGATCCTCCAACACAGATTCACATATATATAGTGGATTACAACAGAATACAGGTCTGTAGAATGATTGTGGTCAAATGGAACGTTTACATATCTGTTACTTATTTATTTAAAGCATTAAATACCATGTTCATCACACAAAAACTCATTAAAATAGGAAAACGATAATTTTCCCTTACAAACCTATACAATCTTCCTCTGAAACTGTTTTGGAATATGCTTAGTTATTGACTTAGATTACTGTTGGGATGTGTGGGTGATTAGATGTTTGGAGGCTATAGAGAAATAACCAGTTACTAGCTATATCATGGCGATAAAACGTTACCTATTGATAAGATATCAAGCTTTGATATTGATACTACTAATACACAAAATCAACAGCTGTTCCATGGAGACATCATCCCAACACATAAAAAACCAATCACATATCTTAATTTACACTTTACTACCGCGATATTGGCTGATTTGTAACCAATGTCAATTTTATAGTCTTTGTTTTTAGCCTGGAATTTAACCAACGATCGTTCATGCACAAACCAATACGGCATAGTGGTTTTAACTTGTATTTTCTCCTGACTTTTATTTATTATTCGCATTTTCTTGGAAAATGGATATTCGATATATAGAAAAATAACTTCTCAGTTTTCTTATGCTGAAGAGATAAAACAGAGTCATTTGATGGTGTGTCTTTTAAGCAACTAAACACTTCGAAGAGATCAATTATAAGTTCTAATTGTATGCTAATGACGTATTTTAAATTTTACGTTTAATCTGTTTTTGTTTATTACATTACTTTGTTTGCCTATAATAATTACGTATTGTGTGTGTGATATAACACGTGTTCGCTCAGAGGCTTGCTGGTGGTTACCTACCGGTAAATAAAGGAATTATTCACCGGGCAACAGTTTAAAAGAAAAAAAAAATTAGAAACAAAATGTCCAACTTATATCATGTGACTCTCATTATAATTGGCCAATGGATTAATTGTTTTCTTTATCTAATGTATATAATAAACCTTAGCACAGGTAGACATCAAAACAGAAATGATACTGGCAACAATATAATGAAAGTATTTTCTTGATATTATTCTTAATATAGTTGGAAATATTGATTACTTCTTCTTTATTGTAGAATCACCGACGCACAGACAAAATGATGTCATTTACATAAACACGAATATCTGAAGAATCATAAAAAAAATTCATATTACAAACGAGTTACGCTAAGATGAAAAATATGTTTTGTTATTCAGCCAAAGACTATCTCAGAGTGATATTGACTTATCGCTATTTCGAGGAGTGAACAAAGAAGTGAAGGCTAGAGGGCTAGCTAGAAATCTTCCTCTCTTCGTACATGCAGTGCAATATATACACTTATTGTGTTCTGTATAGGCATGCGTAATATAGAGAAGGCATCTTTATCTTGTATAACCGGTGTCGAATCGCTTTGTTGTTTTATGACAATAAAACATGCTTAAATTAAATTATGTGTAATATTGTTGAGAAATAAGTCACTATCTCTATAGTGAAGTCTTTTGATTAAATAAGATATGAACATACAATTTATATTTTGCAATTTGACACAATAACACAAGTGCAAACAATAGATAAAATTCGCTCAACTAGTATTTGAATGGTATGCTACATATTACATCTAACAACGTGTGAATTTTTTTGCACGAATATTTACAAACACAGTATGATATCATATAATTGTAACCACGAACGTCGTTGTAGTGGGGATTTCATAGAACAAATAATTACTCCATTGACCGTTGAATTGTTGAAATATCAGAGACATGGCAACTACACATTGATAGTTTTGGAAATGCAATATTTCCATATTAGTAATAGCAGAGGTCAATAAAAAATAGACAATCTGAAATACAAAATGAAAAGTTATGCTCTTTTGTGGTCCTACTTCATGTATATGTGTGATTTTATTGATTCCCTAGACAATTTAAATATACGCACATACGCATGCACACACAAACAAGGTTAAGGAGATATATAGATTCTCTTTCAGTTGCCCGTGGGTTACGATATTCCTCCACTCAAGAGAGTTAAATTAAAATTTTTAACCACAAGCCGTCAGGAGAGTGGTTAAAATTTTAAATTTAACTCTCGAGAGTGGAGAAATATCGTAACCCACATGGGCAACTGAAGGAGAATTTGTTTCTCCAATTATTCAACACGAACTTTATTTCAAAATCCTTTGGCGGACATCTACATAATTATGTTGCTAGGACACGGGAAAGGCACGAGACATTTTAATCCTCTAGAGGATAACATATTTTTCCACCACTTGTTCAGCGGGTTAAAACGCCGTAATAGTGGGAGACATATTGTTCCAGTTGTTCTGTTTATTTAAAGGCTTCCATCTGTATATTCTCTGCAGAATAAAAGTTATGGTCAACTATCTCACTCGGCACTTATATGGGTCAGATTAAATTTCAATTCAAACAGATAAAAACAACATACAATTTATAAATGATGCATGTATTTATCCATAAGATGAAGAACAACTAGAAAGATCCATCGAGAATGATCTGAAATGGTTGCATCTTCAAATAGGAAAGGTATACCTGAAGAAAAAAAAAACTTTCCACTTACTAGATATATTGAGTAGAGACGTAGATGTTACATCTGTTGTCTTAGTTTTCATGGACAACCTTCTGATATCAATGCTTGAAAGATGTATGGTAGCTTATTTTAATGGATAACAATTTGATACCAATATCACAATTTGGAGAGGTGTAAGGTAGTTCATTTTCATGAATGACCGTTCTATATCAATATCACATTCTGGTGAGATATAAGTCAGCTTATGTTGATGGTACATGTATGAAACATTGGGAGGGGGTGTTGTAGGATAGTTTATTTTCATGTATAGCGCTTTGCTCACTATATCAGAAAATTAAAAGGTGCAAGGTAGCATATTTACTTGGAAAATATTATGATACTTATACCATGTAATGAAGGAATATCATGTCGCATAATTTCATGGATGACCCTTTCATACCAATGTCACAGACTAGGGAGACATAATGCAGCTTATTTTCATAGATAATCTTCCAATGAAGAGAATTAAGGGAAATCATGATGTATATCTATAGCATGTCATAAAGGATTGACAGGTAGCTAATTTCCATGAATATTACTTTTATACCAATATCACACACATGAGTAATGCAAGGTAGTTTATTTTCACGGATAACACTTTGATACCTACGTGATACAATGAACAGATTCAATGTAACTTATTTTCATGAATACAATTTCGCTACCTGAATCACACACCGGCATCATTTTGAGTAGCTTATTTTCACTTTCTGATACCTATGTGAAACACTGGAGAGATTTAAGTTTTCACTAACAACATTTTGTTACCTGAATAGTGAAACTCACACTGGCGAGACATATGATTGTTTATTGTCATTGACAACCTTCTGAAACTATATATACATAGATATTATACAATGAAGAGACGTAAGGTAGTTTATTTCCATGGATGCAAATCTTATGCTTATGCCATTCACTGGAGAAATGTAAAGAAGTCAATTTTCACGGCTAACCTTCTGATACATATGCCACGAGTTTGAGAGATTTAAAGTAGTTTATTTTTTTTGATAACTTTGTGATACCTGTTTCGTACAACGAATAGGAGTAAGGTAGCTCCATTTCGTGGATAATGTAAAATTCAAATACGTATTATATACATTACATAGATACAAAGGAAAGATATAAAGTAGTTTGTATTTTAATGCAACAAATCAAAAATGTAGCAAATTGTTAAGGATATTAAAACACAAAATGTCAAGAAAATAAGGCCAAAATCATCCAAAGTATCTTATTAACCATGACTTTCTTTAATACAAGTAGGACATAAAAAGACCTTATTGACCATGACTGTCCTTTATAAAAGTAGGACATATAACAGATTTTATTGAACACGCTTCTCCTTAATGCAAGTAGGACATACAAAATACCTTATTGACCATGAATGTCCTTAATACAAGTAGGATATATAAAAGACCTTATTGACCATGACTGTCCTTAATACAAATATGACATATAAAGGACCTTATTGACCATGAATGTCCTTAATTCAAATAGGACATATAAAGGACCTTATTTACCATGACTTTCCTTTATACAAATATGACATATAAAAGACCGCATTGACCATGACTGTCCTTAATACAAGTAGGACATGTAGAAAACCTTATTGACCATGACTTTCCTTTATACAAATATGACATATAAAAGACCGCATTGACCATGACTGTTCTTAATACAAATAGGACATATACAAGACCTTATTGACCATGACTGTCCTTAATACAGGTAGTACATATAAAAGACCTTATTTTCCATGAATGCCATTAATACAAATAGAACATATAAAAGACCTTATTGACCATGACTGTCCTTAATACAAGGAGGAAATATAAAAGACCTTATTTACCTTCACTTCCATTAATACAAATAGGACATATACAAGACCTTATTGACCATGACTGTCCTGAATACGAATGACTTTATAACTAGTTTTAATACAAACATGACCTATAAATGACCTAATTGACCCTGCTTGTCTTTATTACAAATATGACCACTAAGGGACCTTATTGATCATGAGTGTTCTAAACACTAACATGACCACTAAATAGTCTTATTGCCGATGACTCTCTTTGATACTAACATGACCACCACTGAAGGATCTTATTTACCATGACTGTCCTTGATACTAACATGACCACTAAATGACAGTATTGATCATGACTGTTCTAAATATTAACTTTCCATTAATGCAAATAAGACATATAAAAGACCTTATTGACCATGACTGTCCTTAATACAAGTAGGACATATAAAGGACCTTATTTACCATGACTTTCCTTTATACAAATATGACATATAAAAGACCGCATTGACCATGACTGTCCTTAATACAAGTAGGACATGTAGAAAACCTTATTGACCATGACTTTCCTTTATACAAATATGACATATAAAAGACCGCATTGACCATGACTGTTCTTAATACAAATAGGACATATACAAGACCTTATTGACCATGACTGTCCTTAATACAGGTAGTACATATAAAAGACCTTATTTTCCATGAATGCCATTAATACAAATAGAACATATAAAAGACCTTATTGACCATGACTGTCCTTAATACAAGGAGGAAATATAAAAGACCTTATTTACCTTCACTTCCATTAATACAAATAGGACATATACAAGACCTTATTGACCATGACTGTCCTGAATACGAATGACTTTATAACTAGTTTTAATACAAACATGACCTATAAATGACCTAATTGACCCTGCTTGTCTTTATTACAAATATGACCACTAAGGGACCTTATTGATCATGAGTGTTCTAAACACTAACATGACCACTAAATAGTCTTATTGCCGATGACTCTCTTTGATACTAACATGACCACCACTGAAGGATCTTATTTACCATGACTGTCCTTGATACTAACATGACCACTAAATGACAGTATTGATCATGACTGTTCTAAATATTAACTTTCCATTAATGCAAATAAGACATATAAAAGACCTTATTGACCATGACTGTCCTTAATACAAGTAGGATATATAAAAGACGCTATTGACAATGACTTTGCTTAATACAAATAGGATATATAATGACCTTATTGACCATGACTGTCCTTAATACAAATAGGACATAAAAAGTACCTTATTGACCATGACTTTCCTTAATACAAATAGGACATATAAAGGACCTTATTGACCATGAATTTCCTTAATACAAATAGGACATAAAAAGTACCTTATTGTCCATGACTGTCTTTAATACAAGTAGGACATAAAAAAAACCTTATTGACCATGACTGTCCTTTATACAAATACGACATTTAAACGATCTTATTGACCATGAATTTTCTTAATACAAATAGGACATATAAAGTACCTTATTGGCCATGACTGTCCTTTATACAAATATTACATATAAAAGATCTTATTAACCATGACTTTCCTTAATACAAGTAGGAAATATAAAATACCTCATTGACCATGACTGTCCTTGAGACAAATATGATATATGAAAGAACTTATCGACCATGACTTTCCTTATTACAAATAGGACATATAACGTATCTTATTAACCATGACTTTCTTTAATACAAGTAGGACATAAAAAGACCTTATTGACCATGACTGTCCTTTATACAAGTAGGACATATAACATATTTTATTGACCACGCTCCTCCTTAATACAAGTAGGACACACAAAATACCTTATTGACCATGAATGTCCTTAATACAAGTAGGATATATAAAAGACCTTATTGACCATGACGTCCTTAATACAAATAGGACATATAAAGGACCTTATTGACCATGAATGTCCATAATTCAAATAGGACATATAAAGGACCTTATTGACAATGAATGTCCTTAATACAAGTAAGAAATATAAAAGATCTCATTGACCATGACTGTCCTTAATACAAGTAGGACATATAAAAGACCTTATTGACCATGACTGTTCTTAATACAAGTAGGACATATAAAGGACCTTATTGACCATGAATGTCCATAATTCAAATAGGACATATAAAGGACCTTATTGACAATGAATGTCCTTAATACAAGTAAGAAATATAAAATACCTCATTGACCATGACTGTCCTTAATACAAGTAGGACATATAAAAGACCTTATTGACCATGACTGTTCTTAATACAAGTAGGACATATAAAAGACCTTATTGACCATGACTGTCCTTAATACAAGTAGGACATATAAAAGACCGCATTGACCATGACTGTTCTTAATACAAGTAGGACATATACAAGACCTTATTGACCATGACTTTCCTTAATACAAATAGGAGATATAAAATACCTCATTGACCATGACTGTCCTTGAGACAAATATGATATATGAAAGAACTTATCGACCATGACTTTCCTTATTACAAATAGGACATATAACGTATCTTATTAACCATGACTTTCTTTAATACAAGTAGGACATAAAAAGACCTTATTGACCATGACTGTCCTTTATACAAGTAGGACATATAACATATTTTATTGACCACGCTCCTCCTTAATACAAGTAGGACACACAAAATACCTTATTGACCATGAATGTCCTTAATACAAGTAGGATATATAAAAGACCTTATTGACCATGACGTCCTTAATACAAATAGGACATATAAAGGACCTTATTGACCATGAATGTCCATAATTCAAATAGGACATATAAAGGACCTTATTGACAATGAATGTCCTTAATACAAGTAAGAAATATAAAAGACCTCATTGACCATGACTGTCCTTAATACAAGTAGGACATGTAGAAAACCTTATTGACCATGACTTTCCTTTATACAAATATGACATATAAAAGACCGCATTGACCATGACTGTTCTTAATACAAATAGGACATATACAAGACCTTATTGACCATGACTGTCCTTAATACAGGTAGTACATATAAAAGACCTTATTTTCCATGAATGCCATTAATACAAATAGAACATATAAAAGACCTTATTGACCATGACTGTCCTTAATACAAGGAGGAAATATAAAAGACCTTATTTACCTTCACTTCCATTAATACAAATAGGACATATACAAGACCTTATTGACCATGACTGTCCTGAATACGAATGACTTTATAACTAGTTTTAATACAAACATGACCTATAAATGACCTAATTGACCCTGCTTGTCTTTATTACAAATATGACCACTAAGGGACCTTATTGATCATGAGTGTTCTAAACACTAACATGACCACTAAATAGTCTTATTGCCGATGACTCTCTTTGATACTAACATGACCACCACTGAAGGATCTTATTTACCATGACTGTCCTTGATACTAACATGACCACTAAATGACAGTATTGATCATGACTGTTCTAAATATTAACTTTCCATTAATGCAAATAAGACATATAAAAGACCTTATTGACCATGACTGTCCTTAATACAAGTAGGACATATAAAGGACCTTATTTACCATGACTTTCCTTTATACAAATATGACATATAAAAGACCGCATTGACCATGACTGTCCTTAATACAAGTAGGACATGTAGAAAACCTTATTGACCATGACTTTCCTTTATACAAATATGACATATAAAAGACCGCATTGACCATGACTGTTCTTAATACAAATAGGACATATACAAGACCTTATTGACCATGACTGTCCTTAATACAGGTAGTACATATAAAAGACCTTATTTTCCATGAATGCCATTAATACAAATAGAACATATAAAAGACCTTATTGACCATGACTGTCCTTAATACAAGGAGGAAATATAAAAGACCTTATTTACCTTCACTTCCATTAATACAAATAGGACATATACAAGACCTTATTGACCATGACTGTCCTGAATACGAATGACTTTATAACTAGTTTTAATACAAACATGACCTATAAATGACCTAATTGACCCTGCTTGTCTTTATTACAAATATGACCACTAAGGGACCTTATTGATCATGAGTGTTCTAAACACTAACATGACCACTAAATAGTCTTATTGCCGATGACTCTCTTTGATACTAACATGACCACCACTGAAGGATCTTATTTACCATGACTGTCCTTGATACTAACATGACCACTAAATGACAGTATTGATCATGACTGTTCTAAATATTAACTTTCCATTAATGCAAATAAGACATATAAAAGACCTTATTGACCATGACTGTCCTTAATACAAGTAGGATATATAAAAGACGCTATTGACAATGAATTTGCTTAATACAAATAGGATATATAATGACCTTATTGACCATGACTGTCCTTAATACAAATAGGACATAAAAAGTACCTTATTGACCATGACTTTCCTTAATACAAATAGGACATATAAAGGACCTTATTGACCATGAATTTCCTTAATACAAATAGGACATAAAAAGTACCTTATTGTCCATGACTGTCTTTAATACAAGTAGGACATAAAAAAAACCTTATTGACCATGACTGTCCTTTATACAAATACGACATTTAAACGATCTTATTGACCATGAATTTTCTTAATACAAATAGGACATATAAAGTACCTTATTGGCCATGACTGTCCTTTATACAAATATTACATATAAAAGATCTTATTAACCATGACTTTCCTTAATACAAGTAGGAAATATAAAATACCTCATTGACCATGACTGTCCTTGAGACAAATATGATATATGAAAGAACTTATCGACCATGACTTTCCTTATTACAAATAGGACATATAACGTATCTTATTAACCATGACTTTCTTTAATACAAGTAGGACATAAAAAGACCTTATTGACCATGACTGTCCTTTATACAAGTAGGACATATAACATATTTTATTGACCACGCTCCTCCTTAATACAAGTAGGACACACAAAATACCTTATTGACCATGAATGTCCTTAATACAAGTAGGATATATAAAAGACCTTATTGACCATGACGTCCTTAATACAAATAGGACATATAAAGGACCTTATTGACCATGAATGTCCATAATTCAAATAGGACATATAAAGGACCTTATTGACAATGAATGTCCTTAATACAAGTAAGAAATATAAAAGACCTCATTGACCATGACTGTCCTTAATACAAGTAGGACATATAAAAGACCTTATTGACCATGACTGTTCTTAATACAAGTAGGACATATAAAGGACCTTATAGACCATGAATGTCCATAATTCAAATAGGACATATAAAGGACCTTATTGACAATGAATGTCCTTAATACAAGTAAGAAATATAAAATACCTCATTGACCATGACTGTCCTTAATACAAGTAGGACATATAAAAGACCTTATTGACCATGACTGTTCTTAATACAAGTAGGACATATAAAAGACCTTATTGACCATGACTGTCCTTAATACAAGTAGGACATATAAAAGACCGCATTGACCATGACTGTTCTTAATACAAGTAGGACATATACAAGACCTTATTGACCATGACTTTCCTTAATACAAATAGGAGATATAAAGTACCTTATTGACCATGACCTTTCTTAATACAAATAGTATATATTAATGACCTTATTGACCATGACTCTCCTTAATACAAATAGGACCTATAAAAGACCTTATTGACCATGCCTTTCCTTAATACAAGTACGGCATATAAAAGATGTTATTGACCATGATTGTCCTTAATACAAGTAGGACATATAAAAAACCTTATTTACCATGACTTTCCTTTATACAAATATGACATATAAAAGACCGCATTGACCATGACTGTCCTTAATACAAGTAGGACATGTAAAAAACCTTATTGACCATGACTTTCCTTTATACAAATATGACATATAAAAGACCGCATTGACCATGACTGTTCTTAATACAAATAGGACATATACAAGATCTTATTGACAATGACTGTCCTTAATACAGGTAGGATATATAAAAGACCTTATTTTCCATGAATTCCATTAATACAAATAGAACATATAAAAGACCTTATTGACCATGACTGTCCTGAATATGAATGACTTTATAACTAGTTTTGATACTAACATGACCTATAAATGACCTAATTGACCCTGCTTGTCTTTATTACCAATATGACCACTAAGGGACCTTATTGATCATGAGTGTTCTAAATACTAACATGACCACTAAATAGTCTTATTGCCGATGACTCACTTTGATACTAACATGACCACCACTGAAGGATCTTATTTACCATGACTGTCCTTGATACTAACATGACCACTAAATGACAGTATTGATCATGAGTGTTCTGAATATTTACTTTCCATTAATACAAATAGGACATATAAAAGACCTTATTGACCATGATTGTCCTTAATACAAGTAGGACATATGAAAGACCTTATTGACCATGACTGTCCTTAATACAAATAGGATATATAAAGGACCTTATTGACCATGACTGTCCTGAATACAAATATGATATATAAAGAACCATATTGACCATAACTGTCCTTATTACAAATAGGACATATAAAGGACCTTATTGACCATGACTGTCCTGAATACGAATGATTTTATAACTGGTCTTGATACTAACATCACCTCATTGATGACCTATTTGGCCCTGATTGTCTTTAATAAAAATATGACCACTAAGGGACCTTAGTGTTCTAAATACTAACATAACCACTAAATAATCGTATTGCCGATGACTCTCCTTGATACTAACATGACCACCACTGAATGACCTTATTTACCATGACTGTCCTTGATACTAACATGACAACTAAATGACAGTATTGACAGTATTCTAAATACTAACATGACCACTAAGTAATCGTATTGAACCTTTCTGTCCTTAATACAAGCATGGCCACTAATTGACTTATTCACCATGAATGTTCTTGATACTAACATGGCTACCAAAGGATTTTTTTTACCATAAAGGTCCTTAATACTAACATGGCCCCTGAAGGAACTTATTGATCATCAATTTACGCGTGTTCTCTATTAAAGTTTGGGCTTATTTATTTTTGGTTTCATTTCAGTGATAGCCATATGGGGGAGTAATACTACCTTAACATGCACATTGCAAGGGCCGTATTACTATTGGAATAAGAGAACGGATTCGAGTTGGTCTAGCCATATCCAAGCAGGAACTAAATATGGGAATGTAAATAGTGGATATATGACTATCTATAATGTTCAAACAAATGACGGCGGTAGATATCGTTGTGTGGTTAATTCCACTGTAGAACATGTAGATGTTAGTGTCAGAGGTATGTACAGTAGATAAGACAAATAAATCAATTTAGTTACTAATTAATGAGTAATTCGGAAGCAATGCAAAAACAAAATGATCTAGACGATGCTATATTGTGAATGTTTGTTTCCGACTTTTGACTGACCAAATATTACCTCGTTTACAGATACCAAATTGTAAGATGGGATAAATTCTACTGTATGTATCTAAAGTTAAAAACCCGACATCATGTTTGTATTTCCACGTGAGGGAACAACGATTTAAAAATGTATTTTGTTTACTCAAAACTTAATCGGCAATACTTGTTCTAGTGGTCAGTAATAACTTTTAGTTATCCCTCACCATACTGAACACTAATACGTTTTCTGTTCACTTTGCCGCATCCGTGGTGTTATAGTTACCATGCTGGTCTCGATTGAATTGAAGTTAGATCATGGTTTGGAGCCGCGATCGGGTCAAACCAAAGAATATAAAATTGGTATCCTAATTAGATTATCAATAACAAAACAGTGATGACAAGTCCTTACTAAAAAGATGCATAACGATATGTTCACAATATTTACATAATTATTTAATCACAGGTCAGGTATTAAAGAGGCACATAATATCGCAGTATTTACAAAAGTTAGGTATCACAGAGACACATATTATCACCATATCTACATAATTAGTTCATCACAGAACCAGGTTATGCGAAGACACATATTATCACAGTATTTACATCATTTATTATTTACAGGATCAAGGGTCCGTGCAAAATTTATTGACGGTGTTGGATTGACACAATAACATAAATAAGGCATCGGACACAACATTTTCTTTCGCTTCATAAACGATGGAACATGGAGTTGTCTAAGGGACCGACCTTTTAACTTGCAGGGTGTGTGGGGGGGGGGGGGGTCATGGTTTTTTGTTTAGTTAAGAATATTTTTTTCGGACAATGCGAGAGTTTGAATATTTATTGTCAAGCGCGAATTTTTTTTCCAGAATTTAACATTAGGTTATATGACAACAATTCTGAATCATATTATTTTGTTTTCCTCCACCAAAATCAGATTATTTTTTTTCACCAGCATTGGGAATCAGAATATTTTTTTTTAGAAAGAAACCATAACCCTCCATGGAAGTTAAATGGTCTGTCCCTAAGAAAAAATATACATTAGACAACTGCTGTTTTAAGATAATTCTTTATGCATAGTATTTTCCGTGGAAATGAGAAATATTGATTTCTTATGTTATTTGCATGTAAAACTTGCTTAAAAATTTATGAAATGTTGGACATTTCTAGGTAAAACACTAGGGTGGATCGCAGTAATTACAATAACAAGAAATTAAATATATTCAATTTATAAAAAATAAAACAACACACACACAAAGAGACAAGTGTATCTTCCTTATCTTAGATCACATAAAGGAGAAGGTAAAGAAAATGTTCATGTGCAATGATTTTTTTCGGCAAAAAAAAAATTTATTAGGAGGGGAAAACATTAAGCCTGTTTTTTTGGTTCAAATTGATGCGTGTAATATATACAGTGAATCAAACGATTTACTTTTTCTCATTTAAGCTTTCATACTTCATTAATTTTAGTTTTTTAAAAGAAGTATATAAAATATGTAAGATGAGTAAAATATTAGATGTATTTCCCTTCCCTCTTGAGTCTTCCTAAATATGAGGGCCCGGGTGACTCTTTAAGCTAGGTAGTTGGATTACCTAACAACTCATACAAGCCTATCACCAATACGGCGTGATTTCGCGCAAGGCTTTGTAAATTACAAAAAGGTGCACTCGACTTGCAGCCGCAAGTGATACAGTTTACCAGTTTATGGTCGGTGGTTCTCTGTGGGTACTCCGGATTGATATAACTGAAATATTGCTTAAAATTGGCGTTAAACACAATCAACCAATCAATCAAATCAATCAACCTAAGTACGGTTTTTCATCTTAATTCTGTGAGAATAACATACAGGAGAAATATTGAAAATCCTACAAGTATAAATATATTTTTTACAAATGATTCAGTGATAGTGAGCATGTCTTGTTTCAAAAATTTCATGCAAAATACAACAAGAGTAAAACGTCATAAAATGTTTTCTCCATAACAAAGCTACATACTATCACATTGATACCTCTGCAGGTGGACTATCAGTCTCCAGAAGTATCATCTACCCAGTAGTCAGTATTACTATCACTAGGTTGATATCTCTGCAGGTGGACTATAAGTCCCCGAGGTATCATCTACCCAGTAGTCAATGTTACTATCACTAGGTTGATACCTCTGTTGTTGGACTATTAGTATCGGAGGTATCATCTACCCAGTAGTCAGTGTTACTATCACTAGGTTGATACCTCTCCTGGTGGACTATTAGTCTCCGGAGGTATCATCTACCCAGTATTCAGTGTTACTATCTCTAGGTTGATACCTCTGCTGGTGGACTATTAGTATCCGGAGGTATCATCTACCCAGTAGCCAGTGTTACTATCACTAGGTTAACACCTCTGCTGGTGGACTATTAATCTCCGGAGGTATCATCTACCCAGTAGTCAGTGTTACTCTCACTAGGGTGATACCTCTGTTGGTGGACTATTTATCTCCGGAGGTATCATCCACCCAGTAGTCAGTGTTACTATCACGAGGTTGACACCTCTGCTGGTGGACTATTAATCTCCGGAGGTATCATCTACCCAGTAGTCCGTGTTACTGTCACTAGGTTGATACCTCTGCTGGTGGATTATTAGTCTCCGGAGGTATCATCTATCCAGTAGTCGGTGTTACTATCACTAGGTTGATACCTCTGCTGATGGACTAGTAGTCTCCGGAGGTATCATCTACCCAATAGTCAGTGTTATTATCACTAGGTTGATACCTCTTCTGGTGGATTATTAATATTCGGAGGTATCATCTACCTAATAATCAGTGTTACTATCACTAGGTTGATACCTCTGCTGGTGGACTATTAGTCTCCGGAGGTATTATCTTCCCAGTAGTCAGTGTTACTATCACTAGGTTGATACCTCTACTGGTGGAATATTAGTCCTCGCTGGTATGATCCACCCAGTAGCCGGTGTTTCGACACTGCCATGGTTTATTAGATATACATATAAATAATTCTTATATGATTTACAAAATTAGAAATCCAATACTCTGATTGGGTATAAGCGCTTATGGAGGCGGGGTTTTCGTCAGTTATTTTTCGAGAGACGATGTTCACCGCACTACTTTTTTCGTAATGTAATCAAAATGGCGGCTTGAATTTCCGATAATAAAAAAATATAAAAGAAAAACAATGTTTATTGTTAATAATCTACAATTATTGCTAGATATTAAATTAAAAAAAATAAATGCCAATAAAAAAAGAAGCTTGTATTGTTTTCATAAAAAAACAATTCCGGAAAAAATACTTAAGACAACCATCTACACACTTTGACTTTTGTGATATATCGTCATCCTGTGACGTTGTTTACAAGGGACGCTGATTGACATAAGCTGGTTGCTGATTTATTTTACGATTTTGTGAGCATTTTACCTGCTTGAGTAGCTAAATGCAAAATGCCATCAAATTGGAAAATATCAGTAACTTAATTACATCACCATCTAGTTAAAAATGTAGGAAAACAAGGTTAGTGTATTTTGTTATTCATGGCCGATACACATCAATGGCATGTATGTGTACGTACTGGGGATCCTAAAAGGTAAATTTTCAAAACAAATGAAACAAAATACTTAGTTACAGAATTATAAGGATTAAACGCATTTTTTGCGTAGTTTATTGATGTATAACCTGGACCAAGTCACTCACAAACATACATAAAAATCATTTGTTTGTGAGTGAATGGTCCAGGTTATGCATAAATAAAATGCGCTTAACCCTATATTGAAATTATACAGTTATTAAATAATGTAATTATTGCTGAGACTATTGTTCTCCTACCTCGGGCAAATGTGACCATAGCCCGATTTTTGGTTATCCTGTCTATGCCCTTATGGTGTTCTTGTTCCATTAGATGTTTTTTATATTTGGTTTTCCAATCTATTGAATGTGAGCGTACATAATAGAGAGTATTGCAGAATCGCCTAGTGCGTATTAAAATTTATATCTACGTTTTTATTATTATAATGTAGGATGCTATATTACAATATTATTTGGAATAAATTGACATCCGATATTTAACAGGGGTTTTCATGCTCGTGATCGTGCGTTAGTTAGATATACTACTACCGGTACCATCAGTCCCTATCACCACTGACGTTGTGAGTTCGAACCCCGTTAGTAGTATGTCATGTTGAATGGGGCGCATATTTGAGGAGAAGTGGTGAGGAGCAGTGACATCACCGGAAATGACTTCACCGGAAGTGGTCTCACCGGAAGTCACCGGAAATGACGTCATCGGATGTGACCGGAAATTCCATCACGGAAGTCACCCACCCGAAATAACTTATAGGAAGTGACGTAACGTGAAGTGTAAGGGAGATAATTTGCCCCGCGTTTTTTCTCACCGGGTTTTCCCAGCGTTTTTTCTTCGGAAACACCACGGGATGAACTCGGAAACTTTTGGGAGTTTCCCATAGGGCATTCCATTTTTCCCGCTTAAATATCGACCAATGAAAACCTTGGGAATTCGACCAATGAAATGCCATAATCCCCATTTCCATTAGCCAACTACGGTTCTCCTTATAGGTCCAATGAGAGCGTTCGTACCATTTGTTTTTCACCATTCGTTGAATCCCTTTCTTTCGTCCAATCAAATTCAAATGTTAACCTTTGTATTTTCCAATTTGAAAATCAGCATTTTCACTCCAGCTTTCATAGTGACAGGACGTGTTTATCTTGTGGAATATAGTGGAAAATTTATATTCGAACAAAGATAAGCATCTCAATCCTACTATAATTGCATAATTTAATCAGTATTATCTTCTGTTTTCAAATTAATTCATGTAGTCTTTTCACACGTTGATTTTTAATTCAGGAAACAGTCTTCCATTTTATAAAAATCAATAGTCTTGTATAATGACGGATCGTATTGTGACATTTTGTTTTCTATGGATAACATTTGTTTCCCATTTACACGTTTTAATCAATATTCTCGTAATTTCCTTCAAGCTATTGAAAGATTTTTGAAAATCAATCCCGTTCCTTTTCAGAAAAAATTAAGGTACCATAATTTTTCGTTGGTACTATTTATTTTAACAAGTTTTCTACAATTGCTTTTTTCTTAGTATTATTTCCGAAATTCTGATGATTGTGTAACGTAGCGGCTTTTTTTTTAGAATACAAAGAATGTATACAACTAAAAGAAGAAACAAGGAAAGTTTACATATTGCTAAAGGTAAAATTATTTTCGTTTTGTACACTAGTTTTCCATTTGCTAAATATTGTAAAGTTTTTACTTTTAGTATGAATCTTTCAGAAAAATGAAATACGATACGAGTTATTTGAACAATCTTACTACATATTGTTATAATTTTAAAAGAATTCATTACGTCAAGTGTATAAGTCCGAACGAGTGTAGTTTTATTAATGTCATTCAGTTCTTAATCGATTTTCGGTGAAGTAGGACAGGTGGTATGTAATGTAATCTTATTAAATATGCATTCTTTTCCAGGTTCAAGTAAGCATGAAGATGGATACAAATAACGTAAGTGGTTTTTTATTATGTGTTTACATTTTAATCAAAGCTCCATTGGGTTTGATAAATGAAACATAACTATTAAATATAGTATGGTTAATCAAAAAAGGAAAGAAAAATAACGAGGCTCCGTTGGGAATCATTACTACGTATTTAGATACACGAGTAGATAACGAGACCAAGGAAAACAGAAGCGCACAAGCTACCAGACTAAAGAAGGGATCTAGTCATTCCACTAAATATATGCATCACACAAACAAAAAGACAATCAAATCTCAAAACAGGAATAAAAATACAACTGCAATTTTTAGATTAGATTAAACGTATTTTATTGTTAACTATATAACATTTGGATCGGACACAAGTTATTCCAACTTACAAAGGTCCTCTCCACATATTTACATACAATTTTATATTTCATGCACCAGCAAGTAGTAATGTATAATCAACAATTACGTTTTATAACAACATTGAAAAAAAAGAAAAAAAGATTTTTGAAATTATATAATATATTGAGTTATAACAGTACAGAATTGTCATATTCCTGGGGGTAATTCAACAATGGAGAAAATGTTCACAAAAGAAAATAGTTAAATTCAATATATGAAGTGTGATCACTGTGGGGTAAAACGTTTCGTTTGTTTGATGTACAACTGCACTGATTTGAATATTTGTGCATTTTGTTCCTCAGATAAGCTATCATCTCCAAATAGTAAAGTTTCAATAAGTAAACTGTCAAGAAATTGCAGATTATTTGTCAACTGTTCACGAGCTTCAACATATAAGCAACACTCTAGAAAAAGTGAATCGCATCCTCTATTACCCATCCACAGACACAACCTGGGTCATTAATTAAATTTACCCTAAAAAGGTCGCCATTCAAGTTACTAGATCTATGTCTTAGTCTAGTGTGTAGGACATTTAACACTCTACAACCATATGAATAGTATCTAGATGGTTTCAATAAATTAACATAATTTATTAGTGACTTTTTAAAACTACTAACTGTCGGGGCACTTCTTATCTCTGGTGTCAAATTGTTCCAAAGTTTGATCGAAGAAGGAAAAAATGAGTTGCGATACAATTGTAACCTAGTAAATGGGTTACTATAATCTGTTTGATTACGCAAATTGTAAGCATTTTCGTTTCGCTCAAAGGGTAATAGACAGTCGCATAAATACGAAGGTGCATTGTTATTTCGAATTTTGTAAAACATATTTAATTTTCTTCTTCTTCGACGAGAGTGAAGTGGTTCCCATCCTGTTTCGAAATAAAGCGATTCCAAACTCGAAAATTTGGGTAATCCAGTTATAATTCTGGCAGCTTCATGCTGAATTTGTTCAATTTTATTATATTCTTGTTGAGTACACCCATCCCATAATTCACAAGCATATTCTAAAAGGGGCAAAATATATGTAAAATAAATTGCTTCCAGGTTGTGTCTGCTTAAAGAAAATTTTAATTTTCGTAACATTGATAGTTGACTAGACGTGCTTTTTAGTATATTTTCAATATGACAATGCCATTTACAATTGTGGGAAAAGGTGACACCTAAATGTTTGTGGTTTTCTACAAATTTTACGTTCTCATTATTGAAGACAATACAAGGCTTATTGGCTGCTTGGTTAGTAGAAAAAGTAATACATTCTGTTTTTTTTGGGTTAAAGTCAACGAGCCATTCTTTTGACCAGTTATAAATTTTAGATAAGTCTGAATTAACTATAACTTCAATTTCATTTATATTATTAGAAGAATATAATAATGATGTATCATCAGCACACAGCCTTGAGAAGCTTTGAGTATTGTCTGCAATATCATTAATATACAACAGAAATAACAAGGGCCCAAGACAGACCCTTGAGGAACACCACCTTTTAAATTCGCCTTTTCAGACAGACAATTCCGTATGATAACTCTCTGATACCTATTAGTTATATAGTTCTCAAGCCAACGTAAAAGGTTTCCAGTAATTCCGTAACCTTCGATTTTCTTAATAAGGCTGTTATGCCAGACACGGTCAAATGCCTTGGATATGTCACAAAACACTGAACAAATTATTTCATGATTTTCCAAAGCCAAGCAAATATTATGGTAAATTTCTATTAATTGATGCACTGTGGAATGTTTATGCATAAAACCTGACTGATATTTATAAATTAAGGAATTGTCTATCAGAAAATTATAAATATATTTAAAAATCACACGTTCAAACACTTTACCAACACAACTTAGAAAGGAAATTGGTCTATAATTTGTAGGATCGGATTTGATACCCTTTTTAAACAAAGCAATAATTATAGTATTAAAAATACAACTGCAAATGTTATCCAAACATAGCATGGGTTTCTATTTTTTCGTTTCAGAAGTACGTGTGTGAAAAATATGGGAAACAGTTTATGGAGAAGCGCAATCTCACTAGACACATGGAAACCCACATCCAATATTCTCAAACCTAATCCTGCAACATCTGCGGAAAAGAATTCAGCCGTCCTGATAATAAGAAACGCCACGAGGAATCCCACAACTACACAATTACCTGTCCCGTTTGTGGTCAATTTTGTAATAGAAGGGAAAACATGCTCCGTCACCGAAAGACCTGAAGTGAGACCATGGATGCTAGTTCAGAGACCCGCTTCCCCCGAACATGGACCATCCATTAGTCCTGCAAAAAGAAGACGAATTCACAGTCCCCATTCTTTCAACAGTCCGTCCATTGAACTTAATATATTACCAGAGGACCCGGAAATCAGAATACTATATCTAAGACACTGACATACCATCCAAACACAGGCAAACAATGGAAACCGTGTCCAGGACCGATATAATCTTACCTTAAACGATATAACCCTCCTCCACTTTTCCAGAGATGGTACGCAATATTTTCACACAAAAAACGTCGCCTTTCAGAGTCAAAGTCTCATTAGGTTTTATTTTGAGAAACGTCGAAACTGGCGAATTACGTTTTTTTCGATGTTCCACATCTAATCAATAAATATGCAGATTTGAAAATCATTCTTGATGCTTAAAATTGACCAAGCACCAACTAATCATCATGTCCATCCACGAGCATAGCGGTTATAAAAAACAGAACTTATTACAATGTTGCATGCTATGTTATTATATTATATGGAATATATTGAAAACAGATATTTAACCAAAATTTGTAGCATTTTATTAATTTTAATTTAATCATATTATCTTGTCTAAATGATGAGCGTACCCTATCAAGGTCATGCACACTAAACTTGATATCTACGTTTTTATTACTATCACTAGGTTGATACCTCTGCTGGTGGACTATTAGTCTCCTGAGGTATGATCCACCCAGTAGTTAGTGTTACTATCACTAGGTTGATACCTCTGCTGGTGGACTATTAGTCTCCGGAGGTATCATCCACCCAGTAGTCAGTGTTACTATCACTAGGTTGATACCTCTGCTGGTGGACTTAATCTCCGGAGGTATCATCTACCCAGTAGTCCGTGTTACTATCACTAGGTTGATACCTCTGCTGGTGGACTATTAGTCTCTGGAGATATCATCTACCCAGTAGTCAGTGTTACTATCACTAGGTTGATACCTCTGCAGGTGGACTATTAGTCTCTGGAGGTATCATCTACCCAGTAGTCAGTGTTACTATCACTAGGTTGATACCTCTGCTGGTGGACTTAATCTCCGGAGGTATCATCTACCCAGTAGTCAGTGTTACTATCACTAGGTTGATACTTCTGCTGGTGGACTATTAGTCTCCGGAGGTATCATCTACCCAGTAGTCAGCGTTACTATCACTAGGTTGATACCTCTGCTGGTGGACTATTAGTCTCCGGAGGTATGATCCACCCAGTAGTCCGTGTTACTATCACTAGGTTGATACCTCTGCTGGTGGATTATTAGTCTCTGGAGGTATCATCTACCCAGTAGTCAGCGTTACTATCACTAGGTTGATACCTCTGCTGGTGGACTATTAGTTCCCCAAGGTATCATCCACCCAGTAGTCAGTGTTACTATCACTAGGTTGATACCTCTGCTGGTGGACTATTAGTCTCCGGAGGTATCATCTACCCAGTAGCCAGTGTTTCGACACTGACATGGTTTATTAGATATACTTATATATTTGAAATTGTAAAGTTACTAAATAATGTAATTATTACTAAGACTATTGTTCTCCTCCCTCGGGCATATGTGACCATAGGTATTTAACAGGGGCCGTCGTGGTCGAGTTCTCATAATAAAACCCTAAATCCTCGCTTACTCGCAGGGTTATAACGGGATGCCATTGCACGTAATGGAGCAGCCGCCGAAATTTTTTTGCGCTCGCTTACAGAGTTTCTGACGCCTGCATTTATCAATAATAAGACATAACCTTTCCTTTTGTCCATTATTATAACAAGTTTGTATCACCTACCAGTATTTTAGAATGGAATTCCCACAAAATAAAAATCCATGTTTACTTTCTTTCTGAACATTTTGAATTTCGTCATTTCCGGCCTCACTATTTGGATGTCGATAGCATATTTGGCGATTTGAGGCGTGAATGTTTACATCAGCCGTAGTAAACAATACCATATTTTGAAAAGCTCCGCCTTCCGTAGTTTCCGGTTTTGGCAAACGATCGATAAATTTGAATAAGGTTGTTACTACCTTTGCAAAGCATATATTTCTCAGCCAAACCGATTTAACAAGGACTGGGATCATCAGTAATAGTTATAATGAAATGTTTGAAGAGTAAATAGTGAGTTATTATGTTTCAACTGCAACCTTTTTTGCTCCATTGTGACGAATGAGACCGCGTTGTAGCTCTGCCGAGACACAAGTTTGTCACAGGAGCTACATTATTGCAGCTAGTCATGGTCGTGATCGTGTGGTAGTTAGATATACAACTACCTGTGCAATCAGTGCCTATCACCACTGACGTTGTGAGTTCGAACCCCGTTCATGGTGAGGTGTACTCGATACAACATTATGCGATAAAGTTTATCAGTGACCAGCGACAGGTCGGTCGTTTTCTCCGATTACTCCACCAATAAAACTTACCATGAGGAAATGCCTCAAATATTGTTGAAAGTGGCGTTGGACACCATTAATCAAACTAAATCAAACAGACATTTAGCAGATATCTTTGGTATTTTATTGAAAATATAAACATTGTGCTTTAACTAGAAAGACCACAAAGAACTTTGCTCCATTAATAGTTTTTACAGATATTGACCACGTTAATGTTTATTTCCTTTTAGTAAATGGAAACTGGGGTCCGTGGGGAAGCTGGACTCCGTGTACAAAAACGTGTGTTGGAGGAACAAGGACACGAACTAGAGCCTGTGATAATCCGTCACCTGTAAATGGCGGGTCTCCTTGCCTAGGATTTCATAATGAAACTGGTTCATGCTCTACTAACATCTCATGCCCAGGTATGTGTTAGAGTTATATGTGTAAACATTTACTCACTTTCATAACGTAGTCGATTCAGCTTATGTACATAATGTAGACTCGACGTTCGTCTTATAGAATAATAAAATATATGCAAAAGAGTGTTCAAAATTGGGAGTCTGTATAAGGTAATAAAACAAATACATTTGTAATATCAGGTCACGTTTATTTTGTGTGTACAACTTATGTAGCAACAGCAATATCATACTATATGCCGTCCATATTTGTATGGTTCTATACGTTCGAAATGGATAACAGTGTCGACAAAAGTGCGGATGCTTTTCTGTTTTTAGAAAATATACGCCGACAGTAATGTCCACAAACGGCAAAATCGTGATAAACAGCAAATTTTCAATGTGAATGGCATCTTGTAAAGTTTATCATGATTGAGATAATAAGGACAATTAAATTCTGGTGATGTTTCAATTGTAATCGTTTTTCTTTCTTAACACTTATATTTCATTTTATATATTTATTAAATGGAAACTGGGGTACATGGCAGGATTGGAATTCATGTTCAGCAACATGTGGTAGTGGATCAAGGTCACGATATCAGGAATGTAACAATCCAGAGCCTGCACATGGGGGTTCAAACTGTCAAGGAAATGACACAGAAATTGAATCGTGCTCTATGAAGGTGTGTCCAGGTAAATTTTATAATAGTTTAATTCAGGGAATACGTGATGTATGTGTGTACTGCGTTCTACTGAATTAAGTGTTTGTGACAATGCAATCAATGATACCTTTGACACGAAAGCGAAATTATAGTTTTTGTATCAGTTTAAATGTTAATTGTATCATTAAAAGATTTCAAAGCATAAATGAGCTCTTACAGGCATAACAAACTCGGTAATAAATTTGATCCTAGGTGATAAACTCAGTTCTAAATATTGATCATTTGCATGGATTAATGTGACGTAATCGAACTAGTAGATTGATAGAGGAATGAGAACACTAATAGGAAGGTAGGAAAAAAGTATATACTATGATGTATCCCATACTAAGTTTATATATAAGCCGAAATATGGCTTTTATGGTACATCTTTCTCATTTGTGCCTGTTGACCTTTGGGAAAAAAGTTGTAGCTACATTCACTTTCTGTTTTGATGGGAAATATCAACAAGCGACCACTGGTGTGTACAATGGTTGACATCATGCAAATAGATCAGATACTGCTCACGATAAACAACAATCAATAACTCAATCGTGTCTTTGTTTTTGTGTATGCTACATTTGTGTTTAACTGCTTTAAAGAGTATAACTACATGAATCAAATATAACCATACTAGTATGTAATGTTTACTTTACTACTGAATGTCTTACAGAGGCACTGACGTCTTCACTTGATGCAGGTACTATTGCTGGTTGTGTTTCTGCAGTTCTCTTGTTACTGGTTGTCATAGTAATTGTACTCGTATGTGTTAAAAGGTAAAATTTGATAATTTTTTTTTAATTCTCTCTAAGCTCCTTTTACATCTCATGGCATTCTTGTAAAAAATATCATGCAAATATTGCAACACCTTCAATGCCAATGCAAGTGTCATAAAATTAATCTTTGCGTATTTAAAGAAATTAATAGAAATGATAGAAATACTTAACCTTGCGGTGAACTCGGGATAACAAATAGGACCTGGTGACATCACTATTAGGTACAGCACAACTCCTCTGAATGGAGAGTATTTACTGCTAGTGTCTTTAAAGGATTTAACGGAATGCCACGCTCAATGCTGGTAAAAGTTAATTTGGTTGGTTAACCGATACAAGACAAAATCGGCCATTCAAATTCAGTAATTCTCCCTTAACCTGTAGCAATCCAGACTTTCGGTCATATATATGCTCATATCTTACCATCTGTTAACTTACATGTTTTATTTTTGTAACATATAATTTGTTTATCCTTTCAGTATTAAATATTACACACAACATGCACACATAAATGTATCTATTAAGCTATATTTCTGCCTTCTGTGTGTGTAACTGTTGCTTAGAAGGTATACGAATGCTTTGCATTGTGATATTAAAATGTGTAATTGTTATTAGGAGAAGAGAAACACCTCATGTTAAAGAAACAACTGAAGAAATAAATAACAAAATATACAACAATGAAGAAGATGTAACGCTTCGAACAGGTATTGTACCAGATCGTGAACCGTATGTCTTAGTAGATCATTGTAAGAGATATGCATGGTAAACACTTGACAATTTATACTTTGCTATACAGCAATATACATTTGTATGTCAAACTTTATGTTTCGTGTTTTCATTGACGGACTATGTTGTCCTTCACAATCCTTCATGATACAACATTCTTTTATGGACAAATCAAACATAGAATTCCACATGCAAATTCGAAATGTCACGTTCATTGCACAAAAGACAACCTGCAGCAGCCTCTACTCCGTATTGGTATGTTAGAACTGCTCGTTGATGGTCCCTTGTAAGGAACACATTACTTTCCCTGTGTATCATCACCCATTTCAACTTGTAGAAATCAGTACCTTTACCTTTAGGCCAATTCGTGCTACCTTTGTACTATATTATTTATTTCGTTTAAATGTTCTCCTCATCGATATACTACTAGTTGAATTTCTGTTGGCTTGACATTAAATAACAATCAATCTTTTAATCATAATTCTACGAAGCATTTACAGTCTTCGCGAAATTGATGTCAGTTGTTAATAATAAATTATCATGTCTCCATGTAAGAACGATGTTCATGTTTGTGTCATTTTTTTGCATACAACAAGGGTGTCATGCATGGATCATTCAAACAAATCGAGCAGATACTATTTGCTCTTTTCACCCAAATCAAGTCCTTAACAAATATGTGGCGGTTTAAAACCGATGTATTGGACTTCCAACACAGACACAAATATAAGCAAACAATGAAAGAAGGGTGACATCAGATGGTACGGAAGGGTAACCATGTTCTGTTCCATTCGTGACACCCGTCGTATTATGTTTAAGGTCCGATGAAAAGTCATGGCGGGGAATTTGCAAAAAGGAACATCTTCGTTGTCATCTATGACAGCAACATTCCGGAACGATGAGCATGATTTATATACAACATAAATCTGATGACAAATAGTAGTGAAAAGCTGGTATCACTCTTTTTTTGTGGGCTCCTTGTTGATAATCTTTTTAGTTTATTAGTTCTGTAATTTGACTTGTTTATCTTCGTACCTTTGTCTGTTGTTTTCTCTAACATTTGGAATAATTTTTATTTTCATTTTAAAATGGCAATTGAAAGATCCAGCTGTGGCATTTTTCAATGGAAACGTCCTTTGTAAGGAATCCCGATCGCTTAAATTTTTATGTTACCTTATTATACGCTATTACGCATAACATTGAATTTATACCTGTATGGTCACGTTTAACGGATGATTATATTTTTTTCAGAAGGCAGAGAGGACCAAATGTACATCAACATCAGCATGCCTAATCGAACCTCTTCCACTGACACAGATGATGATATAATACCAGCATCATCAAAAATAAACATGAGCCCAAATGAAACTATGACTTATCAAAACATAACAGATATTAATGCTTGTGTTAACGTGAACGATTTGAAGAGATATATAGGAAGAAAACAAATAAACGAGGGATTGAAAGAGGAATATCAGGTAATTAGTGGTTAACAGTTAGACAATTTGCCGAAGGAATAAACGCTTTCGAAAACAGACAGGACAATGACAGAGACACAGGCAACATTGGACGCAAGACACAGAATGAAGACATACAAAATAAAAAGAATAAAAGAATAAACAAGATGAGGAAGGATTCTAAAATCATCATATTAAATTCAATTGCAAAGTAATGTACCATGCATCTTGCCATTAGCAAACGTTGAATTCAATTTCCATCAACTGTTGTTATTAAATATCAGAAAATTGTGTTATTAATCTTAACATTTGGGATTAATGATACTAGGTAAAAGCTGTATTCCTAGTAAATTGTTTACAGGATTAATGATACCAGGTAAAAGCTGTATTCCTAGTAAATTGTTTACAGGATTAATGATACTATGGAAAAAGCTGTATTCCTAGTAAATTGTTTACAGCAAATTTAAGTGTAATAACATCATTATTTGTGTTTAAAAAAAATGTGAAAAAAACCATTTGTGTACAAAGAACATAATGCAATTATAAAGCAGCAACAATATCTACAGAAAACAGTTAAATCATCATGCATATACCTCGCTGGTGGTCAAATGAAAATCGACAAAATCTATAAAAAGGTGTAATTATACAATCAATTGCTAAATAAAGTAATCTTCTCAGGTATATAAGTGTATGTTCGGTATATTATCTCAGTAGATATTATGTATATAATAAAACACAAAGGCTGTAATACTAGAGTTATTACATAGTCTGTAGGCACTCAAACATTCACTTTAAACATATGTTATTGTTCATAAAGACAAAAGGATCGGACACAAGTTACACAACGTAGACAGTCTTCTCCCATTCCATAAAAGGATGGGGATTGTGGGGTTTAATGCCAACAACATTTCAGCTATATCGTGGCGTTCAGTTGTATTGGTGGAGAAAAATACCAACCTGTCGCAAGTCACTAGTAAACTTATTCACATAATGTTGTATCGAGTACACTCCGATTGAGTGACATTCAAACCCACAATGTTAGTGGTGATAGTCACTGTTTGCATAAGTAGTTGTAGATCCAACTACCATACGCTCACGACCACAACTGTCCATTCCCATTACATATATTACAAAATACACAATTGAACATTAAAATATGGAATAAAACAAATGTATAATAAACATTCATAGTAAATGAAGGCATGAAGAACAAATATATTTAAGAAACAATTAAGCTCGTCATGGAGCCTCGTGGACTGTATGATCAATTCATTAATAATCTATTGATGCATAATCGAAGAGACCCAAATGCGTACTACATGGCAATGGGGATATTAAATTAGCAAACATCGTATACAATAGAAGCAGTGACGACTACATACATGGTTATATATCTTGATTTTATATATATATATATATATATTTAGAGTATGCAATATGGAGCTCAGCATCCAACAACGAAATCACAACTCAAGGAAAACGTCGAGAAGAATAGATATAAAACTACTTTACCATGTAAGTATAAAATGATGAAATATTGTATTACGATTGTTACTTTTTAATGGTATAAATAATAAAATAATAATTTGGGAAATGTGTGTATCATGATAGCTGATTGTCTCAGTTGAGTTTCAGTGCTGATTTGGCCATTTGTTATTGCTTACGTCTTCAATGCTTTGCTATTTCGATGTCGAGCTGAGTAATTTATATACTTTAATAAGCATGTGTTGTTATGTTAGTTCCGTATTGTGAAGTCCGTTACGATTTCCGCATCGAACAATGTTCGATGCGTCTCTACCTCCAGTTGTTTGTAGGAGGACTCTCTTCTTCCTTGTGCTGTTTGGTTAATTGCGCATAGTGATGTCCTATGACTAGATGAATACCATGGAGGGTGCTATATAAGAGGCATGAACTGCTTACCTTTCGTGAGCACCTGGGATCACCCCCGATTTGTTGTGGAGTCCGTGATGCTCATCTTTTAAGTTGTCTCTGCTGGGTTTTGTTTGTCTTCATCCTTTGTCTTGTGTGGGCAATGTTGCCAATATTTCTGAATTGTCCATTCTCGATTGCCCCTTTGGTTTTCTCTAAAGTTTATTTAGTATTGATATACTTAATGTTAATATGAAAATAAGTTTAAGTGTAATTAAAATAAACAGAGTGCTTAAGAAAATCTACCATATATATGTTTAAGTATGTATAAATATTAAGCTAAATAATAAAAGAAGGCATTGTTTTCTTTAAACAGATGATCATTCAAGGATAATTCTAGAAACAGATCATGGATCAGGAAATTCTGACTATATCAATGCAAATTACATTGACGTGAGTATGACTGGTGTTAAAAGTTTGTCGTGAAAGTGGTTTTTTTCCTTGTCGCAGTCAGGAGAAAATATTCAATAAAGGAAAAAAGACAAACTGGTATATGTGATGTCTTTTATATTGGAAAAGGTGTTATTGAAAATAGATGTGTAATAAAAAGTTTCCAATTATAAATAAGTTAATTTGAATCTGATTGACTAATCTGCCTGGAACAACATTGGTAATACAGGATAACCTTAGTAGGCATTGTGACGAAACCATCGTATTCATTCGCTACAGACAAATTCAAATAGTCCAATGAAATAATCGCTATTAAAATCGAGGATTCATCTTTTTTTTTTGTAAAAATTAAAGTATAAAGAAATATTGGAAATTTTTGAACATATTATACTTTGGATTATATTCACAAACCGGGTTATATAGTATAACTTGTTCAAAAATTGAAAATGTTCCTTAGATAATTAAAGCAGGAAATTATAATTATTAAAGTAAACATATATTTCTTGTGTATAAAACTGAAATAATGAGAACGGTCTTATCAGATAACTTGATTTTCCTTTCAGGGTTTTGAAAAAGACAAATGTTACATCGCATCTCAAGGTAATTAGACACGGTTAGTAGAAGAATATCATGTGATCTAGATACCATATGTTTTGTGAATATATATATCTAGGTATTAAGTTCATCACTGACATTTTTTTACTATTATCTCCCTTCTAATTCACAGATTGACTTTTCTTAGAAACGAAATGGATAAAAGCGTAGATATCGAATTTAGTGTGCACGACGCGTACGCTCATGGTCAAAAGATTGGAAAGCAAACATTTGAAAAGTCTTTGGGAGCAAGTAAACTAAAGTGACTAAACATGACACCAACAATCGGCTACGGGCAACTATGTCTGAGGGAGAAGAACCTTATCTTTATTAATGATTAGGAACTGTCAATTTCAATAATAGATATATTTAATAACCCATGTCAGTGCCGAAACACCGACAACTGTGCTGATGATACCTTCGGGGACTAATAGTCCGCCAACAGAGGTATCGAACCATGATATATCAATAACGCTTTTGTTCACATTGTGGTAGCTACAATTTGTTTGCATGATATCTTCATATACATTATTATCATTCTATCATAAAATGTCGGAATATTTCGAATAATGGAAAACGGAAGACTATATATATTACATTAGGTAACATTTGTACTGCTGACTCTAAAAGCAAAAAAAGACTACAAAAATGAATAATGTGTTAATTCATATATAATTGAAATAAATCACTTATTAATCGACTAATCATTTGACTGTTCTGCCAGGGGCCGTCGTGGTTGGGATTGTATGGTGGTTGGATCTACAACTACCTATGTGATCGGTGCCTATCATCACTAAAGTTGTGAATTCGAATCCCGCTCAGGTGAGGTGTACTCGATACACCATTATGTGATAAAGAAGTTTGTTTGTGAGAGGTCGGTGGTTTTCACCAGGTCCTCTGGTTTCCATCACTCAATAAACGCTGACCGCCACAATATTGCTGCGATATTGTTGAAAGTGGCGTTAAACACCTTATAACCCTAATCCTAGCCCTGTATTGAATTGTATTACATTATAATATTTTACAGGTCCGATAAAGATTACTATTTCAGATCAATGGAGAATGATTTGGCAGAACAACGTAAAGAAGATTGTTATGTTGACAAATCTAGAAGAATCAGGAAAGGTTATTAATTTATACTTTTTAGTTCAATTTCTGTATTTTCTTTACAATTTGATTTGCCTTTCTGGGACCGTCGTGGTCGTAATCATAAAGTAGTTGGATATACAACTACATTGGCAATCGGTACCTATCACCACTGAAGTTGTGAGTTTGAATCCCGCTCATGGTGGAGTGTACTCAATACAACAGTATGTGATCTGATTCAACCCATCAATTCTTTGGAAATGCCTGTACCAAGTCAGAGCCATTGCGCTTTCCCCAGTTTTCCGGTTGTTAACTGATTGTGTCTGTTTGTTGATATATGAGTTTTGCCTTTCCCGTTAGAAGATTGCTTGGTGTACGGTAATTTTGTTATTACCCTTATTTGCGACGGGTCTGTGGTTTTCTCCGGGTACTCCGGTTCCCTTCCACCAATAAAGCTGACCGCCACGATATAGCTGAGATATTGTGGAAATTGACGTTAAACACCATAGACCAACCTTGTTTTCCTTTTGTGTGTAAGATGTCAAATGTTTATGACTTGTTTCTAATCAATTATGCTCTTTATAGGTGTATGCTTTATTTTAAATATCTAAACAAGAATAAATGGTTAGTGATATTGTTGCATATTAATCGATACTAGATATTAATTATGTTTAGATATCTAATTTGAATCACTGGATCGATATCTCTGCTGGTGGACTATTAGTCCAACAAGGTATGATCCACCCAATAGTCAATGTTTCCCACATACATTGTATATCAGATATTTATATATTACTGAAATTTACAATTTCTAAATAATGTAATTATTATTAAAACCAAGGTTCTCTTTAGGGCTTTGGATTTTTACATTATTTAGATTTCAATTGTTTTTACTTTGAGTGTACCTGATGACGATTATTCCAGAAAACATCCTGCACACTAAATGTGATATCTACGTTATTATTCGATATTTTATTGTTTCATTGGGTTAGTGTAAGGGTTATGGTGTTTAACGCCAATTCGGCATTATACCTCACAACGTTAGTGCTGATAGACACTGATTACATCGATAGTTTGTAAATCCAACTATTTTACGATCACGACCTCTTATGGGTTTATTCCACTCTATATGTAGTAAATATATTAAATACATGATAATCCTGACAAAGATTATGTCTGCAGTAAAAGAGGCACAACAGAAATATTGTGTAACTGTTTACTCGCGTAGTGGCATAAATCACATGTGGATTTTAAAAAACTCTAAAGATCTTTTGATTTTTCAACCCTGCATACCACCCAACCGCATGACAAATTAAAAACCCACTTAAAAGAAACCATTCACAAAGCTTTCAGTCATAGAAACGATGGCTCAAAATTTGTTGTATTAAGCTACAATTCCACATATGTTTCAAACAAAATTCAAAAAGGTAAAACATGCTACTCCGAGGAACAAGTGATCAGTATGCTGGAGTTCCTCATCGATAACATATTTGTCTCCTTTGGAGGGCACTGTTTCAGCAGATCGTCGGCATAACAATGGGTACGAATTGTGCCCCTCTTCTAGCCGATTTACTTTTATACTCATATGAGTCGGAGTTTCTTCAAAATCTTGTAAAAGATTAGAAAATTCATGAAACTATATCCTTTGATTTCACATACAGGTATATTGATGAGGCTTTATCTATCAATAATACTAGATTTGCAGAATTTCTTCCATTGATATATCCTCCAGAGCTGGAAGTTAAAGAAACCACAGATACAGCTTCGTCCGCATCATTTTAGGACTTATACCTCGGATTTGACGACAGTGATCAACTCAGTACTAAAATTTATGATAAACGGGATGACTTCAATTTTAAAATCATAAATTTTCCAAATATGTGCAGCAATATACCAGCATTTCCTGCAAATGGTGTTTACATCTCGCAATTGATTCATTATACAAGGAGCAGTAGCAATTATTCTGATTTCTTGAAACGTCATCTTTATCTGAGAAACAGGCTACTGGACCAGGGCTATAAAAAGATTCGCCTTATCTCTTATAAAGTTTATTTTCCGATACCAAGATCTTGTCGAAAAATATTCTGTCTCTGCAGAGACGATAATAAGCGATGGATTTTCATAAAGTAAATATGAAAATGTATAAAGATAAGGATTAAGTAATCGTGGTTTAGACATGACGTCATTTAACATCTCATTTGAAATCAAATTGTGTAAGAAGATTACCGTTTAGTTAAACCGTTCTGCAGACGACAATAAACGATGGATTTTCATAAAGTACTGCGTTGACTACTATTATATCTAATTTGTCCCAGTATTGTTAAAAATGCTGTTATAGTGACAACCGGAACCTTTTAACCGTAATGGAAGCGGGAGGTTTGGCACCGTAAAATCTGATTCAACCCACCAATTCTTTGGAAATGCCTGTACCAAGTCAGGGCCATTGCGGTTTTCACAGTTTTCCGGTTCTTGATTGATTTTGTCTGTTTGTTGACATATGAGTTTTACCTTTCCCTTTGGAAGATTACTCGGTGTTCGGTAATTTTGTTATTACCCTTATTTGTAGGTATTTTAACTTTTTAAGTTTTATTTCTATTTAGGCTAAATGTGATAGATACTGGCCAGTTGGTGGTAAACCAATGACATATGGAAGCCTAGTCCTGACACTAGTGACAGTAAAAGAAAGAGCAGCTTATGTAACAAGGGAAATATCTGTTATGAACCAAAAGGTTGGATTTGTATTACATAATTGTTTTTTTCTAATTCTGTATTTGATCAAAAACAAAACAAACGAAGAACTCCTTACTTAATCTTCATGAACCAAAGCTTCAACAAATGAGGGTTATTTCCACTCCCGAATCTGAAATCAACATAGAAATATGTCAAAAAAACGTGTTTATTGCGAATTTGCTTTGGGTTTTTTGGTGGGCGGTTTTTTGGTGTTTTTTTGTTTTTGTTTTTTTTGGTAGGTTATTTGCATTTGAAACCAACACGATAAACATGGTCATATGTACCCTGTATTTTGATCTATAAAGGGGAATTTCTAGTCGAACTTCTGATTTAGTTATAACGTGTCTAACAATATTTCACTTATATCCTTCCAGTCAGTTTATATGTAGGGAAAACCGTAGTACTTGGGTAGTAACCACCCGGGTGCCTCAGGTCACTGGCACGGCTATTGTCCACACAACTGAATCTAGTATAATCCGCCATGGGCGACAATCAAACTCCCAAGTTTTATTATAGGTAGGTGTTGATTGATATATAGGTAGATGTACAAATAATGTTCTGTTGATCAGTCGATTTTGGAAGACCCATTAACCGTTATATTAATGTAAATGTGTATTTTGGTTATTCTATGTCACATATAAAACAAAAGCTGTACAAAATGATATACAAAGATGGCTAGCATGCATACGACTTACCATCTTCTTTTCCACAGTGTTCCTTATATTCTTATATCAATTCACAACGAGAACACATGTACTTAGTAAATGTATATGCAATTATTACAATATGATTTGTTGCATTTAATCTACCACAATCTAGACAAAAGAGAAGAGAGTTGTAACCCAGCACCACTTTACAGCTTGGCCAGATCATGGAACACCAGATCCACTGTATCTAGTACTATTTCACAGACATGTCACGACAGACCATAATCCAACGGAAAGTAGTCCACTTCTGGTTCACTGCAGGTAAGCATGTAGTATTTAAATTCAAATTACATCGATACCCAATATGTTTTTTATTATGCCATACACAATTCAATTTGATTACTCATAGAAGCCTATTGTATCCTGTTCCTTTGATCGTAATGAATCATGTCTGTTGTGTTCCATGGAATAGCGAGTCTCGCAATATTAAGGTATATCCAAGCCATTACAGTATGCTTTGGATGCCACATATTTGTCCTGGCGTGTGGTGAATTGTGTAAAAGGATAATAACAAAATTACCGAACTCCGAACAATCTTACAAAGGGAAAGTCAAAACTCATAAGTATATAAACAGACAAAATCAGTCAACAACCGGAAAACTGTGAAAACCGTAATGACCCTAACTTGTTACAGGCGTTTCTAAAGGAATGGTGGGTTGAATCAGATTTTAATTATATTTTAGATTATGATTATAATATGCATAAGGCAGCCCAATGAATAAAGAATAATATATTGAATTTTAAGTAATTTCTTATGAAAGTATTTACTTAAGGTAATTGGTAAGAAAATCACATGTCAAATTCAGAAAAAAAACAATTTGTTTTCGCCCAAATTGATAATCAACATTTTAAATTTTAATACATTGGGTTATACATTAATTGTACAACTGTTGCTCAATCTTTAGTTTTCTGTGTAGTGTTTTGTAGATCGTTGTTTATCTTTTTTTTCTTTTAACTCTTGTGTTTTCTGTCTTCCTATTTATAGATTCTGATCACCCTTTTCGAATCTTCAAAGTCTTCTTCCTATTAAGCTATTTGCAATGTTTGAGTTCTTGATATCAGTGATAATAGAAATTAAACGAATAAATCCGTTGTGAAAAATATAGGTCAACAACTTCAACAATACCAACAAAACTAACAACTACCTCTCACCACAAGTCATTGATCACAAAAAGACCTCGGCATGTGCTGATGGAAATTTATATCCTTGCATAGAACCGACCGACCCGAACACAGGTTAATTTGATCCAAATTCTCCACCTCCTTATGAATAGAAATCCAACGACAATATAGATATAAAGAAACAATTATTATAAAATCTGCACTTATTCACTTCCACACTCAAACAGACCACAGAATATAGCAGGAAATGAACGACATCATCAACATCATCAGTACAATAACAGAGTCATTGAATGTTCATATTGTGTATATATTACAGTGCTGGCATTGGTAGAACCGGGACATACATTGCACTAGATGCTTTGTTGGAGGAAGGACGTACCACTGGCTATGTTAATATTGCTAAGTTTGTGATGAAAATGAGATACAGTCGTATGAATATGATCCAGACTCCTGTAAGTAAAACATTATATTTGTCAAACGTGTCATTCGAATATATTAATGTTACTTCGTCTGTTTCAAATTACGCTAGGGGCAGTCGTGATCGTATGATAGTTGGATTTACAGCTACCTATGTAATCAGTGTCTATCACAACTAACGTTGTGAGTTCTAATCCCGCTCAGGAGATGTGTACTCGATACAACATTGTGTGATAAAGTTTATCAGTGATTTGCGACAGGTGTGTGATTTTCTCCGGGTTCTCCGGTTTCCTCCACCAAGAAAACTGACCGCCACGATATAACTGAAATATTGTTGCAAGTGGCGTTACAAACCATAACCTAACTGCTCCTGGAATTACGCCGAATATTGAAATAAGTCATGGAGTTTCTGTAATGCATCAACATATATTTTTACAGCACCAATACGTCTGTCTACATTACGCTTTACTTGAAGCATTTACCATGATGGACACCAGTATACGGAAAGAGAAGTTCAATAAAGTATGGAGGGATATCCAGTCAGACAAACGTCCCATTAATCAACAAAGGATTAACGAAGAATTTAAGGTACGGAATCTAAGGAGCAGTACATAACTTATCATGCGGTTTGTAACTAGAGTAACACGACGGGTGCCACTAATGGAGCAGGAAGTGCTTATCCTTCCAGAGCACCTGCGTTCACCCCAGGTGTTAAGTTGGACTCGTGTTACTCGATCTATAGTTTACTATGTATTGATTTGTAGATCGTTGTTTGTCCTTTTGTGCTTGTATGCCCATTGTGTTGACTGACCTTCTTTGATTTACGGATTCACCACCTTTGTTGTCTTCAAACTCTTCGTAAACATTGGTTGGAAATGCCCATAAATTAGATATTTCACTTACCACGATGCATTATATAAATAACACATAGCTGAGAGGGTGGTAGAGCAGATTGTTACCCCGAGAAATTCATTGTCAACCGAGGCAAAACCGATGTTGACAATGAAAATTTCTGGGGGTAGCAATCTGCTCTACCACCTTCTCAGCTATGTGTTATTTGTTTTATTATACTGATTGTTCTTTTCTCTTGGTTTCATTCTTTTTTATGATTGTGATGCCCTGAATTTTAATTGCTGTTGTCTTTAAATGTGTTAAACTGTGATGTCGATGATGTGTAATAAATAAGATTACATGCATTTTTTGTATTTGTTAATATTTTTCTGCCATTTTGGTGTATGTTTTATACAGATGGATGTTCTTAAATGAAAATTGAGCAATTGTGTCAGCTATGCCATGTGATAGACTAAATTATCACCATCTGCCATGTGATAGACTACATTATCACCCTCTGCCATGTGATAGACAAAATTGGAACACGCTCATTAACCAATGAGAAGACAGGAAATTTACATGAAATATAATAAATTCAAATGTTAATATATCCAGAAGTCGTTTTTCACGATAGTTATACTGTTTTAGTATAAAATATTATAATTTTATTGATGTTACAATATATTTCTCACTTAATCAATGGACATTAGAGATTACCGAAGGGGCAATAAAAAATGGACAATCCAGAGAAACTGGCAACATAGGGTACACAGGACGAAGAAAAACAAAGCAAACACACAACTCACTACTATACGCAAACACACATAAATAACGTAAAAAAGACACGAGCCCTCCTAACATCTCATATTTTATGCAATCATTTTTAGATGTTGGAAGCCAAGAAATCTGAGCACGAATCGCCGGAATATATGGCAGCCATGAGCACCGAGAACATCAATAAAAACAGAGATCGAAATAGTGTTGCCAGTTAGTATTATTAGATGAATAAGAAGTGTTATATTGCTCTCATTGGTCTGTGAATAATGCATTCTATGTGCACAATGCGCTGTGATGCATCTGGTAAATAGTTTTACGCTAGGTACCAGTCGAGCATTACTCGTGGTATGCTGTGTGAACATACTATTCATTAGTAAAAGGGTATATTTCATTGTAGATAATGTTGTTATATGATACACTACAATGATCTAACATCTGGGATATGCAAATGTAAATTGCAATTATATCCGATAGACACTGTATGTTTACTAAATACAGGATTTAAATATCTACTGGCATTTCATAGAAATACATTACAGGTATGTTCTTTAGTACTTGATATTCTCACCACAAATAGAGAGAGAGAACAAAAATGGAGAAAAACGTGGAATTATTTCATCCTGTCTTCATTAATTTGTATACCATTGTATTTTGGATTATGAGAATAAAGATTATATATATACCTGAGCCATTCACGAGGTTCATTTAAATATAAAATCACTAACACAAGACTACACGACGATATAAGATGACCGAGAAGATTAGGGTTATGGTGTTTAACGCCACTTTCAACAATATTTCAGTTATATCGTGGCGGTCAGTTTTATTGTTGGAGGAAACCGGAGTACCCAAAGAAAACCACCGACCCGCCGTAAGTCACTGACACATTTTATTACATGATGTTGTATCGTCGGAGTGGTATTCGAAACTACAACGTTAGTAGTGATATTCACTGATTGTGGCAACGAAGTTTGTCGAACACTAATAAATACCACCTGTTCCGATCTAGCCTTACTGATTATTAAAATGCTGAACTATACTTGTATTTATTAATGATATACCGATATTATTTGTTTATGAATGATAATAGGTATTCCGTACAATAAAATAAACGTGCTGCCTTTAGTTGATGGTGTTATGGTAGATTACCACACTCAGAAAACAAATATTACCCTCAATTTATCTCGGGTGATATTTTGTTCGTCGTGTGGTAATCTACTATAGCTCCCTCAACTAAAGGCAGCATGTTCATAATATCATTTTAAGACTTTCAACGTTTTGTGTTCATGTTTCTGGTGATACTGAGAGATGAATGAGAACAAACTGATAATAGCTTTGAAAATTTTTAGCATAAATAAATCATTCCAGCTATATTGTTTACTCTAAGGGAGATGATTGTGTAACTTAGTAACGATAATTTTGATAAATGGTGGAACTTTTTGAAAGAATGAATATCAAGTTCGGTATTAGAGATTTTCTCTTTCACCGTTTCCTTTGAAAATTGAACCACTGGTATTTTTATGGGTTCCGTGCATTATCGGTATGCAGGTTTTGCAGTTTAAATTAACAAATTATTGCTTTCATATGTTTCACATATATTGATATGAACCCCGTGATTTTCCCGTGATTATTTATTAAATCATATTTATGATAGCTTCCAATCGTCAATAAACGTTTGAGAATATCGAAGGGGCAATCAATCAATAATAGACATTCAAGAGAAACAGACAAAGCAAAAAAAAAAAAAACAAAGAAAACAAAACAGGACACAATGTGTGTTGGACAACACTATGCACAAACAAACAAACATAAATAACACAAATAAGACACGAACCCTCCTACAAGGAACTGGAGGTAACGAAGAACCGAACATCGATATTATTATGTTAGTTGGATAGCTAGAATACAATTTATCTGGAGTTTAATTAATGTTATTAAAATTATTTAAACTATTTCAGTCATACACAAAATTTGTGGGATATCTAGCAACACAGTTACCACTGCCTGATACTAAAGTGGATTTCTGGACCATGGTTAAAGATCACAGCTCTTCAACTATTGTCTTAATCCTGAATGATCAAAAAGAGGTACACAATACCTTACATGTAAACTGAATTTTTATGAAGATTTTCGATTTTTGAACAGAATGTTTTGATAATATGGGGTTGGTTTATAAACATTTAAGCAATATTTCAGGATATGATTGCGTTCATTGGTTAAGTACAGTGAGAAAACTACCTACCTTTCGAATGTAACTCACATCGAGTACACTTCACCATCTGAAGGAACTTAACTTTCTCTACTTTACGGATAATTGTCAGTGATGGCATAGGTAGATGTAAATCCAACAAACATACGATTATGTCGATAACGATCCCAGTCGTCGCTTCTATCTTAAGAAGTTGGAATAATATGTTGTGGTTGTTTATGAATTTGAATTTAAAATGTCCCTTTTGAAACATTTTGTCAATATCCAGAAAAAATTGAATTTGATACCAAAAATGTAATTCTAAGCCGTAAGTCGAAGAGGTACATACAAAATAAAAGAAAAAGACCAAGCGAACCCCACACAATTTACGAGTTTGAAGATACCAAAGGGGTAATCAAAATTCGTAAATCGAAGAAGAACAGACAACACAATGAACAAAAGAAAAAGAGGCAAAAGGACAAACAACGATCTCCAAAACATACACATAAAACTGAAGTTTATACTTTGATTGTATCGAAATATGAATTTTGTTATGATAAACGTATTTAGAAGGCTTCGCTTTATATTGATATATATATATATATGTATATATACTTTCATTTTGCCAGGCTGATCTGGTTTATACAGCAACGACAGAATCCTTTACTTGTGGTCAATTTACCATGAAAATTACAAAACGAGACCAAGGAGAACTTAACATTACAGAGGCAACACTGATTATGTCAAAGAAGGTGAAATATAAAGCATAAACCTCTATGAAATAAAAAAAGGATATATTTCTAAGGATTTTCATGAAATATATTTACTAACAAATGCACCATTTCGTGTTTTATTTTGATAAAATAATGTATTGATGGTGTTTGTAGATGACGACAATAACAATCACGTGAAATTCTCTCGGACAGCAGAAAATGTTGATTTAATGACAGTCGTCTCCTATCATTCAATGAATGTTTAAAGTAGAATGATGATTTGCTAGCAATCAATGAATTCTGTGTTTTTTTCTTTATATCACACACTCAGGTTGGAAAATCTACATCATATGTTTTAATCCTCGTTTCATTGGGAGATACCCTAATTTTATGATGTAATAATCAATGCATTGGGAGATACCATAACCTATTTTGTAATTATCAGTTTACTGGAGGATAATCATATTTGTTTTGCAATGGTGAAATCATAAGGAAATACACTAATTGCATTGGAATCAAAAGACATAATTCAAATTTTATCATTTGACATTTGCTGAAATATTTCTTTTCTTTGAAATACATTTCAGGAGGATAAACCAAAAGAAATAGCTATATACCAAACCGTATGTGAAAACATGCCAGATCTTAAAGTTTTGTGTAGACTGGTGGATTTAATATCTACAAGAATCAGTATGTCTCCTGATCCAGTTACTGTTGTCAGCAGGTGGGTAGATACACATAATACCTCTACTTTACAAAATATCGACAAGTAACAGTGTATATAGTGATCCATACACACGAGAATCGAATTTTGTATGAACATTTGACGAATAGGTTACATGTATATAAACACATCAATACACAGAAAAGTCCAACGTTTGATTCTAATGTACCTTTTTTAGTCTTGCTTCTGGGCTTTAGTATACAACAAAAATTCGTCATGACATCATAAATCAGATTCTTAACATAATCACGTAATGGAGTATTATATTGTCATGTGAAAGGAAATCATTTGAAATAGGCATGGAAAGTGATATTCACGCATGAAACGTCCAATGTTGTAGTTATTGCGATAATCTAGGAATAAGGTGATATGATCATTGATATAAATTGCATAGCAACAACTGGATTTTCGTACCTCAATTACATGTTACCGGTGACTGACATAATAAAACCCAAGTCAAAATAGCGCTTTATCTACGGTATCGTATCAGCTTCAAGTTATGAGGAGGTTCCAGTTTATCATTTCGAGCACCAGATCCTACAGACGGTTTTCATAGGTGTTGTAGTTGTCCGATCATTTGTTGTTTTTCTTTGTACCCTTCTAATTGTCCCCATAATTCAATTTTAACGACTCTCACAATTCATGAGTTTTGACCCCAAACCAGCATATAATAAGCATGCAAGATCGCTACTCTGATTGGCTTGACATCACACATGAATTACTAGAATCCAACCCTGACACATACTACGGTAGGAAAATGATATAACTCTAGTATTATATGGAAATCTACTTGTATTATACTGTCTCCATTAGATTCATATTAACACGTTTGCTTATGTTTCCATCAGTGATGGTGCAAAGAATTGTGGGTTGTTCTGTACATTTACCAATGCAGTATCCAGTATGAAGATCGACGAGACAGCAGATATATTCCAGATTGTACGGCTTCTGCAGTTAAGACGTCCTGAGTTTTTTGCAGACTTTGTAAGTACAAAAGTATGAATCTATATTTAACACGGTGTTATGATTTGTTTTTACTCTAATGATAGTTCTCCTATCATTTTTGGTATCCAGTTAATTTAAATAAGCCATTCTTGTATACGATTTTGTAATAATTTGAAGAAATTGAAGATAAGGAATTGCCTACTATCTGTGTCTTTGTCTATTCTTTCATTCTTAGCCATTTTATAGAAATAACGTTGAAATAACGATGGTCCACAATTCAGCCAATAGAAACAAAACAAGTAACCACCTTTCACCTTAAATCAATGAACACAAGAAAATGTGGCGGGTTCCAACCTGAATATATTTTACCTTTTCACCTTTAAGAATCCTCTCTGTTACAGATGACCAAAGATGTATCCAGACATGCGTCGTGCGCACGAAATTTGATATATACGTTTGTATTCTGAATGTTGTAAAATTCCTGTCCTTTGACATGGTTTATCGTTCGATCTTATACAAGAGTAACACGACGGATGCCACAAGTGGTGCAAGAATATTTATGCTTTCTGTCAAACATATGTTATTGAATATTTTGATACAATGGAAATTTGCTACATTGGCAAATCTTTAAATTTAAAACTATGTTTGTTTTTACTACAGGAAGAATATCGCCTTTGCTTTGAAGCTTTGAATATCTACATAGAATCTACAAATGTGTATGCCAACTTCTAACTCAGTACCAACGATATATGTTATGAAATAACAGATAAATGATAGACTTTTCTTGCTCACTTTTTCTGGAGACGATTGCACTCTTTTTACAAAATGGAAACTCCCTTCCAATCGATAGTTGCTTTTATCTTCTGGAAATCATACACAGTCTAGTGATTATTTTATCATACAGAATTGGTCAGTTGCGAAAAGTGAGCCTCCTTACTGCATAAAGTACTTTAAACAATTCCTTTTGTTCGAAAACAAATATTTTGCATGCATTTTATAGATATGCTTTTTTGTATGCCTGTAACACTTGCGGCGTATTGATTAATAAGGCTACTTATCCCCTATGACAAATAATGTGACTATAAAATTGCTAATTGGCAATGATAAAACCGGTGAAATTCAATGATTTACAAATAATCAAAAATGTGTTTATTTAGCTGTTTTTGATCAAATTAATTGTAAAAAAATGTAACACCAATTAAAAACCATTCATATTACAAAGAATCGAAAATGGTTTCTTTTATTATTTTTCTAAAAATTATATATATTAAATGTGATTAGTTAAATTTAGAATTAATAGTCCAGAGTGGTTTCTTTTGTTATTTTTCTAAAAATTATATTCCATGCAACATAGAAATAATAATCACCTCAACTAGAAATTCAGAGCATGTGTTTAGCATAATATTATTGTCATAATTGTAATCTCTTAGTAATTTGTTCTGGTGTTTAACGACTCTTTCAACAATATTTCAGTTGTATGTGGCGTTAGAAATGCAACAATGAAATGAAAATAAATTTCAAAATCCAATGGAAAAAATGGTAGAAAGATGCAAAATCGATACCTCTAACACAACAATGCATGACTGCTTATTTTCTTGACTTGTTATATGAAAAATGGATTTACTAAGCCAACAAATTTACAATGCAATAATACAATACAATGCAATAAAATATATTTAGAGCCGAAAAGAAACATACAATTAAAACAAAACTCTAGTGAGCATTTAAATCCGACAAAATTTCAAAATTATAAATTTTAAAACCGCATGCATCTATCTACAATTTTAAAAGACAAAGCATAAAGAATGGAAATATATTAAACAGGCACAGAAGCTGCAGTGACATGAGGTGCCATTAAATAGTTTATTAAACCCTTAAATTGGTTGACCGATGTTTCTTTCCTGAAGTGGTCTGACAGCTCATTCCAAGCTGCTGAAGCATACTATCTAAAAGAGTTCAATCCATACCGGGTGGTCTTGAATGTTGGTATATGTGCTGTATTGCTGTAACTAAAATCATATTTAGTTTTATACAAAACTACAAGATAATGTATATATTGAGGTCTTTCCTTATTTATAATTTAAATGATTGAATATCTATTGTACTGATGCGTCTAAAATTTAAAGAAGGTGATTTTGAAATAGTCAAAAGTTTCTCATATGTGGAGTGGTTTCCATTATATATAACATTTAGTGCTTTTTCTTGAATTTTTTCCATATTTTTAGTATTAGCTTCATAACAAAAATGACAAATTACAGGGCATTAGCTAAAGTTTGATAGAGTAAATAAGTGATATGTAGTTAAATTGGTGTACTCGATACAACATTATGTGATTAAGTTTGTCAGTACCTTGCGGCAGGTCGGTGGTTTCTCTGGGTACTCGGTTTCCTCCACCAATAAAACTGACAGCCACGATATAGCTGAAATATTATTGAAAGTGGCGTTAAGCACCATAACCTTAACCCTATAGTTAATTTGCCTAATCTATAATGATAATATATTGCTATTTTGCCTAATTGTTTGCGTTATTTGTGCTTGTTTGCCTATAGTGGTGTCCTACACATACTGTGTTCTGCTTTTGCTTTGTTTGTCTTCGTCCCCTATGTTGTCAGTTTCTATAGATTGTCCATTTTTACTTGTCCCTTCGGTATTCTCGATTTATTTAGTATTTAAATATTTTCCCATTCATTTTTATACAATATAGAAATGTAAGTTACAATTGTAATCTGTTCGTGTATATTGTTATGAATAGTTATTTTATAATAGGAACAATATAGATATTGTTTTATGTTTGAAATATATATTTATAATTAAAATTGTATAAGACTTTCTTTTTCATGAACATTATTTTATTTTATATTTATATTTTGATGTAAACATTATATTACATGTATTTGTTGAATGGAATAGAGTACAATTCATGCAACATGAAATGATAAAGGTTGTCAGTGACTTGCAGCAGATCGGTGGTTTTCTCCGGATAATCCGGTGTCCTCCACCAATAACACTGACCACTACGATATAGTTAAAACATTGTTGAACGTGGCGTTAAGCACAATAAAAATAACCATGACATTTCATACTGTAAATGGCAAAATTTATGTTGAATGGTTCAAATATTTTATATAGCACATACCAGAAATAATAATTTGCATGGAAGTGTTTCACATTGTCACTATTTTGAACTTCAGTTATTACGTCGAAATGTTTTGTACAGGGTCAGCTATGTGGTCGATGCATGAATATTTGGTGGCTATCATGCGACTGTCGTGCAATCTTTACTTAATACAGTTCAAATTACCAAGATTAAAGTTGACATTTTGAAAAATGAAAAATAAAAAATAAAACTTTTGGCCCCAATACACTTCCGTAATATTGAGATACAATTGTTAGTGATTGCATGTCTTGACATCCAGTCGAGATATAAATAGTATATGATAGATCACGGTGATAGATGTATCACTCATCTTGGTGATTTGGATATATCTTTTGTTCTATTTATATATTTTCAAAATGTCCTTTCATGCAGAGTGTTACTTACTATCACCCAAAAGGAATATTAATATAAGTAAATAGATTAAGCAAACCAAAGATAGGTCAGTATCACTAAGAATATCACAGTGATTTGTCACGCTATGTCTCTGACTGTACTGTAGTTTCAAGCGATAACAATGTCATTGCCAGCTATTTGTCTATATATCTGTATAATATGACATCAATATATGCGTTTCTCTATATCAAGATTGCTTCATTAATATAAAACATCATCTCGTTTGGTGCTAGTATTTGTCGTATGCTATGAATAATATTGCATTCTTTTATATTTTTTATTGAAAACATACCTGAATATTAATATGAAATGATATATCAAAATATTGTATGTTTATATATTTATTATTGCCATTTATAGTTCCTAAATAATACAAGTATTATCAAAAGGATCCACCCCCTGTCAGTCATAGGAGACCAAAGTAAATATTGCTTAGGCACGTTGGTATTCTTGCTCCCTAATTTGCTTTATTATTTTGTTTTTCAACCTTTTGACTTTGAGAGTAGCGTGCTCGGCTTGAGTGCGGTAGATCGTGGGTTCGAGTCCCGGTTGGGTCAAACAAAGACAATAAAATGGGTATTTGTTGCTCCTCCGCAAAGCACGCAGCATTAAGGAGAAAGAGCAAAAACTGGTTGGCTCGGAATCAGAATAATGTGTCCTAGTGGAGCGACATGTCTATCCGTGGACTGTTGTGTCAGTGAGCTAGCACTATAGAAATCCAATTCAGCTTGTTGGTCTAGTACAAAACGGACCTCATCATCATCTCATTGAAAATTAACTTGTTCCTACCATGATATAGCTGAACAATTGTTGATTTTGCATTAAACAACAATCACTCACTCACTCACTGTTATGTTATTCCAGCAATGCGTCGTGCGCACTAAATTAAGATATCAACGTTTATATAAACCCCATTCCATGACATATTATAGGGCTAATAACCACGATTTAAAACAACTATACCTGATGTTGTATCACTTGGTCGGATAACTTTAGAATCATCGTATAGCAATTACTTTAATGCTTTATCTTCTTGCTTTGTTATGTTCATTTTAAAATCTGCTTTTAGCCCTTTTATTATGTCATCTCTCAACTCTTGAATATATAAGTCAAGCCAACGGTCGCGTCCAGTTTGTGATACGATGTTTCTATAGTTATCCGACCAAGTGATAAAACGTCAGGTATAGCTGTTTTAAATCGAAATGACTTTGAAAATTAAAGATATAATGAACTGAAAGACAACGATACTTATACTGAAATTGATAAAGATATAACCACAAAAATTGAAAACAAAATTAAGAAATCGGTTGAAGCGATGTATAAGCAAAAGCTTATTACAAAAGATCTAAAAGACTATTTGATACCAAAAGTCACCCAGCCGGGAAAAGTACAAGACAACCCGAAAATCCACAAGAAAAACCATCCATTTAGAACAATTATTAATGGCAGCAATCACGCAACGAAGAAAATGGCGAAAGTAGTTGAACAGGAACTGTCGGAAAATGTGCTAAATTTAAATACATACATCAAAGACACTACATATTTTCTGCAAAAACTTAACAACATTTCACAACCTCAACCAAACGAAACAATAATGTTCTGTCTAGACGCCAAGGTATTATATCTGAGTGTCCGGCGAATAGAAGCAAAATCTGCATGTAAAACTGCATTCGAAAATAACCAAAACAATATCAACAGACTCCGTACTGGAAATGATGGATCTTGTACTTGAAAACAATAATCTTAGATTTGATAACAAACATTCTTTGCAAACTGATGGCACAGCTATTGGCTCCCATCTGGCAATGAATTATGACTGCACTTATTTAGGGAACTGGGAACAGGAGTTATATTTAAAAAGTAAATATTTACCATCCCATTATTGGAGATATGTTGATGATATTTGGGGAATTTGTCATCATGGATTAGAAAAACTACAACAATTTCATAAATTAGCAAATTCACTTCACCCAAGAATTCAAACAGAATTAAAATATTCGGAAAAAGAAATTTGATTTTTAGACGTAAGCGTTTCCATTAGCGAAGGTTATTTCAAGACCGACCTTTATTGCAAAGATACCTATAAACATATGTATTTGCATGCTAGTTCAAGCCACCCACATACAGTTAAAAATGCAATTCGATAGGAATCAGAGTAAAACGAATATGCTCAGAAGAAACGGACTATAACACTGGGCGTGAGGATATAAAGGACCAGCTAATAAAACGAGGATATTCCAAAGGTTCTATTGAAAATCAATTAAAAAAATGTACATGCTAAAAAGAGAAAATCTTCTGCAGTACAATCCTAAAAAGCGAAACAATCGAGTACCGCTAGTTTTAACATAATCCAAAGCCCTCCCGATATTCACGCAATTCTAAGGAAAATATGAAAACTTTACACAAATCAGAAAGAATGGAAAACGTCTTTAAAGAACTTCTAATTGTTTCATATAAACGAAATAAAGACTTCAAAGATATACTAGTACACAGCAAACACAGTATACAGTTTTATAACAGAGAAAACGGATGTAAAAAATGTGGGAAAAATTGCACACTCTGCAAACATTTAATAGAATCGTCAAAAGTTAAAGACAACGAGGGAAAAATCTACAACATTCATGTTGATATCAACTGTACAACAACTAGTGTAATATATTGTATTTTTTGTACAAAATGTGATAACAATATTTACGTTGGTCAGACAGGAGACACATTTTACCAACGAATGCTGTTAAATTTTTCGAAAATTCGAACTAAGAAAACAAAAGATCCTGTGGCAAATCATTCTTGTAACAATAATCATACTGTGGACAAATATAAAGTCATAGGCATTGAACGAGTCAACGGAGATGTAATTCTGAAGAGAAGTAAAAGAATCGTTCTGGATTAAAAAAATAAAAACATATGAACCGCAAGGACTTAATAAAAAAATAGATCGGCACTGAAAGAGACTTTTTTCCGGGAAAATCGAGTCATAATATTGTAACATCACGTCACTATGCAATGTAAAATTTGTTATCATGTAATCATTCCAAAATAAATTCCACTGATGAAAACTGTAATTCCAGTTGAAACGTTTGGAAAATGGATTAGAGATTTAAATATATATATACATGCATTTACGCATATACACACATATACACACATACATACACACATGCACATACATACATATATACACACATATATACATATATAAACATGCACATACATATACATACACATATACATATCTACATACATACATATACACATACGCATGCACACACATACACATATATATACATATACATACATACACACATATACATACATACATATACATATATATATATATATATATATATATATATATATACAAATACACATATACACATACATATACATACACAATACATACACAATACATACACATACACATACATACACACATACATTCATACATACACATACACATACATATAAAAATATATGTATATATATGCATTACCATATATATTTTAAAAAAGGAACCCAAAGGAGAAACATATATCTATATAATGAGTCTTCCTTGTGACCGGTGCAAAAGGGCAAGTAAGAATATACATTACCCAGATGCAACGGTCACCAAGGGCAGGTGCAAAAGGGCATTCTCCTGTTTGTGGTTACAATTACATGTTTAGTATATTTATGATGTTTCAGGTATAAAGATTATACAAGTTACAATGTACACTATATGGGAACTGATACAGCCTCCAGCACATGCCCAATGCTACAATCAATATGTGAAAGTGAACAATAATTAACCACATCTTTCATTATTTTTTTTATAACTACATAAAGTAACAAGGATATCCTTCTTTTCATTATTCATTAGCCAAATAAATGTATCCTTATTAGTTAATTTTATGAAATTTATACAGTTATCAGTAATGCATTGGATCAAACTTTCTCTCTCATTATGTAAAGCACTGCAAGTAGAAGAAAATGTAATTCATCTTCAACTTCATTGCTTGAGCATCTGGGACATGTTTCTGTTATGCCGAGGAATACCCTGATGCCTACCTTTCTCAATCTTTAGAGAATTTACTGATAAACGAAGTCTTGTAAAGTGTTTCCTAATTTCAATGTTATTTATTACAGACAAATATTTGTTCACACCCAAAATTACTTTTGAAAAGAACATAAGAGCATAATTTACCATTAGCTTGTGCCTGTAAATTATGTTTCCACTCATGTAAAAAATAATGTTGTACCAATTTACCACCAGCATTCACGTTGTCATTGTTCCCTGACTTATAGGTCTTGATTATTTTGAATATGTAATTTATAGAGGCATACCATGAGGGTTTATTTGAATGTGACATGATCTTAGATTCATCAGAAGCATCATGTACAACTGGAAAATCTGACTGAATGTTTTTTAGTCTGCAATAATATTTAACTAGGGCTTTGACTATGTTGAAATATATGGGGAATCTACCCAAATCTGACAGCACAGCTGCATTGCTTGTTTTTGAGTGAACACAGGTATATATTTACAGAAATTTGATGCAGTTTGTCGGCAGGAAGCTTGTCAAAAAATCTACTAATGTTCAATAAAGTGTTCCTAAGCTTAGAGATGAATGGATTAAACATGCCCCACACTTCACAGTCATACAAGAGAATTGGTTTAATAGTATGATCGACAACATGCATATTTGTCTTGATTGTTGGATTCAGTGACAATAGGTCTTTTGAGAATTTAAAGTAGGCTTTTAATGTTTTTTTGTAAAGTTCGTCCTGTGCAAAATAAAAGAACCCTGATGTATCGATTCACACATTCAAGTTGGGTATCATTGAACTTAAAGGTGTGTTTGATATTTTTGCCTACCTTATTAAAAATTAATACTTTGGTTTTATTAGTATTGACTGTTAAACACCAATCATTACAGTATTGCTTCAGAATATCTAGTTTGTTCTGGAGGAGATGTCGATAACAATAACTATGTCATCAGCATACATCAGACAGTTCACTGGTCTATCATTTAGTAATAATGCATCACCGGAAGACTGTAAATATTTTGGTAGGTCATTAATAAAATTTTTAAAGAGATTGGGGTTCAGATTACACCCTGTTTAACACATATTTTAAGAAGAAAACGATCAGAAATTTCATTGTTAACCTTTATAGATGATTTACTCACTGAATACATGTTTTAATAATGTTATGAAAAAGAGATCCAACACTAATATCTAAAAGTTTCAGTTTGATACCAGTGTGAATTACAGTATCGTATGCCTTCTGGAAATCAACAAAACAGGAATATAACTTTGTATTGCCTGCTACACAATACTCATCAATGATGGTCTTCAGAACAAACATGTGATCAGAAGTTCTGGCTTTCTTTCTAAATCCAATTTGACACTTGTCTATAACGTTGTACTTAATTAAGAATTTATCAAGTCGTGCATTTAAAACATGATTAAATAATTTACCAATGGAACTTGTAATAGTTAGTCCCCGGTAGTTACTTGGATCCGAAATATCATTTGTTTTATAAAGAGGTGTTCACTGTCGTCAAAGAGCTCCGATCGAAAATGCTTGGTCAACATCCGGGATATTTTAAAGCGGTATTTTTAAAGAAGACACAGATAATTATCGTAAGTATTTATGAATATACTGTGTATATAATGTTTTGAATTATGATGCTTTATGATTGTTATTATTATTAATTTCATTTTTTGTCCAAATATCATTTATTTTTGCAGTGTAAAATTAGATTTTTCTATAATTTATAAGGAATCCGGCTTCAAAATCATTACAATCAACTGAAATATCGCTATATCTTGCATTTACGAATGAATTAAATGTTGCCCAAAAAGAAAAAAATATTGATGAATGATTGATTTTACTTAAAAATACTATTTTGTTGATGAAAAGTCAATTAGTAACTAGTTATACCCTAAAACATGATGTCAACAGATGTTTTTGAAATCCGGATTGGTCAAAATGTAAACATGTATACAAACCGGTTGGGTCATTTAAAAATAGCCGGGTTTGTCAGTATGTAAATACCACTGATCTTATTGTTATTGAGCATTATATTGCAGTTTAACGATAGTTATGATTAGGAAATATCTCAAAGGCGATAAATACTGATCAATAGTATGAATATTTGCCATGGCTGCTAATTTCAGCTACTTTGTACAATAAAACAAATCGTTATTTCTATGTTAAATTGCTACTGTCGCGAACACTTGATTTTTTTTATGCTTTTTGTGGCACTGACATCACGGTTGGTGCTCAATACGCTACACTCACTTTAAGTAGCTGTCCAGCCGCATCGATTGAGTAGTGGGAGATTTTTTTTATAAGGTAATATTTTGATTTTATACTCGTTGATAACGAAGTAAGTCACTCTGTGGAAATAACTTCATGGATACGATATTTAAGTTTCTTCACAGTATAATGTTTACATTAACATTACAGATAAGCAAATTAACAAAGGCTGTAGTATTGAATTCCTTTCCGCACGGACGATTTTGGCAGTTTGTATACAAAGAAAATGTTAGGTGTACTCGATTAATGCAACGTTCGTTACAAGTTGTAATACGACAAAAGTTCGCTCTTTGGATGTTATAGACACCCGCCCATCCACCAATATTAATGCCAAAATAATTTCAATCACTCGTATATATTTTGCATTTTTTTTCGGGGGGGAAATAGAAATGACAGACTCAATGAATTTGTTATGTTGATATATATTTATAATAAATGCTATGCGATCTTGTAACGAAGGCACTATCCTACATTGTCTCGAGTCTTATTTATATTACGTTATTTTAGTTAATTAAACAATATTTTCTGAGGAGTGAAACGAGGGAGAGAAAAAAATAGACAATATATATATACATTGTCGAAAATATAAAATTTATATAGACGAGTTTTGACGAGTTTTTCTTACCTATTTCGCAGCAAGTGGAAATGAATTATATATTTTCCGACAATGTACGTATATTGTATCTATCGCCCCAAAGAAACTGTCAAATTGTCTAAAAAGAGCAGAAACAAGTGTTGTTCTTATCGTTTTTGATTGTGTCCTCTGTGAAGTCCGCGCTTATAAGTTTATAAGCATAAATCCTGTTACTGTTTCTTACCGTCGCTCAACATGAATCAAGTACCAGAAAAAGATATCTTGGTCAGAAACCAAATACAAATGTATAGCAAAAAAATATCTGGTCAATGCAATGTGATTACTCGAATAGAACAAGTGCAGGATGAAAAAATTACATTAACTGGGCAGCGAAGAAATACTATTAAAACATCTTATGTTTCAATCTTGCGATTATCCTCCTTTTATTTGCATAAGCTTCAGACAATTTGATTGCTACATTTATATTATATTGTGAGCGCCATACAGATGTTTGTGTATCTTTCCATTCAACATTCACTTATTAGTATCTGCTATACATTAAATTTTTTTTACAGATGAATCCTATCAGTATAATAGCCGTTGAGGAGTCTGTGGCGACCATGTTTGTCAACGGATCGGGATGAAATGAGCAATCTTTATAGAAGACCTTCCATAGTTGCTTCCTACCAAGTTTCGGTTTTTATTGTATCTAGCTTTAGTGAAATAATGTGTACAGATTTTGTCTGTTTATATACTTATGAGTTTTGACTTTCCCTTTGGAAGATTGCAGTGGAGTTCGGTAATTTTGTTATTACCCATATTCATTTGGCTAAGCAGTTTGAGAGGAGAAGATTTGATAAAATCGACCAATTAGAAACAAGAACGCTTGTTGCTTCCTACTAAGCTCCACTTCATTTGATTGAGGCGTTTCAGAGGATAAGATTAAAATGTGAATAGTTAATGGGCGAAAGACGACGGACGACGGGCGCTAAGTGATGGTAAAAGCTCACATTGTCTTTGGCAAGATGAGCTAATAACAGTTATTGGGTAGATATGTCGCTCCACTCGGACACATTATTCTGATTTCGAGTTAACCAGTCTCTGCTATTTCTCCTTAATGCTGCGTTCTTAGAGGAGAAGCAACAAATACCAATTTTATAGTCTTTTGTTTGACAAGACCACGGCTCGTACCCACAATATATCGCACTCGAGGCGAGCAAGCTAACCATTACTCTACCGATGCGGTTCCCTATTTTTATTTAATTTTTATTAATTTTTTTAATCAAATATTTTTTATTGTCCTTCAATATATTATTTGAAAACAAAAATGAATCCAAAACAATAAGAGTTACTTGATATCTATATAAACAATGAGAGTTCCTACCTTTGATCAAACACTCTTTGAATATTGCAATAATTCAACTGCATAGCAAATAAAGAAAAATAATTAAAAGTTCTATACAAAATCATGACCATTCTGTCGAAGGTGACTTGGCGAATGCCAATTCTGCACAAACCGTTTTGTATTTCTTCCCTTTAATGTTATACAAAACATCCACATGTAAAATATTTTTAATATGTGCTGTTGTTGTTTTTTTTCACAACTTTTATTCATTGAAGACATTTTTTTTTTTTCTTTTCATCAATTTGCAAGTCGAACATACCCTTGACAAGTGTTATAATGAACCTTAAATAAATTACAGAAAGAAACATAATTGTGATATTGAGCTGTTTTCGCTATTCTTTATATTTTTTACATAGACAAAACCGGTTCTACTTAAACACAATTTTTGCGACCCAACCGGAAAGTAGTGGCTGACAGAGCCGGAACGAATATACCTAAATAATCATTGTTTTTCACTGTAGCAAGTCTAAAACTGTTCATGGTAGCACGCCAGTGCAAATTATCCTGTATATAATCATTACAAAGGGTTTGTGTACTTTAATTACATATATAAACTACTTTTTATAGCTTTATTTGATGATTTCAATCTCATTATTAGCATTTTTCATTGTTTATGTCCATCATTTTATCTATATCTGAGTAATCGATAAAGATAACTACAGTAATATATAGGTAAAAACAAGCAAAAATAATGGACCGATAACGACATCTTCTGGATTCAAGATATAATAATACTATATGATCATAATACTTACTTTTTGTCGTCGCCTGTATGTCAAACATGCCTATTTGACTTGTACCGGAAGATGACAGAGCATTTCCGACCGGAGCTCTTTGACGACAGTGGTGTTATATAGCCCTCTGCCCAGGCTTCTGGATATATTCCTAAGCTCAAAGAAGAATAAAATATTTTTCTAAAACATTTTAAGAGTGTAGATTGACTACGTTTGATCATGCTGTTTGTAACATTATCCAAGCCAGGAGATTTGTTCAGTTTAAATTTTGAAATTGCAATCTCGTCCAAAGATATTGGGAAGTCAAGCTCATTAAAACAGTTTGTGCCTTCCAATATTTTAAGTTTATCTTCGAAATCTTTTATTCTAGACTTAAAATGTTCCTTCCCCTCATTTAATCTCTGAAAATGTTTCAACCATATGGTGGGGGAAATACAATTATTATTATCAGAATCTGTCTGTTTTTCTTGTAATTCATAATCATTTTCCAGTACATGTTTGGGTTATCTTCATTAAGTGTTTCAAGCTCATGTAATAGATTGCTTTTGTATATATTCCGTTTCATTTTTCTGGTTTTTAATTGGGACCGACCATTTAACTTGCAGGGGATGGGGGTGGGGGGTGGGGGTGTGGGGTGTATGGTTTTTTGTGTCGTTCAGAAAAGAAATTTCGGACCACACGAGAGTTAGAATATTTTTTGGGGGGAATTTAACTTTAGGTTATATGACAAAAACTCTGAATCAGATTATTTTTTTTCCTCCACTAAAATCAGAATATTTTTTTCCACAACATTGGGATCAGAATATTTATTTAGAAAAAAACCCATAACCCCTCCTGGAAGTTAAATAGTCCGTCCCTTAGGGTGTTTTATGTATACTTTCCCAAAATTACTTAAATTTTGTCTACTAGATCTCAATCATTATCAAACGATTTGTTATGTTTTGTTGAAATTTTGTGGTTTTTTTTAGACATTTTAAGAGAGATATCAGCTGCATCAGTAAAAATATTGGCCAGTTCAGACGCTGCAGTGTTAATATTTGTATGTCTGTTTTACTTAGAAAATGGTCAATTTGTAATTGTAATGCACTAGAAGACAATGCTTCTTGAAATGCAGAGGTATAATCTTCTGACCAGATGTATCTTAACGGCATTGGATGCATACTACATTCCAAACTAGATGTAGGAGCTAAATTATAATTTGCAGACATCTCCCATTCTAGCTTACAATGACAATCTGACAAAGTTGGATTAAACTCTGATATTTTATAATGTAGAATATTTTTCAGGGCATTCTCTGACACAATAGTATAATCAACCACACTTGCACCGATATGTGTATAACAAGTATAATAATCCTGTAGGTCACCTAGTGTCCTACCATTAAGTACTCTTAATTTTCATATTCCTACTTTTACGTTTTGTAATGCTTTGGTCAACTGGATATGATTAGAATAAAGGAAGAAATGTGTTGTCATCTTGCAAAATATAATCAGGATTAGTTCCTATTGTTGCATTACAATCTCCACAGATTAGAATATTGACATCTCCAAACTTCCTTGTAATATCACTTTCAATACAGGCAAACATATCTACATCAATACTTTTTGTATATGAAGACATAGCAGGGGGGAAGTATGCAACACATATACATAGGTCTTTTTGAAATCCAAAGAACTGTTTATCTAATTTAACCCACTGAAAGTTGTGGTTAGTGTTTTGTAAAATTTTAACATGATTTTTTACATGTTATTACAATTGTGAAAATAAACTCAACAAATACTTGTATCATGAATTCACAAAACACATCAAGCCTCTTAAAAACATGAAGTTGAGCACATAATTATTATGTCTGAAAACACAGCTCAAATTATATATCTATTTTGAACACACATAATCATCAAGATATTTAGGTGGTCTTCGTTCTCTTGACGATCTCCTTAATGTTGTGTCCGGTGTATCTGAATTGTTGCCGTCTGATATTTCTTCAATTTCTTCCTCGTTCATTATGGATTCTCCAACTTTCTTGAAATGCGATGAGTTGCGAGTGATCATCTTTTTTTGTCCATCTGCTGCTGTTATCATACTTCCTTTTGCTTTGACAACTATTTTACCTATTTTGTTCCTGTATTTAAATACTGTTATAGTGACAACCGGAACCTTTGAACCGTAATGAGAGCGGGAGGTTTGGCGCTTTAAAATCTGATTCAACCCACCATTTCTTTAGAAATGCCTGTACCAAGTCAGGGTCATTTCGGTTTTCACAGTTTTCCGGTTGTTGACTGATTTTGTCTGTTTATATAATTATGAGTTTTGACTTTCCCTGTGTAAGATTGTTCGGAGTTCGGTAATTTTGTTATTACCCTTGTTTGTCTCTTTGATTTTTAGCGGTGTTGGTGGAGTTAACTTATCCTTCTTTTCTTGTTTTACAAGAACGTGGTCTCCTGCTTTAAATTGTGATGGCTTGACACAATGTTTGTTCTCAAAATGTTTCTCCATTTTAAGCCCGGGAGTTTTGTATTACTTTTCCTTCCAAACAAAATTTCGCCTGGCGACATATCAGTAGTTGCATGAGGAGTTGCACGGTAATTGCGTAGAAATGTATGAATTTCCTGTTTCCAACAACGATGTTGTGTATGTGCGGCACGAATTGCTTTTCCTATTGTTTTCATAAACCGTTCACTTTCCGCGTAAGCGCGAGGCCATAATGGTGCGATCTTTCTGTGCTTAAATCCCACATAATCAGCAAATTTTCGGAATTCTTGTGAATCAAACGGCGGTCCATTGTCACTTATCAGTTCTTTTGGTATTTCAAAAATCGAAAATGTTTTGTCTAAAAGCGGTATTACAGATTTTGCGGTTAAACTGGTTAAGCTTTCTACAACAGGATATCTCGAATACTCATCGATAATCACCATTAAATAGTATCCACTGGGAATAGGTCCACAGAAATCATTGCTTAATTTTTCCCATACATTACTTGGTAATTTGGACATTTGTAACGGTTCAAATGTACTCTTTGGTTTTGACGTCAGGCAAGGTATGCATGACTTACAAGTCTTTTCAACAAGTTTATCGATTCCTGGGAAATATACCTTTTCACGTAAGGGTTGTTTTGTCCTTACTCTACGATGATGATCCTCATGTGCAAGGTCAATTACACGCATGTGTAAATCCTTTGGTATAACGATTCTTTTATCATGTAGTAATATTTCACTATCATTGACAGGAACAAGTGCTAATTCATAGCGTAATTTCGTGACGGTATTTAATACACTATTTTCATACGATTTTTCCCATCTGTTTGTTTTGACGGCAGTAATAAAGGCTTGAAGGTCAGGATCTTTTTGTGTACGGTCAACTATTTCATTTAGGGTCATTGCTTTAGGCACAGCATTGTCAGTTAAATATCTAACAAATTCTTCTGCTTGTTGAGAATGTTTACTTGTTACAGAAGTTGACTAGATTGGATGCCTTGACAAATAATCGGCAGCATTCATCATTCCGAGCTTGTACTTTACTTTAGAATAGTATTGTTGTAACCGTAGCCTCCATCTCTCAATTCTGACTGGTGTTTTTGTCTTGGGATTGTTGAATATAGTTTCTAGAGGCATGTGATCTGAAACGAGTTCAACAAATGTCCGTAAAGATGTAAGTGAGAATGTGCAATTGTCCATAACATTGATAATGCTTCTTTTTCCGTTTCCGAATAACGACTTTCAACATCGGTTAATGCTCGGCTAGAATATGCGATTATTTTTCCCTCTTGTATTAGCAACGCTGCTAATCGTACTTGACTTGCATCCACTATTAACATTTTCTCTTTGTTTGGGTCACAATACGACATAACACGGTCAGCAACAAGCTCGTTCTTTAATTTGTCAAAAGATTGCTGATGTTCGATTGTCCATTCCCACTGAGTACCTTGCTTGGTTAGCCTACGTAGCGATTCAGTCACGGTGGAGTAGTTTGGTATAAAACGTCCCACATAATTCGTCATAGCCAAAACACTACGAACTTCTCCTACATCTTTTGGTATCTGGGTGTTTCTTATTGCACTTATCTTCTTTGGATCGGCTGATATCCCGTTTGCACTAAAAATGTGGCCATACAATTCCAATTTATCTTTATTAAATTCACATTTGGCTTTGCTTAATGTAAAGTTCCTTTCCTTAAGTCGCTCGAATAATTTACACAGTCGCCTATCGTATTCGTCTTGGTTCCTTCCAAATACAATGCTGTCATCGGATATGCTCCTTACTCCATCTAATCCTTCAAGTGCATTACTAAGCGTGTTTTAGAATATTTCTGCGGCTGAAGAAACTCCGAAACTGAGACGTGCATATCTACGTAATGCTACATGCGTAGTGAATGTGGTAATTTTCCGGGAATCCTCACTTAGTTCCAGTTGGTATCCATTGCCAAGGTCCATCTTCGAAAACACTTTAGAACCATTTAAATCCAACATCATATCATCTAGTGTTGGAGTAATATGACTTGAACGCAAAATAGCCTTATTCGGTTCTTTCATATCTACACACAAACGAATTTCAAAATGATTTTTCGGTTTGGGTGCTACGACAATTGGGGATACCCAAGTTGTAGGTCCATCTACCTTGTCAATGATATCTAATTGTTCATGTCGGTCGCGTTCGGCTTCCACTTGTTTGCGAATATGAAAGGGTATACGTCTATGCGGTTGAATAACGGGTATCCCATTCTCATCAACATGAATTTTCCCTTTGACATCCTTCAATTACCCTATTCCTTTGAATACATCACTATATGTATTACACAATATTTCACTGCTGCTTGAGACTGAAGCAATTATTGGCACAATATTTAGTTCCACAGATGTATCATAGCACAATAAATTCCCATGTTTCCCTTTCACTACATGCATGGTTGCCGTTGTTATTTTACTATCCGTCTCAATCGTCGTTTGAAATTTTAGAGTCTTATTTGATCCATATGTGAATACTCTTGTATTGGAGTGAGAAAGTTTTGGTTTACTTCCGATTTTCTTGAATGTATTCTCATCCAGAATATTAATGCTCGACCTGTGTCAATTAGAAAATCCACATTTTAATTATTGATTTTCACTGTCATTTTCGGTTGACCTTGCTGTACCTTGTTTACTCTTGTTTCCCTTAATCCGAATACATGATCGTCGTCAGACCTACTATCCGCAGTATCACTGTATGCTATCTCACTTTCATTATTGCCAAGATTATTAACTCTTCTTGCGTTATTGTTTGTGTTCTGCCTACCACGTTTAGATCTGCAAAATGATTCATTTTTCTACAAAAGTTACAAGTCTTTCCTAGTACTGGACACTTACTTGCATGCGGAAACTCACCTCCAGTTTATACAGCTTGTCTCTTTCTTTGGTTCAAATTTTGATTGTTTCTGCAGATATCGCAGGTTATTACGTCGTCTGGGTATGCTTTTCTCACTGTATTTGCTGATTCTTTGTCACTTTGTTAGATTTCCAAGGCGTGCTTTTCGGACAATTCTAATGCTCGTGCAGAAGAAAGTAATCATGTAAGATCTGTGTTATCACGAAGAACCCTTCGTCTTAGTCAAGTAGAGGACAACCTTGAATTATCTGCGATTTCACTTATTTACCAGTATAAGCAAACTCACAGTTCAATGCTAATTGTCGTAGTTTTGTATGAAAACTGTCTATTGTCTCATCAGATGATTGTTTGGCTTGTTTGAATCTATATACTTCATATTCCGTATTTTTCATTGGAGCAAAGTATTCCTTTAATTTCAGTTTGGCGGTAGCATAGTTCTCTCCTGTGTATGTAAGAGTGTCAAAGATTTCATTCACATCTTCTCCAGCGTAATGTAATAAAAGTGCTCTTTGTCGTTTTTTGTCCTTAATGTGTAAACCAATGAACAGGTTTTCAAGTCTGCTAATCCACTTTGGCCACCTAATTTCTGCATTGTTTTCATGAACTGGAAAACTGGGAAAATTTGGCAAAGAGGCAGCCATGGTTTAATAATCAGTTCCACTAATTAATAAATCCACGACAATACATATGTTTTCTTCCTTTTCCAATGCTATATCTTGTATACTAATACTCTACAAGATGCTTACTATTCTACTGACTTTAATGAACTCTCTGATCAGACATGTAATACCTAATAGGTGTCTGCAATGCAACGCGGCCCTTATAATATTTTAACACAACATCTGGGTTTTATAGCTATCACCTTATCATGAACTTCGAACTATTTACTTTACTGAAACATTTGATTTAATGATGAATGTCACAAGTAACTTGTATTTTAATGCAACAAATCAAAAATGTAATAAATTGATAAGGATATTGAAACAGAAAATGTCAAGAAAATAAGGTCAAGATCATCTAATGATTTTCTTAATTCATATAAAATGTAATATGATGACAATTTCTTATAATTGCTAGTTACTGGCCTGGTGATGTTATCACGGAACTAATAGTTCATGAACCAACAGTGCCATCGACCCAGTAATTTCGGAACATACAAACGCTGAATTATTGCACCATATGCGGATTTCAACAACTTATGTCACATCAGTGGGAATTGAAGTCAAGTGAATGAAAATCCAAAAAATCATTAAATGACGAGGAGTAATAAAACACAAATTAAGAACTCTAATTGCAAGCTTGCAGCTAAAATTAAATAAAGCTAAAAATAAAAACACCCTGAACCTAATAAGTAGTTGTTATTTTTATACCAATATACCGATTTGTTGACTGAATCGTTTCAAAGACGTAAATGAGTGAATGTTGTTTAACTTTAAGCGACGTTTAGTTCAGCTCTATCGTGGGAAGACCATATTTATTTGTTTATGAGATGGTGCTGTCCGTTTTGTACTAGACCAACAGAGTTGGATTTTAATAGTGCTAACTCATTAGAACAACAATGTACGTAGAATATGTCGCTCCATTGGGCACAGTATACCGACTCCGAACCAACTAATCCTTGCCTTTATTCTTTACCACTATGTGTTTATATCACTTTTATAGTCTTTGGTTTGACCCCATGTTTATCGAACACACGATCTACCTCCGTAGATCTACGGCACTTGATACGATTACGCTAACCATTACACCATCGTAACTCTGTATTGCTTGTTTATTATGATAACTAACCTTCTTGTTACGTTCGAATATGTCGGAAAACAGAAAATGCATTATCTATTTCATAATAGCAATTTATTTAAATTCGTTTTCAAATATATAAATATCTATATATATTTAATTTTTATTAAACTTGAATGTATTTATATTTGTAAGTCTATTATAATAAATGAAATAATGGATTTTTATCCAGATGTAAATGAACAGGAGATTGATATATTCATTTCGGAGATGAATCTATCTGATTAAAATTAGATCTCGTCACTTACTTCTTCTCTTCCCCAACCCACTCCCATTTCATTCACAAATTGTATATGGAAAAGACTTATATCATGGGGGCGTATTTGTTTTCTAGACTTCTATTAATTTATCAAAACTTGGCAAAAGGGGAATAACTGGAATAGTATTTTTAAAGTATTGTTGAGATAGCAAATTTTCATGGCTATCATTTGGAACAACTCTGTGGTTTAGGAAAATTTCATTCCAAATGACAAAAAGTAGCTTGATTTTATTGTAGCTCAGATTCGTCCGACACCGGGTGTAGCTATGATTGGATTTTTTGCCAATTAGACAGATGTCAGCGTACAAGTATCTGACAAAATAAATCAGTAAGAAAGTGCCAACATATTCCTTCTGAATAGAAGATCATAGAATATATATTTACGGTATTCAATTTATTTCTATTAGGGTTAGGAAAAGGATTATGGTGTTTAACCACGGACCTATTGCAAGTCACTGAATATAATTTGGCATCGAGTACACCTCGCCGTTAGAGGGATTCGAACTCACAACTTTAGTGGTTATAAAGTAGTTCTAAATCCAACTACTATATGATCACGACTGCCCCTATTTTTTTATTATAATGTAATGACAGATGAGAAAGAGAAAGCATGTAGATAATTAGTCTGTAATTCATGAAGCAAATGTCAATTGCATTGAGTGAAGTGATATTGCTATAAATGTTAAATATTACAAAATAACAAATATACACATTTAAACGACCAAAAATGGGGGAGGGGCGGAGGGGTGTCAGCCAGATATATAGTTTATCATTTGACTGGGTAAAGCAACAAAGAACGTGTATTAGATGTACCCAACATCAAAGAAACAAAACGTAAACATTACCTGATCGCGACACGATTAAATAAACAAACTGGTTATAATACTTTCTAAGGGCAAACAAATAATCAATTAAATATAGTATATATTTTGTGTGGAACTGTACGGTCTAGTAGACAAGAATTTAAATTGCAAACAGGTATCTACTTCCGTGTTAAGGTCACAGAACTCTCTAAAATATTAAAATGTTGGAACTAATTTTATTACTGGTTTTCAAAGTTTGCTCATCAAACGCTGGTAAGTGGTTATTTAGAAAGAAAGTATTTGTAACTTAAAATTTTGTAATTTATCAAGTATTATGTAATATAAACACAAACAGATTATCCCCATATACATGTACAACTTTTTGAAACCTTTTATTTGAATTCGTAGCTGTTCAATGATTATAGTTTCTTCAATCTTTAACTTAAACCGTCATGTAATTTTAGATAACGTCATAAAATAATACTTATGATATCATACGTTGATAATATTTTTTTAATTTGTACCCAAAGTTCTAACATCAAGATCATGTAGCTGACATAACGGGTCTCATTCACATGAGTGTTGCTTGGCCAATCAAATTACCGCTTTTCAAATCTTAATTTGTAAAGCTAAACTGATTTGATGACTAATTTTCATTGATCCATTTGTCAGTACGGAACGACTGATCTGCACAGCATAAGAAGTGCAGTATGCAGAAATACATACCAACAGTCACTAAAAAGTCAAGAAATTATGAATAGACCAGTTTTTGTGCTAGAAATTCTGAACAAATCTGAACATTCTGAACATTGACTGAAAATTCTGAACAGATTCTGAACATTCTGAACATTGACTGAAAATTCTGAACAGATTCTGAACATTCTGAACAATTTCTGAAAAGTCTGAACAGATTCTGAACATTGTCTGAAAAGTCTGTACAGAGTCTGAACATTTTGAACATTGCCTGAACAGAGAATTTAAATTAAATTACAACAACTATATCATTGCATTTCTCATTAAATTTGACATTTTCTTTATTTTAATCTGTCTTCTTAAATCAATATATGTTACTTGATTTTCATTAGATTTTAACTAAATATAGCATATGATATTTCACTAAAAAATTATTTAGAAAACATTAATATACAACAACTATATTATTTCACTTCTCATCAAATTTGACTTTTTCGTCATCTCAATCTTTCTTCTTTAATCAATATATTTTACTTCATTTTCATTACATGTTAACTAAATATAGACGGTGATATTTCGCTTATTTTTTTTTTAAATTAAATTACAACAACTATATTATTTCATTTCTTATTCAATTTGTCATTTTCTTTATTTCAAATTGATCTTCTTAAATCAATATATTTCACTTCATTTTCATTAGATTTCAACTAAATATAGCATGTGATATTTCACTAATTAATTAATTTATTTTTTAATTACAACAACTATATTATTTCATTTCTTATTAAATTTGTCATTTTCTTTATTTCAAATTTTTCTTCTTAAGTCAATATATTTTACTTCTTTTTCATTAGATTTTAACTAAATATAGCATGTGATATTTCACTTAGTAATTACTTTTTAACAATTAATTAAAACCAACTTAAGTGCTAAAACAACAATATACACTATAAGTACGTATGTAAGTAAGATCAAAATAATTGTATTAACCTGTATATTATACAACAGTATGGTATCAATTGCCAATGTATTAGAGAGGTGACATATCTCTGCATGGATGCATCAATATTCAACGGTTTGAAGCCATCAATCAAATGTAGCATTGGGGCACCCTATACTTGTATCTATGTGCAAGACAAATGGGTGCGTCTAAGCACCGCTCAGGACTCCTGAGTGCACTCAGGATATGATGCTGTTATTTTAGTTTGACACAGGACATGTAAATGACTTCAGTACATTATAGTTATTGAACTGTCAAAGTTTTGTGCAGATAACTTGAACGATTTAGGAGTTATGAAGGATTTTCTTATATCTCTTTGACATGCCGCCCATTACACAACCGGATGACTGATCGATCATGCATGAAAATTCAATAAACAAATTTTATCGTTTCTTTGCCATACAAATTATTCATAGCAAAAACAGGTATACATAATAAATAGTTATATGCATGAAAAATGTTTTGTGCATATTTACTTAGTATTAAAATCACAAAGTTTAAAAATATGAATACTTTCAGAAAACAATGGTTTGGTCTTTTTTTTTGGCGTAAGTTCTATGAAACTTAAAATTATTTTAAAAAATACATACAATAAGAATTATTTTCAAATAAAAAGTACATACTATGGAAATTATATTTTTTTTAAAGTACATAGTTTATTAAATAGAATTATTAAAGAAGAGATGATCATTTGTCTGCACATTTGTTTAATGTACATGTACTTGTTACTTGTTGAATATGTATCTATACAATAACATGACAGAAGCAAAGCACAATATACAATATTTCAATTAATTCAGTTATAGTTCTAAAGACATAATGAGGTGAAAGATGGAAAAAGAAAGTTCTAATATTTTGGCTGTGTACGATTGGTTCGAGGTCGTTTGTTCTGGTGAGGTTTATTGGCAATTCTCTGAGGTTTCGGAACTTTGAAATCCGAACATGTAGATTTGATGGCTGTAACTAGAGGAGTGTGGTCGTTCAACAACTTTTGCAATAAGTACTCACGCTGCTGAGTGTCTTTGAAGACCAACATTGGTGAGAAACACTATGTCTCTTGTATCTTCCACATAGTTCGTAGTTTCCGGTATCATAAAGAAATCGTTTTAAGAGTGTTTTTGACATTTATATTCACTGAATATGGTACTGTTTTGACAACTATTTTACCTATTTTGTTTCTGTATTTAAATACTGTTATAGTGACAGACGGGGACTTTGAACCGTAATGAGAGCGGGAGGTTTGCGCTTTAAAATCTGATTCAACCCACCATTTCTTTAGAAATGGCTGTACCAAGTCAGGGTCATTACGGTTTTCACAGTTTTCCGGTTGTTGATTGATTTTGTCTGTTTATATAATTATGAGTTTTGACTTTCCCTTTGTAAGATTGTTCGGAGTTCGGTAATTTTGTTATTACCCTTATTTAAGTCTACATGTTGAATACGAATGACGTTCAATAGTTTGGTTGTCAGCTTGGGAATGGGTTGTGGCGTCCAATCAAACGGCTTTTTTTAAGACATTATTAATCGACTCACAATTGTTGTTGTCCACAATCGTCCGTGCTGTAGTTGTGATTTTGGTTGAAAAACGTGGTCTCCTAGTCGGTCTCTTAAGACGGCTGTTGTAATACGACTCAACCAATACCAAGCATACATAAGAATCATAAGAAATAATACATCTGCCAATCTGTCGAGAGATTCTTGATAGTTGTAACCGGATTCCGGTGATAGCCAAGGACGACACATTGCGCTTAACTGTTGCGAGCAATTTCACAAATGGCTCGGAAAAGACCAGAATGGGTTTGTTTTCCAAACAATTCTCATTTTCCTCAAACGGTTTCATTGTGTAAAATGTCTATCGTTTTCTTAACAATTTTGTCAAAAACAATAACGATTGTTTTCATTAACATTTTAACTGATTATTAGTTGTTGTAGCTGTTATGTGTGTCCACGCTTAAAAATCTTCATCACGAACATCAAAAGACACTAGGGGCCGTGTTCTGTAAAGTGTCTTAGGACTAAGACATGTCCTAAGACCATCTTAGGACAAATCTTAGTCCTAAGTCGTGTTCTCGATCATGTCGTAACTTAGGACATGTGGTAAAATAAATTTGTCTTAACTTTAGGACATCTATGGAGGTGTCTTAAGATGGTCCTAGCCCCGAAATTGTTATATAATTTGATATTCTGTACCAAAACCGAACTTTAGGTTGCAGAACATGATTGGTATGCACCTTTATGCTGTTTTTATATCTAAATAAATGAATTAACAATGATTTTTCTATTATAATTTAAACTGCGCACGAGATATCTTTTGTTCATCTTAAATCAGTAATTCATTGAAAGTTTGAAATCAGTTCACTCGAAAGTAATCACACAAAAAATAACGGTAATGACTGTACTTCATCATAGAAAAGTATTATACATTAGTTATATATCGCATATGACCTTCAGAACTACGTATATATAGATAACTGCAAATTAGAGAAAACAAGAATCAGACTCATGAGATGCAGCGTAAAAAGTAGATGAAATTGAAAAAAAACCACTTTATTGACATCTTTTATTTATTATGAGTATTTTTATCAAGTGTTTGCTATATTTTAAAATTGGAAATAGTTGTTATACACACTATTTCTATTTTTCTAATTATTGCGTTGACACTTAGGACATCGTTACGACATCCTTATTTAGGATAGTCTTGAGATAGCTTCGAGATCACTCTTAAGTTCTCCTGCAAATTTGGCTGCAACTTAAAAACATATTGATACTATCGATTTCAATCCTATTGCCTACGATTGGAAATCAAATTTCGAATAAGATGATCTACTTCAATATCTGATAAGCCCATTTTTTCATATCCTGAGTGCACATTGAATGTCCTGAGTGCACTCAGGAGTCCTGAGCGGTGTTTAGACGTACCGCAAAAAAAAATAACTATGAAAGTATTTAAAAAAATATATAAACAAATTCAATAATCCATCTCTTGATCTATTTTATCCATTTTAAAGGAAGTACAAACTATATAAAATTAAACCTGACATGCACCGCTATATCAACACAGCATCAAACTTTTATTATACAATAGGCAACAAAAAAAACACAATTTCTTATATCCATCTTATTAATCGTGAAATGTGATGAGTATTTCAATTGTCTATTTTGAATAAATAGAAAAAAGTCTTTGGGTTGAAATATAAGTCCTGTAAAAAAATACATTAGAATATTTAAACATTATCAAGAATGTTGACAAAGCCGTGATTTCACAAAATTTAAAGAATGTCAGGAATCAGCCGACTATTCAGACAATGTTAAGAATGTTGAGACTCTGTCACAAATGTCACATTTTATATTTAGCTAAAATATAATGAAAATGAAGTAAAATATATTGATTTAAGAAGAAGGATTGAAATAAAGAAAAGTCAAATTTAACGTGAAATGAAATAATATAGTTGTTGTAATTTAATAAAAGAAAATTAATTAGTGAAATATCACATGCTATATTTAGTTAAAATCTAATGAAAATGAAGTAAAATATATTGATTTAAAAAGAAAAATTGAAATAAAGAAAATGACAAATTTAATGAGAAAAGAAATAATATATTTGTTGTAATTTGATTTTAAAAAACTAATTAATAAGTGAAATATCACATGGCATATTTAGTTAAAATGTCTAGACTCTGTTCAGACATGATCAGAATGTTCAGACTGTTCAGACTTTTCAGACAATGTTCAGAATGTTCAGAATCTGTTCATACTTTTCAGACAATGTTCCGAATCTGTTCAGACTATTCAGACAATGCTGAGGATGTTCCGAATCTGTTCAAACACTGTTCATAATGTTCAGAATCTGTTCAGACTTTTCAAGCAATGTTCAGAATGTTCAGAATGTTCAGAATCTGTTCATACTTTTCAGAAAATGCTCAGAATCTGTTCAGACTTTTCAGACAATGCTCAGGATGTTCAGAATGTTCAGAATCTGTTCATACTTTTCAGAATCTGTTCAGACTTTTCAAGCAATAGTTCAGAATGTTCAGAATCTGTTCATACTTTTCAGAATCTGTTCAGACTTTTCAAGCAATAGTTCAGAATGTTCAGAATGTTCAGAATCTGTTCATACTTTTCAGACAATGCTCAGAATCTGTTCAGACTTTTCAGACAATGCTCAGGATGTTCAGAATCTGTTCAGACACTGTTCATAATGTTCAGAATCTGTTCAGACTTTTCAAGCAATGTTCAGAATGTTCAGAATTTGTTCAGATTCTGTTCATTCAATGTTCAGAATGTTCAGAATCTGTTCAGAATTCTCAGACAATGTTCAGAATGTTCAGACTTTTTCTGAATTTTTAGCACAAACACTGGTCTATTCAGAGTTTCTTGACTTTGTAGTGAATGCACAATTTCTTCTATGAGTTTAACAATCAATATAAACATTCCATATGTGAAAAAATGTGATCACATTCTATGGATATGATGTACAACATTAAGGTTTTAATGCTTACTTGTGTGTACTAAAGATAATGATAATTTTCCACTTTTCAGTCAGCTATAAATTTATATATAAAGTTATTTGAACCTGATCCTCTCCTGATTTATGTCAGATCTGTATGGACGACATATCAGAAAGGGGGTGGCAATTTACCCCTCTTTACTACGTGAAAAGCATAGAAATATAGAATCGACTTCTAATGGAGCTTACTTTCCACTTTTTTTAACGTGTCGGAGTTTGCAAAGTAGATTCAAATGTTTATACCTATCTCGTAGTAAAAATGACTTATCAAAGGCGGAGCTAAGAACAATAAACTATTATCCCATTTATGTACGCATATACACAAATGATAGTATTATCATATAGTTGACAGGTCGAAAGATGGCTGTTTAAAGTAGTCCACAAAAATCTGAAAAAAATGCAATATGTCATTTTCTGCTTCTTTCTGTCGGCGTTAAATCGGGAATTCCTCAAAAAGGACATCTAGAACCAAAAGAAATTAAGGTTTATCAAACGTTTTTGTTTTCAGTTAAAACAACTTCTTTTCAGAAAGCAAATAACGCAGATATTGTCACAAATATGTATGGACACTGTTACATACATAGGACAATACTTGTGTAATATATTTTTGTTACTATTATTACAGCATTATTTATGAATTAGTTGTTTATTTCGTTTCATACACATATAAAAGATGGTGAGAAACGACAAAACACTGTTTGTTAAACTTTCATATAATATTAATGTTGGTACTTGTGTCATTTATCCTCTGTATAACAGCATAGATAAACACGATAAAACATTCTTTAGTCATTCCCTCATTGTTTTGTTTATTTATTTTTGAAATGCCATTTGTCTTTTCTGTAAGTAAATGATAATTATAATTTACTGCTTAACAATTTTGAACTTATTTCAGTGGAAGCCATATCAGGAAGTAATACTACATTAACATGTCCATTACAAGGGTCGTCTTTCCAGTGGCAAAAGTTGGTGAATAATGTTTGGTCTACACTTCAGCAAGGAGCTAAATACGGGAATGTGAATACATCATCTCTGATTATATATAATGTTGATCCAGGTGACGACGGTAGTTATCTTTGCACAGTTGGTTCACAACTAAGATCTATGCAAGTTACTGTTATAGGTAGGTAAAGTAGATAATACAAGGGAAGTCCAGCGAAAACAATAGGCATTAAGAAGTAAACCGCAAACATAACAGAACAAATGACTAAACGAATGTTTGCATACAGACTGTATTTATCATATCGCTCCGTCTCAGCGAAATCATTAACAAAACGTTTTTAATATGTTTGTCTTAGAAATGTCATGTAATCGGATGTAATTAAAAAGTTGACTATTGTTAACAAACGGGTATTTACAGAAACTATGAATTCCATAGCATTTGGAAAGGGTGACTCAGAGTATACGCTGTTTCTGTTAATCTCGGGGTAATTTGCAGTTCAACAGTATTCTACATGCACAACATAAAGTTCGGCAATGGATAACTGCAATATTGTTATGCTAAATTGTAACATTCCGAATATAATGGAAAACAAATTATACTTAACTGTAGGAACAAATCCAAAATTGGTTCGCATAATCGTAAAAACAGAGCAAAAATTGAACCTACAAATATATATCACGTGCTTTCCCTGGAATATACACTTCAATAACAAGTAGAGGGATTAAACTAGCTATGCATATAGTTGTATGGGTCCACTAGCTATGCATTATATAGTTCTATTGGTCCACTAGCTATGTATTATATGGTTTTACGGGTCCACTAGCTATGTATTATATAGTTTTATGGGTTCACTAGCTATGTATTATATAGTTGCATGGGTCCACTAGCTATGTATTATATAGTTTTATGGGTCCACTAGCTATGTATTATATAGTTGTATGGGTCCATTAGCTATGCATTATATAGTTGTATGGGTTCACTAGCTATGTATTATATAGTTCATGGGTCCACTAGCTATGTATTATATAGTTGTATGGGTCCACTAGCTATGTATTATATAGTTGCATGGGTCCACTAGTTTTGCATTATATAGTTGCATGGGTCCACTAGCTATGTATTATATAGTTGTATGGGTCCACTAGCTATGCATTATATAGTTGCATGGGTCCACTAGTTATGCATTATATAGTTGTATGGGTCCACTAGCTATGTATTATATAGTTACATGGGTCCACTAGCTATGTATTATATAGTTTATGGGTCCACTAGCTAAGCATTATATAGTTGCATGGGTCAACTAGCTATGTATTATATAGTTGTATGGGTCCACTAGCTATGCATTATATAGTTACATGGTTCCACTAGCTATGCATTATATAGTTGTATGGGTCCACTAGCTATGTATTATATAGTTACATGGGTCCACTAGCTATGTATTATATAGTTTATGGGTCCACTAGCTAAGCATTATATAGTTGTATGGGTCCACTAGCTATGTATTATATAGTTGCATGGGTCCACTAGCTATGTATTATATAGTTGTATGGGTCCACTAGCTATGCATTATATAGTTGCATGGGTCCACTAGCTATGCATTATATTGTTGTATGGGTCCACTAGCTATGTATTATATAGTTGCATGGGTCCACTAGCTATGTATTATATAGTTGCATGGGTCCACTAGCTATGCATTATATAGTTGTATGGGTCCACTAGCTATGCATTATATAGTTGTATGGGTCCACTAGCTATGTATTATATAGTTGCATGGGTCGACTAGCTATGTATTATATAGTTGTATGGGTCGACTAGCTATGTATTATATAGTTGTATGGGTCCACTAGCTATGTATTATATAGTTGTATGGGTCCACTAGCTATGTATTAAAAGGTTGCATGGGTCCACTAGCTATGTATTATATAGTTACATGGGTCCACTAGCTATGTATTATATAGTTGCATAGGTCCACTAACTATGTATTATATAGTTGCATGGGTCCACTAGCTATGTATTATATATTTTATGGGCTCAGCACTTCCTTCATAGTGAAAAAGATGCTATCATGCCTGTGTTTCGCCATACGAATAAAGTGTCAACACTTACATATATCTTATAACAGGATGTCTTACAGAACGGTCGAATATTCTTCAACTTCATAGAAAGTATATTTAATCGTCGTGACACAGAAGATGCCGTACATGCATGTTTAATATAAAGATAGTTGATGGCCTCAAACATAAAAAAGTACACAAGGCTATCGTGCTACATAATAGTGAAACAATGGTCATCTTTGAACAATAATATAATTGCCAATACCATATTAGTCATCTGTACCGAATATTTTTCAACAAGGTGTTGATGTCTTTTGAAAAATTATTTGAAAGATAATATCATTTTCAGTATTATCTATATCGAAGTAAAAAAATACTATAATTTGATTTGTCCATTCTATTACCAGAAATAGAAATAGGGTTTTTATTAACTGGAGACAGCAACATCCGGGTTATAACATTGATAAGAATGTTTTCTATGTAGAGTTTGTGAATCACTTTTTAATCTAATTTCAGTGATAGTAATAGAAGGAGATACAACTACATTAACATGTCCACTACAAGGCTCGTCTTTCACATGGTACAAATTGATCAATTCTGGTTGGTCTATTCTTCAACAAAGTGCTAAATACGGGAATGTGAATACTGGATATCTGGCTATCTATAATGTTGATCCACATGACGGTGGTAGATATTTATGTACAACTGGTAGTCAACAATTACAAATGAATATTGTCTTTAGAGGTACGCAAAGTAAATTAGAAAAGTGCAGTCAAACGAAACCAATAAATGCATATGCATTAAGATGAAGCTCAGCAAAAAATTCAGAAAGAATGAGATATAGACTTTTATATTGTGTATGTTGGTTTCCGATCTCGGTGTAATGTGCAATTTTACACAATGTTCTACACATGAAATACAGTGTTCTTCTATCCCCCATAATATTTTCCATTTTTTGTTACGTTACGAAATTATACATTTGTAGCTTTGTTTTCATTGAGAATAGCAATTCAAAAGACGAAACATTTAAATGATTGTTTAGTGAATTTAGCATCATATATTTTTCTAACGACTTTTCAGTATACATGCTGGGAACTCTTAGAGTCTGTTTATAGCTTAAAAACACTTAATTATGTTTATGTAAAGTGGAACACAACTTTGATGATATGACTGACTGTATATATACGGTTTGTATATAATATCAGAAAGGTGTGGGGTTTAGTCAAATTTATCATCTGAATGCAGTTTTACGAGGTGTACAATGTACGTATAACGTATTTTACAGGTAGGCACATTTATTTGCAGATATTTTTACGGTCTATGAGAATCATCTTTTCATCAAGATTTCACCACCTAATCTACCATAACTATCCTTCAGAGTAAAATTACCACTTAAGAACCCTATCAAGCAATACTTTCCTTGATACTGACATGCCCACTATATGACAGTATTGACCATGACTGTCTTTAATACAAATAGGACATATAAAGGACCTTATTGACCATGACTGCCCTTAATGCAAATAGGACATATAAAAGATTTCACTGAACATGACTGTCCTTAATACAAGTAGGACATATAACAGACCTTATTGACCATGACTGTCCTTAATACAAATAGGACATATAAAGGACCTTATTGACCATGAATTTCCTTAATACAAATAGGATATATAAAGTACCTTATTGTCCATGACTGTCTTTAATACAAGTAGGACATAAAAAGACCATATTGACCATGACTGTCCTTTATACAAATATGACATATAAAAGACCTTATTGCTCATGCCTTTCCTTAATACAAGTAGGATACATAAAAGACCTTATTAATCATGACTGTTCTTAATACAAGTAGGACATATAAAAGACCTTATTTTCCATGACTTTCCTTAATGCAAATAGGAGATATAAAGTACCTTATTTACCATGACTGTCCTTGATTCTAACATGACCACTAAATGACAGTATTAATCATGAGTGTTCTAAATACTAACATGACCACTAAATAATCTTATTGATCACGACTGTCCTTAATACAAATAGGACATATAAAAGACCTTATTGACCATGACTGTCCTTAATATAAATATGACTTATAAAGGACCTTATTGACCATGACTTTCCTTAATACAAATAGGACATATAAAGGACTTTATTGACCATGACTGTCCTTAATACAAGTAGGCCATATAAAAGACCTTATTGACCATGACTGTCCTTAATACAAATAGGACATATAAAGAACCGTATTGACCATGACTGTCCTTAATACAAATATGACATATAAAAGACCTTTTTGACCATGACTGTACTTAATAGAAGTAGGACATATAAAAGACCGTATTGACCATGACTGTCCTTAATACAAGTATGCCATATAAAAGACCTAATTGACAATGACTGTCCTTAATATAAATATGACATATAAAAGATCTTATTGACCATGGCTGTCCTTAATACAAATAGGACATATAAAATACCTTATTGACCCTGACTTTCCTCAATACAAATATGACATATAAAAGACCTTATTGATCATGACTGTCCTTAATACAAGTGGGACATATAAAAGACCTTATTGACCATGACTGTCCTTAATACAAGTAGGCCATATAAAAGACCTTATTGAACATGACTGTTTTTAATATAAATATGACATATAAAGGACCTTTTGACCATGACTGCCCTTAATGCAAGTATGAAATATAAAAGACCTTATTGACCATGACTGTCCTTAATATAAATATGACATATAAAGGACCTTTTTGACCATGACTGTCCTTAATGCAAGTAGGAAATATAAAATACCTTTTTGATCATGACTGTCCTTACTGCAAGTAGGACATATAGAACACCTTATTGACCATGACACTCCTTAATACGAATGACTTTATTCACCATGACTAGTCTTGATACTAACATGACCTCTAAATGACAGTATTTGATCATGAGTGTTCTAAATAATAACATGACCACTAAGTAATATTATTGACCATGACTTTCCTTAATACAAATAGGACATATACAAAACCTTATTCTTGCCCATGACTGTCCTTAATATAAATATGACATATAAACGACCATATGGACCATGACTTTCCTTAATACAAATATGACATATGAAAAACATTATTGACCTTGACTGTCCTTAATATAAGTAGGACACATAAAAGACCTTATTAACAATGACTGTTCTTAATACAAGTAGGACATATAAAAGACATTATTGACCATGACTGTCCTAAATACAAGTAGGACATGTAAAAGATCTTATTGACCATGGCTGTCCTTAATACAAGAAGGACATCTAAAGGACCTTATTGACCATGACTTTCCTTAATACAAATATGACATATGAAAAACATTATTGACCATGACTGTCCTTAATATAAGTAGGACACATAAAAGACCTTATTAACAATGACTGTTCTTAATACAAGTATAACATATAAAAGACATTATTGACCATGACTGTCCTAAATACAAGTAGGACATGTAAAAGATCTTATTGACCATGGCTGTCCTTAATACAAGTAGGACATCTAAAGGACCTTATTGACCATGACTTTCCTTAATACAAATAGAACATATAAAGTACCTTATGACCATGACTTTCCTTAATACAAATAGGACATATAAAGGACCTTATTGACCATGACTTTCCTTATTACAAATATGATATATAAAAAACCTTAATGACCATAACTTTCCTTAATACAAATAGGACATATAAAGAACAGTATTGGCCATGACTGTCCTTAATACAAGTAGGACATATACAATACCTTATTGACCATGACTGTCCTTAGTGCAAGTAGGACATATAAAAGACATTATTGATAATGAATTTCCTTAATACATATACGACATATAAAAAACCTTATTGACCATGACTGTTCTTAATACAAATAGGACATACAACAGACCTTATTGACCATGACTGTCCTTAATACGAATGACTTTATTCACCGTGACTGGTCTTGATACTAACATGACCTTTAAATGACCTAATTGGTCATGATTGTCTTTAATACAAATATGACCCCTAAAGGACCTTATTGCTCATGAGTGTTCTAATTCTAATATGATCACTGAATAATCTTATTGCCGATGACTGTCCTTGATACTAACATGACCATCACTGAAGCACATTATTTACCATGACTGTCCTTGATACTAACATGACCACTAAATGACAGTATTGATCATGAGTGTTCTAAATACTAAGATAACCACTAAGTAATCGTATTGACCATGACTTTCCTTAATGCAAAAAGGACATATAAAAGACAATATTGACCATGACTGTCCTTAATATAAATATGACATATAAAGGACCTTATTGACCATGACTTTCCTTAATACAAATAGGACATATAAAGGACCTTATTGACCATGAATTTCCTTAATACAAGTATGACATATAACATACCTTATTGCCGATGACTCTCCTTGATACTAGCATAACCATCACTGAAGCACATTATTTACCATGACTGTCCTTGATACTTACATGACCACTAATTGACAGTATTGATCATGAGTGTTCTAAATACTAACATGACCACTAAGTAATATTATTGAACCTGACTGTCCTTAATACAATGATGACCACTAAATGACCTTATTCACCACGAATGTTCTTGATACTAGCATGACTACCAAAGAACTTTTTTTACCATAAAGGACCTTAATACTAACATGACTACCAAAGGACCTTTTTACCATAAAGGTCCTTAATGCTAACATAGCCACAAAAGAACCTTATAGAGACAAGAATTATAACAACCTACGCGTGTTCTCTATTAAAGTTTGTGCTTATTTATTGTTGGTTTAATTTCAGCGATAGCCATATGGGGGAGTAATACTACCTTAACATGCACATTACCACGGCCGAATTACTATTGGCATAAGAGAACGAATCAGGGTTGGATTAGCCAAATCCAAGCAGGAGCTAAATATGGAAATGTAAATAGTGGATCTATGACTATCTATAATGTTCAAACAAATGACGGCGGAAGATATCGTTGTGGGGATTATTTCAAGCTAGAACAGATAGATGTTACTGTCAGAGGTATGTACAATAGATAAGACAAAGAAATCAATTTAGATACGAATTAATGAGTAATTCGGAAGCAATGCAACAACAAAATGATTTAGACGATGTTATATTGTGAATGTTTGTTTCCTACTTTTGACTGATCAAATATTACCTCGCTTAGATATAAAGCATATTATTGAGTGTCACAACCCGAGACACTAAATTGTAAGATGGGATACATTCTACTATATGTAAATAAAGTTTGCTCAGCAATACGTTTTCTACTGGTCAGTAATAACCTTTAGTTATTCCTCATCATACTGAACACTAATACGACTTCTGCTCATTTAGCCGTACCCGTGGTGTTATAGTTACCATGCTGGTCTCGATTGAATTGAAGTTAGATCATGGTTTCGAGCCGCGATTGGGTCAAACCAAAGACTATAAAATTGGTATCCTAATTAGATTATCAATAACAAACCAGTGATGACAAGTCCTTACTAAAAAGATGCATAATGATATGTTCACAATATTTACATTATTGTTTAATCACAGGTCAGGTATTAAACAGGCACATAATATCGCAGTACATGTATTTACAGAGACACATATTATCACCATATCTACATAATTTGTTCATCACAGAACGAGGTTATGCGAAGACACATATTATCACAGTGTTTACATCATTTATTATTTACAGGATCAAGGGTCCGTGCAAAATTTATTGACGGTGTTGGACTGACACAATAACATGAATAAGGCATCGGACACAAAGTTATGGTTTTTTGTTTCGTTCAGAATTATTTTTTCGGACAACACGAGAGTTAGAATATTTATTGTTTTTGTCGTGCAAAGCCCGAATTTTTTTTCCAGAAATTAACATTAGGTTATATGACAAAAACTCTGAATCAGATTTTTTTTTTTCTTCCACCAAAATCAGTTTATTTTTTTCACCAACATTGGGAATCAGAATATGTTTTTAGAAACAAACCAAAACTCCCTCATGGAAGTTAAATGGTCCGTCCCTAAGAAAAAATATACACAGACAACTGCTGTCTTAAGATCATTCTTTGTGTATAGTATTTTCCGTTAAAATGAGAAATATTGATTTCTTATGTTGTTTGCATGTAAAACTTGCCTAAAAATTTATGAAATGTTGTACATTTCTAGGTAAAACACTAGGGTGGATCGCAGTAATTACAATAACAAGAAATTAAATATATTCAATTTGTAAAAAATAAAACAACACACACATAATGAGGCAAGTGTATCTGCCTTATCTTAGATCACATAAAGGAGAAGGTAAAGAAAATGTTGATGTACAATGATTTTTGTCGGCAAAAAAAAACTTTAATAGGATGGTAAACATTAAGCCTGTTTTATTTTTGGTTCAAATTGATGTGTGTAATATATAAAGTGAATCAAACGATATGCTTTTTTCATTTAAGCTTTCATACTTCATCAATTTTAATTTTTAAAAGAAGTATATAAAATATGTAAGATGAGTAAAATATTAGATGTTTTCCCTCTAGAATCTTCCTAAGTATGAGGGCCATGGTGGCTCTTTCAGCTAGGTAGTTGGATTACCTAACAACTCATACAAGCCTATCACTAATACGGCGTGGTTTCGCGCAAGGCTTTGTAAATTACATAAAAGGTGCACTCGGCTTGCAGCCGCAAGTGATAAAGTTTACAAGTTGATTGCCGATGGTCAATGTTTCTCTCAGGGTACTCCGGTTTGATATAGCTGAAATATTGCTTAAAATTGTTGTTAAGCACAATCAATCAATCAATAAAATCAATCAACCTAAGTACGTTTTCTTCATCCTAAATCTGTGAGAATAACATAGAGGATAAATATTGAAAATCCTACAAGTATAAATATATTTTTACAAATGATTCAGTGATAGTGAGCATTTCTTGTTTCAAAAAGGTCATGCAATATACAACAAGAGTAAAATGTCATAAAATGTTTTCCCCACAACAAACGATCAAAACTTTGTAAAGGTATACCCCCATTTTTAATAACATGCAGTATGCATATTGAAAATATTACCAGGATAAATTTCAAAGAGTACATATAATATACTGCGTCTATAGATATTATAGGCATCATATGGTTAATCAAGACAAAAGACATTTAAAACAGGTACAATAACGTTTTGCCTGAGTAATTTTGCGCCGAAAATCGTCTGCACGTGCAGTAGGGGTTTTTTACTTGTCTTACCTGTTTATGCTTTCCGAAAGTTTATTTCATCGACAATTTGTTCTTGCATAAGGTTCAAAACAGAAGAAAAACATTTTTCTTGTAACCAAACATTTTCTGGGACGCGGTAGAGGACTTCCATAGAATGACCGTAATCGGTATGTTGGAAGGCAGAATGTCCGTAAATTACATTGCTGTGGCATTTGGTGTTCGCCGTACAACCATATGGAGGTTAGCACAACGTTTCAGGACCACTGACACAGCTAAGGATAGGCCAAGATCCGGTAGACCAAAACGTCTCACTCCTAGAGAAGAACGTTACATCAAGATCACAGCAGGTCGTGACCACTTCTTACTAGCAACAAGGATTGTTGACAGAGTACGGAGAGCAACTGGAGTCCACATATCCGCGCAAGCAGTCCGCAATAAAATTAAAGCTTGTCGTTTCAAATCAATAAGACCACATAAATGTATGGATTTAACTGTCCACCACAAAATACAGCGACATGCATGGACAAATCAGAAATTGCGCAGAAACCGGAGGACAGTATTTTTTTCGGATTAATCTCGATTCACACTAAAGTTTGCAGATGGTCGCATTCGTGTCTGGAGACGGACTGGTGAACGCTTTGCGACGGTTTGTGTTATGCCAGTTGGTGGCAGTTAGTTACTGTTGTGGGAAGGAGTACATTACGCAGGAAAGACCAACTTGATTCTGATAAGACAAACACTGAATGCACAGCGCTACTGCGATGACATTTACGCCCTGTCGTGATGCTCTTCATGCACAGAAACAATCGCTTTGTCTTTCAGCAGGACAATGCTTGGTCACACACCGCTTGTCTCTCCACGAACTTGTTACAGGCCAACAATGTTAATACATTGCCATGGCCGAGTCGTTCTCCTCATCTGGCTCCTTTTGAACATGTTTTGGACATGCTAAGCAGACAAATTCGAGAGAATCCTCATCCATTCAAATCCTTGCAGGAATTGGAAAATGCGCTCATCATTGAATGGAACGTCATTCCACAGTACAAGTTCCAAAAAATCATCAGAGGCATGCACAAAAGATGCATAGCTACCATTACTGCCAACGGGGCCTGGACAATATACTGACATTGTGGATTTATGTATGAATTCATCATGTGTCGCATATTGCAAATCAGGAAGGATGTGCATTACGATTTTTTGTACGTTCATGTTCATCTTTATTGTTGTTATTGATTGTTAGGACAATATATTTATTGCTATGCAATGAAATCTAAATTATTTTTGAAAATATAAAATTAAAAATATTTCTTGTTAAGCTTTTCCTGTCCAGTATATATACATGTATATACATTAGGAAATCGTCCCATTTTGTTTTCAACCGCAGCTTCAATAGTCTGTATATTTATTGTTTTAAAGTTATACACCAAGTGTGAATAACATACAAAGGGAATAGCTAGTTTACAACTTACAAGTACATATTTATTATTTCTGGAAAACATTACAGTTTTCCAATGCATTTCGTGTTCCAAGCAGTACATAGCATATCTGCAATGAATAATTCAGCCAATGTTATTAGAAAAACAAGCTTCAATAATTTCAAGTTTGGTTTATGGTCTTTAACGCCACTTTCAACAATATTTGAGCTATATCGCCGCGGTTAGTTTTATTGGTGGAGGAAATTGGAGTGCCCGGAGAAAACATCCGACCTACCGCAAGTCACTGACAAATTTATCACATAATGTTGTTTCGAGTACACCTCGCCATGAACGGAGTTCGAACTCACTTTTTTAGTGGTCACATGCATTAATTGCCCAGGATAAGGTTTTTAAAAGTTATGCTCAAGTACTAGTATATAATATGAATAAAATAAACAACGTTTTCTGTATAAAAGATAGGTATAAGCGTTTTTTGGTGATTATATAATATTGGCAATAATATCATCTTCTATCGACATACCCTTCTTAAATAAATCTTTAATTAACTAAGAGGAACCATTGGTTCAGTAGCTTCCTTGTTAGAAGCAACCCTCTATCAAGGAAATCCTGATAGGAATCACCAGCTCTGGAATATCGTATCAACTGCAAGATATATACTCCATATGCAGGTGCAGCTCGAATGTTGCTACATATAAATGGAAAGTTCACAATGGGAAAATTGAAATCATCTCTTTTGTCGTAATGTTTCGTTCTTAATCTCCCCTCAATGTATATTTCGAGGAGTAGGTCCAGGTATGAAGCAGACCTACCTGTATCTGTGGTATCCTTTATTTGAAGCTCAATGGGATAGATGCGATCAACGAAATCACCAAACCTAGAATTATTTAGTGAAAGGACATATAGCGGAACGTGAAATTAAACGATCGGGCTAGTTTCCTTTCGTTTTTCTTGAGAAGCCACTGTATGAAGTCTGCCTCATACGAATAAATTCACCATAAAAACATGCAATATCGATAGTCTATTACTTACTAACCACGATGCTATATTTGTATAATTGTATATGTATACTTTGTAGATTTGAAATTTATTCTTGATACTTAGAATTGACTGAGCACCAACTAATCATCATGTTCATCCACAAACATAGCTTTTATGAACAATTGAACTTATTACAATGTTCCTATGTTATTATATTATATGGAATACATTAAAAACAGATATGTGTAACATTTTATTCATTTTAATTTAAGCATATTATATTGTCTAAATAATGAGCGTACTCTATAAAGGTCATGTACACTAAACTTGATATCTACGTTTGTATTACTATCACTAGGTTGATACTTCTGTTGGTGGACTATTAGTCCTCGCTGGTATCACCTACCCAGTAGTCAGTGTTACTATCACTAGGTTGATACCTCTGTCGGTGGACTATTAGTCCTCGCTGGTATCACCTACCCAGTAGTCAGTGTTACTATCACTAGGTTGATACCTCTGTCGGTGGACTATTAGTCTCCGGAGGTATCACCTACCCAGTAGTCAGTGTTACTATCACTAAGTTGATACCTCTGTCGGTGGACTATTAGTCTCCGGAGGTATCACCTACCCAGTAGTCCGTGTTACTATCACTAGGTTGATACCACTGCTGGTGGACTATTAGTCTCCGGAGGTATCATCTACTCATTAATGTGTATAAGCGCTTATGGTGGTGGGGTTTTTGTTAGTTTATTTTTCGAGAGGCGATATTCACCGGACTACTTTTGTTCGTAATGTAAGCCAAATGTCGGCTTGGATTCCCGATAATAAGAAAAGATAAAATAAACAATGTGTCTTGTTAATAATCGACAATAATTGTTAGATATGAAATAAAAAAAATAAATGTCAATGAAAAAAAAAAGCTTGTATTGTTGTCATAAAAAAGTAATTCCGGAAACAATACTTAAGACTACCATCTATCGACTCTGACTTTTGTAATATATCGTCATCATGTGACGTTGTTTACAAGGCACGCTGATTGCCACAAGCTGGTTACTGATTTATTTTACGATTTTTTGAGCATTTTACTTTCTTGAGTAGCTAAATGCAAAATGCCATAACATTGGAAAATATCAGTAACTTAATTACATCACCGTCTAGTTATCAATGTAGAAAAACAAGGTTAGAGCATTTTATTATTCCTGGCCGACACACATCAATGGAATGTATGTGTGCGTACTGGGGATCCCCAAAGGTAAATTTTCAAGACAAATGAACAACAAATACTTAGTTACAGAATTATAAGGATTTTTATTTGTTTGTGAGTGAATTGGTCCAGGTTATACATAGATAATCTCCGGAAAAAAATGCGTTTAATCCTATATTGAAATTATACAGTTACTAAATAATGTAATTATTGCTAAGACTATTGTTATCCTCCCTCGGGCATATGTGACCATAGCCCGATTGTTGGCTATCCTGTTTATACCCTTACTGTGTTCTTGCTCCAATAGATGTTTTTTATTTGGTTTTCCAATCTTTTGAATGTTAGCGTACATAATATAGAGTATTGTAGAATCACCTAGTGCGTATTCAATTTTTATCTACGTTTTTATTATTATAGTGTAGGATGCTATATTACTGATTTTGTCTGTTTATATACTTATGAGTTTTGACTTTCCCTTTGTAAGATTGTTCGGATTTCGGTAATTTTGTTATTACCCTTATTTACAATATTATATGGAATAAATTGACATCCGATATTTAACAGGGGCTGTCGTCGTGATCGTGCGGTAGTTAGATATACAACTATCGGTACAATCAGTGCCTATCACCACAAACGTTGTGAGTTCGTACCCCGTTAGTAGTATGTCATGTTGAATCGGGCGCCTATTTGAGGAGGAGTGGTGAGGAGCAGTGACATCACCGGAAATGACGTCACCGGAAGTGGTCTCACCGGAAGCTACAGGAAATAACGTCATCGGAAGTGACGGGAAATTGCATCACCGGAAGTCACCAGAAATGACTTATAGGGAGTGACGTAACGGGAAGTGTAAGGGAGATAATTCGGCACGCCTTTTTTCTCACCGGGTTTTCCCAGCGTTTTTTTCTTCGGAAACACCTCGGGGTCAACTGGGAAACTTTTGGGAGTTTCCCCATAGGGCATTCCATTTTTCCCACTTACATATCGGCCAATGAAAACCTTGGGAATTCGACCAATGAAATGCCACAATCCCCCTTTCCATTAGCCAACCACGGTTCTCCTTATATGTCCAATGAGAGCGTTTGTACCATTTATTTTTGGCCATTCGTTGAATCCCTTTATTTTGTCCAATCAAATTCAAATGTTAACCTTTGTATTTTCCAATTTGAAAATCGGCATTTTCATTCCAACATTCATAGTGACAGGATGTGTTTATCCTGTGGAATATAGTAGAGAATGTATATTCGAACAAAGGTAAGCATCTCAATCCTACTATACTTGCATATTTTAATCAGTATTTTCTTCTGTTTTCAAATTAATTCATGTAGTCTTTTCACACGTTGATTTTTAATTCAGGAAACAGTCTTCTATTCTATAAAAAGCAATAGTCTTGTATAATGACTGATCGTATTGTGACATTTTCTTTTCTATGGAGAACATCTGTTTCCCATTTACACGTTTTAATCAATATTCTCATAATTTCCTTCAAACTGTTGAAAGATTTTTGAAAATCAAACCTGTTCCTTTTCAGAAAAAATTAAGGTACCATACTTTTTCGTTGGTACTATCTATTCTAACAAGTTTTCTACAAATGCTTTTTTCTTAGTATTATTTCCCAAATTCTGATGATTGTGTAACGTAAGGTCTTTTTGTTTCAGAATACAAAGGATTTATACAAATAAAAGAAGAAACAAGGAAAGTTTACATATTGTTAAAGGTAAAATTATTTTCGTTTTGTATAATAGTTTTCCATTTGCTACATATTGTAAAGTTTTTACTTTTAGTATGAATCTTTCAGAAAAAAAGAAATAAGATGCGATTTATTTGAACAATCTTACTACATATTGTTATAATTTTAAAAGATTTCATTACGTCAAGTGTATAAGCCCGAACGAGGGTAGTTTTATTAATGTCATTCAGTTCTTAATCGATTTTCAGTGAAGTAGTACAGGTGGTATGTAATGTAGTCTTATTAAATATGCATTCTTTTCCAGGTTCAAGTAAGCATGAAGATGGATAAAAATAACGTAAGTGGTTTTTTTATTATGTGTTTACATTTTAATCAAAGCTCCATTGGGTTTGATAAATGAAACATAACTATTAAATATAGTATGGTTAATGAAAAAATAGAAAAAAAATAACGAGGCTCCGTTGGGAATCAATATTACGTATTTAGATACACGATTAGAAAACGAGACCAAAAAAAAAGAAACACACAAGCTGCCAGAATAAAGAAGGGATCTGGTCATTCCACTAAATATATGCATAACACAAACAAAAAGACAATCAAATCTCAAAACAGGAATACAAATACAACTGAAATTTTTATTTTACCCAAACATAGCATGGGTTTCTATTTTATAGTTTCAGAAGTACGTGTGTGACAAATGTGGTAAACAGTTTACGCAGAAGCGCAATCTCACTAGATACATGAAAATCCATGTCCAATCTTCTCAAACATATTCCTGCTACATCTGCGGAAAAGAATTCAACCGTCCCGATAATAAGAAACGTCACGAGGAATCTCACATCTACACAATTACCTGTCCCATTTGTGGTCAATTTTGTAATAGAAGGGAAAACATGCTCCGTCACCGAACTCTCCACGAAAGACCTGAAGTGTAGCCAAGGATGCTAGTTAAAGGACCCGCTTCCTCCGAACCTGGATCATCCAATAATCCAGCAAAAAGAAGACGAATTCACAGTCCCCTGCCTTCCAACAGTCCGTTCGTTGAACCTTATATATTACCAGAGAACCCGGAAACCAGAATACTATATATAAGACACTGGAATATCATCCAAACACATGGAAACAGTGGAAACCGTGTCCAGGACTTATATAATTTTACCTTAAACGATATAACGTCCTCCACTTTTCCAGAGATGGTAGGCAATATTTTCACACAACAAACGTCGGCTTTCAGAATCAATGTCTCATTTGGTTTTATTTTGAGAAACGTCGAAACTAGCGAATTACGGTACTACCATCAGAGTCAAAACAACGCCCGTTTTTTTCGATGTTCCACATCTAATCAATAAATTTGTAGATTTGAAAATCATTCTTGATACTGATCATCATGTTCATCCACAAACGTAGCGGTTATGAAAAAAAGAACTTATTACAATGTTGCATGCTATGTTATTATAATATATGGAATACATTGAAAACAGGTATTTAACAGATATTTGTAATATTTTTTTAATTTTAGCTTATGCATATTATATTGTCTAAATAATGAGCGTACCCTATAAAGGTCATGTACACCAAACTTGATATCTACGTTTTTATTACTATCACTAGGTTGATGTAGAATTATTACATTTCCTCCATACGTCTGCTGGTGGACTATTAGTTCCCCAAGGTATCATCTACCCAGTAGTCAGTGTTACTATCACTAGGTTGATACCTCCGCTGGTGGACTATTAGTCTCCAGAGGTATCATCTACTCATTAGTCAGTGTTACTATCACTAGGTTGATACCTCTGCAGGTGGACTATTAGTCTCCGGAGGTATCATCTACCCAATAGTCAGTGTTACTTTCACTAGGTTGAGACCTCTACTGGTGGACTATTCGTTTCCGGAGGTATCATCTACCCAGTAGCCAGTGTTACTATCACTAGGTTGATACCTCTGCTGGTGGACTATTAGTCTCCGGAGGTATCATCTACCCAGTAGTCAGTGTTATTATCACTAGGTTGATACCTCTTCTGGTGGACTATTAGTCTCCGGGTTATCATCTACCCAGTAGTCAGTGTTACAATCACTAGGTTGATACCTCTGCAGGGGGAATAATAGTCTCCGGAGGTATCACCTACCAAGTAGTCAATGTTACTATCACTAGATTGATACCTCTGGAGGTGGACCATTAATCTCCGGAGGTATCATCTACCCAGTAGTCAGTGTTACTATCACTAGGTTCATACCTCTGCTGGTGGACTACTAGTCTCCGGAGGTATCATCTACCCAATAGCCAGTGTTGCTCTCACTAGGTTGATACCTCTGCTGGTGGACTATTAATTCCTCAAGGGATCATCTACCCAGTAGTCAGTGTTACTATCACTAGGTTGATACCTCTGCTGGTGGACTATTAATCTCCAGAGGTATCATTTACCCAGTAGCCAGTGTTACTATCACTAGGTTGATACCTCTGCTGGTGGACTATTAGTCTTCGGGTTATCATCTACCCAGTAGTCAGTGTTACTATCACTAGGTTGATACCTCTGCTGGTGGACTATTAATCTCCGGAGGTATCATCTACCCAGTAGTCAGTGTTATTATCACTAGGTTGGTACCTCTTCTGGTGGACTATTAGTCTCCGGGTTATCATCTACCCAGTAGTCAGTGTTACTATCACTAGGTTGATACCTCTGCAGGGGGAATATTAGTCTCCGGAGGTATCATCTAGCCAGTAGCCAGTGTTACTCTCACTAGGTTGATACCTCTACTGTGGACTATTAGTCTCCGGATGTATCATCTACCCAGTAGTCAGTGTTACTATCAGTAGGTTGATACCTCTGGAGGTGGACTATTAATCTCCGAAGGTATCATCTACCCAGTAGTCAGTGTTACTATCACAAGGTTGATACCTATACTGGTGCACTATTAGTCTCCGGAGGTATCATCTACCCAGTAGTCAGTGTTACTATCACTAGGTTGATACCTCTGCTGGTGGACTATTAATCTCCGGATGTATCATCTACCCAGTAGCCAGTGCTACTATAACTAGGTTGATACATCTGCTGGTAGACTATTAATCTCCGGAGGTATCATCTACCCAGTAGCCAGTGTTTCGACACTGACATGGTTTATTAGATATACTTATAATTGAAATTGCACAGTTACTAAATAATGTAATTATTACTAAGACTATTGTTCTCATCCCTCGGGCATATGTGACCATAGCCTGACTTGGCTATCCTGTTTATGCCCTTATTGTGTTCTTACTCCATAAGATGTTTTTTTTTTATTTGGTTTTCCAATCTTTTGAATTTGAGCGTACACAATGAAGATTATTGCAGAAACGCCTAGTGCGTATTGAATTTGATATCTACGTTTTAATTATTATAATGTAGGATGCTATATTGCAATATTATATGTAATAAATTGACATCCGGTAGTTAACAGGGGCTGTCGTGGTCGTTATCGTGTGGTAGCTAGATGTACAACTACCTGTGCAATCAGTGTATATCACCACTGACGTTGAGAGTTCGAACCCCGTTCATAGTAAGGTGTATTCGATACAACATTATGCGATAAAGTTTATCAGTGACCAGCGACAGGTCGGTCGTTTTCTCCGAGTACTCCACCAATAAAACTTACCGTGACGAAATGCATCAACTATTGTTGAATGTGGCGTTGAACACCATTAATCAAACTAGCAGATATCTTTGGTATTTTATTGAAAATATAAACACTGTGCTTTAACTAGAAAGACCACAACGAACTTTGCTGCTTTAATAGTTTTTTACAGATATTGACCACGTTAATGTTTATTTCCTTTTAGTAAATGGAGTCTGGGGTTCGTGGGGAGACTGGACTCAATGTACAAAGACGTGTGATGGAGGAACAAGGACACGATATAGAGCCTGTGATAATCCGTCACCTGTAAATGGCGGTTCTCCTTGCCCAGGATTGCATAATGAAACTGGTTCATGCTCTACTAACATCTCATGCCCAGGTATGTGTTAGAGTTATATGTGTAAACATTTACTCACTTTCCTCACGTAGTCGATTCAGCTTATGTATATAATGTAGACTCGACGTTCGTCTTATAGAATAATAAAATATATGCAAAAGAGTATTCAAAATTGGGAGTCTGTATAAGGTAATAAAACAAATACATTTGTAATATCAGGCCACGTTTATTTTGTGTGTACAACTTATGTAGCAACAGCAATATCATACTATATGCCGTCCATGTTTGTATGGTTCTATACGTTCGAAATGGATAACAGTGTCGACAAAAGTGCGGATGCTTTTCTGTCTTTAGGAAATATACGCCGACAGTAATGTCCACAAACGGCAAAATCGTGATAAACAGCAAATTTTCAATGTGGACGGCAACTTGTAAAGTTTATGATGATTGGGATAATAAAGACAATTAAATTCTGGTGATGTTTCAATTGTAATCGTTTTTCTTTCTTAACACTTATATTTCATTTTATATATTTAGTAAATGGAAACTGGGGTACATGGCAGGATTGGAATTCATGTTCAGCGACATGTGGTAGTGGATCAAGGTCACGATATCAGGAATGTAACAATCCAGAGCCTGCACATGGGGGTTCAAACTGTCAAGGAAATGACACAGAAATTGAATCGTGCTCTATGAAGGTGTGTCCAGGTAAATTTTAGAATAGTTTAATTCAGGGAATACATGATGTATGTGTGTACTGCGTTCTACTGAATTAAGTGTATGTGACAATGCAATCAATGATACCTTTGACAAGAAAGTGAAATTATAGTTTTTGTATCAGTTTGAATGTTAATTGTCTCATTAAAAGATTTCAAAACATAAATGAGCTCTTACAGGCATAGCAAACTCGGTAATAAATTTGATAGGAGATGATAAACTCAGTTCTAGATATTGATCTTTTGCAATGGATTAATGTGACGTAATCGAACTAGTAGATTGATAGAGGAATAATGAGAACACTAATATAAAGATAGGGAAAAAGTATATAATATAATGTATCCCATACTAAGTTTATATATAAGCCGAAATATGGTTTTCATAGTATATCTTTCTCATTTGTACCTGTTGTCCTTTGCGAAACAAGTTGTAGCTACATTCACTTTCTGTTTTGATGGGAAATATCAACAAGCGACCACTGGTGAGTTCAATGGTTGACATCATGCAAATAGATCAGATACTGCTCACGATAAACAACAATCAATCACTCAATCGTGTCTTTGTTTTTGTTTATGCTACATTTATGTTTAACTGCTTTAAAGAGTATAACTACATGAATCAAATATAACCATACTAGTATGTAATGTTTACCTTACTACTGAATGTCTTACAGAGGCACTGACTTCTTCACTTGATGCAGGTCCTATTGCTGGTGGTGTTTCTGCAGTTCTCTTGTTACTGGTTGTCATAGTAATTGTACTCGTATGTGTTAAAAGGTAAAATTGAAAATTTGATAAATGTTTTTTAATTCTCTCTAAGCTCCTTTTAAATCTCATGGCATTCTTGTAAAAAATATCATGCAAATATTGCAACACATTCAATGCCAATGCAAGTGGCATAACATTAATCTTTGCGTATTTAAAGAAATTAATAGAAATGATAGAAATACTTAACCTTGGGGGGAACTCGGGATAACAAATAGGTCCTGGTGACATCACTATCAGGTACAGCACAACTCCTCTGAATGGAGAGTATTTACTGCTAGTGACTTTAGAGGATTTAACGGAATGCCACGCTCAATGCTGGTAAAAGTTAATTTGGTTGATTAACCGATACAAGACAAAATCGGCCATTCAAATTCAGTAATTCTCCCTTAACCTGTAGCAATCCAGACTTTCGGTCATATATATGCTCATATCTTACCATCTGTTAACTTACATGTTTTACTTTTGTAAGAAATAATTTGTTTATCCTTTCAGTATTAAATATTACACACAACATGCACACATAATTGTATCTATTAAGCTATATTTCTGCTTTCTGTGTGTGTAACTGTTGCTTAGAAGGTATACGAATGCTTTGCATTGTGATATTACAATTTGTAATTGTTATTAGGAGAAGAGAAACACCTCATGTTAAAGAAACAACTGAAGAAATAAATAACAAATTATACAACAATGAAGAAGATGTAACGCTTCGAACAGGTATTATACCAGATCGTGAACCGTATGTCTTAGTAGATCATTGTAAGAGATATGCATGGTAAACACTTGACAATTTATACTTTGCTATACAGCAATATACATTTGTATGTCAAACGTTATGTTTCGTGTTTTCATTGACGGACTATGTTGTCCTTCACAATCCTTCATGATATAATAGCTTTTTATGGACAAATCAAACATAGAATTCCTCATGCAAATTCGAAATGTCACGTTCATTGCACAAAAGACAACCTGCAGCAGCCTCTACTTCGTATTGGTATGTTAGAACTGCTCGTTGATGGTCCCTTGTAAGGAACAAATTACTTTCCCTGTGTGTCATCACCCATTTCAATCTGCAGAAATCAGTACCTTTACCTTTAGGCCAATTCCGTGCTACATTTTTACTATATTATTTATTTCGTTTAAATTGTTCTCCTCATCGATATACTACTAGTTGAATTGCTGTTGGCTTGACATTGAATAGCAATCAATCTTTTAATAATAATTCTACGAAGCATTTACAGTCTTCGCGAAATTGATGTTAGTTGTTAATAATAAATTAGCATGTCTCCATGTAAGAACGATGTTCATGTTTGTGTCATTTTTTTTGCATACAACAAGGGTGTCATGCATGGATCATTCAAACAAATCGAGCAGATACTATTTGCTCTTTTCACTCAAATCAAGTCCTTAACAAATATGTGGCGGCTTAAAACCGATGTATTGGACTTCCAACACAGACACAAATATAAGCAAACAATGAAAGAAGGGTGACATCAGATGTTACGGAAGGGTAACCATGTGCTGTTCCATTCGTGACACCCGTCGTATTATGTTTAAGGTCCGATGAAAAGTCATGGCGGGGGATTTGCAAAAAGGGAGCATCTTCGTTGTCATCTAAGAATAAACATGATATATATACAACATAATTCTGATGACAAATAGTAGTGAAAATCTTGTATCATTCTTTTTTTTTGTGGGGTCCTTTGTTGTTCATCTTTTTAGCTTATTAGTTCTGTAATTTGACTTGTTTATCTTCGTTCTGTGTATTTTACTTATTGTTACCTTTGTCTGTTGTTTTCTCTAACATTTGGAATAATTTTTGTTTTCATCTGAAAATGTCAATTGAAAGATCCAGCTGTGGCATTTTTCAATGGAAACGTCCTTTCTAAGGAATCCTGATCGCTTAAATTTATATGTTACCTTATTATACGCTATTACGCATAACATTGAATTTATACCTGTATGGTCACGTTTAACGGATCATTATATTTTTTTCAGAAGGCAGAGAGGACCAAATGTACATCAACATCAGCATGCCTAATCGAACCTCTTCCACTGACACAGTTGATGATATAATACCAGCATCATCAAAAATAAACATGAGCCCAAATGAAACTATGACTTATCAAAACATAACATATATTTATTCTTGTGTTAACGTGGACGATTTGAAGGGATATATAGGAAGAAAACAAATAAACGAGGGATTGAAAGAAGAATATCAGGTAATTAGTGGTTAACAGTTAGATAATTTGCCGAATGAATAAACGCTTTCGAAAACAGACAGGACAATGACAAATAGACAAGGCAGAGACACAGGTAACATTGGACGCAAGACACAGAATGAAGACATAAAAAATAAAAAGAATAAAAGAATAAACAAGATGAGGAAGGATTCTAAAATCATCATATTAAATTCAATTGCAAAGTAGTGTACCATGCATCTTGCCTTTAGCAAACGTTGAATTTATTTTCCATCAACTGTAGTTATTAAATATCAGAAAATGGTGTTATCAATCTTAACATTTGGGATTAATGATACTAGGTAAAAGCTGTATTCCTAGTACATTGTTTACAGGATTAATGATACTAGGTAAAAGCTGTATTCCTTGTAAATTGTTTACAGGATTAATGTTTCGATGTAAAAGCTGTATTCCTAGTAAATTGTTTACAGGATTAATGATACCAGGTAAAAGCTGTATTCCTAGTAAACTGTTTACAGGATTAATGATACTAGGTAAAAGCTGTATTCATAGTAAATTGTTTACAGGATTAATGATACTAGGTAAAAGCTGTATTCCTAGTAAATTGTTTACAGGAATAATGATACTAGGTAAAAGCTGTATTCCTAGTAAATTGTTTACATGATTAATGATACTAGGTAAAAGCTGTATTCCTTGTAAATTGTTTACAGGATTAATGATACTAGGTAAAAGCTGTATTCCTAGTAAATTGTTTACATGATTAATGATACTAGGTAAAAGCTGTATTCCTAGTAAATTGTTTACAGGATTAATGATACTAGGTAAAAGCTGTATTCCTAGTAAATTGTTTACAGGATTAATGATACCAGGTAAAAGCTGTATTCCTAGTAAATTGTTTACATGATTAATGATACTAGATAAAAGCTGTATTCCTAGTAAATTGTTTACATGATTAATGATACTAGGTAAAAGCTGTATTCCTAGTAAATTGTTTACCGGATTAATGATACTAGGTAAAAGCTGTATTCCTAGTAAATTGTTTACAGGATTAATGATACTAGGTAAAAGCTGTATTCCTAGTAAATTATTCACAGGATTAATGATATTAGGTAAAAGCTGTATTCCTAGTAAATTGTTTACCGGATTAATGATACCAGGTAAAAGCTGTATTCCTAGTAAATTGTTTACATGATTAATGATACTAGGTAAAAGCTGTATTCCTAATAAATTGTTTACATGATTAATGATACTAGGTAAAAGCTGTATTCCTAGTAAATTGTTCACAGGCTTAATGATACCAGGTAAAAGCTGTATTCCTAGTAAATTGGTTACAGGATTAATGATACTAGGTAAAAGCTGTATTCCTAGTAAATTGTTTACAGGATTAATGATACTAGGTAAAAGCTGTATTCCTAATAAATTGTTTACAGGATTAATGATACTAGTTAAAAGCTGTATTCCTAGTAAATTGTTTACAGCAAATTTAAGTGTAATAACATCATTATTTGTGCTAAAAAATAGTAAAGAAAAAAACATTTTTGTACAAAGAACATAATGCTATTATAAAGCAGCAACAATATCTGCAGAAAACAGTCAAATCATCATGCACATACCTCGCCGGTGGTCAAATGAAAATCGACAAAATCTATATAAAGGTGTAATTATACAGTCAATTGCTAAATAAAGTAATCTTATCAGGTATATAAGTGTATGTTCGGTATATTATCTCTGTAGATATTATGTATATATATAAAAATAAGGGCTTTACTAATAAAGTTATTACATAGTATGTAGGCACGATAACATTCACTTTAAACATATGTTATTGTTCATAATGACAAAAGGATCAGACACAAGTTACACAATTTAGACAGTATTCTCCCATTACATAAAGTGGAGGGGATTGTGGGGTTTAATGCCAACAATATTTCAGTTATATCGTGGCGTTCAGTTGTATTGGTGGACGAAACCGAAGTACCAGGAGAAAAATACCAACCTGTCGCAAGTCACTGGTAAACTTTTCACATAATGTTGTATCGAGTACACTCCGATTGAATGGCATTCAAACCCACAATGTTAGTGGTGATAGTCACTGATTGCATAAGTAGTTGTAAATCAAACTACCATACGATCACGACCACGACTGTCCCTTTCCAATACATATATTATAACATACACAATTGAACATTATAATATGGAATAACACAAATTTATAGTAAACATTTATAGTAAATGAAAGCATGAAGAACAAATATATTTAAAAAACAATTAAGCTCGACTGTATGGTCAATTCATTAATAATCTATTGATGCATAATCGAACAGACCCAAATGCGTACTACGTGGCAATGGGGATATTAAATTAGCAAACACCGTATACAATAGAAACTGTGACGACTACATACATGGTTATATATCTTGATTATATATATATATATATATATATATATATATATATATATATTTAGAGTATGCAATATGGAGCTCAGCATCCAACAACAAAAACACAACTCAAGGAAAACGTCGTGAAGAATAGATATAGAACTACTTTACCATGTAAGTATTACGATTGTTACTTTTTAATGGTATAAATAATAAAATAATAATTTGGGAAATGTGTGTATCCTGATAGCTGATTGTCTCAGTTGAGTTTCAGTGCTGATTTTGGCCATTTGTTATTTCTTACGTCTTCAATGTTTTGTTATGTCGGTGTCGAGTTGAGTAATTCATATACTTTAATAAGCTTGTGTTGTTATGTTAGTTCCGTATTGTGATGTCCGTTACGATTTCCGCATAAACAATGTTCGATGCGTCTCTACCTCCAGTTGTTTGTAGGAGGACTCTCGTCTTACTTGTGCTGTTTGGTTAATTGCGCATAGTGGTGTCCTATAACTAGACGAATGCCATGGCAGGTGTCTTATAAGAAGCAAGAACTGCTTACCTTTCGTGAGCACCTGGGATCACCCCCGATTTTTGGTGGAGTCCGTGTTGTTCATCTTTTATGTTGTCTCTGCTGGGTTTTGTTTGTCTTCATCCTTTGTCTTGTGTAGGCAATGTTGCCAATACCTCTGGATTGTCCATTCTCGATTGCCCCTTTGGTTTTCTCTAAAGTTTATTTAGTATTGATATGCTTAATGTTAATATGAAAATAAGCTTAAAGTGTAATTAAAATAAACAGAGTGTTTAAGAAAATCTACCATATATATGTTTAAGTATGTTTAAACATTAAGTTAAATAATAAAAGAAGGCACTATTTTCTTTAAACAGATGATCATTCAAGGGTAATTCTAGAAACAGATCATGGATCAGCAACGTCTGACTATATCAATGCAAATTACATTGACGTGAGTATGACTGGTGTTAAAAGTTTGTCGTGAAAGTGTTTTTTTTTCCTTTTCGCTGTCAGGAGAAAATATTCAATAAAGCAAAAAAGACAAACTGGTATATGTGATGTCTTTTATATTGGAAAAGGTGTTACTGAAAATAGATGTGTAATACAAAGTTTCCAATTATAAATAAGTTAATTTGAATCTGATTAGCTAATCTGCCTGGAACAACATTGGTAATACAGGATAACCTCAGTTTGAATTGTGACGAAACCATCGTATGCATTCGCTACAGACAAATTCAAATAGTCCAATGAAATAATCGCTATTTAAATCGAGGATTCATCTTTTTTTTTGTAAAAATTAAAGTATAAAGAAATATTGGAAATTTTTGAACATATTATACTTTGGATTATATTCACAAACCGCTTACTCGTTTATTAAGCGTAAATTGGGCCAAACCAGGTTATATAGTATAACTTGTTCAAAAATTGAAAATGTTCCTTTGATAATTAAAGCTGGGAATTATAATTATTAATGTAAACATACATTTCCTATGTATAAAACTGTAATAATGAGAACGATATTATCAGATAACTTGATTTTCCTTTCAGGGTTTTGAAAAAGACAAATGTTACATCGCATCTCAAGGTAATTATACACTGTTAGTGGAAGAATATCATGTGCTCTAGATACCATATGTTTTGTGAATATATATATCTAAGTATAAAGTTCACCACTGACATTTTTTACTATTATCTCTCTTCTAATTCACAGATTGACTTTTCTTAGAAACGAAATGGATAAAAGCGTAGATATCGAATTTATTGCGCACGACGCGTACGCTCATGGTCAAAAGATTGGAAAGCAAACAGTTTTAATATCTGTGGGAGCAAGTAAACTAATGGGACTAAACATGACACCAACAATCGGCTAAGGGCATCTATGTCTGAGGGAGAAGAACCTTATCTTTATTAATGATTAGCAACTGTCAACTTCAATAATAGATATATTTAATAACCCATGCCAGTGCTGAAACACCGACCACTGTGCCGATGATACCTTCGGGGACTAATAGTCCGCCAGCAGAGGTATCGAACCATGATATATCAATAACGCTTCTGTTCACATTGTAGTAGCTACAAGTTTTTTAAATGATATCTTCATATACATTATTATCATTCTATCATAAAATGTCGGAATAATTCGAATAATGGAAAACGGAAGACTATATATATTACATTAGGCAGCATTTGTACTGCTGCTTCTAAAAGCAAAAAAAGACTACAAAAATGAATAATGTGTTAATTCATATATAATTGAAATAGATCACTTATTAATTGACTAACCATTTGACTTCTGTCAGGGTCCGTCGTGGTTGGGATTGTATGGTGGTTGGATCTAAAACTACCTGTGCAATCGGTGCCTATCACCACTAAAGTTGTGAGTTTGAATCCCGCTCAGGCGAGGTGTACTCGATAACCCATTATGTAATAAAGAAGTTTGTTTGTGAGAGGTCGGTGGTTTTCACCAGGTCCTCTGGTTTCCATCACTCAATAAACGCTGACCGCCACAATATAGCTGAGATATTGTTGAAAGTGGCGTTAAACACCTTATAACCCTAATCCTAGCCCTGTATTGAATTGTATTACATTATAATATTTTACAGGTCCGATAAAGATTACTAGTTCAGACCATTGGAGAATGATTTGGCAGAAGAACGTAAAGAAGATTGTTATGTTGACAAATCTAGAAGAATCAGGAAAGGTTATTAATTTATACCTTTTTAGTTCAATTTTTATATTTTCTTTACAATTTTGTTTGCCTTTCTGTGGCCGTCTTGGTCGTAATCGTAAGGTAGTTGGATATACAACTACATAGGCAATCAGTACCTATTACCACTGAAGTTGTGAGTTCGAATCCCGCTCATGGCGGAGTGTACTCAATACAACAGTATGTGCTCTGATTCAACCCACCCATTCTTTGGAAATGCCTGTACCAAGTCAGGGCCATTGCGGTTTTCCCAGTTTTCCGGTTGTTAACTGATTTTATTTGTTTGTTGACATATGAGTTTTGCCTTTCCCTTTAGAAGATTGCTAGGTGTACGGTAATTGTATTATTACCCTTATTTGCGACGGGTCAGTGGTTTTCTCTGGGTACTCCGGTTTCCTTCCACCAATAAAGCTGACCGCCACGATATAACTGAGATATTGTGGAAATTGACGTTAAACACCATAGCCCAACCTTGTTTTCCTTTTGTGTGTAAAAAGTCAAATGTTTATGACTTTTTTCTAATCGATTATGCTCTTTATAGGTGTATGCTTTGTTTTAAATATCTAAACAAGAATAAATGGTTAGTGATATTGTTGCATATTAATCGATACTAAATATTAATTATGTTTAGATATCTAATTTGAATCACTGGATCGATATCTCTGCTGGTGGACTATTAGTCCAAGAAGGTATGATCCACCCAATAGTCAATGTTTCCCCACATACATTGTTTATCAGATATTTATATATTACTGAAATTTACAATTTCTAAAAATAATGTAATTATTATTAAAACTAAGGTTCCCTTTAGGGCTTTGCAATTGTTTTTACTTTGAGTGTACCTGATGACGATTATTCCAGAAAACATCCTGCGCACTAAATGTGATATCTACGTTATTATTCGATATTTTATTGTTTCATTGGGTTAGTGTAAGGGTTATGGTGTTTAACGCCAATTCGGCATTATACCTCACAACGTTAGTGCTGATAGACACTGATTACATACATAGTTTGTAAATCCAACTATTTTACGATCGCGACCACGACGGCCCTCTTATGGCTTTATTCCACTCTGTATGCAGTAAATATATTAAATACATGATGATCCTGACAAAGATTATGTCTGCAGTAAAAAAGGGAAAACAGAAATATTGTGAAACTGTTTACTCGCATAGTGGCATAAATCACATGTGGATTTTGAAAAACTCTAAAGATCTTTTGATTTTTCAAACCTGTATACCGCCCAACCGCATGACAAATTAAAAACCCGCTTAAAAGAAACCATTCACAAAGCTTTCAGTCATAGAAACTATGGCTCAAAACTTGTTGTATTAAGCTACAATTCCACATATTTGTTCAAACACAATTCAAAAATGTAAAGCATGCTACTCCGAGGAACAAGTGATCAGTATGCTGGAGTTCCTCATCGATAACATATTTGTTTCCTTTGGAGGGCGCTGTTTCAGCAGGTCGTCGGCATACCAATGGGTACAAATTGTGCCCCTCTTCTAGCCGATTTATTTTTATACTCATATGAGTCGGAGTTTCTTCAAAATCGTGTAAAAGATTAGAAAATTCATGAAGCTATATCCTTTAATTTCACATACAGGTATATTGATGACGTTTTATCTATCAATAATACTAGATTTGCAGAATTTCTTCCATTGATATATCCTCCAGAACTGGAAGTTAAAGAGACCACAGATACAGCTTCGTCCGCATCATTTATGGACTTATACCTCGAATTTGACGACAATGATCAACTCAGTACTAAAATTTATGATAAACGGGATGACTTCAAATTTAAAATCATAAATTTTCCAAATATGTGCAGCAATATACCAGCTTCTCCTGCAAAATTTGTTTACATCTCGCAATTGATTCGCTATACAAGGGGCAGTAGCAATTATTCTGATTTCTTGAAACGTTATCTAATCTGAGAAACAGGCTACTGAACCAGGGCTATAACAAGATTCGCCTTATCTCTTATAAAGTTTATATTCCGATACCAAGATCTTGTCGACAAATATTCTGTCTCTGCAGAGACGATAATAAACGATGGATTTTCATAAAGTAAATGTGAAAATGTATAAAGATAAGGACTAAGTAATCGTGGTTAAGACATGACGTCATTTAACATCTCATTTGAAATCAAATTGTGTAAGAAGACTACCGTTTATTTAAACCGTTCTGCAGACGACAATAAACGATGGATTTTCATAAAGTACTGCGTTGACAACTATTATACCTAATTTGTCCCAGTATTGTTAAAAATGCTGCAATAGTGGCAACGGAACCTTTAAACCGTAATGGAAGCCGGAGGTTTGGCGTCATAAAATCTGATTCAACCCAACAATTCTTTGGAAATGCCTGTACCAAGTCAGGGTCATTGCAGTTTTTCCCAGTTTTCCGTTGTTGATTGATTTTGTCTGTTTGTTGACATATGAGGTTTGCCTTTCCCTTTGGAAGATTACTCGGTGTTAGGTAATTTTGTTATTACCCTTATTTGTAGGTATTTTTACTTTTTAAGTTTTATATCTATTTAGGCTAAATGTGATAGATACTGGCCAGTTGGTGGTAAACAAATGACATATGGAAATCTGGTCCTGACACTAGTGACAGAAAAAGAAAGAGCAGCTTATGTAACAAGGGAAATATCTGTTATGAACAAAAAGGTTGGATTTGTATTACATAATTGTTTTTTTCTAATTCTGTATTTGATCAAAAACAAAACAAACGAAGATCCCCTTACTTAATCTTCATGAACCAAAGCTTCAACAAATGAGGGTTATTTCCACTCCCGAATCTGAAATCAGCATAGAAATATGTAAAAATTATCCGTGTTTATTGCGATTTTGCTTTGGGGTTTTTTTTTGGGGGGGGGGGGTTTGGTTGGTTTTTTTTTTCCGTAGGTTATTTGCATTTGAAACCAACACGATAAACATGGTCATATGTACCCTGTATTTTGATCTAAAAAGGGGACATTTCTAGTCGATCTTCTGAATTAGTTATTACGTGTCTAACAATATTTCACTTATATCCCTCCAGTCAGTTTATTTGTAGGGAAAACCGTAGTACTTGGGTAGTAACCACTCGGCTGCCACAGGTCACTGGCAAGGCTATTGTCCACACAACTGAATCTAGTATATTCCACCACGGGCGAAAATCAAACTCCGAAGTGGTATTATAGGTAGGTGTACATCTAACAACCTACCATACAAATAATGTTCTGTTGATTAGCCGAATTTTGGAAGACCCATTAACCGTTATATTAATGTAAATGTGTATTTTGGTTAATCTATGTCACATATAAAACAAAAGCTGTACAAAATGACATACAAAGATTGCTAGCATGTATACGCCCTGCCATCTTCTTTTCCACAGTGTTCCTTATATCCTTATATCAATTCACAACGAGAACACATGTACTTAGTAAATGTATATGCAATTATTACAATATGATTATTTGCACTTAATCTACCACAATCTAGACAAAAAAGAAGAGAGTTGTAACCCAGCACCACTTTACAGCTTGGCCAGATCATGGAACACCAGATCCACTGTATCTAGTACTATTTCACAGACATGTCACGACAGACCATAATCCAACGGAAAGTAGTCCACTTCTGGTTCACTGCAGGTAAGCATGTAATATATAAATTCAAATTACATCGATACCCAATATGTTTTTTATTATGCCATACAAAATTCAATTTGATTACTCATAGAAGCCTATTGTATCCCGTTCTTTTGATCGTAATGAATCATGTCTGTTGTGTTCCATGGAATAGCGAGTCGCGCAATATTAAAGTATGTCCAAGTCATTACTGTATGCTTTGGATGCCACAAATTTTCCTGACGTGTGGTGAATTGTGTATAAGGGTAATAACAAAATTTCCGAACTCCGAACAATCTTACAAAGGGAAAGGCAAAACTCATAAGTATATAAACAGACAAAATCAATCAACAACCGGAAAACAGTGAAAACTGTAATGACCCTGACTTGGCACAGGCATTTCTAAAGGAATGGTGGGTTGAATCAGATTTTAATTATATTTAAGGTAATTGGTAAGAAAATCACATGTCAAATTCAGAAAAAAACAATTTGTTTTCGCCCAAATTGATAATCAACATTTTAAATGTTAATACATTGGGTTATACATTAATTGTACAACTGTAGCTCAATCTTTAGTTTTCTGTGTAGTGTTTTGTAGATCGTTGTTTATCTTTTTTCTCTTTTAACTCTTGTGTTTTCTGTCTTCCTATTTACAGATTCTGATCACCCTTTTTCGAATCTTCAAAGTCTTCTTCCTATTAAGCTATTTGCAATATTTGAGTTATTGATATCAGTGATGATAGAAATTAAACGAATGAGTTCGTTGTGAAAAATGTAGGTCAACAATTTCAACAATACCAACAAAACTAACAACTACCTCTCACCACAAATCATTGATCACAAAAAGACCTCGGCATGAGCTGATGGAAATGTATATCCTTGTATAGAACCGACCGACCCGAACACAGGTTAATTTGATCCAAAATCTCCACCTCCTTATGAATAGATATCCAACGACAATATAGATATAAAGAAACAATTATTATAAAATCTGCACTTATTCACTTCCACACTCAAACAGACCACAGAATATAGCAGGAAAAGAACGACATCATCAACATCATCAGTACAATAGCAGAGTCATTGAATGTTCCATGCTTAAAATATTGTAATATTTTGCACTGATTCGCTTCCACTCAAAGCGACCACACAATATAAAAAGCGTTGAATTACATTATAAACATCATCAGTACAATAGCAGAGTCATTGAATGTTCGTGCACTTAGCATAGTATGTATATATTACAGTGCTGGCATTGGTAGAACCGGAACATACATTGCACTAGATGCTTTGTTGGAAGAAGGACGTACCACTGGCTATGTTAATATTGCTAAGTTTGTGATGAAAATGAGATACAGTCGTATGAATATGATCCAGACTCCTGTAAGTAAAACATTATATTTGTCGAACGTGTCATACGAATATATTAATGTTACTTCGTCTGTTTCAAATTACGCTGGGGGCAGTTGTGATCGTATGATAGTTGGATTTACAACTACCTATGTAATCAGTGTCTATCACCACTAACGTTGTGAGTTCCAATCCCGCTCAGGCGATGTGTACTCGATACAACATTGTGTGATAAAGTTTATCAGTGACTTGTGACAGGTGGGTGATTTTCTCCGGGTTCTACGTTTTCCTCCACCAAGAAAACTGACCGCCACGATATAACTGAAGTATTGTTGCAAGTGGCATTACACACCATAACCTAACTGCACCTCAAATTACGCCGAATATTAAAATAAGTCATGGAGTTTGTGTAATGCATCAACATATATTTTTACAGCACCAATACGTCTGTCTACATTACGCTTTACTTGAAGCGTTTACCATGATGGACACCAGTATACGGAAAGAGAAGTTCAATGAAGTGTGGAGGGATATCCAGTCAGACAAACGTCCCATTAATCAGCAAAGGATTAACGAAGAATTTAAGGTACGGAGTCTAATGAGCAGTAAATAACTTATCATACGGTTTGTAACTAGAGTAAATCGGCGGGTGCCACTAGTCGAGCAGGAACTGCTTATCCTTCCAGAGCACCTGTGTTCTCCCCTGGTGTTAAGTTGGGCTCGTGTTACTCGATCTATAGTTTACAGTGTATTGATTTGTAGATCGTTGTTTGTCCTTTTGCGCTTTTTTTGCCCATTGTGTTGACTGGCCTTCTTTGATTTACGGATTCACCACCCTTGTTGTCTTCAAACTCTTCGTAAACGTTGTTGGAAATGCTCAAAAATTAGATATTTCACTTACCATGATGCATATTCAAATGTTAATTTATCCAGAAGTCGTTTTTCACGATAGTTATACTGTTTTAGTATACAAGATTATAATGTTATTTATGTTACAATATATTTCTCACTTAATCAATAGACGTTAGAGATTAGCGAAGGGACAATCAAAAAAGGACAATCCAGAGAAACTGGCAACACCGGATACACAAGACACAGGACGAAAATAAAAGTTAGAGAATACCGAAGGGTCAATCAAAAAAGGACAATCCAGAGAAACTGGCAACAGAACGAAAATAAACGTTAGCGAAAACTGAAGAGGCAATCAAAAAGGACAATCCAGAGAAAATGGCAACACCGGGTACACAAGACACAGAACGAAAAGAAACGTTAGAGTATACCGAAGGCGCAATCAAAAAAGGACAATCCAGAGCAACTAGCAACATAGAGTAGACACGACGAAGACAAACAAAACAAACACACAAAACACTATGTGTCGGACACCACTATGCGCAAACACACATAAATAACGTAAATAAGACACAAGCCCTCCTAACATCTCATATTTTATGCAATCATTTTTAGATGTTGGAAGCCAAGAAATCTGAGCACGAATCGCCGGAATATATGGCAGCCATGAGCACCGAAAACATCAATAAAAACAGAGATCGAAATAGTGTTGTCAGTTAGTATTATTAGATGAATAGGAAGTGTTGTATTGTTCACATTGGTCTGTGAATAATGCATTTTATGTGCAAAATGCGCTGTGATGTATCTGGTAAATAGCTTTACTTTTAGGTACCAGTCGAGCATTACTCGTGGCATGCTGTGTGAACATACTCTTCATTAGTAAAAGGGTATATTTCATTGTAGATAATGTTGTTATATGATACACTACAATGGTCTAACATCTGGGATAAGCAAATGTAAATTGCAATTATATCCCATATACAATGTATGTTTACAAAATACAGGATTTAAATATCTACTGGCATTTCATAGTTATACATTACAGATATGTTCTTTAGAATTTGACATTCTGTCCACAAATAGAGAGAGAAAACAAAAATGGAGAAAAATGTGGAATTGTTTCCTCCTGTCTTCTTGAATTGTTATACCATTGTATTTTGGATTATGAGAATAAAGATTATATATATAAATGAGCCATTCACGAGGTTCATTTAAATATAAAATCACTACTACAAGACTACACCACGACATAAGATGACCGAGGAGATTAGGGTTATGGTGTTTAACGCCACTTTCAACAATATTTCAGTTATATCGTGGCGGTCAGTTTTATTGTTGGAGGAAACCGGAGTACCCAAAGAAAACCAACGACCCGCCGTAAGTCACTGACACATTTTATTACATAATGTTGTATCGTCTTAGTGGTATTCGAAATTACAACGTTAGTAGTGATATTCACTGATTGCATAGGTAGTTGTAAATCCAACTACCATGCGGTCACGACCACCACGGATAATATAAATATGCATAACAAAAAGACAGTCCAGTACACAACTGTATGGTTTTTCGACATGTTTCGCAGGTTGATTACACGCTGATTAATTTAAGTGGACACCTTCGTAAAAATAACAATCACATCGATTTACGTTTTCGTATTGCCAACTTTTCTTTACAGTGGACAGTACAAGGCTGTACCTTACAACGTTTGAGAAAGGAAGATCAAACTTTATTAATGCAGTTCAGGTTCCTGTATGTAAATTATTTCTATATCTGTTTTATATATTGTATATTTTCATTTATTTAGTATATTCATCAATGCTATGTTTGTCCTTGAATCTTGATTAAATATATGACTTAAAGTAGACCACACCAGTGGTGTAATGGTCAGCATGATCGCCTCGTGTTCTTGAATTGTGCGTTGTAGGTCATGAGTTCGAGTCCTGGTCGGGTATGACCAAAAACTATAAAAATGGTATTTGTTGCTTCAAACACCTGGCATTAAGGAGCAAAGACGGGTTGGCTCGGAATCAGAATAATTTGTCCGAGTGAAGCGACATGTCTACCAATGGACTATTGTTTCGGTGATCTAGCACTATAAAATCTCAACGCAGCATGTTGTTCTAGTACAAAGCGGGCTTCATCATCATAGTTGAAAAGATATTTCCATTCATTATACTTTATGCAAATTACTTTTGCTAATCCATTAAATTCATTGGTTAGAGCCATGTGGTATATTTCAATAGTTTTAGTAAGCACCGCCTTTCTTAGCAACGGGAGGCATTGTACGCATAGCAACGACAATACCACCTTCTCAAACCGAAGTTTGCCGAACACCGAAATATACCACCTGTTCAGTGGCGTAGCTTCCATTAAGGTAACCGAGGCAACTGCCTCGGTAAAAAAAATAACTGCATAAATAAATAAAAAAATAATGTAAATTGCTCTAATAACATCTTTATTACTTAATAAGTATAACAATGTAAGGTTGTGGTTGACCAGTAATCAATGAATCCTGTTAAAAAGATAGGAATTGGCACAGGGGTAGTTTTAACTTGTGAAGAAAAAATATATTCAATAAACATGAGACTACCAAAATGGTTTATCATTATCTTTTTATGTTGCATTGAATAACTCGGCACTCCTTTAAGATACTTCTTTTCAGTGGTAATGGAATCAATACAATGCAAATTTTATTCAAATAGGCCATGACTTCTTGTTTTAAAAAGAAGAAAAAAGTGTTTTCCTTGCTTAAAATGACGGTGGTTTCTGGGGGAGGTGTTTCTGGGGGGAAGGGAGAGACCCCGTAGCTCTGTAATATTTGACCCCAAGCTACGCCCGTGCTGTTCCGACCTAATTTTACCGATTATTAAAATGCTGAAATATACTTGTATTTATTAATGATATACCGATATTATTTGTTTAGGAATGAAAATAGGCATGCGTACAATAAAAAAAAACATTTTGAGGGTGTTGTGTAGTTTAACACACTCAGAAAACAAACATTACCCTCGATTTATCTCGGGTGATATTTTTTTCTTCGTGTGGTAATCTACCATAACACCCTCAACAAAAGGCTGCATGTTTATAACATCATTTTAAGACTTTCAACGTTTTGTGTTCATGTTTCTGGTGATACTGAGAGATGAATGAGAACAAACTGAGAATAGCTTTGAAAAGTTTTAGCATAAATAAATCATTCCAGCTATATTTTGTACTGTAAAGGAGATGGTTGTGTAACTTAGTCGCGATAATTTTGATAAATGGTGGAACTTTTTGAAAGAATGAATATCAAGTTCGGTATTAGAGATTTTCTCTTTCACCGTTTCCTTTGAATATTGAACCACTGGTATTTTAATGGGTTCCGCGCATTATTGGTATGACGGTTTTGCAGTTTAAATTAGCAAATTATTGTTTTCATATGTTTCACATATATTGATAAGAACCCCGTGAATTTTTCGTGATTATTTATTAAGGGAGTACCATACACTACAGAGAGATAACTCTTTAAAATCAGTTGAACATTTTCATCATATGATGTTCGGATTTCGGTAAATTTGTTATTACCCTTTTTTTTAGAGAATATCGAAGGGGCAATTAATCAAAAATGAACATTTCAGAGAAACTGGCAACCAGACGAAGACCAAAAAAAAACAAAAAACAAAGCAGGACACTATGCACAAACAAACATAAATAACACAAATAAGACATGAACCCTCCTACAAACAACTGGAGGTAACGAAGAACCGAACATCGATATTATTCTGTCAGTTGGATAGCTAGAATACAATGTATCTGGAGTTTATTTAATGTTATAATTATTCAAACTATTTCAGTCATACACAACATTTGTGGGATATCTTGCAACACAGTTACCACTGCCTGATACTAAAGTGGATCTATGGACCATGATTAGAGATCACAGCTCTTCAACGATTGTCTTAATCCTGAATGATCAAAAAGAGGTACACAATAACATGAAATTAAAATAACAAACATGTACACTGAAATTTTTGTGAAGATTTCCGATTTTTGAACAGAATGTTTTGATAATATAGGGATTGGTTTATAAACAATTAACCAATATTTCAGTATATGATTGCGCTCAGTTTCATTGGTTAAGCACAGTGAGAAAACTACCTACTTTTCGAATGTAACTCACACAGTTTTTATCGAGTACACTTCGCCATCTGAAGGAACTTAACTTTCTCTACTTTACGGATAATTGTCAGTGATTGCATAGGTAGATGTAAATCCAACAAACATACTATACTTTTGAAACATTTTGCCAATATCCAGAAACATTTGAAGAAACCAAAAATGTAATTCGAAGCCGCAAGTCGAGGAGGTACATACAATACATTGGCCAAAAGAAAAAGACCAAGCGAACCCCACAAAATTTACTAATTATATTTTATTCATGTAAATTAATTGATACATTAAGAAGCATTGAGAATAGTTTGAAGATACCAAAGGGGTAATTAGAATCCGTAAATCGAAGAAGGACAGACAACGCAATGGACAAAAGGAAAAAAGGCAAAAGGACAAACAACGATCTCCAAAACATACACATAAAACTAAAGATTGAGTTTATACTTTGATTGTATCGAAATATGAATTTTGTAATGCTATATGATAAACGTATTTAGTAGGTTTCGCTTTATATTGATATATATATGTATATATGTATATATACTTTAATCTTGCAAGGCTGATCTGGTTTATACAGCAACGACAGATTCCTTTACTTGTGGTCAATTTACCATGAAAATTACAAAACGAGACCAAGGAGAACTGGACATTACAGAGGCAACACTGATTATGTCAAAGAAGGTGAACTATAAAGTATAAACTTCTATGAAATATTAAAAAGGATATATTTCTAAGGATTTTTATGAAATATATTTACTAACAAATGCACCATTTCATGTTTTATTTTTATAAAATAATGTTTGGATGGTGTTTGTAGATGACGACAATAACAATCACGTGAAATTCTCTCGGACAGTAGAAAATTTTGATTTAATGACAGTCGTCTCCTATCATTCAACGAATGTTTAAAGTAGAATGATGATTTGCTAGCAATCAATGAATTCTGGGTTTTTTTCTTTATATCAGTCACTCAGTTTGCAAAATCTACATCATATGTTTTAATCCTCGTTTCATTGGGAGATACCCTAATTTCATGATATAATAATCAATGCATTGAGAGATACCATAACCTATATTGTAATTATCAGTTCACTGGAGGATAATCATATGTGTGTTGCAATGGTGAAATCATAAGGAAATACACTAATTTCATTGGAATCAAAAGACATGATTCAAATTTTTTCATTTGACATTTGCTGAAATATTTCTTTTCTTTGAAATACATTTCAGGACGATAAACCAAAAGAAATAACTATATACCAAACCGTATGTGAAAACATGCCAGATCCTAAAGTTTTGTGTAGACTGGTAGATTTAATATCTACAAGAATCAGTATGTCTCCTGATCCAGTTACTGTTGTCAGCAGGTAGGTAGATACACATAATACCTCTACTTATTTTGTATGAACATTTGACGATTAGGTTACATGTATATAAACACATCAATACACAGAAAAGTCCAACGTTTGATTCTAATGTACATTTTTGAGTCTTGTTTCTGGGCTTTAGTATACAACAAAAATTCGTCATGACATCATAAATCAGATTCTTAACATAATCACGTAATGGAGTATTATATTGTCATATGAAAGGAAACCATTTGAAATAGGCATGAAAAGTGATATTCCCGAATGAAACGTCCAGTGTTGTAGTTATTACGAAAATCTAGGAATAAGGTGATATGATCATTGATATCAATTGCATAACAACAACTGGATTTTCGTACCTCAATTACACGTTACCGGTGACTGACATAATAAAACCCAAATCAAAATAGCGCTTTGTCTACGGTATCGCATCAGCTTCAAGTTATGAGGAGGTTCCAGTTTACCAATTCGAGCACCAGATCCTACAGACGGTTTTTATATGTGTTGGAGTTGTCAGATCATTTGTTGTTTTTCTTTTGTACCCCTCTAATTTTCCCCAGAATTATATGTTAACGGCTCTCACAACTCATGAGTTTTGGCCCCAAACCAGCATGTACAAAGCATGCAAAATCGCTACTCTGATTGGCTTGTCATCACACGTGAATTACTAGAATCCAACCCTGACACATACCACGGTAGGAAAATGATATAGCTCTAGTATTATATGGAAATCTACTATTATACTGTCTCCATTAGATTCATATTAACAAGTTTGCTTATGCCTTCATCAGTAATGGTGCAAAGAATTGTGGGTTGTTCTGTACATTTACCAATGCAGTATCCAGTATGAAGATCGACGAGACAGCAGATATCTTCCAGCTTGTACGGCTTCTGCAGTTAAGACGTCCTGAGTTGTTTGCAGACTTTGTAAGTACAAAAGTATGAATCTATATTTAACATGGTGCTATGATTTGCTATTACACTAATGATAGTTCTCTTATCATTTTTGGTATCCAGTTAATTTAAATACGCCTTTCTTGTATACGATTTTGTACTAATTTGAAGAAATTGAAAATAAGGAATTGCCTACTATCTGTGTCTATTTCTATTCTTTCATTCTTAGCCATTTTATTGAAACAACGTTGAAATGACGATGGTCCACAATTCTGCCAATAGAAACAAAACAAACAGCGACATTTCACCTTAAATCAATGAACACAAGAAAATCCACCTCTGCCAGGTCCTGGTTTGAGACAGACACAAAAATGTGGCGGGTTCCAACCTGAATATATTTTACCTTTTCACCTTTAAGAATCCTCTCTGTTACAGATGACCAAAGATGTATCCAGACACGCGTCGTGCACACTAAACTTGATATATACGTTTCTATTCTGAATGTTGGAAAATTACTGTCCGTTGACATGGTTCATCGTTCGATCTTATACAAGAGTAACACGACGGATGCCACAAGTGGCGCAAGAATATTTATGCTTTCTGTCAAACATATGTTATTGAATATTTTGATACAATGGAAATTTGCTACATTGGCTAAACTTTTTAAATTTAAAACTATGTTTGTTTTTACTACAGGAGGAATATCGCCTTTGTTATGAAGCTTTGAATATCTACATAGAATCTACAAATGTGTATGCCAACTTCTAACTCAGTACCAACGATATATGTAATGAAATAACAGATAAATGATAGACTTTACTTGCTCACTTTTTCTGGAGACGATTGCACTCTTTTTGCAAAATGGAAACTCCCTTCCAATCGATAGTTGCTTTTATCTTCTGGAAATCATGCACAATGTAGTGATTATTTTATCATACAGAATTGGTCAGTTGCGAAAAGTGAACCTCCTTACTGCATAAAGTACTTTACACAATTCCTTTTGTTCGAAAAAAAATATGTTGCATGTATATATAGATATGCTTTTTTGTATGCCTGTAACACTTGCGGCGTATTGATTAATAAGGCTACTTATCCCCTATGACAAATAATGTAATTATAAAATTGCTAATTGGCAATGATAAAACCGTGAAATTCAATAATTTACAAATAATCAAAATGTGTTTATTTAGCTGTTTTCTGAGTGAAGTATAATATGATCAAATTAATTGTATAAAAATGTAACACCAATTAAAACAATTCGTATTACAAAGAATCGAAAATGGTTTCTTTTATTATTTTTCTAAAAATTATATATATATTAAATGTGCTTAGTTAAATTTAGAATTAATAGTCCAGAGTGGTTTCTTTTGTTATTTTTCTAAAAATTATATTCCATGCAACAGAAACTTCATATATCGTTTGTAGAAATTTCGGTGGCCAATACTCTGATTACCCGTATAATAATAATCACCTCAACTAGAAATTCAGAGGATGTATTTAGCATAATATTATTGTCATAATTGTAATCTCTTAGTAATGTGTTCTTCAAGATATGGAGAAATAATTAGAAATGCAGGGGGCTATGGGGTTTAACGCCACTTGCAACGGTAGCAATGCATCAATGAAATGAAAATCAATACCACACTTTCTAAATCCAACGGAAAAAAATGGTAGAAAGATGCAAAATCGATACCTCTAACACAACAATACATGACCGCTTACTTTCTTGACCTGTTATGGGCAGAATAGATTTACTAAGCTAACAAATTTACAATGCAATAATACAATACAATGCAATAAAATATATTTAGAGTCGAAAAGAAACAAACAATTAAACAATAAATAAAACATGTACACAATAAATTTAAAAAGCACTGTCAAATTTAAATTTCCATACATGAAATTTAAAACCAAGCTAAGCAATATCAAAGCAATAAAACACATAATAGGCCTAGCACTCGCACAATTTAAAAGCACATATATTGATGTGAGTAAACAGAAAGTATGGTTACAAATAAGACACATAGAAACTAGCAACATTTTTAAATTATAAATTTTAAAAGAACATGTATCTATCTACAATTTTAAAAGACAAAGCAAAAAGAATGAAAATATATTAAAAAAATCATGCACAGAAGCTGCAGTGACATGAGCTGCCATTCAAGAGTTTATTAAACCCTTAAATTGGTTGAAAGATGCTTCTTTTCTCAAGTGGTCTGACAGCTCATTCCAAGTTTCTAAAGCATATTATCGAAAAGAGTTCAATCCATACCGGGTAGTCTTGACTGTTGGTATATGTGTTGCATTGTTGTAACTAAAATCATAATTATGTTTATTCAAAACTGCAAGATAATGTATATATTGAGGTCTTTCCTTATTTTTAATTTAAATGATTGAATAGCTAGTGCAATGATGCGTCTAATTTTTAAAGAATCTGATTTTGAAATAGACAAAAGTTCATCATATGTGGAGTGGTTTCCATTATATATAACATTTAGTGCTTTTTCTTGAATTTTTTCCATATTTTTAGTATTAGCTCCATAACAAAAATGACAAATTACTGGGCATTAGCTAAAGTTTGATAGAGTAAATAAGTGATATGTAGTTAAATTGGTGTACTCGATACAACATTATGTGATAATGCTTGTCAGTGCCTGGCGACAGGTCGATGGTTTTCTCTGGGTACTCGGTTTCCTCTACCAATAAAACTGACCGCCACGATATAGCTGAAATATTATTGAAAGTGGCGTTAAGCACCATAGCCTTAACCCTATAGTTAATTTGCTTAATCTGTAATGATAATATATTGCTATTTTGCCTAATTGTTTACGTTATTTGTGCTTGTTTGCCTATAGTGGTGTCCTACGCATACTGTGTTCTGTTTTTGCTTTGTTTGTCTTCGTCCCCTATGTTGTCAGTTTCTATGGAATGTCCATTGTTGATTGTCACTTCGGTATTCTCGGTTTATTTAGTATTTAAATATTTTCCCATTCTTTTTAATACAATATAGAAATGTATAATTGTAATCTGTTCGTGTATATTGTTATGAATAGTTATTTTATATTAGGAACAATAGAGATGTATTGTTTTATGTTTGAAATATATACTTATAATTAAAATTGCATAATACTTTCTTTTTTCATGAACATTATATTATTTTATATTTATATTTTGATTACATTATATTACATGTATTTGTTGAATGGAATAGAGTACAATTCATGCAACATTATATGATAAAGGTTGTCAGTGACTTGCAGCAGGTCGGTGGTTTTCTCAGGGGAATCCGGTGTCATCCACCAATAAAATTGACCACTACGTGGTGTTAAACACGATCACACTATCCACAACAATTCATACTGTAAATGGCAAAATTTAAGTTGAATGGTTCAAATAGTTTATATAGCACATACCAGAAATAATAATTTGCATGGAAGTGTTTCACATTGTCACTATTTTGAACTTCAGTTATTACGTCTAAATGTTTTGTACATCGTCAGCTATGTGGTCGATGCATGAATATTTGGTGGCTATCATGCGACTGTCGTGCAATCTTTACTTAATACAGTTCAAATTACCAAGATTAAAGTTGACATTTTGAAAAATGAAAAATGAAAAATAAACCTTTTGGCCCCAATACACTTCCGTAATATTGAAATATAATTGTTAGTGATTGCATGTCTTGACATCCAGTCGAAATATCAATAGTATATGATAAATCACGGCGATAGATGTATCACTCATCTTGGTGATTTGGATATATCTTTGTTCTATTTATATATTTTCAAAATTTCCTTTACATGTAGAGTGTTACTTACTATCACCCAAAAGGAATATCAATATAAGTAAATAGATTAAAAAAACCAAAGATAGGTCAGTATCACTAAGAATAGTGATACGTCTATCACAGTGATTTGTCACGCTATGTCTCTGACTGTACTGTAGTTTTAAGCGATAACAATGTCATTGCCAGCTATTTATCCATATATCTGTATAATATTGTTATGAAAATGTAGAACTACCGAGCGAAAACTAAAAAGGAATAAGGCGTGGAAGCTGCATGTGTAACACGATGATATAACATGTTATTTATTATGCAGGATAAATTTTAGTATCAATTAAATAGAAAATATCTTACAATATATTAATCAAATCAAAGAACCTGCATAATGTCAGTATTTAGAAATAAGTAATTATCAAATATGTAATTCCAATTTTAGGCCGGGTTTGGGCAAAAATGTAAAATTAGAAAACACCACCTTCAAGTATAAGTGTCACGACATTCACCGTCTTTAAACACTATATATACTGAAGATGTGTATATACTTTAACGTAAAAATAGAACGAAGTGTTCTTTAACTTTAAAAACGAATTCACAATATCAAATGTGAAAATTAATAGGTTAGGAGATCGAACACAGCCGATCTCTGGGACAGTCTAATTTCAAACTTAACAACTTGTTTACGTTGGATCAAAACGTCATGAATGTCATGAAATTTCCCGTAAAAACTATTTTTCGTGGATCTCGAACATCTGATTATAATACTGACAATATCGAATACAAGAAAACATATATATAAATTCATGCTATTACATATCACAAATTTATCAACTATTAAACACGGATTTAAAACCGTCCTTGTAAAAACTTGTATATTACTATTTCAAGAACGATAACTCGAACGCAAATGAAGAAAAGACATTTGGCGAAAAATGTAAACATTGCATATACTTCGTATGAAAACTCAACTAAAATGTACTTAATCGTACGAAACAATTATACATATTCTGCATATAAAAGGTAAAACTACCATTGACATCAGAAAAATAAAGATAAAATGTGAAATTAGCGATTTGCAAAATGATATTACTCAGTTTCATAACAATATGACATGAATATATGCGTTTCTCTTTATCAAGATTGCTTCATTAATATCGAATATCGTCTCGCTTGGTGCTAGTATTTGTCCTATGCTATGAATAATATTGCATTCTTTTTTATTTTTTATTGAAAACATACCTGAATATTAATATGAAATGATATATCAAAATATTGTATGTTTATATATTTCTTATTGGCATTTATAGTTCCTAAATAATACAAGTATTATCAAAAGGATCCACCCCCTGTCAGTCATAGGAGACCAAAGTAAATATTGCTTAGGCACGTTGGTATTCTTGCTCCCAAATTTGTTTTATTATTTTGTTTTTCAATCTTTTGACTTTGAGAGTAGCGTGCTCGGCTTGAGTGCGGTAGATCGTGGGTTCGAGTCTCGGTTGGGTCAAACCAAAGACAATAAAATGGGTATTTGTTGATCCTGCGCTAAGCACGTAGCATTAAGGAGAAATAGCAACATCTGGTTGGCTCGGAATCAGAATAATGTGTCCGAGTGGAGCGACATTTCTATCTGCAGACTGTTGTTTCAGTGAGCTAGCACTATAAAAATCCAATTCAGCTTGTTGGTCTAGTACAAAGCTGACCTCATCATCATCTCATTGAAAATTAACTTGTTCTCACCACGTTATAGCTGTTGATTTTGCATTAAACAATAATCACTCATTCACTCACTCACTCACTTGAATGTTATTCCAGCAATGCGTCGTGCGTACTAATTTAAGATATCAACGTTTATATAAACCCCATTCCATGACAGATTATAGGGTTAATAACCACGATTTATAACAACTACACCTGATGTTGTATCACTTGGTCGGATAACTATAGAAACATCGTATAACAATTCCTTTAATGCTTTGTCTTCTTGCTTTGTTATGTTAATTTTAAAATCTTTGTTTAGCCCTTTTATTATGTCATCTCTCACCTCTAGAATATATAAGTCATGCCAACGGTCGTGTCCAGGTTGTGATACGATGTTTCTATAGTTATCCGACCAAGTGATAAAACATAAGGTATAGTTGTTTTAAATCGAAATGACTATGAAAATGAAATATATAATGAACTGAAAGACAACGATACTTATACTGATATTGATAAAGATATAACCACAAAAATTGAAGATAAAATTAAGAAATCGATTGAAACGATGTATAAGCAAAAGCTTATTACAAAATATCTAAAAGACTATTTGATACCAAAAGGCACATAGCTGGGAAAAGTACAAGGCAACCCGAAAATCTAATAGAAAAAAACATCCATTTAGAACAATTATTAATGGGAGCAATGACGCAACGGAGAAAATGGCGAAAGTAGTTGAACAGGAACTGTCGGAAAATGTGCGAAATTTAAATACATACATCAAAGACACTACAGATTTTCTGCAAAAGCTTAACAACATTTCACAATCTCTACCAAACGAAACAATAACGTTCTGTCTAGACGTCAGGGCGCTATATCCGAGTGTTCCGCGAATAGAAGCAAAATCTGCATGTAAAATTGCATTCGAAAATAGAACAACCAAAACAATATCAAGAGACTCCGTACAGGAAATGATGGATCTTGTACTTGAAAACAATAATCTTAGATTTGATAACTAACATTCTTTACAAACTGATGGCACAGCTATTGACTCCCATCTGGGAATGAATTATGCCTGCACTTATTTAGGCAACTGGGAACAGGAGTTATATTCAAAAAGTAAATATTTACCATCCCATTATTGGAGATATGTTGATGATATTTGGGGAATTCGGCATCATGGATTAGAAAAACTACAACAATTTCATAAATTAGCAAATTCACTTCACCCAAGAATTCAAACAGAATTAAGATATTCGGAAAAAGAAATTTGATTTTTAGACGTAAGCGTTTCCATTAGCGAAGGTTATTTCAAGACCGACCTTTATTGCAAAGATACGGATAAACATATGTATGTGCTTGCTAGTTCAAACCACCCACATACAGTAAAAATACAATTCGATAGGAATCAGAGTAAAACGAATATATTCAGAAGAAACGGACTATAACACTGGGCGTGAGGATATAAAGGACCAGTTAATAAAACGAGGAAATTTAAGAGGTTCTATTGAAAATCAATTAAAAAAAATGTACATGCTAAAAAGAGAAATTCTTCTGCAGTACAATCCTAAAAAACAAAACAACCGAGTACCGCTAATTTTAACATAATCCAAAGCACTCCCGATATTCACGCAATTCTAAGGAAAAATATGAAAACTTTACACAAATCAGAAAGAATGAAAAAACGTCTTTAAAGAACTTCCAATTGTTTCATATAAACGAAAAAAAACATCAAAGATATACTAGTACATAGTAAGCACAGTATACAGTTTTATAACAAAGGAAACGGATGTAAAAGATGTGGGAAAAATTGCGCACTCTGCAAACATTTAATAGAATCGTCAAAAGTTAAAGACAACGAGGGAAAAATCTACAACATTCATGTTGATATCAACTGTAAAACAACTAGTGTAATATATTGTATTTTTTGTACAAAATGTGATAAAAATATTTACGTTGGTCAGACAGGAGACACATTTTAACAACGAATGCTGTTAAATTTTTCGAAAATTCGAACTAAGAAAACAGAAGATCCTGTGGCAAATCATTCTTGTAACAATAATCATACTGTGAACAAATATAAAGTCATAGGCATTGAACGAGTCAACAGAGATGTAAATCTGAAGAGAAGTAAAATAATCATTCTGGATTAAAAAACTAAAAACATATGAACCGCAAGGACTTAATAAAAAATTAGATCGGCACTGAAAGAAACTTTTTTCCGGGAAAATCGAGTCATAATATTGTAACGTCACGTAACTATGCAATGTACAATTTGTTATCATGTAATCATTCCAAAATAAATTCCACTGATGAAAGCTGTAATTCCAGTTGAAACGTTTGGAAAATGGATTAGAGATTTAAATATATATATATATACATGCATTTACACATATACACACATATACATACACACATACACATACAAACATATATACACACATATATACACATATAAACATACACACATATATACATACACATATACATATCTACATACATACATATACACATATATACACATACGCATTCACACACACAGACACACATATATACATACAAATATATATATATATACAAATACACATATACACATACATATACATACATATACACACACAATGCATACACATACACATACATACACACATACATACATACACTCACACATACATTCTCCTGTTTGTGGTTACAATTACATGTTTAGTACATTAATGATGTTTCAGGTATAAAGATTATACAAGTTACAATGTACACTATATGGGAACTGATACAGCCTCCAGTACATGCCCAATGATACAATCAATATGTGAAAGTGAAAAATAATTAACCACATCTTTCATTATTTTTTTAAAACTACATAAAGTAACCAGGATATCCTTATTTTCATTATTCATTAGCCAAATAAATTTATCCTTATTAGATAATTTTATGAAATTTATACAGTTATCAGTAATGCATTGGATCAAACTCTCTCTCTCATTATGTAAAGCACTGCAAGTAGAAGAAAATGTAATTCATCTTCAACTTCATTGCTTGAGCATCTGGGACATCTTTCTGTTATGACGAGGAATACCCTGATGCCTACCTTTCTCAATCTTCAGAGAATGTGCTGATAAAGAAGTCTTGTAAATTGTTTCCTTATTTCAATGTTATTTATTACAGACAAATATTTTTCACACCCAAAATTACTTTTGACAAGAACATAAGAGCATAATTTACCATTAGCTTGTGCCTGTAAATTCTGTTTCCACTCATGTAAAAAAATATTTTGTACCAATTTAGCACCAGCATTCACGTTGTCATTGTTCCCTGACTTATAGGTCTTGATTATTTCGAATATGTAATTTATAGAGGCATACCATGAGGGTTTACTTGAAAGTGACAGGATCTTAGATTCCTCAGAAGCATCATGTACAACTGGAAAATCTGACTGAATGTTTTTTAGTCTGTAATAATATTTAACTAGGGCTTTGACTATGTTGAAATATATGGGGAATCTACCCAATTCTGACAGCACAGCTGCATTGCTTGTTTTTGAGTGAACCCCAAGTATATATTTACAGAACTTTTGATGCAGTTTTTCTGCAGGAAGTTTGTCAAAAATTCTACTAATGTTCAATAAAGTGTTCCTAAACTTAGAGATGAATGGATTAAACATGCCCCACACTTCACAGTCATACAAGAGAATTGGTTTAATAGTATGATCGAACACATGGATATTTGTCTTGATTGTTTGATTCAGTGACAATAGGTCTTTTGAGAACTTAAAGTAGGCTTTTAATGCTTTTTGCAAAGTTCGTCCTGTGCAAAATAAAAGAACCCTGATGTATCGATTCACACATTCAAGTTGGGTATCATTGAAATTAAAGGTGTGTTTGATATGTTTCCCTGCCTTATTAAAAATTAATACTTTGGTTTTATTAGTATTGACTGTTAAACACCAGTCATTACAGTATTGCTTCAGTATATCTAGTTTATTCTGGATACCCTGAGGAGATGTCGATAACAAAACTATGTCAAAATCATACATCGGACAGTTCACTGGTCTATCATTTAGTAATACTGCATCACGGGAAGACTGTAAATATTTTGGTAGGTCATTAATAATTTTTTTAAAGAGACAGGGCTCAGATTATTACCCTGTTTAACACATATTTTAAGAAGAAAACGATCAGAAATTTCATTGTTAACCTTTATAGATGATTTACTCACTGAATACATGTTTTAAAAATGTTACAAAAAAGAGATCCAACACTAATATCTAAAAGTTTCAGTTTGATACCAGTGTGAATTACAGTATCGTATGCCTTCTGGAAATCAACAAAACAGGAATATAACTTTGTATTGCCTGCTACACAATACTCATCAATGATGGTCTTCAGAACAAACATGTGATCAGAAGTTCTGGCTTTCTTTCTAAATCCAATTTGACACTTGTCTATAACGTTGTACTTAAATAAGAATTTATCAAGTCGTGCATTTGAAATACGATTAAATAATTTACCAATGGAACTTGTAATAGTCAGTCCCCAGTAGTTACATGGATCCGAAATATCATTTGTTTTATAAAGGGGTGTTATATATCCCTCTGCCCAGGCTTCTGGATATATTCCTAAGCTCAAAGAAGAATTAAATATTTTTTTAAACATTTTAAGAGTGTAGATTGACTACATTTGATCATGTTGTTTGTAACATTATCCAAGCCAGGAGATTTGTTCAGTTTAAATTTTGAAATTGCAATCTCGTCCAAAGATATTGGGAAGTCAAGCTCATTACAACAGTGTGTGCCTTCCAATTTTTTAAGCTTATCTTCTAAATCTTTTATTCTAGACTTAAAATGGTCCTTCCCCTCATTTAATTTCTGAAAATGTTTCAACTATATGATGGGGGAAATAAATTATTATTATTAGAATCTGTTTGTTTTTCTTGTAATTCATTAATCATTTCCCAGTACATGTTTGGGTTATCTTCATTTAGTGTTTCAGCTCATGTAATAAATGGCTTTTTTATACTTTTCATTTAATATTTCTGGTTGTATTGTATTCACGGGAGAGTCGATACAAATGATTTTTCACATAGGGATCAATAGGGACCGACCATTTAACTTGCAGAGGTGGGGGGGGGGGGGGTATTGTTTTTTGTGTCGGACAACACGAGAGTTAGAATATTTTTTGGGGGGAATTTAACATTAGGTTATATGACAAAAACTCTGAATCAGATTATTTTTTTTTCCTCCACCAAAATCAGAATATTTTTTTCAGTAGCATTGGGAATCAGAAAATTTATTTAGAAAAAAAAAACATAACCACTCCTGGAAGTTATATGGTCCGTCCCTTAGGGTTTTTTATGTATACTTTCCCAAAATTAATTAAATTGTGTCTACTAGATCTCAAATCATTATCAAACGATTTGCTATGTTTTGTTGTAATCTTGTGGTTTTTTTTAGGCTTTTTAAGAGAGATATCAGCTGCATCAGTAAAACTATTGGCCAGTTCAGACGCTGCAGTGTTAATATGTGTATGTTTGTTTTACTTAGGAAATGGTCAATTTGTAATTGTAATGCACTAGAAGACAATGCTTCTTGAAATGCAGAGGTAGAATCTTCTGACCATATGTATCTTAACGGTATTGGATGCATACTACATTCCTCACAAGATGTAGGAGTTAAACTATAATTTGCAGACATCTCCCATTCTAGCTAACAATGACAATCTGACAAAGTTGGATTAAACTCTGATATTTTAAAATATATAATATTTATCAGGGCATTCTCTGACTCAATAGTATAATCAACCACACTTGCACCGATATGTGTATAACAAGTATTATTACCCTGTAGGTCACCCTGTAAGTACTCTTAATTTTCATATCCCTATTTTTACGTCTTGTAATGCTTTGGTCAACTGGATATGATTGGAATAAAAGAAGAAATGTGTTGTCATCTTGCAAAATATAATCAGGATTAGTTCCTATTATTGCATTACAATCTCCACAGATTAGAATATTGATATCTCCAAACTTCCTGGTAATATCACTTTCAATACAGGCAAACATATCTACATCAAGACTTTTTGTATATGAAGACATAGCAGGGGGGAAGTATACAACACATATACATAGGTCTTTTTGAAATCCAAAGAATTGTTTATCTAATTTAACCCACTGAAAGTTGTGGTTAGTGTTTTGTAAAATTTTAACATGATTTTTTACATGTTATTACGATTGTGAAAATAAACTCAACAAATACTTGTATCATGAATTCACAAAACACATCAAGCCTCTTAAAGACATGAAGTTGAGCACAGGATTATTATGTTTGAAAACACAGCTCAAATTATATATCTATTTTGAACACACATAATCATCAAGATATTTAGGTGGTCTTCGTTCTCTTGGCGATCTCCTTAATGTTATGTCCGGTGTATCTGAATTGTTGCCGTCTAATATTTCTTCACTTTCTTCCTCGTTCATTATGGATTCACCAACTTTCTTGAAATGCGATGAGTTGCGAGTGATCGTCTTATTTTGTCCATCTGCTGTTGTTATCATACTTCCTTTTTTCTCTTTGATTTTTAGCGGTGTTGGGTTGAATGGTGGAGTTAACTTATCCTTCTTTTCTTGTTTTACAAGAACGCTGTCTCCTACTTTAAATTGTGATGGCTTGACACAATGTTTGTTCTCAAAATGTTTCTTCATTTTAAGCTTTCTGTCTTTGTCTTTCTTCCGTATTGTATTTCGGGTGATTTAATTGTCCGAGAGTTTTGTATTACTTTTCCTTCCAAACAGAATTTCGCCTGGCGACATATCAGTAGTTGCATGAAGAGTTGCACGGTAATTGCGTAGAAATGTATGAATTTCCTGTTTCCAACTACGATGTTCTGTATGTGCGGCACGAATTGCCTTTCCTATTGTTTTCATAAACCGTTCACTTTCCGCGTTAGCGCGAGGCCATACTGGTGTGATCTTTCTGTGCTCAAATCCCATATTATCAGCAAATTTTCGGAATTCTTGTGAATTAAACGGCGTTCCATTGTCACTTATCAGTTCTTTTGGTATTCCAAAAATCGAAAATGTTTATCTAAATGCGGTATTACAGATTTTTCGGTTAAACTGGATAAACTTTCTACAACAGAATATCTCGAATACTCATCGATAATCACCATTAAATAGTATCCACTGGGAAAAGGTCCACATAAATCATTGCTTATTTTTTCCCATACATTACTTGGTAATTCGGACATTTGTAACGGTTCAAATGTACTCTTTGGTGTTGACGTCAGGCAAGGTATGCATGACTTACAAGTCTGTTCAACAAGTTTATCGATTCCTGGGAAATATACCTTTTCACGTAATGGCTGTTTTGTTCTTACTCTATGCTGATGACCCTCATGTGCAAGGTCAATTACACGCATGTGTAAATCCTTTGGTATAGCGATTCTGTTATCATGTAGTAATATTTCACTATCATTGACAGGAACAAGTGGTAATTCATAGCGTAATTTCGTGAAGGTATTTAATACACTATTTTCAAACGATTTTTCCCATCTGTTTGTTTTGACGGCAGTAATAAAGGCTTGAAGGTCAGGATCTTTTTGTGTATGGTCAACTATTTCATTTAGGGTCATTGCTTTAGGCACAGCACTGTCGGTTAAATATCTAACACATTCTTCTGCTTGTTGAGAATGTTTACTTGTTACCGAAATTGAATAGATTGGATGGCTTGACAAATCGGCAGCAGTCGTCATTCCGAGTTTGTACTTTACTTTAGAATTGTATTGTTGTAACCGTATCCTCCATCTCTCAATTCTGGCTGGTGTTTTTGTATTGGAATTGTTAAGGGACCGACCATTTAACTTGAAGGGGGGGGGGGGGTTATGGTAGTTTGTTCCGTTGAGAATTTTTTTTTCGCAATCACAAGAGTTTGAATATTTATTGTTTTTGTCACGCAAAGCGCGAATTTTTTTTCCAGAATTTAACATTAGGTTATACGTCAAAAACTCTGAATCAGATTATTTTTTTTTTCCTCCACCAAAATCAGAATATTTTTTTCAGCAACATTGGGAATCAGAATATTTTTTTAGAAAAAAACATAACCCCACCCTTCAAGTTAAATGGTCGTTCCCTAGATATAGTTTCTAGAGGCAGGTGATCTGAAACGAGTTCAAACAAATGTCCGTAAAGATATAAGTGAGAATGTGCAATTGTCCATACAATTGCTAATGCCTTTTTTTCCGTTTCCGAATAACGACTTTCAACATCGGTTAACGCTCCGCTAGAATATGCGATTATTTTTCCCTCTTGTATTAGCAACGCTGCTAATCCTACTGGACTTGCATCCACTATTAACATTGTCTCTTTGTTTGGGTCACAATACGACATAACACGATCAGCAACAAGCTCGTTCTCTAATTTGTCAAAAGATTGCTGATGTTCGATTGCCCATTCCCACTGAGTACCTTGCTTGGTTAGCCTACGTAGCGATTCAGTCACGGTGGAGTAGTTTGGTATAAAAGGTCCCACATAATTCGTCATAGCCAAAACACTACGAACTTCTCCAACATCTGTTGGTATCTGGGTGTTTCTTATTGCACTTATATTCTTTGGATCGGCTGATATCCCGTTTGCACTAATAATGTGGCCATGCAATTCCAATTTATCTTTATTAAATTCACATTTGGCTTTGCTTAATGTTAAGTTCCTTTCCGAATAATTTACACAGTCGCATATTGTGTTCATCTTGGTTCCTTCCAAATACAATGCTGTCATCGGATATGCTCCTTACTCCATCTAATCCTTCAAGTGCATTACTAAGCGTGTTTTGGAATATTTCTGCGGCTGAAGAAACTCCGAAACTAAGACGTGTATATCTACGTAATGCTACATGCGTAGTGAATGTGGTAATGTTCCGGGAATCCTCACTTAGTTCCAGTTGATGGTATACATTGCCAAGGTCCATCTTCGAAAACACTTTAGAACCATTTAAATCCAACATCATATCATCCAGTGTTGGAGTAATATGACGTGAACGCAAAATAGCCTTATTCGGTTCTCTCATATCTACACACAAACGAATTTCAAAAGAATTTGTCGGGTTGGGATACCCAAGCGGTAGGTCCATCTACCTTGTCAATGATATCTTATTGTTCATGTCTGTCGAGTTCGGCTTCTACTTGTTTGCGAATATGAAAGGGTATACGTCTATTCCGTTGAATAACGGGTTTCCCATTCTCATCAACATGAAATTTCTCACTTTGACATCCTTCAATTTCCCTATTCCTTTGAATACATCACTCTATTTATTACACAATATTTAACTACTGCTTGAGACTGAAGCAATTATTGGCACAATATTTAGTTCCACAGATGTATCATAGCACAATAAATTCCCATGTTTTCCTTTTACTACATGCATGGTTGCCGTTGTTATTTTACTATCCGTCTCAATCGTCGCTTGAAATTTTAGAGTCTTATTTGATCCATATGTGAATACTCTTGTATTGGAGTGAGAAAGTTTTGGTTTACTTCCGATTTTCTTGAATGTATTCTCATCCAGAATATTAATGCTCGACCTGTGTCAATTAGAAAATCCACATTTTAATTATTGATTTTCAATGTCATTTTCGGTTTACCTTTCTGTACCTTGTTTACTGTTGCTTCCCTTAATCCGAATACATGATCGTCGTCAGAGCTACTATCCGCAGTGTCACTGTATCCTATCTCACTTTCATTGTTGCCAAGATTATGGACTCTTGCGTTATTGTTTGTGTTCTGCCTACCACGTTTAGATCTGCATACTTTCGCGAAATGATTCATTTTTCTACAAAAGTTACAAGTCTTTCCTAGTGCTGGACACTTACTTGCATGCGGAAACTCACCTCCACAGTTTCTACAGTTTGTCTTTTTCTTTGGTTCAAATTTTGATTGTTTCTGCAGATATCGCAGGTTATTACGTCGTCTTGGGTATGATTTTCTCACTGTATTTGCTGATTCTTTGTCACTTTGTTCGATTTCCAGGGCGTGCTTTTCGGACAATTCTAATGCTCGTACAGAAGAAAGTAATCATGTAAGATCTGTGTCATCACGAAGAACCCTTCGTCTTAGTCATGTAGAGTGACAACCTTGAATTATCTGCGATTTCACTTATTCACTAGTGTCAGCAAACTCACAGTTCAATGCTAACTGTCATAGTTTTGTATGGAAACTGTCTATTGTCTCATCAGATGATTGTTTGGCTTGTCTGAATCTATATACTTCATATTCCGTATTTTTCATTGGAGCAAAGTATTCCTTTAATTTCAGTTTGGCGGTAGCATAGTTCTCTCCTGTGTATGTAAGAGTGTCGCAGATTTCATTCACATCTTCTCCAGCGTAATGTAATAGAAGTGGTCTTTGTCGTTTTTTGTCCTTAATGTCTAATCCAATGAACAGGTTTTCAAGTCTGCTAATCCACTTTGACCACCTAATTTCTGCATTGTTTTCATGAACTGGAAACTTGGAAAATTTGGCAAAGAGGCAGCCATGGTTTAATAATCAGTTCCACTAATTAATAAATCCACGACAATGCATATGTTTTCTTCCTTTTCCAATGCTACATCTTGTATACTAATACACTACAAGATGCTTACTATTCTACTGACTATAATGAACTCTCTGATCATACATGTAATATCTAATAGGTGTCTGCAATGCAACGCGGTCCTTATAATATTTTAGCACAACATCTGGGTTGTATAGCTATCACCTTATCATGAACTTCGAACTATTTACTTTACTGAAACATTTGATTTAATGATGAATGTCACAGGTAACCTGTATTTTAATGCAACAAATCTAAAATGTAGTAAATTGGCAAGGATAATAAAACAGAAAATGTCAAGAAAATAAGGTCAAGATCATCTAATGATTTTCTTAATTCATATAAAATATAATATGATGACAATTTCTTATAATTGCTAGTTACTGGGCTGTGATGCTATCACGGAACTAATAGTTCATGTACCAACTGTGCCATCGACCCATTAATTTCGGAACAAACAAATGCGGATTTCAACAACATATGTCTCATCAGTGGGAATTGAAGTCAAATGAATGAAAATCCAAAAAAACATTAAATGACAAAGAGTAATAAAACACAAATTAAGAACTATTATAGCAAGCTTGCAGCTAAAATTCAATAAAGCTAAGAAAAAAAATGCCCCTGAACCTAATACATAGTTGTTATTTTTATACCAATATACCGATTATTTGATTGAATCGTTTCAAAGACGTAAATGAATGAATGTTGTTTAACTTTAAGCGACTTTTAGTTCAGCTATATCGTGTGAAAACCATATTCATTTGTTTATGAGATGGTGCTGTCCACTTTGTACTAAACCAACCGAGTTGGATTTTAATAGTGCTAACTCATTAGAACAACAATGTACGTAGAATATGTCGTCCCATTTGGCACAGTATACCGACTCCGAACCAACTAATACTTGCCTTTATTCTTTACCACTATGTGTTTATATCACTTTTACAGTCTTTAGTTTGACCCCATGTCTATCGAACACACGATCTACCCCCGTAAATCTACGGCACTTGATACGATTACGCTAACCATTACACCATCGTAACTCTGTATTACTTGTTTATTATGATAACTAACCTTCTTGTTACGTTCGAATATGTCGGAAAACAGAAAATGCATTACCTATTTCACAATAACAATTTATTTAAATTCGTTTTCAAATATACATATATCTATATATATTTAACTTTTATTAGACTTGAATGTATTTAGATTTGTAAGTCTATTATAATAAATGAAATAATGAATTTTTATCCAGATGTAAATGAACAGGAGATTGATATATTCATTTCGGAGATGAATCTATCTGATTAAAATTAGATCTCGTCACTTACTTCTTCTCTTCTTCAAACCCACCCCCCTTTCATTCAGAAATTGTATATGGAAAAGACTTATATCATGCGGGCGTATTTGTTTTCTAGACTTCTATTAATTTATCAGAACTTGGCAAAAGGGGAATAACTGGAATAGTATTTTTAAAGTATTGTTGAGATAGCAAATTGTCATGGCTATCATTTGGAACAACTCTGTGGTTTAGGAAAATTTCATTCCAAATGACAAAAAGTAGCTTGATTTTATTGTAGCTCAGATTCGTCCGACACCGGGTGTAACTATGATTGGATTTTTTGCCAATTAGACAGATGTCAGCGTACTAGTATCTGACAAAATAAATCAGTAAACAAATGCCAACATATTCCTTCTGAATAGAAGATCATATAATATATATTTACGGTATTCAATTTATTTCTATTAGGGTTAGGAATAGGATTATGGTGTTTAACCACGGACCTATTGCAAGTCACTGAATATCATTTTGTATCGAGTACACCTCGCCGTTAGAGGGATTCGAACTCACAACCTTAGTGGTTATAAAGTAGTTCTAAATCCAACTACTATATGATCACGACTGCCCCTATTTTTCTATTATAATGTAATGACAGATGAGACAAAGAAAGCATGTAGATAATTAGTTTGTAATTCATGAAGCAAATGTCAGTTGCATTGAGTGAGGTGATATTGCTATAAATGTTAAATATTACAAAATAACAAATATACACATTTAAACGACCAAAAATGGGGGAGGGGCGGAGGGGTGTCAGCCAGATATATAGTTTATCATTTGACTGAGTAAAGCAACAAAGAAAGTGTATTAGATATACCCAACATCAAAGAAACAAAACGTAAACATTACCTGATCGCGACACGATTAAATAAACAAACTGGTTATAATACTTTCTAAGGGCAAACAAATAATCAATTAAATATAGTATATATTTTGTGTGGAACTGTACGGTCTAGTAGACAAGAATTTAAATTGCAAACAGGTATCTACTTCCGTGTTAAGGTCGCAGAACTGTCTAAAATATTAAAATGTTGGGACTAATTTTATTACTGGTTTTCAAAGTTTGTTCATCAAACGCTGGTAAGTGGTTATATAGAAAGAAAGTATTTGTAACCTAAAATTTTGTAATTTATCCAATATTATGTAATATAAACACAAACAGAATATCCCCATATACATGTACAACTTTTTGAAACCTTTCCTTTGAATTCGTAGCTGTTCAATGCTTATAGTTTCTTCAATCTTTAACTTAAACCGTCATGTAATTTTAGATAACGTCATAAAATTACACTTATGATATCATACGTTGATAATATTTTTTTAATTTGTACCCAAAGTTCTAACATTAAGATCATGTAGCTGACATAACGGGTCTCATTCAGATGAGCGTTGCTTGGCCAATCAAATTACCGCTTTTCCAATCTTAATTTGTAAAGCTGAACTGATTTGATGACTAATTTTCATTGATCCATTTGTCAGTACGGAACGACTGATCTGCACAGCATAAGAAGTGCAGTATGCAGAAATACATACCAACAGTCACTAAAAAGTCAAGAAATTATGAATAGACCAGTTTTTGTGCTAGAAATTCCGAAAAAATCTGACCATTCTGAACATTGACTGAAAATTCTGAACAGATTCTGAACATTCTGAACATTTTCTGAAAAGTCAGAACAGATTCTGAACATTGCTTGAAAAGTCTGAACAGAGTCTGAATATTTTGAACATTGTCTGAACAGAGAATTTAAATTAAATTACAACAACTATATCACTGCATTTCTCATTAAATTTGACATTTTCTTTATTTCAATCTTTCTTCTTAAATCAATATATGTTACTTCATTTTCATTAGATTTTAACTAAATATAGAATGTGATATTTTACTAAATAATTATTTAAAAAACATTAAATTACAACAATTATATTATTTCACTTCTCATCAAATTTGACTTTTTCGTCATCTCAATCTTTCTTCTTTAATCAATATATTTTACTTCATTTTCATTACATGTTAACTAAATATAGAAGGTGATATTTCGCTTATTTTATTTTAAATTAAATTACAACAACTATATTATTTAATTTCTTATTCAATTTGCCATTCTCTTTATTTCAAATTGATCTTCTTAAATCAAAAATCAATATATTTCACTTCATTTTCATTAGATTTCAACTAAATATAGCATGTGATATTTCACTAATTAATTAATTTATTTTTTAATTACAACAACTATATTATTTCATTTCTTATTAAATTTGTCATTTTCTTTATTTCAAATTTTTCTTCTTAAGTCAATATATTTTACTTCTTTTTCATTATATTTTAACTAAATATAGCATGTGATATTTCACTTAGTAATTACTTTTTAGCAATTAATTAAAACCAACTTAAGTGCTAAAACAACAATATACACTATAAGTACGTATGTAAGTAAGATCAAAATAATTTTATTAACCTGTATATTATACAACAGTATGGTATCAATTGCCAATGTATTAAAGAGGAGTCATATCCCTGCATGGACGAATCTATATGCAAAGTTTTCAAGCCATCAATCAAATGTAGCATTGGGGCACCCTATACTTGTATCTATGTGCAAAACAAATAGGTGCGTCTAAACACCGCTCAGGACTCATGAGTGCACTCAGGATATGATGCTGTTATTTTAGTTTGACACAGGACATGTAAATGACTTCAGTACATTATAGTTATTGAACTGTCAAAGTTTTGTGCAGATAGCTTGAACGATTTAGGAGTTATGAAGGATTTTCGTATATCTCTTTGACATGCCGCCCATTACACAACCGGATGACTGATCGATCATGCATGAAAATCCAATAAACAATTTTTTATCGTTTCTTTGCCAAACAAATTATTCATAGCAAAAACAGGTATACATAATAAATAGTTATATGCGTGAAAAATGTTTTGTGCATATGTATTTAGTATTAAAATCACAAAGTTTAAAAATATGAATACTTTCAGAAAACAACGGTTTGGTCTTTATGGAGATATTCTTTTTTTTTGCGTAAGTTCTATGAAACTTAAAATTATTTAAAAAAATACATACAATAAGAAATATTTTTAAATAAAAAGTACGTACTATGGAAATTATATTTTTTTTAAAGTACATAGCTTATTAAATAGAATTATTAAAGAATAGATGATCATTTGTCTGCACATTTGCTTAATGTACATGTACTTGTTACTTGTTGAATGCGTATTTAAAATAATATGACAGAAGCAAAGCACAATATACAATATTTCAATTAATTCAGTTATAGTTCTAAAGACATAATGAGGTGAAAGATGGATAAAGAAAGTTCTAATATCTTGGCTGTGTACGATTGGTTCGAGGTCGTTTGTTCTGGTGAGGTTTCTTGGCAAGATTGTTCGGAGTTCGGTAATTTTTTTATTACCCTTATTTAAATATACATGTTGAATACGAATGACGTTCAATAGTTTGGTTGTCAGCTTGGGAATGGGTTGTGGCGTCCAATAAACGTCTTTTTTAAGACATTATTAATCGACTCACAATTGTTGTTGTCCATAATCGTCCGTGCTGTAGTTGTGATCCTCCTAGTCGTTCTCTTAAGACATCTGTTGTAGTACGACTCAACCAATACCAAGCATGCATAAGAATCATAAGAAATAATACCTCTGCCAATCTGTCGAGAGATTCTTGATAGTTGTAACCGGATTCCGGTGATAGCCAAAGACGACACATTGCGCTTAACTGTTGCGAGCAATTTCACAAATGGCTCGGAAAAGACCAGAATGAGTTTGTTTTCAAAAAAATTCTCATTTTCCTCCAACGGTTTCATTGTGTAAAATATCTATCGTTTTCTTAGCAATTTTGTCAAAAACAATAACGATTGTTTTCATTAACATTTTAACTAATTATTAGTTGTTGTAGCTGTTATGTGTGTCCACGCTTAAAAATCTTCATCACGAACATCAAAAGACACTAGGGGCCGTGTTCTGGAAAGTGTCTTAGGACTAAGACATGTCCTAAGACCATCTTAGGACAAATCTTAGTCCTAAGTCGTGTTCTCGACCATGTCGTAACTTAGGACATGTGGTAAAATAAATTTGTCTTAACTTTAGGACATCTATGGAGGTGTCTTAAGATGGTCCTAGCCCCGAAATTGCAATATAATTTGATATTCTGTACCAAAATCGAACATTAGGTTGTAGAACATGATTGGTATGCACCTTTATGTTGTTTTTATATCTAAATAAGTGAATTAACAATGATTGTTCTATTATAATTTAAACTGCGCACGAGATATCTTTTGTTCATCTTAAATCAGTAATTCATTGAAAGTTTGAAATCAGTTCACTCGAAAGTAATCACACAAAAAAGACTCATGGGATGCAGCGTAAAAAGTAGATGAAATTAAAAAAAAAAACACTTTATTTACATCTTTTATTTATTATGAGTATGTTTATCAAGTGTTTGCTATATTTTAAAATTAGAAATAGTTGTTGTACACACTATTTCTATTTTTCTAATTATTGCGTTGACACTTAGGACATCGTTACGACATCCTTATTTAGGATAGTCTTGAGATAGTTTCGAGATCACTCTTAAGTTCTCCTGCAAATTTCAATAATATTTTCTAATTTGAACCTTTATGAAAAAGAATTCTCATTGCAATTTAAAAATGAAAATTTCTTGTTGGAAAATGAACTTAAATGAACAGATAATTATTCTCTCATTTGCAATATTTGATAGAAAAAACGAATTCTCATGTTATATGTGCATATGTAAATTAAAAACAAATCACATTTTATATTGGGATTACTTCATTTAATTTAATTCCAGGATAAAGAAAATCTCTTGGAAATATGGGTAAAAAAATCAATTTCATATTGAAAAAAAAATAATACCATTTTATTTCCGTATAAATTTGAATAAATTTTCATTGCATATCTAGTACACAACAATGTATTAATTGTGTATATATATCATTTTACGATTCTTCTTTTTCACTTTGTCAATCTAATTATTTTGCTTATTGCGCGCTTGATGGCCATCTCAGCACCAATGGCTACAATAGACATGCGTTCACGCATGACTGACTACACAGCTATGGCACGTGTCGCACACAATTGGTTACAACTTAAAAGCATATTGATACTATCGATTTCAATCCTATTGCCTACGATTGGAAATCAAATATCGAATAAGATGATCTACTTCAATATCTAATAAACCCTTTTTTTCATATTCTGAGTGCACATTGTATGTCCTGAGTGCACTCAGGAGTCCTGAGCGGTGTTTAGACGTACCGCAAAAAAATAACTATGAAAGTATTTTAAAAAATATGTCAACAAATTCAATAATCCATCTCTTGATCTATTTTATCCATTTTAAAGGAAGTAAAAACTATATAAAATTACACCTGACATGCACCGCTATATCAACACAGCATCAAACTTTTATTATACAATAGGCAACAAAAAAAAAACACAATTTCTAATATCCATCTTATTAATCGTGAAATGAGTATTTCAATTGTCTATTTTGAATAAATAGAAAAAAGTCTTTGGGTTGAAATATAAGTCCTGTAAAAAAATACATTAGAATATTTAAACATTATCAAGAATGTTGACAAAGCCGTGATTTCACAAAATTTAAAGAATGTCAGGAATCAGCCGACTATTCAGACAATGTTAAGAATGTTGAGACTCTGTCACAAATGTCACATTTTATATTTAGCTAAAATATAATGAAAATGAAGTAAAATATATTGATTTAAGAAGAAGGATTGAAATAAAGAAAAGTCAAATTTAACGAGAAATGAAATAATATAGTTGTTGTAATGTAATAAAAGAAAATTAATTAGTGAAATATCACATGCTATATTTAGTTAAAATCTAATGAAAATGAAGTAAAATATATTGATTTGAAAAGAAAAATTGAAATAAAGAAAATGACAAATTTAATGAGAAAAGAAATAATATATTTGTTGTAATTTGATTTTAAAAAGCTAATTAATAAGTGAAATATCACATGACATATTTAGTTAAAATGTCTAGACTCTGTTCAGACATGATCAGAATGCTTAGACTCTGTTCAGACTTTTCAGACAATATTCAGAATGTTCAGAATATGGTCATACTTTTCAGACAATGTTCCGAATCTGTTCAGACTTTTCAGACAATGCTGAGGATGTTCCGAATCTGTTCAGATACTGTTCATAATGTTCGGAATCTGTTCAGACTTTTCAAGCAATGTTCAGAATGTTCAGAATGTTCAGAATCTGTTCATACTTTTCAGACAATGTACATAATCTGCTCAGACTTTTCAGACAATGCTAAGGATGTTCCGAATCTGTTCAGACACTGTTCATAATTTTTATAATCTGTTCAGACTTTTCAAGCAATGTTCAGAATATTCAGAATTTGTTCAGACTCTGTTCATTCAATGTTCAGAATGTTCAGAATCTGTTCAGAATTCTCAGTCAATGTTCAGAATGTTCAGAATTTTTCTGAATTTTTAGCACAAAAACTGGTCTATTCAGAATTTCTTGACTTTGTAGTGAATGCAAAATTTCTTCTATGAGTTTAACAATTAATATAAACATACCATATGTAAAAAACTGTGATCACATTCAATGGATATGCTGTACAACATTAAGGTTTTAATGCTTACTTGTGTGTACTAAAGATAATTACAATTTTCCACTTTTCAGTCTGCTATAAATATATATATATAAAGTTATTTGAACCTGATCCTCTCCTGATTTATGTCAGATCTGTATGGACGACATATCAGAAAGGGGGTGGCAATTTACCCCTCTTTACTACTTGAAAAGCATAGAAATATAGAATCGACTTCTGATGGAGCTTACTTTCCACTTTTTTTAACGTGTCGGAGTTTGCAAAGTAGATTCAAATGTGTATACCTATCTCGTAGTTAAAATGACTTATCAAAGGCGGAGCTAAGAACAATAAACAATTATCCCATTTATGTACGCATATACACAAATGATAGTATTATCATATAGTTGACAGGTCGAAATAAGACTGTTTAAAGTAGTCCACAAAAATCTGAAAAAAATGCAATATGTCATTTTCTGCTTCTTTCTGTCGTCGTTAAATCGGGAAATCCTCAAAAAGGACATCTAGAACCAAAAGAAATTAAGGTTTATCAAACGTTTTTGTTTTCAGTTAAAACAACTTCTTTTCAGAAAGCAAATAGGGCAAATATTGTCACAAATATGTATGGACACTGTTACATACATAGGACAATACTTGTACAATCTCAAAACAAATAAATAAGGTTTGTGTAATATCTTTTTGTTACTATTATTACAGCATTATTTATCAATTAGTGGTTTATTTCGTTTCATACACATGAAGATGGTGAGAAACGACAAAACAATGTTTGTTAAACTTTCATATAATATTAATGTTGGTACTTGTGCCATTTATCCTCTGTATAACAGCATAGATAAACACGAGAAAACATTCTTTATTGATTCCCGCATTGTTTTGTTTATTTAATTTTGAAATGCCATTTGTCTTTTCTGTAAGTAAATGGTACTTATAATTTACTGCTTAACAATTTTGAACTTATTTCAGTGGAAGCCATATCAGGAAGTAATACTATATTGACATGTCCCTTACAAGGGTCGTCTTTCCAATGGCAAAAGTGGGTGAATCCTAATTGGTCTACACTTCAGCAAGGAGCTAAATACGGGAATGTGAATACATCATCTCTGATTATATATAATGTTGATCCAGGTGACGAGGGTCAGTATCATTGCAGAGGTGGTTCACAACTAAGTTATATACAAGTTACTGTTATAGGTAAGTAAAGTAGATAAGACAAGATAATTCCAGCGAAAACAATAGGCATTAAGAAGTAAACCGCAAACATAACAGAACAAATGACTAAATGAATGTTTGTATACAGACTGTATTTATCATATCGCTCCGTCTCAGCGAAATTATTAACAAAACGTTTTTAAAATGTTTGTCTTAGAAATGTCATGTAATCGGATGTAATTAAAAAGTTGACTATTGTTAGCAAACGGATATTTACAGAAACTATGAATTCCATAGCATTTGGAAAGGGTGACTCAGAGTATACGCTGTTTCTGTTAATCTCGGGGTAATTTGCAGTTCAACAGTATTCTACATGCACAACATAAAGTTCGGTATTGGATAACTGCAATATTGTTATGCTAAATTGTAACATTCCGAATATAATGGAAAACAAATTATACTTCACTGTAGGAACAAATTCAAAATTGGTCTGCATAATCGTGAAAATAGAGCAAAAATTGAACCTACAAATATATACATGACCGCTCACGTGCTGTTCCTGGAATAGACACTTCAATAACAAGTAGGGGGATTAAACTAGCTATGTATATAGTTGTATGGGTCCACTAGCTATGTATTATATAGTTTTATGGGTCCACTAGCTATGTAATATATAGTTTTATGGGTTCACTAGCTATGTATTATATAGTTGCATGGGTTCACTAGCTATGTATTATATAGTTTTATGGGTCCACTAGCTATGTATTATATAGTTGCATGGGTCCACTAGCTATGTATTATATAGTTTATGGGCTCAGCACTTCCTTCTTAGTGAAAAAGATGCGATCATGACAGTGTTTTGCCATACGAGTAAAGTATCAACCCTTACATATAACTTGGTGAGCAGCGATGTCATACAGAACAGTTGAATCTTGAACTTCAGACAAAGTATATGTAATCGTGGTGACACAGAAGTTGCCATGCATGCATGTATAATATAAAGATAGTTGATGGCCTCAAACATTAAAAAATAGTACACAAGACCATCGTGCGACATAATAGTGAAACAATGGTCATCTTTGAAAAATAATCGAATTGCCAATACCATATTGCGTCATCTGTACCGAATACTTTTCAACAAGGTGTTGATGTCTTCTGAAAAACTATTTGAAAGATAAGATCATTTTTAGTATTATCTATAGCGAAGTTACAAAAGACAATAATTTAATATGTCTATTCTAATACCAGAAATAGAAATAGGGTTTTTAATAACCGAAGACAGCAACATCTGGGTTATAGCATGTATAAGAATGTTTTCTTTGTAGAGTTTGTGAATCACTTTTTAATCTACTTTCAGTGATAGCAATAGAAGGAGGTACAACTACATTAATATGTTCACTACAAGGATTGTCTTTCCAATGGTACAAATTCATCAATTCTGGTTGGTCTATGCTTCAACAAGGTGCTAAATACGGGAATGTGAATATTGGATATCTGGCTATCTATAATGTTGATCCACATGACGGTGGTAGTTATATATGTACAACTGATAGTCAACAATTACAAATGCATATTGTCTTTAGAGGTACGCAAAGTAAATTAGAAAAGTGCAGTCAAACGAAACCAATAAATGCATATGCATTAAGATGAAGCCCGGCAAAAATTTCAGAAAGAATGAGATATAGATTGTTATATTGTGTATGTTGGTTTCCGATCTCAGTGTAATATGCAATTTTACACAATATTCTACACATGCAATACAGTGTTCTGCTATCCTCCGTAATGTTACATTTTTTGTTATGTTACGAAATTATACATGTAGCTTTGTTTTCATTGAGCATAGCAATTCAAAAGACGAAACATTTAAATGATTGTTTAGTGAATTTAGCATTGTATATTTTTCTAACGGCTTTTCAGTATAAATGCTGGGAACTCTCTGTTTATATCTTAAGCACACTTAATCATGTGTATGTAAAGCGCAACACAGCTTTGATGATATGACTGACTATGGTTATGCGGTTTGTATATAATATCAGAAAGATGTGGTGTTTAGACAAATTTATCATTTGAATGCCGTTTTACGAGGTGTACAATGAACGCATGACGTACCTTACAAGTAGGCATATTTATTTGCAGATATTTACAACGTCTATGGGAATCATCTTTTCATCAAGATTTCACCACCTAATCTACCATAACTATCCTTTATAGCATAATTACCACCTAAGGACCTTATCAAACAACACTTTCCTTGATACTAACATGACAACTAAATTACAGTATTGATCATGACTGTCCTTAATACAAATAGGACACATAAAGTACCTTATTGACCATGACTTTCCTTAATACAACTAGGACCTATAAAGGACCTTACTGACCATGATTGTCCTTAATACAATTAGGACATATAACAGACCTGATTGAACATGACTGTCCTTAATACAAGTAGGACATACAAACGACCTTATTGACCATGACTTTCCTTAATACAAATAGGACATATAAAGGACCTTAATGCCCATGACTGTTCTTAATACGAGTAGGACATACAAAATACCTAATTGACTATGACTCTACTTAATACAAGTAGGACATATACAAGACCTTATTGACCATGACTGTCATTTATACAAATATGACATATACAAGGCCTTATTGACCATGACTTTCCTTAATACAAGTAGGAAATTTAAAAGACCTTATTGACCAAGACTGTCTTTAATACAAATATGACATATAAAGGACCTTAGTGACCATGACTGTCCTTAATACAAGAAGGATATATAAAAGACCTTATTGACTATGACTCTCCTTAATACAAGTAGGACATATAAAAGACCTTATTGGCCATGACTGTCATTTATACAAATATGACATATACAAGGCCTTATTGACCATGACTTTCCTTAATACAAGTATGAAATATAAAAGACCTTATTCACCAAGACTGTCTTTAATACAAATATGACATATAAAAGACCTTAGTGACCATGACTGTCCTTAATACAAGAAGGACATATAAAAGACTTTATTGACTATGACTGTCCTTAATACAAGTAGGACATATAAAAGACCTTATTGAGCATGTCTGTCCTTACTACAAGGAGGACATATAAAGGGTCTTATTGACCATGACTTTCTTTAATACAAGTAGGACATATAAAGGATCTTATTGACCATGACTTTCCTTAATACAAGTAGGACATATAAAAGACCTTATTGACCATGACTTTCCTTAATATAAATAGGATATATAAAAGACCTTATTGACCATGACTGTCCTTAATACAAGTAGGACATATGAAAGAAATTATTAACCATGACTGTCCGTAATACAAGTAGGTCATATAAAAGATCTTATTGACCATGATTGTCCTTAATACAAATAGGACATATGAAAGACTTATTGACCATGAATTCCATTAATACAAATAGGACATATAAAGGAAATTATTGACCATGACTGTCCTTATTACAAATAGGACATATAATGGACCTGATTGACCATGACTGTCCTTAATACGAATGACTTTATTCATCATGACTGGTCTTGATACTAACATGACCTCTAAATGACCTAATAGGCCCTGAATGTCTTTAATACAAATATGACCACTAAATGACCTTATTGATCATGAGTGTTCTAAATACTAACATGACCACTAAATAATCTTATTGCCGATGACTCTCCTTGATACTAAGATTACCACCACTGAAGGACCTTATTTATCATGACTGTCCTTGATACTAACATGACCACTAAATTACAGTATTGATCATGAGTGCTCTAAATACTAACATGATCACTAAGTAATCTTATTGAACCTTTCTGTCCTTAATACAAGCATGGCCACTAGATGACCTTATTCACCATGAATGGTTTTGATACTAACATGATAACCAAAGAACTTATTTTTACCATAAATGTCCTTAATACTAACATGATCTCTGAAGGAACTTATTGACCATAAATGTCTTTGATGCTAACATAGCCACTAAAGAACATTATAGAAACAAGAATTATAACAACCTACGCGTGTTCTCTATTAAAGTTTGTGCTTTTTTATTGTTGGTTTAATTTCAGGGTCAGGGTCATTACGGTTTTCACAGTTTTCCGGTTGTTGACTGATTTTGTCTGTTTATATAATTATGAGTTTTGACTTTCCCTTTGTAAGATTGTTCGGAGTTCGGTAATTTTGTTATTACCTTTATTCAGCGATAGCCATATGGGGGAGTAATACTACCTTAACATGCACATTACCAGGGCCGAATTACTATTGGGAAAAGAGAACGGATCAGGGTTGGTTTAGCCAAATCCAAGCAGGAGCTAAATATGGAAATGTAAATAGTGGATCTATGACTATCTATAATGTTCAAACAAATGACGGCGGAAGATATCTTTGTGGGGATTATTCCAAGCTAGAACAAATAGATGTTACTGTCAGAGGTATGTACAGTAGATAAGACAAAGAAATCAATTTAGATACGAATTAATGAGTAATTCGGAAGCGATACAAAAACGAAATGATTTAGACGATATTATATTGTGAATGTTTGTTTCCGACTTTTGACTGACCAAATATGTCAAGCACCTCGTTTACATGTAAAACATATAATTGAGTGGCACAACCCGAGATACCAAATTGAAAGATGGGATAAATTCTACTGTTTGTAATTAAAGTCAAAAACCCGATATCATGTTTGAATTTCCACGTGATTGAACAACGATTTAAAAATGTATTTTGTTCGCTCAAAACTTAATCGGCTATACTTTATTCTACTGGTCAGTTATAACCTTTAGTTATTCCTCATCATACTGAACACTAATACGACTTCTGCTCATTTAGCCGTATCCGTGGTGTTATAGTTACCATGCTGGTCTCGATTGAATTGAAGTTAGATCATGGCTTCTAGCCCCGATCGGGTCAAACCAAAGACTATAAAATTGGTATCCTAATTAGATTATCAATAACAAACCAGTGATGACAAGTCCTTACTAAAAAGATGCATAACGATATGTTCACAATATTTACATAATTATTTAATCACAGGTCAGGTATTAAAGAGGCACATAATATCGCAGTATTTACAAAATTTAGGTATCACAGAGACACATATTATCACCATATCTACATAATTAGTTCATCACAGAACCAGGTTATGCGACGACACATATTATCACAGTATTTGTTTATGCTTTCCGAAAGTTTATTTCATCGACAATTTGTTCTTGAATAAGGTTCAAAACAGAAGAAATACATTTTTCTTGTAACAAAAAGTTTTATGTAGCGGCGTAGAGGACTTCCACAGAATGACCGCCATCGGTATGTTGGCAGGTGGAATGACTGTAAATGACGTTGCTGTGTCATTTGGTGTTCACCGTGCTACCATATGGAGGTTAGCATAACGTTTCAGGACCACTGGGACAGTTAAGGATAGGCCAAGATCCGGTAAACCAAAACGTCTCACTCCTAGAGAAGAACGTTACATCAGGATCACAGCAGGTCGTGACAACTTCTTACCAGCAACAAGGATTGTCGACAGAGTACGGAGAACAACTGGAGTCCGCGTATCCGCGCAAACAGTCCTCAATAAACTTAAAGCTTGTCCTATCAAATCAATAAGACCACATACAAGTATGGAGTTAACTGTCCACCACAAAATGCAGCGACACGCATGGACATATCAGCAATTGCGCCGAAACTGGAGCACAGTACTATTTTCGGATGAATCTCGATTCACACTAAAGTTTGCAGATCGTTGCATTCGTGTCTGGAGACTTCCTGGTGAACACTTTGCGGCGGCTTGTGTTATGACAGTTGACCGCTTTGGTGGCAGTTAGCTACTGTTGTGGGGCGGAGAGCAATACGCAGGAAAGACCAACTTGATTGTGATAAAACAAACGCTGAATGCACAGCTCTACTGCGATGACATTTTCGCCCTGTCGTGATGCCGTTCATGCACAGAAACAATCGTTTTGTCTTTCAGCAGGGCAATGCTTGGTCACACACCGTTCGTCCCTCCATGAACTTTTTACAAGTCAACAATGTTAATACATTACACTGGCCGAGTCGTTCCCCTGATTTGGCCTCTATTGAACATGTTTTGGACATGCTAAACAGACAAATTCGAGAGAATCATAATCCATTCAACTCCTAGCAGGAATTGGAAAATGCCACGCTTTTCTTGCTCAGTATATATACATTAGGAAATCGTCCCATTTTGTTTTCAAACGCAGCTTCAATAGTCTGTATATTTATTTTTCTAAAGTTATACACCAAGTGTGAAAAACATACAAAGGGAATAGTTTACAACTTACAAATATATATTTATTATTTCTTGAAAAAATTACAGTTTCCCAATGCATTTCGTGTTACAAACAGTACATATAATATCTGCAATGAATAATTCATCCAATGTTATTAGAAAAACAAGCTTCAAGAATTTCAGGTTTGGTTATTGGTGTTTAATGCCACTTTCAACAATATTTGAGTTATATCGTCGCAGTCAGCGTTATTGGTGGAGGAAACCGGAGTGCCCGGAGAAAGCAACCAACCTACCGCAAGTCACTGCCAAATTTATCACATAATGTTGTTTCTAGTACACCTCGCCATGAACGGGGTTCGAACTCACTACTTTAGTGGTGATAGGCATTTATTGCACAAGATAAGGTTTTCAAAGTTGTACTCAAGTATATATAATATGAATACAATACACAACGTTTTCTATATAAGCGTGTTTTGGTGATTATTTAATATTGGCAATAATATCATCTTCTATCGACATATCCTTAAATAAAACTTTATTTAACTAAGAGGAACCCATGGTTCAGTAGCTTCCTTATTAGCAGCAATCCTCTATCAAGGAAATCCTGATAGGGATCACAAGCTCAGGAATCTCGTATGCACTGAGAGATATATACTCCATATGCAGGTGCTGCTCGAATGTTGCTACATATAAATAAGGGTAATAACAAAATTACCGAACTCCGAACAATCTTACAAAGGGAAAGTCAAAACTCATAATTATACAAACAGACAAAATCAGTCAACAACCGGAAAACTGTGAAAACCGTAATGACCCTGACTTGGTAAAGGCATTTCTAAAGAAATGGTGGGTTGAATCAGATTTTAAGGCGCCAAACCTCCCGCTCTCATTACGGTTCAAAGGTTCCGGCTGTCACTGTAACAGTATTTAAATACAGGAACAAAATATGTAAAATAGTTGTCAAAGCAGTACCATATTCGGTGACGTAAATGTCCAAAATATGTTTACGTCACAGATTGACAAAAAAAATTATCCTTGACATTTTTAACTTCTTTATCTTTATACATTTTCACTATATGGAAATGCATCGCTTATAATTTTTTCTGCAGAGACGGAATATATTTCGACAAGATATTGGTATCGGAATATAAACTTTTTAAGAGATCGAATAAGGCGAATCTTTTTATAGCCCTGATTCAGTAGCCTGTTTCTCAGATGAAGATGACGTTTCAGGAAATCAGAATAATTGCTACTGGCCCTTGCATAGCGAATCAATTGCGAGATGTAAACACCATATGCAGGAGAAGCTGGTATATTGCTGCACATGTTTGGAAAATTTATGATTTTAAAATTGAAGTCGTCCCGCTTATCATACATTTTAGTACTGAGTTGACTACTGTCGTCAAATTCGAGGTATAAGTCCAAAAATGATAAATGGAAAGTTCACAATCGGAAAATTGAAATCATCTGTTTTGTCGTAATGTTTCGTTCTTAATCTCCCCTCACTGTCAATTTCGAGGTGTAGGTCAAGGTATGAAGCATACCTATCTGTAGCTGTGGTATCCTTTATTTCAAGCTCAATGGAATAGATGCAATCAACGAAATCACCAAACTAGAATTATTTGATGAAAGGACATAATCTATATAGCGGAACGTGAAATTAAATGATTGGGTTAGCTTCCTTTCTTTTTTCTTGAAAAGCCAATGTATGAAGTCTGCCTCATACGAATAAATTCACCATAAAAACAGGTAGTATCGATAGTCTATTACTTACTAACCACGATGCTATCTTTGTATAATTGTGTATGTATACTTTGTAGACTTGAAAATCATTCTTGATGCTTAAAATTGACCTAGCACCACCTAATCATCATGTTCATCCACAAACATAGCGGTTATGCAAAACAGAACTTATTACAATGCTGCATGCTATGTTATTATATTATATGGAATACATTGAAAACAGATATTTAATAGATATTCGTAACATTTTATTAATTTTAATCTAAGCAAATTATATTGTCTAAATAATGAGTGTACTCTATAAAGGTCATGCACTCTAAACTTGATATCTACGTTTTTATTACTATCAATAGGATGATACCTCTGCCGGTGGACTATTAGTCTCCGGGGGTATCATTTACCCAGTAGCCAGTGTTACTATCACTGGATCAATACCTCTGCTGGTGGGACTATTAGTCTGCGGAGGTATCATCTACCAGGTAGTCAGTGTTACTATCATTCTGTTGATACCTCTGCTGGTGGACTATTAGTCTCCGGAGGTATCATTTACCCAGTAGCCAGTGTTACTATCACTAGGTTGATACCTCTGCTGGTGGACTATTAGTCTCCGGAGGTATCATTTACCCAGTAGCCAGTGTTACTATCTCTAGGTTAATACCTCTGCTGGTGGACTATTAGTCTCCGGGGGTATCATCTACCCAGTAGCCAGTGTTTCGACACTGACATGGTTTATTAGATATACTTATAATTGAAATTGTACAGTTACTAAATAATGTAATTATTATTAAGACTATTGTTCTCCTTCCTCGGGCATATGTGACCATAGCCCGATTGCTGACTATCCTGTTTATGCCCTTGCGGTGTTTTTGCTCCATAATATGCTTTTTATTTGGTTTTCCAATCTTTTGAATGTGTGCGTACATAATGGAGAGTATTGCAGAATCGCCTAGTGCGTATTAAAATTTATATCTACGTTTTTATTATTATAGTGTAGGATGCTATATTACTGATTTTGTCTGTTTATATACTTATGAGTTTTGACTTTCCCTTTGTAAGATTGTTCGGATTTCGGTAAATTTGTTATTAACCTTATTTACAATATTATATGGAATAAATTGATATCCGATATTTAACAGGGGCTGTCGTTGTCGTGATCGTGTGGTAGTTAGATATACAACAACCGGTAGAATCAGTGCATATCACCACTGACGCTGTGAGTTCGTACCCCGTTAGTAGTATGTCATGTTGAATCGGGCGCGTATTTGAGGAGGAGTGGTTGAGGAGCAGTGACATCACCGGAAATGACGTCACCGGAAGTGGTCTCACCGGAAGTCACCGGAAATGACGCCAGCGGAAGTGACATGAAATTGCATCACCGGAAGTCACCGGAAATGACTTATAGGAAGTGAGGTAATGGGAAGTGTAAGGGAGATAATTCGCCCCGCCTTTTTTCTCACCGGGTTTTCCCACCGTTTTTTCTTCGGAGATATCTCGGGGTCAATTCGGAAACTTTTGGGAGTTTCCCATAGGCATTCCATTTTCCCCGCTTAAATATCGACCAATGAAAACCTTGGGAATTCGACCAATGCAATGCCACAATCCCTCTTTCCATTAGCCAACCACGGTTCTCCTTATATGTCCAATGAGAGCTTTCGTACCATTTATGTTTGGCCATTCGTTGAATCCTTTTCTTTCGTCCAATCATATTCAAATGTTAACCTTTGTATTTTTCAATTTGAAAATCGGCATTTTCGCTCCAACTTTCATAGTGACAGGATGTGTTTATCTTGTGTAATATAGTGGAGAATTTATATTCGAACGAAGGTAAGCATCTCAATCCTACTATACTTGCATATTTTAATCAGTATTATCTTCTGTTTTCAAATTAATTCATGTAGTCTTTTCACACGTTGATTTTTAATTCAGGAAACAGTCTTTGATTTTATTCAAATCAATGGTCTTGTATAATGACTGATCGTATTGTGACATTTTGTTTTCTATGGAGAACATCTGTTTCCCATTTACACGTTTTAATCAATATTCTTATAATTTCCTTCAAACTATTGAAAGATTTTTGTACACTAGTTTTCCATTTGCTACATATTGTAAAGTTTTTACTTTTAGTATGAATCTTTCAGAAAAATGAAATATGATACGAGTTATTTGAACAATCTTACTACATATTGTTATAATTTTAAAAGAATGCATTACGTCAAATGTATAAGTCCGAACGAATGTAGTTTTATTAATGTCATTCAGTTCCTGGCTGATTTTCGATGAAGTAGGACAGGTGGTATGTAATGTAGTTATATTAAATATGCATTCTTTTCCAGGTTCAAGTAAGCATGAAGATGGATAAACATAACGTAAGTGTTTTTTTATTATGTGTTTACGTTTTAATCAAAGCTCCATTGGGTTTGATAAATGAAACATAACTATTAAATATAGTATGGTTAATGAAAAAAGGAAAGAAAAATAACGAGGCTACGTTGGGAATCATTACTACGTATTTAGATACACGATTAGATAACGAGACCAAGAAAAAAAGAAACAGAAACGCACAAGCTACCAGACTAAAGAAGGGATCTAGTCATTCCACTAAATATATGCATCACACAAACAAAAAGACAATCAAATCTCAAAACAGGAATAAAAATACAACTGCAATTTTTATCCAAACCTAGCATGGGTTTCTATTTTTTCGTTTCAGAAGTACGTGTGTGAAAAATGTGGGAAACAGTTTATGGAGAAGCGCAATCTCACTAGACACATGGAAACTCACATCCAATATTCTCAAGCCTAATCCTGCAACATCTGCGGAAAATAATTCAGCCGTCCTGATAATAAGAAACGCCACGAGGAATCCCACAACTACACAATTACCTGTCCCGTTTGTGGTCAATTTTGTAATAGAAGGGAAAACATGCTCCGTCACCGAAATACCTGAAGTGAGACCATGGATGCTAGTTCAGAGACCCGCTTCCCCCGAACATGGACCATCCAATAGTCCTGCAATAAGAAGACGAATTAACAATCCCCAGTCTTCCAATAGTCCGTCCATTGAACTTAATATATTACCAAAGGACCCGGAAATCAGAATACTATATCCAAGAAACTGACATACCATCCAAACACAGGCAAACAGTGGAAACCGTGTCTAGGACCGATATAATCTTACCTTAAACGATATAACCCTCCCCCACTTTTCCAGAGATGGTACGCAATATTTTCACACAACAAACGTCGGCTTTCAGAGTCAATGTCTCATTAGGTTTTATTTTGAGAAACGTCGAAACTGGCGAATTACGTTTTTTTTCGATGTTCCACATCTAATCAATAAATATGTAGATTTGAAAATCATTCTTGATACTTAAAATTGACAAAACACCAACTAATCATGATGTGCACCCACACGCATACCGGTTATGAAAAACAGAACTTATTACAATGTTGCATGCTATGTTATTATATTATATGGAATATATTGAAAACAGATATTTAACCAAAATTTGTAGCATTTTATTAATTTTAATTTAAGCATATTATATTGTCTAAATAATGAGCGTACCCTATCAAGGTCATGCACACTAAACTTGATATATACGTTTTTATTACTATCACTATGTTGATACCTGTGCTGGTGGGCTATTAGTCTCCGGAGGTATCATCTACGCAGTAGTCAGTGTTACTATCACTAGATTGATACCTCTGCTGGTGGACTATTAGTCTCCGGAGGTATCATCTACCCAGTAGCCAGTGTTTCGAAACTGGCATGGTTTATCAGATATACTTATATAATTGAAATTGCAAAGTTACTAAATAATATAATTATTACTAAGACTATTGTTCTCCTCCCTCGGGCATATGTGACCATAGCCCGATTTTTAGCTATCCTGTTTATACCCTTATTGTGTTCTTACTCCATAGGATGTTTTTTTATTTGGTTTTCCAATCTTTTGAACTTGAGCGTACATAATGGAGATTATTGCAGAAACGCCTTGTGCGTATTGAATTTGATATCTACGTTTTTATTATTATAATGTAGGATGCTATATTGCAATATTATATGGAATAAATTGACATCCGGTATTTAACATGGGCCGTCGTGGTCGAGTTCTCATAATAAAACCCTAAATGCTCGCTTACTCGCAGGGTTATAACGGGATGCCATTACATGTAATGGAGCAGCCGCCGATATTTTTTTGCGCTCGCTCACAGAGTTTCTGACGCCTGCATTTATCAATAATATGACATAACCTTTCCCTTTGTCCATTATTATAACAAGTTTGTATCACCTACCAGTATTTTAGAATGGAATTCCCACAAAATAAAAATCCATGTTTACTTTCTTTCTGAACATTTTGAATTTCGTCATTTCCGGCCTCACTATTTGGATGTCGATAGCATATTCGGCGATTTGAGGCGTGAATGTTTACATCAGCCGTAGAAAACAATACCATATTTAGAAAAGCTCCGCCTTCCGTAGTTTCCGGTTTTGGCAAACGATCGATAAATTTGAATAAGGTTGTTGCTATCTCAGCCAAACCGATTTAACAAGGACTGGGATCACCAGTAATAGTTATAATGAAATGTTTGAAGCGTAAATAGTGAGTTTTTATGTTTCAACTGCAACTTTGTTTGCTCCATTGTGACGAATGGGACCGCGTTGTAGCCCTGCCGAGACACAAGTTTGTCACAGGAGCTACATTATTGCAGCTAGTCGTGGTCGTGATCGTGTGGTAGTTAGATATACAACTACCTGTGCAATCAGTGCCTATCACCACTGACGTAGTGAGTTAGAACCCCGTTCATAGTGAGGTGTACTCGATACAACATTATGCGATAAAGTTTATCAGTGACCAGCGACAGGTCGGTCGTTTTCTACGGGTACTCCACCAATAAAACTTACCGTGACGAAATGCCTAAAATATTGTTGAAAGTGGCGTTGAACACCATTAATCAAACTAAATCAAACCGATATTTAGCAGATATCTTTGGTATTTTATTGAAAATATAAACATTGTGCTTTAACTAGAAAGACCACAAAGAACTTTGCTCCATTAATAGTTTTTACAGATATTAACCACGTTAATGTTTATTTCCTTTTAGTAAATGGAAACTGGGGTCCGTGGGGAAGCTGGACTCCATGTACAAAGACGTGTGTTGGAGGAACAAGGACACGAACTAGAGCCTGTGATAATCCATCACCTGTAAATGGCGGGTCTCCTTGCCTAGGATTTCATAATGAAACTGGTTCATGCTCTACTAACATCTCATGCCAAGGTATGTGTTAAAGTTATATGTGTTAACATTTACTCACTTTCCTAACGTAGTCGATTCAGCTTATGTATATAATGTAGACTCGACGTTCGTCTTATAGAATAATAAAAATATATGCAAAAGAGTATTCATAATTGGGAGTCTGTATAAGGTAATACAACAAATACATTTGTAATATCAGGTCACGTTTATTTTGTGTGTACAACTTATGTAGCAACAGCAATATCATACTATATGCTGTCCATATTTGTATGGTTCTATACGTTCGAAATGGATACCAGTGTCGACAAAAGTGCGGATGCTTTTCTGTCTTTAGGAAATATACGCCGACAGTAATGTCCACAAACGGCAAAATCGTGATAAACAGCAAATTTTCAATGTGGACGGCAACTTGTAAAGTTTATCATGATTGGGAAAATAAAGACAATTATATTCTGGTGATTTTTCAATTGTAATCGTTTTTCTTTCTTAACACTTATATTTCATTTTATATATTTAGTAAATGGAAACTGGGGTACATGGAAAGATTGGAATTCATGTTCAGTGACATGTGGTAATGGATCAAGGTCACGATATCATGAATGTAACAATCCAGAGCCTGTACATGGGGGCACAAAATGTCAAGGAAATGACACAGAAATTGAATCGTGCTCTATGAAGTTGTGTCCAGGTAAATTTTAGAATTGTTTAATTCAGGGAATACATGATGTATGCGTGTATTGCGTTCTACTGAATTAAGTGTATGTGACAATGCAATCAATGATACCTTTGACAAGAAAGCGAATTTATATTTTTGTTTATAGTTTGAATGTTAATTGTCTCAATAAAAGATTTCAAAACATAAATGAGCTCTTACAGGCATAGCAAACTCGGTAATACATTTGATAGGAGGTGATCAACTCAGTTCTAGATATTGATCTTTTGCAATGGATTAATGTGACGTAATCGAACTAGTAGATTGATAGAGGAATGGGAACACTAATAGGAAGGTAGGAAAAAAGTATATAATAGCATGTATCCCATACTAAGTTTATATATAAACCGAAATATGGCTTTTATGGTACACCTGTCTCATTTGTATATGTTGTCCTTTGCGAATCAAGTCGTAATTATATTCACTTTCTGTTTTGATGGGAAATATCAACAAGAGACAACTTGTGTATACAATGGTTCACATCATGCAAATAGATCAGATACTGCTCATGATAAACAACAATTAATCACTCAATCGTGTCTTTGTTTTAGTTTATGGTACATTTGTAATATCTTTGAACTTTGTACACCGGTGGCTTATATGGTCTGACTTAGACATATAGTGTGAAATGAAAGACATGGTTAACATAGGCAAATATCAGGTCACGTTTATTATGTGTGCACAACTTATGTAGCAGCATCAATATCATCCTATGTACCGTCCATATTTGTATGGTTATATACGTTCGAAATGGATTACAGTGTACACAAAAGTGCGGATGCTTTTCTGTCTTTAGGAAATGTTCGCAGACAGTAATGTCCACAAAGGGTAAAATCTTGATAAATAGCAAATGTTCAATGTGGGCGGTATCTTGTAAACTCTATGATGATAGGGATAATAAAGACAATTATATTCTGGTGATTTTTCAATTGTAATCGTTTTTCTTAACACTTATATTTCATTTTATATATTTAGTAAATGGAAACTGGGGTACATGGCAGGATTGGAATTCATGTTCAGCGACATGTGGTAGTGGATCAAGATCACGATATCATGAATGTAACAGTTCAGAGTCTGCACATGGTGGTTCAACCTGTCAAGGAAATGACACAGAAATGAATTCATGCTCTATAAAGTTGTGTCCAGGTAAATTTTAGAATTGTTTAATTCAGTAAATATATAGTGTATGTTTGTATTCCGTTCTACTGAGTTAAATGTATATGACTTTGTGCCTTGACCATTAAAATGGTGCCTTCTTCTGCGAGTGAAACAATGTGAATAATAATACAAATAGCCAGAAAGTGAAAATATATTTATTTGATCAGTTTGTGTTTTAATTCATATTTCAAAGAATATATGAATACAGAATGCAAAACTGTAATATGACGTCCTCCGTTGGCTATATAAACAATGTAATAATTAAACTACGGATATATTTTAATTCGCACATGCGGAATATCGGTCAAGCTATGGGTATTATTCAAAAGTGATTTCATGTATTTATTCAGGGCCGTTGTGCATACCAACTTTAAACAAATCTAATAATTATTTTGATATCAAAGAAAGAAAATACATTCCAATTTGTATTTTTGTCCTCGTAAATTGATGTGTTATTCAATATATTTCTGATATCGCTAATTATTTAAAAAGAAAGGCATTTTGCAACATATATCATCTGTATATTGTCTCCCTAAATATGTAGTTTATTTTTGTACATGTACACGGAAAATGAAGATAATACAATATGCCTGTATATCAAGTGGATATGACTTAAAACTTATAGTTCTATACGAACGCCAATATGGCACACCTGTGTGTTATTGTCCCTCGCTTGTGCATTCGCAAGATTCACTTTCAATTCATTGTTCGTTCTTTCGCTTTTCATATTGCTTACGACAGTGGATTTTTCGTGAGGGAATTGTATATTTTCAAATGTATCGGCATCTGTACATATCGGCATCTGTGCATTGCAATGATACAGTTAAACATGCAGATCTTTGCTGTGTGTAAAAGTGACATTTTACAGAAACAAAGCTACAATGATGTCAATGCCATTTCAACATTTTACTAATATCTAGTTTCTGTGGTGGGGTCACAGATAATCTTATAATTACATATCATTCACCATATAAATATTCATGGGGTCACTGAATGGACCGTATAGACCATATTTGTTAAGTAAATCTCACCAGGTGCAGTAATTTATCTACCCAAATAAAAATATAACTAACAAACAATAGCAACAACATCGGCCGATCTACATAAAATAACATACGACAACGATATTATATTTCATGATGAACGTTCTTTCTTACAGTAGGATCCAAGGATGACAACAGTTCGGCAACAATTGGCATTGGAGCTGGGATTGGATCAACAGCTGTGGTTGTAGGATTACTTATTGTATCTATTTATATTTTGAAGCGATATAGACTTAGAAAACCAGGTATGAACATGCATAGATCTAAATAGATTGAATATGCATAGATCTAAATAGATTGAATATGCATAGATCTAAATAGATTGAATATGCAAAGATCTAAATAGATTGAATACGCATATATTTAAATAGATTGAACATACATAGATCTAAATAGATTAAATATGCATAGATCTAAATAGATTGAATATGCATAGATCTAAATAGATTGAATATGCATAGATCTAAATAGATACATGAGTGAATTGACGAAACAAGGACTGTTACTCATGCTAAGAATCCGGGGCTGGTCATATTCTGGGTGATATCGGAGAATTGGAAGCAAAAATACATGTACAACAAGACTTCTATGCAATTTTCTGAAAGGTACACGATTATTCTGCGTTCTGTAAGAATATCATGGGATGTTTAACATTTGGGCTAAAGATAATCCTTATTAAATAAATGCATATTGACCTTCAATTACCAAGAATATTTATGCCATTACATTAAAAAAAAATCCAAACTACTACAAAGCGAACTGGTCGTTTTTCTTTTAAAATGACTGCTTCAGTATATGCTCTAAGCTCGGATTGGTCAGTTAGGTAATATATCATAAGGGGAAAGTACTAGTACATGTATATGTAAGCTTTACCACATAAGTCGACTACAATGAACATGTAATGTCACATTATATGAGATGATCACTGTTTCACTCTATCTGTTTTAATAATTCATTTGAACACTCAACTCAATATTTTATTGATCATATCTGACTCAAATATATGTGTATGCATTCAAAGTCAACAATTATTACATAAACAGTACATATGTTATTTGTAGTGTTATGCACATTGAAGAACATGCATGGAAAATTTGAGACACGTGTGCATGTTTTCCCTTTTATTTACAGGACAAAAATGCTTAATTCCGTACAGATATTAAAGTGAAAGTATGATAAAAAAAGAGTAAACAAAATAATAAAAAAAAACAAGACACAGCGAAAACAAAAACAGACAAAAACAAAAACAAAAACAAGACAAAAATAAAAACAAGTCAAAAACATATGAAAAACCATGAGTCAAAACATCAAATATCACGAACCGCATACACACCAATGTTGAGTTAAGGTTCTCCAGCATGGTAGGCAATATTTGTCACATTAAAGACATACCGGTAAAGTTATTTCCCAAGTGCATATAAGGAAACAGAAAATATTAAGTTCATATGGAAAGCATGTCTACAAATAGTTGAAACACAATGCTTCAGTACGTATCTTATCAGAAATAATTTTGTCGGAAAATGGAGAAGAAACGGAAAAATGATTTCAACGGAATCGTGGCTGAGTTACCAACAAACTCTACGACAATGATAACCGTGTTTTGACTGACTCATAATAATAAAATAATGATATGATTATGAAGAAGAGAGTGAGTGAGTGTGTGAGTGTTGTTTAACGCCAATGGGAAATGCTTACAGATATATCATGACAAGAATAAGTTACATATTCGATGATAAGATAATGATGTTCGGTTTGGTGGACTTAGTGCTAGTTTACTGAAGCAACATTTCGCGGGTAGGCATAATTCTCCACTCTAACACATTATTCTTACTCTGAGCCAACCAGTCTTTGGTCTTTCTCCTTAGTGATGCGTGATTGCAGAGAAGCAAAATATACCAATTAAATAGTCTTTGGTTTGACCCGACCGGGTTTCGAACACACGATATACCGCAATCGAGACGAGTACGCTGACCAGTACCCCGTCATTGTGTTTTATGAAGAAGTGAGAATAGTAATACCAAGTAGTCAGAGAACAATACAAGTTAGAAGTTTGAAATGTGTAAATGATAACCGTAATTCAACCAATTTAAAACATAATTTACTTTATAAAGCTTAATTTCTATTTATAGCAGAAAGTGCAATTTATGACACAACTGGAGACACTGGGTGAGTACTGAATACATTCAACAAACAAAATAACAGCTAAAAGTGGAAAATTAAAATAACTGTGTGTTTCTGTGTTATTAATGTGAATGTGGGCATTTTACTCACATTTGGAAAACACTTACTCGAACGTATCATTTCCCTAAGAGGGGAGGGGGTTGGTTCCAAGGAGCTAGTTCAACAGCCACTTTTCAAGGCAGGAAGGTGATAAGTCACATGACTGTGTTTTTAGAAATGTCGCTTTTGCCTCCTTGTCTACGATATATCTATTGTATTTTTGAATTGTTCTGATGGTGTGGTATTTTTGCTCCTCCGTTTATTATCGCTATGGAGCAAGATAAACGAAATGTTCCAATACATTTGAACATATAGCTGTTGTCGACAATATACCCAATCATAGCAAAACCAACCACTCTTCTGTCAACCCCCACTCTATAGATCATCACTCTAAAATTATATTAATATTACCATACTGTCGAAAGAGTGGGAAAATATACTGGTCAATGGATTTTAAAAGATACAATCAGAAATAAATATAAAATACAAACCCGAAGTAGTGTTAGAAAGTTCTATGAACAATTGTTACCGTTTTTTGATTCACAAAACCATCCATTGGTGTTAATGATGATGGGAGACATATTGTATACGTAGATCAATACTAAGTCATAGAAACAGTTGATATCTATGTCACGATATAAATAGTAGGATATTTCATGTTATGATAAAACCTGATATCATATCATGACGATGAAAGTGTTTCCTATAGCTGAGTGGTAGTGTCTTTGATATGATAGATACAATATAGATATATTTGATTATTTTGACGTGACTTGAGGTTTAACTTTCAATTCAAGATTTTGGGCAAGATGAACACAAATATGATTTTCGTGTTGGTAGGTGTTGAGTTCCAGCCAGAACGAATAACTATTTAGTAACTTGTCTCCAATAAATAACAATTATGTCACGTTAGTATAGAAGTGTTTATGTGTCTTGTCTTGTAGATCCTCCAACTCAGATTTACATATATATAGTGGATTACAACAGAATACAGGTCTGTAGAATGATTGTGGTAAAATGGAACTTTTACATATCTGTTACTTATTTATTTAATGCATTAAATACCATGTTCATCACACAAAAACTCATTAAATTAGGAAAATGATAATTTCCCCTTACAAACCTATACAATCTTCTTCTGAGACTGTTTTGGAATATGCTTAGTTATTGACTTAGATTACTGTTGAATTTGTGGGTGATTCGATGCTTGGAGGCTATAGAGAAATAACCAGTTACTAGCTATGTCATGGAGATAAAACGTTCCCTATTGATAAGATATCAAGCTTTGATATTGATACTACTGATACACAAAATCAACAGCTGTTCCATGGAGACATCATAACAACACATAACAAACCAATCACATATCTTAATTTACACTTTACTACCGCGATATTGGCTGAATTGTAACCAATGTCAATTTTATAGTCTTTGTTTTTAGCCTTGATTTTAACCCACGATCGTTCATGCACAAACCAATACGGCATAGCGGTTTTAACTTGTATTTTCTCCTGACTTTTATTTATTATTCGCATTCTCTTGGAAAATGGATATACGATATATAGAAAAATAACATCTCAGTTTTCTTATGCTGAAGAGATAAAACAGAGTCATTTGATGGTGTGTCTTTTAAGCAACTAAACACTTCGAAGAGATCAATTATAAGTTCTAATTTGACTCTCGCTATTATTGGCCAATGGATTAATTGTTTTCTTTATCTAATGTATATAACAAACCTTATCACAGGTAGACATCAAAACAGAAATGATACTGGCAACAATACAATGAAAGTATTTTCTTGATATTATTCTTAATATAGTTGGAAATATTGATTACTTCTTCTTTATTGTAGAATCACCGACGCACAGACAAAATGATGTCATTTACGTAAACACGAATATCTGAAGAATCATAAAAAAAATTCATATTACAAACGAGATACGCTATGATGAAAAATATATTTTGTTATTCAGCCAAAGACTACCTCAGAGTGATATTGACTTATCGCTATTTCGAGGAGTGAATAAAGAAGTGAAGGCTAGAGGGCTAGCTAGAAATCTTCCTCTCTTCGTACATGCAGTGCAATATATACACTTATTGTGTTCTGTATAGGCATGTGTAATATAGAGAAGGCATCTTTATCTTGTATAACCGGTGTCGAATTGCTTTGTTGTTTTATGACAATAAAACATGCTTAGGTTAAATTATGTGTAATACTGTTGAGAAATAAGTCACTATCTCTATAGTGAAGTCTTTTGATTTAATAAGATCTGAATATACAATTTATATTTTCCATTTTGACACAATACCACAAGTACAAAAAATAGATAAAATTCGCTCAACTAGTATTTGAATGGTATGATACATATTACATCTAATAACGTGTGAATGTTGTTTTGCACGAATATTTACAAACACTGTATGATATCATATAATTGTAACCACGAACGTCGTTGTAGTGGGGATTTCATAGGAACAATAATTATTACGTTGAGCGTTGAATTGTTGAAATATCAGAGAAATGGCAACTACACATTGATAGTTTTGGAAATGCAATATTTCCATATTAGTAATAGCAGTAGATTTTGACCAGAGGTCAATAAAAATTAGACAATCTGAAATACAAAATGAAAAGTTATGCTCTTTTGTGGTCCTTATGATATTTATTTCAGATCCTACTTCATGTATATGTGTGATTTTATTGATTCCTTAGATAATTTAAATACACGCACTTACAAAACAAGGTTAAGGAGATATATAGATTTTCCTTCAGTTGCCCGTGGGTTACGATATTCCTCCACTCAAGAGAGTTAAATTAAAAAAATTAACCACAAGCCGTCAGGAGAGTGGTTAACATTTTTAATTTAACTCTCGAGAGTGTAGAAATATCGTAACACACATTGGCAACTGAAGGAGAATTTGTTTCTCCCATTATTCAACACGAACTTTATTTCAAAATCCTTTGGCGGACATCTACACAATTATGTTGCTAGGACACGGGGAAAAGCACGATACATTTTAATCCTCTAGAGGATAACATATTTTTCCACCACTTGTTCAGTGGGTTAAAACGCCGTAATAATGGGAGAAATATTGTTCCAGTTGTTCTGTTTATTTAAAGGCTTCCATCTGTATATTCTCTGCAGAATAAAAGTTATGGTCAACCATCTCACTCGGCACTCATATGGGTCAGATTAAATTTCAATTCAAACAGATAAAAACAACATAAAATGTGTAAATGATGCATGTATTTATCCATAAGATGAAGAACAGTTAGAAAGATCCATCGAGAATGAACTGAAATAGTTGCATCTTTAAATAGGAAATGTATACCTGAATAAAACAAAACCCTTCCACCTACAAGCTATATTGAGTAGAGACGTAGATGTTACATCTGCTGTCTTAGTTTTCATGGACAACTTTCTGATATCAATGCCACATGCTTGAAAGATGCAAGGTAGCTTATTTTAATGGATAACAATTTGATACCAATATCACAATTTGGAGAGGTGTAAGGTAGTTCATTTTTATGAATAACCGTTCCATACCAATAACACATTCTGGAGAGATATAAGTCAGCTTATTTTGATGGTACATGTATGATATATTGGGAGGGGGTGTTGTAGGATTGTATATTTTCATGTATAGCGCTTTGATGGCTATATCAGAAAATGAAAAGATGTAAGGTAGCATACTTACTTGGAAAATATTATGATACTTATACCATGTAATGAAGGACTATCATGTAGCATATTTTCATAATGATAATTTGATGCCAATGTCACAGACCAGGGAGACATAATGCAGCTTATTTTCATAGATAATCTTCCATTGAAGAGAATTAGGGGAAATCATGATTTCTATCTATAGCATGTAATAAAGGATTGTCAAGTAGCTAATTTTCATGAATATTACTTTCATACCAATAGCACACACATGAGTAATGCAAGGTAGTATATTTTCACGGATAACACTTTGATACCTACGTCATACCATGAACAGATTCAATGTAACTTATTTTCATGAATACAATTTCGCTACCTGAATCACACACCTGCATCATCTTAAGTAGCTTATTATCACTTTCTGATACCTATGTGAAACACTGGAGAGATGTAAGTTTTCACTAAGAACATTTTGTTACCTGAATAGTGAATCTCACGCTGGCGAGACATAAGATAGCTTATTATCATGGGCAACCTTCTGAAGCTATATATATATAGATATTATACAATGAAGAGACGTAAGGTAGTTTATTTCCATAGATAAAAATCTTATGCGTATGCCATTCACTGGAGAGATGTAAATAAGTCATTTTCAGGGCTAACCTTCTGATACATATGCCACGAGTTTGAGAGATTTAAGGTAGTTTATTTTTATTGATAACTTTGTGATATCTGTTTCGTACAACGATAGGAGTAAGGTAGCTCCATTTCGTGGATAATTTAAAATTCATATACGTATTATATACATTACATAGGAAGTATATAAGGTTGTTTGTATTTTAATGCAACAAATCAAAAATGTAGCAAATTGTTAAGGATATTAAAACACAAAACACAAAATGTCTAGAAAATAAGGCCAACATCATCTAATGAATTTATTAATTCACATAGAATATAATATGATGACAATGTCTTAAAATTGCTAGTTACTGGGCTGATGATGCTAATAGTTCATGCACCAACAGTGACATCGACCCAGTAATTTCGGAACATACAACCGTTGAATTATTGCACCATATGCGGATTGCAGCAACTTATGTCTCATCAGTGGGGATTGAAGCCAAATGAATGAAATTCCAAAAAGCATTAAATGACGAAGAGTAATAAAACACAAATCAAGAACTCTTATAGCAAGATTGCAGCTAAAATTAAATAAAGTTTAAAAAAAAACCCGCCCTGAACCTAGGTAGTTGTTTTTTAATACCAATATACCGATTTTTTTCACTGAATCGTTTCAAAGACGTAAATGTGTGATTGTTGTTTAACTTTAAGTGACTTTTAGTTCAGCTATATCGTGGGAAGAACATATTAATTTGCTTATGAGATGGTGCTGTCCACTTTGTACTAGACCAACAGAGCTGGATTTTAATAGTGCTAACTCATTAGAACAACAATGCACGTAGATGTCGCTCCATTGGGCACAGTATACCGACTCCGAGCCAACTAGTCTTGCCTTCATTCCGTTACGCTATGTGTTTATATCATTTTTATAGTCTTTGGTTTGACCTCATGGCACTTGGTACGATTACGCAAACCATTACACCATTGTAACTCTGTATAGCTTGTTTATTATGAAAAGTAACCTTCTTGTTACGTTCGAATATGTCGGAAAACAGACAATGTATTATTTATTTCATAATAGCAATTTATTTAAATTCGGTTTCAAATATATCTCTATATTTTTATAACTTTTATTAGACCTGAATATATTTAGATTTGTAAATCTATTATAATAAATAAAATAATGGATTGTTATCCAGATGTAAATGAACAGGAAATTGGTATATCTATTTCGGGGATGAATCTATCTGATTAAAATTAGATCTCGTCACTTACTTCTTCAACCCACCCCCCATTTCATTCACAAATTGTATCTGGAAAACAGTTATATCACAGGGGCGTATTTGTTTTCTGTTGCAAGCCACTGAACAACTTTATCATATGATGTTGTATCGAGTACACCTCGCCATTAGAGGGATTGGAAATCACCACGTTGGTGGTAATAAAGTAGTTCTAATTCCAACTACCATACGATCGCGACCACGACTGTCCCTATTTTTCTATAAAAATGTAATGGCAGATGAGAAAAAGAAAGCATGTAGATAATTAGTCTGTAATTCATGAGGTAAATATCAGTTGCATTGAGTAAAGTGATATTGTTATAAATGTTAAATATTACAAAATAACAAATATACACACGTAGACAACCAAAAATGAGGGGGGAGGGAGGGTGTCAGCCAGATATATAGTTTATCATTTGACCAAGTAAAGCAACAAAGAAAGTGTATTAGATATACCCAACATCAAAGAAACAAAACGTAAACATTACCTGATCGCGACACGATTAAATAAACAAACTGGTTATAATATTTTCTAAGGGCAAACAAATAATCAATTGAATATAGTATATATATTGTGTGGAACTGTACAGAATATCCCCATATACATGTACAGCTTTTTAAAACCTTTCATTTGAATTCGTAGCTGTTCAATGCTTATCGTTTCTTCAATCTTTAACTTAAACCGTCAAGCAATTTTAGATAACGACATAAAATTACACTTATGATATCATACGTTCATAATATTTATTTAATCTGTACCCCATGTTCTAACATCAATATCATGTAGCTGACATAAAGGTCTCATTCAGATGACCATTGCTTGGTCAATCAAATTACTACTTTTCAAATCTTAATTTGTAAAGCTGAACTGATTTGATGACTCTAATTTTCATTTATCCATGTGTCAGTACGGCACGACTGATCTGCACAGCATAAAAAGTGCAGTATGCAGAAATACATACCGATAGTGTATCGAATTATAGTAACTCTTCCAAGCGAAACAATATTTCTTCTATGATTATAACGATTAATATAAACATTCCATGTGTGAACAAATGTGATCACATTCTATGAATCTGATGTACAACGTTAATATTTCAATGCTTACTTGTGTGTACTAAAGATAATGATAATTTGCCACCTTTTCAGTCAGCTATAAATTGATATATAAAGTTATTTGAACCTGCTCCTCTCCTGATTTATGTCAGATCTGCATGTACGACATATCAGAAAGGGATTGGCAATTTACGCCTCTTTACTACGTGAAAAGCATAGAAATATAGAATCGACTTCTGACGGAGCTTAGTTTACACATTATTTAACGTGTCGGAGTTTGCAAAGTAGATTCAAATGTTTATAGTGATTAACTCATTAGAACAACAATGTACGTAGAATATTTCACTCCATTGGGCACATTATACCTTTATCTTTATTATTTACGCTATGTGTTGATATCACTTTTACAATCTTTGGTTTGACCCCATGTCTATCGAACACACGATATTCCCCCCGTAGATCTACGGCACTTGATACGATTACCCTAACCATTACACCATCGTAACTCTGTATTGCTTGTTTATTATGAGAACTAACCTTCTTGTTACGTTCGAATATGTCGGAAAACAGAAAATTCATTATCTATTTCATATTAGCAATTTATTTAAATTCGTTTTCAAATATATATATATCTATATATATTTAACTTTTATTAGACTTGAATGTATTTAGATTTGTAAATCTATTATAATAAATGAAAAAATTGATTTTTATCCAGATGTAAATGAACAGGAGATTGATATATCCATTTCGGGAATGAATCTATCTGATTAAAATTAGATATCGTCACTTACTTCTTCTCTTCCCCAACCCACCCCCATTTCATTCACAAATTGTATATGGAAAAGACTTATATCATGCGGGCGTATTTGTTTTCTAGACTTCTATCAATTTATCAGAACTTGGCAAAAGGGGAATAACTGGAATAGTATTTTAAAAATATTGTTGAGATAGCAAATGTTCATGGCTATCATTTGGAAGAACTCTGTGGTTTAGGAAAATTTCATTCCAAATGACAAAAAGTAGCTTGACTTTATTGTAGCTCAGATTCATCCGACACCGGGTTAAACTATGATTGGATTGTTTGCCAATCAGACAGATGTCAGCGTACTAGTATCTGACAAAATAAATCAGTAAAAAAGTGCCAATATATTCCTTCTGAATAGAATATCATAGAATATATATTTACGGTATTCAATTTATTTCTATTAGGGTTAGGGATAGGGTTATTGTGTGTAACCACTGACCAATTGCAAGTTACTAAATATAATTTTGTATCGAGTACACCTCGTCATTGGAGGGATTCGAACTCATAACTTTAGTGGTAATAAAGTAGTTTTAAATCCAACTACTATATGATCACGACCACGACTTTCCGTATCTTTCTATTAAAATGTAATGACAGATGAGAAAAAGAAATAGTGTAGATAATTAGTCTGTATTTTATGAAGCAAGTGTCAGTTGCATTGAGTAAAGTGATATTGCTATAAATGTTAAATATTACAAAATAACAAATATACACATTTAAACAACCAAAAATGGGAGGGTGGAGGGTGTCAGCCAGATATATAGTTTATCATTTGACCGAGTAAAGCAGCAAAGAAAGTGTATTAGATATACCCAACATCAAAGAAACAAAACGTAAACATTACCTGATCCCGACACGATTAAATAAACAAACTGGTTATAATATTTTCTAAGGTCAAACAAATAATCAATTAAATATAGTATATACATTGTGTGGAACAGTACGGTTTAGTAGACAACAATTTAAATTGAAAACAGGTATCTACTTCCGTGTTAAGGTCGCAGAACTGACTAAAATATTAAAATGTTAGGACTAATTTTATTACTGGTTTTCAAAGTTTGTTCATCAAACGCTGGTAAGTGGTTATTTAGAAAGAAAGTATTTGTAACTTAAAATTTTGTAATTTATCAAGTATTATGTAATATAAACACAAACAGAATATCCGCATATACATGTACAGCTTTTTGAAACCTTTGATTTGAATTCGTAGCTGTTCAATGCTTATCGTTTCTTCAATCTTTAACTTAAACCGTCATGTAATTTTTGATAACGTCATAAAATTACACTTATGATATCATACGTTCATAATATTTATTTAATCTGTACCCCATGTTCTAACATCAATATCATGTAGCTGACATAAAGGTCTCATTCAGTTGACCATTGCTTGGTCAATCAAATTACTACTTTTCAAATCTTAATTTGTAAAGCTGAACTGATTTGATGATTCTAATTTTCATTTATCCATGTGTCAGTACGGCATGACTGATCTGCACAGCATAAGAAGTGCAGTATGCAGAAATACATACCAACAGTGTATCGAATTATATTAACTCTTCCAAGCGAAGCAACACTTCTTCTATGATTTTAACGATTAATATAAACATTCCATATGTGAACAAATGTGATCACATTCTATGGATATGATGTACAACTTTAGGGTGGTAATGCTTACTTGTGTGTACAAAAGATAATGATAATTTGCCACCTATTCAGTCAGCTATAAATTTATATATAAAGTTAGTTGAACCTGCTGCTCTCCAGAATTATGTCAGATCTGCATGCACGACATAACAGAAAGGGGGTGGCAATTTACGCCTCTTTACTACGTGAAAAGCATAGAAATATAGAATCGACTTCTGACGGAGCTTAATTTTCACATTTTTTAACGTGTCGGAGTTTGCAAAGTAGATTCAAATGTTTATAGTGATAACTCTTTAGAACAACAATGCACGTAGCATATGTCGCTCCATTGGGCACACTATACCGACACCGAGTCAACTAGTTGTTGCCTTTATTCTTTACCGCTATGTGTTTATATCACTTTCATAGTCTTTGGTTTGACCCCATGTCTATCGAACACACGATCTATCCACGTAGATCTACGCCACTTGATACGATTACGCTAACCATTACACCATCGTAACTCAGTATTGCTTGTTTCTTATGATAACGAACCTTCTTTTTACGTTCGAATATGTTGGAAAACAGAAAATGCATTATCTATTTCATAATAGCAATTTATTTAAGTTCGTCTTCAAACATATATAAATATATATCTCTATATTTAACTTTTATTAGACTTGAATGTATTTAGATTTGTAAATATATTATAATAAATGAAATAATGGATTTTTATCCAGTTGTAAATGAACAGGAGATTGGTATATCCATTTCGGGGATGAATCTAACTTATTAAAGTTATATCTCGTCACGTACTTTTTCTCCTCCTCATCCCACCCCCATTTCATTCACAAATGGTATCTGGAAAAGACTTATATCAATCTTACGTATTTGTTTTCTAGACTTCTATTAATTTATCAGAACTTCGCAAAAGGGGAATAACTGGAATAGTATTTGCAAAAGTATTGTTGAGGTAGCAAATTTTCATGGCTATCATTTGGAACAAATTTGTGGTTTAGGAAAATTTCATTCCAAATGACAAAAAGTATCTTGATTTTATTGTAGCTCAGATTCGTCCGACACAGGGTTTAACATGATTGGATTTTTTGCCAATTATACAGATGTCAGCGTACTAGTAATAAATCAGTAAAAAAGTGCCAACATATTCATTCTCAATAGAAGATCATAGAATATATATTTACGATATTCAATATATTTCTTTTAGGGTTAGGGATATGGTTATGGTGTTTAACCACGGACCTATTGCAAGTCACTGAATATAATTTTGTATCGAGTACACCTTGCCATTAGAGGGATTCGAACTCACAACTTTAGTGGTAATAAGGTAATTCTAAATCCAACTACTATACGATCACAACCACGATTGCCACTATCTTTCTATTAAGATGTAATGACAGATGAGAAAAAGAAATCATGTAGATAATTAGTCTGTAATTCATGAAGTAATTGTCAGTTGCATTGAGTAAAGTGATATTGTTATAAATGTAAAATATTACAAAATAACAAATATACACACTTAAGCAACCAAAAATGAGGGGGCGGGGGGAGGGTATCAGCCAGATATTTTTGTTTTATCATTTGACCGAGTAAAGCAATAAAGAAAGTTTATTAGATATACCCAACATCAAAGAAACAAAACGTAAACATTACCTGATCGCGAAACGATTAAATAAACAAACTGGTTATAATATTTTCTAAAGTCAAACAAATAATCAATTGTTCGGAGTTCGGTAATTTTGTTATTACCTTTATTGAACATAGTATATATATTGCGTGGAACAGTACGGTCTAGTAGACAAGAATTTAAATTGCAAACAGGTATCTACTTCCGTGTTAAGGTCTCAGAACTGACTAAAATATTAAAATGTTAGGACTAATTTTATTATTGGTTTTCAAAGTTTGCTCATCAATCGATGGTAAGTTGTTATTTAGAAAGAAAGTATTTGTAACTTAAAATTTGTAATTTATCAAGTATTATGCAATATAAACACAAACAGAATATCCCCATATACATGTACAGCTTCTTAAAACCTTTCATTTGAATTCGTAGCTGTTCAATGCTTATAGTTTCTTCAATCTTTAACTTAAACCGTCATGTAATTTTAGATAACGGCAAAACATTACACTTATGATATCATACGTTCATAATATTTATTTAATTTGTACCCCATGTTCTAACATCAAGATCATGTAGCTGACATAAAGGGTCTCATTCAGATGAGCTTTGCCTTGCCAATCAAATTACCGCTTTTCAAATCTTAATCTTAAGCTGAACTGATTTGATGACTCTAATTTTCATTGATCAATGTTTCAGTACGGCACGATTGATCTGCACAGCATAATAAGTGCAGTATGCAGAAATGCATACCAACAGTGTATCGAATTATAGTAACTCTTCCAAGCGAAGCAACATTTCTTCTATGAGTTTAACAATTAATATAAACATTCCATATGTGAAAAATGTGATCACATTCTATGAATCTGATGTACAACGTTAAAGTTTTAATGCTTACTTGTGTGTACTAAATATAATGATAATTTGCCACCTTTTCAGTCAGCTATAAATTTATATATAAAGTTATTTGAACCTGCTCCTCTCCGGATTTATGTGAAATCTGCATGCACGACATATCAGACACGGGTGGAAATTACGCCTCTTCACTATGTGAAAGGCATAGAAATATAGAATCGACTTCTGACGGAGCTTAGTTTTCACATTTTTTAACGTGTCGGAGTTTGCAAAGTAGATTCAAATGTTTATAGTGATAACTCATTAGAACAACAATGCACGTAGAATATGTCGCTCCATTGGGCACAGCATACCGACTCCGAGCCAACTAGTTGTTGCCTTTATTCTTTACCGCTATGTGTTTATATCATTTTTATATTCTTTGCTTTGACCCGATGTCTATCGAACACACGATATACCCATGTAGATTTACGGCACTTGATACGATTACGCTAACCATTACGCCATCGTAACTCAGTATTGCTTGTTTATTATGATAACTAACCTTCTTGTTACGTTCGAATATGTCGGAAAACAGAAAATGCATTATCTATTTCATAATAGAAATTTATTTAAGTTCGTTTTCAAACATATATAAATATATATCTCTATGTTTAACTTTTATTAGACTTGAATGTATTTAGATTTGTAAATATATTATAATAAATGAAATAATGGATTTTTATTCAGATGTAAATGAGCAGGAGATTGGTATATCCATTTCGGGGATAAATCTATCTTATTAAAATTAGATCACCCCCATTTCATTCACAAATGGTATCTGGAAAAGACTTATATCAAGCTTGCGTATTTGTTTTCTAGACTTCTATTAATTTATCAGAACTTAGCAAAAGGGGAATAACTGGAATCGTATTTTTAAAGTATTGTTGAGTTAGCAAATTTGCATGGCTATCATTTGGAACAAATTTGTGGTTTATGAAAATTTCATTCCAAATGACAAAAAGTGTCTTGACTTTATTGTAGCTGAGATTCGTCCGACACAGGGTTTAACATGATTGGATTTTTTGTCAATTAGACAGATGTCAGCGTACTAGTATCTGACAAAATAAATCAGTAAAAAAGTGCCAACATATTTCTTCTCAATAGAAGATCATAGAATATATATTTACGATATTCAATTTATTTCTATTAGGGTTAGGGATATGGTTATGGTGTTTAAGCACGGTCCTATTGCAAGTCACTGACTATAATTTTGTATCGAGTACATCTCGCCATTAGAGGGATTCGAACTGACAACCTTAGTGGTGATAAGGTAGTTCTAAATCCAACTACCATCTGAACACGACCACGACTACCCCTATATTTCTATTAAAATGTAATGACACATGAGAAAATAAAATCATGTAGATAATTAGTCTCTAATTCATGAAGCAAACGTCAGTTGCATTGAGTAAAGTGATATTGTTATAAATGTAAAATATTACAAAATAACAATATAGCAAAACAACCAACAATGAGGGGGGGAAGGTATCAGCCATATATTTTTGTTTAATCATTTGACCGAGTAAAGCAATAAAGAAAGTTTATTAGATATACCCAACATCAAAGAAACAAAACGTAAACATTACTTGATCGCGACACGATTAAATAAACAAACTGGTTATAATATTTTTTAAGGGCAAACAAATAATCAATTGAATATAGTATATACATTGTGTGGAAATGTACGGTCTAGTAGAAAACAATTTATATTGCAAACAGGTATCTACTTCCGTGTTAAGATCTCAGAACTCACTAAAATGTTAAAATGTTGGGACTAATTTTATTGCTGGTTTTCAAAGTTTGCTCATCAATCGATGGTAAGTGGTTATTTAGAAAGAAAGTATTTGTAACTTAAAATTTTGTAATTTATCATGTATTATGTAATATAAACACCTACAGAATATCCCCATATACATGTACAACTTTTTCAAACCTTTCATTTGAATTCGTAGCTATTCAATGCTTATAGTTTCTTCAATCTTTAACTTAAACCGTCATGTAATTTTAGATAACGACATAAAATTACACTTATGATATCATACGTTGATAATATTTATTTAATTTGTACCCCATGTTCTAACATCAATATCATGTAGCTGACATAAAGGGTCTCATTCAGATGACCATTGCTTGGTCAATCAAATTACTACTTTTCAAATCTTAATTTGTAAAGCTGAACTGATTTGATGATTCTAATTTTCATTGATCCATGTGTCAGTACGGCACGATTACTCTGCACAGCATAAGAAATGCAGTGTGCAGAAATGCATACCAACACTATCGAATTATAATAACCCTTTCAAGCAAAGCAAATTTCTTCCATGTGTTTAACAATTAATATAAACATTCGATATGTGAACAAATGTGATCACATTCTATGAATCTGATGTACAACGTTAATAGAAGATCATAGAATATATAAATACGATATTCAATTTATTTCTATTAGGGTTAGGGATAAGGTTATGGTGTTTAACCACGGACCTATTGCAAGTCACTGAATATAATTTTGTATCGAGTACACCTCGCCATTAGAGGGATTCGAACTCACAACGTTAGTGGTAATAAGGTAGTTCTAAATCCAACTACTATATGATCACGACCACGACTGCCCCTATTGTTCTATTAAAATGTAGTGACAGATGAGAAAAAGAAATCATGTAGATAATTAGTCTGTAATTCATGAAGCAAATGTCAGTTGCATTGAGTAAAGTTATATTGTTATAAATGTAAAATATTACAAAATAACAAATATACACACTTAAGCATCCAAACATGAGGGGGTGGGTGGGGGGGGGGACGTATCAGCCAGATATTTTTGTTTAATCATTTGACCGAGCAAAGCAACAAAGAAAGTGTATTAGATATACCCAACATCAAAGAAACAAAACGTAAACATTACCTGATGGCGACACGATTAAACAAACAAATAATCAATTGAATATAGTATATACATTGTGTGGAACTGTACGGTATAGTAGAAAACAATTTAAATTGCAAACAGGTATCTACTTCCGTGTTAAGGTCTCAGAACTGACTAAAATATTAGGACTAATTTTATTACTGGTTTTCAAAGTTTGTTCATCAAACGCTAGGAAGTGGTTATTTAGAAAGAAAGTATTTGTAAATTAAAATTTTGTAATTTATCAAGTATTATGTAATATAAACACAAACAGAATATCCCCATATACATGTACAGCTTTTTAAAACCTTTCATTTGAATTCGTAGATGTTCAATGCTTATAGTTTCTTCAATCTTTAACTTATACCGTTATGTAATTTTTGATAACGACATAAAATTACACTTATGATATCATACGTTAATAAAATTTAATTTGTACCCCATGTTCTAACATCAATATCATATAGCTGACATAAAGGGTCTCATTCAGATGACCTTTGCCTGGCCAATCAAAATTACCGCTTTTCAAATCGCGGGAGGTTTGGCGCTTTAAAATCTGATTCAACCAACCATTTCTTTAGAAATGTCTGTACCAAGTCAGGGTCATTACGGTTTTCACAGTTTTCCGGTTGTTGACTGATTTTGTCTGTTTATATACCTATGAGTTTTGACTTTCCCTTTGTAAGATTGTTCGGAGTTCGGTAATTTTGTTATTACCCTTATTGTAAAGCTGAACTGATTTGATGACTCTAATTTTCATTGATCCATTTGTCAGTATTAAACGACTGATCTGCACAGTATAAGAAGAGCAGTATGCAGAAATACATACCAACAGTCACTACAAAGTCAAGAAATTCTGAATATACCAGTTTTTGTGCTAGAAATTCTGAAAAAGTCTGAATAGATTCTGAACATTCTGAACATTGACTGAAAATTCTGAACAGATTCTGAACATTCTGAACATTGACTGAACATTCTGAACATACTGAACTTTGACAGAATATTCTGAACAGATTCTGAACATTCTGAACATTTTCTGAAAAGTCTGAACAGATTCTGAACATTGTCTGAAAAGTCTGAATAGATTCTGAACATTGTCTGAACAGAGGATTTAAAGTAAATTACAATAACTATATTATTCCATATCTCATTAAATTTGACATTTTCTTTATTTCAATTTTTCTTCTTTAATCAATATATTTTACTTCATTTTCGTTAGATTTTAAGTATGGCTCCACCTAAGAATCATGCAGTGGGTGATATATTGATAGTTGCAAAATTGGAGTCTATATGGTTCAAATGTTGTATTTTGATGAAAAATTCGTAAAAATAATAAAAGAACACATGTGTTGACTTTGGTTGCTATGGTTTCAACTTCATCATAGAACCCATTTTATTTCAGTCTTCAAATCAGTAAATTTGCACTTTTGCCACACAGATTTCTCAAAATATATTTGAAAAAAAATCATAGTATAATTACATGTTAGTGATGTTGAAGATTTCTTCTAATAATTAAAAGTATATGAACAGAAAGTACAAGCTTGCCAATTATTGCTACCATGGCAACCAAACAGCCTCATTTCGCATCTTCAAAAAAAACGCAAAAAAATAGGATTGTCATTATCTATTTTCTCTTGTGAACAGGGTGGTATGTGAATGATGTTTGACTGTATCCGTTGAATAGACACTTGTCTAAAACATATAAAAAATAATCGTTTGTAGCCTCTTTTAGATTTTTTGAAATAAAGTGTTTTTTGTCCCATACTTTTCGTTTTTTAGCAAATACTATACAACTACATTTTTTACAAAACATTTCTATTTCTCTAAAATGTAAAACTACCAAATAAACTTTTAAACTTAAATTATGTTAATGGTTGCCATAGAAATAAAAATAAAACATTTTACATATTAAATGCATTTCATATAATGCTAAAATCTTAAAATTTTCTTTTGATCACAAAGATTTTCATATTGCTAATTATATAACTAAGCGCCAAGTTTTAAACTGATAACAATGAAAATTTAAATACAAATGTAATGTCCATGGTTTCGTTTCCATGGAAACAAAAACACAGTTTGATAAATCGGCAATTCAAACACAGCAAAAATTGTTTTCTAGCATTAATTTCTCAATCATTTTTAAAATCAAATCTGCTAATTTTCCAATTGTAAATTATTTCAGGTAGTATAAAATTATGGTACCAGAATATTTATTGTTCTATACATTTATTATTTCTAGTACTATACATGTATTGTACAATTATAGTACTATTATTTTAAGTCACGTTTCAGATACTAAAGATTTGTTGTAGTAACATTTTACTATAAACTTATACAAATATGGGGTGCTTGTCCTGATTACATTATAATTTATATTAAAAATATAAACAAAAAAAAAAAGATTAAGAAACGTGCCAATGCTTGAAGAGCAGCAGGCCAACTTTACGTGCTTATTTCAAGAATGCCAGAGATTACGACTTTTCACAATGTGCCAGAGGGTTGTATTCTGTTTTTCAAATCCTATTATGCAAATGACCCCTCTTTTTAACATTATAAATTCCTATAATGTAATCAGTTTATTTATTCATGGAAACATGTACATGTTTGTTTTCCTTTCTTGACATCTAGCTTGTTCATTTAAAAAAGCAACAACTTTATGGTATACTTATTTTCTATAATAACTTAACATGAAATTTTCTTCGTGACAAGAAAATCAGATTTGTAAACAGATCAATATAGGGAAAATATACACCAAATATTATTGATCTTTCATGAAAAAAAGAAAATAAAACAACTTGTACATGGTCGCTAGACTATAAAAAATGGTAATAACAAAATTACCGAACTCCGAACAATCTTACAAAGGGAAAGTCAAAACTCATAATTATATAAACAGACAAAATCAGTCAACAACCGGAAAACTGTGAAAACCGTAATGACCCTGACTTGGTACAGACATTTCTAAAGAAATGGTGGGTTGAATCAGATTTTAAGGCGCCAAACCTACCGCTCTCATTTCGGTTCAAAGGTTCCGGCTGTCACTGTAACAGTATTTAAATACAGGAACAAAATAGGTAAATAGTTATCAAAGCAGTACCATATTCGGTGACGTAAATGTCAAAAATATTTTTACGTCACACATTGACAAAACAAATTCTTGACATTTTTTACTTCTTTATCTTTATACATTTTCACTATATGAAAATGCATCGCTTATAATTTTTTCTGCAGAGACGGAATATATTTCGACAAGAAATTGGTATCGGAATATAAACTTTTTAAGAGATCGAATAAGGCGAATCTTTTCATAGCCCTGGTCCAGTAGCCTGTTTCTCAGATGAAGATGACGTTTCAGGAAATCATAATAATTGCTACTGGCCCTTGCATATCGAATCAATTGCGAGATGTAAACACCATTTGCAGGAGAAGCTGGTATATTGCTGCACATGTTTGGAAAATTTATGATTTTAAAATTGAAGTCGTCCCGCTTATCATAAATTTTAGTACTGAGTTGACCACTGTCGTCAAATTCGAGGTATAAGTCCAAAAATGATGCGGACGAAGCTGTATCGGTGGTCTCTTTAACTTCCAGCTCTGGAAGAAATTCTGCAAATCTAGAATTATTGATAGATAAAACGTCATCAATATACCTGTATGTGAAATTAAAGGCTCTAGCCTCATGAATCTTCTTATCTTCTACAAGCTTTTGAAGAAACTCCGACTCATATGAGAATAAAAATAAATCGGCTAGAAGAGGGGCACAATTCGTACCCATTGGTATGCCGACGACCTGCTGAAACAGTGTCCCTCCAAAGGAGACAAATATGTTATCGATGAGGAACTCCAGCATACTGATCACTTGTTCCTCGGAGTAGCATGTTTTACCTTTATGAATTTTGTTTGAAAAATATGTGGAATTGTAGCCTAACACAACACATTTTGAGCCATAGTTTCTATGACTAAAAGCTTTATGAATTGTTTCTTTTAAGCGGGTTTTTAATTTGTCATGCGGTAGGGTGGTATATAGAGTTGAAAAATCAAAAGTTTTGATGGCGAATACCTGAGAGAAAGATCTTGATTTCAGGTTATCCAAAAGATCTTTAGAGTTTTTCAAAATCCACATGTGATTTATGCAACAACGCGAGTAAACAGTTTCACAATATTTCTGTTGTCCCTCTTTTACTGCAGACATAATCTTTGTCAGGTGAATAGACAATTCTTTCGTCGAACAAGTTGATGATCCCGCTATGTACCTTTCTTTGCATGGTGTCTTATGGAGTTTAGGTATCCAATATAAATAGGGTAAATCCTCAAACTCTTTACCACAGGGAATGTTCAAAGAGGTCATGAATGATCTGTGGTTAGCTAGGATTTCATCTTTGTCGAACGAAGTTGGTTTGTATGTGGTATTACTAGAGGTGTTGCTATTTATGCCTAATTCCTTGATTAGGCATTCGAAGTAATATGATTTACATACAAACACGATATTGCTGGAAGCCTTGTCCGCAGGAACGATAACATATTTGTCATGAAGAGAGGAAAGACACTTAACAGCTTCTTGGTCTTTAAATACAGACTTAGGTCGACTATTAACACAATTTTTGAGTTTGTGAATCCGACCTTGTACTAGAGACCTAATTGTTCTGACCCAGTCTGACAAGGACTCTAACTCAGGATCTTGGTCTACTTCTCTCTTTATCCACCTTCTGGCATAATCTTCAACAGCATCCATAATTATCTTGAAATTATGTTTCCAATTGATGTGTTGAGGTTCTCTGAATTTAGGACCATGAGAAATCACCTTTCGGAGACTCTCATGTTGAATGCTATTCAGATCACCAGTGATTACATGTCCAGATGGGTTGTATTGAAAAGGAGAGTGGGAGCAGTCACAAGTCAGAGGGTTCTTAAGGTACTCTTCTATGTTAATATCTTGCAATGCTTCTTTGTAGTTGAAATTTTACGGCCAATGCTGTTAGTGTAGCTATAGGAGACAATGGGAACAGATTGATTTTTGAAATATGGTGGAATTTCTTTTACGACCTCTTTTCTATTAAGAATGTTGCTGATCTTAATAGCATCGATTCCTTTGTTAGCAAACGGAATATGGAGGAATTTGCTGTTGTTATCATGAAGAGGTTCAGATCGAACTGGTTTAAAAAGACGAAAGGACGCCACGTCACATATAATACTAGACAATATGTACTTAGGAGGAAAAGGATCTACGCCTCCTTTGTCAATTCCAAAATCCCTAAGATCTTTGAGGTAGTTTACAGGTAGTGAAAATAAGATTGTACGAATATGATGAATTCCAAGAGGTTTCTGTATATTAGAAAGTAAATCATTAAAAGTATCTTGTAACGTTCTTGGTTTAGAGGACTTTTTAACATTAGGATGTTGAATTCTTTTATGACCATGGTTACGTTTAGTTCTTGGAATAGTATTAAAAAGGCTCATCACGTTGATTTCGTTGCATCCAGGACTTGACAAATTTCCCACTTCTTTGATGTTATCATTGCAACCGTAAGGCATTGCAGTGCCTACTTCTTTTATCCAGAACAACTCTCTATCGGTGAGGTAAGGTGTACTAAGAATAGGACTGTTTGTATGATGGTAAATCTTCTCGATGATTCGAACTAAAATGAGGTCAAAGTAATGCCATAAGCTTGTTTGGTTGTCATAGGTATACAGATGGCTCCTATAAATAATGCTAGTACTACCTATGTCTCGCCAGCCTAGAACAAAATATTTGGATTATTCAGAGTTCACAGAATTCATAGTTTAACAACTTCTGTCATCTGAATAGCTGATTCTAGATCTGTTTGTAAATTAAACCAGAGACCATAAGATTGGTATGTCTTGCTTGTGCGCTAAGCACGCAGCATTAAGAAGAAAGAGCAAAGACCGGTTGGCTCGGAATCAGGATAATGTGTCTAAGTGGGACAACATGTCAATCCACAGACTGTTGTTTCAGTGAACAAGAACAATATAAATGCAACTAAACGTCTTGGTCTAGTACAAAACGGACATCATCTCATTAAAAATTAACTTGTTCTCGCTGAGTTTGAATTAAAGAGCAATCACTCACTCTACTGTTTGTTGCTTTGGGTTTCGAGACGGTAAAGAAAGTCTTGAACAAAATACAATCTGAATAGGAAGGAGATAAGGCCACTTTTGACAACAATTATATAGGAAAATAGGATTTTTATTTCGCAAATATAGGATAAATTAAAGTTATATTTAGCAAACAATACATGGCCTCCACCAGTCCACCTCCCTTGTAGGCATTCCTCACCTCCTTTCTATGCTGACAAATGACAAAAAAACAGTATCATTAAACTCTAGTCTCCTATTTTTCTTTCTACAAAATAAATTAAAAAAATTAGTGCATCCGGGGTCTGCGTAGGAAAATGTCCCTTGCATTGCATTTACTAGTTGGTCAGATGTCACAATTTCATTTCATATGGTATCCTCATTTACATTTTCTGTTTTTTTCTTGACATTATCCCTTCTTCTTTTGATGGCAAAATGAATGATTCATAAACGATGAGTACTAGTGATGATGGAGTTGGACATATTTTCTTGACATCATCTTCTGTGTATAAAATACCATCTCCACTTTCAAAAGATTTCCAAGCAATGACGTTTATCCCTAAAAGACATTAAAAGATGCTTTGAGTTTTGATAAACATTAACTTTTGCATTTTAAAAATGTTATAGGTTTTTACAAGTACACCACAATGCAGAGCATCCACCCTTTTTCTATGTAAAGTTTTGTACAGACTCATGAAGAGCGGATATATAGCTGTTAATGTAACTGTTGTATCACAGTATGCCCTTATTTTCTTTTCGGTCACTTCCAAATATTCTGTAGATGAATCAATAATTTACAAACTCTCAGAATTTAAAAAGACCCAAGTAATGAAAAACAAAAATGTATTGTTGGAAATGAAGGAAACAAAATATTGCATTGTATGCTGTCATGCTCTGGAGCTAAGTAATTTCATGACAAATTTAAATTCAAAGGCACAGGGTGACCCAATGCTTGTCGAACATATAGCTACAATGCAGTACTAAAGAAATAACCTCCCCTGACATCTAGGATGAGATAATTAAAATCATAAAATATCAGCTTCGTACCGCAATAGTTTGTATGTGTAGATATGCAACACTAATCATTTGTTCGCTCTAATAGCCCATGAAACAACAAATGTTTCGATCAGGTAACACATATCGGTGTGTCTGCGATATCTGAGCAGGGATCTTATCATTATTTGTGTCTGCTAAGGCAAGAAGGGCAGATTTTGACCTATTTTAAGCATACTTTATTAACTTAGGTATTTAAAATTGTACCCGGTCATGCCTCTTTTGATACTCTCTTAAATGTCCCGAGAAGGCACCATTTAGCGTTCAGTTAAAACAAATCTTGGCGAGAACCAACCCCTTTGTTGTCCACTTTATTTAGCCCCATCTATGTCCCTGTACAGTGATAATTCCAATTCTGTAACTTTGGCATAATTTTCATAATTAGCAGATAACTAACAATTAACTATTGTATTTAAAGCTTTACAGAGGTAAATCATGGGTATTACTAGTGCTGTTGCAAATTAACAACGTTATGTCACACAATGATATCCAATGCGAATCTGAACATCAGACATTTTCTTACTTTCCATACTCTTTTAATTTTTCAAGATAGGCATGTTTATTTTGTATATAATTGTATTAACAAAACATTATACAATAGTCAATCCAATCCTGTAAATTTGCTATATTTTTCAGAAGTTATTTTTATTATGTAAATTTAACTAAATTTTACTTTTAAAAAACTGTATCTTGGATTATAGCTAAGAGTAAGAATAAAGCGATTGTAAACATACCATTTCAACAGGCACCATAGTCCTCCAAGATCATCTGCCTATGGAAAGGAGATAGTCCTCTAAATGTCTTTAATTTCCCGTATGTTGATGATGAGTGCCACTTTTACTCTGCCGACAGTCTACCACGAGTTTCTAACTCTATGACACAACTAATCTCGGTGAGATTAGACTACCAAAGAAAGTATCTGCTCTGTACCTCCAGGATAATTTCTAAGTGAAATATTATATTTGTCATGTGTAGCAACAAAATATCTCAATCATTTTAATGTACAGCAGTCCAGTGAGTAACCCGATTAATACAATCGTTATATTACGCTTTGCTATATTAACACCTGAACGACTTTCTCGATAAAACACGTCAATTGGAAGTTTCCAATTATCAATGCATTCTGGGTATAAACTGTGCGTGGTGACTTTTGGCACTAAAAGAAGGAGGAGCTTAGGAAATGTTTTTAAACATAGGTCAATGGAGCGCTCAGAGGTCAAATGTTTGCATTGTACTCACGTGTTTGACCTTACTAATCTAAAGGGTGAAAAGAGAAGAAATGTAGGAAAACTAACTGATGAATTAAATATCGTAAATCCACTTGTCGATTTACATTTCTTGTTGTTTGTAAACATTACCAGAAATTGAAAGAACCATCATGCGCATACTCGGCAAATAATCATCGCTGATTAGCTCTCTCTCTTAGAGAGCAGATGACACGTTTTTATCACCAGGACAGTTCAAGCCCTCATGTAGCGATAGCGGATAGAGGGAGCTGAATTATTCGAGATATCCAGTGAGGTGATATTTGAGAAAAATCGGAAGTGATGAATTGTAAACAAACAATATACGGACAGAATGAAAATAAACAGAAAAAATATTAAATTGATCAATTTCATCATCAAAATGTATTGCTATTTTAACCAATAAAAATAAAAATAGATAATTAAAGATTTTGACTTCATTGGTTGAGGTTACAACAAGAAATAAGTAAAATGTTATTCATTTTGAAGTTCAACAAGAGTTGTCGTTCTTGGAATTGTGATTTGGAGGGGTTAATTTAAAACTAAAATAACAAAAAATAACACTAGACTACAAATGAAAAAAAATGGATGTTTTGAAGAGGAGATCCAATATTTTTCATTGTGCTATATAGTTTATTACAAATCGCCTGTTCACAGCAGATTATGTGTTCTGGATATCCAACCTTTTTACATACTTTGCTAGTAAAAAAAATGTGATCATCCTGATTTTAATTTGGGCTTAATAGAAAAATAGCATAAATAAGCACTTGTCTTTGAATATATATTTATTTTTACTCAAAATACGCCAGATAACAAAATATTGAATGAATTGATGACATAAGGTCAATCACTGTTTTCATTATTTTGCATGATTCTTAGGTGGAGCCATACTTAACTAAATATAGAATGTGATATTTCACTAATTAATCATTTTTGCTTTAATTAAATTAAAACAACAATATTATTTCATTTCTCATTAAATTTGACTTTTTCTTTATTTCAATCTTTCTTCAATATATTTTACTTCATTTTCATTACATTTTAACTAAATATAGAAGGTGATATTTCGCTATATTATTTCATTTCTTATTAAATTTGTAATTTCCTTTATTTCAAATATTGTTCTTCTTAATTCAATATATTTTACTTCATTTTCATTAGATTTTAACTAAATATAGCATGTGATATTTCATTAATTAATTTTTTTTTAAATTAAATTACAACAACTATATTATTTCATTTCTTATTAAATTTGTCATTTTCTTTATTTCAAATGTTTCTTCTTAAATCAATATATTTTATTTCTTTTTCATTAGATCTTAACTAAATATAGCATGTGATATTTCACTTATTCTTTTTTCTTAAATTAATTAAAAACCTTTAAGTGGCCCCAACTTAAGTGCTAAAACAACAATCTACACTCTAAGTAAGTATGTAAGTAAGATCAAACTAATGTTATTGACCTGTATATCATAAAACAGTATGGTATCAATTGCCAATGTATTAGAGAGGTATCATATCTCTGCATGGATGAATCAATATACAAAATTATGAAGCCATCAATCAAATGTAGCATTGGGGCACCCTATGCATGTATCTATGTGCAAAAAAATGGGTACGTCTAAACACCGCTCAGAACTCATGAGTGCACTCAGGACATCCAAAGTGCACCCAGGACATGATGCTGTTATTTTAGTTTGACACAGGACATGTATATGACTTCAGTACATTATAGTTATTGAACTGTCAAAGTTTTGTGGGGATAACTTGAACGATTTAGGAGTTATGAAGGATTTCCCTATATCCCTTTGCCGCCCATTACACAACCGATGACTGATCGATCATGCATGCAAATCCAATATAGAAATTACTATCGTTTCTTGGCCAAACAAATTACGCAATAAAATGGATTTTTATATATTTTATTTAATAAATAAATTATTCATAACAAAAACAGGTATACATAATAAATAGTTATATGCATGAAAAACGTTTTGTGCGTACGTACTTAGTATTAAAATCACAAAGTTTAAAAATAATATGAATACTTTCAGAAAACAATGGTTTGGTCTTTAAAATAAAAAGTATATACTATGGAAATTATATTTTTTTTAAGGTACATAGTTTATAAAATAGAATTATTAAAGGAGAGATGATCAGTTGTCTGCACATTTTTTAATGTACATGTACTTGTTTCTTGATGAATGCGTATTTAAAATAATATGACAGAAGCAAAACACAATATACAATATTTCAATTAATTCAGGTATAGTTCTAAAAACATAATGAGTTGAAGGATGGAAAAAGAAAGTTCTAATATCTTGGCTGTGTACGATTGGTTCGAGGTCGTTTGTTCTGGTGAGGTTTCTTGGCAAGTTTCTTGTGTTTCGGAACTTCGAAATCTGAACATGTAGATTTGACGGCTGTGACTAGAGGAGTGTGGTAGTTCAACAACTTTTGAAATAAGCAGTCACGCTGCTCGAGTGTCTTTGAAAACCAACATTGGTGAGAAACACTATGTCTTTTGTATCTTCCACAGAGTTCGTAGTTTCCGGTACCATAAAGAAATCGTTTTAAGTCTGCATGTTGAATACGAACGACGTTCAATAGTTTGGTTGTCAGCTTGGGAATGGGTTGTGGCGTCCAATCAACGGTTTTGGGAAGACATAATTAATCGACTCACAATTGTCGTTGTCCATAATCATTCGTGCTGTAGTTGTGATTTTGGCTGAAGAACGTGGTCTTCTAGTCGGTCTCTTAAGACGGCTGTTGTAATACGACTCAACTGATACCAAGCATGCATAAGAATCATAAGAAATAACATCTCTACCAATCTGTCGAGAGACTCTTGATAGATGTAACCGGATTGCTGTGATAACCAAGGACGAAACATTGTGTTTATTTGTTGCGAGCAATTTCACAAATGGCTCGGAAAAGACCAGAATGTTTTTTTTTTCCAAATAAATTCTCATTTTACTCAAATGGTTTCATTGTGTAAGATGTACATCGTTTTCTTAGCAATTTTGTCATGAACTATAGCGATTCTTTCCATTAGCATTTTATCTAATTATTATTTGTTGTAGCTGTTATGTGTCCACGCTTAAAAGTCTTCATCACGAACATCAAAAGACACTAGAATAATAAATGATTTGAAAACTAAAAGTTCAAACAATATGAATAATTGGGGTTTTCTTTGTTTTTTTGTTTTTTTTTCTCCTGCAAATTTCAATAATATTTTCTAATTTCAAACTTTTTAAAAAAGAATCTCATTACAATTTAAAAATGAAAATTTCTTGTTGCAAAATGAACCTAAATGAGCAGATAATTATTCTCATCTCATTTGCAATATTTGATAGAAAAAATTTTTCTCACGGTATATGTGCATATGTAAATTAAAAACAAATCACATTTTAGATTGGAATAAGTTCATTTAATTCAATTCCAGATAAAGAAAATAACTTGGAAATATGGATAAAAAAATCAATTTGATATTGAAAAAAAAAATAATACCATTTTATTTCCGTATAGATTTTAATAAGTTTTCATTGCATATCTAGTACACAACAATGCATTAATTTTGTGTATATATTCATTTTACAATTCTTCGTTTTCACGTTGTCAATCTAATTATTTTATTTATTGCGCGTTTCATGGCCATCTCCGCACCAATGGCTACAATAAACATGCGTTCACGCACGACTGACTACACAGTTATGGCAACTGTCGCACAAAAATGGTTACAACTTAAAAAAGATCGATACTATCGATTTCAATCCTATTGCATTCAATTGCAAATCAAATTTCGAATAAGATGATCTACTTTAATATCTGATTAGCCCTTTTTTCATGTCCTGAGTGCACATTGTATGTCCTGAGACGTACCGCAAAAACATAGCTAAAAAATATATAAACAAATTCAATAAGCCATCTCTTTAAAGGAAGTAAAAACTACATAAAATTACTTTTTTTAAAAGACATTTTTAACAATTTTTACATTAAAGTTGAATATGTTAACTATTGAATACTATATAAAAAAGTCACTAATCGATGATTTGATTTCTTTCTCTATAAACTTGTTATTTTTATTTTAAGAAATAATTAAGGCACCCATTTTTCATTAAATGAAAATCTTATCAAAGTGTGGAAATCTGCGAATAATGTGTATTTTGTATTTAATAACCTGACATGCATAGCTATATCAATACAGCATAACACTTTTATTATACAATAGGCAAAAAAAAAAACACAATTTCTAAAATCCATCTTATTAATCGTGAAATGTGGGGGGTATTTTAATTGTCTATTTTGAATAAATAGAAAAGTCTTTGGGTTGAAATATAAATCCTGTAAAACAAATACATTATAACCTTTAGACATTATCAAGAATGTTGACACAGCCGTGATTTCACAAAATTTTAATAATGTCGGGAATCAGTCGACTATTCAGACAATGTTAAGAATGTTGAGACTCTGTCACAAATATCACATTTTATATTTAGTTAAAATGTAATGAAAATGAAGTAAAATATATTGATTTAAGAAGATATATACCTTTCGTTTCCTAAAGTTATTGCAAGGAGACTATATAATCCACAACGCATGTGACTTGTAGACAAGAGACGAATGATGCAAAGTGATGACTGTATTGTCTTCAATCTTTGAGACACTCCATTCTTAGTCTGATTTAAAGACGATGATGTATAAGTGATGACTTAATGTTATTCCATAAAACTGATGTGGGATGTTTACACGTTTGTTCTTCCCCATTGTATACCATGTTTGTATGTGTATTGTGTGTGTAGCCTTCTCTATGTTTAGTTGCTTAGCCTGTGGGCAAACTTCTTTATCACTAGCTGTTTATGGAACACATCTGTGAGTATATGTCAGTATATTATGAAGTTGTGTACCATCCCACACAATTTAACAAGATGAAGAGCAGCAATTGATTTTCACATTAGAATTACAGTGTACGATGATGGTTAATCAGGTATTGAAAATTCCCATAACTTCAGCAAGATGAGGAACAACAATTACTTTCAAACCCGGATAAACACCCTTCCACTATCAACAAGTTAGAAACCTCATGGACCAAACAGAACTACCTGTAGGCGTGGGATGTAGCTGTTAATAACAAATGTCATATAAAATAACGTTATTAAGAAAATTAAATATGTTTGCCCCTTGGGAGTCAGAATCTCAGCTGGGGAACTTTAGCTCCAGGCCATGTCGACGATGCTTGGCATAGTAGGCTGCCAAGCCCCGTGGACATGGACACTCCGTCAACCGACTGGAACGAGGAGGTTCCAAAAGTGGGTGAAGCGATGCTCCATCTCGCAGCAGGTGTGCTACGAAAAGGGGTTGAATTGACGGGGGAGATATGAAGAAAATTTAATTTCTTGGGGATAATGAGAGAAATTTTAACCAGTGGTGAATCTCGTAAAGGTCCAAAATCTCAGATGTGAAACAACTGAGTGGCCCCCAAGGAATCAAAAGAGGGAGTATGAAAGGAGAAACATTTGCTTTGAATGGATGTACCTTCACTAAATCACTGAAGAAAAATAAAAACCAAAGTTATGCACATATGTATATTATGAAGACAATCATATTCAAGCATAAAAGAAACAATAAACAATACAATGCATAATATCAACAGAAATAAAGACAATCATCAAATAAAAAAATAATGACTAAAACATATTGGTTTATATACAAAGCAAATTAAAAAGATGACAGCTTTTGTTGAGCTTTATTAATTACACTTTTACATGTTTTTATGTAACGGCAGTAACTGGTTGAATTCCATCTCCCTAGGGTTTTAATCAAATGGTCTTCCATATTCTTTTTCCGGCACTGGTTGCAGCACCAATACGAAAAGAATGACCGTTGTACAATTGTGAGTCACGACCACATCAATCTAACAAATGTCTAAGTTTGCTTATGAAAATGTTTCTTTCTAAGGCTTGGCCTGACTCGTTAATGAATAAAGGATCATAACTCTGATAAAGACATTTTGGTTTTCTGAGCATTAAGTAAGTATTTAAAGCTGTATAAGGACACCACTCATGATTCAGTTTATGTAAATGTATATCAACGCCTTTCCTGAAAGGATCAGTCTTAGATTGTTTTAAATGAATAACAGCATAATCAGACTGAAAAGAAATGTCTGATAAATTGAATTCTTTATCAATCAATCTTGCATCATGAACAGTACATTCACCACAGCGTAAAAAACATGAAAGGCTGCTACAAAAGCAGCAAATAACATACAGTCAGTGAAAGTAGAAAATATTCCCATTTCAGTTCCCTGCATATCTGCTGCAGTATATCTAAAGTAATAGGTAGACGGTTTCTGGTAACCGGTTTCTGTAAACGCTTAACTGAATTAAAAATCATTGATAGTCTCTCCAGTGAGTTACTGGGATGCTGAAAAGGGGAATCAATATTGCTTTGTAAGCATTGATTCCTAATGCCTGATAGATATAATTTACTAGTAGAGAATTGCAGTTTAAGATTCTGAAAAAAGTGTGCTACAAAATAAATCAGGGTGTCTTCAGTCACTGAACATGGCTTACTCTCAACAAGAATGACACCATTTAACAACAACAAAAATAAAAAATTATTATATCCAGTTTCATAGGCAACTGCGGTTCTGTTGGAAATAGGAAAAGACCATAATCTACTGACTGTCTGAATTAGTGCCATACTACTTCTAATACACTGGGACATTTGCATGGATGCTGCTCTGCTTGAGGGGCCAGGCTGCGAAAACGGTCTATCTGCAAACGAGAAAAAGCATCAGATATTTGATTTTTATTACCTGGGACATGCTTTGCACCAAAGTGAAAATTATTTTTGGCTGCACACCAGGTCAGCTGCCTCATAAGTTTCATTATTCCTAAACATTTTGACCGTCCTTTTCTCACATCAGAACATAATTATTTTGCATGACCACGCTGACCCCCAAAGCAGACCTGCCACGACGATAGGGTATAACTCTAAAAAGGCCATAGGAAAGTTATCTGTTAACAATGGTAAATCTACAGACCATGTAGAGTAAACATATTTTCCATGAAAATAACCACCAAAACCTAGGGTCGAGGCGGCATCAGTAGATAGTTCCATGTCAAAGCTATTCGTAAATTCACAATCATGAAACATAGTAACATCATTCCAGTCAGATAAACAACGTAACCAGAATTCTAAGTCTGTCTTACATTCTTTACTTAAATGTACAAAATCGGTTAACTCTTTAACTGTAGTTGATAAATCAATCAAGTAAGACACACAAGATCTTCCAGGTAAAATGACTCTGGAGGCAAAATTCAAATGGCCTAGCAATTGTAGCAACTCTCTTTTTGTACAAGATGATTTGTTCAACAATTTATGAATAAAGTCACAAATCCTTTCAACCTTTACAGTGGGAAGTCTAGCTTCCATTTTTTAAAATCTAAAATAATCCCCAAATATTCTAGACAAGTGACTGGGCCCAATGTTTTGTGGTTAGCAATAGGGATATTGAGACGTTTAAAAATAATAGTCATAATTAGAGCCATTGTCCTTTCTCCATCATCATCAGGGTGATCAATTGTAAGACAATCATCTACTAAATGCAGGATATGCTTAACCTTGTAGTTTCTCTCTGCAATATAACAAACAGCTTGCGAAATGGTGTCAAAAACGTTGGGGCTGGAACGGCATCCAAAAGTAAGTCTAGCATAAAAATAGTACATAGAGTCCCATTTAAAACAAAACAAAGGCCACTGTGAATGCTTATAAGGACATATCTTGAATGCATCTGATATATCAAATTTACAAAGTTTACTACCTTTACCACATTTCAAAATAATACGGACAGCATCATCTATTTTAACATAAGACATAGAACAATCAGTCTTATCAATCATATCATTAACGCTGAAACATGTATCGTTGTGAGTGGAAGATAAGTCCAAAATCAATAATTTCTTATCTGAATATTTACCCGTGGCAACCCCTAATGGACTTACTCTGCAATTTTGGAAAGGGGGAGATTTAAATGGCCCATACACAAATCCTTTGTCACATTCTTTTTTAATAAGCTCTGAAACTATTTCCGGTTGAGGTCTAGCTGAAAAATTGCTTTTACACTCCTTTGTTTCCCATGTTTCACATTTCACCATAGCATCAAAGCCATGTCGGAGGCCATTAAGAAGGTATGATGCAAAATTTATATTTAGGTGAGATCGCAACTCCTCTGCTAGCTTTCCTATGTTAATAGGAGTAGAGGGTTTCATATTAAAATCTTCCAAGGCCAGTCATTTATTGTTGTGTTTATTTTCTGGGTTTTTGCTAGTAGTAGGTTTTGCTGTTTGTGTTGTTTTTGGACCAGGAGTGTGAGAGGGTTGTCTAGCACCGGTGCAAGTAGTAGCAGAATGTCCTGTAGCTCTACATTTATTAGAGGCATGTGATAGATTACATGTGGACCTGTAACAACCCTTAATATTGTTGAAATTGTTACAGACTTCTTTGCCGTCAAGAACACCATTGTGCGACATGTACATAATTTGCTTGCTTTGTGACAGCCATATTTGTACTAATTGCCATGCCCTGCTGAGTAGACGCTTGTAATGGATAACACTGTGTTGAATGATCAACCTGATTACATAATATACAACTATTAACTTTAATACCCACAATGACAAAAGACAAAATATCTCGATCTCTTTTACTCCAATCCACTTAGGTCCGTTTCTCCCTTAATATCACTGCAGCTTTTGCTGAGAATTGCTTGTGGTAACTGTATAATTTCTCTCCGAAAAAACTCCTCACGTCTTTCAGGATACACGGACCACATGATGCGTTTGCATTTTCCAAAAGCCTGAATGAATTCTTGAATTGTTGTTTTTATTCAGGCGAGGGTCAGGTTTGTTAGAAAGATTGACCTTGATCACATCAGCTGTGACACTGTGAGCTTGCGGGGCTTCATAATTGGGCATTAACAAAGTGGCTAAATTAATGTCCTTACCCGCGATAATGTTCCGCTGGATGTTGGGCGAGACAATATCCACGTTTGTAAATGAATCCGACCTCTCTCCTCTAGATGAATTTTGAATGTCGGTGATTGCTTGATTAGCGAATGGTAAAGCAGTAGGATTCGTGAAAATATCCGTTTCTGATGATGAATATGAAGCACTGGCACTAACGTTATTGTTAGCCGTACGAACATCATTTACATTCCGATGGGAGTACCACTGCGCTAAATCAACATCACTATTCCCCTTGTGTATTTTGTCACTGATAGATGTGTTGACAGACTGTTGCATTCCCGAAAAACATTGTGCAAATGTACTTACAAGGGCTGCAGCGAACATGCTCGCCATATTGCTTACGTCGTTTCCATTTCCGGTTGGTACTAGATTCATGCGCGTGTTGACATCGGGACCGGGTTGTATATTCATGTGCGGCCCCTGGCTGATGACATCATTTCCATGGCCAAATTGTATATTTGTAGGCATGCCCTGACTAGAAGTAAGGGAACTATTTTCGTAATTTGCGGCGGCAGGCGTGGTTTCCTGATCTTGCAAAATATTGTTCTCCGGGGCTGCTTGCACGTCTTCTCCTATTACTTGAGGAGAAATGGCACACTGTTCGTTGTGTGTTGCTTTAGAACTGATTTGGACCATGTCTTTGGAATGTTTATTCCCAATTTCTGCAGCTCCTCTTTAAATTTTGCGGACGTCCAATTTTTGGGATTTTCCATGGCCCAAGAAGTGTGCGACGAAACTGCACTATTCTCATTCCCGGAATACGGCAACTGTCTATTTTTTCGCGTACGTCATTGACGCGAAGCCATACTGAATAGCTATATATAAATCTAAAGGTGACGATAACACAGTTGAAAGTCAAATCCAAAAGAAAAACTACAAATGTAACTACATGTAGATGAAAACGCAGCCGCCGATAAATACAGATATCCACGGAATCTATTTAACCACAAGACACGTTTATAGAAAAAGGAAGATATATTGGATTAAAAGTTGAAGACAGAATTTGTCAATTATGCAAAGATGATATCGAGGAAGAAGTGCATGTTTTACTCCAGTGTCCATCCCTACAAAAAGAAAGATGGGAAATTATAAATAACATAAATGAAATAAACAAAAAAATTAAAAGTCTAGATAATAGATCCAAACTAGTCTGGTTAATGTCCACATAAGATTGTACTGCTCAATAATGGGCGTCTTAATTGACAATAAAAAAATGAATTGAATTGAATTGTCTCTAATAAAATAGGCAATAAAATATCTCAATCATTGTTTCAGTCAGCTATGCGCTTCTTTGATCACTGATTTACTGTGAAAACTCATAATTACCGTGTCAGTTCCTAAGTCATATACAATTGAATGATAATCCAAAGAAAATAACACGAAAATCCTACGTGTTATCCAAAAAAGTTCACCAAGGAAAAAAGGAAATAAATTTGTTCCTATCAGTTTTACACAACCTTTGTTCTCAACTGCTCAAACTAAACTGATTTGGCCGAAAAATTTGTGACTGAAACTTGAAAATCTTAGATTCTGATAATCTGACTAGCCAGAATTGCATAATTGACCTCACACACTTATCACAACATGGGCACCAAACCTCATGTATAAACAACACTTATACAATGCAAAGTTACCAAAGATTGAAATAAAGAAAAAAGTTACCAAAGATTGATATAAGGAAAAAGTCAAATTTAATGAGAAATGAAATAATACAGTTGTTGTATTTTAATGTAGAAAACATTAATTAGTGAAATATCACTTTCTATATTTAGCTAAGATCTAATGAAAATGAAGTAATATAAATTAACTTAAGAAGAACAATTGAAATAACAAATTTAATGAGAAATGAAATAATATATTTGTTGTAATTTGATTTAAAAAAAGTAATTAATAAGTGAAATAGCACATGATGTCTTTAGTTAAAATGTACAGACTCTGTTCAGACATGCTCCGACTTTTCAGACAATGTTCAGAATGTTCAGAATTTGCTCAGACTTGTCAGACAATGTTCAGAATGTTCAGAATCTGTTCAGACACTGTTCAGAATGTTCAGAATTTTCCTACAATGTTCAGATTCTGTTCAGACAATGTTCAGAATGTTCATAATTTGCTTAGACTTGTCAGATAATGTTCAGAATCTGTTCAGACACTGCTCAGAATGTTCAGAATATGTCCAGAATGTACAGAATCTGTTCAGACACTGTTCATTCAATGTTCAAAAAGTTCAGAATCTGTTCAGAATTCTCAGTCAATGTTCCGAATGTTCAGAATCTGTTCAGATTTTTTTTCAGAATTTGTAGCACAAAATTTCTTGACTTTGTAGTGAGTGTATCGAATTATAGTAACTCTTCCAAGCGAAGCAAACTTTCTTCTATGAGTTTTCACAATTAATATAAACATTTCATATGTGAAAAAAATGTGATAACATTCTATGGATATGATGTACAACTTTAAGGTTTTAATGTGTGTACTAAAGATAATGATAATTTTCCACCTTTTCAGTCATCTATAAATTAATATATAAAGTTATTTGAACCTACTCCTCTCCAGATTTATGTCATACCTGCATGTATGACATATCAGAAAGGGGGTGGCAATTTACGCCTCTTTACTACACGAAAAGCATAGAAATATAAAATCGACTTCTGACGGAGCTTAATTTTCACATGTTTTAACGTACCAGAGTTTGCAAAGTAAGTTCAAATGTTTATACCTTTCTCGTAATAAAAAATACTTATCAAAGGCGGTGCTAAGAACAATAAACAATTATCCCATTTATGTACGCATATATACAAATGATAGTACTATCATGTAGTTGACAGGTCGAAAGATGACTGTTTAAAGCGGTCGACAAAAATCGCGAAAAATGCAAGATGTCATTTTCTGCTTCTTTTTGTCGGCGTTAGATCGGGGATTCCTCAAGAAGGACATCTAGAACCAAAAGAAATGAAGGTTTATCAAACGTTTTTGTTTTCAGTTAAAACAATTTCTTTTGGGAAAACAAATTGCGTAGATATTGTCACAAATATGTATTGACACTATTACATACATAGGGCAATACTTGTAAAATCTCAAAAACAAATAAATAAGTCTTGTGTAATATATTTTTGTTACTAAAATGTCAAATAATCATCACAGAATTATTTAGGAATTAGTTGATTATTTCGTTTCATACAAATATAAACAGATGGTGAGACACGATAGAACACTGTTTGTTAAGCTTTCATATAATATCAATGTTGATGCTTGTGCCATTTATCCTCTGTATAACAGCATAGATAAACACGAAAACACATTATTTAGTCATTCCCTCATTGTTTTGTTTATTTAATTTTGAAATGTCATTTGTCCTTTCTGTAAGAAGATGATACTTATAATTTACTGCTTAACAATTTTGAACTTATTTCAGTGGAAGCCATATTAGGAAGTACTACTGCATTAACATGTCCATTGCTAGGGTCGTCTTTCCAATGGCAAAAGTTGAAGAAGACTTATTGGTCTACACTTCAGCAAGGAGCTAAATACGGGAATGGGAATACTGAATCTCTGATTATATATAATATGGATCTAAGTGACGCCGGTTAATATCTTTGCACAGATGGTTCACAACACAGTTCTATGCAAGTTACTGTTATAGGTAAGTAAAGTAGATAAGACAAGAGAAGTCCAGCGAAAACAATAGGCATTAAGAAGTAAACCGCAAACATAACAGAACAAATGACTAAATGAATGTTCGTACACAGACGGTATTTACCATGTCGATCCGTCTCATCGAAATTATTAACAAACATTTTTAATACGTTTGTCTTAGAAATGTCCTGTAATGGGATGCAATTAAAAGTTGGCTATTGTTAGAAAACGGATATTTACAGAAACTATGAATTGCATAGCATTTGGAAAGGGTGACTCAGAGTATACGCTGTTTCTGTTTATCTCGGGGTAATATACAGTTCAACAGTATTCTACATGCACAACAAAAAGTTCGGTAATGGATATCTGCAATATTGTTATGCTTAATTGTAACATTCCGAATAAAATAGAAAACAAATTATACTTCACTGTATGTTTTATAGTTGTATGGGTCCACTAGCTATGTATTATATAGTTTATGGGCTCAACACTTCCTTCTTAGTGAAAAAGATGAGATGATGCCAGTGTTTCGCCATACGAGTAAAGTGTCAACCCTTACATATAACTTGGTGAGCAGGATGTCATACAGAACGGTCGAATCTTGAACTTCATAGAAAGGATATTTAATCGTCGTGACACATAAGTTGCCGTACATTCATGTTTTAAATACAGATAGTTGATGGCCTCAAGCATAAAAAAAGTAGACAAGGCCATCGTGCGACTTAATAGTGAAACAATGATCATCTTCGAGCAATAATATAATTCCCAATACAATATTGCGTCATCTGTACCGAATGGCATGGTGCTGATATGTTCTGAAAAAACTATTTCAAAGATAATATCATTTTTAGTATTATCTATATCGAAGATACAAAAGACACTAATTTGATTTGGCCATTCTAATACCAGAAATAGAATTAGGTTATAACATGAATAAGAATGTTTTCTATGTAGAGTTTGTGAATCACTTTTTAATCTAATTTCAGTGATAGCAATAGAAGGAGGTACGACTACATTAACATGTCCAATACAAGGCTCATCTTTCACATGGCTAAAATCGACTAATTCTGGTTGGTCTGTACCTCAACAAGGTGCTAAATACGGGAATGTGAAAACTAGATATCTGGCTATCTATAATGTTGATCCAAATGACGGTGGTACTTATGTATGTAGAGGTGGTAATCAAGAATTACAAATGAATATTGTCTTTAGAGGTAGGCAAAGTAAATTTGAAAAGTGCAGTCAAACGAGAGCAATAAATGCATATGCATTAAGATGAAGCACGACAACTATTTCAGAAAGAATGAGATATAGATTGTTATATTGTGTATGTTGGTTTCCGATCTCAGTGTAATTTGCAATTTTACACAATGTTCTACGCATACAATACAGTGTTCTGCTATCCTCCATACACAATGTTCTACACATACAATACAGTGTTCTGCTATCCTCCATACACAATGTTCTACACATACAATACAGTGTTCTGCTATCCTCCATACACAATGTTCTACACATACAATACAGTGTTCTGCTATCCTCCATACACAATGTTCTACACATACAATACAGTGTTCTGCTATCCTCCATACACAATGTTCTACACATACAATACAGTGTTCTGATATCCTCCATACACAATGTTCTACACATACAATACAGTGTTCTGCTATCCTCCATACACAATGTTCTACACATACAATACAGTGTTCTGATATCCTCCATACACAATGTTCTGCACATACAATACAGTGTTCTGCTATCCTCCATACACAATGCACTACACATACAACACAGTGTTCTGCTATCCTCCATACATAATGTGCTACACATACAATACAGTGTTCTGCTATCCTCCATACACAATGTTCTACACATACAATACAGTGTTCTGCTATCCTCCATACACAATGTTCTACACATATAATACAGTGTTCTGATATCCTTCATACACAATGCTCTACACATACAATACAGTGTTCTGCTATCCTCCATACACAATGTTCTACACATACAATACAGTGTTCTGATATCCTCCATACACAATGTTCTACACATGCAATACAGTGTTCTGCTATCCTCCATACACAATGATCTACACATACAATATAGCGTTCTGCTATCCTCCATACACAAGGTTCTACACATACAATACAGTGTTCTGCTATCCTCAATACACAATGTGCTACACATACAATACAGTGGTCTGCTATACTCCATACACAATGTTCTACACATACAATACAGTGTTCTGCTATCCTCCATACACAATGTTCTAAACATACAATGCAATGTTCTGCTATTCGCCATACACAATGTTCTACACATACAATACAGTGTTCTACTATCCTCCATACACAATGTTCTACACATACAACACAGTGTTCTGCTATCCTCCATACACAATGCTCTACACATACCATACATTGTTCTGATATCCCCCATACACAATGTTCTACACATACAATACAGTGTTCTGCTATCCTCCATACACAAAGTTATACACATGCAATACAGTGTTCTGCTATCCTCCATACACAATGTTCTACACATACAATACAGTGTTCTGATATCCTCCATACACAATGTTCTACACATACAAAACAGTGTTCTGCTATCCTCCATACACAATGTTCTACACATACAATAAAGTGTTCTGCTATCCTCCATACACAATGTTCTACACATACAATACAGTGTTCTGCTATCCTCCATACACAATGTTCTACACATACAATATAGTGTTCTGCTATCCTCCATACACAATGTTCTACACATACAATACAGTGTTCTGATATCCTCCATACACAAAGTTCTACACATACAATACAGTGTTCTGCTATCCTTCATACACAATGCTCTACACATACAATACAGTGTTCTGCTATCCTCCATACACAATGTTCTACACATACAATACAGTGTTCTGATATCCTCCATACACAATGTTCTACACATTCAATACAGTGTTCTGCTATCCTCCATACACAATGCTCTACACATACAATACAGTGTTCTGCTATCCTTCATACACAATGTGCTACACATACAATACAGTGGTCTGCTATCCTCCATACACAATGTTCTAAACATACAATGCAGTGTTCTACTATCCTCCATACACAATGTTCTACACATACAACACAGTGTTCTGCTATCCTCCATACACAATGCTCTACACATACCATACAGTGTTCTGATATCCCCCATACACAATGTTCTACACATACAATACAGTGTTCTGCTATCCTCCATACACAAAGTTATACACATTCAATACAGTGTTCTGCTATCCTCCATACACAATGTTCTACACATACAATACAGTGTTCTGATATCCTCCATACACAATGTTCTACACATACAAAACAGTGTTCTGCTATCCTCCATACACAATGTTCTACACATACAATACAGTGTTCTGCTATCCTCCATACACAATGTTCTACACATACAATACAGTGTTCTGCTATCCCCATACACAATGTGCTACACATACAATACAGTGTTCTGCTATCCCCATACACAATGTGCTACACATACAATACAGTGTTCTGATATCCCCCATACACAATGTTCTACACATACAATACAGTGTTCTGCTATCCTCCATACACAAAGTTATGCACATTCAATACAGTGTTCTGCTATCCTCCATACACAATGTTCTACACATACAATACAGTGTTCTGATATCCTCCATACACAATGTTCTACACATACAAAACAGTGTTCTGCTATCCTCCATACACAATGTTCTACACATACAATACAGTGTTCTGCTATCCTCCATACACAATGTTCTACACATACAACACAGTGTTCTGCTATCATCCATACACAATGCTCTACACATATCATACAGTGTTCTGATATCCCCCATACACAATGTTCTACACATTCAATACAGTGTTCTGCTATCCTCCATACACAATGTTCTACACATACAATACAGTGTTCTGATATCCTCCATACACAATGTTCTACACATACAAAACAGTGTTCTGCTATCCTCCATACACAATGTTCTACACATACAATACAGTGTTCTGCTATCCTCCATACACAATGTTCTACACATACAATACAGTGTTCTGCTATGCCCATACACAATGTGCTACACATACAATACAGTGTTCTGCTATCCTCCATACACAATGTTCTACACATACAATACAGTGTTCTGCTATCCTCCATACACAATGTTCTACACATACAATACAGTGTTCTGCTATCTTCCATACACAATGATCTACACATACAATACAGTGTTCTGCTATCCTCCATACATACTGTTCTACACATACAATACAGTGTTCTGCTATCCTCCATACACAATGTTCTACACATACAATACAGTGTTCTGATATCCTCCATACACAATGTTCTACACATACAAAACAGTGTTCTGCTATCCTCCATACACAATGTTCTACACATACAATACAGTGTTCTGCTATCCTCCATACACAATGTTCTACACATACAATACAGTGTTCTGCTATCCCCATACACAATGTGCTACACATACAATACAGTGTTCTGATATCCCCCATACACAATGTTCTACACATACAATACAGTGTTCTGCTATCCTCCATACACAAAGTTATACACATTCAATACAGTGTTCTGCTATCCTCCATACACAATGTTCTACACATACAATACAGTGTTCTGATATCCTCCATACACAATGTTCTACACATACAAAACAGTGTTCTGCTATCCTCCATACACAATGTTCTACACATACAATACAGTGTTCTGCTATCCTCCATACACAATGTTCTACACATACAACACAGTGTTCTGCTATCATCCATACACAATGCTCTACACATATCATACAGTGTTCTGATATCCCCCATACACAATGTTCTACACATACAATACAGTGTTCTGCTATCCTCCATACACAAAGCTATACACATTCAATACAGTGTTCTGCTATCCTCCATACACAATGTTCTACACATACAATACAGTGTTCTGATATCCTCCATACACAATGTTCTACACATACAAAACAGTGTTCTGCTATCCTCCATACACAATGTTCTACACATGCAATACAGTGTTCTGCTATCCTCCATTCACAATGTTCTACACATACAATACAGTGTTCTGCTATGCCCATACACAATGTGCTACACATACAATACAGTGTTCTGCTATCCTCCATACACAATGTTCTACACATACAATACAGTGTTCTGCTATCCTCCATACACAATGGTCTACACATACAATACAGTGTTCTGCTATCTTCCATACACAATGATCTACACATACAATACAGTGTTCTGCTATCCTCCATACATACTGTTCTACACATACAATACAGTGTTCTGCTATCCTCCATACACAATGTTCTACACATACAATACAGTGTTCTGATATCCTCCATACACAATGTTCTACACATACAATACAGTGTTCTGCTATCCTGCATACACAATGCACTACACATACAATACAGTGTTCTGCTATCCTCCATACACAATGTTCTACAATACAATACAGTGTTCTGCTATCTTCCATACACAATGTGCTACACATACAATACAGTGTTACGCTATCCTCCATACACAATGTTCTACACATACAATACAGAGTTCTGCTATCCTCCATACACAATGTTCTACACATTCAATGCAGTGTTCTGCTATCCTCCATACACAATGTTCTACACATACAATACAGTGTTCTGCTATCCTACATACACAATGTTCTACACATACAATACAGTGTTCTGCTATCCTCCATACACAATGTTCTACACATACAATACAGTGTTCTGCTATGCCCATACACAATGTGCTACACATACAATACAGTGTTCTGCTATCCTCCATACACAATGTTCTACACATACAATACAGTGTTCTGCTATCCTCCATACACAATGTTCTACACATACAATACAGTGTTCTGCTATCTTCCATACACACTGTTCTACACATACATTACAGTGTTCTGCTATCCTCCATACATACTGTTCTACACATACAATACAGTGTTCTGCTATCCTCCATACACAATATTCTACACATACAATACAGTGTTCTGATATCCTCCATACACAATGTTCTACACATACAAAACAGTGTTCTGCTATCCTCCATACACAATGTTCTACACATACAATACAGTGTTCTGCTATCCTCCATACACAATGTTCTACACATACAATACAGTGTTCTGCTATCCCCATACACAATGTGCTACACATACAATACAGTGTTCTGATATCCCCCATACACAATGTTCTACACATACAATACAGTGTTCTGCTATCCTCCATACACAAAGTTATACACATTCAATACAGTGTTCTGCTATCCTCCATACACAATGTTCTACACATACAATACAGTGTTCTGATATCCTCCATACACAATGTTCTACACATACAAAACAATGTTCTGCTATCCTCCATACACAATGTTCTACACATACAATACAGTGTTCTGCTATCCTCCATACACAATGTTCTACACATACAACACAGTGTTCTGCTATCATCCATACACAATGCTCTACACATATCATACAGTGTTCTGATATCCCCCATACACAATGTTCTACACATACAATACAGTGTTCTGCTATCCTCCATACACAAAGCTATACACATTCAATACAGTGTTCTGCTATCCTCCATACACAATGTTCTACACATACAATACAGTGTTCTGATATCCTCCATACACAATGTTCTACACATACAAAACAGTGTTCTGCTATCCTCCATACACAATGTTCTACACATGCAATACAGTGTTCTGCTATCCTCCATACACAATGTTCTACACATACAATACAGTGTTCTGCTATGCCCATACACAATGTGCTACACATACAATACAGTGTTCTGCTATCCTCCATACACAATGTTCTACACATACAATACAGTGTTCTGCTATCCTCCATACACAATGGTCTACACATACAATACAGTGTTCTGCTATCTTCCATACACAATGATCTACACATACAATACAGTGTTCTGCTATCCTCCATACATACTGTTCTACACATACAATACAGTGTTCTGCTATCCTCCATACACAATGTTCTACACATACAATACAGTGTTCTGATATCCTCCATACACAATGTTCTACACATACAATACAGTGTTCTGCTATCCTGCATACACAATGCACTACACATACAATACAGTGTTCTGCTATCCTCCATACACAATGTTCTACAATACAATACAGTGTTCTGCTATCTTCCATACACAATGTGCTACACATACAATACAGTGTTACGCTATCCTCCATACACAATGTTCTACACATACAATACAGTGTTCTGCTATCCTCCATACACAATGTTCTACACATTCAATGCAGTGTTCTGCTATCCTCCATACACAATGTTCTACACATACAATACAGTGTTCTGCTATCCTACATACACAATGTGCTACACATACCATACAGTGTTCTGCTATCCTCCATAAACAATGTTCTACACATACAATACAGTGTTCTGCTATCCTCCATACACAATGTTCTACACATACAATACAGTGTTTTGTTATCCTCCATACACAATGTTCTACACATACAAAACAGTGTTCTGCTATCCTCAATACACAATGTTCTACACATACAATACAGAGTTCTGATATCCTCCATACACACTGTTCTACACATACATTACAGTGTTCTGCTATCCTCCATACACAATGTTCTACACATACAATACAGTGTTCTGCTATCCTCCATACACAATATTCTACACATACAATACTGTGTTCTGCTATTCGCCATATACAATGTTATACACATACAATACGGTGTTCTGCTATGCTCCATACACAATGTTCTACACATACAATAAAATGTTCTGATATCCTCCATACACAATGTTCTACACATACAATACAGTTTTCTGATATCCTCCATACACAATGTTCTACACATACAATACAGTGTTCTGCTATCCTCCACACACAATGTTCTACACATGCAATACAGTGTTCTGCTATCCCCATACACAATGTGCTACACATACAATACAGTGTTCTGATATCCCCCATACACAATGTTCTACACATACAATACAGTGTTCTGCTATCCTCCATACACAAAGTTATGCACATTCAATACAGTGTTCTGCTATCCTCCATACACAATGTTCTACACATACAATACAGTGTTCTGATATCCTCCATACACAATGTTCTACACATACAAAACAGTGTTCTGCTATCCTCCATACACAATGTTCTACACATACAATACAGTGTTCTGCTATCCTCCATACACAATGTTCTACACATACAACACAGTGTTCTGCTATCATCCATACACAATGCTCTACACATATCATACAGTGTTCTGATATCCCCCATACACAATATTCTACACATACAATACAGTGTTCTGCTATCCTCCATGCACAATGTTATACACATACAATACGGTGTTATGCTATCCTCCGTAATGTTTTCCATTTTTTGTTACGTTACGAAATTATACATGTAGCTTTGTTTTCATTGAGTATAGCAATTCAAAAGACGAAACACTTAAATGATTGCTTAGTGAATTTAGCATCGTATAATTTTCTAACGACTTTTGATTGTAAATGCTGGGAACTCTGTGAGTCTGTTTAAAAGTTAAACACACTTAATAATGTTTATGTAAAGCGCAACACAAGTTTAATGATATGACTTACTAAAGTTATGCAGTTTGTATATAATATCAGAAATATGTGGTGTTTAGTCAAATTTATCATCTGAATGCAGTTTTGCGAGGTGTACAATGTACGTATGACGTACCTTACCGGTAGGCACATTTATTTGCAGATATATACACGGTCTATGTGAATCATCTTTTCATCAAGATTTCACCACCTACTCTATCATCACTATCCTTCATAGTAAAATTACCACTTAAGGACCTCATCAAGCAATACTTTCCCTGATATTAACATGACCACTAAATAACAGCATTGACCATGACTGTCCTTAATACAAATAGGACATATAAAAGACCTTATTGGCCATGACTGTCCTTAATACAAATAGGACATATAAAAGATCTGATTGAACATGACTGTCCTTAATACAAGTAGGACATAGAAAAGACCTTATTGACCATGACTGTCCTTAATACAAATAGGACATAAAAAGGACCTTATTGACCATGAATTTTCTTAATACAAATATGACATATACAGTACCTTATTGTCCATGACTGTCTTTAATACAAGTAGGACAGATAAAAGACCTTATTGATCATGACTTTCTTTAATACAAGTAGGACATATAACATATCTTATTGACCATGACTGTCCTTAATACAAGTAGGACATATAAAAGACCTTACTCACCATGACTTTCCTGAATACAAGTACGACATATAAAAGATCTTATTGACCATGATTGTCCTTAATACAAGTAGGACATATAAAAAACCTTATTGACCATGACTGTCCTTAATACAAATAGGACATATAAAGGACCTTATTGACCATGACTATCCTTAATACGAACGATTTCATAACTGGTTTTGATACTAACATGACCTCTAAATGATCTAATTGGCCGTGATTGTCTTTAATACAAATATGACCACCACTGAAGGAACTTATTTACTATGGCTGTCCTTGATACTAACATGACCACTAAATGACAGTATTGATCATGAGTGTTCTAAATACTAACTTTCCATTAATAGAAAAAGGACATATTTCCTGAATACAAGTACGACATATAAACGATCTTATTGACCATGATTGTCCATAATACAAGTAGGATTTATGAATGACCTTATTGACCATGCCTGTTCTTAATGCAAATACGACATATAAAAGACCTTATTGGCCATGACTATCCTTAATACGAATGACTTTATAACTGGTCTTGATACTAACATGACCTCTAAATGACCTAATTGGCCCTGCTTGTCTTTAATACAAATATGACCACTAAGGGACCTTATTGATCATGAGTGTTCTAAATACTAACATGACCACTAAATAATCTTATTGCTGATGACTCTCCTTGATACTAACATGACCATCACTGAAGAACCTTATTTACCATGACTGTCATTGATACTAACATGACCACTAAATGACAGTATTGATCATGCGTTTTCTAAATACTAAATTTTCTTTAATACAAATAGGACATATAGAAGACCTTATTGACCATGACTGTCCTTAATACAAGTAGGACATATGAAACACCTTATTGACCATGACTGTCTTTAATACAAGTAGGACATATGAAACACCTCATTGACCATGACTGTCATTAATACAAATCGGACATATAAAGGACCTTATTGACCATGATTGTCCTTAATACAAGTATGACATATTCAACACCTCATTGACCATGACTGTTCTTAATACAAATAGGACATATAAAGAACATTATTGACCATGACTGTCCGTAATACAAATAGTACATATACAAGACCTTATTGACCATGACTGTCCTTAATACGAACCATTTTATAACTGGTTTTGATACTAACATGACCGCTAAATGACCTAATTGGTCCTGATTGTCTTTAATACAAATATGACCGCTAAAGGACCTTAATGATCATGAGTGTTCAAAATACTAATATGGCCAATAAATAATCTTATTGCCGATGACTCTCCTTGATACTAAAATGACCACCACTGAAGAAACATATTTACCATGACTGTCCTTGATATTAACATGACCACTAAATGACAGTATTGATCATGAGTGTTCTAAATACTAACATGACAACTAAATGACAGTATTGATCATGAGTGTCCTAAATATTAACATGTCCTTAATACAAGTATGGCCACTAGATGACCTTATTCACCATGAATGTTCTTGATACTAACATGGCTACCAAAGGACTTTTTTACCATAGCTGTCCTTAATACTAACATGACCCCTGAATGAACTTATTGACCATAAACTCACGCGTGTTCTCTATAAAAGTTTGCGCTTATTTATTTTTGGTTTCATTTCAGCGATAGCCATATTGGGGAGTAATACTATCTTAACGTGCACATTGCAAGGGTTGTATTACTATTGGCATAAGAGAACGGATTCGGTTTGGTCTCGCCAACTCCCAGAAGGAGCTAAATATGGGAATGTAACTAGTGGATCTATGACTATATATAATGTTCAAACAAATGACGGCGGTAGATATCGTTGTGGGGTTAATTTCAATCTAGAAGAGATAGATGTTAGTGTCAAAGGTATATACAGTAGATAAGACATAGAAATCAATTTAGATACACATTAAGGAGTAATTCGGAAGCAATACAAAAACAAAATGATTTAGACGATGCTATATTGTGAATGTTTGTTTCCGACTTTTGACTGTCCAAATATTACCTCGTTTACATTTAAAACATATCATTGAGTGTCACAACCCGAGATACCAAATTGTAAGATGAGATAAACTCTAATGTATGTAACTAAAGTTAAAAACTCGAAATCATGTTTGCATTTCCACGTGAGGGAACAACGATTTAAACATGTATTGTGTTTCCTCAAAACTTAATCAGCAATACTTTTTCTACTGGTCAGTAATGACCTTTAGTTATCCCTCATCATACTGACCACTAATACGAGTTATGTTCATTTAGCTGCATCCATGCTGTTATAGTCTCGATTGAATTGAAGTTAGATCATGGCTTCGAGCTCTGATCGGGTCAATCCAAAGACTATAAAATTGGTATTCTAATTAGATTATCAATAACAAACCAGTGATGACAAGTCCTTACTAAAAAGATACATAACGATATGTTCACAATATTTACATAATTATTTAATCACAGGTCAGGTATTAAACAGGCACATAATATCGCAGTATTTACAAAATTTAGGTATCACAGAGCCACATATTATCACCATATCTACATAATTAGTTCATCACAGAACCAGGTTATATGAAGACACATATTATCATAGTATTTACATCATTAATTATTTACAGGATCAAGGGTCGGTGCAAAATTTATTGACGGTGTTGGACTGAAACAATAACATAAATAAGTCATCGGACACAAAATGTTCTTTAGCTTCATAAACGATGGAACATTGAGTTGTCTAAGAACAAATATACATTAGACAACTGCTGTTTTAAGATCATTCTTTGTGTATAGTATTTTCCGTGGAAATGAGAAATATTGATTTCTTATGTTGCTTGCATGTAAAACTTGCCTAAAAATTTATGAAATGTTGGACATTTCTAGGTAAAACACTAGGGTGGATCGCAGTAATTACAATAACAAGAAATTAAATATATTCAATTTGTAAAAAATAAAACAACACACACACAAAGAGGCAAGTGTATCTTCCTTATCTTAGATCACATAAAGGAGAAGGTAAAGAAAATGTTGATGTACAATGATTTTTATCGGCAAAAAAAAACTTTAGTAGGAGGGTAAACATTTAGCCTGTTTTATTTTTGGTTCAAATTGATGCGTGTAATATATAAAGTGAATCAAACGATATGCTTTTTCTCATTTAAGCTTTCATACTTCATCAATTTTAGTTTTTAAAAGAAGTATATAAAATATGTAAGATGAGTAAAATATTAGATGTTTTTCCCTCTAGAGTCTTCCTAAGTATGAGGGCCAGGGTGGCTCTTTAAGCTAGGTAGTTGGAATACCTAACAACTCATACAAGCCTATCACCAATACGGCGTGGTTTCGCGCAAGCTTTGTAAATTACAAAAAAGGTGCACTCGGCTTGCAGCCGCAAGTGATAAAGTTTACAAGTTGATTGCCCATGGTCGATGGTTCTCTCCGGGTACTCCGGTTTGATATAGCTGAAATATTGCTTAAAATTGGTGTTAAGCACAATCAATCAATCAATCAATAAAATCAATCAACCTAAGTACGTTTTCTTCATCCTAAATCTGTGAGAATAACATAGAGGATAAATATTGAAAATCCTACAAGTATGAATATATTTTTACAAATGATTCAGTGATAGTGATCATTTCTTGTTTCAAAAAGTTCATGCAATATACAACAAGAGTAAAATGTCATAAAATGTTTTCCCCATAAAAAGGATCAGCAGTCTGCAAATTAAAACTTTGTAAAGGTATACCCCGATTTTTAATAAGATGCAGTATGCATATTGAAAATATTACCAGGATAAATTTCAAAGAGTACATATAATATACTGAGTAAAAAAAGTTCAGCAACAACATTTTTTTTTCGCATATTAATTTTTTTTCTTTACATTTTGCGTATATAAATATTATAGGCATCATATGGTTAATCAAGGCAAAAGACATTTAAAACAGGTACAATAACGTTTTGCCTGAGTCATTTTGCGCCGAAAATCATCTGCACGTGCAGTAGGGGTTTTTTACTTGTCTTACCTGTTAATGCTTTCCGAAAGTTTATTTCATCGACAATTTGTTCTTGAATAAGGTTCAAAACAGAAGAAAAACATTTTTCTTGTAACCAAAAGTGTTATGGGACGCGGTAGAGGACTTCCACAGAATGACCGTAATCGGTATGTTGGAAGGCAGAATGACCGTAAAGTACATTGCTGTGGCATTTGGTGTTCACAGTACAACCATATGGAGGTTAACACAACGTCTCAGGACCACTGGCACAGCTAAGGATAGGCCAAGATCCGGTAGACCAAAACGTCTCACTCCTAGAGAAGAACGTTACATCAAGATCAGAGCAGGTCGTGACCACTTCTTACTAGCAACAAGGATTGTCGACAGAGTACGGAGAGCAACTGGAGTCCACATATCCGCGCAAGCAGTCGCAATAAAATTAAAGCTTGTCGTTTCAAATCAATAAGACCACATAAATGTATGGATTTAACTGTCCACCACAAAATACAGCGACATGCATGGACAAATCAGCAATTGCGCAGAAACTGGAGGACAGTATTTTTTTCGGATGAATCTCGATTCACACTAAAGTTTGCAGATGGTCGCATTCGTGTCTGGAGACGGACTGGTGAACGCTTTGCGGCGTTTGTGTTATGCCAGTTGGTGGCAGTTAGTTACTGTTGTGGGAAGGAGTACATTACGCAGGAAAGACCAACTTGATTCTGATAAGACAAACACTGAATGCACAGCGAAACTGCGATGACATTGACGCCCTGTCGTGATGCTCTTCATGCACAGAAACACTCGTTTTGTCTTTCAGCAGGACAATACTTGGTCACACACCGCTTGTCTCTCCACGAACTTTTTACAGGCCAACAATGTTAATACATTGCCATGGCCGAGTTGTTCTCCTCATCTTGCTCCTATTGAACATGTTTTGGGCATTCTAAGCAGACAAATTCGAGAGAATCATCATCCATTCAAATCCTTGCAGGAATTGGAAAACGCGCTCATCATTGAATGGAACGTCATTCCACAGTACAAGTTCCAACAAATCATCAGAGGCATGCAAAAAAGATGCATAGCTACCATTATTGCCAACGGGGCCTGGACAATATACTGACATTGTGGATTTATGTGTGAATTCATCATGTGTCACGTATTGCAAATCAGGAAGTTTGTGCATTACGATTTTTTGTACGTTCATGTTCATCTTTATTGTTGTTATTGATTGTTAGGACAATATATTTATTGCTATGCAATGAAATCTAAATTAATTTTGAAAATATAAAATAAAAAAAAAATATTTCTTGCTAAGCTTTTCTTGTTCAGTATATATACATGTATATACATTAGGAAATCGTCCCATTTTGTTTTCAACCGCAGCTTCAATAGTCTGTATAATTATTGTTTTAAAGTTATACACCAAGTATGAATAACATACAAAGGGAATAGCTAGTTTACAAGTTACAAGTACATATTTATTATTTCTGGAAAATATTACAGTTTTCCAATGCATTTCGTGTTCCAAACAGTACATATCATATCTGTAATGAATAATTCAGCCAATGTTATTAGGAAAACAAGCTTCAAGAATTTCAGGTTTGGTTTATGATCTTTAACGCCACTTTCAACAATATTTGAGCTATATCGCCGCGGTTAGTTTCATTGGTAGAGGAAATCGGAGTGCCCGGAAAAAACAACCGACCTAACGCAAGTCACTGACAAATTTATCACATAATGTTGTTTCGAGTACACCTCGCCATGAACGGAGTTCGAACTCACTTTTTTAGTGGTCACAGGCAATGATTGCACAGGATAAGGTTTTTAAAAGTTATGCTCAAATACTAGTATATAATATGAATAAAATAAACAACGTTTTCTATATAAAAGATAGGTATAAGCGTTTTTTGGTGATTATATAATATTGGTAATCATATCATCTTCTATCGACATACCCTTCTTAAATAAAACTTTAATTAACTAAGAGGAACCATTGGTTCAGTAGCTTCCTTGTTAAAAGCAACCCTCTATCAAGGAAATCCTGATAGGAATCACAAGCTCTGGAATATCGTATCAACTGCAAGATATATAATCCATATGCAGGTGCAGCTCGAATGTTGCTACATATAAATGGAAAGTTCACAATGGGAAAATTGAAGTCATCTCTTTTGTCGTAATGTTTCGTTCTTAATCTCCCCTCAATGTATATTTCGAAGAGTAGGTCAAGGTATGAAGCAGACCTATTTGTATCTGTGGTATCCTTTATTTGGAGCTCAATGGGATAGATGCGATCAACGAAATCACCAAACCTAGAATTATTTAGTGAAAGGACATATAGCGAAACGTGAAATTAAATGATCGGGCTAGTTTCTTTTCGTTTTTCTTGAGAAGCCACTGTATGAAGTCTGCCTCATACGATTAAATTCACCATAAAAACCGGTAATATCGATAGTCTATTACTTACTAACCACGATGCTATATTTGTATAATTGTATATGTATACTTTGTAGATTTGAAATTTATTCTTGATGCTTAGAATTGACTTAGCACCAACTAATCATCATGTTCATCCACAAACATAGCGGTTATGAACAATTGAACTTATTACAATGTTGCTATGTTATTATTTTATTTGGAATACATTAAAAACAGATATTTAACAGATATTTGTAACATTTTATTCATTTTATTTTAAGCATATTATATTGTCTAAATAATGAGCGTACTCTATAAAGGTCATGTACACTAAACTTGATATCTACGTTTGTATTACTATCACTAGGTTGATACCTCTGCTGGTGGACTATTAGTCCTCGCTGGTATCACCTACCAGTAGTCAGTGTTACTATCACTAGGTTGATACCTCTGGAGGTGGACTATTAGTCTCCGGAGGTATCACCTACCCAGTAGTCAGTCTTACTATCACTAGGTTCATACCTCTGCTGGTGGACTATTAGTCTCCGGTGGTATCATCTACCCAGTAGTCAGTGTTACTCTCAATAGGTTGATACCTCTGCTGGTGGACTATTAATATCCGGAGGTATCATCTACCCAGTAGTCAGTGTTACTATCACTAGGTTGATACCTCTGATGGTGGACTATTCGTCTCCGGAGGTACCATCTACCCAGTAGTCAGTGTTACTATCACTAGGTTGATACCTCTGCTGGTGGACTATTAGTCTCCGGAGGTATCATTTACTCATTAATGGGTATACGCGCTTATGGAGGTGGGTTTTTTGTCAGTTTATTTTTCGAGGGGCGATATTCACCGGACTACTTTTGTTCGTGATGTAAGTCAAATGTCGGCTTGGATTCCCGATAATAAGAAAAGATAAAATAAACAATGTGTATTGTTAATAATCGACAATTATTGTTAGATATGAAATAAAAAAGATAAATGTCAATGAAAGAAAAAAGCTTGTATTGTTGTCATAAAAAAGTAATTCCGGAAACAATACTTAAGACTACCATCTATCGACTCTGACTTTTGCAATATATCGTCATCCTGTGACGTTGTTTACAAGGGACGCTGATTGCCACAAGCTGGTTACTGATTTATTTTACGATTTTGTGAGCATTTTACTTTCTTGAGTAGCTAAATGGAAAATGCCATAAAATTGGAAAATATCAGTAACTTAATTACATCACCGTCTAGTTATCAATGTAGAAAAACAAGGTTAGTGCATTTTATTATTGATGGCCGACACACATCAATGGAATGTATGTGCGCGTACTGGGGATCCCCAAAGGTAAATTTTCAAGACAATTGAACAAAAAATACTTAGTTACAGAATTATAAGGATTTTTATTTGTTTGTGAGTGAATTGGTCCAGGTTATACATAGATAAACTCCGGAAAAAAATGCGTTTAATCCTATATTGAAATTATACAGTTACTAAATAATGTAATTATTGCTAAGACTATTGTTCTCCTTCCTCGGGCATATGTGACCATAGCCCGATTGTTGGCTATCCTGTTTATGCCCTTACTGTGTTCGTGCTCCATAAGATGTTTTTTATTTGGTTTTCCAATCTTTTGAATGTTAGCGTACATAATGGAGAGTATTGCAGAATCGCCTAGTGCGTATTAAATTTTTATCTACGTTTTTATTAGTGTAGTGTAGGATGCTATATTACTGATTTTGTCTGTTTATATACTTATGAGTTTTGACTTTCCCTTTGTAAGATTGTTCGGATTTCGTTAATTTTGTTATTACCCTTATTTACAATATTTTACGGAATAAATTGACATTCGATATTTAACAGGGGCTGTCGTCATGGTCGTGCGGTAGTTAGATATACAACTACCGGTACAATCAGTGCCAATCACCACTGACGTTGTGAGTTCGTACCCCGTTAGTAGTATGTCATGTTGAATCGGGCGCGTATTTGAGGAGGAGTGGTGAGGAGCAGTGACATCACCGGAAATGACGTCACCGGAAATGGTCTCACCGGAAACTACAGGAAATAACGTCATCGGAAGTGACCGGAAATTGCATCACCGGAAGTCACCAGAAATGACTTATAGGGAGTGACGTAACGGGAAGTGTAAGGGAGATAATTCGGCCCGCCTTTTTTCTCACCGGGTTTTCCCAGCGTTTTTTCTTCGGAAACACCTCGGGGTCAACTCGGAATCTTTTGGGAGTTTCCCCATAGGGCATTCCATTTTTCCCGCTTACATATCGACCAATAAAAACCTTGGGAATTCGACCAATGAAATGCCACAATCCCCCTTTCCATTAGCCAACCATGGTTCTCCTTATATGTCCAATGAGAGCGTTTGTACCATTTATTTTTGACCATTCGTTGAATCCCGTTCTTTTGTCCAATCAAATTCAAATGTTAACCTTTGTATTTTCCAATTTGAAAATCGGCATTTTCATTCCAACATTCATAGTGACAGGATGTGTTTATCCTGTGGAATATAGTAGAGAATGTATATTCGAACAAAGGTAAGCATCTCAATCCTACTATACTTGCATATTTTAATCAGTATTATCTTCTGTTTTCAAATTAATTCATGTAGTCTTTTCACACGTTGATTTTTAATTCAGGAAACAGTCTTCTATTTTATAAAAATCAATAGTCTTGTATAATGACTGATCGTATTGTGACATTTTCTTTTCTATGGAGAACATCTGTTTCCCAATTACACGTTTTAATCAATATTCTCATAATTTCCTTCAAACTATTGAAAGATTTTTGAAAATCAAACCCGTTCCTTTTCAGAAAAAATTAAGGTACCATAATTTTTCGTTGGTACTATTTATTCTAACAAGTTTTCTACAAATGCTTTTTTCTTAGTATTATGTCCCAAATTCTGATGATTGTGTAACGTAACGTCTTTTTTTTCAGAATACAAAGGATTTATACAAATAAAAGAAGAAACAAGGAAAGCTTACATATTGTTAAAGGTAAAATTATTTTCGTTTTGTACAATAGTTTTCCATTTGCTACATATTGTAAAGTTTTTACTTTTAGTATGAATCTTTCAGAAAAAATGAAATAAGATGCGAGTTATTTGAACAATCTTACTAGATATTGTTATAATTTTAAAAGATTTCATTACGTCAAGTGTATAAGCCCGAACTAGTGTAGTTTTATTAATGTCATTCAGTTCTTAGTCGATTTTCAGTGAAGTAGTACAGGTGGTATGTAATGTAGTCTTATCAAATATGCATTCTTTTCCAGGTTCAAGTAAGCATGAAGATGGATAAAAATAACGTAAGTGTTTTTTTATTATGTGTTTACATTTTAATCAAAGATCCATTGGGTTTGATAAATAAAACATAACTATTAAATATAGTATGGTTAATGAAAAAAGGAAAGAAAAATAACGAAGCTCCGTTGGGAATCATTACTACGTATTTAGATACACGATTAAATAACGAGACCAAGAAAAAAAGAAGCACACAAGCTACCAGACTAAAGAAGGGATCTGGTCATTCCACTAAATATATGCATCACACAAACAAAAAGACAATCAAATCTCAAAACAGGAATAAAAATACAACTGCAATTTTTACCCAAACATAGCATGGGTTTCTATTTTATCGTTTCAGAAGTACGTGTGTGACACATGTGGGAAACAATTTATGGAGAAGCACAATCTCACTAGACACATGCAAACCCACGTCCAATCTTCTCAAACCTATTCCTGCACCATCTGCGGAAAATAATTCAGCCGTCCCGACGAGAAATCCCACAACTACACATTTACCTGTCCCGTTTGGGGTCAATTTTGTAATAGAAGGGAAACTATGCTCCGTCACCGAGCTCTCCAAGAAAGACCTGAAGTGAGGCCAAGGATGCTAGTTCAGAGACCCGCTTCCCCCGAACCTAGACCTTCCAATAGTCCTACAAAAAGAAGACAAATTCACAGTCCCCAGTCTTCCAACAGTCCGTCCATTGAACCTAATATATTACCAGAATACTATATCTAAGACACTGGAATACCATCCAAACACAGGAAAACAGTGGAAACCGTGTCCAGGACCGATATAATTTTACCTTAACCGATATAACGTACTCCACTTTTCCAGAGATGGTAGCAATATTTTCACACAACAAACGTGGGCTTTCAGAATCAATGTTTTATTTGGTTTTATTTTGAGAAACGTCGAAACTGGCGAATTACGGTATTACCATCATAGTCAAAACAACGCCCGTTTTTTTCGATGTTCGACATCTAGTCAATAAATTTGCAGATTTGAAAATCATTCTTGATACTTAAAATTGACCTAACACCAACTAATCATCATGTTCATCCACAAACACAGGGAAAAGAATTAATATAAGTTTTTCGAAACTTGTTTTCGAATCCCATTAATTATTTGTATTGTATCATATTGAAATTTATCATATTGTACTATATTTATTAATTAACAAAATATGTTTAAACTAAGCATATCGGTTATGAAAAACATAACTTATTACAATGTTGCATGCTATGTTATTATATTATATGGAATACATTGAAAACAGATATTTAACAGATATTTGTAACATTTTATTAATTTTAATTTAAGTTTATTATATTGTCTAAATAATGAGCGTGCTCTATAAAGGTCATGTACACTAAACTTGATATCTACGTTTGTATTACTATCACTAGGTTGATACCTCTGCTGGTGAACTATTAGTCCTCGCTGGTATCATCCAACCAGTAGCCAGTGTTACTATCACTAGGTTGATACCTCTGCTGGTGGACTATTAGTCTCCGGAGGTATCATCTACTCAGTAGTCAGTGTTACTATCACTAGGTTGATACCTCTGCTGGTGGATTATTAGTCACCGGAGGTATCATCTACCCAGTAGTCAGTGTTACTATCACAAGGTTGATACCTCTGCTGATGGACTATTAGTCACCGGAGGTATCATCTACCCAGTAGTCAGTGTTACTATCACTAGGTTGATACCTCTGCTGGTGGACTATTAGTCTCCGGAGGTATCATCTACCCAGTAGTCAGTGTTACTATCATTACGTTAATACCTCTGCTGGTGGACTATTAGTCCTCACTGGTATCATCCAACCAGTAGCCAGTGTTACTATCACTAGGTTGATACCTCTGCTGGTGGACTATTAGTCTCCGGAGGTATCATCTACTCAGTAGTCAGTGTTACTATCACTATGTTGATATCTCTGCTGGTGGACTATTAGTCTCCGGAGGTATCATCTACTTAGAAGTCAGTGTTACTATCACTAGGTTGATACCTCCGCTGGTGGACTATTAGTCACCGGAGGTATCATATACCAAGTAGTCAGTGTTACTATCACTAGGTTGATAGCTCTGCTGGTGGATTATTAGTCTCCGGAGGTATCATCTACACAGTAGTCTGTTACTATCACTAGGATGATACCTCTGCTGGTGGACTATTAGTCACGGAGGTATCATCTACCCAGTAGTCAGTGTTACTATCATTAGGTTGATAACTCTGTTGGTGGATTATTAATCTCCGAGGGTATCATCTACCCAGTAGCCAGTGTTACTATCACTAGGTTGATACCTCTGCTGGTGGACTATTAGTCTCCGGAGGTATCATCTACCGAGTAGTCAGTGTTACTATCACTAGGTTGATACATCTGCAGGTGGACTATTAATCTCCGGAGGTATCATCTACCCAGTAGCCAGTGTTACTATAACTAGGTTGATACCTCTGCTGGTGGACTATTAGTCTCCGGAGGTATCATCTACCCAGTAGTCAGTGTTACTATCACTAGGTTGATAACTCTGCAAGTGGATTATTAATCTTCGGAGGTATCATCTACCCAGTAGTCAGTGTTACCATCACTAGGTTGATATATCTGCTGGTGGACTATTAGTCTCCGGAGGTATCATCTACCCAGTAGTCAGTGGTACTATCACTAGGTTGATACCTCTGCTGGTGGACTATTAGTCTCCGGAGGTATCATCTACCCAGTAGCCAGTGTTACTATCACTAGGTTGATGCCTTTGCTTGTGGACTATTGAATCCCCAAGGTATCATCTACCCAGTAGTCAGTGTTACTATCACTAGGTTGATACCTCTGCTGGTGGACTACTAGTCTCCGGAGGTAATATTTACTCAGTAGTCAGTGTTTCTATCACTAGGTTGATACCTCTACTGGTGGACTTTTAGTCTCCGGAGGTATCATCTACCCAGTAGTCAGTGTTACTATCATTAGGTTGATACCTCTGCTGGTGGACTATTAATCTCCAGAGGTATCATCTACCCAGTAGTCAGTGTTACTATCTCTAGGTTGATATCTCTGCTTCTGGACTATTAGTTTCGGAGGTATCATCTACCCAGTAGTCTGTGTTACTATCACTAGGTTGATACCTCTACTGGTGGACTTTTAGTCTTCGGAGGTATCATCTACCCAGTAGTCAGTGTTTCTATCACTAGGTTGATACCTCTGGGGGTGGACTATTAATCTCCGGAGGTATCATCTACCCAGTAGTCAGTGTTACTATCACCAGGTTGATACCTGTGCTGGTGGACTACTAGTCTCCGGATGTATCATCTACCCAGTAGCCAGTGTTACTCTCACTAGGTTGATACCTCTGCTGGTGGACTATTAGTCTCCGGAGATATCATCTACCCAGTAGTCAGTGTTACTATCACTAGGTTGATACCTCTGCAGGTGGATTATTAATCTCGGAGGTATCATCTACCCAGTAGTCAGTGTTACCATCACTAGGTTGATATCTCTGCCGGTGGACTATTAGTCTCCGGAGGTATCATCTACCAAGTAGTCAGTGTTACTATCACAGGGTTGATACCTCTGCTGGTGGACTATTGATTCCCCAAGGTATCATCTACCCAGTGGACAGTGTTATTATCACTAGGTTGATACCTCTACTGGTGGACTTTTAGTCTCCGAAGGTATCATCTACCCAGTAGTCAGTGTTACCATCACTAGGTTGATACCTCTGCTGGTGGACTATTAATCTCCAGAGGTATCATCTACCCAGTAGTCAGTGTTACTATCTCTAGGTTGATATCTCTGCTGGTGGACTATTAGTCTCCGGAGGTATCATCTACCCAGTAGTCAGTGTTTCTATCACTAGGTTGATACCTCTCGGGGTGGACTATTAATCTCCGGAGGTATCGTCTACCCAGTAGTCAGTGTGATTATCACCAGGTTGATACCTGTGCTGGTTGACTACTAGTCTCCGGAGGTATCATCTACCCAGTAGTCAGTGTTACTATCACTAGGTTGATACCTTTGCTTGTGGACTATTGATTCCCCAAGGTATCATCTACCCAGTGGTCGGTGTTACTATCACTAGGTTGATACCTCTGCTGGTGGACTATTTGTCTCCGGAGGTATTATCTACCCAGTAGTCAGTGTTACTATTACTAGGTGGATAACTCTGTTGGTGGACTAATAATCTCCGGGGGTATCATCTACTCAGTAGCCAGTGTTACTATCCCTAGGTTGATACCTCTGCTGGCGGACTATTAGTCTCCGGAGGTATCATCAACCTAGTAGTCAGTGTTACTATCACTAGGTTGATACCTCTGCAGGTGGGTTATTAATCTTCGGAGGTATCATCTACCAAGTAGTCAGTGTTACCATCACTAGGTTGATATCTCTGCTGGTGAACTATTAATCCCCGGAGGTATCATCTACCCAGTAGTCAGTGTTACTATCACTAGGTTGATACCTCTGCTGGTGGACTATTAGTCTCCGGAGGTATCATCTACCAAGTAGTCAGTGTTACTATCACAGGGTTGATACCTCTGCTGGTGGACTATTAGTCTCCGGAGGTATCATCTACCCAGTAGTCAGTGTTACTATCACTAGGTTGATACCTTTGCTTGTGAACTATTGATTCCCCAAGGTATCATCTACCCAGTGGTCAGTGTTACTATCACTAGGTTGATACCTCTACTGGTGGATTTTTAGTCTCCGGAGGTATCATCTACCCAGTAGTCAGTGTTACCATCACTAGGTTGATACCTCTGCTGGTGGACTATTAATCTCCAGAGGTATCATCTACCCAGTAGTCAGTGTTACTATCTCTAGGTTGATATCTCTGCTGGTGGACTATTAGTCTCCGGAGGTATCATCTACCCAGTAGTCAGTGTTTCTATCACTAGGTTGATACCTCTCGGGGTGGACTATTAATCTCCGGAGGTATCATCTACCCAGTAGTCAGTGTGATTATCACCAGGTTGATACCTGTGCTGGTTGACTACTAGTCTCCGAAGGTATCATCTACCCAGTAGTCAGTGTTACTATCACTAGGTTGATACCTTTGCTTGTGGACTATTGATTCCCCAAGGTATCATCTACCCAGTGGTCAGTGTTACTTTCACTAGGTTGATACCTCTGCTGGTGGACTATTTGTCTCCGGAGGTATTATCTACCCAGTAGTCAGTGTTACTATTACTAGGTGGATAGCTCTGTTGGTGGACTAATAATCTCCGGGGGTATCATCTACTCAGTAGCCAGTGTTACTATCCCTAGGTTGATACCTCTGCTGGCGGACTATTAGTCTCCGGAGGTATCATCAACCTAGTAGTCAGTGTTACTATCACTAGGTTGATACCTCTGCAGGTGGGTTATTAATCTCCGGAGGTATCATCTACCAAGTAGTCAGTGTTACCATCACTAGGTTGATATCTCTGCTGGTGAACTATTAATCCCCGGAGGTATCATCTACCCAGTAGTCAGTGTTACTATCACTAGGTTGATACCTCTGCTGGTGGACTATTAGTCTCCGGAGGTATCATCTACCAAGTAATCAGTGTTACTATCACAGGGTTGATACCTCTGCTGGTGGACTATTAGTCTAGGAGGTATCATCTACCCAGTAGTCAGTGTTACTATCATTAGGTTGATACCTCTGCTGGTGGACTATTAATCTCTGGAGGTATCATCTACCCAGTAGCCAGTGTTACTATCACTAGGTTGATACCTTTGCTTGTGGACTATTGATTCCCCAAGGTATCATCTACCCAGTAGTCAGTGTTACTATCACTAGGTTGATACCTCTGCTGGTGGACTACTAATCTCCGGAGGTATCATCCACCGAGTAGTCAGTGTTTCTATCACTAGGTTGATACCTCTACTGGTGGACTTATAATCTCCGGAGGTATCATCTACCCAGTAGTCAGTGTTACTATCTCTAGGTTGATATCCCTGCTGGTGGACTATTAGTCTCCGGAGGTATCATCTACCCAGTAGTCAGTGTTACTATCACTAGGTTGATACCTCTGCTGGTGGACTATTAGTCTCCGGAGGTATCATCTACCAAGTAGTCAGTGTTATTATCACAGGGTTGATACCTCTGCTGGTGGACTATTAATCTCCGGAGGTATCATCTACCCAGTAGCCAGTGTTACTATCACTAGGTTGATGCCTTTGCTTTTGGACTATTGATTCCCCAAGGTATCATCTACCCAGTAGTCAGTGTTACTATCACTAGGTTGATACCTCTGCTGGTGGACTACTAGTCTCCGGAGGTATCATTTACTCAGTAGTCAGTGTTTCTATCACTAGGTTGATACCTCTACTGGTGGACTTTTAGTCTCCGGAGGTATCATCTACCCAGTAGTCAGTGTTACTATCACTAGGTTGATACCTCTGCTGGTGGACTATTAATCTCCAGAGGTATCATCTACCCAGTAGTCAGTGTTACTATCTCTAGGTTGATATCTCTGCTTGTGGACTATTTGTTTCCGGAGGTATCATCTACCCAGTAGTCTGTGTTACTATCACTAGGTTGATACCTCTACTGGTGGACTTTTAGTCTCCGGAGGTATCATCTACCCAGTAGTCAGTGTTTCTATCACTAGGTTGATACCTCTGGGGTGGACTATTAATCTCCGGAGGTATCATCTACCCAGTAGTCAGTGTTACTATCACCAGGTTGATACCTGTGCTGGTGGACTACTAGACTTCGGATGTATCATCTACCCAGTAGCCAGTGTTACTCTCACTAGGTTGATACCTCTGCTGGTGGACTATTAGTCTCAGGAGATATCATCTACCCAGTAGTCAGTATTACTCTCACTAGGTTGATACCTCTGCTGGTGGACTATTAATTGCCCAAGGTATCATCTACCAAGTAGTCAGTGTTACTATCACTAGGATGTTACTTCTGCTAGTGGACTATTAATCTCCGGAGGTATCATCTACCCAGTAGTCAGTGTTACTATCCCTAGGTTGATACCTCTGCTGGTGGACTATTAGTCTCCGGAGGTATCATCTACCCAGTAGTCAGTGTTACTATCACTAGGTTGATACCTCTGCAGGTGGGTTATTAATCTCCGGAGGTATCATCTACCAAGTAATCAGTGTTACCATCACTAGGTTGATATCTCTGCTGGTGGACTATTAGTCTCCGGAGGTATCATCTACCCAGTAGCCAGTGTTACTATCACTAGGTTGATACCTTTGCTTGTGGACTATTGATTCCCCAAGGTATCATCTACCCAGTAGTCAGTGTTACTATCACTACGTTGATACCTCTGCTGGTGGACTATTAATCTCCAGAGGTATCATCTACCCAGTAGTCAGTGTTACTATCTCAGGTTGATATCTCTGCTTGTGGACTATTAGTTTCCGGAGGTATCATCTATCCAGTAGTCTGTGTTACTATCACTAGGTTGATACCTCTACTGGTGGACTATTAGTCTCCGGAGGTATCATCTACCCAGTAGTCAGTGTTTCTATCACTAGGTTGATACATCTGGGGGTGGACTATTAATCTCCGGAGGTATCATCTACCCAGTAGTCAGTGTTACTATCACCAGGTTGATACCTGTGCTGGTGGACTACTAGTCTCCGGATGTATCATCTACCCAGTAGCCAGTGTTACTCTCACTAGGTTGATACCTCTGCTGGTGGACTATTAGTCTCCGGAGATATCATCTACCCTGTAGTGAGTGTTATTATCACTAGGTTGATACCTCTGCAATGGATTATTAATCTCCGGAGGTATCATCTACCCAGTAGTCAGTGTTACTATCACTAGGTTGATACCTCTGCTGGTGGACTATTAGTCTCGGAGGAATCATCTACCAAGTAATCAGTGTTACTATCACAGGCTTGATACCTCTGCTGGTGGACTATTAGTCTCGGAGGTATCATCTACCCAGTAGTCAGTGTTACTATCATTAGGTTGATACCTCTGCTGGTGGACTATTAATCTCTGGAGGTATCATCTACCCAGTAGCCAGTGTTACTATCACTAGGTTGATACCTTTGCTTGTGGACTATTGATTCCCGAAGGTATCATCTACCCAGTAGTCAGTGTTACTATCACTAGGTTGATACCTCTGCTGGTGGGCTACTAATCTCCGGAGGTATCATCCACCGAGTAGTCAGTGTTTCTATCACTAGGTTGATACCTCTACTGGTAGACTTATAATCTCCGGAGGTATCATCTACCCAGTAGTCAGTGTTACTATCACTAGGTTGATACCTCTGCTAGTGGACTATTAATCTCCAGAGGTATCATCTACCCAGTAGTCAGTGTTACTATCTCTAGGTTGATATCCCTGCTGGTGGACTATTAGTCTCCGGAGGTATCATCTACCCAGTAGTCAGTGTTACTATCACTAGGTTGATACCTCTGCTGGTGGACTATTAGTCTCCGGAGGTATCATCTACCAAGTAGTCAGTGTTATTATCACAGGGTTGATACCTCTGCTGGTGGACTATTAGTCTCCGGAGGTATCATCTATCAAGTAATCAGTGTTACTATCACAGGGTTGATACCTCTGCTGGTGGACAATAAGTCTCGGAGGTATCATCTACCCAGTAGTCAGTGTTACTATCATTAGGTTGAGACCTCTGCTGGTGGACTATTAATCTCTGGAGGTATCATCTACCCAGTAACCAGTGTTACTATCACTAGGTTGATACCTTTGCTTGTGGACTATTGATTCCCCAAGGTATCATCTACCCAGTAGTCAGTGTTACTATCACTAGGTTGATACCTCTGCTGGTGGACTATTAATCTCCAGAGTTATCATCTACCCAGTAGACAGTGTTACTATCTCTAGGTTTATATCTCTGCTTGTGGACTATTAGTTTCCGGAGGTATCATCTACCCAGTAGTCTGTGTTACTATCACTAGGTTGATACCTCTACTGGTGGACTTTTAGTCTCCGGAGGTATCATCTACCCAGTAGTCAGTGTTTCTATCACTAGGTTGATACCTTTGCTTGTGGACTATTGATTCCCCAAGGTATCATCTACCCAGTAGTCAGTGTTACTATCACTACGTTGATACCTCTGCTGGTGGACTATTAATCTCCAGAGGTATCATCTACCCAGTAGTCAGTGTTACTATCTCAGGTTGATATCTCTGCTTGTGGACTATTAGTTTCCGGAGGTATCATCTATCCAGTAGTCTGTGTTACTATCACTAGGTTGATACCTCTACTGGTGGACTTTTAGTCTCCGGAGGTATCATCTACCCAGTAGTCAGTGTTTCTATCACTAGGTTGATACATCTGGGGGTGGACTATTAATCTCCGGAGGTATCATCTACCCAGTAGTCAGTGTTACTATCACCAGGTTGATACCTGTGCTGGTGGACTACTAGTCTCCGGATGTATCATCTACCCAGTAGCCAGTGTTACTCTCACTAGGTTGATACCTCTGCTGGTGGACTATTAGTCTCCGGAGATATCATCTACTCTGTAGTGAGTGTTACTATCACTAGGTTGATACCTCTGCAGGTGGATTATTAATCTCCGGAGGTATCATCTACCCAGTAGTCAGTGTTACTATCACTAGGTTGATACCTCTGCTGGTGGACTATTAGTCTTCGGAGGTATCATCTACCAAGTAATCAGTGTTACTATCACAGGGTTGATACCTCTGCTGGTGGACTATTAATCTCTGGAGGTATCATCTACCCAGTAGCCAGTGTTACTATCACTAGGTTGATACCTTTGCTTGTGGACTATTGATTCCCCAAGGTATCATCTACCCAGTAGTCAGTGTTACTATCACTAGGTTGATACCTCTGCTGGTGGACTACTAATCTCCGGAGGTATCATCCACCGAGTAGTCAGTGTTTCTATCACTAGGTTGATACCTCTACTGGTGGACTTATAATCTCCGGAGGTATCATCTACCCAGTAGTCAGTGTTACTATCACTAGGTTCATACCTCTGCTGGTGGACTATTAATCTCCAGAGGTATCATCTACCCAGTAGTCAGTGTTACTATCTCTAGGTTGATATCCCTGCTGGTGGACTATTAGTCTCCGGAGGTATCATCTACCCAGTAGTCAGTGTTACTATCACTAGGTTTATACCTCTGCTGGTGGACTATTAGTCTCCGGAGGTATCATCTACCAAGTAATCAGTGTTATTATCACAGGGTTGATACCTCTGCTGGTGGACTATTAATCTCCGGAGGTATCATCTACCCAGTAGCCAGTGTTACTATCACTAGGTTGATGCCTTTGCTTGTGGACTATTGATTCCCCAAGGTATCATCTACCCAGTAGTCAGTGTTACTATCACTAGGTTGATACCTCTGCTGGTGGACTATTAGTCTCCGGAGGTATCATTTACTCAGTAGTCAGTGTTTCTATCACTAGGTTGATACCTCTACTGGTGGACTTTTAGTCTCCGGAGGTATCATCTACCCAGTAGTCAGTGTTACTATCACTAGGTTGATACCTCTGCTGGTGGACTATTAATCTCCAGAGGTATCATCTACTCAGTAGTCAGTGTTACTATCTCTAGGTTGATATCTCTGCTTGTGGACTATTAGTTTCCGGAGGTATCATCTACCCAGTAGTCTGTGTTACTATCACTAGGTTGATACCTCTACTGGAGGACTTTTAGTCTCCGGAGGTATCATCTACCCAGTAGTCAGTGTTTCTATCACTAGATTGATACCTCTGGGGGTGGACTATTAATCTCCGGAGTTATCATCTACCCAGTAGTCAGTGTTACTATCACCAGGTTGATACCTGTGCTGGTGGACTACTAGACTTCGGATGTATCATCTACCCAGTAGCCAGTGTTACTCTCACTAGGTTGATACCTCTACTGGTGGACTATTAGTCTCCGGAGATATCATCTACCCAGTAGTCAGTATTACTCTCACTAGGTTGATACCTCTGCTGGTGGACTATTAATTGCCCAAGGTATCATCTACCAAGTAGTCAGTGTTACTATCACTAGGATGTTACTTCTGCTAGTGGACTATTAATCTCCGGAGCTATCATCTACCCAGTAGTCAGTGTTACTATCCCTAGGTTGATACCTCTGCTGGTGGACTATTAGTCTCCGGAGGTATCATCTACCCAGTAGTCAGTGTTACTATCACTAGGTTGATACCTCTGCAGGTGGGTTATTAATCTCCGGAGGTATCATCTACCAAGTAATCAGTGTTACCATCACTAGGTTGATATCTCTGCTGGTGGACTATTAGTCTCCGGAGGTATCATCTACCCAGTAGTCAGTGTTACTATCACTATGTTTATACCTCTGCTGGTGGACTATTAGTCTCCGGAGGTATCATCTACCAAGTAATCAGTGTTACTATCACAGGGTTGATACCTCTGCTGGTGGACTATTAGTCTCGGAGGTATCATCTACCCAGTAGTCAGTGTTACTATCATTAGGTTGAGACCTCTGCTGGTGTACTATTAATCTCTGGAGGTATCATCTACCCAGTAACCAGTGTTACTATCACTAGGTTGATACCTTTGCTTGTGGACTATTGATTCCCCAAGGTATCATCTACCCAGTAGTCAGTGTTACTATCACTAGGTTGATACCTCTGCTGGTGGACTATTAATCTCCAGAGGTATCATCTACCCAGTAGTCAGTGTTACTATCTCTAGGTTGATAACTCTGCTTGTGGACTATTAGTTTCCGGTGGTATCATCTACCCAGTAGTCTGTGTTACTATCACTAGGTTGATACCTCTACTGGTGGACTTTTAGTCTCCGGAGGTATCATCTACCCAGTAGTCAGTGTTTCTATCACTAGGTTGATACCTCTGGGGGTGGACTATTAATCTCCGGAGGTATCATCTACCCAGTAGTCAGTGTTACTATCACGAGGTTGATACCTGTGCTGGTGGACTACTAGTCTCCGGATGTATCATCTACCCAGTAGCCAGTGTTACTCTCACTAGGTTGATACCTCTGCTGGTGGACTATTAGTCTCCGGAGATATCATCTACCCTGTAGTCAGTGTTACTCTCACTAGGTTGATACCTCTGCAGGTGGATTATTAATCTCCGGAGGTATCATCTACCCAGTAGTCAGTGTTACTATCACAGGGTTGATACCTCTGCTGGTGGACTATTAATCTCTGGAGGTATCATCTACCCAGTAGCCAGTGTTACTATCACTAGGTTGATACCTCTGCTGGTGGACTACTAATCTCCTGAGGTATCATCCACCGAGTAGTCAGTGTTTCTATCACTAGGTTGATACCTCTACTGGTGGACTTATAATCTCCGGAGGTATCATCTACCCAGTAGTCAGTGTTACTATCACTAGGTTCATACCTCTGCTGGTGGACTATTAATCTCCAGAGGTATCATCTACCCAGTAGTCAGTGTTACTATCACCAGGTTGATACCTGTGCTGGTGGACTACTAGACTTCGGATGTATCATCTACCCAGTAGCCAGTGTTACTCTCACTAGGTTGATACCTCTGCTGGTGGACTATTAGTCTCCGGAGATATCATCTACCCAGTAGACAGTATTACTCTCACTAGGTTGATACCTCTGCTGGTGGACTATTAATTGCCCAAGGTATCATCTACCAAGTAGTCAGTGTTACTATCACTAGGATGTTACTTCTGCTAGTGGACTATTAATCTCCGGAGGTATCATCTACCCAGTAGTCAGTGTTACTATCCCTAGGTTGATACCTCTGCTGGTGGACTATTAGTCTCCGGAGGTATCATCTACCCAGTAGTCAGTGTTACTATCACTAGGTTGATACCTCTGCAGGTCGGTTATTAATCTCCGGAGGTATCATCTACCAAGTAATCAGTGTTACCATCACTAGGTTGATATCTCTGCTGGTGGACTATTAGTCTCCGGAGGTATCATCTACCCTGTAGTCAGTGTTACTATCACTATGTTGATACCTCTGCTGGTGGACTATTAGTCTCCGGAGGTATCATCTACCAAGTAATCAGTGTTACTATCACAGGGTTGATACCTCTGCTGGTGGACTATTAATCTCGGAGGTATCATCTACCCAGTAGTCAGTGTTACTATCATTAGGTTGAGACCTCTGCTGGTGTACTATTAATCTCTGGAGGTATCATCTACCCAGTAACCAGTGTTACTATCACTAGGTTGATACCTTTGCTTGTGGACTATTGATTCTCCAAGGTATCATCTACCCAGTAGTCAGTGTTACTATCACTAGGTTGATACCTCTGCTGGTGGACTATTAATCTCCAGAGGTATCATCTACCCAGTAGTCAGTGTTACTATCTCTAAGTTGATATCTCTGCTTGTGGACTATTAGTTTCCGGAGGTATCATCTACCCAGTAGTCTGTGTTACTATCACTAGGTTGATACCTCTATTGGTGGACTTTTAGTCTCCGGAGGTATCATCTACCCAGTAGTCAGTGTTTCTATCACTAGGTTGATACCTCTGGGGGTGGACTATTAATCTCCGGAGGTATCATCTACCCAGTAGTCAGTGTTACTATCACCAGGTTGATACCTGTGCTGGTGGACTACTAGTCTCCGGATGTATCATCTACCCAGTAGCCAGTGTTACTCTCACTAGGTTGATACCTCTGCTGGTGGACTATTAGTCTCCGGAGATATCATCTACCCTGTAGTCAGTGTTACTATCACTAGGTTGATACCTCTGCAGGTGGATTATTAATCTCCGGAGGTATCATCTACCCAGTAGTCAGTGTTACCATCACTAGGTTGATATCTCTGCCGGTGGACTATTAGTCTCCGGAGGTATCATCTACTCAGTAGTCAGTGTTGCTATCACTAGGTTGATACCTCTGCTGGTGGACTATTAGTCTCCGGAGGTATCATCTACCAAGTAGTCAGTGTTACTATCACAGGGTTGATACCTCTGCTGGTGGACTATTAGTCACCGGAGGTATCATGTACCCAGTAGTCAGTGTTTCTATCACTAGGTTGAAACCTCTGCTGGTGGACTATTAATCTCCAGAGGTATCATCTATCCAGTAGTCAGTGTTACTATCTCTAGGTTGATATCTCTGCTGGTGGACTATTAGTCTCCGGAGGTATCATCTACCCAGTAGTCAGTGTTTCTATCACTAGGTTGATACCTCTGGGGTTGGATTATTAATCTCCGGAGGTATCATCTACCCAGTAGTCAGTGTGATTATCACCAGGTTGATACCTGTGCTGGTTGACTACTAGTCTCCGGAGGTATCATCTACCCAGTAGTCAGTGTTACTATCACTAGGTTGATACCTTTGCTTGTGAACTATTGATTCTCCAAGGTATCATCTACCCTGTGGTCAGTGTTACTATCACTAGGTTGATACCTCTGCTGGTGGACTATTTGTCTCCGGAGGTATCATCTACCCAGTAGTCAGTGTTACTATCACTAGGTGGATAACTCTGTTGGTCGACTATTAATCTCCGGGGGTATCATCTACCCAGTAGCCATTGTTACTATCCCTAGGTTGATACCTCTGCTGGCGGCTATTAGTCTCCGGAGGTATCATCTACCTAGTAGTCAGTGTTACTATCACAGGGTTGATACCTCTGCTGGTGGACTATTAATCTCTGGAGGTATCATCTACCCAGTAGCCAGTGTTACTATCACTAGGTTGATACCTTTGCTTGTGGACTATTGATTCCCCAAGGTATCATCTACCCAGTAGTCAGTGTTACTATCACTAGGTTGATACCTCTGCTGGTGGACTACTAATCTCTGGAGGTATCATCCACCCAGTAGTCAGTGTTTCTATCACTAGGTTGATACCTCTACTGGTGGACTTATAATCTCCGGAGGTATCATCTACCCAGTAGTCAGTGTTACTATCACTAGGTTGATACCTCTGCTGGTGGACTATTAATCTCCAGAGGTATCATCTACCCAGTAGTCAGTGTTACTATCTCTAGGTTGATATCCCTGCTGGTGGACTATTAGTCTCCGGAGGTATCATCTACCAAGTAGTCAGTGTTATTATCACAGGGTTGATACCTCTGCTGGTGGACTATTAATCTCCGGAGGTATCATCTACCCAGTAGCCAGTGTTACTATCACTAGGTTGATGCCTTTGCTTGTGGACTATTGATTCCCCAAGGTATCATCTACCCAGTAGTCAGTGTTACTATCACTAGGTTGATACCTCTGCTGGTGGACTACTAGTCTCCGGAGGTATCATTTACTCCGTAGTCAGTGTTTCTATGACTAGGTTGGTACCTCTACTGGTGGACTTTTAGTTTCCGGAGGTATTATCTACCCAATAGTCAGTGTTACTATCACTAGGTTGATACCTCTACTGGTGGACTATTAATCTCCAGATGTATTATCTACACAGTAGTCAGTGTTACTATCTCTAGGTTGATATCTCTGCTGGTGGACTATTAGTCTCGGGAGGTATCATCTACCCAGTAGTCAGTGTTACTATCACTAGGTTGATACCTCTACTGGTGGACCTTTAGTCTCCGGAGGTATCATCTACCCAGTAATCAGTGTTTCTTCACTAGGTTGATACCTCTGGGAGTGGACTATTAATCTCCGGAGGTATCATCTACCCAGTAGCCAGTGGTACTCTCACTAGGTTGATACCTCTGCTGGTGGACTATTAGTCTCCGGAGATATCATCTACCCAGTAGTCAGTGTTATTCTAACTAGGTTGATACCTCTGCTGGTGGACTATTAATTTCCCAAGGTATCATCTACAAAGTAGTCAGTGTTACTATCACTAGGTTGTTACTTCTGCTAGTGGACTATTAATCTCCTGAGGTATCATCTACCCAGTAATCAGTGATACTATCACTAGGTTGATACCTCTGCTGGTGGACTATTAATCTCCAGAGGTATCATCTACCCAGTAGTCAGTGTTACTATCTCTAGGTTGATATCTCTGCTGGTGGACTATTAGTCTCAGGAGGTATCATCTACCCAGTAGTCAGTGTTACTATCACTAGGTTGATACCTCTACTGGTGGACCTTTAGTCTCCGGAGGTATCATCTACCCAGTAGTCAGTGTTACTATCACCAGGTTGATACCTGTGTTGGTGGACTACTAGACTACGGATGTATCATCTACCCAGTAGCCTGTGTTACTCTCACTAGGTTGATACCTCTGCTGGTGGACTATTAGTCTCCGGAGATATCATCTACCCAGTAGTCAGTGTTACTATCACTAGGCTGATACCTCTGCTGGTGGACTATTAATTGCCCAAGGTATCATCTACCAAGTAGTCAGTGTTACTATCACTAGGATGTTACTTCTGCTAGTGAACTATTAATCTCCGGAGGTATCATCTACCCAGTAGTCAGTGTTACTATCACTAGGTTGGTACCTCTGCTGGTGGACTATTAGTCTCCGGAGGTATCATCTACTCAGTAGTCAGTGTTACTATCACTAGATTGATACCTCTGCTGGTGGACTATTAGTCTCCGGAGGTATCATCTACCCAGTAGCCAGTGTTGTTATCACTAGGTTGATACCTCTGCTGGTGGACTATTAGTCTCCGGGGTATCATATACCCAGTAGTAGGTGTTACTATCACTAGGTTGATACCTCTGCAGGTGGACTATTAGTCTCCGGAAGTATCATCTACCCAGTAGTCAGTGTTATTATCACTTGGTTGATACCTCTGCTGGTGGACTTTTAGTCTCCGGAGGTATCATCTACCCAGTAGTCAGTGTAACTATCACTAGGTTGATACCTCTGTTGGTGGAATATTAGTCTCCGAGGTATCATCTACCCAGTAGTCAGTGTTACTATCACTAGATTGATACCTCTGCAGGTGGACTATTAATCTACGGGGTATTATCTACCCAGTAGTAAGCGTTACTATCACTAGGTTGATACCTCTGCAGGTGGACTATTAGTCTCCGGAGGTATGATCTACCCAGCAGTCAGTGTTACTATCACTAGGTTGATACCTCTGCTGGTGGACATTTAGTCTCCGGAAATATTATCTACCCAGTAGTCAGTGTTACTATCACCAGGTTGATACCTGTGTTGGTGGACTACTAGACTACGGATGTATCATCTACCCAGTAGCCTGTGTTACTCTCACTAGGTTGATACCTCTGCTGGTGGACTATTAGTCTCCGGAGATATCATCTACCCAGTAGTCAGTGTTACTATCACTAGATTGATACCTCTGCTGGTGGACTATTAATTGCCCAAGGTATCATCTACCAAGTAGTCAGTGTTACTATCACTAGGATGTTACTTCTGCTAGTGAACTATTAATCTTCGGAGGTATCATCTACCCAGTAGTCAGTGTTACTATCACTAGGTTGATACCTCTGCTGGTGGACTATTAGTCTCCGGAGGTATCATCTACTCAGTAGTCAGTGTTACTATCACTAGATTGATACCTCTGCTGGTGGACTATTAGTCTCCGGAGGTATCATCTACCCAGTAGCCAGTGTTGTTATCACTAGGTTGATACCTCTGCTGGTGGACTATTAGTCTCCGGGGTATCATATACCCAGTAGTAGGTGTTACTCTCACTAGGTTGATACCTCTGCAGGTGGACTATTAGTCTCCGGAAGTATCATCTACCCAGTAGTCAGTGTAACTATCACTAGGTTGATACCTCTGTTGGTGGAATATTAGTCTCCGAGGTATCATCTACCCAGTAGTCAGTGTTACTATCACTAGATTGATACCTCTGCAGGTGGACTATTAGTCTACGGGGTATTATCTACCCAGTAGTAAGCGTTACTATCACTAGGTTGATACCTCTGCAGGTGGACTATTAGTCTCCGGAGGTATGATCTACCCAGCAGTCAGTGTTACTATCACTAGGTTGATACCTCTGCTGGTGGACATTTAGTCTCCGGAAATATCATCTACCCAGTAGTCAGTGTTACTATCATTAGGTTGATACCTCTGCTGGTGGACTATTAGTCACCGGAGGTATCATCTACCCAGTAGTCAGTGTTACTATCACTAGGTTGATAACTCTGTTGGTGGACTATTAATCACCCGGGGTATCATCTACCAAGTAGCCAGTGTTACTATCCCCAGGTTGACACCTTTGCTGGTGGACTATTAGTGTCCGGAAGTATCATCTACCCAGTAGTCAGTGTTACTATCACTAGCTTGATACCTCTGCAGGTGGATTATTAATCTCCGGAGGTATCATCTACCCAGTAGTCAGTGTTACCATCACTAGGTTGATATCTCTGCTGGTGGACAATTAATCTCCGGAGGTATCATCTACTCAGTAGTCAGTGTTACTATCACTAGGGTGATACCTCTGCTGGTGGACTATTAGTCTTCGGAGGTATCATCTACCAAGTAGTCAGTGTTACTATCAAAGGGTTGATACCTCTGCATGTGGACTATTAGTCACCGGAGATATCATCTACCCGGTAGTCAGTGTTACTATCACTAGGTTGATACCTCTGCTGGTGGACTATTAATCTCCGGAGGTATCATCTACCCAGTAGCCAGTGTTACTATCACTATATTGATACCTTTGCTTGTGGACTATTGATTCCTCAAGGAATCATCTACCCAGTAGTCAGTGTTACTATCACTATGTTGATACCTCTGCTGGTGGACTACTAGTCTCCTGAGGTATCATCTACCCAGTAGTCAGTGTTACTATCACTAGGTTGATACCTCTGCTGGTGGACTATTAATCTCCAGAGGTATCATCTACCCAGTAGTCAGTGTTACTATCTCTAGGTTGATATCTCTGCTGGTGGACTATTAGTCTCCGGAGGTATCATCTACCCAGTAGTCAGTGTTACTATCACTAGGTTGATACCTCTACTGGTGGACCTTTAGTCTCCGGAGGTATCATCTACCCAGTAGTCAGTGTTACTATCACTAGATTGATACCTCTGCTGGTGGACTATTAGTCTCCGGAGGTATCATCTACCCAGTAGCCAGTGTTGTTATCACTAGGTTGATACCTCTGCTGATGGACTATTAGTCTCCGTGGTATCATATACCCAGTAGTCAGTGTTACTATCACTAGGTTGATACCTCTGCTGGTGGACTATTAATTGCCCAATGTATCATCTACCAAGTAGTCAGTGTTACTATCACTAGGATGTTACTTCTGCTAGTGAACTATTAATCTCCGGAGGTATCATCTACCCAGTAGTCAGTGTTACTATCACTAGGTTGATACCTCTGCTTGTGGACTAATAGTCTCCGGAGGTATCATCTACTCAGTAGTCAGTGTTACTATCACTAAATTGATACCTCTGCTGGTGGACTATTAGTCTCCGGAGGTATCATCTACCCAGTAGCCAGTGTTGTTATCACTAGGTTGATACCTCTGCTGGTGGACTATTAGTCTCCGTGGTATCATATACCCAGTAGTAGGTGTTACTATCACTAGGTTGATACCTCTGCAGGTGGACTATTAGTCTCCGGAAGTATCATCTACCCAGTAGTCAGTGTTACTATCACTAGGTTGATACCTCTGCTGGTGGACTTTTAGTCTCCGGAGGTATCATCTACCCAGTAGTATGTGTAACTATCACTAGGTTGATACATCTGTTGGTGGAATATTAGTCTCCGAGGTATCATCTACCCAGTAGTCAGTGTTACTATCACTAGGTTGATACCTCTGCAGGTGGACTATTAGTCTCCGGGGTATTATCTACCCAGTAGTAAGCGTTACTATCACTAGGTTGATACCTCTGCAGGTGGACTATTAGTCTCCGGAGGTATGATCTACCCAGCAGTCAGTGTTACTATCACTAGGTTGATACCTCTGCTGGTGGACATTTAATCTCCGGAGATATCATCTACCCAGTAGTCAGTGTTACTATCACTAGGTTGATAACTCTGTTGGTGGACTATTAATCACCCGGGGTATCATCTACCAAGTAGCCAGTGTTACTATCCCTAGGTTGACACCTTTGCTGGTGGACTATTAGTCTCCGGAAGTATCATCTACCCAGTAGTCAGTGTTACTATCACTAGCTTGATACCTCTGTAGGTGGATTATTAATCTCCGGAGGTATCATCTACCCAGTAGTCAGTGTTACCATCACTAGGTTGATATCTCTGCTGGTGGACTATTAATCTCCGGAGGTATCATCTACTCAGTAGTCAGTGTTACTATCACTAGGTTGATACCTCTGCTGGTGGAATATTAATCTCCGGAGGTATCATCTACCCAGTAGCCAGTGTTACTATCACTATATTGATACCTTTGCTTGTGGACTATTGATTCCTCAAGGAATCATCTACCCAGTAGTCAGTGTTACTATCACTAGGTTGATACCTCTGCAGGTGGACTATTAGTCTCCGGGGTATTATCTACCCAGTAGTAAGCGTTACTATCACTAGGTTGATACCTCTGCAGGTGGACTATTAGTCTCCGGAGGTATGATCTACCCAGCAGTCAGTGTTACTATCACTAGGTTGATACCTCTGCTGGTGGACATTTAGTCTCCGGAAATATTATCTACCCAGTAGTCAGTGTTACTATCACCAGGTTGATACCTGTGTTGGTGGACTACTAGACTACGGATGTATCATCTACCCAGTAGCCTGTGTTACTCTCACTAGGTTGATACCTCTGCTGGTGGACTATTAGTCTCCGGAGATATCATCTACCCAGTAGTCAGTGTTACTATCACTAGATTGATACCTCTGCTGGTGGACTATTAATTGCCCAAGGTATCATCTACCAAGTAGTCAGTGTTACTATCACTAGGATGTTACTTCTGCTAGTGAACTATTAATCTTCGGAGGTATCATCTACCCAGTAGTCAGTGTTACTATCACTAGGTTGATACCTCTGCTGGTGGACTATTAGTCTCCGGAGGTATCATCTACTCAGTAGTCAGTGTTACTATCACTAGATTGATACCTCTGCTGGTGGACTATTAGTCTCCGGAGGTATCATCTACCCAGTAGCCAGTGTTGTTATCACTAGGTTGATACCTCTGCTGGTGGACTATTAGTCTCCGGGGTATCATATACCCAGTAGTAGGTGTTACTCTCACTAGGTTGATACCTCTGCAGGTGGACTATTAGTCTCCGGAAGTATCATCTACCCAGTAGTCAGTGTTATTATCACTAGGTTGATACCTCTGCTGGTGGACTTTTAGTCTCCGGAGGTATCATCTACCCAGTAGTCAGTGTAACTATCACTAGGTTGATACCTCTGTTGGTGGAATATTAGTCTCCGAGGTATCATCTACCCAGTAGTCAGTGTTACTATCACTAGATTGATACCTCTGCAGGTGGACTATTAGTCTACGGGGTATTATCTACCCAGTAGTAAGCGTTACTATCACTAGGTTGATACCTCTGCAGGTGGACTATTAGTCTCCGGAGGTATGATCTACCCAGCAGTCAGTGTTACTATCACTAGGTTGATACCTCTGCTGGTGGACATTTAGTCTCCGGAAATATCATCTACCCAGTAGTCAGTGTTACTATCATTAGGTTGATACCTCTGCTGGTGGACTATTAGTCACCGGAGGTATCATCTACCCAGTAGTCAGTGTTACTATCACTAGGTTGATAACTCTGTTGGTGGACTATTAATCACCCGGGGTATCATCTACCAAGTAGCCAGTGTTACTATCCCCAGGTTGACACCTTTGCTGGTGGACTATTAGTGTCCGGAAGTATCATCTACCCAGTAGTCAGTGTTACTATCACTAGCTTGATACCTCTGCAGGTGGATTATTAATCTCCGGAGGTATCATCTACCCAGTAGTCAGTGTTACCATCACTAGGTTGATATCTCTGCTGGTGGACAATTAATCTCCGGAGGTATCATCTACTCAGTAGTCAGTGTTACTATCACTAGGGTGATACCTCTGCTGGTGGACTATTAGTCTTCGGAGGTATCATCTACCAAGTAGTCAGTGTTACTATCAAAGGGTTGATACCTCTGCATGTGGACTATTAGTCACCGGAGATATCATCTACCCGGTAGTCAGTGTTACTATCACTAGGTTGATACCTCTGCTGGTGGACTATTAATCTCCGGAGGTATCATCTACCCAGTAGCCAGTGTTACTATCACTATATTGATACCTTTGCTTGTGGACTATTGATTCCTCAAGGAATCATCTACCCAGTAGTCAGTGTTACTATCACTATGTTGATACCTCTGCTGGTGGACTACTAGTCTCCTGAGGTATCATCTACCCAGTAGTCAGTGTTACTATCACTAGGTTGATACCTCTGCTGGTGGACTATTAATCTCCAGAGGTATCATCTACCCAGTAGTCAGTGTTACTATCTCTAGGTTGATATCTCTGCTGGTGGACTATTAGTCTCCGGAGGTATCATCTACCCAGTAGTCAGTGTTACTATCACTAGGTTGATACCTCTACTGGTGGACCTTTAGTCTCCGGAGGTATCATCTACCCAGTAGTCAGTGTTACTATCACTAGATTGATACCTCTGCTGGTGGACTATTAGTCTCCGGAGGTATCATCTACCCAGTAGCCAGTGTTGTTATCACTAGGTTGATACCTCTGCTGATGGACTATTAGTCTCCGTGGTATCATATACCCAGTAGTCAGTGTTACTATCACTAGGTTGATACCTCTGCTGGTGGACTATTAATTGCCCAATGTATCATCTACCAAGTAGTCAGTGTTACTATCACTAGGATGTTACTTCTGCTAGTGAACTATTAATCTCCGGAGGTATCATCTACCCAGTAGTCAGTGTTACTATCACTAGGTTGATACCTCTGCTTGTGGACTAATAGTCTCCGGAGGTATCATCTACTCAGTAGTCAGTGTTACTATCACTAAATTGATACCTCTGCTGGTGGACTATTAGTCTCCGGAGGTATCATCTACCCAGTAGCCAGTGTTGTTATCACTAGGTTGATACCTCTGCTGGTGGACTATTAGTCTCCGTGGTATCATATACCCAGTAGTAGGTGTTACTATCACTAGGTTGATACCTCTGCAGGTGGACTATTAGTCTCCGGAAGTATCATCTACCCAGTAGTCAGTGTTACTATCACTAGGTTGATACCTCTGCTGGTGGACTTTTAGTCTCCGGAGGTATCATCTACCCAGTAGTATGTGTAACTATCACTAGGTTGATACATCTGTTGGTGGAATATTAGTCTCCGAGGTATCATCTACCCAGTAGTCAGTGTTACTATCACTAGGTTGATACCTCTGCAGGTGGACTATTAGTCTCCGGGGTATTATCTACCCAGTAGTAAGCGTTACTATCACTAGGTTGATACCTCTGCAGGTGGACTATTAGTCTCCGGAGGTATGATCTACCCAGCAGTCAGTGTTACTATCACTAGGTTGATACCTCTGCTGGTGGACATTTAATCTCCGGAGATATCATCTACCCAGTAGTCAGTGTTACTATCACTAGGTTGATAACTCTGTTGGTGGACTATTAATCACCCGGGGTATCATCTACCAAGTAGCCAGTGTTACTATCCCTAGGTTGACACCTTTGCTGGTGGACTATTAGTCTCCGGAAGTATCATCTACCCAGTAGTCAGTGTTACTATCACTAGCTTGATACCTCTGTAGGTGGATTATTAATCTCCGGAGGTATCATCTACCCAGTAGTCAGTGTTACCATCACTAGGTTGATATCTCTGCTGGTGGACTATTAATCTCCGGAGGTATCATCTACTCAGTAGTCAGTGTTACTATCACTAGGTTGATACCTCTGCTGGTGGAATATTAATCTCCGGAGGTATCATCTACCCAGTAGCCAGTGTTACTATCACTATATTGATACCTTTGCTTGTGGACTATTGATTCCTCAAGGAATCATCTACCCAGTAGTCAGTGTTACTATCACTAGGTTGATACCTCTGCTGGTGGACTATTAATCTCCGGAGGTATCATCTACCCAGTAGTCAGTGTTTCTATCACTAGGTTGGTACCTCTACTGGTGGACTTTTAGTTTCCGGAGGTATCATCTACCCAGTAGTCAGTGTTACTATCACTAGGTTGATACCTCTACTGGTGGACTATTAATCTCCAGAGGTATTATCTACACAGTAGTCAGTGTTACTATCTCTAGGTTGATATCTCTGCTGGTGGACTATTAGTCTCCGGAGGTATCATCTACCCAGTAGTCAGTGTTACTATCACTAGGTTGATACCTCTACTGGTGGACCTTTAGTCTCCGGAGGTATCATCTACCCAGTAGTCAGTGTTACTATCACTAGGTTGATGCCTGTGCTGGTGGACTACTAGACTCCGGATGTATCATCTACCCAGTAGCCAGTGTTACTCTCACTAGGTTGATACCTCCGCTGGTGGACTATTAGTCTCCGGAGATATCATCTACCCAGTAGTCAGTGTTACTCTCACTAGGTTGATACCTCTGCTGGTGGACTATTAATTGCCCAAGGTATCATCTACCAAGTAGTCAGTGTTACTATCACTAGGTTGATACCTCTGCTGGTGGACTATTAGTCTTCGGAGGTATCATCTACTCAGTAGTCTGTGTTACTATCACTATATTGATACCTCTGCTGGTGGACTATTAGTCTCCGGAGGTATCATCTACCCAGTAGCCAGTGTTGTTATCACTAGGTTGATACCTCTGCTGGTGGACTATTAGTCTCCGGGGTATCATATACCCAGTAGTAGGTGTTACTATTACTAGGTTGATACCTCTGCAGGTGGACTATTAGTCTCCGGAATTATCATCTACCCAGTAGTCAGTGTTACTATCACTAGGTTGATACCTCTGTTGGTGGAATATTAGTCTCCGAGGTATCATCTACCCAGTAGTCATTGTTACTATCACTAGGTTGATACCTCTGCAGGTGGACTATTAGTCTCCGGGGTATTATCTACCCAGTAGTCAGTGTTACTATCACTAGATTGATACCTCTGCTGGTGGACTATTAGTCTCCGGAGGTATCATCTACCCAGTAGCCAGTGTTGTTATCACTAGGTTGATACCTCTGCTGGTGGACTATTAGTCTCCGGGGTATCATATACCCAGTAGTAGGTGTTACTATCACTAGGTTGATACCTCTGCAGGTGGACTATTAGTCTCCGGAAGTATCATCTACCCAGTAGTATGTGTAACTATCACTAGGTTGATACATCTGTTGGTGGAATATTAGTCTCCGAGGTATCATCTACCCAGTAGTCAGTGTTACTATCACTAGGTTGATACCTCTGCAGGTGGACTATTAGTCTCCGGGGTATTATCTACCCAGTAGTAAGCGTTACTATCACTAGGTTGATACCTCTGCAGGTGGACTATTAGTCTCCGGAGGTATGATCTACCCAGCAGTCAGTGTTACTATCACTAGGTTGATACCTCTGCTGGTGGACATTTAGTCTCCGGAGATATCATCTACCCAGTAGTCAGTGTTACTATCACTAGGTTGATAACTCTGTTGGTGGACTATTAATCACCCGGGGTATCATCTACCAAGTAGCCAGTGTTACTATCCCTAGGTTGACACCTTTGCTGGTGGACTATTAGTCTCCGGAAGTATCATCTACCCAGTAGTCAGTGTTACTATCACTAGCTTGATACCTCTGTAGGTGGATTATTAATCTCCGGAGGTATCATCTACCCAGTAGTCAGTGTTACCATCACTAGGTTGATATCTCTGCTGGTGGACTATTAATCTCCGGAGGTATCATCTACTCAGTAGTCAGTGTTACTATCACTAGGTTGATACCTCTGCTGGTGGAATATTAATCTCCGGAGGTATCATCTACCCAGTAGCCAGTGTTACTATCACTATATTGATACCTTTGCTTGTGGACTATTGATTCCTCAAGGAATCATCTACCCAGTAGTCAGTGTTACTATCACTAGGTTGATACCTCTGCTGGTGGACTATTAATCTCCGGAGGTATCATCTACCCAGTAGTCAGTGTTTCTATCACTAGGTTGGTACCTCTACTGGTGGACTTTTAGTTTCCGGAGGTATCATCTACCCAGTAGTCAGTGTTACTATCACTAGGTTGATACCTCTACTGGTGGACTATTAATCTCCAGAGGTATTATCTACACAGTAGTCAGTGTTACTATCTCTAGGTTGATATCTCTGCTGGTGGACTATTAGTCTCCGGAGGTATCATCTACCCAGTAGTCAGTGTTACTATCACTAGGTTGATACCTCTACTGGTGGACCTTTAGTCTCCGGAGGTATCATCTACCCAGTAGTCAGTGTTACTATCACTAGGTTGATGCCTGTGCTGGTGGACTACTAGACTCCGGATGTATCATCTACCCAGTAGCCAGTGTTACTCTCACTAGGTTGATACCTCCGCTGGTGGACTATTAGTCTCCGGAGATATCATCTACCCAGTAGTCAGTGTTACTCTCACTAGGTTGATACCTCTGCTGGTGGACTATTAATTGCCCAAGGTATCATCTACCAAGTAGTCAGTGTTACTATCACTAGGTTGATACCTCTGCTGGTGGACTATTAGTCTTCGGAGGTATCATCTACTCAGTAGTCTGTGTTACTATCACTAGATTGATACCTCTGCTGGTGGACTATTAGTCTCCGGAGGTATCATCTACCCAGTAGCCAGTGTTGTTATCACTAGGTTGATACCTCTGCTGGTGGACTATTAGTCTCCGGGGTATCATATACCCAGTAGTAGGTGTTACTATTACTAGGTTGATACCTCTGCAGGTGGACTATTAGTCTCCGGAATTATCATCTACCCAGTAGTCAGTGTTACTATCACTAGGTTGATACCTCTGTTGGTGGAATATTAGTCTCCGAGGTATCATCTTCCCAGTAATCAGTGTTACTATCACTAGGTTGATACCTCTGCAGGTGGACTATTAGTCTCCGGGGTATTATCTACCCAGTAGTCAGTGTTACTATCACTAGATTGATACCTCTGCTGGTGGACTATTAGTCTCCGGAGGTATCATCTACCCAGTAGCCAGTGTTGTTATCACTAGGTTGATACCTCTGCTGGTGGACTATTAGTCTCCGGGGTATCATATACCCAGTAGTAGGTGTTACTATCACTAGGTTGATACCTCTGCAGGTGGACTATTAGTCTCCGGAAGTATCATCTACCCAGTAGTCAGTGTTACTATCACTAGGTTGATACCTCTGCAGGTGGACTTTTAGTCTCCGGAGGTATCATCTACCCAGTAGTATGTGTAACTATCACTAGGTTGATACCTCTGTTGGTGGAATATTAGTCTCCGAGGTATCATCTACCCAGTAGTCAGTGTTACTATCACTAGGTTGATACCTCTGCAGGTGGACTATTAGTCTCCGGGGTATTATCTACCCAGTAGTAAGCGTTACTATCACTAGGTTGATACCTCTGCTGGTGGACTATTAGTCTCCGGAGGTATGATCTACCCAGCAGTCAGTGTTACTATCACTAGGTTGATACCTCTGCTGGTGGACATTTAGTCTCCGGAGATATCATCTACCTAGTAGTCAGTGTTACTATCATTAGGTTGATACCTCTGCTGGTGGACTATTAGTCACCGGAGGTATCATCTACCCAGTAGTCAGTGTTACTATCCCTAGGTTGACACCTTTGCTGGTGGACTATTAGTCTCCGGAAGTATCATCTACCCAGTAGTCAGTGTTACCATCACTAGGTTGTTATCTCTGCTGGTGGACTATTAATCTCCGGAGGTATCATCTACCCAGTAGTCAGTGTTACTATCACTAGGTTGATACCTCTGCTGGTGGACTATTAGTCTTCGAAGGTATCATCTACCAAGTAGTCAGTGTTACTATCACAGGGTTGATACCTCTGCATGTGGACTATTAGTATTCGGAGATATCATCTACCCGGTAGTCAGTGTTACTATCACTAGGTTGATACCTCTGCTGGTGGACTATTAATCTCCGGAGGTATCATCTACCCAGTAGCCAGTGTTACTATCACTATATTGATACCTTTGCTTGTGGACTATTGATTCCTCAAGGAATCATCTACCCAGTAGTCAGTGTTACTATCACTATGTTGATACCTCTGCTGGCGGACTACTAGTCTCCTGAGGTATCATCTACCCAGTAGTCAGTGTTTCTATCACTAGTTTGGTACCTCTACTGGTGGACCTTTAGTTTCCGGAGGTATCATCTACCCAGTAGTCAGTGTTACTATCACTAGGTTGATACCTCTACTGGTGGACTATTAATCTCCAGAGGTATCATCTACCCAGTAGTCAGTGTTACTATCTCTAGGTTGATATCTCTGCTGGTGGACTATTAGTCTCCGGAGGTATCATCTACCCAGTAGTCAGTGTTACTATCACTAGGTTGATACCTCTACTGGTGGACCTTTAGTCTCCGGAGGTATCATCTACCCAGTAGTCAGTGTTACTATCACTAGGTTGATGCCTGTGCTGGTGGACTACTAGACTCCGGATGTATCATCTACCCAGTAGCCAGTGTTACTCTCACTAGGTTGATACCTCCGCTGGTGGACTATTAATCTCCGGAGATATCATCTACCCAGTAGTCAGTGTTACTCTCACTAGGTTGATACCTCTGCTGGTGGACTATTAATTGCCCAAGGTATCATCTACCAAGTAGCCAGTGTTGTTATCACTAGGTTGATACCTCTGCTGGTGGACTATTAGTCTCCGGGGTATCATATACCAAGTAGTAGGTGTTACTATCACTAGGTTGATACCTCTGCAGATGGACTAATAGTCTCCGGGGTATTATCTACCCAGTAGTCAGTGTTACTATCACTAGATTGATACCTCTGCTGGTGGACTATTAGTCTCCGGAGGTATCATCTACCCAGCAGTCAGTGTTACTATCACTAGGTTGATACCTCTGCTGGTGGACTATTAGTCACCGTAGGTATCATCTACCCAGTAGTCAGTGTTACTATCCCTAGGTTGACACCTTTGCTGGTGGACTATTAGTCTCCGGAAGTATCATCTACCCAGTAATCAGTGTTACTATCACTAGCTTGATACCACTGCAGGTGGATTATTAATCTCGGAGGTATCATCTACCCAGTAGTCAGTGTTACCATCACTAGGTTGATATCTCTGCTGGTGGACTATTAATCTCCGGAGGTATCATCTACCCAGTAGTCAGTGTTACTATCACTAGGTTGATACCTCTGCTGGTGGACTATTAGTCTTCGGAGGTATCATCTACCAAGTAGTCAGTGTTACTATCACAGGGTTGATACCTCTGCATGTGGACTATTAGTCTCCGGAGATATCATCTACCCGGTAGTCAGTGTTACTATCACTAGGTTGATACGTCTGCTGGTGGACTATTAATATCTGGAGGTATCATCTACCCAGTAGCCAGTGTTACTATCACTATATTGATACCTTTGCTTGTGGACTATTGATTCCTCAAGGAATCATCTACCCAGTAGTCAGTGTTACTATCACTATGTTGATACCTCTGCTGGTGGACTACTAGTCTCCTGAGGTATCATCTACCCAGTAGTCAGTGTTTTTATCACTAGTTTGGTACCTCTACTGGTGGACTTTTAGTTTCCGGAGGTATCATCTACCCAGTAGTCAGTGTTACTATCACTAGGTTGATACCTCTACTGGTGGACTATTAATCTCCAGAGGTATCATCTACCCAGTAGTCAGTGTTACTATCTCTAGGTTGATATCTCTGCTGGTGGACTATTAGTCTCCGGAGGTATCATCTACCCAGTAGTCAGTGTTACTATCACTAGGTTGATACCTCTACAGGTGGACCTTTAGTCTCCGGAGGTATCATCTACCCAGTAGTCAGTGTTACTCCCACTAGGTTGATACCTCTGCTGGTGGACTAATAATTGCCCAAGGTATCATCTACCAAGTAGTCAGTGTTACTATCACTAGGATGTTACTTCTGCTAGTGAACTATTAATCTCCGGAGGTATCATCTACCCAGTAGTCAGTGTTACTATCACTAGGTTGATACCTCTGCTGGTGGACTATTAGTCTCCGGAGGTATCATCTACTCAGTAGTCAGTGTTACTATCACTAGATTGATACCTCTGCTGGTGGACTATTAGTCTCCGGAGGTATCATCTACCCAGTAGCCAGTGTTGTTATCACTAGGTTGATACCTCTGCTGGTGGACTATTAGTCTCCGGGGTATCATATACCCAGTAGTAGGTGTTACTATCACTAGGTTGATACCTCTGCAGGTGGACTATTAGTCTCCGGAAGTATCATCTACCCAGTAGTCAGTGTTACTATCACTAGGTTGATACCTCTGCTGGTGGACTTTTAGTCTCCAGAGGTATCATCTACCCAGTAGTATGTGTAACTATCACTAGGTTGATATCTCTGCAGGTGGACTATTAGTCTCCGGGGTATTATCTACCCAGTAGTAAGCGTTACTATCACTAGGTTGATACCTCTGCAGGTGGACTATTAGTCTCCGGAGGTATGATCTACCCAGCAGTCAGTGTTACTATCACTAGGTTGATACCTCTGCTGGTGGACATTTAGTCTCCGGAGATATCATCTACCCAGTAGTCAGTGTTACTATCATTAGGTTGATACCTCTGCTGGTGGACTATTAGTCACCGGAGGTATCATCTACCCAGTAGTCAGTGTTACTATCCCTAGGTTGACACCTTTGCTGGTGGACTATTAGTCTCCGGAAGTATCATCTACCCAGTAGTCAGTGTTACTATCACTAGCTTGATACCTCTGCAGGTGGATTATTAATCTCCGGAGGTATCATCTACCCAGTAGTCAGTGTTACCATCACTAGGTTGATATCTCTGCTGGTGGACTATTAATCTCCGGAGGTATCATCTACCCAGTAGTCAGTGTTACTATCACTAGGTTGATACCTCTGCTGGTGGACTATTAGTCTTCGGAGGTATCATCTACCAAGTAGTCAGTGTTACTATCACAGGGTTGATACCTCTGCATGTGGACTATTAGTCTCCGGAGATATCATCTACCCGGTAGTCAGTGTTACTATCACTAGGTTGATACCTCTGCTGGTGGACTATTAATCTCCGGAGGTATCATCTACCCAGTAGCCAGTGTTACTATCACTATATTGATACCTTTGCTTGTGGACTATTGATTCCTCAAGGAATCATCTACCCAGTAATCAGTGTTACTATCACTATGTTGATACCTCTGCTGGTGGACTACTAGTCTCCTGAGGTATCATCTACCCAGTAGTCAGTGTTTCTATCACTAGGTTGGTACCTCTACTGGTGGACTTTTAGTTTCCGGAGGTATCATCTACCCAGTAGTCAGTGTTATTATCACTAGGTTGATACCTCTACTGGTGGACTATTAATCTCCAGAGGTATTATCTACACAGTAGTCAGTGTTACTATCTCTAGGTTGATATCTCTGCTGGTGGACTATTAGTCTCCGGAGGTATCATCTACCCAGTAGTCAGTGTTTCTATCACTAGGTTGATACCTCTACTGGTGGACCTTTAGTCTCCGGAGGTATCATCTACCCAGTAATCAGTGTATCTTCACTAGGTTGATACCTCTGGGAGTGGACTATTAATCTCCGGAGGTATCATCTACCCAGTAGTCAGTGTTACTATCACTAGTTTGATACCTGTGCTGGAGGACTACTAGTCTGCGGATGTATCATCTACCCAGTAGCCAGTGGTACTCTCACTAGGTTGATACCTCTGCTGGTGGACTATTGGTCTTCGGAGATATCATCTACCCAGTAGTCAGTGTTACTCTAACTAGGTTGATACCTCTGCTGGTGGACTATTAATCTCCGGAGGTATCATCTACCCAGTAGTCAGTGTTACTATCTCTAGGTTGATATCTCTGCTGGTGGACTATTAGTCTCCGGAGGTATCATCTACCCAGTAGTCAGTGTTACTATCACTAGGTTGATACCTCTACAGGTGGACCTTTAGTCTCCGGAGGTATCATCTACCCAGTAGTCAGTGTTACTCCCACTAGGTTGATACCTCTGCTGGTGGACTAATAATTGCCCAAGGTATCATCTACCAAGTAGTCAGTGTTACTATCACTAGGATGTTACTTCTGCTAGTGAACTATTAATCTCCGGAGGTATCATCTACCCAGTAGTCAGTGTTACTATCACTAGGTTGATACCTCTGCTGGTGGACTATTAGTCTCCGGAGGTATCATCTACTCAGTAGTCAGTGTTACTATCACTAGATTGATACCTCTGCTGGTGGACTATTAGTCTCCGGAGGTATCATCTACCCAGTAGCCAGTGTTGTTATCACTAGGTTGATACCTCTGCTGGTGGACTATTAGTCTCCGGGGTATCATATACCCAGTAGTAGGTGTTACTATCACTAGGTTGATACCTCTGCAGGTGGACTATTAGTCTCCGGAAGTATCATCTACCCAGTAGTCAGTGTTACTATCACTAGGTTGATACCTCTGCTGGTGGACTTTTAGTCTCCGGAGGTATCATCTACCCAGTAGTATGTGTAACTATCACTAGGTTGATATCTCTGCAGGTGGACTATTAGTCTCCGGGGTATTATCTACCCAGTAGTAAGCGTTACTATCACTAGGTTGATACCTCTGCAGGTGGACTATTAGTCTCCGGAGGTATGATCTACCCAGCAGTCAGTGTTACTATCACTAGGTTGATACCTCTGCTGGTGGACATTTAGTCTCCGGAGATATCATCTACCCAGTAGTCAGTGTTACTATCATTAGGTTGATAACTCTGCTGGTGGACTATTAGTCACCGGAGGTATCATCTACCCAGTAGTCAGTGTTACTATCCCTAGGTTGACACCTTTGCTGGTGGACTATTAGTCTCCGGAAGTATCATCTACCCAGTAGTCAGTGTTACTATCACTAGCTTGATACCTCTGCAGGTGGATTATTAGTCTCCGGAGATATCATCTACCCGGTAGTCAGTGTTACTATCACTAGGTTGATACCTCTGCTGGTGGACTATTAATCTCCGGAGGTATCATCTACCCAGTAGCCAGTGTTACTATCACTATATTGATACCTTTGCTTGTGGACTATTGATTCCTAAAGGAATCATCTACCCAGTAGTCAGTGTTACTATCACTATGTTGATACCTCTGCTGGTGGACTACTAGTCTCCTGAGGTATCATCTACCCAGTAGTCAGTGTTTCTATCACTAGGTTGGTACCTCTACTGGTGGACTTTTAGTTTCCGGAGGTATCATCTACTCAGTAGTCAGTGTTACTATCACTAGGTTGATACCTCTACTGGTGGACTATTAATCTCCAGAGGTATTATCTACACAGTAGTCAGTGTTACTATCTCTAGGTTGATATCTCTGCTGGTGGACTATTAGTCTCCGGAGGTATCATCTACCCAGTAGTCAGTGTTTCTATCACTAGGTTGATACCTCTACTGGTGGGCCTTTAGTCTCCGGAGGTATCATCTACCCAGTAATCAGTGTATCTTCACTAGGTTGATACCTCTGGGAGTGGACTATTAATCTCCGGAGGTATCATCTACCCAGTAGTCAGTGTTACTATCACTAGTTTGATACCTGTGCTGGAGGACTACTAGTCTGCGGATGTATCATCTACCCAGTAGCCAGTGGTACTCTCACTAGGTTGATACCTCTGCTGGTGGACTATTGGTCTTCGGAGATATCATCTACCCAGTAGTCAGTGTTACTCTAACTAGGTTGATACCTCTGCTGGTGGACTATTAATCTCCGGAGGTATCATCTACCCAGTAGTCAGTGTTACTATCTCTAGGTTGATATCTCTGCTGGTGGACTTTTAGTTTCCGGAGGTATCATCTACCCAGTAGTCAGTGTTACTATCACTAGGTTGATACCTCTACTGGTGAACTATTAATCTCCAGAGGTATCATCTACCCAGTAGTCAGTGTTACTATCTCTAGGTTGATATCTCTGCTGGTGGACTATTAGTCTCCGGAGGTATCATCTACCCAGTAGTCAGTGTTACTATCACTAGGTTGATACCTCTACTGGTGGACCTTTAGTCTCCGGAGGTATCATCTACCCAGTAGTCAGTGTTACTATCACTAGGTTGATACCTGTGCTGGTGGACTACTAGACTCCGGATGTATCATCTACCCAGTAGCCAGTGTTACTCTCACTAGGTTGATACCTCTGCTGGTGGACTATTAGTCTCCGGAGATATCATCTACCCAGTAGTCAGTGTTACACCCACTAGGTTGATACCTCTGCTGGTGGACTATTAATTGCGCAAGGTATCATCTACCAAGTAGTCAGTGTTACTATCACTAGGATGTTACTTCTGCTAGTGAACTATTAATCTCCGGAGGTATCATCTACCCAGTAGTCAGTGTTACTATCACTAGGTTGATACCTCTGCTGGTGGACTATTAGTCTCCGGAGGTATCATCTACTCAGTAGTCAGTGTTACTATCACTAGATTGATACCTCTGCTGGTGGACTATTAGTCTCCGGAGGTATCATCTACCCAGTAGCCAGTGTTGTTATCACTAGGTTGATACCTCTGCTGGTGGACTATTAGTCTCCGGGGTATCATATACCCAGTAGTAGGTGTTACTATCACTAGGTTGATACCTCTGCAGGTGGACTATTAGTCTCCGGAAGTATCATCTACCCAGTAGTCAGTGTTACTATCACTAGGTTGATACCTCTGCTGGTGGACTTTTAGTCTCCGGAGATATCATCTACCCAGTAGTCAGTGTTACTCTAACTAGGTTGATACCTCTGCTGGTGGACTATTAATCTCCGGAGGTATCATCTACTCAGTAGCCAGTGTTACTATCACTATATTGATACCTTTGCTTGTGGACTATTGATTCCTCAAGGAATCATCTACCCAGTAGTCAGTGTTACTATCACTATGTTGATACCTCTGCTGGTGGACTACTAGTCTCCTGAGGTATCATCTACCCAGTAGTCAGTGTTTCTATCACTAGGTTGGTACCTCTACTGGTGGACTTTTAGTTTCCGGAGGTATCATCTACCCAGTAGTCAGTGTTACTATCACTAGGTTGATACCTCTACTGGTGAACTATTAATCTCCAGAGGTATCATCTACCCAGTAGTCAGTGTTACTATCTCTAGGTTGATATCTCTGCTGGTGGACTATTAGTCTCCGGAGGTATCATCTACCCAGTAGTCAGTGTTACTATCACTAGGTTGATACCTCTACTGGTGGACCTTTAGTCTCCGGAGGTATCATCTACCCAGTAGTCAGTGTTACTATCACTAGGTTGATACCTGTGCTGGTGGACTACTAGACTCCGGATGTATCATCTACCCAGTAGCCAGTGTTACTCTCACTAGGTTGATACCTCTGCTGGTGGACTATTAGTCTCCGGAGATATCATCTACCCAGTAGTCAGTGTTACTCCCACTAGGTTGATACCTCTGCTGGTGGACTATTAATGGCCCAAGGTATCATCTACCAAGTAGTCAGTGTTACTATCACTAGGATGTTACTTCTGCTAGTGAACTATTAATCTCCGGAGGTATCATCTACCCAGTAGTCAGTGTTACTATCACTAGGTTGATACCTCTGCTGGTGGACTATTAGTCTCCGGAGGTATCATCTACTCAGTAGTCAGTGTTACTATCACTAGATTGATACCTCTGCTGGTGGACTATTAGTCTCCGGAGGTATCATCTACCCAGTAGGCAGTGTTGTTATCACTAGGTTGATACCTCTGCTGGTGGACTATTAGTCTCCGGGGTATCATATACCCAGTAGTAGGTGTTACTATCACTAGGTTGATACCTCTGCAGGTGGACTATTAGTCTCCGGAAGTATCATCTACCCAGTAGTCAGTGTTACTATCACTAGGTTGATACCTCTGCTGGTGGACTTTTAGTCTCCGGAGGTATCATCTACCCAGTAGTATGTGTAACTATCATTAGGTTGATACCTCTGTTGGTGGAATATTAGTCTCCGGGGTATTATCTACCCAGTAGTAAGCGTTACTATCACTAGGTTGATACCTCTGCAGGTGGACTATTAGTCTCCGGAGGTATGATCTACCCAGCAGTCAGTGTTACTATCACTAGGTTGATACCTCTGCTGGTGGACATTTAATCTCCGGAGATATCATCTACCCAGTAGTCAGTGTTACTATCACTAGGTTGATACCTCTGCAGGTGGACTATTAGTCTCCGGGGTATTATCTACCCAGTAGTAAGCGTTACTATCACTAGGTTGATACCTCTGCAGGTGGACTATTAGTCTCCGGAGGTATGATCTACCCAGCAGTCAGTGTTACTATCACTAGGTTGATACCTCTGCTGGTGGACATTTAGTCTCCGGAGATATCATCTACCCAGTAGTCAGTGTTACTATCATTAGGTTGATACCTCTGCTGGTGGACTATTAGTCACCGGAGGTATCATCTACCCAGTAGTCAGTGTTACTATCCCTAGGTTGACACCTTTGCTTGTGGACTATTAGTCTCCGGAAGTATCATCTACCCAGTAGTCAGTGTTACTATCACTAGCTTGATACCTCTGCAGGTGAATTATTAATCTCCGGAGTTATCATCTACCCAGTAGTCAGTGTTACCATCACTAGGTTGATATCTCTGCTGGTGGACTATTAATCTCCGGAGGTATCATCTACCCAGTAGTCAGTGTTACTATCACTAGGTTGATACCTCTGCTGGTGGACTATTAGTCTTCGGAGGTATCATCTACCAAGTAGTCAGTCTTACTATCACAGGGTTGATACCTCTGCATGTGGACTATTAGTCTCCGGAGATATCATCTACCCGGTAGTCAGTGTTACTATCACTAGGTTGATACCTCTGCTGGTGGACTATTAATCTCCGGAGGTATCATCTACCCAGTAGCCAGTGTTACTATCACTATATTGATACCTTTGCTTGTGGACTATTGATTCCTCAAGGAATCATCTACCCAGTAGTCAGTGTTACTATCACTATGTTGATACCTCTGCTGGTGGACTACTAGTCTCCTGAGGTATCATCTACCCAGTAGTAAGTGTTTCTATCACTAGGTTGGTACCTCTACTGGTGGACTTTTAGTTTCCGGAGGTATCATCTACCCAGTAGTCAGTGTTACTATCACTAGGTTGATACCTCTACTGGTGGACTATTAATCTCCAGAGGTATTATCTACACAGTAGTCAGTGTTACTATCTCTAGGTTGATATCTCTGCTGGTGGACTATTAGTCTCCGGAGGTATCATCTACCCAGTAGTCAGTGTTACTATCACTAGGTTGATACATCTACTGGTGGACCTTTAGTCTCCGGGGGTATCATCTACCCAGTAATCAGTGTTTCTTCACTAGGTTGATACCTCTGGGAGTGGACTATTAATCTCCGGAGGTATCATCTACCCAGTAGTCAGTGTTACTATCACTAGTTTGATACCTGTGCTGGTGGACTACTAGTCTGCGGATGTATCATCTACCCAGTAGCCAGTGGTACTCTCACTAGGTTGATACCTCTGCTGGTGGACTATTAGTCTCCGGAGATATCATCTACCCAGTAGTCAGTGTTACTCTAACTAGGTTGATACCTCTGCTGGTGGACTATTAATTGCCCAAGGTATCATCTACCCAGTAGTCAGTGTTACTATCACTAGGTTGTTACTTCTGCTAGTGGACTATTAATCTCCGGAGGTATCATCTACCCAGTAGCCAGTGTTACTATCACTAGGTTGATACCTCTGCTGGTGGACTATTAGTCTCCGGAGGTATCATCTACTCATTAGTCAGTGTTACTATCACTAGGTTGATACCTCTGCAGGTGGACTATTAGTCTCCGGAGGTATCATCTACCCAGTAGTCAGTGTTACTATCACTAGGTTGATACCTCTGCTGGTGTACTTTTAGTCTCCGGAGGTATCATCTATCCAGTAGTCAGTGTTACTATCACTAGGTTGATACCTCTGCTGGTGGACTATTAGTCACCGGAGGTATCATCTACTAAGTAGTCAGTGTTACTATCACTAGGTTGATAACTCTGTTGGTGGACTATTAATCTCCGGGGGTATCATCTACCCAGTAGCCAGTGTTACTATCCCTAGGTTGATATCTCTGCTGGTGGAATATTAGTTTCCGGAGGTATCATCTACCCAGTAGTCAGTGTTACTATCACTAGGTTGATACCTCTGCAGGTGGATTATTAATCTCCGGAGGTATCATCTACCCAGTAGTCAGTGTTACCATCACTAGGTTGATATCTCTGTTGGTGGACTATTAGTCTCCGGAGGTATCATCTACCCAGTAGTCAGTGTTACTATCACTAGGTTGATACCTCTGATGGTGGACTATTAGTCTCCGGAGGTATCATCTACCAAGTGGTCAGTGTTACTATCACAGGGTTGATACCTCTGCAGGTGGACTATTTGTCTCCGGAGGTATCATCTACTCAGTAGTCAGTGTTACTATCACTAGGTTGATACCTCTGCTGGTGGACTATTAATCTCCGGAGGTATCATCTACCCAGTAGCCAGTGTTACTCTAACTAGGTTGATACCTTTTCTTGTGGACTATTGATTCCCCAAGGTATCATCTACCCAGTAGTCAGTGTTACTATCACTATGTTGATACCTCTGCTGGTGGACTACTAGTCTTCGGAGGTATCATCTACCCAGTAGTCAGTGTTTCTATCACTAGGTTGATACCTCTACAGGTGGACTTTTAGTCTCCGGGGGTATCATCTACCCAGTAGTCAGTGTTTCTATCACTAGGTTGATACCTCTACTGGTGGACCTTTAGTCTCCGGAGGTATCATCTACCCAGTAATCAGTGTTTCTTCACTAGGTTGTTACCTCTGGGAGTGGACTATTAGTCTCCGGAGGTATCATCTACCCAGTAGTCAGTGTTTCTATCACTAGGTTGATACCTCTACTGGTGGACCTTTAGTCTCCGGAGGTATCATCTACCTAGTAATCAGTGTTTCTTCACTAGGTTGATACCTCTGGGAGTGGACTATTAATCTCCGGAGGTATCATCTACCCAGTAGTCAGTGTTACTATCACTAGTTTGATACCTGTGCTGGTGGACTACTAGTCTGCGGATGTATCATCTACCAAGTAGCCAGTGGTACTCTCACTAGGTTGATACCTCTGCTGGTGGACTATTGGTCTCCGGAGATATCATCTACTCAGTAGTCAGTGTTACTCTAACTAGGTTGATACCTCTGCTGGTGGACTATTAGTCTCCGGAGGTATCATCTACCCAGTAGTCAGTGTTACTATCACTAGGTTGATACCTCTACTGGTGGACCTTTAGTCTCCGGAGGTATCATCTACCCAGTAGTCAGTGTTACTATCACCAGGTTGATACCTGTGCTGGTGGACTACTAGACTCCGGATGTATCATCTACCCAGTAGCCTGTGTTACTCTCACTAGGTTGATACCTCTGATGGTGGACTATTAGTCTCCGGAGATATCATCTACCCAGTAGTCAGTGTTACTATCACTAGGTTGATACCTCTGCTGGTGGACTATTAATTGCCCAATGTATCATCTACCAAGTAGTCAGTGTTACTATCACTAGGATGTTACTTCTGCTAGTGAACTATTAATCTCCGGAGGTATCATCTACCCAGTAGTCAGTGTTACTATCACTAGGTTGATACCTCTGCTGGTGGACTATTAGTCTCCGGAGGTATCATCTACTCAGTAGTCAGTGTTACTATCACTAGATTGATACCTCTGCTGGTGGACTATTAGTCTCCGGAGGTATCATCTACCCAGTAGCCAGTGTTGTTATCACTAGGTTGATACCTCTGCTGGTGGACTATTAGTCTCCGTGGTATCATATACCCAGTAGTAGGTGTTACTATCACTAGGTTGATACCTCTGCAGGTGGACTATTAGTCTCCGGAAGTATCATCTACCCAGTAGTCAGTGTTACTATCACTAGGTTGATACCTCTGCTGGTGGACTTTTAGTCTCCGGAGGTATCATCTACCCAGTAGTATGTGTAACTATCACTAGGTTGATACCTCTGTTGGTGGAATATTAGTCTCCGAGGTATCATCTACCCAGTAGTCAGTGTTACTATCACTAGGTTGATACCTCTGCAGGTGGACTATTAGTCTCCGGGGTATTATCTACCCAGTAGTAAGCGTTACTATCACTAGGTTGATACCTCTGCAGGTGGACTATTAGTCTCCGGAGGTATGATCTACCCAGCAGTCAGTGTTACTATCACTAGGTTGATACCTCTGCTGGTGGACATTTAGTCTCCGGAGATATCATCTACCCAGTAGTCAGTGTTACTATCATTAGGTTGATACCTCTGCTGGTGGACTATTAGTCACCGGAAGTATCATCTACCCAGTAGTCAGTGTTACTATCACTAGGTTGATAACTCTGTTGGTGGACTATTAATCACCCGGGTATCATCTACCAAGTAGCCAGTGTTACTATCCCTAGGTTGACACCTTGGCTGGTGGACTATTCGTCTCCGGAAGTATCATCTACCCAGTAGTCAGTGTTACTATCACTAGCTTGATACCTCTGCAGGTGGATTATTAATCTCCGGAGGTATCATCTACCCAGTAGTCAGTGTTACCATCACTAGGTTGATATCTCTGCTGGTGGACTATTAATCTCCGGAGGTATCATCTACTCAGTAGTCAGTGTTACTATCACTAGGTTGATACCTCTGCTGGTGGACTATTAATCTCCGGAGGTATCATCTACCCAGTAGCCAGTGTTACTATCACTATATTGATACCTTTGCTTGTAGACTATTGATTCCTCAAGGAATCATCTACCCAGTAGTCAGTGTTACTATCACTAGGTTGATACCTCTGCTGGTGGACTATTAATCTCCGGAGGTATCATCTACCCAGTAGTCAGTGTTTCTATCACTAGGTTGGTACCTCTACTGGTGGACTTTTAGTTTCCGGAGGTATCATCTACCCAGTAGTCAGTGTTACTATCACTAGGTTGATACCTCTACTGGTGGACTATTAATCTCCAGAGGTATTATCTACACAGTAGTCAGTGTTACTATCTCTAGGGTGATATCTCTGCTGGTGGACTATTAGTCTCCGGAGGTATCATCTACCCAGTAGTCAGTGTTACTATCACTAGGTTGATACCTCTACTGGTGGACCTTTAGTCTCCGGAGGTATCATCTACCCAGTAGCCAGTGTTACTCTCACTAGGTTGATACCTCCGCTGGTGGACTATTAGTCTCCGGAGATATCATCTACCCAGTAGTCAGTGTTACTCTCACTAGGTTGATACCTCTGCTGGTGGACTATTAATTGCCCAAGGTATCATCTACCCAGTAGTATGTGTAACTATCACTAGGTTGATACCTCTGTTGGTGGAATATTAGTCTCCGAGGTATCATCTACCCAGTAGTCAGTGTTACTATCACTAGGTTGATACCTCTGCAGGTGGACTATTAGTCTCCGGGGTATTATCTACCCAGTAGTCAGTGTTACTATCACTAGATTGATACCTCTGCTGGTGGACTATTAGTCTCCGGAGGTATCATCTACCCAGTAGCCAGTGTTGTTATCACTAGGTTGATACCTCTGCTGGTGGACTATTAGTCTCCGGAGGTATCATATACCCAGTAGTAGGTGTTACTATCACTAGGTTGATACCTCTGCAGGTGGACTATTAGTCTCCGGAAGTATCATCTACCCAGTAGTCAGTGTTACTATCACTAGGTTGATACCTCTGCTGGTGGACTTTTAGTCTCCGGAGGTATCATCTACCCAGTAGTATGTGTAACTATCACTAGGTTGATACCTCTGTTGGTGGAATATTAGTCTCCGAGGTATCATCTACCCAGTAGTCAGTGTTACTATCACTAGGTTGATACCTCTGCAGGTGGACTATTAGTCTCCGGGGTATTATCTACCCAGTAGTAAGCGTTACTATCACTAGGTTGATACCTCTGCAGGTGGACTATTAGTCTCCGGAGGTATGATCTACCCAGCAGTCAGTGTTACTATCACTAGGTTGATACCTCTGCTGGTGGACATTTAGTCTCCGGAGATATCATCTACCTAGTAGTCAGTGTTACTATCATTAGGTTGATACCTCTGCAGGTGGACTATTAGTCACCGGAGGTATCATCTACCCAGTAGTCAGTGTTACTATCCCTAGGTTGACACCTTTGCAGGTGGACTATTAGTCTCCGGAAGTATCATCTACCCAGTAGTCAGTGTTACTATCACTAGCTTGATACCTCTGCAGGTGGATTATTAATCTCCGGAGGTATCATCTACCCAGTAGTCAGTGTTACCATCACTAGGTTGTTATCTCTGCTGGTGGACTATTAATCTCCGGAGGTATCATCTACCCAGTAGTCAGTGTTACTATCACTAGGTTGATACCTCTTCTGGTGGACTATTAGTCTTCGAAGGTATCATCTACCAAGTAGTCAGTGTTACTATCACAGGGTTGATACCTCTGCATGTGGACTATTAGTATCCGGAGATATCATCTACCCGGTAGTCAGTGTTACTATCACTAGGTTGATACCTCTGCTGGTGGACTATTAATCTCCGGAGGTATCATCTACCCAGTAGCCAGTGTTACTATCACTATATTGATACCTTTGCTTGTGGACTATTGATTCCTCAAGGAATCATCTACCCAGTAGTCAGTGTTACTATCACTATGTTGATACCTCTGCTGGTGGACTACTAGTCTCCTGAGGTATCATCTACCCAGTAGTCAGTGTTTCTATCACTAGTTTGGTACCTCTACTGGTGGACCTTTAGTTTCCGGAGGTATCATCTACCCAGTAGTCAGTGTTACTATCACTAGGTTGATACCTCTACTGGTGGACTATTAATCTCCAGAGGTATCATCTACCCAGTAGTCAGTGTTACTATCTCTAGGTTGATATCTCTGCTGGTGGACTATTAGTCTCCGGAGGTATCATCTACCCAGTAGTCAGTGTTACTATCACTAGGTTGATACCTCTACTGGTGGACCTTTAGTCTCCGGAGGTATCATCTACCCAGTAGTCAGTGTTACTATCACTAGGTTGATGCCTGTGCTGGTGGACTACTCGACTCCGGATGTATCATCTACCCAGTAGCCAGTGTTACTCTCACTAGGTTGATACCTCCGCTGGTGGACTATTAGTCTCCGGAGATATTCATCTACCCAGTAGTCAGTGTTACTCTCACTAGGTTGATACCTCTGCTGGTGGACTATTAATTGCCCAAGGTATCATCTACCAAGTAGCCAGTGTTGTTATCACTAGGTTGATACCTCTGCTGGTGGACTATTAGTCTCCGGGGTATCATATACCAAGTAGTAGGTGTTACTATCACTAGGTTGATACCTCTGCAGATGGACTATTAGTCTCCGGGGTATTATCTACCCAGTAGTCAGTGTTACTATCACTAGATTGATACCTCTGCTGGTGGACTATTAGTCTCCGGAGGTATGATCTACCCAGCAGTCAGTGTTACTATCACTAGGTTGATACCTCTGCTGGTGGACTATTAGTCACCGGAGGTATCATCTACCTAGTAGTCAGTGTTACTATCCCTAGGTTGACACCTTTGCTGGTGGACTATTAGTCTCCGGAAGTATCATCTACCCAGTAGTCAGTGTTACTATCACTAGCTTGATACCACTGCAGGTGGATTATTAATCTCCGGAGGTATCATCTACCCAGTAGTCAGTGTTACCATCACTAGGTTGATATCTCTGCTGGTGGACTATTAATCTCCGGAGGTATCATCTACCCAGTAGTCAGTGTTACTATCACTAGGTTGATACCTCTACTGGTGGACTATTAATCTCCAGAGGTATCATCTACCCAGTAGTCAGTGTTACTATCTCTAGGTTGATATCTCTGCTGGTGGTCTATTAGTCTCCGGAGGTATCATCTACCCAGTAGTCAGTGTTACTATCACTAGGTTGATACCTCTACAGGTGGACCTTTAGTCTCCGGAGGTATCATCTACCCAGTAGTCAGTGTTACTATCACTAGGTTGATACCTCTGCTGGTGGACTATTAGTCTCCGGAGGTATCATCTACTCAGTAGTCAGTGATACTATCACTAGATTGATACCTCTGCTGGTGGACTATTAGTCTCCGGAGGTATCATCTACCCAGTAGCCAGTGTTGTTATCACTAGGTTGATACCTCTGCTGGTGGACTATTAGTCTCCGGGGTATCATATACCCAGTAGTAGGTGTTACTATCACTAGGTTGATACCTCTGCAGGTGGACTATTAGTCTCCGGAAGTATCATCTACCCAGTAGTCAGTGTTACTATCACTAGGTTGATACCTCTGATGGTGGACTTTTAGTCTCCGGAGGTATCATCTACCCAGTAGTATGTGTAACTATCACTAGGTTGATATCTCTGCAGGTGGACTATTAGTCTCCGGGGTATTATCTACCCAGTAGTAAGCGTTACTATCACTAGGTTGATACCTCTGCAGGTGGACTATTAGTCTCCGGAGGTATGATCTACCCAGCAGTCAGTGTTACTATCACTAGGTTGATACCTCTGCTGGTGGACATTTAGTCTCCGGAGATATCATCTACCCAGTAGTCAGTGTTACTATCATTAGGTTGATACCTCTGCTGGTGGACTATTAGTCACCGGAGGTATCATCTACCCAGTAGTCAGTGTTACTATCCCTAGGTTGACACCTTTGCTGGTGGACTATTAGTCTCCGGAAGTATCATCTACCCAGTAGTCAGTGTTACTATCACTAGCTTGATACCTCTGCAGGTGGATTATTAATCTCCGGAGGTATCATCTACCCAGTAGTCAGTGTTACCATCACTAGGTTGATATCTCTGCTGGTGGACTATTAATCTCCGGAGGTATCATCTACCCAGTAGTCAGTGTTACTATCACTAGGTTGATACCTCTGCTGGTGGACTATTAATCTCCGGAGGTATCATCTACCCAGTAGCCAGTGTTACTATCACTATATTGATACCTTTGCTTGTGGACTATTGATTCCTCAAGGAATCATCTACCCAGTAGACAGTGTTACTATCACTATGTTGATACCTCTGCTGGTGGACTACTAGTCTCCTGAGGTATCATCTACCCAGTAGTCAGTGTTTCTATCACTAGGTTGGTACCTCTACTGGTGGACTTTTAGTTTCCGGAGGTATCATCTACCCAGTAGTCAGTGTTACTATCACTAGGTTGATACCTCTACTGGTGGACTATTAATCTCCAGAGGTATTATCTACACAGTAGTCAGTGTTACTATCTCTAGGTTGATATCTCTGCTGGTGGACTATTAGTCACCGGAGGTATCATCTACCCAGTAGTCAGTGTTACTATCCCTAGCTTGATACCTCTGCAGGTGGATTATTAATCTCCGGAGGTATCATCTACCCAGTAGTCAGTGTTACCATCACTAGGTTGATATCTCTGCTGGTGGACTATTATTCTCCGGAGGTATCATCTACCCAGTAGTCAGTGTTACTATAACTAGGTTGATACCTCTGCTGGTGGACTATTAGTCTTCGGAGGTATCATCTACCAAGTAGTCAGTGTTACTATCACAGGGTTGATACCTCTGCATGTGGACTATTAGTCTCCGGAGATATCATCTACCCGGTAGTCAGTGTTACTATCACTAGGTTGATACCTCTGCTGGTGGACTCTTAATATCTGGAGGTATCATCTACCCAGTAGCCAGTGTTACTATCACTATATTGATACCTTTGCTTGTGGACTATTGATTCCTCAAGGAATCATCTACCCAGTAGTCAGTGTTACTATCACTATGTTGATACCTCTGCTGGTGGACTACTAGTCTCCTGAGGTATCATCTACCCAGTAGTCAGTGTTTCTATCACTAGTTTGGTACCTCTACTGGTGGACTTTTAGTTTCCGGAGGTATCATCTACCCAGTAGTCAGTGTTACTATCACTAGGTTGATACCTCTACTGGTGGACTATTAATCTCTAAATGTATCATCTACCCAGTAGTCAGTGTTACTATCTCTAGGTTGATATCTCTGCTGGTGGACTATTAGTCTCCGGAGGTATCATCTACCCAGTAGTCAGTGTTACTATCACTAGGTTGATACCTGTACAGGTGGACCTTTAGTCTCCGGAGGTATCATCTACCCAGTAGTCAGTGTTACTCTCACTAGGTTGATACCTCTGCTGGTGGACTATTAGTCTCCGGAGATATCATCTACCCAGTAGTCAGTGTTACTCCCACTAGGTTGATACCTCTGCTGGTGGACTAATAATTGCCCAAGGTATCATCTACCAAGTAGTCAGTGTTACTATCACTAGGATGTTACTTCTGCTAGTGAACTAATAATCTTCGGAGGTATCATCTACCCAGTAGTCAGTGTTACTATCACTAGGTTGATACCTCTGCTGGTGGACTATTAGTCTCCGGAGGTATCATCTACTCAGTAGTCAGTGTTACTATCACTAGATTGATACCTCTGCTGGTGGACTATTAGTCTCCGGAGGTATCATCTACCCAGTAGCCAGTGTTGTTATCACTAGGTTGATACCTCTGCTGGTGGACTATTAGTCTCCGGGGTATCATATACCCAGTAGTAGGTGTTACTATCACTAGGTTGATACCTCTGCAGGTGGACTATTAGTCTCCGGAAGTATCATCTACCCAGTAGTCAGTGTTACTATCACTAGGTTGATACCTCTGCTGGTGGACTTTTAGTCTCCGGAGGTATCATCTACCCAGTAGTATGTGTAACTATCACTAGGTTGATATCTCTGCAGGTGGACTATTAGTCTCCGGGGTATTATCTACCCAGTAGTAAGCGTTACTATCACTAGGTTGATACCTCTGCAGGTGGACTATTAGTCTCCGGAGGTATGATCTACACAGCAGTCAGTATTACTATCACTAGGTTGATACCTCTGCTGGTGGACATTTAGTCTCCGGAGATATCATCTACCCAGTAGTCAGTGTTACTATCATTAGGTTGATACCTCTGCTGGTGGACTATTAGTCACCGGAGGTATCATCTACCCAGTAGTCAGTGTTACTATCCCTAGGTTGACACCTTTGCTGGTGGACTATTAGTCTCCGGAAGTATCATCTACCCAGTAGTCAGTGTTACTATCACTAGCTTGATACCTCTGCAGGTGGATTATTAATCTCCGGAGGTATCATCTACCCAGTAGTCAGTGTTACCATCACTAGGTTGATATCTCTGCTGGTGGACTATTAATCTCCGGAAGTATCATCTACCCAGTAGTCAGTGTTACTATCACTAGGTTGATACCTCTGCTGGTGGACTATTAGTCTTCGGAGGTATCATCTACCAAGTAGTCAGTGTTACTATCACAGGGCTGATACCTCTGCATGTGGACTATTAGTCTCCGGAGATATCATCTACCCGGTAGTCAGTGTTACTATCACTAGGTTGATACCTCTGCTGGTGGACTATTAATCTCCGGAGGTATCATCTACCCAGTAGCCAGTGTTACTATCACTATATTGATACCTTTGCTTGTGGACTATTGATTCCTCAAGGAATCATCTACCCAGTAGTCAGTGTTACTATCACTATGTTGATACCTCTGCTGGTGGACTACTAGTCTTCGGAGGTATCATCTACCCAGTAGTCAGTGTTTCTATCACTAGGTTGGTACCTCTACTGGTGGACTTTTAGTTTCCGGAGGTATCATCTACCCAGTAGTCAGTGTTACTATCACTAGGTTGATACCTCTACTGGTGGACTATTAATCTCCAGAGGTATTATCTACACAGTAGTCAGTGTTACTATCTCTAGGTTGATATCTCTGCTGGTGGACTATTAGTCTCCGGAGGTATCATCTACCCAGTAGTCAGTGTTTCTATCACTAGGTTGATACCTCTACTGGTGGACCTTTAGTCTCCGGAGGTATCATCTACCCAGTAATAAGTGTTTCTTCACTAGGTTGATACCTCTGGGAGTGGACTATTAATCTCCGGAGGTATCATCTACCCAGTAGTCAGTGTTACTATCACTAGTTTGATACCTGTGCTGGTGGACTACTAGTCTGCGGATGTATCATCTACCCAGTAGCCAGTGGTACTCTCACTAGGTTGATACCTCTGCTGGTGGACTATTGGTCTCCGGAGATATCATCTACCCAGTAGTCAGTGTTACTCTAACTAGGTTGATACCTCTGCTGGTGGACTATTAATCTCCGGAGGTATCATCTACTCAGTAGCCAGTGTTACTATCACTTTATTGATACCTTTGCTTGTGGACTATTGATTCCTCAAGGAATCATCTACCCAGTAGTCAGTGTTACTATCACTATGTTGATACCTCTGCTGGTGGACTACTAGTCTCCTGAGGTATCATCTACCCAGTAGTCAGTGTTTCTATCACTAGGTTGGTACCTCTACTGGTGGACTTTTAGTTTCCGGAGGTATCATCTACCCAGTAGTCAGTGTTACTATTACTAGGTTGATACCTCTACTGGTGAACTATTAATCTCTAGAGGTATCATCTACCCAGTAGTCAGTGTTACTATCTCTAGGTTGATATCTCTGCTGGTGGACTATTAGTCTCCGGAGGTATCATCTACCCAGTAGTCAGTGTTACTATCACTAGGTTGATACCTCTACTGGTGGACCTTTAGTCTCCGGAGGTATCATCTACCCAGTAGTCAGTGTTACTATCACTAGGTTGATACCTGTGCTGGTGGACTACTAGACTCCGGATGTATCATCTACCCAGTAGCCAGTGTTACTCTCACTAGGTTGATACCTCTGCTGGTGGACTATTAGTCTCCGGAGATATCATCTACCCAGTAGTCAGTGTTACTCCCACTAGGTTGATACCTCTGCTGGTGGACTATTAATTGCCCAAGGTATCATCTACCAAGTAGTCAGTGTTACTATCACTAGGATGTTACTTCTGCTAGTGAACTATTAATCTCCGGAGGTATCATCTACCCAGTAGTCAGTGTTACTATCACTAGGTTGATACCTCTGCTGGTGGACTATTAGTCTCCGGAGGTATCATCTACTCAGTAGTCAGTGTTACTATCACTAGATTGATACCTCTGCTGGTGGACTATTAGTCTCCGGAGGTATCATCTACCCAGTAGCCAGTGTTGTTATCACTATGTTGATACCTCTGCTGGTGGACAACTAGTCTCCTGAGGTATCATCTACCCAGTAGTCAGTGTTTCTATCACTAGGTTGGTACCTCTACTGGTGGACTTTTAGTTTCCGGAGGTATCATCTACCCAGTAGTCAGTGTTACTATCACTAGGTTGATACCTCTACTGGTGAACTATTAATCTCCAGAGGTATCATCTACCCAGTAGTCAGTGTTACTATCTCTAGGTTGATATCTCTGCTGGTTGACTATTAGTCTCCGGAGGTATCATCTACCCAGTAGTCAGTGTTACTATCACTAGGTTGATACCTCTACTGGTGGACCTTTAGTCTCCGGAGGTATCATCTACCCAGTAGCCAGTGTTACTCTCACTAGGTTGATACCTCTGCTGGTGGACTATTAGTCTCCGGAGATATCATCTACCCAGTAATCAGTGTTACTCCCACTAGGTTGATACCTCTGATGGTGGACTATTAATTGCCCAAGGTATCATCTACCAAGTAGTCAGTGTTACTATCACTAGGATGTTACTTCTGCTAGTGAACTATTAATCTCCGGAGGTATCATCTACCCAGTAGTCAGTGTTACTATCACTAGGTTGATACCTCTGCTGGTGGACTATTAGTCTCCGGAGGTATCATCTACTCAGTAGTCAGTGTTACTATCACTAGATTGATACCTCTGCTGGTGGACTATTAGTCTCCGGAGGGATCATCTACCCAGTAGCCAGTGTTGTTATCACTAGGTTGATACCTCTGCTGGTGGACTATTAGTCTCCGGGGTATCATATACCCAGTAGTAGGTGTTACTATCACTAGGTTAATACCTCTGCAGGTGTACTATTAGTCTCCGGAAGTATCATCTACCCAGTGGTCAGTGTTACTATCACTAGGTTGATACCTCTGCTGGTGGACTTTTAGTCTCCGGAGGTATCATCTACCCAGTAGTATGTGTAACTATCACTAGGTTGATACCTCTGTTGGTGGAATATTAGTCTCCGGGGTATTATCTACCCAGTAGTAAGCGTTACTATCACTAGGTTGATACCTCTGCAGGTGGACTATTAGTCTCCGGAGGTATGATCTACCCAGCAGTCAGTGTTACTATCACTAGGTTGATACCTCTGCTGGTGGACATTTAATCTCCGGAGATATCATCTACCCAGTAGTCAGTGTTACTATCACTAGGTTGATACCTCTGCAGGTGGACTATTAGTCTCCGGGGTATTAACTACCCAGTAGTAAGCGTTACTATCACTAGGTTGATACCTCTGCAGGTGGACTATTAGTCTCCGGAGGTATGATCTACCCAGCAGTCAGTGTTACTATCACTAGGTTGATACCTCTGCTGGTGGACATTTAGTCTCCGGAGATATCATCTACCCTGTAGTCAGTGTTACTATCATTAGGTTGATACCTCTGCTGGTGGACTATTAGTCACCGGAGGTATCATCTACCCAGTAGTCAGTGTTACTATCCCTAGGTTGACACCTTTGCTTGTGGACTATTAGTCTCCGGAAGTATCATCTACCCAGTAGTCAGTGTTACTATCACTAGCTTGATACCTCTGCAGGTGAATTATTAATCTCCGGAGTTATCATCTACCCAGTAGTCAGTGTTACCATCACTAGGTTGATATCTCTGCTGGTGGACTATTAATCTTCGGAGGTATCATCTACCCAGTAGTCAGTGTTACTATCACTAGGTTGATACCTCTGCTGGTGGACTATTAGTCTTCGGAGGTATCATCTACCAAGTAGTCAGTCTTACTATCACAGGGTTGATACCTCTGCATGTGGACTATTAGTCTCCGGAGATATCATCTACCCGGTAGTCAGTGTTACTATCACTAGGTTGATAACTCTGCTGGTGGACTATTAATCTCCGGAGGTATCATCTACCCAGTAGCCAGTGTTACTATCACTATATTGATACCTTTGCTTGTGGACTATTGATTCCTCAAGGAATCATCTACCCAGTAGTCAGTGTTACTATCACTATGTTGATACCTCTGCTGGTGGACTACTAGTCTCCTGAGGTATCATCTACCCAGTAGTCAGTGTTTCTATCACTAGGTTGGTACCTCTACTGGTGGACTTTTAGTTTCCGGAGGTATCATCTACCCAGTAGTCAGTGTTACTATCACTAGGTTGATACCTCTACTGGTGGACTATTAATCTCCAGAGGTATTATCTACACAGTAGTCAGTGTTACTATCTCTAGGTTGATATCTCTGCTGGTGGACTATTAGTCTCCGGAGGTATCATCTACCCAGTAGTCAGTGTTACTATCACTAGGTTGATACATCTACTGGTGGACCTTTAGTCTCCGGGGGTATCATCTACCCAGTAATCAGTGTTTCTTCACTAGGTTGATACCTCTGGGAGTGGACTATTAATCTCCGGAGGTATCATCTACCCAGTAGTCAGTGTTACTATCACTAGTTTGATACCTGTGCTGTTGGACTACTAGTCTGCGGATGTATCATCTACCCAGTAGCCAGTGGTACTCTCACTAGGTTGATACCTCTGCTGGTGGACTATTAGTCTCCGGAGATATCATCTACCCAGTAGTCAGTGTTACTCTAACTAGGTTGATACCTCTGCTGGTGGACTATTAATTGCCCAAGGTATCATCTACCCAGTAGTCAGTGTTACTATCACTAGGTTGTTACTTCTGCTAGTGGACTATTAATCTCCGGAGGTATCATCTACCCAGTAGCCAGTGTTACTATCACTAGGTTGATACCTCTGCTGGTGGACTATTAGTCTCCGGAGGTATCATCTACTCATTAGTCAGTGTTACTATCACTAGGTTGATACCTCTGCAGGTGGACTATTAGTCTCCGGAAGTATCATCTACCCAGTAGTCAGTGTTACTATCACTAGGTTGATACCTCTGCTGGTGTACTTTTAGTCTCCGGAGGTATCATCTATCCAGTAGTCAGTGTTACTATCACTAGGTTGATACCTCTGCTGGTGGACTATTAGTCACCGGAGGTATCATCTACTAAGTAGTCAGTGTTACTATCACTAGGTTGATAACTCTGTTGGTGGACTATTAATCTCCGGGGGTATCATCTACCCAGTAGCCAGTGTTACTATCCCTAGGTTGATATCTCTGTTGGTGGAATATTAGTCTCCGGAGGTATCATCTACCCAGTAGTCAGTGTTACTATCACTAGGTTGATACCTCTGCAGGTGGATTATTAATCTCCGGAGGTATCATCTACCCAGTAGTCAGTGTTACCATCACTAGGTTGATATCTCTGTTGGTGGACTATTAGTCTCCGGAGGTATCATCTACCCAGTAGTCAGTGTTACTATCACTAGGTTGATACCTCTGATGGTGGACTATTAGTCTCCGGAGGTATCATCTACCAAGTATGCAGTGTTACTATCACATGGTTGATACCTCTGCAGGTGGACTATTTGTCTCCTGAGGTATCATCTACTCAGTAGTCAGTGTTACTATCACTAGGTTGATACCTCTGCTGGTGGACTATTAATCTCCGGAGGTATCATCTACCCAGTAGCCAGTGTTACTCTAACTAGGTTGGTACCTTTTCTTGTGGACTATTGATTCCCCAAGGTATCATCTACCCAGTAGTCAGTGTTACTATCATTAGGTTGATACCTCTGCTGGTGGACTACTAGTCTTCGGAGGTATCATCTACCCAGTAGTCAGTGTTTCTATCACTAGGTTGATACCTCTACAGGTGGACTTTTAGTCTCCGGGGGTATCATCTACCCAGTAGTCAGTGTTACTATCACTAGGTTGATACCTCTGCTGGTGGACTATTAATCTCCATAGGTATCATCTACCCAGTAGTCAGTGTTACTATCTCTAGGTTGATATCTCTGCTGGTGGACTATTATTCTCCGGAGGTATCATCTACCCAGTAGTCAGTGTTACTTTCACTAGGTTGATACCTCTACTGGTGGACCTTTTGTCTCCGTAGGTATCATCTACCCAGTAGTCAGTGTTACTATCACTAGGTTGATACCTCTGCTGGTGGACTATTAATCTCCATAGGTATCATCTACCCAGTAGTCAGTGTTACTATCACTAGGTTGATAACTCTGTTGGTGGACTATTAATCTCCGGGGGTATCATCTACCCAGTAGCCAGTGTTACTATCCCTAGGTTGATATCTCTGTTGGTGGAATATTAGTCTCCGGAGGTATCATCTACCCAGTAGTCAGTGTTACTATCACTAGGTTGATACCTCTGCAGGTGGATTATTAATTTCCGGAGGTATCATCTACCCAGTAGTCAGTGTTACCATCACTAGGTTGATATCTCTGTTGGTGGACTATTAGTCTACGGAGGTATCATCTACCCAGTAGTCAGTGTTACTATCACTAGGTTGATACCTCTGATGGTGGACTATTAGTCTCCGGAGGTATCATCTACCAAGTAGTCAGTGTTACTATCACATGGTTGATACCTCTGCAGGTGGACTATTTGTCTCCTGAGGTATCATCTACTCAGTAGTCAGTGTTACTATCACTAGGTTGATACCTCTGCTGGTGGACTATTAATCTCCGGAGGTATCATCTACCCAGTAGCCAGTGTTACTCTAACTAGGTTGATACCTTTTCTTGTGGACTATTGATTCCCCAAGGTATCATCTACCCAGTAGTCAGTGTTACTATCATTAGGTTGATACCTCTGCTGGTGGACTACTAGTCTTCGGAGGTATCATCTACCCAGTAGTCAGTGTTTCTATCACTAGGTTGATACCTCTACAGGTGGACTTTTAGTCTCCGGGGGTATCATCTACCCAGTAGTCAGTGTTACTATCACTAGGTTGATACCTCTGCTGGTGGACTATTAATCTCCATAGGTATCATCTACCCAGTAGTCAGTGTTACTATCTCTAGGTTGATATCTCTGCTGGTGGACTATTATTCTCCGGAGGTATCATCTACCCAGTAGTCAGTGTTACTATCACTAGGTTGATACCTCTGCTGGTGGACTATTAATCTCCATAGGTATCATCTACCCAGTAGTCAGTGTTACTATCTCTAGGTTGATATCTCTGCTGGTGGACTATTATTCTCCGGAGGTATCATCTACCCAGTAGTCAGTGTTACTTTCACTAGGTTGATACCTCTACTGGTGGACCTTTTGTCTCCGTAGGTATCATCTACCCAGTAGTCAGTGTTACTATCACTAGGTTGATACCTCTGCTGGTGGACTATTAATCTCCATAGGTATCATCTACCCAGTAGTCAGTGTTTCTATCACTAGGTTGATACCTCTGGGAGTGGACTATTAATCTCCGGAGGTATCATCTACCCCGGAGTCAGTGTTACTATCACCAGGTTGATACCTGTGCTGGTGGACTACTAGTCTCCGGATGTATCATCTACCCAGTAGCCAGTGTTACTCTCACTAGGTTGATACCTCTGCTGGTGGACTATTAGTCTCCGGAGATATCATCTACCCAGTAGTCTGTGTTACCCTCACTAGGTTGATACCTCTGCTGGTGGACTATTAATTGCCCAAGGTATCATCTACCCAGTAGTCAGTGTTACTATCACTAGGTAGTTACTTCTGCTAGTGGACTATTAATCTCCGGAGGTATCATCTACCCAGTAGTCAGTGTTACTATCTCTAGGTTGATATCTCTGCTGGTGGACTATTATTCTCCGGAGGTATCATCTACCCAGTAGTCAGTGTTACTATCACTAGGTTGATACCTCTGCTGGTGGACTATTAATCTCCATAGGTATCATCTACCCAGTAGTCAGTGTTACTATCTCTAGGTTGATATCTCTGCTGGTGGACTATTATTCTCCGGAGGTATCATCTACCCAGTAGTCAGTGTTACTTTCACTAGGTTGATACCTCTACTGGTGGACCTTTTGTCTCCGTAGGTATCATCTACCCAGTAGTCAGTGTTACTATCACTAGGTTGATACCTCTGCTGGTGGACTATTAATCTCCATAGGTATCATCTACCCAGTAGTCAGTGTTTCTATCACTAGGTTGATACCTCTGGGAGTGGACTATTAATCTCCGGAGGTATCATCTACCCCGGAGTCAGTGTTACTATCACCAGGTTGATACCTGTGCTGGTGGACTACTAGTCTCCGGATGTATCATCTACCCAGTAGCCAGTGTTACTCTCACTAGGTTGATACCTCTGCTGGTGGACTATTAGTCTCCGGAGATATCATCTACCCAGTAGTCTGTGTTACCCTCACTAGGTTGATACCTCTGCTGGTGGACTATTAATTGCCCAAGGTATCATCTACCCAGTAGTCAGTGTTACTATCACTAGGTAGTTACTTCTGCTAGTGGACTATTAATCTCCGGAGGTATCATCTACCCAGTAGCCAGTGTTACTATCACTAGGTTGATACCTCTGCTGGTGGACTATTAGTCTCCGGAGGTATCATCTACTCATTAGTCAGTGTTACTATCACTAGGTTGATACCTCTGCAGGTGGACTATTAGTCTCTGGAGGTATCATCTACCCAGTAGTCAGTGTTACTATCACTAGGTTGATACCTCTGCTGGTGGACTTTCAGTCTCCGGAGGTATCATCTTCCCAGTAGTCTGTGTAACTATCACTAGGTTGATATCTCTGCTAGTGGACTATTAGTCTCCGAGGTATCATCTACCCAGTAGTCAGTGTTAAAATCACTAGGTTGATACCTCTGCAGGTGGACTATTAGTCTCCGGAGGTATCATCTACCCAGTAGTCACTGTTACTATCACTAGGTTGATACCTCTGCTGGTGGACTATTAGTCTAGGGGGTATCGTCTACCCTGTAGTCAGTGTTACTATCACTAGGTTGATATCTCTGCTGGTGGACTATTAGTCTCCGGAGATATCATCTACCCAGTAGTCAGTGTTACTATCACAAGGTTGATACCTCTGCTGGTGGACTATTGATTCCCCAAGGTATCATCTACCCAGTAGTCAGTGTTACTCTCACTAGGTTGATACCTCTGCTGGTGGACTATTGATTCCCTAAGGTATCATCTACCCAGTAGTCAGTGTTACTATCACTAGGTTGATACCTCTGCTGGTGGACTATTAATCTCGGAGGTATCATCTACCCAGTAGCCAGTGTTTCGACACTGACATGGTTTATTAGATATACTTATAATTGAAATTGTACAGTTACTAAATAATGTAATTATTACTAAGACTATTGTTCTCCTCACTCGGGCATATGTGACCATAGCCTGACTTGGCTATCCTGTTTATGCCCTTATTGTGTTCTTACTCCATCAGATGGTTTTTTTATTGGGTTTTCCAATCTTTTGAATTTGAGCGTACATAATGGATATTATTGCAGAAACGCCTAGTGCGTATTGAATTTGATAATATCTACGCTTTAATTATTATAATGTAGGATGCTATATTGCAATATTATATGGAATAAATTGACATCCGGTTTTTAACAGGGGCTGTCGTGGTCGTGATCGTGTGGTAGTTAGATGTACAACTACCTGTGCAATCAGTGTCTATCACCACTGACGTTGTGAGTTCGAACCCCGTTCATAGTGAGGTGTACTCGCGACCGGTCGGTCGTTTTCTCCAAGTACTCCACCAATAAAGCTTACCCTGACGAAATGCCTAAAATATTGTTGAATGTGGCGTTGAACACCATTAATCAAACTAAATTAAACCGATATTTAGCAGATATCTTTGGTATTTTATTGAAAATATAAACATTGTGCTTTAACTAGAAAGACAACAAAGAACTTTGCTCCATTAATAGTTTTTACAGATATTGACCACGTTAATGTTTATTTCCTTTTAGTAAATGGAGTCTGGGGTTCGTGGGGAAGATGGACTCTGTGTACAAAGATGTGTGATGGAACAATGACACGATATAGAGCCTGTGATAATCCGTCACCTGTAAATGGCGGTTCTCCTTGCCCAGGATTGCATAATGAAACTGGTTCATGCTCTACTAACATCTCATGCCCAGGTATGTGTTAGAGTTATATGTGTAAACATTTACTCACTTTCCTAACGTAGTCGATTCAGCTTATGTATATAATGTAGACTCGACGTTCGTCTTATAGAATAATAAAATATATGCAAAAGAGTATTCAAAATTGGGAGCCTGTATAAGGTAATAAAACAAATACATTTGTAATATCAGGTCACGCTCATTTTGTGTGTACAACTTATGTAGCAACAGCAATATCATTCCATATACCGTCCATATTTGTATGGTTCTATACGTTCGAAATGGATAACAGTGTCGACAAAAGTGCGGATGCTTTTCTGTCTTTAGGAAATATACAAGGACAGTAATGTCCACAAACGGCAAAATCGTGATAAACAGCAAATTTTCAATGTGGACGGCAACTTGAAAACTTTATGATGATTGGGATAATAAAGACAATTATATTCTGGTGATTTTTCAATTGTAATCGTTTTTCTAAACACTTATATTTCATTTTATATATTTAGTAAATGGAAACTGGGGTACATGGCAGGATTGGAATTCATGTTCAGTGACATGTGGTAGTGGATCAAGGTCACGATATCAGACCAGTAGTCTGTGTTACTATCACTAGGTTGATACCTCTGGAGGTGCACTATTAATTTCCGGAGGTATCATCTACGCAGTAGTCAGTGTTACTATCACTAGGTTGATACCTCTGCTGGTGGACTACTAGTTTCCGGAGGTATCATCTACCCAGTAGTCAGTGTTACTATCACTAGGTTGATACCTCAGCTGGTGGACTACTAGTCTCCGGAGGTATCATCTACCCAATAGTCAGTGTTACTATCACAAGGTTGATACCTCTGGGGGTGGACTATTAATCTCCGGAGGTATCATCTACCCAGTAGTCAGTGTTACTATCACAAGGGTGATACCTCTGCTGGTGGACTATTAATCTCGGGGGTATCATCTACCCAGTAGCCAGTGTTTCGACACTGACATGGTTTATTAGATATACTTATAATTGAAATTGTACAGTTACTAAATAATGTAATTATTACTAAGACTACTGTTCTCCTCACTCTGGCATATGTGACCATAGCCTGACTTGGCTATCCTGTTTATGCCCTTATTGTGTTCTTACTCCATCAGATGGTTTTTTTTATTGGGTTTTCCAATCTTTTCAATTTGAGCGTACATAATGGAGATTATTGCATAAACGCCTAGTGCGTATTGAATTTGATATCTACGCTTTAATTATTATAATGTAGGATGCTATATCGCAATATTATATGAAATAAATTGACATCCGGTATTTAACAGGGGCTGTCGTGATCGTGATCGTGTGGTAGTTAGATGTACAACTACCTGTGCAATCAGTGTATATCACCACTGACGTTGTGAGTTCGAACCCCGTTCATAGTGAAGTGTACTCGCGACAGGTCGGTCGTTTTCTCCGAGTACTCCACCAATAAAGCTTACCCTGACGAAATGCCTAAAATATTGTTGAATGTGGCGTTGAACACCATTAATCAAACTAAATTAAACCGATATTTAGCAGATATCTTTGGTATTTTATTGACAATATAAACATTGTGCTTTAACTAGAAAGACCACAAAGAACTTTGCTCCATTAATAGTTTTTACAGATATTGACCACGTTAATGTTTATTTCCTTTTAGTAAATGGAGTCTGGGGTTCGTGGGGAAGATGGACTCTGTGTACAAAGATGTGTGATGGAACAATGACACGATATAGAGCCTGTGATAATCCGTCACCTGTAAATGGCGGTTCTCCTTGCCCAGGATTGCATAATGAAACTGGTTCATGCTCTACTAACATCTCATGCCCAGGTATGTGTTAGAGTTATATGTGTAAACATTTACTCACTTTCCTAACGTAGTCGATTCAGCTTATGTATATAATGTAGACTCGACGTTCGTCTTATAGAATAATAAAATATATGCAAAAGAGTATTCAAAATTGGGAGCCTGTATAAGGTAATAAAACAAATACATTTGTAATATCAGGTCACGCTCATTTTGTGTGTACAACTTATGTAGCAACAGCAATATCATTCCATATACCGTCCATATTTGTATGGTTCTATACGTTCGAAATGGATAACAGTGTCGACAAAAGTGCGGATGCTTTTCTGTCTTTAGGAAATATACAAGGACAGTAATGTCCACAAACGGCAAAATCGTGATAAACAGCAAATTTTCAATGTGGACGGCAACTTGAAAACTTTATGATGATTGGGATAATAAAGACAATTATATTCTGGTGATTTTTCAATTGTAATCGTTTTTCTTAACACTTATATTTCATTTTATATATTTAGTAAATGGAAACTGGGGTACATGGCAGGATTGGAATTCATGTTCAGTGACATGTGGTAGTGGATCAAGGTCACGATATCAGACCAGTAGTCTGTGTTACTATCACTAGGTTGATACCTCTGGAGGTGCACTATTAATTTCCGGAGGTATCATCTACGCAGTAGTCAGTGTTACTATCACTAGGTTGATACCTCTGCTGGTGGACTACTAGTTTCCGGAGGTATCATCTACCCAGTAGTCAGTGTTACTATCACTAGGTTGATACCTCAGCTGGTGGACTACTAGTCTCCGGAGGTATCATCTACCCAATAGTCAGTGTTACTATCACAAGGTTGATACCTCTGGGGGTGGACTATTAATCTCCGGAGGTATCATCTACCCAGTAGTCAGTGTTACTATCACAAGGGTGATACCTCTGCTGGTGGACTATTAATCTCGGGGGTATCATCTACCCAGTAGCCAGTGTTTCGACACTGACATGGTTTATTAGATATACTTATAATTGAAATTGTACAGTTACTAAATAATGTAATTATTACTAAGACTACTGTTCTCCTCACTCTGGCATATGTGACCATAGCCTGACTTGGCTATCCTGTTTATGCCCTTATTGTGTTCTTACTCCATCAGATGGTTTTTTTATTGGGTTTTCCAATCTTTTCAATTTGAGCGTACATAATGGAGATTATTGCATAAACGCCTAGTGCGTATTGAATTTGATATCTACGCTTTAATTATTATAATGTAGGATGCTATATCGCAATATTATATGAAATAAATTGACATCCGGTATTTAACAGGGGCTGTCGTGATCGTGATCGTGTGGTAGTTAGATGTACAACTACCTGTGCAATCAGTGTATATCACCACTGACGTTGTGAGTTCGAACCCCGTTCATAGTGAAGTGTACTCGCGACAGGTCGGTCGTTTTCTCCGAGTACTCCACCAATAAAGCTTACCCTGACGAAATGCCTAAAATATTGTTGAATGTGGCGTTGAACACCATTAATCAAACTAAATTAAACCGATATTTAGCAGATATCTTTGGTATTTTATTGACAATATAAACATTGTGCTTTAACTAGAAAGACCACAAAGAACTTTGCTCCATTAATAGTTTTTACAGATATTGACCACGTTAATGTTTATTTCCTTTTAGTAAATGGAGTCTGGGGTTTGTGGGGAAGATGGAGACCGTGTACAAAGATGTGTGATGGAATAATGACACGATATAGAGCCTGTGATAATCCGTCACCTGTAAATGGCGGTTCTCCTTGCCCAGGATGGCATAATGAAACTGGTTCATGCTCTACTAACATCTCATGCCCAGGTATGTGTTAGAGTTATATGTGTAAACATTTACTCACTTTCCTAACGTAGTCGATTCAGCTTATGTATATAATGTAGACTCGACGTTCGTCTTATAGAATAATAAAATATATGCAAAAGAGTGTTCAAAATTGGGAGACTGTATAAGGTAATAAAACAAATACATTTGTACTATCAGGTCACGCTCATTTTGTGTGTACAACTTATGTAGCAACAGCAATATCATCCCATATACCGTCCATATTTGTATGGTTCTATACGTTCGAAATGGATAACAGTGTCGACAAAAGTGCGGATGCTTTTCTGTCTTTAGGAAGTATACAAGGACAGTAATGTCCACAAACGGCAAAATCGTGATAAACAGCAAATGTTCAATGTGGACGGCAACTTGAAAACTTTATGATGATTGGGATAATAAAGACAATTATATTCTGGTGATTTTTCAATTGTAATCGTTTTTCTTAACACTTATATTTCATTTTATATATTTAGTAAATGGAAACTGGGGTACATGGCAGGATTGGAATTCATGTTCAGTGACATGTGGTAGTGGATCAAGGTCACGATATCAGAAATGTAACAATCCAGAGCCTGCATATGGGGGCTCAACCTGTCAAGGAAATGACACAGAAATTGATTCATGCTCTATAAAGTTGTGTCCAGGTAAAATTTAGAATTATTTAATTCAGTAAATATATAGTGTATGTTTGTATTCCGTTCTACTGAGTTAAATGAATATGACTTTGTACCTTGACCATTAAAGTGGTGCTTACTTCTGCGAGTGAAACAATGGGAATAATAATACAAATAGCCAAAAAGTGAAAATATATTTATTTGATCAGTTTGTGTTTTAATTCATATTTCAAAGACTATTTGAATACAGAATGCAAAACTCTAATTTGACGTCCTCCGTTGGCTATATAAATAATGTAATAATTAAACTATGGATATATTTTAATTCGCACATGCGGATTATCGGTCAAGCTATGGGTATTATTCAAAAGTGATTTCATGTATTTATTCAGGGCCGTTGTGCATACCAACATTAAACAAATCTAATAATTATTTTGATATCAAAGAAAGAAAATACATTCCAATTTGTATTTTTGTCCTCGTAAATTGATGTTTTATTCAATACATTCCTGATATCGCTAATCATTTAAAAAGAAATACATTTTGCAACATGTATGATCTGTATATTGTCTCCCTAAATATGTAGTTTATTTTTGTACATGTACACGAAAATGAAGATAATACAATATGCCTATATATCCAGTGGATATGACTTAGCAATAATAGTTCTATACGAACGTCAATATGGCGCACCTGTATTGTTTTGTCCCTCTCTTGTGCATTCAAAAGATTCACTTTCAATTCATGTTTCGTTCTTTCGCTTTTCATATTGCTTACGACAATGGATTATTTGTGAGGGAATTGTATATTTTCAAATGTATCGGCGCCTGTACACATTAAACTGTATGCAATGCATTGAAATGATAGAGTTAAACATGCAGATATTTTGCTGTGTGTAAAAGTGACATTTTACAGAAACAAAGTTAGAATGATGTCAATAACATTTCAACATTTTACTAATATCTAGTTTATGTGGTGGGGTCACATATAATCTTATAATTACATATCATTCACCATATACATATTCACGGGGTCACTGAATGGAACGTATAGACCATATCTGTCAAGTAAATCTCACCAGGGGCAGTAATTTATCTCGCTGATGGGCACCCATTGAATAGGTAAATACAAACTACCTAACATACGATCGCAACAACATCGGCCGTTCTACATAAAATAACATACGACAACGATATTATATTTCATGATGAACCTCCTGTCTTACAGTAGCATCCGAGGATGACAACAGTTCGGCAACAATTGGTATTGGAGTTGGCATTGGATCAACAGCTGTGGTTGTAGGATTAGTTATTGTATCTATTTATGTTCTGAAGCGATATAGACTTAGAAAATCAGGTATGAATATGTATAGATCTAAATAGATTGAATATGCATAGATCTAAATAGATTGAATATGCATAGATCTAAATAGATACATGAGTGATTTGACGAAACAAGGACGGTTACTCATGTTAAAAATCCGGTCTGGTCATATTCAGGGTCATATCGGAGAATTGGAAGCAAAAATACATGTACAACAAGACTTCTACGCAATTTTCTGAAAGGTACACGATTCTTCTGAGTTCTGTAAGAATATCAAGGGATGTTTATAATCTTACAGTGAAAAGGCATGCTCTATGATATCCCCTACTCTGCAAATAACAACGTCATACCCAGAAATTCAGTATTTATATGTCATGCTTCAAGACCTCCATAAAAGACTAAAATACAAATAAATCCAACCAAATTTGGGCTAAAGATAATCCTTATTAAATAAATAAATATTAAACTTCAATTACCAAGAATATTTTTTATGGCATTACATTAAAAAAAATCTACAAGCTACAACAAAGCGAACTGGTCTTTTTTTCGCTTAGAATGACTGCTTCAGTATATGCTATAAGCTCGGATTGGTCAGTTAGTTAATATATCATAAAGGGGGACGTACTAGTACATGTATTTGTAAGCTTTACCATATAAGTCGACTACGATGAACATGTAGTGTCACATTATATGAGATTATCACTGTTTAACTCTATCTGTTTTAAAAGTTCATTTCAACACTCAACTCAATATTTTATTTATCATATCTGACTCAAATATATGTGTATGCATTCAAAATCAACAATTATTACATAAACAGTATATATATTATGCACATTGAAGAACATGCACGGAAAATTTGAGACACGTGTGCATGTTTTCCCTTTTACTTATAGGACAAAAATGCTTAATTCCGTGCAGATATTAAAGTAAGTCTGATAAAAAAAAGTAAACAAAATATTAAAAAAAAAACAAGACAAAAGGAAAACAAAAACAGACAAAAACAAAAACAAAAACAAGAGAAAAATAAAAACAAATAAAAAAACATATGAAAAACCATGAGTCAAAACATCAAATATCACGAACCGCATACACACCAATGTTGAGTTAAGGTTCTCCGGCAGGGTAGGCAATATTTGTCACATTAATGGCATACCGGTAAAGTTATTTCCCAAATGCATATAAGGAAACAGAAAATATTAAGTTCATATGGAAAGAATGTATACAAATAGTTGAAACACAATGCTTCAGTACGTATCTTATCAGAAATAATTATGTCGGAAAATGGAGAAGAAAACGGAAAAATGATTTCAACGGAATCGTGGCTGATTTACCAACAAACTCTACGACAATGATAACCGTTTTTTGACTGACTCATAATAATAAAATTATGATATGATTATGAAGAAGAGAGTGAGTGAGTGAGTGAGTGAAGGTTGTTTAACGCCAATGGGAAATGCTTACAGATATATCATGACAAGAACAAGTTACATATTCGATGAGAGGATATTGATGTCGCTTTGTTGGACTTAGTGCCAGTTTATTGAAGCAACAGTTCGCGGGTAGGCATAATTCTCCACTCTAACACATTATTCTTATTATGAGCCAATCAGTCTTTAGTCTTTCTCCTTAGTGATGCGTGATTTGCAGAGAAGCAAAATATACCAATTAAATAGTCTTTGGTTTGACCCGACGTATATCGAACACACGATATACCGCACTCGAGACGTGCACGCTGACCATTACCCCACCATTGTGTTTTACGAAGAATGAGAATAGTAATACCAAGTAGTCAGAGAACAATACAAGTTAGAGGTTTGAAATGTGTAAATGATAACCGTAATTCAACGAATTTAAAACATAATTTATTTTATAAAGTTTAATTTATATTTATAGCAGAAAGTACAATTTATGACACAACTGGAGACACTGAGTGAGCACCGAATACATTCAACAAACAAAATAACAGCTAAAAGTGCAAAATTAAAATAACTGTGTGTTTCCGTATTATTAATGTGAATGTAGGCATTTTACTCACATTTGGAAAACACTTACTCGAACGTATCATTTCCCTAAGAGGGGAGGGGGGTTAGTCCCAAGGAGCTAGCTCAACAGCCACTTTTCAAGGCAGGAAGGTGATAAGTCACATGCATGTGTTTTTAGAAATGTCGCTTTTGCCTCCTTGTCTACGATATATCTATTGTATTTTTGAATTGTTTTGATGGTGTGGTATTTTTGTTCCTCCGTTTATTATCGTTATGGAGCAAGATAAACGAAATGTACCAATACATTTGAACATATAGCTGTTGTCGACAATATACCCAATCATAACAAAACCAACCACTCTTCTGTCAACCCCCACCCTATAGATCATCACTTTAAAATTATATCAATATTACCATACTGTAGAAAGAGTGGGAAAATATACTAGTCAATGGATTTTAAAAGATACAATCAGAAATAAATATAAAATACAAACCCGAAGTAGTGTTAGAAAGTTCTATGAACAATTGTTACCGTTTTGTGATACCTAGTATCTTTGATTCACAAAACCACTCATTGGTGTTAATGATGATGGGAGACATATTGCACACGTAGATCAATACTAAGTCATATAAACAGTTGATATCTCTGTCACGATATAAATAGTAGGATATTTCATGTTATGATACAACCTGATATCATATGATGACGATGAAAGTGTTTCCTATAGTTGAGTGGTAGTTTCTTTGATATGATAGATAAACTGCTAAATAAAGATATACTTGATTATTTTGACGTGACTTGAGGTTTAACTTTCAATTCGAGATTTTGGGCAAGATGAACACAAATATGATTTTCATGTTGGTAGGTGTTGAGTTACAGCCAGAAAGAATAACTATTTAGTAACTTGTCTCCAATAAATAACAGTTATGTCACTTTAGTATAAAAGTGTTTATGTGTCTTGTCTTGTAGATCCTCCAACTCAGATTTACATATATATAATGGATTACAACAGAATACAGGTATGTAGAATGATTGCGGTAAAATGGAACTTTTACATATCTGTTACTTATTTATTTAAAGCATTAAATACCATGTTCATCACACAAAAACTCATTAAAATAGGAAAACGATAATTTCCCTTACAAACCTATACAATCTTCTTCTGAAACTGGTTTGGAATATGCTTAGTTATTGACTTAGATTACTGTTGGATGTGTGGGTGATTAGATGCTTGGAGGCTATAGAGAAATAACCAGTTACTAGCTATGTCATGGAGATAAAACGTTACCTATTGATAAGATATTAAGCTTTGATATTGATACTACTGATACACAGAATCAACAGTTGTTCCATGGAGACATCATCCCAACACATAAGAAACCAATCACATATCTTAATTTACACTTTACTACCGCGATATTGGCTGAATTGTAACCAATGTCAATTTTATAATCTTTGTTTTTAGCCTGGAATTTAACCCACGATCGTCCATGCACAAACCAATACAACATAACGGTTTTTTCTTGTATTTTCTCCTGACTTTTATTTATTATTCGCATTTTCTTGGAAAATTGATATACGATATATAGAAAAAATACCATCTCAGTTTTCTTAGCTGAAGAGATAAAACAGAGTAATTTTATGGTGTGTCTTTTAAGCAACTAAAAACTTCGAAGAGATCAATTATAAGTTATAATTTTATGCTAATGAAGTATTTCAAGTTTTCCGTTTAATCTGTTTTTGTTTATTATATGTATATTTATGCTAGAATTTTTCCTCGCATCAACGTAAACTTTCCCTAATACTTCAATAAATTCTTCAAGTGTCTCAAAAAGAAAATCCCTTCCGGTAACCAATAAGTTATGTAAAACATATCGTTGTCGCCTCCTTCGCATATTTGTGTTACCGTTAACATTAGTGGAGTTTCAAACCTTCGACACCACCATTACTTTGTTTGCCTATAGTAATTACGTATTGTGTGTGTGATATAACACGCGTTCTCTCAGAGGCTTGCTGGTGGTTACATACCGGCAAATAAAGGAATTATTCACCGGGCAACAGTATTAAAAAATTGTTATTTTTAGAAACAAAATGTGCAAATTATATCATGTGACTCTCATTACAATTGGCCAATGGATTGGTTGTTTTCTTTATCTAATATATATAATAAACCTTAGTACAGTTAGACATCAAAACAGAAATGATACTGGTAACAATACAATGAAAGTATTTTCTTGATATTATACTTAATATAGTTGAAAATATTGATTACTTCTTCTTTATTGTAGAATCACCGACGCACAGACAAAATGATGTCATTTACGTAAACACGAATATCTGAAGAATCATAAAAGAAATTCATATTACAGACGAGTAACGCTAAGATGAAAAATATGTTTTGTTATTCAGTCAAAGACTACCTCAGAGTGATATTGACTTATCGCTATTTGGAGGAGTGAATAAAGAAGTGAAGGCTAGAGGGCTAGCTAGATATCTTCCCCTCTTCGTACTTGCAGTGCAATATATACACTTATTGTGTTCTTTATAGGCATGTGTAATATAGAGAAGGCATCTTTATCTTGTATAACCGGTGTCGAATCGCTTTGTTGTTTTAAGACAATAAAGCATGCTTAAGTTAAATTATGTGTCATACTGTTGAGAAATAAGTTACTATCTATATAGTGAAGTCTTTTGATTTAATAAGATCTGAACATACAATTTATATTTTGCAATTTGACACAATAACACAAGTGTACAAAATAGATAAAATTCGCTCAGCTAGTATTTGAATGGCATGATACATATTACATCCAACAACGTGTGAATTTTATTTTGCACGAATATTTACAAACACAGTATAATATTTAGCAAATAGTTCATGGCACTGAGGGTCATATGGCAGTATATAGACCGGTCCGTCACCAAAAAAATATTATATGGACCGAAGCGAGATCCATATAATATTTTTGGGGGACGGACCGGACCATATACTGCCATATGACCCGAAGTGACATGAACTATTTGCTATATTATACTTTTTGAGCTAGTTTCATTGATCATCTTTTGTTTCTTTTGAGACACAATTGATCACACAAAGCATACAGGGGCCTGGATAGCCGAGTGGTCTAGTAGTTCTACCTGTACAGACCACTGCAACCTATTACCAATGGAGAACGAATTCGCACCCGCTTTGTACTCTTACAAAATAGGGTGCGCTCGACTTGTGATAAAGTACAGTTACAAGGTATGCAGTACTCTCCTGCTTTATCCACCAATATAACTTAGACTGGTCGTCACGATTTAGCTGAAAAATTGCTGCAATGACATATAACTTCATTAAAACAAACACAAAACATACAAGATTGATCCAAGGAACACATGTCACCTGCTGTGATATGTGATGGAAAATGTGTGACCTTTCATCATGACATGTCAAATTTTGGAATACACTGAAGGGTTAGAGAAATATGGCAAAATCAAACAGTGTGACGGACAGACAGACAACATACAGATGAATGGATGAAGGATGACCTTGATATGTCACTGGTCAAACTTTGCAGATTCATAAGATAGTGACAGTTGCAAAATGATGGCAATAGCTCACACTGAGATTCAGTCCAGTTTAACCACATTGTAATAAAGAAAATATTTTGAAAGTTAACTTTTATTTTGAACTTTTAAGCACAGGAAATTTGCTTTTCACTTTCATGTTTTCAACATTACACTATTAATAGTGAATCTTTCTAAGTCTTTCAAGCACAAAATGTAACACAACTTCAAATATGTTAGCATCGTCGAAGTTATCTAGAAAATTACATTAACAGAAAATTTCGGTACACTTTATCAATTTTTTTCTTAATACAACTCCACTGTTAAATAGTCACTGAAAATTACTGTTGATTGTAATACAAATTTACCGAACAGTTATGAAATACCATCGGTGGTGGTGGGGCGGTACGTTGACAAACTTTTTTGTGCACAATTTTTTTTCACATAATTTCTGACTAGAAATACATGTAGTGGTGCATTTCTCTGAATTCGATATGTCCTTCAAAACAATATCATTCTTTTCCTGAGATGACTGGGTCTCATAGCTGTTGATTTCCTCTAACATAGTTTCTTTTTGTGATGTAGTAAGTGCTAAAATTTCATCCATATCATCTTGAAGCGCATCATCAACATGCTGGTCATGAGGGTTTGAATCTGTGACTGTGCACATTACATGTATTTACTGGCATTATGCTACTTATTGCCTCCGACATTTCACCTTTTGATTAGTAGAAGTGTCTCTAGAGTAACTTTTGATTAACGCTTCATTTCTATGACCTGAAACTCTCATTATATGGCGAGCCTCATATCCTGCTTGGTCCAGTGTTGTTATTGCTGTTGCCCGAGTGCAATGATTAGTGTAAGTTTTTGATAATGCAGCTGCTACTGATAAGTCACTCATCATGTTTCCTAATTTGTGTTAACCGAGAGGACGTCTCTCATACCAAATGTCATCGTCATCATCAAATGAATCTCGAGGCCTCTGGAAAAGACTTTCGCACATCGGATGTCGCTTTGACAAGTATTTGACAAAACTTTTAACAGGACAATTGTCAGTCGTGGTTTCGTACATTCGCACTGTTTTACTATCCGTGTCAACAGAAGACAAACCTTGGTGATTTTTCGTTACTTCTGACCTTATTTGACATATATACCTTTTCCTTAAATTGTCAGTTTCAATGGCGAACATTTGTGGTGTCAATTCTCTGTGATCTTCCCTTCCTCGTCGACAAAAATGTAAACATAACTCGAACCATACTTTGCTTAGCAAACCAGTTGGTGTATGCACACTGAATACCATAGACGTATATAGTTTTTCAATGTCAGAATGTTCGATACCATTCTTGTGAACAACGGTCCCTTTTCCTTCTCTGACAGTATATTTACACATGGACAAAAACATGTCATTCGATGCATCAAATTCGGCGTCTTTGGTTATATTAATGGAGGAAGTTTTAGATAAATATCTATTAATTCCATTCCTTATTGAGAATAGTGAAGTTCTTTTGTATAACTCACCACTGGCACTTCTTACTTCTGCATAAAAACAACGCAGACGCGAATCCAAATCTGCTTTGCTCCAATTTTCGAAGTCCTCCGGTAAATTCTTATTTCTCAAATAGGTCCGGAAGGTATTTGCAGCATATTTCGTCGAGTTTTTAGTACTTTTGGCATCTTTGCCATCTGTTATTTCCCGCAGTTCGTCCTCAGTTAGGCTAAAGAACCTTTCAAACGACATTTTTAAAAGAAAACTACGGAACCGTTCCGGAACCGAATCGAAAACGAGGCAGTCCGGTCCAGTCCAGTCCCGGTCCATATAACGTTATATGGACCGGTTGCGCTAACAAAGACAAATAGGGAAAATAAAAACGTAAAGTATAATATTATATAATTGTAACCACGAATGTTATTGTAGTGGGGATTTAATAGAAAAAATTATTACTCCGTTGACTGTTGATTGTTGAAAATATCAGGGAAAAGACAACTACACATTGATAGTTTTGGAAATGCAATCTTTTTTCGATATTAGTAATAGTAGTAGATGTTGACCCAAGATCAATAAAAATTAGACAATCTGAAATACAACATGAAAAGTTATCCTCTTTTGTGGTCCTTATGATATTTATTTGAGATCCTACTTCATGTATGTTTGTAGTTTTATTGATTCTTTAGACAATTTAAATATACACACGTACACATACACACACAAACAAGGTTAAAGAGCTATACTGTCTCAGTTGTTCTGTTTATTTAAAAGCTTTCATCTGTCTATATTCTCTGCAGAATAAAAGTTATGATCAACCATCTCACAAATCACTCGGCACTCATATGGGTCAGATTAAATTTCAATTCAAACAGATAAAAACAACATAAAATTTGTAAATGATGTATGTATTTATCCATAAGATGAAGAACAGTTAGAAAGATCCATCGAAAATGAACTGAAATGGTTGCATCTTCAAATAGGAAAGGTATACCTGAATAAAAAAAACCTTCCACTTACTAACTATATTGAGTAGAGACATAGATGTTACATCTGTTGTATTAGTTTTCATGGACAACTTTCTGATATCAATGCCACATGCTTGGAAGATGCAAGGTAGCTTATTTGAATGGGTAACACTTTGATACTTATATCACAATTTGGAGAGGTGTAAGGTAGTTCATTTTCATGAATAACCGTTCCATACCAATATCACATTCTGGTGAGATATAAGTCAGCTTATTTTGATGGTACATGTATGAAACACTGGCAGGGGGTATTGTAGGATAGTTTATTTTCATGTATAGTGCTTTGATGACTATATCAGAAAATAAAAAGGTGCAAGGTAGCATATATATTTGGAAAATATTATGATACTTATACCATGTAATGAAGGAATATCATGTAGCATATTTTCATGGATGACCCTTTCATACCAATATCACAGACTAGGGATACATAATGCAGCTTATTTTCATAGATAATCTTCCAATGAAGAGAATTAAGGGAAATCATGATTTATATCTATAGCATGTCATAAAGGATTGCCAGGAAGCTAATTTTCATGAATATTACTTTTATACCAATATCACACACATGAGTAATGCAAGGTAGTTTATTTTCACGGATAACACTTTTATACCTACGTCATACCATGAACAGATTCAATGTAACTTATTTTCTTGAATACAATTTCGCTACCTGAATCACACACCGGCATCATTTTGAGTAGCTTATTTTCACTTTCTAATACCTATGTGAAACACTGGAGAGATGTACGTTTTCACTAACAACATGTTGTTACCTGAATAGTGAAACTCACACTGGCGAGACATATGATTGCTTATTGTCATTGGGAACCTTCTGAAACTATATATATATATAGATATTGTACACTGAAGAGACGCAAGATAGTTTATTTTCATGGATACAAATCTTATGATTATGCCGTTCACTGGAGAGATGTAAAGAAGTCAATTTACACGGCTTACTTTCTGATACATATGCCACGAGTTTGAGATATTTAAGGTAGTTTATTTTTATTGATAACTTTCGATACCTAAATCTCACACTAGTGATCACCACTCACTTGAGAGATGGAGGGTAGGTTAACTTTGTGATACCTGTTTCGTACAACGACTAGGAGTAAGGTAGCTCCATTTGATGGATCATGTAAAATTCATATACGCATTATATACATTACATAGATACAAAGGAAGGATATAAGGTTGTTTGTATCTTAATGCAAGAAATAAAAAATGTAGCAAATTGTTAAGGATATTAAAGCACAAAATCATTTAATGATTTTTTTTTAATTCATATAAAATATAATATGATGACGATTTCTTATAATTGCTAGTTACTGGACTGGTGATGTTATCATGGAACTAATAGTCTATGCACCAACAGTGACATCGACCCAGTATTTTCGGAACATAGAAACGTTGAATTATTGCACCATATGCGGATTTCAGCAACCTATGTCTCATCAGTGGGGATTGAAGCCAAATGAATGAAAATCCAAAAAACCATTAAATGACGAAGAGTAATAAAACACAAATTAAGAACTCTTATAGCAAGCTTGCAGCTAAAATTCAATAAAGTTTAAAAAGAAAACGCCCTTGAACCTAAGTAGTTTTTTTTATACCAATATACCGATTTTGTGACTGAATCGTTTCAAAGACGTAAATGAGTGAATGTTGTTTAACTTTAAATGACTTTTAGTTCAGCTATATCGTGGGAAGAGCATATTAATTTGTTTATGAGATGGTGCTGTCCGCTTTGTACTAGACCACCAGAGTTGGATCTTAATAGTGCTAATTCATTAGAACAACAATGCACGGAGAATATGTCGCTCCATTGGGCACAGTATACCGACTCCGAGCCAACTAGTCTTTGCCTTTATTCTTTACCGCTATGTGTTTATATCACTTTTATAGTCTTTGGTTTGACCCCATGTCTATCGAACACACGATCTACCCATGTAGATATACGCACTTGATGTGATTACGCTAACCATTACACCATCGTAACTATGTATAGCTTGTTTATTATGATAACTAACCTTCTTGTTACGTTCGAATATGTCGGAAAACAGACAATGTATTATCTATTTCATAATAGCAATTTATCTAAATTCGTTTTCAAATATATATATCTCTATATATTTATAACTTTTATTAGACTTGAATGTATTTAGATTTGTAAATCTATTATAATAAATTAAATAATGGATTTTTATCCAGATGTAAATGAACAGGAGATTGATATATTCATTTCGGGGATGATCTATCTGATTAAAATTAGATCTCGTTACGTACTTCTTCTCTTCCCCACCCCACCCCCATTTCATTCACAAATTGTATCTGGAAAAGACTTATATCAAGCGGGCGTATTTGTTTTCTAAATTTCTATTAATTTATCAGAACTTGGCTAAAGGGGAATAACTGAAATCGTATTTTTAAAGTATTTTTCATGGCTATCATTTGGAACAACTCTGTGGCTTAGGACAATTTCATTCCAATTGACAAAAAGTAGCTTGACTTTATTGTAGCTCAGATTCATTCGACACCGGGTTAATCTATGATTGGATTGTTTGCCAATCAGACAGATATCAGCGTCCTAGTATCTGACAAAATAAATCAGTAAAAAAGTGCCAACATATTCCTTCTGAATAGAAGATCATAGCATATATATTTACGATATTCGATTTATTTCTATTAGTGTTAGGGATAGGATAATGGTGTTTAACCACGGACCTATTGCAATTCACTGAAAAGTTTTGTCATATAATTTTGTATTGAGTACATCTCACCATTAGAGGGATTCGAACTCACAACTTTAGTGGTACTAAGGAAGTTCTAAATCCAATTACCATACGAACACGACCAGGATTGTCCCCATTTTTCTATTAAAATGTAATGACAGATGAAAAAAAGAAATCGTGTAGATAATTAGTCTGTAATTCATGAAGCAAGTGTCAGTCGCATTGAGTAAAGTTATATTGTTATCAATGTTAAATATTACAAATAACAAATATACACATGTAAACAACCAAAAATGGGAGGGGGAGGGTGTCAGCCAGATATATAGTTGATCATTTGACCGAGTAAAGCAACAAAGAAAGTGTATTATATATACCCAAAATCAAAGAAACAAAATGTAAAGAGGTACCAACAGGAGAGTGATAATATTACCTGATCGCGACACAAATAAATAAACAAACTGGTTATAATATTTTCTAAAGGCAAACACATAATCGGTTGAATATAGTATATATATTGTGTGGAACTGCACGGTCTAGTAGACAAGTATTTAAATTGCAAACATGTATCTACTTCCGTGTTAGGATGTCAGAACTAAATAAAATATTAAAATGTTGGGACTAATTGTATTACTAGTTTTCAAAGTTTGTTCATCAAGCGCTGGTAAGTGGTTATTTAGAAAGAAAAGTATTTGTAGCTTAAAATTTATAATTTATCCAATATTATGTGATATAAACACATTCAGAATATTCCCATATACATGTACAGCTTTTTAAAACCTTTCATTTGAATTCGTAGCTGTTCAATGCTTATAGTTTCTTCAATCTTTAACTTAAACCGTCATGTAATTTTAGATAACGGCATAAAATTACACTTATGATATCATACGTGGATAATATTTTTGAATTTTTACCCCATGTTCTAACATCAAGATCATGTAGCTGAGATAAAGGGTCTCAATGAGATAACCTTTGCTTGGCCAATCAAATTACTACTTTTCAAATCTTAATTTGTAAAGCTGAACTGATTTGATGACTCTAATTTTCATTGATCTATTTGTCAGTACGGAACGACTGATCTGCACAGCATAATAAGTGCAGTATGCAGAAATACATACCAACAGTGTATCGAATTATAGTAACTCTTCCAAGGGAAGCAAAATTTCTTCTATGATTTTAACGATTAATATAAACATTCCATATGTGACAAAATGTGATCACATTCTATGAATCTGATGTACAATGTTAATGCTTTAATGTTTACTTGTGTGTACTAAAGATAATGATAATATGCCACCTTTCCAGTCAGCTATGAATTTATATATAAACTTATTTGAACCTGCTCCTCTCCAGAACTATGTCAGATCTGCATGCACCACATATCAGAAAGGGGCGGGGGGCAATTTACGACTCTTTTCTACGTAAAAATCATAGAAATATAGAATTGACTTCTGACGGAGATTAGTTTTCACATTTTTTAACGTGTCGGAGTTTGCAAAGTAGATTCAAATGTTTATAGTGATAACTCATTAGAACAACAATGCACGTAGCTTATGTCGCTCCATTGGGCACAGTATACCGACTCCGAGCCAACTAGTTGTTGCCTTTAGTCTTTACCGCTATGTGTTTATATCACTTTTATGGTCTTTGGTTTGACCCCATGTCTATCGAACACACGATATGCCCATGTAGATCTACGGCACTTGATACGATTACGCTAACCATTACACCATCGTAACTCAATATTGCTTGTTTATTATGATAACTAACCTTCTTGTTACGTTCGAATATGTCGGAAAACAGAAAATGCATTATCTATTTCATAATAACAATTTATTTAAGTTCTTTTTCAAATATATATAAATATATATCTCTATATTTAACTTTTATTAGACTTGAATGTATTTAGATTTGTAAATATATTATAATAAATGAAATAATGGATTTTTATCCAGATGTAAATGAACAGGAGATTGATATATCCATTTCGGGGATGAATCTATCTGATTAAAATTAGATCTCGTCACGTACTTTTTCTCCTCCTCATCCCACCCCCATTTCATTCACAAATTGTATCTGGAAAAGCCTTATATCAAGCGGGCGTATTTGTTTTCTAGACTTCTATTAATTTATCAGAACTTGGCAAAAGGAGAATAACTGGAATAGTATTTCCTAAAGTATTGTTGAGATAGCAAATTTTCATGGCTATCATTTGGAACAAATTTTTGGTTTAGAACAAATTCATTCCAAATGACAAAAAGTATCTTGATTTTATTGTAGCTCAGATTCGTCCGACACAGGGTTTAACATGATTGGATTTTTTGACTATTAGACAGATGTCAGCGTACTAGTATCTGACAAAGTAAATCAGTAAAAAAGAGCCAACATATTCCTTCTGAATAGAAGATCATATAATATATATTTACGATATTCAATTTATTTCTATTAGGGATAGGATTATGGTGTTTAACCACGGACCTATTGCAAGTCACTGAATATAATTTTGTATCGAGTACACCTCGCCATTAGAGGGATTCGAACTCACAACTTTAGTGGCAATAAGGTAGTTCTAAATTCAACTACCATATGATCACGACCACGACTGGCCCTATCATTCTATTAAAATGTAATAACAGATGAAAAAAAGAAAGCTTTTAGATAATTAATCTGTAATTCATGAAGCAAATGTCAGTTGCATTGAGTAAAGTGATATTGTTATGAATGTAAATTATTACAAAATAACAAATATACACTCTTAAGCATTCAAAAATGGGAGGGGGGGGGGGGGGGGGGGGGTATCAGCCAGATATTTTTGCTTTATCATTTGACCGAGTAAAGCAATAAAGAAAGTGTATTAGATATACCCAACATCAAAGAAACAAAACGTAAACATTACCTGATCGCGACACGATTAAATAAACAAACTGGTTATAGTATTTTTTAAGGGCAAACAAATAATCAATTGAATATAGTATATACATTTAGTGGAACTGTACGGTCTAGTTGACAACAATTTAAATTACAAACAGGTATCTACTTCCGTGTTAAGGTCTCAGAACTGACTAAAATATTAAAATGTTGGTACTAATTTTATTACTGGTTTTCAAAGTTTGTTCATCAAACGCTGGTAAGTGGTTATTTAGAAAGAAAGTATTTGTAACTTAAAATTTTGTAATTTATCAAATATTATGTAATATAAACACAAACAGAATATCCCCATATACATGTACAACTTTTTAAAACCTTTCATTTGAATTCGTAGATGTTCAATGCTTATAGTTTCTTCATTCTTTAGCTTAAACCGTCATGTAATTTTAGATAACGACATAAAATTACACTTATGATATCATACGTTGATAATATTTATTTAATTTGTACCCAATGTTCTAACATCAATATCATGTAGCTGACATAAAGGGTCTAATTCAGATGACCATTGCTTGGTCAATTAAATTACTACTTTTCAAATCTTAATTTGTAAAGCTGAACTGATTTGATGACTCTAATTTTCATTGACCCATGTGTCAGTACGGCACGATTGCTCTGCACAGCATAAGAAGTGCAGCATGCAGAAATGCATACCAACACTGTATCGAATTATAATAACTCTTTCAAGCGAAGCAAATTTCTTGTATGTGTTTAACAATTAATATAAACATTCGATATGTGAACAAATGTGATAACATTCTAAAGATAATGATAATTTGCCACCTTTTCAGTCAGCTATAAATTTATATATAAAGTTATTTGAACCTGCTCCCCTCCAGAATTATGTCAGATCTGCATGTACGACAGAACAGAAAGGGGGTGGCAATTTACGCTTCTTTACTAAGTGAAAAGCATAGAAATATAGAATCGACTTCTGTCCAAGCTTAATTTCCACATTTCACGTGTCGGAGTTTGCAAAGTAGATTCAAATGTATATGCCTATATCGTAGTAAAAATGACTTATCAAAAGCGGAGCTAAGACCAATAAACAATTATCCCATCTATGTACGCATATATACAAATGACAGTATTATCATATAGTTAACATGTCTAAAGATGACTGTTTAAAGCGGTGAAAAAAAAAATCTCGAAAAATGTAATATGTCATTTTCTGCTTCTTTTTGTGGGCGTTAAATCGGAAATTCCTCAAGAAGGACATCTAGAGCCAAATGAAATGAAGGTTTATCAAACGTTTTTGTTTCAGTTAAAACAATTTATTTTGAGAAAGTAAATTGCGTAGATATTGTCACAAATATGCTTGGACACTGTTACATACATAGGACAATACTTGTAAAATCACAAAAACAAATAAATAAGTATTGTGTAATATATTTAAATTACTATCATAACAGCATTATTTATGAATTAGTTGTTTATTATTTTGTTTCATACAAATATAAAAAGATGGTGAGAAACGACAAAACACTGTTTGTTAAACTTTCATGTAATATTAATTTTGGTACTTGTGCCATTTATCCTCTGTATAGCAGTATATATAAACCCGAGAAATCATTATTTAGTCATTCCCTCATTGCTTTGTTTATTTATTTGTGAAATGTCATTTTTTTTTTCTATATGTAAATGATACTTATAATTTACTGCTTAATAATTTTGAACTTATTTCAGTGGAAGCCATATCAGGAAGTACTACTACGTTAACATGTCCATTGCAAGGGTCGTCTTTCCAATGGCAAATGCATGTGCATGATGGTTGGTCTACACTTCAGCAAGGAGCTAAATACGGAAATGTGAATACTGCATCTCTGATTATATATACTGTTGATGCACGTGACACCGGTAATTATCTTTGCACAGATGGTTCACAACAAAGATATATGCAAGTTACAGTTATAGGTAGGTAAAGTAGATAATACAAGGGAAGTCCAGCGAAAACAATAGGCAGTGAGAAGTAACCCGCAAACATAACAGAACAAATGACTTAATGAATGTTCGTACACAGACTGTATTTACCATATCGCTCCGTCTCAGCGAAATCATTAACAAAACGTTTTTAATATGTTTGTCTTAGAAATGTCATGTAATCGGATGCAATTAAAAAGTTGGCTATTGTTAGCAAACGGATATTTACAGAAACTATGAATTACATAGCACTTGGAAAGGGTGATTCAGAGTATACGCTGTTTCTGTTAATCTCGAGGTAATTTGCAGTTCAACAGTATTCTACAGATGTAAGCGTAATTTTATTCCGGTGTGTAGAATTTCCGATGAGCAAATTTACACTAGTGTTGTCTTTCCATAAATAGTGTGAACTTTAAAAAACACAGGTAAGTTTTGTTTATTATGATTAAAACACATGTTTATAAACGCGCTAATCACTCAGAACCGGTTTTCCTATTGTTGTCACCCATGCGTATTATTTAACAGCATCTTATCAATTTATTCTAATATTATAATGACAAAGATTAAATATTAAAATATGTAGCAGGAGGAATATCAAGCAATTTTAAATTACCTGAACAACAAATCTTACAATCAAAATGTTTCTGAAAATGAAAAAAAGGAGGATTTGAGCAAGGAGTAAAAAGTTCATGATCAAGGACATAGACGATTTGCAATATTTGTATACAAAAGACGCACAATCTGTAGTAACTGAGGAGTAAAAGTAGAATGAATAATGGTTCTGCACTAGTGAGTCTAGTGTGGTTATTCCATATAGTAAACACTCTTTAATTTAGGTCTGTAATTTATTTATATATAATTATACACCATGACAATTTAATTTTGAATGGTGACTGAAGTAAAATTATTGATTTAATTCAGAATTCTTCAATTCTTGATATTTAGCTATTGTTATTAATTCCGCCACAAACATTCTTTCCGAAATACAGAATACCCTAGAGTATAATTTCTCCATGACCTAAATGCTCCAGGGTATAATTTCCAATGGAATAAAGCACACTAATGCATTTATTCTGTGTGATTAGAAATCAAAGAATACACTGGTGGAAAGAAAACACTGTTACACATGCACAACATAAAGTTCGGTAATGGATAAATGCAATATTGTTATGCTTAATTGTAACATTCTGAATAAAATGGAAAGCAAATTATACTTCACTGTAGGAACAAAACCAAAATTGGTTCGCATAATCGTAAAAACTGAGCTAAAATTGAACCTACAAACGTTCTCGTTGTGTCCCTGGAATAGGCACTTCAATAACAAGTAGTGGGATTAAACTAGGTACTAGCATATGCTTTACAGTTGTATGGATCCACTAGCTATGTATTATACAGTTGTATGGATCCACTAGCTATGTATTATACAGTTGCATGGATCCACTAGCTATGTATTATACAGTTGTATGGATCCACTAGTTATGTATTATATAGTTGCATGGATCCACTAGCTATGTATTATACATTTGTATGGATCCACTAGCTATGTATTATACAGTTGTATGGATCCACTAACTATGTATTATACAGTTGTATGGATCCAATAGCTATGCATTATATAGTTTATGGGCTCAACACTTCCTTCTTAGTGATAAAGATGCGATCATGCCAGTGTTTCGCCATACGAGTAAAGTGTCAACCCTTACATATAACTTGGTGAGCAGGATGTCATACAGAACTTCATAGAAAGTATATTTAATCGTCGTGACGCAGAAGTTGCCATGCATGTATGTTTAATATAAAGATAGTTGATGGCCTCAAACATCAAGAATAGTACACAAGGCCATCGTGTGACATAATAGTGAAACAAAGGTCATCTTTGAAAAATAATCTAATTGCCAATACCATATTGCGTCATCTGTACCGAATACTTTTCAACAAGGTGTTAATGTCTTCTGAAAAACTATTTGAAAGATGATATAATTTTTAGTATTATCTATATCGAAGTTACATAAGACAATAATATGATTTCGCCATTCTAATACCAGATATAGAAACATGGTTTTTAAAAACCGGAGACAGCAACATCCGGGTTATAACATGTATAAGAATGTTTTCTATGTAGAGTTTGTGAATCACTTTTAAATCTAATTACAGTGATAGCAATAGAAGGAAGTACAACTACATTAACATGTCCACTACAAGGCTCGTCTTTCCAATGGCAAAAATTGAATCACTCTTATTGGTTTATACTAGAACAAGGTGCTAAATACGGGAATGTGAATACTGAATATCTGGCTATCAATAATGTTGATCAACATGACGGTGGTACTTATTCTTGTAAAGCAGATGATATACAACCATTATTGATGACAATTGTCTTTAGAGGTACGCAAAGTAAATTAGAAAAAGCGCAGTCAAACGAAGCCAATAAATGCATATGCATTAAGATGAAGCCCGGCACAAATTTCAGAAAGAATGAGAAATTGATTGTTATATTGTGTATGTTGGTTTCCGATCTCAGTGTAATGTGTAATTTTACACAATGTTCTACACATGCAATATAGTGTTCTGCTATCCTCCGTAATGTTTTCTATTTTTTGTTATGTTACGAAATTATACATGTAGCTTTGTTTTCATTGAGAATAGCAATTCAAAAGACGAAACATTTAAATGACTGTTTAGTGAATTTAGCATTGTATATTTTTCTAACGACTTTTCAGTATAATTGCTGGGAACTCTCTGTTTATAACTTAAACATACTTAATCATGTTTATGTAAAGCGCAACACAGCTTTGATGATATGACTGACTATTGTTATGCGGTTTGTATATAATATCAGAAAGAGGTGGTGCTTAGTCAAATTTATCATCTGAATGCAGTTTTACGAGGTGTACAATATACGTATGACGTACCTTACAGGTGGAACATTTATTTGCAGATATTTACACCGTCTATGAGAATCATCTTTTCATCAAGATTTCACCACCTAATCTACCATAACTATCATTCATAGTAAAATTACCACTTAAGGACCTTATCAAGCAATACTTTCCTTGATACTAACATGACCACTACATGACAGTATTGACCATGACTGTCCTTAATACAAATAGGACATATAAAGTACCTTAAGTACCTTATTGACCATGACTGTCTTTAATACAAGTAGGACATAAAAAAGACCTCATTGACCATGACTTTCCTTAATACAAGTAGGACATATAAAATACCTTATTGACCATGACTGTCCTTAATACAAATAGGACATATAAAAGGCCTTATTGACCATGAATGTCCTTAATAAAAATAGGACATATAAAGTACCTTATTGTTCATGACTGTCTTTAATACAAGTAGGATATAAAAAAAAACTTTGTTGACCATGACTGTCCTTAATACAAATAGGACATATAAAGTACCTTATTGTCCATTACTGTCTTTAATACAAGTAGGATATAAAAAAAACCTTGTTGACCATGACTGTCCTTAATACAAATAGGACATATAAAGTACCTTATTGTCCATTACTGTCTTTAATACAAGTAGGATATAAAAAAAACCTTGTTGACCATGACTGTCCTTTATACAAATAGGACATATAAACGACCTTATTGACCATGAATTTCCGTGATACAAATAGGACATATAAAGTACCTTATTGACCATGACTGTCTTTAATACAAGTAGGACAAAAAAAAAACTTATTGACCATGACTGTTTTTGTACAAATATGGCATATACAAGACCTTATTGACCATGACTTTCCTTAATACAAGTAGGACATATACAACACCTTATTGACCATGACTGTTCTTAATACAAGTAGACATATAAAAGACCTTATTGACCAAGACTGTCCTTAATACAAGTAGGACATATAAAAGACCTTATTGACCATGACTTTCCTTAATACAAGTAAGACATATAAAATACCTTATTGACTATGACTGTCCTTAATACAAATAGTAGATATAAAAGACCTTATTGACCATGACTTTCCTTAATACAAGTAGGACATATAAAATACCTTATTGACTATGACTGCCCTTAATACAAATAGGACATATACAGGACCTTATTGACCATGACCTTCCTTAATACAAGTAAGACATATAAAATACCTTATTGACTATGACTGTCCTTAATACAGTAGGACATATAAAAGACCTTATTGACCATGACTGTCCTTAATACAAGTAGGACATATAAAAGACGTTATTGACCATGACTGTTCTTAATACAAGTAGGACATATACAAGACCTTATTCACCATGACTTTCTATAATACAAATAGGAGATATAAAGTACCTAATTGATTATGACTTTCCTTAATACAAATAGGATATATTAATGACCTTATTGACCATGACTGTCCTTAATACAAATAGGACCTACAAAAGACCTTATTGACCATGCCTTTCCTTAATACAAGTACGGCATATAAAAGATGTTATTGACCATGATTGTCCTTAATACAAGTAGGACATATAAAAAACCTTATTGACCATGAATTTCCTTTATACAAATATGACATATAAAAGACCGCATTGACCATGAATTTCCTTTATACAAATATGACATATAAAAGACTGCATTGACCCTGACTGTCCTTAATACAAGTAGGACATATAAAAAACCTAATTGACCATGACTTTCCTTTATACAAATATGACATATAAAAGACCGCATTGACCATGACTGTCCTTAATACAGGTAGGACATATAAAAGATCTTATTTTCCATGAATTCCATTAATACAAATAGAACATATAAAAGACCTTATTGACCATGACTGTCCTTAATACAAGGAGGAAATATAAAAGACCTTATTTACCATGACTTCCATTAATACAAATATGACATATACAAGACCTTATTGACCATGACTGTCCTGAATACGAATGACTTTATAACTGGTTTTGATACTAACATGACCTATAAATGACCTTATTGACCCTGCTTGTCTTTAATACAAATATGACCACTTAGGGACCTTATTGATCATGAGTGTTCTAAATACTAACATGACCACTAAATAGTCTTATTGCCGATGACTCTCTTTGATACTAACATGACCACCACTGAAGGATCTTATTTACCATGTCTGTCCTTGATACTAACATGACCACTAAATGACAGTATTGATCATGAGTGTTCTAAATATTAGCTTTCCATTAATAGAAATAGGACATATAAAAGACCTTATTGACCATGATTGTCCTTAATACAAGTAGGACATATGAAATACCTTATTGACCATGACTGTCCTTAATACAAATAGGACATATAAAAGGCCTTATTGACCATGAATGTCCTTAATAAAAATAGGACATATAAAGTACCTTATTGTTCATGACTGTCTTTAATACAAGTAGGATATAAAAAAAAACTTTGTTGACCATGACTGTCCTTAATACAAATAGGACATATAAAGTACCTTATTGTCCATTACTGTCTTTAATACAAGTAGGATATAAAAAAAACCTTGTTGACCATGACTGTCCTTAATACAAATAGGACATATAAAGTACCTTATTGTCCATTACTGTCTTTAATACAAGTAGGATATAAAAAAAACCTTGTTGACCATGACTGTCCTTTATACAAATAGGACATATAAACGACCTTATTGACCATGAATTTCCGTGATACAAATAGGACATATAAAGTACCTTATTGACCATGACTGTCTTTAATACAAGTAGGACAAAAAAAAACTTATTGACCATGACTGTTTTTGTACAAATATGGCATATACAAGACCTTATTGACCATGACTTTCCTTAATACAAGTAGGACATATACAACACCATATTGACCATGACTGTTCTTAATACAAGTAGACATATAAAAGACCTTATTGACCAAGACTGTCCTTAATACAAGTAGGACATATAAAAGACCTTATTGACCATGACTTTCCTTAATACAAGTAAGACATATAAAATACCTTATTGACTATGACTGTCCTTAATACAAATAGTAGATATAAAAGACCTTATTGACCATGACTTTCCTTAATACAAGTAGGACATATAAAATACCTTATTGACTATGACTGCCCTTAATACAAATAGGACATATACAGGACCTTATTGACCATGACCTTCCTTAATACAAGTAAGACATATAAAATACCTTATTGACTATGACTGTCCTTAATACAGTAGGACATATAAAAGACCTTATTGACCATGACTGTCCTTAATACAAGTAGGACATATAAAAGACGTTATTGACCATGACTGTTCTTAATACAAGTAGGACATATACAAGACCTTATTCACCATGACTTTCTATAATACAAATAGGAGATATAAAGTACCTAATTGATTATGACTTTCCTTAATACAAATAGGATATATTAATGACCTTATTGAACATGACTGTCCTTAATACAAATAGGACCTACAAAAGACCTTATTGACCATGCCTTTCCTTAATACAAGTACGGCATATAAAAGATGTTATTGACCATGATTGTCCTTAATACAAGTAGGACATATAAAAAACCTTATTGACCATGAATTTCCTTTATACAAATATGACATATAAAAGACCGCATTGACCATGAATTTCCTTTATACAAATATGACATATAAAAGACTGCATTGACCCTGACTGTCCTTAATACAAGTAGGACATATAAAAAACCTAATTGACCATGACTTTCCTTTATACAAATATGACATATAAAAGACCGCATTGACCATGACTGTCCTTAATACAGGTAGGACATATAAAAGATCTTATTTTCCATGAATTCCATTAATACAAATAGAACATATAAAAGACCTTATTGACCATGACTGTCCTTAATACAAGGAGGAAATATAAAAGACCTTATTTACCATGACTTCCATTAATACAAATATGACATATACAAGACCTTATTGACCATGACTGTCCTGAATACGAATGACTTTATAACTGGTTTTGATACTAACATGACCTATAAATGACCTTATTGACCCTGCTTGTCTTTAATACAAATATGACCACTTAGGGACCTTATTGATCATGAGTGTTCTAAATACTAACATGACCACTAAATAGTCTTATTGCCGATGACTCTCTTTGATACTAACATGACCACCACTGAAGGATCTTATTTACCATGTCTGTCCTTGATACTAACATGACCACTAAATGACAGTATTGATCATGAGTGTTCTAAATATTAGCTTTCCATTAATAGAAATAGGACATATAAAAGACCTTATTGACCATGATTGTCCTTAATACAAGTAGGACATATGAAATACCTTATTGACCATGACTGTCCTTAATACAAATAGGATATATAAAGGACCTTATTGACCATGAATGTCCTTAATACAAATATGATATATAAAGAACCTTATTGACCATGACTGTCCTTAATACAAATAGGACATATAAAGTACACTATTGACCAAGAATGTCCTTTATACAAATATGACATATAAAAGATCTTATTGACCATGACTTTCCTTAATACAAGTAGGACATATAAAATACCTTATTGACTATGAATCTCCTTAATACAAATATGATATATAAAGAACCTTATTGGCAATGACTGTCTTTAATACAAATATGACTTATAAAGGACCTTATTGACCATGACTGTCCTTAATACAAATATGACATATAAAGGACCTTATTGACCATGACTTTCCTTAATACAAATAGGACATATAAAGGATCTTATTGACCATGACTTTCCTTAATACAAGTAGGATATATAAAAGACATTATTGACCATGACTGTTCTTAATACAAGTAAGACATATACAAGACCTTATTGACCATGACTGTCTTTAATACAAATAGGACATATAAAGTACCTTATTGACCATGACTGTCCTTAATACAAATAGGAGATATAAAAGACCTTATTGACCATGACTTTCCTTAATACAAGTAAGACATATAAAATACCTTATTGATCATGACTGTCCTTAACATAAGTAGGACATATATATTAAACCTTATTGACCATGACTTTCCTTAATACAAATAGGACATATAAAGTATATTATTGACCATGACTTTCTTTAATACAAGTAGAACATAAAAAGACCTTATTGACCATGACTGTCCTTTATATAAGTAGGACATATAACAGATCTTCTTGACCATGATTGTCGTTAATACAAGCAGGACATACAAAATACCTTGTTGCCCATGACTGTCCTTAATACAAGTAGGATATATAAAAGACCTTATTGACCATGACTGTCTTTAATACAAATATGACATATATAGGACCTTATTGACCATGACTGTCCATAAAACAAATAGGAGATATAAACGACCTTATTGACCATGACTTTCCTTAATACAAGTAAGACATATAAAATACCTTATTGACCATGACTATCCTTAATACAAGTAGGACATATAAAATACCTTATTGACCATGACTGTTCTTAATACAAGTAGGACATATAAAAGACCTTATTGACCATGACTGTCCTTAATACAAGTAGGATATATAATTGACCTTATTGACCATGACTGTCCTTAATACAAATAGGACATAAAAAGTACCTTATTGACCATGACTTTCCTTAATACAAAAAGGACATATAAAGGACCTTATTGACCATGAATTTCATTAATACAAATAGGACATAAAAATTACCTTATTGTCCATGACTGTCTTTAATACACGTAGGACATAAAAAAACCTTATTGACCAAGACTGTCCTTTATACAAATAGGCCATTTAAACGACCTTATTGACCATGAATTTCCTTAATACAAATAGGACATATAAAGTACCTTATTGGACATGACTGTCCTTTATGCAAATATGACATATAAAAGATCTTATTGACCATGACTTTCCTTAATACAAGCAGGCATATAAAATACCTTATTGACCATGACTGTCTTTGAGACAAATAGGACATATAAAAGACCTTATCGACCATGAATTTCCTTATTACAAATAGGACATATCAAGTATCTTATTAACCATGAATTTCTTTAATACAAGTAGGACATAAAAAGACCTTATTGACCATGACTGTCCTTTATACAAGTAGGACATATAACAGATCTTATTGACCATGATTGTCCTTAATACAAGTAGGACATATAAAAAACCTTATTGACCATGAATTTCCTTTATACAAATATGATATATAAAAGATCGCATTGACCATGACTTTCCTTTATACAAATATGACATATAAAAGACCGCATTGACCATGACTGTCCTTAATACAAGTAGGACATGTAAAAAACCTTATTGACCATGAATTTCCTTTATACAAATATGATATATAAAAGATCGCATTGACCATGACTGTTCTTAATACAAGTAGAATATATAAAAGACCTTATTGACCATGGCTGTCCTTAATACAGGTAGGACATATAAAAGACCTTATTTACCATGAATTCCATTAATACAAATAGAACATATAAAAGACCATATTGACCACGACTGTCCTTAATACAAGGAGGACATATTCAATACCTTATTTACCATGACTTCCATTAATACAAATACGACATATACAAGACCTTATTGACCATGACCGTCCTTAATACAAATAGGATATATAAAGGACCATATTGACCATGACTGTCCTTATTACAAATAGGACATATAAAGGACCTTATTGACCATGACTCTCCTGAATACGAATGATTTTATAACTGGTCTTGATACTAACATGACCTCATTGATGACCTAATTGGCCCTGATTGTCTTTAATACAAATATGACCACTAAGGGACCTTATTGATCATGAGTGTTCTAAATACTAACATAACCACTAAATAATCGTATTGCCGATGACTCTCCTTGATACTAACATGACCACCACTGAATGACCTTATTTACCATGACTGTCCTTGATACTAACATGACAACTAAATGACAGTATTGAAAGTATTCTAAGTACTAACATGACCACTAAGTAATCGTATTGAACCTTTCTGTCCTTAATACAAGCATGGCCACTAGATGACTTATTCACCATGAATGTTCATGATACTAACATGGCTACCAAAGGATTTTTTTAACCATAAAGGTCCTTAATACTAACATGACCCCTGAAGGAACTTATTGATCATCAACTTACGCGTGTTCTCTATTAAAGTTTGGGCTTATTTATTTTTGGTTTCATTTCAGTGATAGCCATATGGGGGAGTAATACTACCTTAACATGCACATTGCAAGGGCCGTATTACTATTGGAATAAGAGAACGGATTCGAGTTGGTCTAGCCATATCCAAGCAGGACCTAAATATGGGAATGTAAATAGTGGATATATGACTATCTATAATGTTCAAACAAATGACGGCGGTAGATATCGTTGTGTGGTTAATTCCACCGTAGAACATGTAGATGTTAGTGTCAGAGGTATGTACGGTATTTGTATTTCCACGTGAGGGAACAACGATTTAAAAATGTATTTTGTTTACTCAAAACTTAATCGGCAATACTTGTTCTAGTGGTCAGTAATAACTTTTAGTTATCCCTCACCATACTGAACACTAATACGTTTTCTGTTCACTTTGCCGTATCCGTGGTGTTATAGTTACCATGCTGGTCTCGATTGAATTGAAGTTAGATCATGGTTTGGAGCCGCGATCGGGTCAAACCAAAGACTATAGAATTGGTATCCTAATTAGATTATCAATAACAAACCAGTGACGACAAGTCCTTACTAAAAAGATGCATAACGATATGTTCACAATATTTACATAATTATTTAATCACAGGTCAGGTATTAAACAGGCACATAATATCGCAGTATTTACAAAAGTTAGGTATCACAGAGACACATATTATCACCATATCTACATAATTAGGCCATCACAGAACCAGGTTATGCGAAGACATATATTATCACAGTATTTACATCATTTATTATTTACAGGATCAAGGGTGGGTGCAAAATTTATTGACGGTGTTGGACTGAAACAATAACATAAATAAGTCATCGGACACAAAATGTTCTTTAGCTTCATAAACGATGGAACATTGAGTTGTCTAAGAACAAATATACATTAGACAAATGCTGTTTTAAGATCATTCTTTATGTATAGTATTTTCCGTGGAAATGAGAAATATTGATTTCTTATGTTGTTTGCATGTAAAACTTACTTAAAAAATTATGAAATGTTGGACATTTCTAGGTAAAACACTGGGGTGGATCGCAGTAATTACAATAACAAGAAATTAAATATATTCAATTTGTAAAGAATAAAACAACACACACACAAAGAGACAAATGTATCTGCCTTATCTTATATCACGTAAAGGAGAAGGTAAAGACAATTTTCATGTGCAATGATTTCTTTCGGCAAATAAACTCTTTATTAGGAGGGAAAAACATTAAGCCTGTTTTTTTTGGGTTCAAATTTATGCGTGTAATATATAAAGTGAATCAAACGATATACCTTTTTCTCATTTAAGCTTTCATACTTCATCAATTTTAGTTTTTTAAAAGAAGTATATAAAATATGTAAGATGAGTTAAATATTAGATGTTTTTCCCTCTAGAGTCTTCCTAAGTATGAGGGCCCGGGTGACTCTTTAAGCTAGGTAGTTGGATTACCTAACAACTCATACAAGCCTATCACCAATACGGCGTGGTTTCGCGCAAGGCTTTGTAAAATACAAAAAGGTGCACTCGACTTGCAGCCGCAATTGATAAAGTTTAACAATTGATTGTCCATGATCGATGGTTCTCTCCGGGTACTCCGGCTTGATATAGCTGAAATATTGCTAAAAATTGGCGTTGGACACAATCAATCAATCAATCAATCAATCAAATCAATCAACCTAAGTTTGTTTTTTCATCGTAAATCTGTGAGAATAACATAGAGGATAAATATTGAAAATTCTACAGCTATGAATAGATATTTTACAAATGATTCAGTGGTAGTGAGCATTTCTTGTTTCAAAAAGTCCATGCAATATACAACAAGAGTAAAACGTCATAAAATGTTTTCCCCACAACAAAGGATCAGCAGTCTGCAAATTAAACTTTGTAAAGGTATACCCCGATTATTAATAACATGCAGTATGAATATTGAAAATATTACCAGGATAAATTTCAAAGAATACATATAATATACTGAGCAAAAAAAAGTGTAGCAACAATGTTTTTTTCCGTATATTAATTAATTTCTTTCACCTTTTGTGTCTATAAATATTATAGACATCATATGACTAATCAATACAAAAGATATTTAAAACAGGTACGATAACGTTTTGCCTGAGTCATTTCGCGCCGAAAATCATCTGCACGTGCAGTAGGGGTTTTTTACTTGTCTTACCTGTTTATACTTTCCGAAAGTTGATTTCATCGACAATTTGTTCTTGAATAAGGCTTAAAACAGAACAAAAACTTTTTTCTTAATACAAAAAGTTGTATGGGCGCCGTAGAGGACTTCCACAGAATGACCGTCATCGGTATGTTGGCAGGCGGAATGACTGTAAATGACGTTGCTGTGTCATTTGGTGTTCACCGTACAACCATATGGAGGTTAGGACAACATTTCAGGACCACTGGCACAGCTAAGGATAGGCCAAGATACGGTAGACCAAAACGTCTCACTCCTAGAGAAGAACGTTACATCAGAATCACAGCAGATCGTGACCACTTCTTACTAGCAACAAGGATTGTTGACAGAGTACGGAGAGCAACTGGAGTCCGCACATCCGCGCAAGCAGTCCGCAATAAACTTAAAGCTTGTCGTATCAAATCAATTAGACCACATAAAAGTATCGAGTTAACTGTCCACCACAAAAGACAGCGACACGCATGGACAAATCAGCAATTGCGCCGAAACTGGATGACAGTACTTTTGTCGGATGAATCTCGATTCACACTATAGTTTGCAGATGGTCGCATTCGTTTCTGGAGACGGCCTGGTGAACGCTTCGTGGCGGTTTGTGTTATGCCAGTCGACCGCTTTAGTAGCAGTTAGTTACTGCTGTGGGGAGGAGTGCATTGCGCAGGAAAGACCAACTTGGTTGTGATAAGACAAACACTGAATGCACAGCGCTACTGTGATGACATTTATGTCCTGTCGTGATTCCGTTCATGCACAGAGACAATCGTTTTGTCTTTTAGCAGGACACTGCTTGGTCACACACCGCTCGTCTCTCCATGAACTTTTTGCAGGCCAACAATGTTAATGCATTACCCTGGCCGAGTCGTTCTCCTGATCTGGCTACTAATGACCATGTTTTGGACATGCTAAGCATACAAATATCCTTGCCCTATGTCCCATGACGCATAGCAAGGACTAAGTAAGTAAACAGACAAATTCCAGAGAATCACCATACCTTCAACTCCTTGCAGGAATTGGAAAATGCGTTCATCATTGAATGGAACGCCATTCCGCAGTACAAGTTCCAACAAATCATGAGTGGCATGCAAAAAATATGTAGAGCTACCATTACTGCCAACGGGGCCTGGACAAAATACTGACATTGTGTATTTATGTGTGAATTCATCATGTGTCACATATTATCGGGAGGTTTGTGAATTACGATTTTTTGTAAGTTCATGTACCTCTTTATTGTTGTTATTGTTTGTTAGGACAATATATTTATCGTTATGCAATGAAATCTAAATTATTTTTGAAAATATAAAATTAAAAATATTTGTTGCTAAGCTTTTCTTGCTCAGTATACATATATATGTATATACATTAGGAAATCGTCCCACTTTGTTTTCAACCCCAGCTTCAATAGTCTGTATATTTATTTTTCTAAAGGTATACACTAAGTGTGAATAACATACAAAGGGAATAGTTAGTTTACAACTTACAAGTATATATTTATTATTTCTGGAAAATATTACAGTTTTCCAATGCATTTCGTGTTTCAAACAGTACCTATAATATCTGCAATGAATAATTCAGCCAATGTTATTAGAAAAACAAGCTTCAAGAATTTCAGGTTTGGTTTATGGTCTTTAACGCCGCTTATATTTGAGCTATATCGTCGCGGTTAGTTTTATTGGTGGAGGAAATCGGAGTGCCCGGAGAAAACAACCGACCTACCGCAAGTCACCTACAAATTTATCACATAATTTTGTTTCGAGTACACCTCGTCATGAACGGGATTCGAACTCACTAATTTAGTGTTGATGGGCATTGATTGCACAGGATAAGGTTTTCAAAAGTTATACTCAAGTACTAGTATATAATATGAATAACATACACAACGTTTTCTATATAAAAGATAGGCATAAGCGTTTTTTGGTGATTATATTAATATTGGCAATAATATCATCTTCTATCGACATACCCTTCTTAAATAAAACTTTAATTAACGAAGAGGAACCATTGGTTCAGTAGCTTCCTTGTTAGAAGCAACCCTTTATCAAGGAAATCCTGATAGGAATCACAAGCTCTGGAATATCGTATCAACTGAGAGATATATACTCCATATGCAGGTGCTGCTCGAATGTTGCTACATATAAATGGAAAGTTCACAATGGGAAAATTGAAATCATCTCTTTTGTCGTAATGTTTCGTTCTCAATCTCCCCTCACTGTCTATTTCGATGTGTAGGTCAAGGTATGAAGCAGACCTATCTGTATCTGTGGTATCCTTTATTTCAAGCTCAATATGATAGATGCGATCAACGAAATCACCAATCCTAGAATTATTTAGTGAAAGGACATAATCTATATAGCCGAACGTGAAATTGAATGCTCGGGCTAGTTTCTTTTCGTTTTTCTTGAGAAGCCACTGTATGAAGTCTGCCTCATACGAATAAATTCACCACAAAAACCATGTAATATCGATAGTTTATTACTTACTAACCACGATCCTATATTTGTATAATTGTATATGTATACTTTGTAGATTTGAAAATCTTTCTTGATGCTTAAAATTGACCTAGCACCAACTAATCATCATGTCCATCCACGAGCATAACGGTTATGAAAAATAGAACTTATTACAATGTTCCATGCTATGTTATTATATTATATGGAATACATTGAAAACAGATATTTTACAGATATTTGTAACATTTTATTAGTTTTAATTTAAGCATATTACATTGTCTAAATAATGAGCGTACTCTATAAAGGTCCTGTACACTAAACTTGATATCTACGTTTTTATTACTATCACTAGGTTGATGTAGTATTATTACATTTCCTCCAAATAATAATAACCAATTACTGAGGGTTTTTTCTACTTTTATTTGCTTAGACACAATATTTCATATATCATATATAATATCCCTCACATGTGGTGTAAAGGATTTCTTGATTAGATCTCCATTGGTGTATCGGTGGTGAAATCAATTCAATATTACCTTGGAAAAGAAATAAGTTCTCCAAATATTTAGATTTTCAACTTCTGAATCTCAGCTCTAAATTTCAATGTTGCTCAGAGATAAATCAAAAGCAATATGGTGTCGTATAAAAATAAAGACAATAGACAAAGGAATGTACCGCCAAAAATAAAAGTGGCCAATGAAGATCAAGTAAGAGTTCGCTTCAACGAACCATGGACAGAAATGATTAGAGTTAAATATAGTAGAACCAGTCCGTGATTATGTCATGTCCGTCAAACAGGTCTATAGTAAAATCAATTCATCAAAATAATATCAAATTACTGAAATGGTGAATCATTACCCACACTGTAGAGTAACATTTCTTGAAACGCCTGTGTACTCGATATACGAGCATAGCAAATACAAAGGTCAAACAGACTCTGAATTCAAGAAGTTAGACAACGAACTCCTATCGCAAATTAATGAACTAAACCAAAATTCCAGGGAAATAAATACTGGATTAAACAATATATCACCTGTATTCTCAACTGTTCTCAGCCGGCAGCACTGGAAAAACTCAAAGACAAAACAAACACCTCGAGATCAATATAATTATAACTTACTCAAGGACGGACTCCACCCAGGTATAAATGTGGCAAAAGTTTGGTTAAAGAAACTGGAATTACAAATAAAAAAGGACTGTTGAGAAAACTTGCATTAGTCAACTGTGGGGGCATCCACAATGCATTTTTGTCAGTTAGATCATCTCCTTTATTTTGTATACACTATCTCTGAAACATTACCAGACAAAAACTTGGCAGCGTGAAATAGCAATGGCAACCAATGGATCTATTGCAAGATATAAACATGACAATAAACATCAAACTAGAAGCATGCGTGGCACATCTAGCTCGATTACAAATACGTACACTCTCAAAATAGACAAAGCGTATAATAAAAACTAGATGCTACCAAACGTCAACAAAGCGTACTGTATGGATACACCAGAGGAGGACTAGTTATAACTGCTGATGCAGCAACATTTGAGCTATTAAAGATAGCCGCAAATATATATCATGAAAACCTCCCAGAATCACTTGGAAAGGCTTATATAACACAAAGCACTGAATCTACACAACGCCACAATGTGCAGACTACAATACGAGTACATGAACAAGAACAACCTGCATAGACAACCAATCTGTATTTAACTAGTAGCAGAATCCAAGTAAATGGCAAAAATCTGACGCTATTTGTGGAAAGAGATATTACTGGAATTCATGGCATTATTCATGCAGCCACATGTAATGGCAACCAGATAAATCTGAATAAACCGAACAACATACTCGCCGAACAATTGCAACGTATAATAGGAACAAATACAACAACTACAAGCGTGAATAAACTCAGGAAGACACCAGCAACAAAACAACAAGAAATTGAAGATATATCATGATGCAAATGCAGAAAGAACTGTAAAACACGTAGCACATACTGAACTGTAGGCGAACATTGGATACCCTACAAATGCGAAAAGCTTAATCCTGAACAGATAACAGCAATAGAAGCAACAACAACAGTAGACTATATATGTACACTCTGTCAGAATGGAAAATCTAATATGTTTGCTAATGCAGTAGCTATTCTAGATGAATGTAATCTAAGGTCAGATGAAGTACAAGATGAAACTCGTTGTAATCTATGTGAAAAAACAATTGACGACGAAAATTATGACTTATGTACATCATGTAACAACACATACCATTTGACGTGTATGGAAACTAACAACGATCACAAAACATGCTACTCGTGTAAATAATATATAGATGAATTGGAAAACCAAAATGAGAGCGAAATCACACAACCAGAATTAGATGTACAGAACACTATTTTGAAAGAAACCAGCAGTAATAACAATAGATGTACTGACGCAATGCAAACACAAAGACAAAATATTCTGAATGAAAACCATTGCATCGATGCCGATAAACACGAGACATCACATAAAAATATTTTACTACCAAGTTCAATATCAAAAGTCATGATGAGGAATCCATATCAGCCAAATTAAGAGAACTACGAAAAAAAGAAACAAAGTTAAAAAAAAACTAGAGGAAACAATCAAAATAAGAGAAAAATCTCTAACTGAGCAAAGGAAAAGTAGAATAGAAATGGAAACGTATTGCAATAAACTCGAAGCTAAGAACACCGAACTCGAATTAATGGTAAAAACATTACAGAGTAGTATAGAACAACATGAACAGTCAAGTGATAATCCATCAATTTCACCTCTAAATACAACTACAAACTCGGCTATTAACTCTAGAATGAAAGAACAACTTAACAGCAAGATATTGGCAGTACAAATCAATAAACAACTTGAGTTAGTCAAAATTTCAATGAACAGTACTAGTCAAACAACAAATCAAATTAGTTCCGATTGTTATAAAGAAACGATTAAAATGAACACGGCTAGAGACAATATGCCCAAATGGAACATTGAAACAACAACGACTAATCATGACTACAGTCTGATCAACAATTCTCAAGATACATGTACCTCACAGACAATCCGAGAAGTTAAAACCCCACATATAATTACACATGAGTTAGCAACATGTATTCCACTATACTACAAACAGAGAAGCTCAAGTAATGTAGCAAAATCAATTCGCCGACATCAACGGCAAACTAAAGCATATAGGACACCGATTGTACAAGACCGAGAAAACTATGGACCAGCTATCAAAGATAACACTGACAGGGTGAATGCCAACTCTCCTTTCTTAGGTAAGACAAGCCTCCAGCAGCATCTGAGATTTTAAGGGAAAAGGAGAGATACATATAGCGTCCATGAATTGCAAAAACTTAAAAACCAGTGCCTACATTATAGACGAGCTATTGAAACAACATCAAATTATCTGAATACAAGAACATTGGTTATTTGAGACTCAAATCAACACAATTGGCGACTTGAATAAAAAACATCAATTTTGTCGGTAAAGGAGTAGATAAATATAATCCAGTCTTACCAAAAAGCATGCCGAGAGGATATGGAGGAGTCACAATTATTTGGAGGGAAAACATTGATCATTTAATAAAAATACTACTAGATGGCGCTGAAAAGATACAGTGTGAAGAAATCAATAGAGATAATGATACAAAATTCTTAGTAGCTTCAGTCTATCTACCACCAAAAGGAAGCCATGACTATGTCGATGAATTATATGACTGTATAGACCAACTATATGAAATCTACCAAAGGTATCAAGGAACACATACAATTATAATCGGGGACGATCTAAATGAAGACCTCAACAATGAAAAGACAAACAAGATGAAAAAATACTTATTGCATTTTATCACAGAGTGTGGCTTATCATATGATAACAGCTCAAAAACATTCATTAAACCCAAATGGGGAAGAATGTTCGGAATTAGACTATTTCCTACATACCATCAACTACAAGTTCTGCACAAAGAAAGAAGTGCTCAACAATACTATCACAAATGTGTCAGACTATCATCCATTCTCTATCCAGAGTTGTCGTTCCAGCTACGCTAGACTCTATCTCTGTCAACGCTCATTTTACAAGATTCTTGTAAAAGTTAGAAACAGTAAAAAAATGCACTTAACATTGTTTTAATTATTGTAAATATCAATAAAGATGAAAATAAATCACTCATTTCAAATCAATTCTCTCTTAAATATTATTCCCCCCACACTTCTTGGAGAACTATTTCGCGGAGGTAAAAATTAAAAAGTTAAAAACGATCACAAATCATTTACAGCTCAAAGTTTCCGGCTATCATAAAGGGAATATAGCAGAGGTGATAAACTACAGAGGCATAGCCGTCTTACCAGTCATCAATAAAATAATTGAAACCATAATAAAAAACGGACAAACCATAAAACACTGGAAATCCAGAATACAATACAACGTGTATTCACTGATGGATCATCACCTTTAAATTCTGCTTTGCCAGTAGAAGAGACATACAGAAAAAATGCCGATAACAAAAATGAATGTCAGCTAGTATTAGGGACAGACCATTTAACTTGCAGGGGGGGTTATGGTTTTTTGTTTTGTTCAGATTTTTTTTTCTCGCACAACTCAAGAGTTATAATATTTATTTTTTTCGTCGCGCAAAGCGCGAATTTTTTTCCCAGAATTAAACATTAGATTATATGACAAATACTCTGAATCAGATTTTTTTTTCCTCCACCAAAATCAGAATATTTTTTCAACAACATATTTTTTTAGAAAAAACCATACCCGCCCCCCCTTTCAAGTTAAATGGTCGTTCCCTTACGGCATTTGACGTTGTTATGCATAGTCATCTGATGAGACGTATGCCATGCTGGAATTCAGGTCAAACACTGGTCACTAATCAACAGTATGCACCAGAAGGCTAGTACTGTAGGTGTTCGGTAAAATGGGAAAACAAGATATCACAACAATTTCCAGTAACTCAAGGAGTTCGCCAAGAGGTATCCTAAGCAGTGACCTATGCAAAGTCTACATAAATCCTCTATTAAAAAATCTTAGTGACTCATATCTAGGAATGACAATCGGAGACGTAAGCTGTAACGCTTAGTGCATGTGCAGATGATGAGTAGACGTTAACATGAAGCACAAGGCATGATTAATATAGCACATGCATTTGCTACAATGGAAGGATACAAACTTCAGCCAGCAAAAAGTATTATCATAAACATACAACCAAACAAGAGAAAGCAAAGTATGATGGATCAAGAATATATTCTTGGAAAAGATGTAATGCCTAATGTCAAGCAAGCCGTTCATTTGGGAATAATAAGAACAAACACATTAGCTGACAACATGACAGTAAATGTAGAAGAGAATATCAAGAAATCTAGAAGAAGCGCTAATTGTTTATTTGGAGGAGGATTCCATGGCAACAATGAATTAGATCCTGAAACTCTAATACATTTATTCAACACATACATAACGCCAGTGTTAATGTACGGTATGGAACTAATCATCCCAGAAACCACACCACTAGAACAGCTAGAACGATATCAAAAGAAGTTCCTCAAACAAGTACTATTATTACCACCGAATACACCCGACCCAGCAGTTTATTTACTATCCGGAACATTACCAGTTGAGGCTCAACTACATATACGAGCATTAAGTTACTTCAACAACATCTGTAACCAAGAAGAGAAAAGTATAGAAAAATTATCAGCAAGGCAACAACTAAGAATACAAACCATCAACAGTAACAGCTGGTTTATAGGAATTAAGAAAATGTTGATAAAGTACAACCTGCAAGACCCAGAGTACTACTTGGACAATCCTAAAACAAAAAGGCTGTGGATAAGGGACCAACCATTTAACTTGAGGGGGGGGACTTATGGTTTTATGTTTCGTTCAGAAATGTTTTTTCGCACAACACGAGAGTTAGAATATTTATTTTTTTTGTCGCGCAAAGTGCGAAATTTGTTTCCAGAATTTAACATTAGGTTATATGACAAAAACTCTGAATCAGATTATTTTTTTTTTCCACCAAAATCAGAATATTTTTTTTCAGTAACATTGGGAATCAGAATATTTTTTTAGAAAAAAAACCATAACCCCCCTCCACCCTTCAAGTTAAATGGTGCGTCCCTAACATCAATAAAGAGAGAAATTCAAATTTACTGACAAGAGCTCATAACTTCAATGGCTTCATACTAAACGGGATTGAAATACCTGAATTCCGCAGATTACCGACCGGGAAATATACATCCAGTATTGAAAGTGAAATGCTCATCATCTATAGAAATAAACAGAATTACAACAAAACTGAAAATGTTAACAGGAACATATATACTGCAAACTATTCGAACAAAAATGTATGGTGACGAAGATGCGAAATGTCAATTATGCAAAGTAGAACCACTGGCACTCGGTGTACCTCTGTGGTTTTCGTTATTTCATTAACATTAAATATTTTCCCTTTTAGTGCCTCTATTCTAACCTTCTCTACGCAGAATCACCGAAATTTGATGCATTTTACACATGTTGATACATTATAGTATTTATAGAAAAAATGACTTGTATCAACATGTATAAAATACGTCAAAATTAGGTGATTCTGCGCAGAAAAGGTTAGAATAGAGGCACTAAGCGAGAAAATATTTAATTTTAATGAAATAACGAAAATAACAGAATGTACCCGAGTGCCTGTGAGTAGAACCTGAAACTTTGGAACACTTATTGCTGGACTGCACAGAGCTATCAAATATCCGAAACCCAATCTCACGTCAGATTCAGGATATATTTCTTCATCATACCGAATATGACCTATGTCAACAATCAACATCAGTTCAAATGCAAATACTACTAGACATCACTGTAAATTCGTCTCTTTGCAAACATTAACTGACACACAAACATTAGTGGGTGATGGGATCTCATCACGCTTCACGAAAAATACTTTTTATTAATCACAATTCACGGGAAGTAAATGCAGCTGATCAAACTTCTTGAAAAGTATGAAACCCAATGTAAGTTGTTAACCGTACCCTTGTTACATCCCTACTAATCTTGTCAGACATAATCAGTGCAGGTGACCACTAATGATACCTATACTATTGACACATCGAGTCAAGAGGGAAACAATTAAACAGAATCATCAAAAACATTAGGTGATAGATAATTATAGCGGAGTACGTAAAATAATATTTGATAAAAACGATTCAAGGGCAATGTTCTCGTCACGATTCACTGTAATAAAAAATCGTCAAGAAATAATCTTCTAATCTTCTAATGTTTTAATATGCCTTTTTAGGAAATGTTGTCATTACCTATTTATAGGGGTTGAGATAATCTTGTTTGACAACAGTGGTCTGAAAATATATCTGTTTAATTCACAATTAAACTTCCATATAAAGTCATTGACTTTTTAATATTAATTGTGTATTATATGTCGGAAGTATAAATGATAAAAAGATTAAGACACGAGCTTTTCCATATCATCCCAGCTAGACTTCCCTCGACTGTGTCTCGGGCTGATATGGGGGCCTCGGGATGATACCGGGGCTGACATGGAAAGGGACATGTGGTCTAGGGAGCTGGACATAAGGCTAAGCGATTGGTGCTGCAGTGTATCAATGGTGTGAGTTCAAATTCCGTCGAGGGGAGAACAAACATTTGTCAGCTCAAAGATCTAATTCTAACACTTATTGGCTTAATTTTCAGAGGTGTATAAATATTTAGTATTAACTGGTATTTCAAGTAACTTTGACATATAGTGGGACATATATATTGTATGGTTGTCACCTGCTTAGATGTTTGTATAACATACTTTATTTCCTGTAACTGTATAATGAATTCTTCATCATCCTATACAATTTATTAAAAATTGCCGTCAATTTATAATATTAAGTATATATGTATCATCTACACACGCTTAGCCACATGTCTTATGTCTATCTCTAGATTTTTCCTTACGAGACAAGGTCACACTTCGACTATTGAAGCTATATTTTTATATAGCGGATGTGGCCGAGTAGTCTAGGGTGCTGGACATAAGACTAAGCGATTGTTGCTGTAGTGTATCAGTGGTGTGAGTTCAAATCCCGTCGAGGGAAGAAACAAATATTGTCAACTCATAGATCTAATTCTAACACTGTTTGGTTTAATTTTCAGACGTATTTATAAATATATAAATTTTCTATGAAAAAAATACGATGACAATAATCAAATAAAGAGGCACGTACAAAATAAATTACACAGAGTTAGGTAATGAAGAGACACATATTACCACAGTATGTAGATAATTTGTTCGTATTACCCCAGTATCTACAGTATGTGTTCATCATTAGATAATATTGGTAATCAATTACCTACTGATCACGATGATAATTATACATCACAGAGCCAGGTAATATAAAGACACATATTACCACAGGCTTTACATAAGTTGTTCATCATTAGATAATATTGGTAGTCAAATACCTACTGATCACGATGATAGCAATGTCTAGTCGTGGGTGATTATTTTATGGAATCAAACACGATAGTTAAAATTCATGGCCAAAGACAAATGTAACGGTTTACATCTGGATTATTATCAGACATATTGTATTGAATTACAACACTTTCAGCAGACTTATGTTCACTGTGCAAAAGTACAGCATCTATGCCAAAAACAGTGTAATTCAACAAGTAAATACAACCATTTCTTTGTGATGTTCAGCCAATATATATATACAATATACGTACATTGTCGGCGAGCTTTTCATGCCTGTTTCGCAGCGAGTACAAATGAATTTTATATTTAACGACAATGTACGTATATTGTGTTTATCCTGCAATGTCAAAAAAGTCGGAAAACTTGTCAGATTTAAACAAAAAGAACAGAAACCGCGTCATTCCTCGCCTTTCATAAATGTTGTCAAGGGTGTCTTCTTCGTGGTCCGCGTTACATTAGTACCAGTTTAATACTTGTCTGCGCCCACCGCTGTACATAGCTACAGGGTACCAGGAAAATGTATTCGTAGGCTGAAAAGTGTATTCGTATAGTACGAAAAGTTTATTCGTCTAGTACGAATAAAGCAAAAAAGTATTCGTATAGCATATTTGTACAGCAAATGTACTGATTACAGGATAAATATCAATAGACAGCGGATGTGACCGAGTGATCTAGGGCGCTGGACATAAGGCTAAGCGAATGATGCTGCAGTGTAGCAATGGTATGAGTTCAATCCCGTCGAGTACATACAATTTGGCAGCTCACAAATCTAATTCTAACACTGCTGGGTTAAATTATCAGACGAATATGCTCTATACTTTGATTAAATTATCAACAAAGCAAAAGGAACAGGTAGTTGCATAAGAATATTTTATATGAAATTGAATACCATACTTGATAGCTAAAACTGATGTTACACTATTTATCATGTCCATCAAAATAACTAACTGGTTTGATAAACAGGAATTATTGTAGTATAACATTCTTTGATATTGTGTGCAATACATCAACAACATAGCAAATCAACAGATATATTTGATCTTTTATTGAACTATACTGTACTTAAGCTAGAAAAGTCATAAATCAACCTTCATCAAGAACGCCTATCATTATTCTATTAGTAAATGGAACCTGGAGTTTGTGGGGAAACTGGACTCAGTGTACAAGGACATGTGTAGGAGGAACAAGGACACGATATAGAGCCTGTGATAATCCGTCACCTGTAAATGGCGGTTATCCTTGCCTAGGAATGGATAATGAAACTGTTTCATGCTCTACAGCCATCTTATGTCCAGGTATGTGTTATATGTGTAAGCATTTACTCACTACTGTCCTAACGTAGTCAATTCAGCTTATGTATAAAATGTAGACGCTAAGGTCGTCTGATAGAAAAATAAAATATATGAAAAAGAGTATTCAAAATTGGGAGTCTTTACAAGGTAATAAAACAAAAACATTTATAATATCAAGTCACGTTTATTTTGTGTGTACAACTTATGTAGCAACAGCAATATCATCTCATATACCGTCCATATTTGTATGGTTCTATACGTTCGAAATGGATAACAGTGTCGACAAAAATGTGGATGCTTTTCTGTCTTTAGGAAATATACGCGGACAGTAATGTCCACAAACGGTAAAATCGTTATAAATAGCAAATTTTCAATGTGGACGGCAACTTGTAAACTTTATGATGATTGCGATAATAAAGACAATTATGTTTCATTTTATATATTTAGTAAATGGAAACTGGAGTACATGGCAAGATTGGAATTCATGCTCAGTGACATGTGGTAGTGGATCAAGGTCACGATATCAGGAATGTAACAATCCAGAGCCTGCATATGGGGGTTCAGACTGTCAAGGAAATGACACAGAAAATGAATCGTGCTCGATGAAGATGTGTCCAGGTAAATTTTAGAATAGTTTAATTCAGGGAATACATGATGTGTATATGTGTACTGCGTTCTACTGAATTGAGTGTATGTGACAATGCAATCAATGATACCTTTGACAAAAAAGCGAAATTATAGATTTTGTTATAAGTTTGAATGTTAATTGTCTCATTAAAAGATTTCAAAACATAAATGAGCTCTTACAGGCATAACACACTCGGTAATACACTTGACAGGAGGTGATCAACTCAGTTCTAGATATTGAGCTTTTGCAATGGATTAATGTGACGTAATCGAACTAGTAGATTGATAGAGGAATAATGAGAACACTAATAGAAAGATAGGGAAAAGGTATATACTATAATGTATCCCATACTAAGTTTATATATAAATATGGCTTTAATGGTACATCTCATTGTTGTCCTTTGCGAAACAAGTTGTAATTACACTCACTTTCTGTTTTGATGGGAAATATCAACAAGCGACCACTGGTGTGTACAATGGTGCACATCATGCAAATAGATCAGATACTGCTCACGACAATCAATCAGTCAATCGTGTCTTTGTTTCTGTTTATGTTACATTTATGTTTAACTGCTTTATAGAGTATAACTTCATCAATCAAATATGACCATAACAGTATGTAATGTTTACTTTACTGAAGGTCTTACAGAGACACTGACGTCTTCACTTGATGCAGATCCTATTGCTGGTGGTGTTTCTGCAGTTCTCTTGTTACTGGTTGTCATAGTAATTGTACTCGTATGTGTTAAAAGGTAAAATTGAAAATTTTAGAATTTTTTTTTAATTCTCTCTAAGCTCCTTTTAAATCTCATAGCATTTTTGTAAAGAATTTCATGCAAAGATTGCAACGTATTCAATGCCAATGGAAGTGGTATAAAATTAATCTTTGCATATTTAAAGAAATTAATAGAAATGATAGAAATACTTAACCTTGGGGGGAACTCGGGAAAACAAATAGGACCTGTTGACATCATTATTAGGTAGAGCACAACTCCTCTGAATGAAGAACATTTACTGCTAGTGTCTTTAGAGGATTTAACGGAATGTTACGCTCAATGCTGGTAAAAGTTAATTTGGTTGGTTGACCGATACAAGACAAAATCGGCCATTCAAATTTAGTAATTCTCCCTTAACCTGTAGCAATCCAGACTTTCGGTCATTTATATGCTAATATCTTACCATCCGTTAACCTACATGTTTTATCTTTGTAAGAAATAATTTGTTTATCCTTTCAGTATTAAATATTACACACAACATCCACACATAATTGTATCTATTAAGCTATATTTCTGCTTTCTGTGTGTGTAACTGTTGTTTAGAAGGTATACGAATGTTTAGCATTCTGATTTTAAACTTTGCAATTGTTATTAGGAGAAGACAAACACCTCATGTTAAAGAAACAACTGAAGAAATAAATAACAAAATATACAACAATGAAGAAGATGCAACGCTTCGAACAGGTATTGTACCAGATCGTGAACCGTATGTCTTAGTAGATCATTGTAAGTGATATACATGGTAAACACTTGACAATTTATACTTTGCTATACAGCAATATACATTTGTATGTCAAATTTTATGTTTCGTGTTTTCATTGACGGACTATGTTGTCCTTCACAATCCTTCATGATATAATATCTTTTTTATGGACAAATCAAACATAGAATTCCTCATGCAAATTCGAATTGTCACGTTCATTGCACAAAAGACAACCTGCAGCAGCCTCTACTCCGTATTGGTATGTTAGAACTGCTCGTTGATGGTCCCTTGAAAGGAACAAATTACTTTCCCTGAGTATCATCACCCATTTCAACTTGTAGAAATCAGTGCCTTTACCTTTAGGCCAATTCCGTGCTACCTTTTTACTATGTTATTTATTTCGTTTAAATTGTTCTCCTCATCGATATACTACTAGTTGAATTGCTGTTGGCTTGACATTGAATAGCAATCAATCTTTTAATTATTATTCTACGAAGCATTTACAATCTTCGCGAAATTGATGTTAGTTGTTAATAATTAATTAGTATGTCTCCATGTAAGAACGATGTTCATGTTTGTGTCATTTTTTTTGCATACAACAAGGGTGTCATGCATGGATCATTCAAACAAATCGAGCAGATACTATTTGCTCTTTTCACCCAAATCAAGTCCTTAACAAATATGTGGCGGTTTAAAACCGATGTATTGGACTTCCAACACAGACACAAATATAAGCAAATAATGAAAGAAGGGTGACATCAGATGTTACGGAAGGGTAACCATGTTCTGTTCCATTCGTGACACCCGTCGTATTATGTTTAAGGTCCGATGCAAAGTCATGGCGGGGGATTTGCAAAAAGGGAGCATCTTCGTTGTCATCTATGACAGAAACATTCAGGAACGGTGAACATGATATATATACAACATAAATATGATGACAAATAGTAATGAACATCAGGTATCACTCTTTTTTTTGTGGGGTCCTTGCTGATCTTCTATTTAGTTTATTAGTTCTGTAATTTGACTTGTTTATCTTCGTTCTGTGTATTTTACTTATTGTTACCTTTGTCTGTTGTTTTCTCTAACATTTGGAATAATTTTTGTTTTCATTTGAAAATGTCAATTGAAAGATCCAGCTGTGGCATTTTTCAATGGAAACGTCCTTTGTAAGGAATCCCGATCGCTTAAATTTATATGTTACCTTAGTATACGCTATTACGCATAACATTGAATTTATACCTGCATGGTAACGCTTAACGGATCATTATATTTTTTTCAGAAGGCAGAGAGGACCAAATGTACATCAACATCAACATGCCTAATCGAACCTCTTCCACTGACACAGATGATGATATAATACCAGCATCATCAAAAATAAACATGAGCCCAAATGAAACTATGACTTATGAAAACATAGCATATATTAATTCTTGTGTTAACGTGGACGATTTGAAGGGATATATAGGAAGAAAACAAATAAACGAGGGATTGAAAGAAGAATATCAGGTAATTCGTGTTTAACATTTAGATAATTTGTCGAATGAATAAACGCTTTCGAAAACTGACAGGACAATCAAAAATGGACAAGGCAGAGACACAGGTAACATTGGACGCAAGACACAGAAAAAAGACATACAAAATAAAAAGAATAAAAGAATAAACAAGATGAGGAAGGATTCTAAAATCATCATATTAAATTCAATTGCAAAGTAATGTACCATGCATCTTGCCTTTAGCAAACGTTGAATTTAATTTCCATCAACTGTTGTTATCAGAAAATTGTGTTATTAATCTTAACATTTGGGATTAATGATACTAGGTAAAAGCTGTATTCCTAGTAAATTGTTTACAGGATTAATGATACTAGGTAAAAGCTGTATTCCTAGTAAATTGTTTACAGGATTAATGATACTAGGTAAAAGCTATATTCCTAGTAAATTGTTTACAGGATTAATGATACTAGGTAAAAGCTGTATTCCTAGTAAATTGTTTACAGGATTAATGATACTAGGTAAAAGCTGTATTCCTAGTAAATTGTTTACAGGATTAATAACACTAGGTAAAAGCTGTATTCCTAGTAAATTGTTTACAGCAAATTTAAGTGTAATAACATAATTATTTGTGTTAAAAAAAAAGTTAAATAAACATTTTTGTACAAAGAACATAATGCAATTATAAAGCAGCAACAATATCTACAGAAAACAGTTCAATCATCATGCACATACCTCGCCGGTGGTAAAATGAAAATCAACAAAATCTATAAAAAGGTTTAATTATATAATCAATTGCTAAATAAAGTAATCTTATCTGGTATATTATATGTTATTCAGCTATCAGACAGAGAATATAATGTGACAATTCCGGCTTAGGATCTATATTCCCTGATAGCTGAATAACAGATATATTACGGATTTAACCATCGTATAAATACAACATCAAACTGTATTAAATAAATTTGCCTCTAGCTTTTATTTTCATTTTTCGTATCTCTAGATGTCCGTTTCCGTACCTTAGTCGTTATTCTTCAATGACATCAAAATATGTGTCGCGTCATATTTCATGTATGGGGTTTCTCATGAAGGAAAATACTGTACTAAATTTCTAAATCAATATAGTTTCATATGTAGTAAATTTTATAAACTTTACAAATATAACATTAATATATCACATAACAAAACAACGGGTATGCGAAACAGTTTCAATAATTCAAATGTTAACAACATGTAAATAAAACCTTGGTGTAGCCCCATGACGTCGAAAGTTTTCAATGCTCAACGTTTTGTTTATTTGTTATGGTACAGCCGTGGAACATAGGAGTTTGCTGAATTGATCAGGTATTTGTGACGAAATTAACCGTTGTAATATTTTTTGTTCATGCAGCCGTTTAGAGTATAAAAACAGAATTTAATTTGGTAAAAATACATTTATTATTCCGTATTATACCATTGATTCAGTGAAGCGTAATGTTTTGTCGTCCATGGTTTAATCGTTTTTGGGGACTGAAATATATACCCCGTCTGTTTTCCGAATATATGCTGACATTCAGGGTTGAAGAACCAATGACAATATGTGTAACAAACTAAATTCGTAATATAAGTGTATGTTCGGTATATTATCTCAGTAGATATTATGTATATAATAAAACACAAGGGCTTTAATAATAGAGTTATTACATAGTCTGTAGGCACGCAAACATTCACTTTAAACATATGTTATTGTTCATAAAGACAAAAGGATCAGACACAAGTTACACAACGTAGAAAGTCTTCTCCCTTTCCATAAATGGGTGGGGATTGTGGGGTTTAATGCCAACAATATTTCAGTTATATCTTGGCGTTCAGTTGTATTGGTGGACGAAACCGAAGTATTCGGAGAAAAATACCAACCTGTCGCAAGTCACTGGTAAACCTTTTCACATAATGTTGTATCGAGTACACTCCGAGTGGGTGGCATTCAAACCCACAATGCTAGTGGTGATAGTCACTGATTGCATAAGTAGTTGTAAATCCAACTACCATACGCGCACGACCACAACTGTCCCTTCCCATTACATATATTAGAAAATACACAATTGAACATAAAAATATGGAATAAAACAAATGTATAATAAACATTTATAGTAAATGAAGGCATGCAAAAAAAATATATTTAAGAAACAATTAAGCTCGTCATGGAGCCTCGTCGGCTGTATGATCAATTCATTAATAATCTATTGATGCAAAATCGAACAGACCCAAATGCGTACTACGGGGCAATGGGGATATTAAATTAGCATGCATCGTATACAATAGAAGCTGTGACGACTACATACATGATTATAGATCTTGATTTTATATATATATATATATATATATATATATATATTTAGAGTATACAATATGGAGCTCATCATCCAACAACAAAATCGCAACTCAAGGAAAACGTCGTGAAGAATAGATATAAAACTACTTTACCATGTAAGTATAAAATGATGGAATATTGTATTACGATTGTTACTTTTTAATGGTATAAATAATAAAATAATAATTTGGGAAATGTGTGTGTCATGATAGCTGATTGTTTCAGTTGAGCCATTTGGTATTGCTTACGTCTTCAATGCTTTGCTATTTCGATGTCGAGTTGAGTAATTTATATACTTTAATAAGCATGTGTTGTTATGTTAGTTCCGTATTGTGAAGTCCGTTACGATTTCGCATAAACAATGCGTCTCTACCTCCAGTTGTTTGTAGGAGGACTCTCGTCTTACTTGTGCTGTTTGGTTAATTGCGCATAGTGGTGTCCTACGACTAGATGAATACCATGGAGGATGTTTTATAATAAGCATGAACTGCTTACCTTTAGTGAGCACCTGGGATCACCCCCGATATTTGGTGGAGTCCGCGTTGCTCATCTTTTAATTTGTCTCTGCTGGGTTTTGTTTGTCTTCATCCTTTGTCTTGTGTGGGCAATGTTGCCAATACCTCTGGATTGTCCATTCTCGATTGCCCCTTTGGTTTTCTCTAAAGTTTATTTAGTATTGATATACTGAATGTTAATATGAAAATAAGTGTAAAGTGCAATTAAAATAAACAGAGTGTTTAAGTAAATCTACCATATATATGTTTAAGTATGTTTAAACATTAAGTTAAATAATAAAAGAAGGCATTATTTTCTTTAAACAGATGATCATTCAAGGGTAATTCTAGAAACAGATCATGGATCAGGAAATTCTGACTATATCAATGCAAATTACATTGACGTGAGTATGACTGGTGTTAAAAGTTTGTCGTGAAAGTGGTTTTTTTCCTTGTCGCAGTCAGGAGAAAATATTCAATAAAGGAAAAAAGACAAACTGGTATATGTGATGTCTTTTATATTGGAAAAGGTGTTATTGAAAATAGACGTGTAATAAAAAGTTTCCAATTATAAATAAGTTAATTTGAATCTGATTGGCTAATCTGCCTGGAACAACATTGGTAATACAGGATAACCTTAGTTGGAATTGTGACGAAACCATCGTATTCCTTCGCTACAGACAAATTCAAATAGTCCAATGAAATAATCGCTATTAAAATCGAGGATTCATCTTTTTTTTTGTAAAAATTAAAGTATAAAGAAATATTGGAAATTTTTGAACATATTATACTTTGGATTATATTCACAAACCGGGTTATATAGTATAACTTGTTCAAAAATTGAAAATGTTCCTTTGATAATTAAAGCAGGAAATTATAATTATTAAAGTAAACATATATTTCTTGTGTATAAAACTGTAATAATGAGAACGGTCTTATCAGATAACTTGATTTTCCTTTCAGGGTTTTGAAAAAGACAAATGTTACATCGCATCTCAAGGTAGTTATACACTGTTAGTGGAAGAATATCATGTGATCTAGATACCATATGTTTTGTGAATATATATATCTAAGTATAAAGTTCACGACTGACATTTTTTTAGTATTATCTCCCTTCTAATTCACAGATTGACTTTTCTTAGAAACGAAATGGATAACAGCGTAGATATAGAATTTAGTGCGCACGACGCGTACGCTCATGGTCAAAAGATTGGAAAGCAAACAGTTTTAAAGTCTTTGGGAGCAAGTAAACTAAAGTGACTAAACTAAACATGACACCAACAATCGGCTACGGGCATCTATGTCTGAGGGAGAAGAACCTTATCTTTATTAATGATTAGGAACTGTCAATTTCAATAATAGATATATTTAATAACCCATGTCAGTGCCGAAACACCGACAACTGTGCCGATGATACCTTCGGAGACTAATAGTCCGCCAGCAGAGGTATCGAACCATGATATATCAATAACGCTTTTGTTCACATTGTGGTAGCTACAATTTGTTTGCATGATATCTTCATATACATTATTATCATTCTATCATAAAATGTCGGAATATTTCGAATAATGGAAAACGGAAGACTATATATATTACATTAGGTAACATTTGTACTGCTGACTCTAAAAGCAAAAAAAGACTACAAAAATGAATAATGTGTTAATTCATATATAATTGAAATAACTCACTTATTAATCGACTAATCATTTGACTGTTCTGCCAAGGGCCGTCGTGGTTGGGATTGTATGGTGGTTGGATCTACAACTACCTATGTGATCGGTGCCTATCATCACTAAAGTTGTGAATTCGAATCCCGCTCAGGCGAGGTGTACTCGATACACCATTATGTGATAAAGAAGTTTGTTTGTGAGAGGTCGGTGGTTTTCACCAGGTCCTCTGGTTTCCATCACTCAATAAACGCTGACCGCCTCAATATTGCTGCGATATTGTTGAAAGTGGCGTTAAACACCTTATAACCCTAATCCTAGCCCTGTATTGAATTGTATTACATTATAATATTTTACAGGTCCGATAAAGATTACTATTTCAGACCAATGGAGAATGATTTGGCAGAACAACGTAAAGAAGATTGTTATGTTAACAAATCTAGAAGAATCAGGAAAGGTTATTAATTTATACTTTTTAGTTCAATTTCTATATTTTCTTTACAATTTTATTTGCCTTTCTGGGACCGTGGTGGTCGTAATCATAAAGTAGTTGGATATACAACTATATTGGCAATCAGTACCTATCACCACTGAAGTTGTGAGTTTGAATCCCGCTCATGGTGGAGTGTACTCAATACAACAGTATGTGATCTGATTCAACCCATCAATTCTTTGGAAATGCCTGTACCAAGTCAGAGCCATTGCGATTTCCCCAGTTTTCCGGTTGTTAACTGATTGTGTCTGTTTGTTCACATATGAGTTTTGCCTTTCCCGTTACAAGATTGCTTGGTGTACGGTAATTTTGTTATTACCCTTATTTGCGACGGGTCTGTGGTTTTCTTCGGGTACTCCGGTTCCCTTCCACCAATAAAGCTGACCGCCACGATATAGCTGAGATATTGTGGAAATTGACGTTAAACACCATAGACCAACCTTGTTTTCCTTTTGTGTGTAAGATGTCAAATGTTTATGACTTGTTTCTAATCAATTATGCTCTTTATAGGTGTATGCTTTATTTTAAATATCTAAACAAGAATAAATGGTTAGTGATAGTGTTGCATATTAATCGATACTAGATATTAATTATGTTTAGATATCTAATTTGAATCACTGGATCGATATTTCTGCTGGTGGACTATTAGTCCAACAAGGTATGATCCACCCAATAGTCAATGTTTCCCACATACATTGTATATCAGATATTTATATATTACTGAGATTTACAATTTCTAAATAATGTAATTATTATTAAAACCAAGGTTCCCTTTAGGGCTTTGGTTTTTTACATTATTTAGATTTCAATTGTTTTTACTTTGAGTGTACCTGATGAGGATTATTCCAGAAAACGTCCTGCGCACTAAATGTGATATCTACGTTATTATTCGATATTTTATTGTTTCATTGGGTTAGTGTAAGGGTTATGGTGTTTAGCGCCAATTCGGCATTATACCTCACAACGTTAGTGCTGATAGACACTGATTACATCGATAGTTTGTAAATCCAACTATTTTACGATCACGACCTCTTATGGGTTTATTCCACTCTATATGTAGTAAATATATTAAATACATGATAATCCTGACAAAGATTATGTCTGCAGTAAAAGAGGGACAACAGAAATATTGTGAAACTGTTTACTCGCGTAGTGGCATACATCACATGTGGATTTTAAAAAACTCTAAAGATCTTTTGATTTTTCAACCCTGTATACCACCCAACGCATGACAAATTAAAAACCCACTTAAAAGAAACCATTCACAAAGCTTTCAGTCATAGAAACGATGGTTCAAAATTTGTTGTATTAAGCTACAATTCCACATATGTTTCAAACAAAATTCAAAAAGGTAAAACATGCTACTCCGAGGAACAAGTGATCAGTATGCTGGAGTTCCTCATCGATAACATATTTGTCTCCTTTGGAGGGCACTGTTTCAGCAGATCGTCGGCATAACAATGGGTACGAATTGTGCCCCTCTTCTAGCCGATTTATTTTTATACTCATATGAGCCGGAGTTTCTTCAAAATCTTGTAAAAGATTAGAAAATTCATGAAGCTATATCCTTTGATTTCACATACAGGTATATTGATGAGGCTTTATCTATCAATAATACTAGATTTGCAGAATTTCTTCCATTGATATATCCTCCAGAGCTGGAAGTTAAAGAAACCACAGATACAGCTTCGTCCGCATCATTTTAGGACTTATACCTCGGATTTGACGACAGTGATCAACTCAGTACTAAAAGTTATGATAAACGGGATGACTTCAATTTTAAAATCATAAATTTTCCAAATATGTGCAGCAATATACCAGCTTTTCTTGCAAATGGTGTTTACATCTCGCAATTGATTCGTTATACAAGGAGCAGTAGCAATTATTCTGATTTCTTGAAACGTCATCTTTATCTGAGAAACAGGCTACTGGACCAGGGCTATAAAAAGATTCGCCTTATCTCTTATAAAGTTTATTTTCCGATACCAAGATCTTGTCGAAAAATATTCTGTCTCTGCAGAGACGATAATAAGCGATGGATTTTCATAAAGTAAATATGAAAATGTGTAAAGATAAGGATTAAGTAATCGTGGTTTAGACATGACATCATTTAACATCTCATTTGAAATCAAATTGTGTAAGAAGATTACCGTTTAGTTAAACCGTTCTGCAGATGACAATAAACGATGGATTTTCATAAAGTACTGCGTTGACTACTATTATATCTAATTTGTCCCAGTATTGTTAAAAATGCTGTTATAGTGACAACCGAAACCTTTTAACCGTAATGGAAGCGGGAGGTTTGGCACCGTAAAATCTGATTCAACCCACCAATTCTTTGGAAATGCCTGTACCAAGTCAGGGCCATTGCGGTTTTCACAGTTTTCCGGTTCTTGATTGATTTTGTCTGTTTGTTGACATATGAGTTTTACATTTCCCTTTGGAAGATTACTCGGTGTTCGGTAATTTTGTTATTACCCTTATTTGTAGGTATTTTAACTTTTTAAGTTGTATATCTATTTAGGCTAAATGTGATAGATACTGGCCAGTTGGTGGTAAACCAATGACATATGGAAGCCTAGTCCTGACACTAGTGACAGTAAAAGAAAGAGCAGCTTATGTAACAAGGGAAATATCTGTTATGAACCAAAAGGTTGGATTTGTATTACATAATTGTTTTTTTCTAATTCTGTATTTGATCAAAAACAAAACAAACGAAGAACTCCTTACTTAATCTTCATGAACCAAAGCTTCAACAAATGAGGGTTATTTCCACTCCCGAATCTGAAATCAACATAGAAATATGTCAAAAAAACGTGTTTATTGCGAATTTGGTTTGGGTTTTTTGGTGGGCGTTTTTTTTGGTGTTTTTTTTTTTTTTGGTAGGTTATTTGCATTTGAAACCAACACGATAAACATGGTCATATGTACCCTGTATTTTGATTTATAAAGGGGAATTTCTAGTCGAACTTCTGATTTAGTTATAACGTGTCTAACAATATTTCACTTATATCCTTCCAGTCAGTTTATATGTAGGGAAAACCGTAGTACTTGGGTAGTAACCACCCGGGTGCCTCAGGTCACTGGCACGGCTATTGTCCACACAACTGAATCTAGTATAATCCGCCATGGGCGACAATGAAACTCCCAAGTTTTATTATAGGTAGGTGTTGATTGATATATAGGTAGATGTACAAATAATGTTCTGTTGATCAGCCGATTTTGGAAGACCCATTAACCGTTGTATTAATGTAAATGTGTATTTTGGTTATTCTATGTCACATATAAAACAAAAGCTGTACAAAATGATATACAAAGATGGCTAGCATGCATACGACTTACCATCTTCTTTTCCACAGTGTTCCTTATATTCTTATATCAATTCACAACGAGAACACATGTAATTAGTAAATGTATATGCAATTATTACAATATGATTATTTGCATTTAATCTACCACAATCTAGACAAAAGAGAAGAGAGTTGTAACCCAGCACCACTTTACAGCTTGGCCAGATCATGGAACACCAGATCCACTGTATCTAGTACTATTTCACAGACATGTCACGACAGACCATAATCCAACGGAAAGTAGTCCACTTCTGGTTCACTGCAGGTAAGCATGTAGTATTTAAATTCAAATTACATCGATACCCAATATGTTTTTTATTATGCCATACACAATTCAATTTGATTACTCATAGAAGCCTATTGTATCCTGTTCCTTTGATCGTAATGAATCATGTCTGTTGTGTTCCATGGAATAGCGAGTCTCGCAATATTAAGGTATATCCAAGCCATTACAGTATGCTTTGGATGCCACATATTTGTCCTGGCGTGTGGTGAATTGTGTAAAAGGGTAATAACAAAATTACCGAACTCCGAACAATCTTACAAAGGGAAAGTCAAAACTCATAAGTATATAAACAGACAAAATCAGTCAACAACCGGAAAACTGTGAAAACCGTAATGACCCTAACTTGTTACAGGCGTTTCTAAAGGAATGGTGGGTTGAATCAGATTTTAATTATATTTTAGGTTATGATTATAATATGCATAAGGCAGCCCAATGAATAAAGAATAAAATATTGAATTTTAAGTAATTTCTTATGAAAGTATTTACTTAAGGTAATTGGTAAGAAAATGACATGTCAAATTCAGAATATTTTTTTCGCCCAAATTGATAATCAACATTTTAAATTTTAATGCATTGGGCTATACATTAATTGTACAACTATGCTCGATCTTTAGTTTTCTGTGTAGTGTTTTGTAGATCGTTGTTTATCTTTTTGGTTTATTTTATTTTAACTCTTGTGTTTTCTGTCTTCCTATTTACAGATTCTGATCACCCTTTTCGAATCTTCAAAGTCTTCTTCCTATTAAGCTATTTGCAATGTTTGAGTTCTTGATATCAGTGATAATAGAAATTAAACGAATGAGTCCGTTGTGAAAAATATAGGTCAACAACTTCAACAATAGCAACAAAACTAACAACTACCTCTCACCACAAATCATTGATCATAAAAAGACTTCGGCATGTGCTGATGGAAATTTATATCCTTGCATAGAACCGACCGACCCGAACACAGGTTAATTTGATCCAAATTCTCCACCTCCTTATGAATAGAAATCCAACGACAACATAGATATAAAGAAACAATTATTATAAAATCTGCACTTATTCACTTCCACACTCAAACAGACCACAGAATATAGCAGGAAATGAACGACATCATCAACATAATCAGTACAATAGCAGAGTCATTGAATGTTCATATTGTGTATATATTACAGTGCTGGCATTGGTAGAACCGGGACATACATTGCACTAGATGCTTTGTTGGAGGAAGGACGTACCACTGGCTATGTTAATATTGCTAAGTTTGTGATGAAAATGAGATACAGTCGTATGAATATGATCCAGACTCCTGTAAGTAAAACATTATATTTGTCGAACGTGTCATTCGAATATATTAATGTTACTTCGTCTGTTTCAAATTACGTTGGGGGCAGTCGTGATCGTATGATAGTTGGATTTACAGGTACCTATGTAATCAGTGTCTATCACAACTAACGGTGTGAGTTCTAATCCCGCTAAGGAGATGTGTACTCGATACAACATTGTGTGATAAAGTTTATCAGTGACTTGCGACAGGTGTGTGATTTTCTCCGGGTTCTCCGGTTTCCTCCACCAAGAAAACTGACCGCCACGATATAACTGAAATATTGTTGCAAGTGGCGTTACACACCATAACCTAACTGCTCCTGGAATTACGCCGAATATTGAAATAAGTCATGGAGTTTGTGTAATGCATCAACATATATTTTTACAGCACCAATACGTCTGTCTACATTACGCTTTACTTGAAGCATTTACCATGATGGACACCAGTATACGGAAAGATAAGTTCAATGAAGTATGGAGGGATATCCAGTCAGACAAACGTCCCATTAATCAACAAAGGATTAACGAAGAATTTAAGGTACGGAATCTAAGGAGCAGTACATAACTTATCATGCGGTTTGTAACTAGAGTAACACGACGGGTGCCACTAATGGAGCAGGAAGTGCTTATCCTTCCAGAACACCTGCGTTCACCCCAGGTGTTAAGTTGGACTCGTGTTACTCGATCTATAGTTTACTATGTATTGATTTGTAGATCGTTGTTTGTCCTTTTGTGCTTGACTGGCCTTCTTTGATTTACGAATTCACCACCTTTGTTGTCTTCAAACTCTTCGTAAACATTGGTTGGAAATGCCCATAAATTAGATATTTCACTTACCACGATGCATTATATAAATAACACATAGCTGAGAGGGTGGTAGAGCAGATTGTTACCCCGAGAAATTCATTGTCAACCGAGGCGAAACCGATGTTGACAATGAAATTTCTCGGGGTAACAATCTGCTCTACCACCTTCTCAGCTATGTGTTATTTGTTTTATTATACTGATTGTTCTTTTCTCCTGGTTTCATTCTTTTTTATGATTTTGATGCCCTGAATTTCAATTGCTGTTGTCTTTAAATGTGTTAAACTGTGATGTCGATGATGTGTAATAAATAAGATTACATGCATTTTTTGTATTTGTTAATATTTTTCTGCCATTTTGGTGTATGTTTTATACAGATGGATGTTCTTAAATGAAAATTGAGCAATTGTGTCAGCTATGCCATGTGATAGACTAAATTATCACCATCTGCCATGTGATAGACTACATTATCACCCTCTGCCATGTGATAGACAAAATTGGAACACGCTCATTAACCAATGAGAAGACAGGAAATTTACATGAAATATAATAAATTCAAATGTTAATATATCCAGAAGTCGTTTTTCACGATAGTTATACTGTTTTAGTATAAAATATTATAATTTTATTAATGTTACAATATATTTCTCACTTAATCAATGGACATTAGAGATTACCGAAGGGGCAATCAAAAATGGACAATCCAGAGAAACTGGCAACATAGGGTACACAGGACGAAGAAAAACAAAGCAAACACACAACTCACTACTATACGCAAACACACATAAATAACGTAAAAAAGACACGAGCCCTCCTAACATCTCATATTTTATGCAATCATTTTTAGATGTTGGAAGCCAAGAAATCTGAGCACGAATCGCCGGAATATATGGCAGCCATGAGCACCGAGAACATCAATAAAAACAGAGATCGAAATAGTGTTGCCAGTTAGTATTATTAGATGAATAAGAAGTGTTATATTGCTCTCATTGGTCTGTGAATAATGCATTATATGTGCACAATGCGCTGTGATGCATCTGGTAAATAGTTTTACGCTAGGTACCAGTCGAGCATTACTCGTGGTATGCTGTGTGAACATACTCTTCATTAGTAAAAGGGTATATTTCATTGTAGATAATGTTGTTATATGATACACTACAATGGTCTAACATCTGGGATATGCAAATGTAGATTGCAATTATATCCGATAGACACTGTATGTTTACTAAATACAGGATTTAAATATCTACTGGCATTTCATAGAAATACATTACAGGTATGTTCTTTAGTACTTGATATTCTCACCACAAATAGAGAGAGAGAACAAAAATGGAGAAAAACGTGGAATTATTTCCTCCTGTCTTCATTAATTTTTATACCATTGTATTTTGGATTATGAGAATAAAGATTATATATATACCTGAGCCATTCACGAGGTTCATTTAAATATAAAATCACTAATACAAGACTACACAACGACATAAGATGACCGAGAAGATTAGGGTTATGGTGTTTAACCCCACTTTCAACAATATTTTAGTTATATCGTGGCGGTCAGTTTTATTGTTGGAGGAAAACCGGAGTACCCAAAGAAAACCACCGACCCGCCGTAAGTAGCTGACACATTTTATTACATAATGTTGTATCGTCGGAGTGGTATTCGAAACTACAACGTTAGTAGTGATATTCACTGATTGCATAGGTAGTTATAAATTCAACTACCATGCGATCATGACCACCACGGATAATATAAATATGTACAACAAAAAGACAGTCCAGCACACAACTGTATGGATTATTCATCATTTTTCACAGGATGATTACACGCTGCTTAATCTAAGTGGACACCTTCGAAAATATAAAAATCACATCGATTTACGTTTTCGTATTGCCAACTTTTCTTTACAGTGGACAGTACAAGGCTGTACCTTACAACATTTGGTAAAGGAAGATCAAACTTTATTAATGCAGTTCAGGTTCCTGTATGTAAACTTACAGTAACATTTCTATATTAGTTTTATATATTGTATATTTTCATTTATTTAGTATATTAATCAATGCAATGTTTGTTCTTGAATCTTGATTAAATATATGACTTAAAGTAGACCACACCAGTGGTGTAATGGTCAGCATGATCGCCTCGTGTGCCGTAGGTCATGAGTTCGAGTCACGGTCGGGAATGACCAAAAACTATAAAATTGGTATTTGTTGCTTCAACGCTAAACACGTGTCATTAAGGAGCAAAGACGGGTTTGCTCGGAATCGGAATAATGTGTCCGAGTGAAGCGACATGTCTACCAATGGACTGTTGCTTCAGTGAGCTAGCACTATAAAATATCAACACACCATGTTGTTCTAGTGCAAAGCGGCATTCATCATCATAGCTGAAAATATATTTCCATTCATTATACTTTATGCAAATTACTTTTGCTAATCCATTAAATTCATTGGTCTAGAGTCATGTGGTATTTTTCAATAGATTTAGTAAACACCGCCTTTCTTGGCAACGACAATACCACCTGCTCAGATCGAAGTTTGCCGAACACTAATAAATACCACCTGTTCAGATCTAGCCTTACTGATTATTAAAATGCTGAACTATACTTGTATTTATTAATGATATACCGATATTATTTGTTTATGAATGATAATAGGTATTCCGTACAATAAAATAAACGTGCTGCCTTTAGTTGATGGTGTTATGGTAGATTACCACACTCAGAAAACAAATATTACCCTCAATTTATCTCGGGTGATATTTTTTCGTCGTGTGGTAATCTACTATAACACCCTCAACTAAAGGCAGCATGTTCATAATATCATCTTAAGACTTTCAACGTTTTGTTTTCATGTTTCTGGTGATACTGAGACATGAATGAGAACAAACTGATAATAGCTTTGAAAAATTTTAGCATAATTAAATCATTCCAGCTATATTGTTTACTGTAAAGGAGATGATTGTGTAACTTAGTCACGATAATTTTGATAAATGGTGGAACTTTTTGAAAGAATGAATATCAAGTTCGGTATTAGAGATTTTCTCTTTCACCGTTTCCTTTGAAAATTGAACCACTGGTATTTTAATGGGTTCCGTGCATTTTCGGTATGCAGGTTTTGCAGTTTAAATTAACAAATTATTGTTTTCATATGTTTCACATATATTGATATGAACCCCGTGATTTTCCCGTGATTATTTATTAAATCATATTTATGATAGCTTCCAATCGTCAATAAACGTTTGAGAATATCGAAGGGGCAATCAATCAATAATAGACATTCAAGAGAAACAGACAAAGCAAAAAAAAAAACAAAGAAAACAAAACAGGACACAATGTGTGTTGGACAACACTATGCACAAATAAACAAACATAAATAACACAAATAAGACACGAACCCTCCTACAAGGAACTGGAGGTAACGAAGAACAGAACATCGATATTATTATGTTAGATGGATAGCTAGAATACAATTTATCTGGAGTTTAATTAATGTTATTAAAATTATTTAAACTATTTCAGTCATACACAAAATTTGTGGGATATCTAGCAACACAGTTACCACTGCCTGATACTAAAGTGGATTTCTGGACCATGGTTAAAGATCACAGCTCTTCAACTATTGTCTTAATCCTGAATGATCAAAAAGAGGTACACAATACCTTACATGTAAACTGAATTTTTATGAAGATTTTCGATTTTTGAACAGAATGTTTTGATAATATGGGGTTGGTTTATAAACATTTAAGCAATATTTCAGGATATGATTGCGCTCATTGGTTAAGTACAGTGAGAAAACTACCTACCTTTCGAATGTAACTCACATAGTTTTTATCGAGTACACTTCACCATCTGAAGGAACTAACTTTCTCTACTTTACGGATAATTGTCAGTGATGGCATAGGTAGATATAAATCCAACAAACATACGATTATGTCGATAACGATCCCAGTCGTCGCTTCTATCTTAAGAAGTTGGCATAATATGTTGTGGTTGTTTATGATTTTGAATTTAAAATGTCCCTTTTGAAACATTTTGTCAATATCCAGAAAAAATTGAATTTGATACCAAAAATGTAATTCTAAGCCGTAAGTCGAAGAGGTACATACAAAATAAAAGAAAAAGACCAAGCAAACCCCACACAATTTACGAGTTTGATACCAAAGGGGTAACCAAAATCCGTAAATCGAAGAAGGACAGACAACACAATGAACAAACGAAAAAGAGGCAAAAGGACAAACAAAGACACCAAAACATTCACATAAAACTAAAGATCGAGTTTATACTTTGGTTGTATGGAAATATGAATTTTGTTATATGATAAACGTATTTAGAAGGCTTCGCTTTATATTGATATATATATATATGTATATATACTTTCATTTTGCCAGGCTGATCTGGTTTATACAACAACGACAGATTCCTTTACTTGTGGTCAATTTACCATGAAAATTACAAAACGAGACCAAGGAGAACTTAACATTACAGAGGCAACACTGATTATGTCAAAGAAGGTGAAATATAAAGCATAAACTTCTATGAAATAAAAAAAGGATATATTTCTAAGGATTTTCATGAAATATATTTACTAACAAATGCACCATTTCGTGTTTTATTTTTATAAAATAATGTGTGGATGGTGTTTGTAGATGACGACAATAACAATCACGTGAAATTCTCTCGGACAGCAGAAAATGTTGATTTAATGACAGTCGTCTCCTATCATTCAATGAATGTTTAAAGTAGAATGATGATTTGCTAGCAATCAATGAATTCTGTGTTTTTTTCTTTATATCACACACTCAGTTTGGAAAATCTACATCATATGTTTTAATCCTCGTTTCATTGGGAGATACCCTAATTTTATGATATAATAATCAATGCATTGTAATTATCAGTTCACTGGAGGATAATCATATTTGTGTTGCAATGGTGAAATCATAAGGAAATACACTAATTGCATTGGAATCAAAAGACATAATTCAAATTTATCATTTGACATTTGCTGAAATATTTCTTTTCTTTGAAATACATTTCAGGAGGATAAACCAAAAGAAATAGCTATATACCAAACCGTATGTGAAAACATGCCAGATCCTAAAGTTTTGTGTAGACTGGTGGATTTAATATCTACAAGAATCAGTATGTCTCCTGATCCAGTTACTGTTGTCAGCAGGTGGGTAGATACACATAATACCTCTACTTTACAAAATATCGACAAGTAGCAGTGTATATAGTGATCAATACACACGAGAATCGAATTTTGTATGAACATTTGACGAATAGGTTACATGTATATAAACACATCAATACACAGAAAAGTCCAACGTTTGATTCTAATGTACCTTTTTTAGTCTTGTTTCTGGGCTTTAGTATACAACAAAAATTCGTCATGACATCATAAATCAGATTCTTAACATAATCACGTAATGGAGTATTATATTGTCATGTGAAAGGAAATCATTTGAAATAGGCATGGAAAGTGATATTGACGCATGAAACGTGCAATGTTGTAGTTATTACGATAATCTAGGAATAAGGTGATATGATCATTGATATAAATTGCATAGCAACAACTGGATTTTCGTACCTCAATTACATGTTACCGGTGACTGACATATTAAAACCCAAGTCAAAATAGCGCTTTATCTACGGTATCGCATCAGCTTCAAGTTATGAGGAGGTTCCAGTTTATCATTTCGAGCACCAGATCCTACAGACGGTTTTAATAGGTGTTGGAGATGTCCGATCATTTGTTGTTTTTCTTTGTACCCTTCTAATTGTCCCCATAATTCAATTTTAACGACTCTCACAACTCATGAGTTTTGACCCCAAACCAGCATATAAAAAGCATGCAAGATCGCTACTCTGATTGGCTTGACATCACACATGAATTACTAGAATCCAACCCTGACACATACTACGGTAGGAAAATGATATAACTCTAGTATTATATGGAAATCTACTTGTATTATACTGTCTCCATTAGATTCATATTAACACGTTTGCTTATGTTTCCATCAGTGATGGTGCAAAGAATTGTGGGTTGTTCTGTACATTTACCAATGCAGTATCCAGTATGAAGATCGACGAGACAGCAGATATATTCCAGATTGTACGGCTTCTGCAGTTAAGACGTCCTGAGTTTTTTGCAGACTTTGTAAGTACAAAAGTATGAATCTATATTTAACACGGTGTTATGATTTGTTTTTACTCTAATGATAGTTCTCCTATCATTTTTGGTATCCAGTTAATTTAAATAAGCCATTCTTGTATACGATTTTGTAATAATTTGAAGAAATTGAATATAAGGAATTGCCTACTATCTGTGTCTTTGTCTATTCTTTCATTCTTAGCCATTTTATAGAAATAACGTTGAAATAACGATGGTCCACAATTCAGCCAATAGAAACAAAACAAGTAACCACCTTTCACTTTAAATCAATGAACACAAGAAAATGTGGCGGGTTCCAACCTGAATATATTTTACCTTTTCACCTTTTAGAATCCTCTCTGTTACAGATGACCAAAGATGTATCCAGACACGCGTCGTGCGCACTAAATTTGATATATACGTTTGTATTCTGAATGTTGTAAAATTCCTGTCCTTTGACATGGTTTATCGTTCGATCTTATACAAGAGTAACACGACGGATGCCACAAGTGGTGCAAGAATATTTATGCTTTCTGTCAAACATATGTTATTGAATATTTTGATACAATGGAAATTTGCTACATTGGCTAAACTTTTTAAATTTAAAACTATGTTTGTTTTTACTACAGGAGGAATATCGCCTTTGCTTTGAAGCTTTGAATATCTACATAGAATCTACAAATGTGTATGCCAACTTCTAACTCAGTACCAACGATATATGTTATGAAATAACAGATAAATGATAGACTTTACTTGCTCACTTTTTCTGGAGACGATTGCACTCTTTTCACAAAATGGAAACTCCCTTCCAATCGATAGTTGCTTTTATCTACTGGAAATCATACACAGTCTAGTGATTATTTTATCATACGGAATTGGTTAGTTGCGAAAAGTGAACCTCCTTACTGCATAAAGTACTTTAAACAATTCCTTTTGTTCGAAAACAAATATTTTGCATGCATTTTATAGATATGCTTTTTTGTATGCCTGTAACACTTGCGGCGTATTGATTAATAAGGCTACTTATCCCCTATGACAAATAATGTAGCTATAAAATTGCTAATTGGCAATGATAAAACCGGTGAAATTCAATGATTTACAAATAATCAAAAATGTGTTTATTTAGCTGTTGTCTTAGTGAAATATAATATGATCAAATTAATTGTAAAAAAATGTAACACCAATTAAAAACCATTCGTATTACAAAGAATCGAAAATGGTTTCTGTTATTATTTTTCTAAAAATTATATATATTAAATGTACTTAGTTAAATTTAGAATTAATAGTCCAGAGTGGTTTCTTTTGTTATTTTTCTAAAAATTATATTCCATGCAACATAAACTTCATATATCGTTTATAGAAATAATAATCACCTCAACTAGAAATTCAGAGCATGTGTTTAGCATAATATTATTGTCATAATTGTAATCTCTTAGTAATTTGTTCTGGTGTTTAACGACTCTTTCAACAATATTTCAGTTGTATGTGGCGGTAGAAATGCAAGAATGAAATGAAAATAAATTTCAAAATCCAATGGAAAAAATGGTAGAAAGATGCAAAATCGATACCTCTAACACAACAATGCATGACTGCTTATTTTCTTGACTTGTTATATGAAAAATGGATTTACTAAGCCAACAAATTTACAATGCAATAATACAATACAATGCAATAAAATATATTTAGAGCCGAAAAGAAACATACAATTAAAACAAAACTCTAGTGAGCATTTAAATCCGACAACATTTCAAAATTATAAATTTTAAAACCGCATGCATCTATCTACAATTTTAAAAGACAAAGCAAAAAGAATGGAAATATATTAAACAGGCACAGAAGCTGCAGTGACATGAGGTGCCATTCAATTGTTTATTAAACCCTTAAATTGGTTGACCGATGTTTCTTTCCTGAAGTTGTCTGATAGCTCATTCCAAGCTGCTGAAGCATACTATCTAAAAGAGTTCAATCCATACCGGGTAGTCTTGAATGTTGGTATATGTGCTGTATTTCTGTAACTAAAATCATATTTATTTTTATACAAAACTACAAGATAATGTATATATTGAGGTCTTTCCTTATTTATAATTTAAATGATTGAATATCTATTGTACTGATGCGTCTAATTTTTAAAGAAGGTGATTTTGAAATAGCCAAAAGTTTCTCATATGTGGAGTGGTTTCCATTATATATAACATTTAGTGCTTTTTCTTGAATTTTTTCCATATTTTTAGTATTAGCTTCATAACAAAAATGACAAATTACAGGGCATTAGCTAAAGTTTGATAGAGTAAATAAGTGATATGTAGTTAAATTGGTGTACTCGATACAACATTATGTGATTAAGTTTGTCAGTACCTTGCGGCAGGTCGGTGGTTTCTCTGGGTACTCGGTTTCCTCCACCAATAAAACTGACAGCCACGATATAGCTGAAATATTATTGAAAGTGGCGTTAAGCACCATAACCTTAGTCCTATAGTTAATTTGCCTAATCTATAATGATAATATATTGCTATGTTACCTAATTGTTTACGTTATTTGTGCTTGTTTGCATATAATGGTGTCCTACACATACTGTGTTCTGTTTTTGCTTTGTTTGTCTTCGTCCCCTATGTTGTCAGTTTCTATGGAATGTCCATTTTTGATTGTCCCTTCGGTATTCTCGGTTTATTTAGTATTTAAATATTTTCCTATTCTTTTTAATACAATATAGAAATGTAAGTTATGATTGTAATCTGTTCTTGTATATCGTCATGTATAGTTATTTTATAATAGGAACATTAGAGATGTATTGTTTTATGTTTGAAATAGATACTTATAATTAAAATTGTATAATACTTCCTTTTTCATGAACATTATTTTATTTTATATTTATATTTTGATGTAAACATTATATTACATGTATTTGTTGAATGGAATAGAGAACAATTCATGCAACATTATATGATAAAGGATTTCAGTGACTTGCAGCAGGTCGGTGGTTTTCACAGGGTAATCCGGTTTCCTCCACCTATAACACTGATCACTACGATACAACAAAAACATTGTTGAACGTGGCGTTAAAGACAAGAACACTAACCATATCAATTTATACTGTAAATGGCAAAATTTATGTTGAATGGTTCAAATATTTTATAAAACACATACCAGAAATAATAATTTGTATTGAAGTCTTTCACATTGTCACTATTTTGAACTTCAGTTATTACGTCTAAATATTTTGTACAGCGTCAGCTATGTGGTCGATGTATGAATATTGTGTGGCTATCATGCGACTGTCGTGCAATCTTTACTTAATACAGTTCAAATTACCAAGATTAAAGTTGACATTTTGAAAAAATAAAAAATAAAATATAAAACTTTTGGCTCCAATACACTTCCGTAATATTGAGATATAATTGTTAGTTATTGCATGTCTTGACATCCAGTCGAGATATCAATAGTTGGTGAGTATTCATGTATTATATCTACAGTACAGTCAGAGACATGCCATAATACATCACGGTGATAGATGTATCACTCATCTTGGTGATTTGGATATATCTTTTGTTCTATTTAATATATTTTCAAAATTTCTTTTACATGTAGAGTGTTACTTACTATCACACAAAAGGCATATCAATATAAGTAAATAGATTAAGCAAACCAAGAGATAGGTCAGTATCACTAAGATTAGTGATACGTCTATCACGGTGATTTATCACGCTATTTCTCTGACTGTACTGGAGTTTCAAGCCGATAACAATGTCATTGCCAGCTATTTATCTATATATCTGTATAATATAGCATGAATATATGCGCTTCTCCTTATCAAGATTGCTTCATTAAGATCGAACATCATCTCGTTTGGTGGTAGTATTTGTCGTATGCTATGAATAATATTGCTTCCTTTTATATTTTTTATTGAAAACATACCTGAATATTAATATGAAATGATAAATCAAAATATTGTATGTTTATATATTTATTATTGGCATTTATATACACAAAGAAAAAAGTTAAGCACCCCCTGATATATTAAAACATAATAATATACACTAAGCTTAGATTCTAATATTTATATTGATTATAGCAAGAACAATGTTCCATTAAAAAGATGTGCTCACACAGGTGTGACCATTATGTCTAATATCTACTAGTCATGCACGTGAACCATGCCTCTCACGCATTACTCAAAATTCAGTATGTTCACGCTTCGAATTTGGGTATTTAAGTCCGGTGTTTTAAAAAATATATTCATTCTCAGTAAGCATGGTACGAAGGCGAATATTATAAGCACAAAGATGGCAAATAATCGGCCTGCATACAACAGGGATGTCCTTCAAAGCTATTGGACGTCAGATGGGCTACCACTATACTGTAGTCAGCCGATTCGCGAGAAAACACACACAAACCAACAATGTGAAAGACTTGCCAAGATCCGGTAGTCCACTGGTAACATCTGATCGTGACGACAGGGCATTGCAGCGTTTGGTTAGACGGGTGCCATTCGCAACCTGTACAGTACTCAAACAACACTGGTTGCCCAATAGACGTCTGCCAGCAAGAACAGTTAGCAACTTAAGTCAAGGAGAGTCAATAAACGTCCACTGTTGGCAGAACGACATCGACGATCACGTTTGTCATGGTGTTTAGCGCGACGTGGTTGGAATTTAAGGACATGGCGCAAGATCCATTGGTCAGACGAGAGTCGGTTTCTGCTTCATGTAACCGACGGCCGGATGAGGGTTTGGAGACACAAAAATACAGCCTATATCCCAAGGAACATCCAGCCAACAGTCCCTTACGGTGGAGGCTGAGTAATAGTTTGAGGGTGTATCTCTCATGACTGCAAGCTGGATTTAGTCACCATATAAGGCAACCTAACTGGTGATCAGTACATCAGAGACGTCTTGCAATCAGTTGTTGTACCCCATTTCGACAACCACCCACTAGCTACAAGGCCAGTGTATATGGATGACAACGCCAGGCTTCATCGTTCAAGAGCAGTAACCGCCTATCTCCAAAGCGAAACCGTGACTTCTGTACCTTGGCCAGCCATGAGCCCGTATTTGAATCCCATAGAGCATATTTGAGACATGCTAGACCGTCGTATGCATGCTCGGGAACCTCTTGTGCAAAACATTTGTCAGTTGGAAGCAGCATTGCATCGGGAATGGCAGCAGCTATCACAACAGGACATCCGACGTCTAACTGGAGGGATGAGACGCAGGGTTGAGACCGTCATCCAAGCACGTGGGGGTTACACCCGGTACTGTACTTTGAATAATAAATGTCGTCAAGTGATTCATAAGTTACGTTTTGAAAGTGAAATGACAATCTTATCGTGCTATTTGAACTGTGAAGGTCAATGCTTAAAATGGACATGTCTTACTGCAAAAATTGGCTTTGTGATATTGTGATTAAATATTCATTAAATTAACATTTTTCTTGATTTTTTTATGTGGTTTCTTACAGTCAATGTAATGTCCTAACAGGTCACCATTGCGTTCTTGAGATTATCTGGTCAGTAATCTCGTGATACTTGTCGTATCATTTGTCATTTCAAAAGAACATGGGGTGCTTAACTTTTTTCTTTGTGCATAGTTCATAAATAATAGAAGTATTATCAAAAGGATCCCCCCATTCAGTCATAGGAGACCAAAGTAAATCATGTTTAGGCACGTTGGTTTTTTTGCTCCCGAACACTTTTATATTATTTTGTTTTTCAACCTTTTGACTTTGAGAGTAGCGTGCTCGGCTTTAGTACGGTAGATCGTGAGTTCGAGTCCCGGTCGGGTCAAACCAAAGACAATAAAATGGGTAAGCACGCAGCATTAAGGAGAAAGAGCAAAGACTGGTTGGCTCCGAATCAGAATAATGTGTCCGAGTGGAGCGACATGTCTATCCGCGGACTGTTGTTTCAGTGAGGTAGCGCTATAAAAATCCAATTCAGCCAATAGTACAAAGCAGATCTCATCATCATCTCATTGAAAATAACTTGTTCACACCATGATATAGCTGAAAAATTGTTTATTTTGCATTAAACAACAATCACTCACTCATTCACTTGAATGTTATTCCAGCAATGCGTCGTGCGCACTAAATTAAGATATTTACGTTTATATAAACCCCATTCCATGACAGATTATAGGGCTAATAACCACGATTTAAAACAACTATACCTGATGTGTTATCACTTGGTCGGATAACTATAGAATCATCGTATAACAATTACTTTAATGCTTTTTCTTCTTGCTTTGTTATGTTCATCTTAAAATCTTTTTTTAGCTCTTTTATTATGTCATCTCTCAACTCTTGAATATATAAGTCAAGCCAACGGTCGCGTCCATGTTGAGATACGATGATTCTATAATTATCCGACCAAGTGATAAAACATCAGGTATAGCTGTTTTAAATCGAAATGACTTTGAAAATTAAAGATATAATGAACTGAAAGACAACGATACTTATACTGAAATTGATAAAGTTATAACCACAAAACTTGAAAACAAAATTAAGAAATCGGTTGAAGCGATGTATAAGCAAAAGCTTATTACAAACGATCTAAAAGACTATTTGATACCAAAAGTCACCCAGCCGGGAAAAGTACAAGGCAACCCGAAAATCCACAAGAAAAAACATCCATTTAGAACAATTATTAATGGCAGCAATCACGCAACGGAGAAAATGGCGAAAGTAGTTGAACAGGAACTGTCGGAAAATGTGCGAAATTTAAATACATACATCAAAGACATTACAGATTTTCAGCAAAAACTTAACAACATTTCACAACCTCTACCAAACGAAACAATAATGTTCTGTCTAGACGTCAAGGCGTTATATCCGAGTGTCCCGCGAATAGAAGCAAAATATGCATGTACAACTGCATTCGAAAATAGAACAACCAAAACAATATCAACAGACTCCGTACTGGAAATGATGGATCTTGTACTTGAAAACATTAATTTTAGATTTTATAACAAACATTTTTTACAAACTGAAGACACAGCTATTGGCTCCCATCTGGGAATGAATTATGCCTGCACTTACTTAGCAACTGGGAACAGGAGTTATATTCAAAAAGTAAATATTTACCATCCCATTATTGGAGATATGTTGATGATATTTGGGGACTTTGGCATCATGGATTAGAAAAACTACAACAATTTCATAAATTAGCAAATTCACTTCACCCAAGAATTCAAACAGAATTAAGATATTCGGAAAAAGAAATTTAATTTTTAAACGTAAGCGTTTCCATTAGCGACGATTATTGCTAAGATACCGATAAACATACGTATTTGCATGCTAGTTCAAGCCACCCACAGACAGTAAAAAATGCAATTCGATATGGTTTAGGAAACAGAGTAAAACGAATATGTTCAGAAGAAACAGACTATAACAATGGGCGTGAGGATATAAAGGACCAGTTAATAAAACGAGGATATTCAAAAGGTACCATTGAAAATCAACTAAAAAAAGTTGATATGCTAAAGGAGAAAATATTCTGCAGTATAATACTAAAAAACAAAACAACCGAGTACCGCTAGTTTTAACATACTCCAAAGCCCTCTCCGATATTCACACAATTCTAAGGAAAAATATGAAAACTTTACACAAATCAGAAAGAATGAAAAACGTTTTTAAAGAACTTCCGATTGTTTCATATCAACGAAATAAAAACATCAAAGATATACTAGTACATAGTAAACACAGTATACAGTTTTATAACAGAGACAACGATGTAAAAGATGTGGGAAAAATTGCGCAATCTGCAAACATTTAATAGAATCGTCAAAAGTTCAAGACAACGAGGGAAAAGTCTACAACATTCATGTTGATATCAACTGTAAAACAACTAGTGTAATATATTGTATCTTTTGTACCAAATGTGAGAAAAATATTAACGTCGGTCAGACAGGGGACACATTTTACCAAAGAATGATGTTAAATTTTTCGAAATTCGAACTAAAATAACAGAAGATCCTGTGGCAAATCATTCTTGTAACAATAATCATACTGTGGAAAATTATAAAGTCATAGGCATTGAACGCGTCAACGGAGATGTAAATCTGAGAGAAGTAAAAGAATCATTCTGGATTAAAAAACTAAAAGGATATGAACCGCAAGGAATTAATAACAAATTAGATCGGCACTGAAAGAATTTTTTTTACGGTAAAATCGCGTCATAATATTGTAGCGTCACGTAACTATGTAATGTACAATTTGTTATCATGTAATCATTCCAAAATAAATTCCACTGAAGAAAGCTATAATTCCAGTTGAAACGTTTGGAAAATGGATTAGAGATTTAAATATATATATACATGCATTTACACATAAACACACATATACACACATACATACACACATACACATACATACATATATACACACATATATACATATATAAACATACACATACACATACATACACATACACATATCTACATACATACATATACACATACGCATGCACACACAGACACACATATATACATATACATACATACACACATATACATACATACATACACATATATATATATATATATACAAATACACATATACACATACATATACATACACAATACATACACATACACATACATACACACATACATTCATACATACACACACACATACATATAAAAATATATATATATACATATGCATTACCATATATATTTTAAAAAAGGAACCCAAAGGAGAAACATATATCTATATAATTAGTCTTCCTTGTGACCGGTGCAAAAGGGCAAGTAAGAATATACATTACCCAGATGCAACGGTCACCAAGGGCAGGTGCAAAAGGGCATTATCCTGTTTGTGGTTACAATTACATGTTTAGTATATTTATGATGTTTCAGGTATAAAGATTATACAAGTTACAATGTACACTATATGGGAACTGATAAAGCCTCCAGCACATTCCCAATGCTACAATCAATATGTGAAAGTGAACAATTATTAACCACATCTTTCATTATTTTTTTTATAACTACATAAAGTAACCAGGATATCCTTCTTTTCATTATTCATTAGCCAAACAAATTTATCCTTATTAGTTAATTTTATGAAATTTATACAGTTATCAGTAATGCATTGGATCAAACTTTCTCTCTCATTATGTAAAGCACTGCAAGTAGAAGAAAATGTAATTCATTTTCAACATCATGTTGTACCAATTTAACACAATCATTCACGTTGTCATTGTTCCCTGACTTATAGGTCTTGATTATTTTGAATATGTAATTTATAGAGGCATACCATGAGGGTTTATTTGAATGCGACAGGATCTTAGATTCATCAGAAGCATCATGTACAACTGGAAAATCTGACTGAATGTTTTTTAGTCTGCAATAATATTTAACTAGGGCTTTGACTATGTTGAAATATATGGGGAATCTACCCAATTCTGACAGCACAGCTGCATTGCTTGTTTTTGAGTGAACCCCAAGTATATATTTACAGAAATTTGATGCAGTTTGTCTGCAGGAAGCTTGTCAAAAATTCTACTAATGTTCAATAAAGTGTTCCTAAGCTTAGAGATGAATGGATTAAACATGCCCCACACTTCACAGTCATACAAGAGAATTGGTTTAATAGTATGATCGACAACATGCATATTTGTCTTGATTGTTGGATTCAGTGACAATAGGTCTTTTGAGAATTTAAAGTAGGCTTTTAATGTTTTTTTGTAAAGTTCGTCCTGTGCAAAATAAAAGAACCCTGATGTATCGATTCACACATTCAAGTTGGGTATCATTGAACTTAAAGGTGTGTTTGATATGTTTCCCTGCCTTATTAAAAATTAATACTTTGGTTTTATTAGTATTGACTGTTAAACACCAATCATTACAGTATTGCTTCAGTATATCTAGTTTGTTCTGGAGGAGATGTCGATAACAATAACTATGTCATCAGACAGTTCACTGGTCTATCATTTAGCAATAATGCATCACCGGAAGACTGTAAATATTTTGGTAGGTCATTAATAACATTCTTAAAGAGATTGGGGTTCAGAGTACACCCTGTTTAACACCTATTTTAGAAATTTCATTGTTAACCTTTATAGATGATTTACCCAGTGAATACATGTTTTAATAATGTTACAAAAAAGAGATCCAACACTAATATCTAAAAGTTTCAGTTTGATACCAGTGTGAATTACAGTATCGTATGCCTTCTGGAAATCAACAAAACAGGAATATAACTTTGTATTGCCTGCTACACAATACTCATCAATGATGGTCTTCAGAACAAACATGTGATCAGAAGTTCTGGCTTTCTTTCTAAATCCAATTTGACACTTGTCTATAACGTTGTTCTTAATTAAGAATTTATCAAGTCGTGCATTTAAAACATGATTAAATAATTTACCAATGGAACTTGTAATAGTTAGTCCCCGGTAGTTACTTGGATCCAAAATATCATTTGTTTTATAAAGGGGTGTTACATAACCCTCTGCCCAGGCTTCTGGATATATTCCTAAGCTCAAAGAAGAATTAAATATTTTTCTAAAACATTTTAAGAGTGTAGATTGACTACATTTGATCATGTTGTTTGTAACATTATCCAAGCCAGGAGATTTGTTCAGTTTAAATTTTGAAATTGCAATCTCGTCCAAAGATATTGGGAAGTCAAGCTCATTAAAACAGTTTGTGCCTTCCAATATTTTAAGTTTATCTTCGAAATCTTTTATTCTAGACTTAAAATGTTCCTTCCCCTCATTTAATATCTGAAAATGTTTCAACCATATGGTGTGGGAAATAAATTATTATTATCAGAATCTGTCTGTTTTTCTTGTAATTCATTAATCATTTTCCAGTACATGTTTGGGTTATCTTCATTAAGTGTTTCTAGCTCATGTAATAGATTGCTTTTGTATATATTCCGTTTCATTTTTCTGGTTTTTAATGGGACCGACCATTTAACTTGCAGGGGGGTGGTATGGTTTTTTGTGTCGTTCAGAAAAGAAATTTCGGACAACACGAGAGTTAGAGTATTTTTTGGGGGGAATTTAACATTAGATTACATGACAAAAACTCTGAATCAGATAATTTTTTTTCCTCCACCAAAATCAGAATATTTTTTTCAGCAACATTGGGATGAGAATATTTATTTAGAAAAAAAAACCATAACCACTCCTGGAAGTTAAATAGTCCGTCCCTTAGCGTATTTTATGTATACTTTCCCAAAATTAATTAAATTTTGTCTACTAGATCTCAAATCATTATCAAGCGATTTGTTATGTTTTGTTGAAATTTTGTGTTTTTTTTAGACTTTTTAAGAGAGATATCAGCTGCATCAGTAAACATATTGGCCAGTTCAGACGCTGCAGTGTTAATATTTGTATGTCTGCTTTACTTAGAAAATGGTCAATTTGTAATTGTAATGCACTAGAAGACAATGCTTCTTGAAATGCAGAGGGATAATCTTCTGACCAGATGTATCTTAACGTCATTGGATGCATACTACATTCCTAACTAGATGTAGGAGTTAAATTATAATTTGCAGACATCTCCCATTCTAGCTTACATTGACAATCTGACAAAGTTGAATTAAACTCTGATATTTTATAATGTAGAATATTTTTCAGGGCATTCTCTGACACGATAGTATAATCAACCACACTTGCACCGATATGTGTATAACAAGTATAATTACCCTGTAGGTCACCTAGTGTCCTACCATTAAGTACTCTTAATTTCCATATTCCTACTTTTACGTTTTGTAATGCTTTGGTCAACTGGAAATGATTGGAATAAAGGAAGAAATGTGTTGTCATCTTGCAAAATATAATCAGGATTAGTTCCTATTCTTGCATTACAATCTCCACAGATTAGAATATTGACATCTCCAAACTTCCTTGTAATATCACTTTCAATACAGGCAAACATATCTACATCAATACTTTTTGTATATGAAGACATAGCAGGGGGGAAGTATGCAACACATATACATAAATTCAACAAATACTTGTATCATGAATTCACAAAACACATCAAACCTCTTAAAGACATGAAGTTGAGCACAGAATTATTATGTCTGAAAACACAGCTCAAATTATATCTATTTTGAACACACATAATCATCAAGATATTTAGGTGGTCTTCGTTCTCTTGACGATCTCCTTAATGTTGTGTCCGGTGTATCTGAATTGTTGCCGTCTAATATTTCCTCAATTTCTTCCTCGTTCATTATGGATTCTCCAACTTTCTTGAAATGCGATGAGTTGCGAGTGATCATCTTTTTTTGTCCATCTGCTGCTGTTATCATACTTCCTTTTGCTTTGACAACTATTTTACCTATTTTGTTCCTGTATTTGAATACTGTTATAGTGACAACCGGAACCTCTGAACCGTAATGAGAGCGGGAGGTTTGGCGCTTTAAATCTGATTCAACCCACCATTTCTTTAGAAGTCAGGGTCATTACGGTTTTCACAGTTTTCCGGTTGTTGACTGATTTTGTCTGTTTATATAATTATGAGTTTTGACTTTCCCTGTGTAAGATTGTTCGGAGTTCGGTAATTTTGTTATTACCCTTATTTGTCTCTTTGATTTTTAACGGTGTTGGGTTGAATGGTGGAGTTAACTTATCCTTCTTTTCTTGTTTTACAAGAACGTGGTCTCCTACTTTAAATTGTGATGGCTTGACACAATGTTTGTTCTCAAAATGTTTCTCAATTTTAAGCTTTCTGTCTTTGTCTTTCTTCCGTATTGTATTTCGGGTGATTTAATTGTCAAGTCCGCTAGTTTTGTATTACTTTTCCTTCCAAACAGGATTTCGCCTGGCGACATATCAGTAGTTGCATGAGGAGTTGCACGGTAATTGCGTAGAAATGTATGAATTTCCTGTTTCCAACTACGATGTTGTGTATGTGCGGCACGAATTGCTTTTCCTATTGTTTTCATAAACCGTTCACTTTCCGCGTTAGCGCGAGGCCATAATGGTGTGATCTTTCTGTGCTTAAATCCCATATTATCAGCAAATTTTCGGAATTCTTGTGAATCAAACGGCGGTCCATTGTCACTTATCAGTTCTTTTGGTATTCCAAAAATCGAAAATGTTTTGTCTAAAAGCGGTATTACAGATTTTGCGGTTAAACTGGTTAAACTTTCTACAACAGGATATCTCGAATACTCATCGATAATCACCATTAAATAGTATCCACTGGGAAAAGGTCCACAGAAATCATTGCTTAATTTTTCCCATACATTACTTGGTAATTCGGACATTTGTAACGGTTCAAATGTACTCTTTGGTGTTCACGTCAGGCAAGGTATGCATGACTTACAAGTCTTTTCAACAAGTTTATCGATTCCTGGGAAATATACCTTTTCACGTAATGGCTGTTTTGTCCTTACTCTACGATGATGACCCTCATGTGCAATGTCAATTACACGCATGTGTAAATCCTTTGGTATAACGATTATGTTATCATGTAGTAATATTTCACTATCATTGACAGTAACAAGTGCTAATTCATAGCGTAATTTCGTGAAGGTAATTAATACACTATTTTCATACGATTTTTCCCATCTGTTTGTTTTGACGGCAGTAATAAAGGCTTGAAGGTCAGGATCTTTTTGTGTACGGTCAACTATTTCATTTAGGGTCATTGCTTTAGGCACAGCATTGTCAGTTAAATATCTAACAAATTCTTCTGCTTGTTGAGAATGTTTACTTGTTACAGAAGTTGACTAGATTGGATGCCTTGACAAATAATCGGGATCATTCATCATTCCGAGCTTGTGCTTTACTTCAGAATTGTATTGTTGTAACCGTAGCCTCCATCTCTCAATTCTGGCTGGTGTTTTTGTCTTGGGATTGTTAAATATAGTTTCTAGAGGCAGGTGATCTGAAACGAGTTCAACGAATGTCCGTAAAGATATAAGTGAGAATGTGCAATTGTCCATACAATTGCTAATGCCTCTTTTTCCGTTTACGAATAACGACTTTCAACATCGGTTAATGCTCGGCTAGAATATGCGATTATTTTTCCCTCTTTTATTAGCAATGCTGCTAATCCTACTGGACTTGCATCCACTATTAACATTGTCTCTTTGTTTGGGTCACAATACGACATAACACGGTCAGCAACAAGCTCGTTCTTTAATTTGTCAAAAGATTGCTGATGTTCGATTGTCCATTCCCACTGAGTACCTTGTTTGGTTAGCCTACGTAGCGATTCAGTCACGGTGGAGTAGTTTGGTATAAAACGTCCCACATAATTCGTCAGAGCCAAAACACTACGAACTTCTGCTACTTCTTTTGGTATCTGGGTGTTTCTTATTGCACTTATCTTCTTTGGATCGGCTGATATCCCGTTTGCACAAAAAATGTGGCCACACAATTCCAATTTATCTTTATTAAATTCACATTTGGCTTTGCTTAATGTTAAGTTCCTTTCCTTAAGTCGCTCGAATAATTTACACAGTCGCCTATCGTATTCCTCTTGGTTCCTTCCAAATACAATGCTGTCATCGGATATGCTCCTTACTCCATCTAATCCTTCAAGTGCATTACTAAGCGTGTTGTGGAATATTTCTGCGGCTGAAGAAACTCCGAAACTGAGACGTGTATATCTACGTAATGATACATGCGTAGCGAATGTGGTAATGTTCCGGGAATCCTCACTTAGTTCCAGTTGAGAACCATTTAAATCCAACATCATATCTTCTAGTGTTGGAGTAATATGACGTGAACGCAAATAGCCTTATTCGGTTCTCTCATATCTACACATAAACGAATTTCAAGAGGATTTTTCGGTTTGGGTGCAACGACAATTGGGGATACCCAAGGCGTAGGTCCATCTACCTTGTCAATGCTATCTAATTGTTCATGTCGGTCGAGTTCGGCTTCCACTTGTTTGCGAATATGAAAGGGTATACGTCTATGCGGTTGAATAACGGGTATCCCATTCTCATCAACATGAATTTTCACTTTGACATCCTTCAATTTCCCTATTCCTTTGAATACATCACTTTATGTATTACACAATATTTCACTACTGCTTGAGACTGAAGCAATTATTGGCACAATATTTAGTTCCACAGATGTATCATAGCACAATAAATTCCCATGTTTTCCTTTTACTACATGCATGGTTGCCGTTGTTATTTCACTATCCGTCTCAATCGTCGATTGAAATCTTAGAGTCGTATTTGATCCATATGTGAATACTCTTGTATTGGAATGAGAAAGTTTTGGTTTACTTCCGATTTTCTTGAATGTATTCTCATCCAGAATATTAATGCTCGACCTGTGTCAATCAGAAAATCCACATTTTAATTATTGATTTTCACTGTCATTTTCGATTGACCTTTCTGTACCTTGTTTACTGTTGCTTCCCTTAATCCGAATACATGATCGTCGTCAGAGCTACTATCCGCAGTGTCACTGTATGCTCTCTCACTTTCATTGTTGCCAAGATTATTGACTCTTCTTCCGTTATTGTTTGTGTTCTGCCTACCACGTTTAGATCTGCATACTTTCGCGAAATGATTCATTTTTCTACAAAAGTTACAAGTCTTTCCTAGTGCTGGACACTTACCTGCATGCGGAAACTCACCTCCACAGTTTATACAGTTTGTCTTTTTCTTTGGTTCAAATTTTGATTGTTTCTGCAGATATCGCAGGTTATTACGTCGTCTTGGGTATGATTTTCTCACTGTATTTGCTGATTCTTTGTCACTTTGTTCGATTTCCAAGGCGTGCTTTTCGGACAATTCTAATGCTCGTGCAGAAGAAAGTAATCATGTAAGATCTGTGTCATCACGAAGAACCCTTCGTCTTAGTCATGTAGAGTGACAACCTTGAATTATCTGCGATTTCACCTATTTACTAGTGTAAGCAAACTCACAGTTCAATGCTAATTGTCGTAGTTTTGTATGAAAACTGTCTATTGTCTCATCAGATGATTGTTTGGCTTGTCTGAATCAATATACTTCATATTCCGTATTTTTCTTTCGAGCACAGTATTCCTTTACTTTCAGTTTGGCGGTAGCATAGTTCTCTCCTGTGTATGTAAGAGTGTCAAAGATTTCATTCACATCTTCTCCAGCGTAATGTAATAAAAGTGCTCTTTGTCGTTTTTTGTCCTTAATGTCTAAACCAATGAACAGGTTTTCAAGTCTGCTAATCCACTTTGGCCACCTAATTTCTGCATTGTTTTCATGAACTGGAAAACTTGGAAAATTTGGCAAAGAGGCAGCCATGGTTTAATAATCAGTTCCACTAATTAATAAATCCACGACAATACATATGTTTTCTTCCTTTTCCAATGCTATATCTTGTATACTAATACTCTACAAGACGCTTACTAATCTACTGACTTTAATGAACTCTCTGATCAGACATGTAATACCTAATAGGTGTCTGCAATGCAACGCGGCCCTTATAATATTTAAACACAACATCTGGGTTTTATAGCTATCACCTTATCATGAACTGGAAAAGACTTATATCATGCGGGCGTATTTGTTTTCTAGACGTCTATTAATTTATCAGAACTTGGCAAAAGGGGAATAACTGGAATCGTATTTTTAAAGTATTGTTGAGATAGCAAATTGTCATGGCTATCATTTGGAACAACTCTGTGGTTTAGGAAAATTTCCTTCCAAATGACAAAAAGTAGCTTGATTTTATTGTAGCTCAGATTCGTCCGACACCGGGTGTAACTATGATTGGAATTTTGCCAATTAGACAGATGTCAGCGTACTAGTATCTGACAAAATAAATCAGTAAAAAAGTGCCAACATATTCCTTCTGAATAGAAGATCATAGAATATATATTTACGATATTCAATTTATTTCTATTAGGGTTAGGAATAGGATTATGGTGTTTAACCACGGACCTATTGCAAGTCACTGAATATCATTTTGCATCGAGTACACCTCGCCGTTAGAAGGATTCGAACTCACAACTTTAGTGGTTATAAAGTAATTCTAAATCCAACTACTATATGATCACGACTGCCCCTATTTTTCTATTATAATGTAATGACAGATGAGAAAAAGAAAGCATGTAGACAATTAGTCTGTAATTCATGAAGCAAATGTCAGTTGCATTGAGTGAAGTGATATTGCTAAAAAATGTTAAATATTACAAAATAACAAATATACACATTTAAACGACCAAAAATGGGGGAGGGGCGGAGGGGTGTCAGCCAGATATATAGTTTATCATTTGACTGAGTAAAGCAACAAAGAAAGTGTATTAGATATACCCAACATCAAAGAAACAAAACGTAAACATTACCTGATCGCGACACGATTAAATAAACAAACTGGTTATAATACTTTCTAAGGGCGAACAAATAATCAATTAAATATAGTATATATTTTGTGTGGAACTGTACGGTCTAGTAGATACGAATTTAAATTGCAAACAGGTATCTACTTCCGTGTTAAGGTCGCAGAACTGTCTAACATATTAAAATGTTGGGACTAATTTTATTACTGGTTTTCAAAGTTTGTTCATCAAACGCTGGTAAGTGGTTATTTAGAAAGAAAGTATTTGTAAATTAAAATTTTGTAATTTATCAAGTGTTATGTGATATAAACACAAACAGAATATCCCCATATACATGTACAGCTTTTTGAAACCTTTCCTTTGAATTCGTAGCTATTCAATGCTTATAGTTTCTTCAATCTTTAACTTAAACCGTCATGTAATTTTAGAATAACGTCATGAAATTACACTTATGATATCATACGTTGATAATATTTGTTTAATTTGTACCCAAAGTTCTAACATCAAGATCATGTAGCTGACATAACGGGTCTCATTCAGATGAGCGTTGCTTGGCCAATCAAATTACCGCTTTTCAAATCTTAATTTGTAAAGCTGAACTGATTTGATGACTAATTTTCATTGATCCATTTGTCAGTACGGAACGACAGATCTGCACAGCATAAGAAGTGCAGTATGCAGAACTACATACCAACAGTCACTCAAAAGTCAAGAAATTATGAATAGACCAGTTTTTGTGCTAGAAATTCTGAAAAAATCTGACCATTCTGAACATTGACTGAAAATTCTGAATATATTCTGAACATTCTGAAAATTTTCTGAAAAGTCTGAACAGATTCTGAACATTGTCTGAAAAGTCTGAACAGAGTCTGAACATTTTGAACATTGTCTGAACATAGAATTTAAATTAAATTACAACAACTATATCATTGCATTTCTCATTAAATTTGACATTTTCTTTATTTCAATCTTTCTTCTTAAATCAATATATGTTACTTCATTTTCATTAGATTTTAGCTAAATATAGCATGTGATATTTCACTAAATAATTATTTAAAAAAACATTAAATTACAACAACTATATTATTTCATCAAATTTGACTTTTTCGTCATCTCAATCTTTCTTCTTTAATCAATATATTTTACTTCATTTTCATTACATGTTAACTAAATATAGAAGGTGATATTTCGCTTATTTTTTTTTAAATTAAATTACAACTATATTATTTCATTTCTTATTCAATTTGTCATTTTCTATATTTCAAATTGATCTTCGTAAATCAATATATTTCACTTCATTTTCACTAGATTTCAACTAAATATAGCATGTGATATTTCACTAATTAATTAATTTATTTTTTAATTACAACAACTATATTATTTCATTTCTTATTAAATTTGTCATTTTCTTTATTTCAAATGTTTCTTCTTAAGTCAATAAATTTTACTTCTTTTTATTTAGATTTTAACTAAATATAGCATGTGATATTTCACTTAGTAATTACTTTTTAACAATTAATTAAAACTTAAGTGCTAAAACAACAATATACACTATAAGTACGTATGTAAGTAAGATCAAATTAATTTTATTAACCTGTATATTATACAACAGTATGGTACCAATTGCCAATGTATTAGAGAGGTGTCATATCTCTGCATGGATGAATCAATATGCAAAGTTTTCAAGCCATCAATCAAATGTAGTTGGGGCACCCTATACTTGTATCTATGTGCAAAACAAATGGGTGCGTCTAAACACCGCTCAGGACTCCTAAGTGCACTCAGGATATGATGCTGTTATTTTAGTTTGACACAGGACATGTACATGACTTCAGTACATTATAGTTATTGAACTGTCAAAGTTTTGTGCAGATAGCTTGAACGATTTAGGAGTTATGAAGGATTTTCTTATATCTCTTTGACATGCCGCCCATTACACAACCGGATGACTGATCGATCATGCATGAAAATCCAATAAACAAATTTTTATCGTTTCTTTGCCAAACAAATTATTCATAGCAAAAACAGGTATACATAATAAATAGCTATATGCATGCAAAATGTTTTGTGCATTAGTATTTAGTATTAAAATCACAAAGTTTAAAAATATGAATACTTTCAGAAAACAATGGTTTGGTCTTTAAGGAGATATTCTTTTTTTTTGCGTAAGTTCTATGAAACTTAAAATTATTTTAAAAAATACATACAATAGGAATTATTTTTAAATTAAAAGTACATACTATGGAAATTATATTTTTTTTAAAGTACATAGTTTATTAAATAGAATTATTAAAGAAGAGATGATCATTTGTCTGCACATTTGTTTAATGTACATGTACTTGTTACTTGTTGAATGCGTATTTAAAATAATATGACAGAAGCAAAGCACAATATACAATATTCCAATTAATTCAGTTATAGTTCTAAAGACATAATGAGGTGAAAGATGGAAAAAGAAAGTTCTAATATCTTGGCTGTGTCCGATTGGTTCGAGGTCGTTTGTTCTGGTGAGGTTTCTTGGCAAGATTGTTCGGAGTTCGGTAATTTATTTATTACCCTTATTTAAATCTACAGGTTGAATACGAATGACGTTCAATAGTTTGGTTGTCAGCTTGGGAATGGGTTGTGGCGTCCAATAAACGGCTTTTTTAAGACATTATTAATCGACTCACAATTGTTGTTGTCCATAATCGTCCGTGCTGTAGTTGTGATTTTGGTTGAAAAACGTGGTCTCCTAGTCGGTCTCTTAAGACGGCTGTTGTAATACGACTCAACCAATACCAAGCATACATAAGAATCATAAGAAATAATACCTCTGCCAATCTGTCGAGAGATTCTTGATAGTTGTAACCGGATTCCGGTGATAGCCAAGGACGACACATTGCGCTTAACTGTTGCGAGCAATTTCACAAATGGCTCGGAAAGGACCAGAATGAGTTTGTTTAAAAAAAAATTCTCATTTTCCTCAAACGGTTTCATTGTGTAAAATGTCTATCGTTTTCTTAGTAATTTTGTCAAAAACAATAACGATTGTTTTCATTAACATTTTAACTAATTATTAGTTGTTGTAGCTGTTATGTGTGTCCACGCTTAAAAATCTTCATCACGAACATCAAAAGACACTAGGGGCCGTGTTCTGGAAAGTGTCTTAGGACTAAGACATGTCCTAAGACCATCTTAGGACAAATTTTAGTCCTAAGTCGTGTTCTCGACCATGTCGTAACTTAGGACATGTGGTAAAATAAATTTGTCTTAACTTTAGGACATCTATGGAGGTGTCTTAAGATGGTCCTAGCCCCGAAATTGTAATATAGTTTGATATTCTGTACCAAAACCGAACCTTAGGTTGTAGAACATGATTGGTATGCACCTTTATGCTGTTTTTATATCTAAATAAGTGAATTAACAATAATTTTTCTATTATAATTTAAACTGCGCACGAGATATCTTGTGTTCATCTTAAATCAGTAATTCATTGAAAGTTTGAAATCAGTTCACTCGAAAGTAATCACACAAAAAATAACGGTAATGACTGTACTTCATCATAGAAAAGTGTTACACATTAGTTATATATCGTATATGACCTTCAGAACTACGTATATATAGGTAACTTCAAATTAGAGAAAACAGGAATCAGACTCATGGGATGCAGCGTAAAAAGTAGATGAAATTAAAAAAAAATCCACTTTATTTACATCTTTTATTTATTATGAATATGTTTATCAAGTGTTTGCTATATTTTAAAATTGGAAATAATTGTTGTACACACTATTTCTATTTTTCTAATTATTGCGTTCACACTTAGGACATCGTTACGACATCCTTATTTAGGATAGTCTTGAGATAGCTTCGAGATCACTCTTAAGTTCTCCTGCAAATTTCAATAATATTTTCTAATTTGAACCTTTATGAAAAAGAATTCTCATTGCAATTTAAAAATGAAAATTTCTTGTTGGAAAATGAACTTAAATGAACAGATAATTATTCTCTCTTTGCAATATTTGATAGAAAAAACGAATTCTCATTTTATATGTGCATATGTAAATTAAAAACAAATCACATTTTATATTGGGATTACTTCATTTAATTTAATTCCAGGATAAAGAAAATCTCTTGGAAATATGGGTAAAAAAATCAATTTTATATTGAAAAAAAAATAATACCATTTTATTTCCGTATAAATTTGAATAAATATTCATTGCATATCTAGTACACAACAATGTATTAATTGTGTATATATATCATTTTACGATTCTTCTTTTTCACTTTGTCAATCTAATTATTTTGCTTATTGCGCGCTTGATGGCCATCTCAGCACCAATGGCTACAATAGACATGCGTTCACGCATGACTGACTACACAGCTATGGCACGTGTCGCACACAATTGGTTACAACTTAAAAGCATATTGATACTATCGATTTCAATCCTATTGCCTACGATTGGAAATCAAATTTCGAATAAGATGATCTACTTCAATATCTAATAAGCCCTTTTTTTCATATCCTGAGTGCACCCAGGAGTCCTGGGCGGTGTTTAAACGTACCGCAAAAAAATAACTATGAAAGTATTAAAAAAAATATATAAACAAATTCAATAATCCATCTCTTGATCTATTTTATCCATTTTAAAGGAAGTACAAACTATGTAAAATTAAACCTGACATGCACCGCTATATCAACACAGCATCAAACTTTTATCATACAATAGGCAACCAAAAAAACACAAATTCTAATATCCATCTTATTAATCATGAAATGTGATGAGTATTTCAATTGTCTATTTTGAATAAATAGAAAAATTCTTTCGGTTGAAATATAAGTCCTGTAAAAAAATACATTAGAATATTTAAACATTATCAAGAATGTTGACAAAGCCGTGATTTCACAAAATTTAAAGAATGTCAGGAATCAGTCGACTATTCAGGTAATGCTAAGAATGTTGAGACTCTGTCACAAATATCACTTTTATATTTAGCTAAAATATAATGAAAATGAAGTAAAATATATTGATTTAAGAAGAAGGATTGAAATAAAGAAAAGTCAAATTTAACGAGAAATGAAATAATATAGTTGTTGTAATTTAATAAAAGAAAATTAATTAGTGAAATATCACATGCTATATTTAGTTAAAATCTAATGAAAATGAAGTAAAATATATTGATTTAAAAAGAAAAATTGAAATAAAGAAAATGATAAATTTAATGAGAAATGAAATAATATATTTGTTGTAATTTGATTTTAAAAAACTAATTAATAATTTAGTTAAAATGTCTAGACTCTGTTCAGACATGATCAGAATGTTCAGACTGTGCTCAGACTTTTCAGACAATGTTCAGAATGTTCAGAATCTGTTCATACTTTTCAGACAATGGTCAGAATCTGTTCAGACTTTTCAGACAATACTCAGGATGTTCAGAATCTGTTCAGACACTGTTCATAATGTTCAGAATCTGTTCAGACTTTTCAAGCAATGTTCAGAATGTTCAGATTTTGTTCAGACTCTGTTCATTCAATGTTCAGAATGTTCAGAATCTGTTCAGAATTCTCAGTCAATGTTCAGAATATTCAGAATCTGTTAAGACTTTTTCAGAACTTTTAGCACAACAACTGGTCTATTCAGAATTTCTTGACTTTGTAGTGAATGCAAAATGTCTTCTATGATTATAACAATTAATATAAACATTCCATATGTGAACAAATGTGATCACATTCTATGGATATGATGTACAACTTTAAGGTTTTAATGTTTACTTGTGTGTACGAAAGATAATGATAATTTTCCACCCTTTCAGTCAGCTATAAATTTATATATAAAGTTATTTGAACCTGATCCACTCCTGATTTATGTCAGATCTGTATGTACGACATGTCAGAAAGGGGGTGAGGTTGGGGTGGTGTGTATGGCAATTTACCCCTCTTTACTACGAGAAAAGCATAGAAATATAGAATCGACTTCTGACGGAGCTTACTTTCCACCTTTTTTAACGTGTCGGAGTTTGCAAAGTAGATTCAAATGTTTATACCTATCTCGTAGTAAAACTGACTTATCAAAGGCAGAGCTAAGAACAATAAAGAATTATCCCATTTATGTACGCATATACACAAATGATAGTATTATCATATAGTTGACAGGTCGAAAGATGACTGTTTAAAGTAGTCGACAAAAATTTAAAAAAATGCAATATGTCATTTTCTGCTTCTTTCTGTCGGCGTTAAGTCGGGAATTCCTCAAAAAGGACATCTAGAACCAAAAGAAATTAAGGTTTATCAAACGTTTTTGTTTTCAGTTAAAACAATTTCTTTTCAGAAAGCAAATAGCGCAGATATTATCACAAATATGTATGGACAGTGTTACATACATAGGGCAAAATCTAAAAAACAAATAAATAAGGAGGCTTGTGTAATATATTTTTGTTACTATCATTACAGCATTATTTATGAATTAGTTGTTTATTTCGTTTCATACACATATAAAAAGATGGTGAAAAACGACAAAACACTGTTTGTTAAACTTTCATATAATATTAGTTTTCGTACTTGTGCCATTTATCCTCTGTGTAACAGCATAGATAAACACAAGAAAACATTCTTTAGTCATTCCCTCATTGTTTGGTTTTTTTATTTTTTAAATGTCATTTGTCTTTTCTGTAAGTAAATGATACTTATAATTTACTGCTTAACAATTTTGAACTTATTTCAGTGGAAGCCATATCAGGAAGTACTACTACATTAACATGTCCATTGCAAGGGTCGTCTTTCCAATGGCAAAAGTTGGTGTATTCTGATTGGTCTACACTTCAGCAAGGAGCTAAATACGGGAATGTGAATACTAAATCTCTGATTATATTTAATGTTGATCCACGTGACGACGGTAGTTATTCTTGCGCAGTTGGTTCACAACAAAGATCTATGCAAGTTACTGTTATAGGTAAATAAAGTAGATAAGACAAGGGAAGTCCAGTGAAAACAATAGGCATTAAGAAGTAAACCGCAAACATAACAGAGCAAATGACTAAATGAATGTTCGTACACAAACTGTATTTACCATATCGTTCCGTCTCAGCAACATCATTGACAAAGAAGCGTTTTTAATATGTTTGTCTTAGAAATGTCATGTAATCGGATGCAATTAAAAAGTTGGCTATTGTTAGCAAACGGATATCTACAGAAACTATGAATTACGTAGCATTTAGAAAGGGTGACTCAGAATATACGCTGTTTCTGTTTATCTCGGGGTTATTTGCAGTTCAACCGTATTATACATGCACAACATAAAGTTCGATAATGGATATCTGCAATATTATTATGCTTGATTGTAACATTCAGAATAAACTGGAAAACAAATTATACTTCACTGTAGGAACAAATCCAAAATCTGATCGAATAATCGAAAAAAACCCATCATAAATCGACCCTACAAATATATACATGACAGCTCACGTTCTATCCCTGGAATAGGCACTTCAGTAACAAGTAGTGAGATTAAACTAGCTATATGTTTTATAGTTTTATGGGTCCACTAGCTATGTATTATATAGTTTTATGGGTCCACTTGCTATGTATTATATATTTGCATGGGTCCACTAGCTATGTATTATATAGTTGCATGGGTTCACTAGCTATGTATTATATAGTTGTATGGGTCCACTAGCTATGTATTTTATAGTTGCATGGGTCCACTAGCTATGTATTATATAGTTTATGGGCTCAGCACTTCCTTCTTAGTGAAAAAGATGCGATCATGACAGTGTTTTGCCATACGAGTAAAGTGTCAACCCTTACATATAACTTGGTGAGCAGGATGTCATACAGAACGGTCGAGTCTTGAACTTCATAGAAAGTATATTTAATCGTCGTGACACAGAAGTTGCCATGCATGCATGTTTAATATAAAGATAGTTGATGGCCTCAAACATCAAAAATAGTACACAAGGCCATCGTGCGACATAATAGTGAAACAATGGTCATCTTCGAACAATAATCTAATTACCAATACCATATTATGTCATCTGTACCGAATACTTTTCAACAAGGTGTTGATGTCTTCTGAAAAACTATTTGAAAAATAATATCAGTTTTAGTATTATCTATATCGAAGTTACAAAAGACAATAATTTGATTTCTCCATTCTAATACCAGAAATAGAAATAGGGTTTTTGATAACCGGAGACAGCAACATCCGGGTTATAACATGTATAAGAATGTTTTATATGTAGAGTTTGTGCATCACTTTTTAAACTAATTTCAGTGATAGCAATAGAAGGAGGTACAACTACATTAACATGTCCGCTACAAGGCTCATCTTTCCAATGGAATAAATTGATTCACATTTATTGGTCTAAACTTGAACAAGGTGCTAAATACGGGAATGTGAATACTGGATATCTGGATATCTATAATGTTGATCCACATGACGGTGGTACTTATTTATGTATAACTGGTATGCAACAATTATATATGAAAATTGTCTTTAGAGGTAAGCAAAGTTAATTAGAAAAGTGCAGTCAACCGAAACCAGTAAATATATATGCATTAAGATGAAACTCGTCAAATATTTCAGAAAGAATGCGATATAGACTGTTATATTGTGTATGTTGGTCTCCGATCTCAGTGTATTTTTACACAATGTTCTACACATGCAATACAGTGTTCTGCTATCCTCCGTAATGTTTTTTCACTTATTGACCATGATTGTCCTTAATACCTTAATACAAGTAGGACATATACAAGACCTAATTGGCCATAACTGTCCTTAGTGCAAGTAGGACATATGAAAGACCGTATTGACCATGACCGTCCTTAATACAAGTAGGACATCAAAATAACTTATTGATCATGACTGCCCTTAATACAAATATGAAATAATAAAGACCTATTCAGCATGACTTTCCTTAATTCAAGTAGGACATATGCAAGACCTTATTGACCATGACTGTCCTTAGTACAAGTAGGACATAGAAAAGACCCTATTGACCATGAATGTCCTTAATACAAGTAGGACATATAAAAGACCTTATTGACCATGACTTTCCTAAATACAAATAGGACATGTAAAGTACCTTATTGACCATGATGTTCTTTAAATACAAATAGGACATATACAAGAAAATATTGACAATGAGTGTCCTTAATAAAAGTAGGACATATACAAGACCTTATTGACCATGACTTTCCTTAATACAAATAGGACATTTAAAAGACCTTATTGACCATGACACTCCTTAATACAAATAGGAGATATAAAAGACCTGATTGACCATGAATTTCCTTAATACACATAGACATATAAAAGACCTTATTGACCATGACTGTCCTTAATACAAGTAGGACATATAAAAGATGTTATTGACCATGACTGTCCTTAATACAAGTAGGACATATAAAAGATGTTATTGACCATGACTGTCCTTAATACAAATAGGACATATAAAAGACCTAACTGACCATTACTATCCTTGATACAAGTAGGACATATAATTAACCTAATTGAGCATGACTGTCCATAATACAAGTAGGACATATAAAAGACATTATTGACTATGACTGTTCTTAATACAAATAGGACATATAAATGACCTTAATGACCATGACTGTCCTTAATACAAATAGGACATATAAATGATCTTATTGACCAATACTTTCCTTAATAAAAGTAGGACATATAAAAGACCTGATTGACCATGACTGTCCTTAATACAAGAAGGGCATATAAAGAACCTTATTGCCCATGACTGTCCTTATTACGAAAGACTTTATTCACCATGACTGGTCTTGATACTAACATGACCTCTAAATGACCTAATTGGCCCTGATTGTCTTTAATACAAATATGACCACTAAAGGACCTTATTGATCATGAGTGTTCTAAATACTAACATGACCCCTAAATAATCTTATTGCCGATGACACTCCTTGATACTAACATGACCACCACTGAAGGACCCTATTTACCATGACCTTCCTTAATACAAATAGGACATATAGAATACCTTATTGACAATGACAGTCCTTAATACAAGTAGTATATATGAAAATCCTTATCGACCATGAGTTTCCATAATGCAAATGGGACATATAAAGAATCTTATTGACAATGAGTTTCCTTAATCCAAATAGCACATATAAAGGACCGTATTGACCATGACTGTCCTTAATACAAATAGGTCATAGAAAAGACCTTATAGATCATGACTGTCCTTGATACAATTAGGACACATAAAAGATCTTATTGACCATGACTTTGCTTAATACAAATAGGTCACATAAAAGACCTTATTGAACATGACTTTCCCTGATACAAATAGGACATATAAAGGACGTCATTGACAATGACTGTCCTTAATGCGAATTATTGTATTGACCTTGACTGGTCTTAATGCAAGTAAGACATATAAAAAACCTTATTGACCATGACTTTCCTTAATACACATAGGACATATAAAAGATCTTATTGACAATGACCGTTCTTAATACAAGGAAGACATATAAAACACCTTATTGATCATGACTTTCCTTAATATAAGTAGGACACATAAAAGACCTTATTGGCCATGGCTGTCCTTAATACAAGAAGGACATATAAAAGACCTTATTGACCATGACTTTTCTTAATGCAAATAGGACATACACAATACCTTATTGAGAATGACTTTCCTTAATACAAATGGAACACATAAAATACCCTATGGACCATAACTGTCCTTAATACAAGTAGGACATATAACACACCTTATTGACCATGAATGTCCTTTTAAAATACAAGTAGGACATATAAAAGATCGTATTGACCTTGACTTTCCTTAATACAAGTAGGACATATAAAAGACCTTATTGGCGATGACTTTCCTTAATACAAGTAGGACATATACAAGACCTTATTGACCAAGACTGTTCTAAATACAAATAGACATATAAAAGACCTTATTGACCATGACTGTCCTTAATACAAGTAGGACATATAAAAGATGTTATTGACCATGACTCTCCTTAATACAAGTAGGACATATAAAAGATGTTATTGACCATGACTGTCCTTAATACAAATAGGACATATAAAAGACCTAACTGACCATTACTATCCTTGATACAAGTAGGACATATAATTGACCTAATTGAGCATGACTGTCCATAATACAAGTAGGACATATAAAAGACATTATTGACTATGACTGTTCTTAATACAAATAGGACATATAAATGACCTTAATGACCATGACTGTCCTTAATACAAATAGGACATATAAATGATCTTATTGACCAATACTTTCCTTAATAAAAGTAGGACATATAAAAGACCTGATTGACCATGACTGTCCTTAATACAAGAAGGACATATAAAAGACCTTATTTACCATGTCTTTCCTTAATGCAAATAGGACATATAAAAGAACTTATTGATCATGATTGACTTTAATGCAAGTTGGACATAAAAAAGACCTTATTGACCATGACTTTCCTTAATATAAATATGACATATAAAAGACCTTATTTACCATGAATGTCTTTAATACAAGTAGGACATATAAAGAACCTTATTGCCCATGACTGTCCTTATTACGAAAGACTTTATTCACCATGACTGGTCTTGATACTAACATGACCTCTAAATGACCTAATTGGCTCTGATTGTCTTTAATACAAATATGACCACTAAAGGACCTTATTGTTCATGAGTGTTCTAAATACTAACATGACCCCTAAATAATCTTATTGCCGATGACACTCCTTGATACTAACATGACCACCACTGAAGGACCCTATTTACCATGACCTTCCTTAATACAAATAGGACATATAGAAGACCTTATTGACAATGACAGTCCTTAATACAAGTAGGATATATGAAAATCCTTATCGACCATGAGTTTCCATAATGCAAATGGGACATATAAAGAATCTTATTGACAATGAGTTTCCTTAATCCAAATAGCACATATAAAGGACCGTATTGACCATGACTGTCCTTAATACAAATAGGTCATAGAAAAGACTTTATAGATCATGACTGTCCTTAATACAAGTAGGACACATAAAAGATCTTATTGACCATGACTTTGCTTAATACAAATAGGACACATAAAAGACCTTATTGAACATGACTTTCCCTGATACAAATAGGACATATAAAGGACGTCATTGACAATGACTGTCCTTAATGCGAATGATTGTATTGACCTTGACTGGTCTTAATGCAAGTAAGACATATAAAAAACCTTATTGACCATGACTTTCCTTAATACAAATAGGACATATAAAAGATCTTATTGACAATGACCGTTCTTAATACAAGGAAGACATATAAAACACCTTATTGATCATGACTTTCCTTAATATAAGAAGGACACATAAAAGACCTTATTGGCCATGGCTGTCCTTAATACAAGAAGGACATATAAAAGACCTTATTGACCATGACTTTTCTTAATGCAAATAGGACATATACAATACCTTATTGAGAATGACTTTCCTTAATACAAATGGAACACATAAAATACCCTATGGACCATAACTGTCCTTAATACAATTAGGACATATAACACACCTTATTGACCATGAATGTCCTTTTAAAATACAAGTAGGACATATAAAAGATCTTATTGACCTTGACTTTCCTTAATACAAGTAGGACATATAAATGACATTATTGACCATGACTTTTCTTAGTACAACTATGACATATAAAAGACCTTATTGGCGATGACTTTCCTTAATACAAGTAGGACATATACAAGACCTTATTGACCAAGACTGTTCTAAATACAAATAGGACATATCAAAGACCTTATTGACTATGTATGTCCTTAATACAAATAGGACATATAAAGGACCTTATTCACCAGGACTTTCCTTAATACAAATAGGGCATATAAAAGACCTTATTGACCATGACTGTCCTTAATACAAGTAGGACATATAAAAGACATTATTAGCCCTGACTTTCGTTAATATAAGTTGGACACAAACAAGACCTTATAGACCATGACTGTTCTTAATACAAGTAGGACATATAAAACACCTTATTGATCATGACTTTCCTTAATACCAGTATGATATATAAAAGACATTATTGGCCATGACTGCCCTTAATACAAGTAGGACATATAAAAGACCTTATTGACCATGGCTTTCCATAATACAAATAGGACATATAAAAGACCTTATTGACAATGACTTTCCTTCATACAAATAGGACATATAAATGACCTTATTAACCATGACTGTCCTTAATAAAAGTAGGACATATACAAAACCTTATTGATCACGACTGTCCTTAATACAAGTAGGACGTAACAAAGACCTTATTGACCATGACTTTCCTTAATACCAATAGTACATATAAAATACCTTATTGACAATGACTTTCCTTAATACAAATAGAACATATAAAAGACCTTAATGACCATAACTTTCCTTAATGCAAATAGGACATATAAAAGACCTTAATGGCGATGACTTTCACTAACACAAGTAGGACATATAAAAGACCTTATTGACCAGGACTTTTCTAAATACAAATAGAACATATAAAAGACCTTATTGACTATGTCTGTCCTTAATACAAGTAAGACATATAAAGGACCTTATTGACCATGACTGTCCATAATATAAGTAGGACTTATAAAATACCTTATCAACATTGACTTTCCTTAAGACAAGTAGGAATTATAAAGCACATTATTGACCATGACTGTTCTTAATACAAGTATGACATATAAAGGACCTTATTGGCCATGACTTTCCTTAATACAAATAGGACATATAGAATATCTTATAGATCATGACTGTTCTTAATACAAGTAGGACATATAAAACACCTTATTGATCATGACTTTCCTTAATACCAGTATGATATATAACAGACATTATTGGCCATGACTGCCTTTAATACAAGTAGGACATATAAAAGACCTTATTGACCATGGCTTTCTTTAATACAAATAGCACTTATAAAAGATCTTATTGACAATGACTTTCCTTCATACAAATAGGACATATAAATGACCTTATAGACACTAACTTTCCTTAATACAAGTAGGACATATTAAATACCTTATTGACCATGACTCTCTTTAATACAAATAGGACATGTAAAATACCTTGATATCCTTAATACAAGTAGGACATATGAAAGATCTTATTGACCATGACTGTCTTTAATGCAAGTAGGGCATATAAAAGAACTTATCAACCTAGACTTTCTTTAAAACAATTATGACATGTAAAAGTTCGTATTGACCATGGCAGTCCTTAATACTAGAAGGACATATAAAAGACTTTATTGACCATGTCTGTTCTTATTACAAGTCCGACATATAAAAGACCTTATCGACCTTGACTTTCTTTAAAACAAGTATGACATGTAAAAGTTCATATTGACCATGACAGTTCTTAATGCTAGAAGGATATACAAAAGACCTTATTGACCATGACTGTCCTTAATACAAGGATGACATATAAAAGTTCGTATTGACATCGACTTTCTTTGGTACAAATAGGACATATAAAAGACTTTATAGACCAAACTTTCCTTAATGCAAATAGGACACCAAGACCTTATTGACCATGACTGTTCTTAATACAAGTAGGAAATATAAAGCACATTATTGACCATGACTTTCCTTAATACAAATAGGACATATACAATACCTTATTGACCATGACGGTCCTTAACACAAGTAGGGCATATTGAACATGACTTCCCTTAATATATACAGGACATATAAAAGCCCTTATTGACCATGTCTTTAGTACAAGTAGGACACATAAAACACGTTATTCAACATGACTTTCCTTAATACAATTAGGACATATAGAATATCTTATAGACCATGACTGTTCTTAATACAAGTAGGACATATAAAACACCTTATTGATCATGACTTTCCTTAATACCAGTATGATATATAACAGACAGTATTGGCCATGACTGCCCTTAATACAAGTAGGACATATAAAAGACCTTATTGATCATGGCTTTCCTTAATACAAATAGTACTTATAAAAGACCTTATTGACAATGACTTTCCTTCATACAAAAAGGTCATATAAATGACCTTATTGACCATGACTGTCCTTAATATAAGTAGGACATATACAACACCTTATTGATCACGACTCTCCTTAATACAAATAGGACATAACAAAGACCTTATTGACCATGACTTTCCTTAATACAAATAGGACATATAAAATACCTTATTGACAATGACTTTCCTAAATAAAAGTAGGACATATAAAAGAACTTATTGACCATGATTTTTCTAAGTACAAATAGGACATGTATAAAAGACCTTATTGACTATGTCCGCCCTTAATACAAGTAGGACATATAAAGGACCTTATTCACCATTATTTTCCTTAATACAAATAGGACATATAAAGGACCTTATTGACCATGACTGTCCTTAATATAAGTAGGACATATAAAATACCTTATCGACATTGACTTTCCTTAAGACAAGTAGGACATATACAAGTTCGTATTGACCATGACAGTCCTTAATACAAGTTGGACAGATACAAGACCTTATTAGCCATGACTTTCGTTAATACAAATAGGACATATAAAATACCTTATTGACCATGACTGTCCTTAATACAAGTAGGACATATAAAAGACCTAATAGACACTAACTTTCCTTAATACAAGTAGGACATATTAAATACCTTATTGACCATGACTTTCTTTAATACAAATAGGACATGTAAAATTCATTATTGACCATGATATCCTTAATACTATTAGGACATATGAAAGACCTTATTGACCATGACTGTCCTTAATGCAAGTTGGACATATAAAAGAACTTATCGACTTAGACTTTCTGTAAGACAAGTATGACATGTAAAGGTTCGTATTGACCATGACAGTCCTTAATACTAGAAGGACATATAAAAGACTTTATTGACCATGACTGTTCTTATTACAAGTACGAGATATAAAAGACCTTATCGACCTTGACTTTCTTTAAAGCAAGTATGACATGTAAAAGTTCGTATTGACCATGACAGTTCTTAATACTAGAAGGACATATAAAAGACCTTATTGACCATGACTGTCCTTAATACAAGGATGACATATAAAAGTTCGTATTGATATCGACTTTCCTTGGTACAAATAGGACATATAAAAGACAGTATATACCATAACTTTCCTTAATGCAAATAGGACATCAAGATCTTATTGACCATGACTGTTCTTAATACAAGTAGGAAATATAAAGCACATTATTGACCTTGACTGTCCTTAATACAAGTAGGACATATAAAGGACCTTATTGACCATGACTTTCCTTAATACAAATAGGACATATAAAATACCTTATTGACCATGACCGTCCTTAACACAAGTAGGGCATATTGAACATGACTTCCCTTAATATATACAGGACATATAAAAGCCCTTATTGACCATGCCTGTCTTTAGTACAAGTAGGACACATAAAACACCTCATTGACCATGAATTTCCTTAATACAATTAGGACATATAAAAGAATTTATTGACCATGAATTTTCCTAATAGAAATAGGACATATAAAAGACCTTATTGACCACGACTTTCCTTAATAAAAGTAGGACATATTAAAGAAATTATTGACCACGACTTTTCTAAATACAAATATGACTTATAAAAGACCTTATTGACCATGACTTTCTTTAATATAAGTAGGACTTATACACCTTATTGACCATGACTTTTCTTAATACAAATAGGACATGTAAAAGACCTTATTGACTATGTCTGTCGTTAATACAAGTAGGACATATAGAGGACCTTATTGGCCATGACTTTCTTTAGTACAAATAGGACATATAAAAGACCTTATTGACCTTGACTTTCCTGAATACAAATAGAACATATAGAATACATTATTGACCATGACTGTCCTTAACACAAATAGGACATATAAAAGCCTTATTGACCATGACTTTCCTTAATACAAGTAGAACATGTAAAAGTTCGTATTGACCATGACAGTCCTTAATACAAGTAGGACATATAAAAGACCTTATTAGCCATGATTTTCGTTAATACAATAGGACATATAAAGGACCTTATTGACCATGACTTTCCTTAATACAAATAGGACATATAAAAGCCCTTATTGACCATGCCTGTCTTTAGTACAAGTAGGACACATAAAACACCTTATTGACCTTGACTTTCCTGAATACAAATAGAACATATAGAATACATTATTGACCATGACTGTCCTTAACACAAATAGGACATATACAAGACCTTATTGACCATGACTTTCCTTAATACAAGTAGAACATGTAAAAGTTCGTATTGACCATGACAGTCCTTAATACAAGTAGGACATATAAAAGACCTTATTAGCCATGATTTTCGTTAATCCAAATAGGACATATAAAAGACTTTATTGACCATTACTTTCCATAATACAAGTAGGACATATAAAGGACCTCATTGACCATGATCTTCCTTAATACAAATAGGACATATAGAAGACCTTATTGACCACGACTGTCCTTAATACAAGTAGAACATATAGAAAAACCTTATTGAACATGAATTTCGTTTATACAAGTAGGACATATAAAAGATCTTATTGACAATGACTTTCCTTAATACAAATAGGACACACACAAGAACTTATAGATCATGACTGTTCTTAATACAAGTAGGATATATAAAACACCTTATTGATCTTGACTTTCCTTAATACAAGTAGGACACATAAAAGACCTTATTGGCCATGACTATCCTTAATACAAGAAGGACCTATAAAAGATCTTATTGACCATGACTTTTCGTAATGCAAATAGGACATATAAAATACCTTATTGAGAATGACTTTCCTTAATACAAATAGAACACATAAAATACCCTATAGACCATAACTGTCCTTAATACAGGTAGGACATATAACACACCTTATTGACCATGAATGTCCTTTTAAAATACAATTAGGACATATAAAAGATCTTATTGACCATGACTTTCTTTAATACAAGTAGGACATATAAAAGACCTTATTGGCGAAGACTTTCCATAATAGAAGTGGGACATATACAAGACCTTATTGACCAAGACTTTTCTAAATACAAATAGAACATATCAAATACCTTATAGACTATGTATGTCCTTAATACAAATAGGACATAAAAAGGACCTTATTCACCATGACTTTCCTTAATACAAATAGGGCATATAAAAGACCTTACTGAATATGACTGTCCTTAATACAAGTAGGACATATAAAAGACCTTATTAGCCTTGACTTTCGTTAATATAAGTAGGACACAAACAAGACCTTATAGACCATGACTGTTCTTAATACAAGTAGGACATATAAAACACCTTATTGATCATGACTTTCCTTAATACAATTATGATATATAAATGACCTTATTGGCCATGACTGCCCTTAATACAAGTAGGACATATAAAAGACCTTATTGACCATTGCTTTCATTAATACAAATAGGATATATAAAAGACCTTATTGACAATGACTTTCCTTCATACACATAGGACATATAAATGACCTTATTGATCACGACTGTCTTTAATACAAGTAGGACATAACAAAGATCTTATTGACCATGACTTTCCTTTATACAAATAGGACATATAAAATACCTTATTGACAATGACTTTCCTTAATACAAATAGAACATAACAAAGACCTTAAAGACCATGACTTTCCTTAATGCAAGTAGGATATAAAAGACATTATTGACCATGACTTTTCTTAATACAAATAGGACATATACAAGACCTTATTGACTATGTCTGTCCTTAATACAAGTAGGACATATAAAGGACCTTATTGACCAAGACTTTTCTAAATACAAATAGGACATATACAAGACCTTATTGACTATGTCTGTCCTTAATACAAGTAGGACATATAAAGGACCTTATTGACCATGACTGTCCTTAATATAAGTAGGACATATAAAATACCTTATCAACATTGACTTTCCTTAATACAAGTATGACATATAAAAGACCTTATTAACCACGACTGTCCTTAATACAAGTTTGACATATAAAAGACCTTATTAACCACGACTGTCCTTGATACAAATAGGACACATAGAAGATCTTATTGACCATGACTGTTCTTAATACAAGTAGGACATATACAAAACCTTATTAACAATGAATTTCCGTTATACAAGTAGGACATATAAAAGACCTTATTGACCATGTCTTTCCTTAATACAAATAGGACATGTATAAAAGACCTTATTGACTATGTCCGCCCTTAATACAAGTAGGACATATAAAGGACCTTATTCACCATTACTTTCCTTAATACAAATAGGACATATAAAGGACCTTATTGACCATGACTGTCCTTAATATAAGTAGGACATATAAAATACCTTATCGATATTGACTTTCCTTAAGACAAGTAGGACATATAAAAGACCTTTTTAGCCATGACTTTCGTTAATACAAATAGGACATATAAAAGACCTTATAGACACTAACTTGCCTTAATACAAGTAGGGCATATTAAATACCTTATTGACCATGAATTTTTTTAATACAAATAGGACATGTAAAATACCTTATTGACCATGGCTTTCCTTAATACAAATAGGACATATAAAAGACCTTATTGACAATGACTTTCCTTCATACAAATAGGACATATAAATGACATTATTGTCCATGACTGTCCTTAATAAAAGTAGGACATATACAACACCTTTTTGATCACGACTCTCCTTAATACAAGTAGGACATAACAAAGACCTTATTGACCATGACTTTCCTTTATACAAATAGAACATATAAAAGACCTTAATGACCATGACTTTCCTTAATGCAAGTAGGACATATAAAAGACATTATTGACCATGAGTTTTCTTAATACAAATAGAACATATAAAAGACCTTAATGACCATAACTTTCATTAATACAAGTAGGACATATAAAAGACGTTATTGACCAAGACTTTTCTAAATACAAATAATACATATAAAAGACCTTATTGACTATGTCTGTCCTTAATACAAGTAGGACATATAAAGGACCTTATTGGCCATGACTGTCCTTAATATAACTAGGACATATAAAATACCTTATCAACATTGACTTTCCTTAAGAAAAGTAATACATATAAAAGTTCGTATTCACCATGAATTTTCTTAATAGAAATAGGACATATAAAAGACCTTATTGACCACGACTTTCCTTAATACAAGTATGACATATAAAGGACCTTATTGGCCATGACCTTCCTTGATACAAATAATAGGACATATAGAAGATCCTATTGACCATGACTGTCCTTAATACAAGTAGGACATATAAAAGACCTTATAAACACTAACTTTCCTTAATAAAAGTAGGACATATTAAATACCTTATTGACCATGATTTTCTTTAATACAAATAGGACATGTAAAATACCTTATTGACCATGATATCCTTAATACAAGTAGGACATATGAAAGACCTTATTGACCATGGCTTTCCTTAATACAAATAGGACATATAAAGGACCTCATTGACCATGACCTTCCTTAATACAAATAGGACATATAGAAGACCTTATTGACCACGACTGTCTTTAATACAAGTAGAACATATAGAAAAACCTTATTGACCATGAATTTTCTTAATAGAAATAGGACATATAAAGGACCTCATTGACCATGACCTTCCTTAATACAAATAGGACATATAAAAGACCTCATTCACCATGACCTTCCTTAATACAATTAGGACATATAGAAGACCTTATTGACCACGACTGTCTTTAATACAAGTAGAACATATAGAAAAACCTTATTGACCATGAATGTTCTTAATAGAAATAGGACAAATAAAACAACCTATTGACCATGACTTTCCTTAATACAAGTAGGACATATAAAGGACCTCATTCACCATGACCTTCCTTAATACAAATATGACATATAGAAGACCTTATTGACCACGACTGTCCTTAATACAAGTAGAACATACAGAAAAACCTTATTGACCATGAATTTTCTTAATAGAAATAGGACAAATAAAACACCTTATTGACCATGAACTTCCTTAATACAAGTAGGACATATAAAAGACCTCATTCACCATGACCTTCCTTAATACAAATAGGACATATAGAAGACCTTATTGACCACGACTGTCCTTAATACAAGTAGAACATATAGAAAAACCTTATTGACCATGAATTTCGTTTATACAAGTAGGACATATAAAATATCTTATTGATCATTGCTTTCCTTAATACAAATAGGATATATAAAAGATCTTATTGACAATGACTTTCCTTAATACAAATAGGACACACACAAGACCTTATAGACCATGTATGTTCTTAATACAAGTAGGACATATAAAACACCTTATTGATCATGACTTTCCTTAATACAAGTAGGACACATAAAAGACCTTATTGGCCATGACTGTCCTCAATACAAGTATGACATATAAAAGACCTTATTAACCACGACTGTCCTTAATACAAGTAGGACATATACAAAACCTTATTGACCATGAATTTCCTTTATACAAGTAGGACATATAAAAGACCTTATTGACCATGTCTTTCCTTAATACAAGTAGGACACATTAAAGACTTTATTGACCAAGATTTTTCTAAATACAAATAGGACATGTATAAAAGACCTTATTGATTATGTCCGCCCTTAATACAAGTAGGACATATAAAAGGACCTTATTCACCATTACTTTCCTTAATATAAATAGGACATATAAAGGACCTTATTGACCATGACTGTCCTTAATATAAGTAGGACATATAAAATACCTTATCGACATTGACTTTCCTTAAGACAAGTAGGACATATAAAGGTTCGTATTGACCATGACAGTCCTTAATTCAAGTTGGACATATAAAAGATCTTATTAGCCATGACTTTCGCTTATACAAATAGGACATATAAAATACCTTATTGACCATGACTGTCCTTAATACAAGTAGGACGTATAAAAGACCTAATAAACACTAACTTTCCTTAATACAAGTAGGACATATTAAATACCTTATTGACCCTGATTTTTTTAATACAAATAGGACATGTAAAATACCTTATTGACCATGATATCCTTAATACAAGTAGAACATATGAAAGACCTTATCGACCTACACTTTCTTTAAAACAAGTAGGACATGTAAAAGTTCGTATTGACCGTGACAGTCCTTAATACTAGAAGGACATATACAAGACTTTATTGACCATGACTGTCCTTATTACAAGTAGGACATATAAAAGACCTTATCAACCTTGACTTTCTTTAAAGCAAGTATGACATGTAAAAGTTCGTATTGACCATGACAGTTCTGAATACTAGAAGGACATATAAAAGACCTTATTGACCATGACTGTCCTTAATACAAGGATGACATATAAAAGTTCGTATTGACATCGACTTGGTACAAATAGGACATATAAAAGACTTTATATACCATAACTTTCCTTAATGCAAATAGGACATCAAGACCGTATTGACCATGACTGTCCTTAATACAAGTAGGAAATATAAAACACATAATTGACCATGACTGTCCTTAATACAAGTAGGACATATAAAAGACTTTATAGACCATAACTTTCCTTAATGCAAATAGGACATCAAGACCTTATTGACCATGACTGTCATTAATACAAGGAGGAAATATAAAATACATTATTGACCATGCCTGTCTTTAGTACAAGTAGGACACATAAAACACCTTATTGACCAAGACTTTCCTTAATACAATTAGGACATATAAAAGACCTTATTGACAATGAATTTTCTTAATAGAAATAGGATATATAAAAGACCTCATTGACCAAGACTTTCCTTTATACAATTATGACATATAAAGGACCTTATTGGTCATCACTTTCCTTAATACAAATAGGACATATAGAACATCTTATTGACTATATCTGTCCTTAATACAAGTAGCACATATAAAAAAACCTTATTGACCATGAATTTCCTTTATACAAGTAGGACATATAAAAGACCTTATTGACCATGTCTTTCCTTAATACAAGTAGGACACATTAAAGACATTATTGACCATGACTTTCTTTAATACAAATAGGACATATAAAAGACCTTATTGACCTTGACTTTCCTGAATACAAATAGAATATATAGAATACATTATTGACCATGACTGTCCTTAACACAAATAGTACATATAAAAGACCTTATGGACCATGACTTTCCTTAATACAAGTAGGACATGCAAAAGTTCGTATTGACCATGTCAGTCCTTAATACAAGTAGGACATATAAAAGACCTAATTAGCCATGACCTTCCTTAATACAAATAGGATATATAAAAGACCTTATTGACAATGAATTTCCTTCATACAAATAGGATATATAAATGACCTTATTGACCATGACTGTCCTTAATACAAGTAGGACATATACAGCACCTTATTGATCACGACTGTCCTTAATACAAGTAGGACATAACAAAGACCTTATTGACCATGACTTTTCTTAATACAAAGAGGACAAATAAAAGACCTTATTGACTGTGACTGTCCTTTATACAAGTAGGACATATACAGGACCTTATTGACCATGACTTTTCTGAATACAAATATGACATATAAAAGACCTTATTGACCATGACTTTCCTTAATACAAGTAGGACATATTGAAGACATTATTGACCATGACTTTTCTTAATACAAATAGGACATATAAAAGATTTATTGGCTATGACTTTCCTTAATACAAGTAGGACTTATGAAAGACCTTATTGACCAAGACAGTCTTTAATAAAAGTAGGACATATAAAGGACCTTATTGACCATGACTTTTCTGAATACAAATAGGACATATAAAAGACCATATTGACCATGAATGTTCTTAATACAAGTAGGACATATACAACACTTTATTGATCACGACTGTCCTTAATACAAGTAGGACATAACAAAGACCTTATTGACCATGGCTTTCCTTAATACAAATAGGACATATAAAAGACCTTATTGACAATGACTTTCCTTAATACAAGTAGGACATAAAAAGGACCTTATTGACCACGACTGTCCTTAATATAAATAGGACATATAAAATACCTTGTCAACATTGACTTTCCTTAATACAAGTATGATATATAAAAGACCGTATTAACCACGACTGTCCTTAATACAAGTATGACATATAAAAGACCTTATTAACCACGACTGTCTTTAATACAAGTATGACATATAAAAGACCTTATTAACCACGACTGTCCTTAATATAAGTATAACATATACAAGACCTTATTAACCACGACTGTCCTTAATACAAGTATGACATATAAAAGACCTTATTAACCACGACTGTCCTTAATACAAGTAGGACATATACAAAACCTTATTGACCATGAATTACCTTTATACAAGTAGGACATATAAAAGACCTTATTGACCATGTCTTTCCTTAATACAAGTAGGACACATTAAAGACTTTATTGACCAAGATTTTTCTAAATACAAATAGGACATGTATAAAAGACCTTATTGATTATGTCCGCCCTTAATACAAGTAGGACATATAAAGGACCTTATTCACCATTACTTTCCTTAACATAAATAGGACATATAAAGGACCTTATTGACCATGACTGTCCTTAATATAAGTAGGACATATAAAATACCTTATCGACATTGACTTTCCTTAAGACAAGTAGGACATATAAAGGTTCGTATTGACCATGACAGTCCTTAATACAAGTTGGACATATAAAAGATCTTATTAGCCATGACTTTCGCTTATACAAATAGGACATATAAAATACCTTATTGACCATGACTGTCCTTAATACAAGTAGGACGTATAAAAGACCTAATAAACACTAACTTTCCTTAATACAAGTAGGACATATTAAATACCTTATTGACCATGACTTTCTTTAATACAAATAGGACATGTAAAATTCATTATTGACCCTGATTTTCTTTAATACAAATAGGACATGTAAAATACCTTATTGACCATGATATCCTTAACACAAGTAGAACATATGAAAGACCTTATCGACCTACACTTTCTTTAAAACAAGTAGGACATGTAAAAGTTCGTATTGACCGTGACAGTCCTTAATACTAGAAGGAAATATACAAGACTTTATTGACCATGACTGTCCTTATTACAAGTAGTACATATAAAAGACCTTATCAACCTTGACTTTCTTTAAAGCAAGTATGACATGTAAAAGTTCGTATTGACCATGACAGTTCTGAATACTAGAAGGACATATAAAAGACCTTATTGACCATGACTGTCCTTAATACAAGGATGACATATAAAAGTTCGTATTGACATCGACTTTCCTTGGTACAAATAGGACATATAAAAGACTTTATAGACCATAACTTTCCTTAATGCAAATAGGACATCAAGATCTTATTGACCATGACTGTCATTAATACAAGTAGGAAATATAAAATACATTATTGACCATGCCTGTCTTTAGTACAAGTAGGACACATAAAACACCTTATTGACCATGACTTTCCTTAATACAATTAGGACATATAAAACACATAATTGACCATGACTGTCCTTAATACAAGTAGGACATATAAAAGACTTTATAGACCATAACTTTCCTTAATGCAAATAGGACATCAAGACCTTATTGACCATGACTGTCCTTAATACAAGTAGGAAATATAAAATACATTATTGACCATGCCTGTCTTTAGTACAAGTAGGACACATAAAACACCTTATTGACCATGAGTTTCCTTAATACAATTAGGACATATAAAAGACCTTATTGACAATGAATTTTCTTAATAGAAATATGATATATAAAAGACCTCATTGACCACGACTTTCCTTAATACAAGTATGACATATAAAGGACCTTATTGGTCATCACTTTCCTTAATACAAATAGGACATATAGAAGATCTTATTGACTATATCTGTCCTTAATACAAGTAGGACATATAAAAAAACCTTATTGACCATGAATTTCCTTAATACAAGTAGGACATATAAAAGACCTTATTGACCATGTCTTTCCTTAATACAAGTAGGACACATTAAAGACATTATTGACCATGACTTTCTTTAATACAAATAGGACATATAAAAGACCTTATTGACCTTGACTTTCCTGAATACAAATAGAATATATAGAATACATTATTGACCATGACTGTCCTTAACACAAATAGTACATATAAAAGACCTTATGGACCATGACTTTCCTTAATACAAGTAGGACATGCAAAAGTTCGTATTGACCATGTCAGTCCTTAATACAAGTAGGACATATAAAAGACCTTATTAGCCATGATTTTCATTAATACAAATAGGACATATAAAAGACCTTATTGACCATGAATTTTCTTAATACAAATAGGACAAATAAAACACCTTATTGACCATGACTTTCCTTAATACAAGTAGGACATATAAAGGACCTTATTGAACATGACCTTCCTTAATACAAATAGGATATATAAAAGACCTTATTGACAATGAATTTCCTTCATACAAATAGGATATATAAATGACCTTATTGACCATGACTGTCCTTAATACAAGTAGGACATATACAGCACCTTATTGATGACGACTGTCCTTAATACAAGTAGTACATAACAAAGACCTTATTGACCATGACTTTTCTTAATACAAAGAGGACAAATAAAAGACCTTATTGACTGTGACTGTCCTTTATACAAGTAGGAGATATACAGGACCTTATTGACCATGACTTTTCTGAATACAAATATGACATATAAAAGACCTTATTGACCATGACTTTCCTTAATACAAGTAGGACTTATGAAAGACCTTATTGACCAAGATAGTCTTTAATAAAAGTAGGACATATAAAGGACCTTATTGACCATGACTTTTCTGAATACAAATAGGACATATAAAAGACCTTATTGACCATGACTTTCCTTAATACAAGTAGGACATATTGAAGACATTACTGACCATGACTTTTCTTAATACAAATAGGACATACAAAAGACCTTATTGGCCATGACTTTACTTAATACAAGTAGGACATATAAAAGACCTTATTGACTATGTCTGTCCTTAATACAAGTAGAACAGATAAAGGACCTTATTGACCATGACTTTCTTTAATACAAATAGGACATATAAAAAATCGTGTTGACCATGACAGTTCTTAATACTAGAAGGACATATAAAAGACTTTATTGACCATGACTGTCCTTATTACAAGTAGGACATATAAAGGACCTTTTTGACCATGACTGTCCTTAATACGAATGACTGTACTCACCATGACTGGTCTTGATATTAACATATCCTCTAAATGACCTAATTGATCCTGATTGTCTTTAATACAAAAATGACCACTAAAGTACCTTATTGATCATGAGTGTTCTAAATACTAACATAACCACTAAATATCCCATATCCCTGTCTGTACTTAATACAAGCATGGCCACTAGATGAACTTATTCACCATGAATGTTCTTGATACCAACATGGCTACCAAAGGACTTTTCTTTGGATAAATATCCTTAATATTAACATGACCCCTGAAGAAACTTATTGACCATAAGTGTCTTTAAGCCTAACATAGCCACTAAAGAACCTTATAGAAACAAGAATTATAACAACTTACGCGTGTTCTCTATTAAAGTTTGCGCTTATTTATTTTTGGTTTAATTTCAGCGATAGCCATCTGGGGGAGTAATACTACCTTAACATGCACATTGCAAGGGTCGTATTACTATTGGAATAAGAGAACGGATTCGAGTTGGTCTAATCAAATCCAAGGAGGAGCAAAATATGGGAATGTAAATAGTGGATCTATGATTATCTATAATGTTCAAACAAATGACGGCGGAAGATATCGTTGTGCGGATTATTCCAATATAGAACAGATAGATGTTAGTGTCAGAGGTATGTACAGTAGATAAGACAAAGAAATCAATTTAGATACGAATTAATGAGTAATTCGGAAGCAATGCAAAACAAAATGATTTAGACGATGTTATATTGTGAATGTTTGTTTCCGACTTTTGACTGACCAAATATTACCTCGTTTACATGTAAAGCATATTATTGAGTGTCACAACCCAAGACACTAAATTGTAAGATGGGATACATTCTACTGTATGTAGCTAAAGATAAAAACCCGACATCATGTTTGTATTCTCACGTGAGGGAACAACGATTTAAATATGTATTTGTTTCCTCAAAACTTAATCAGCATTACTTTTTCTACTGGTCAGTAATAACCTTTAGTTATCCCTCATCATATCTGACCACTAATATAATTTCTCCTCATTTAGCCGCATCCATGCTGTTATATTCTCGATTGAATTGATGTTAGATCATGGCTTCGAGCTCTGATCGTGTCAAACCAAAGACTATAAAATTGGTATCCTAATTAGATTATCAATAACAAAACAGTGATGACAAGTCCTTACTAAAAAGATGCATAACGATATGTTCACAATATTTACATAATTATTTAATCACAGGTCAGGTATTAAACAGGCACATATTATTACAGTATTTACATCATTTATTATATACAAGATCAAGGGTCCGTGCAATATTTATTGACGGTGGTGGGCTGAGACAATAACATGAATAAGGCATCGGGCACAATATTTTCTTTTGCTTCATAAACGATGGAACATTGAGTTGTGTAAGACAAAAAATGTACATTAGACAACTGCTGTTTTAAGATCATTCTTTATGCATTGTATTTTCCGTGGAAATGAGAAATATTGATTTCTTATGTTGTTTGCATGTAAAACATGCTTAAATATTTATGAAATGTTGGACATTCCTAGGTAAAACACTAGGGTGGATTGCAGTAATTACAATAACAAGAAATTGAATATATTCAATTTGTTAAAAAATAAACCAACACGCACACAAAGAGGCAGTTGTATCTTCCTTATCTTTGATCACATAAAGGAGAAGGTAAAAAAAATGTTCATGTGCAATTATTTTTTTCGGCAAAAAAACACTTTTTAGGAGGGAAAAACATTAAATCTGTTTGATTTTGTTTTTTTCTTTCAAATTAATGCGTGTAATATATACAGTGAGTCAAACGATTTACCTTTTCTCATTTAAGCTTTCATACTTCATCAATTTTAGTTATTTAAAAGACATATATAAAATATGCAAGATGAGTGAAATATTAAATGTTTTTCCCTCTAGAGTCTTCCTAAGGGCCCGATGGCTCGGGTGGCTCTTTAAAATAGGTAGTTGGATTACCTAGCAACTCATGCAAACCTATCGCCATAACGGCGTGGTTTCGCGCAAGGGTTTGTAAACTACAAAAAAGGTGCACTCGAATTGCAGCGCAAGTTAAAAAAATTACCAGTTGATTGCCCATGGTCGGTGGTTCTCTCCGGGTACTCCGGCTTGGTTTTTAGCAAACATATTGCTTAAAATTGGCGCTAAACACAGTCAATCAACCAATCAAATCAATCAACCTAAGTATGTTTTTTCATCATAAATCTGTGAGAATAACATAGAAGATAAATATTGAAGATCCTACAAGTATAAATAGATTTCTTTCAAATGATTCAGTGAGCATATCTTGTTTACAAAGTTTATGCAATATACAACAAGAGTAAAACGTCATAAAATGTTTTCCCCACAACAAAGCATCAGCAATCTGCAAATTAAATTTTGTAAAGGTATACCCAGATTGTTAATAACATGCAGTATGCATATTGAAAATAGTACCAGGATAAATTTCAAAGAGTACATATAATATACGGAGTCAAACAAACTTAGCAACAATATTTTTTTTTTCGCATATTATTTTTTTTTTCACATTTCGTGTCTATGAATATTATAGACATGATATGGCTAATAAATACAAACGACATTTAAAACAGGTACAATAACGCGCCGAAAATCAGCTGCACGTGTGGTAGGTTATTTTTACTGGTCTTCCCTGTTTATGGTTTCCGAAAGTTTATTTCATCGACAATTTGTTCTTGAATAAGGTTCAAAATAGAATAAAAAAAAATTTCTTGCAACTTATGGGGCACCGTAGAGGACTTCCACAGAATGACCACCATCGGTATGTTGGAAGGCGGAATGACCGTAAATGACGTTGCTGGGTCATTTGGTGTTCACCGTACAACCATATGGGGGTTAGCACAGCGTTGCAGGACCACTGGCACAGCTAAGGATATGCCAACATCTGGTAGACCAAAACGTCTCACTCCTAGAGGAGAACGTTACATCAGGATCACATCATGTCGTGACCGCTTCTTACCAGCAACAAGGATTGTCGACAGAGTACGGAGAGCAACTGGAGTCCGTATATCCGCGCAAACAGTCCGCAATAAACTTAAAGCTGGTCGTTTCAAATCAAGAAGACCACATAAAGGTATGGAGTTAACTGTCCACCACAAAATACAGCGACATGCATGGACAAATCAGCAATTGCACCGAAACTGGAAGACAGTACTTTTTTCGGATGAATCTCAATTCACACTAAAGTTTGCAGATGGTCGCATTCGTGTCTGGATAAGGCCTGGTGAATGCTTTGCGGCTGCTTGTGTTATGCCAGTTGACCGCTTTGGTGGCAGTTAATTATTGTTGTGGGGAGGAGTGTATTACGCAGGAAATACCAACTTGATGATGATAAGACAAACACTGAATGCACAGCGCTACTGCGTTGACATTTACGCCCTGTCGTGATGCCGTTCATGCACAGAAAGAATCGTTTTGTCTTTCAGCAGGACAATGCCTGGTCACACACCGCGCGTATCTCCATGAACGCTTTACAGGCCAACAATGTTAATACATTACCCTGGCCGAGTCGTTTTCCTGATCTGGCTCCTATTTAACATGTTTTGGACATGCTAAACAGACAAATTCGAGAGAATCTTCATCCATTTAACTCCTTGCAGGAATTGGAAAATGTGTTCATCATTGAATAGAACAAGTTCAAGTACAAGTACAAGTTCCAACAAATCATCAGAGGCATGCACAAAGATGTAGAACTACCATTACTGCCAACGGGGTGTGGTCAAGATAGTGACATTGTGAATTTATGTATGAATTCATCATGTGTCACGTATTGCAAATCAGGAAGTTTGTGAATTACGATTTTTTGTACGTTCATGTTCCTAATCATTGTTGTTATTATTTGTTAGGACAATATATCTATTGCTATGCAATGAAATCTAAATTATTGTTGAAAATATAAAATTAAAAATATGTGTTGTTAAGCTTTTCTTGCTCAGTATATATACATGAATATACATTAGGAAATCGTCCCATTTTGTTTTCAACAGCAGCTTCAATAGTTTGTGTGAATAATATACAATGGGAATAGTTTACAACTTACAAGTATATATTTATTATTTCTGGAAAAAAATACAGTTTTCCAATGCATTTCGTGTTCAAACAGTACATACAATATCTGCAATGAATAATTGAGCCAATGTTATTAAAAAAAACAAGCTTCAAGAATTTCCGGTTTGGTTTATGGTGTTTAACGCCGCTTTCAACAATAATTGAGCTAATCGTCGCGGTCAGTTTTATTGGTGGAGGAAACTGACAAATTTATCACATAATGTTGTTTCGAGTACACCTCGCCATGAACGGGGTTCAAACTCACTACTTTAGTGGTCACAGGCATTGATTGCACAGGATAAGGTTTTCAAGAGTTATACTCAAGTAGTAGTATATACTATGAATAAAATACACAACGTTTCCTATATAAAAGATAGGTATGAGCGTTTTTTTGTGATTATATAATATTGGCAATAATATCATCTTCTATCTACATACCCTTCTTGAATAAAACTTTAATTAACTAAGAGGAACCCTTGGTTCAGTAGCTTCCTTGTTAGCAGCAGCCCTCTATCAAGGAAATCCTGATAAACATCACAAACGCTGGAATATCGTATCAACTGAGAGATATATACTCCATATACAGGTGCTGCTCGAATGCTGCTACATATAAATGGAAAGTTCACAATTGGAATATTGAAATCATCTCTTTTGTCGTAATGTTTCGTTCTTAATCTCGCCTCAGTGTCAAGGTCGAGGTGTAGGTCATGGTATGAAGCAAACCTATCTGTAACTATGGTATCCTTTATTTCAAGCTCTATGGGATCAACGAAATCACCAAACCTAGAATGATTTAGTGAAAGGACATAATCTATATAGCAGAACGTGAAATTAAATGATCGGGTTAGCTTCCTCTCGTTTTTAAGTCTTCCTCATGCGAATAAATTCACCATAAAAACAGGTAATATCGATAGTCTATTACTTACTAACCACGATGCTATATTTGTATAATTGTATATGTATACTTTGTAGATTTGAAAATCATTCTTGATACTTAAAATTGACCTAACACCAATTAATCATCATGTCCATCCACAAACATAACGGTTATGAAAAACAAAACTTATTACAATGTTGCATGCTATGTTATTATATTATATGGAATACATTGAAAACAGATATTTAACAGATATTTGTAACATTTTATTAGTTTTAATTTAAGCATATTATATTGTATAAATAATGAGCGTACCCTATAAAGGTCATGCACACTAAACTTGATAATTACGTTTTTATTACTATCACTAGGTTGATACCTCTGCTGGTGGGCTGTTGATCTCCCGGGATATATGCTACTCAGTAGTCAGTGTTACTATCAGCAGGTTGATACCTCTGCTGGTGGATTATTAGTCTCCGGATGTATCATCCACCCAGTAGTCAGTGTTACTATCACTAGGTTGATACCTCTGCTGGTGGACTATTGATCACCGGGGATATATGCTACTCAGTAGTCAGTGTTACTATCAGCAGGTTGATACCTCTGCTGGTGGATTATTAGTCTCCGGAGTTATCATCTACCCAGTAGCGAATGTTACTATCACTATGTTGATACCTCAGCTGGTGGATTATTAGTCTCCGGAGGTATCATCTATCCAGTAGTCAGTGTTACTATCACTAAATTGATACCTCTGCTGGTGGACTATTATTCTTCTGAGGTATCATCTACTCAGTAGGCAGTGTTACTATATCTAGATTGATACCTCTGCTGGTGGATTACTAGTCTCCGGAGGTATCATCTACCCAGTAGCCAGTGTTACTATCACTAGGTTGATACCTCTGCTGGTGGACTATTAATCTCGAAGGTATCATCTACCCAGTAGTCAGTGTTACTATCACTAGGTTGATACCTCTGCTGGTGGACTATTAGTCTCCGGAGGTATCATCTACCCAGTAGTCAGTGTTACTATCGCTAGGTTGATACCTCTGCTGGTGGACTATTGATCTCCGGGGATATATGCTACTCAGTAGCCAGTGTTACTATCACTAGGTTGATACCTCTGCTGGTGGACTATTATTGTCCGGAGGTATCTGCTACTCAGTAGTCAGTGTTACTATCACAAGGTTGATACCTCTGCTGGTGGACTATAAGTCCCCTAGATATCATCTACCCAGTAGCCAGTGTGTCGACACTGACATGGTTTATTTGATATACTTATAATTGAAATTATACAGTTACTAAATAATGTAATTATTACTGAAACTATTGTTCTCCTCCCTCGGGCATATGTGACCATAGGACGATTTTATCCTGTTCATGCCCTTACGGTGTTCTTGCTCCTTAAGATGTTATTTTATTTGGTTTTTCAATCTTTATGAATGTGAACGTACATAATGGAGAGTATGGCAGAATCGCCTAGTGCGTATTAAAATTTATATCAACGTTTCCATTATTATAGTTTAGATGCTATATTACAATATTATATAGAATAAATTGACCTCCGATATTTAACAGGGGCCGTCGTTGTCGTGATCGTGCAGTAGTTAGATATACAACTACCGGTACAATCAGTGCCTATCACCACAAACGTTGTGAGTTCGAACCACGTTAGTAGTATGTCATTTTGAATCGGGCGATTATTTGAGGAGGAGTGGTGAAGAGCAGTCACATCACCGGAAATGAGGTCACCGGAAGTGGTCTCATCGGAAATGACGTCACCGGAAATGACCGGAAGATACATCAACGGAAATCACCGGAAATGACTTATAGGAAGTGACGTAACGGGAAGTGTAAGGGAGATTATTTGCCGCGCCTTTTTTCTCATCGGGTTTTCCCAGCGTTTTTTCTTCGGAAACACCTCAGTGTCTACTCGGAAACTTTTGGGAGTTTCCCATAGGGCATTCCATTTTTCCCGCTTAAATATCGAGCAATGAAAAACTTGGGGATTTGGACATTGAAATGCCACAATCCCCCTTTCCATTAGCCAACCACGGTTCTCCTATAGGTCCAATGAGAGCGTTTGTACCATTTATTGTTGACCATTCGTTGAATCCCATTCTTTCGTCCAATCAAATTGAAATGTTAACCTTTGTATTTTCCAATTTGAAAATCGGCATTTTCGCTCCAGCTTTCATAGTGACAGGACGTGTTTATCTTGTGGAATATAGTGGAGAATTTATATTCGAACAAAGGTAAGCATCTCAATCCTACTAGAATTTCATATTTTAATCAGTATTATCTTCTGTTTTAAAGTTAATTCATATGTAGTCTTTTCACACGTTGATTTTTAATTCAGGAAACAGTCTTCCATTTTATGAAAATCAATAGTCTTGTATAATGACTGATCGTATTGTGACATTCTGTTTTCTATGGAGAACATCTGTTTCCCATTTACACGTTTTAATCAATATTCTCATAATTTCCTTCAAACTATTGAAAGATGTTTGAAAATCAGACCCGTTCCTTTTCAGAAAAAATGAAGGTACCATAATTTATCGTTGGTATTATTTATTCTAACAAGTTTTCTACAAATGCTTTTTTCCTAGTAATATTTCCCAAATTCTGATGATTGTGTAACGTAGCGTCTTTTTTTCAGAATACAAAGAATTTATACAAATAAAAGAAGAAACGAGGAAAGTTTACTTATTGCTAAAGGTAAAATTATTTTCGTTTTGTACTATAGTTTTCCATTTGCTACATATTGTAAAGTTTTTACTTTTAGTATGAATCTTTCAGAAAAATGAAATACGATACGAGTTATTTGAACAATCTTACTACATATTGCTATAATCTTAAAAGAATTCACTACGTCAATTGTATAAGCCCGAACGAGTGTAGCTTTATTAATGTCATTCAGTTCTTGGTCGATTTTCGGTGAAGTAGGACAGGTGGTATGTAATGTAGTCTTATTAAATATGCATTCTTTTCCAGGTTCAACTAAGCATGAAGATGGATATAAATAACGAAAGTGGTGTTTAGCTCATCTGGCCATAGGCCATGTGAGCTTATGTCATGGGTAAGCGTCCGTCGTCCGTCCGTTCGTCCGTTAGATTTTCACATTCAAATCTTCTTCTCTGAAACCGCTGAACAGATTTCAACCAAACTTGCCAGAAATGTTCATTGGATGGTCATATACAGGATGTTTGTTTATAGTGCTGATTTGAAATCCAACATGGCTGTCAGGGTCCATAATGTGTTCTGATTGGTTGAAAATTTTTAAATCTTCTTGTCAGAAACCACCAAGCCAATTGAATTGTGACTTTGCAGGAATGATCATTGGGTGGTCCTGTACTAAACTGGTGAATCATTTGCCGATCGGAAATTCAAGATGGCTGCCATGACTCGACTTAGTTTAACATTGGACCTATGGGAATCTCACATTTTCATCTTTTTTTTCTGAAACCACAAAAAGATTTGAGTCAAACTTGGCAGAAATGTTCATTGGATGGTCATATACAAGATTTTTGTTTTTGCCGCTGATCGGAAATCCAAGATGGCTGCCAGGGCCCATAATGTGTTCTGATTGGTCGAAATTTGAAAAATCGTTAGAAACCATTAAGCCAATTGAATGGTGACTTTGCAGGAATGATCATTGGGTGGTCCTGTACTAAACTTGTGAATCGTTTGCCGATCGGAAATTCAAGATGGCCGTCATGTCTCGACTTAGTTTAACATTGGACCCTATGAGAATTTCATATTTTCATCTTTTTTTTCTGAAACCGCTGAACAGATTTCAACCAAACTTGCCAGAAATGTTCATTGGATGGTCATATACAAGATTTTTGTTTTTGCCGCTGATCGGAAATCCAAGATGGCTGCCAGGGCCCATAATGTTTTCTGATTGATCGAAATTTGAAAAATCTTCTTGTTAGAAACCATTAAACCAATTGAATTGTAACTTTGCAGGAATGATCATTGGGTGGTCCTGTACTAAACTTGTGAATCGTTTGCCGATCGGAAATTCAAGATAGCCGCCATGTCTCGACTTAGTTTAATATTGGACCCTATGAGAATTTCATATTTTCATCTTTTTTTTTCTGAAACCGCTGAACAGATTTGAACCAAACTTGCCAGAAATGTTCATTGTATGGTCATATACAAGATTTTTGTTTTTGGTGCTGATTTGAAATCCAACATGGCTGCCAGGGTTCATAATGTGTTCTGATTGGTCAAAATTTTTAAAATCTTCTTGTCAGAAACCACCAAGCCAATTGAATTGTGACTT